>BSBK01002798.1:0-1442500 GCA_027943335.1 Chamaecyparis obtusa | reverse complement strand
CTATCTTATTATAATTAATTAAATAAAACATGTTATTTAATAAATATTCCCTCTTTCTAATTATTGCATTTAGGTAATAATTAAATCAAATTCCTCTCACCAATTAAATAAATTATATTTATTTAATTAAATTAATTGTTCTTCTCTCAAAAATAAATATTATTTATTTATTTATCAATTGTTACATGTGCAAGTAAATAATTATTATTTATTTAATCATGATTTATTCTTCCAAAGCTAGCTCATACTGACTTTCAGTTCACTCCACAATTCCCTCTCCTAACTATTGAATCCACATTGTTAATTCCTCCCTCAATAATCAGTTAAGTCTTCAGTCAATTCAGTCCTCCAATCTATGCAATCAGTTAACTCATCCAAGCAATAGATTAACTCACCAGTCTATTCTATTATCTTACATGTCTATTCAAGTCATCTCTCCAATCTATTTGCTAATAGATCAATCAATCCCCCAATCAAGGTAGTCAAGCAGAGTTGAACTCCCACTCACTATGAGTTTAACTCCTCACTCATAGTCAATATGCCCTTCAATCATGCATTCTTGGTTGAAACCCCTAAAATCTTATAAATAGAGATCCAAACATTTGATTTTGGTAACCACAATTGCTTTGAATTCTTATGTTGGCACGGTCTTGAGCTTAATTATGAGAGCCCACATTGCATGAGAAGAAGAACACCAAGGAAGGATTTTATGGTTTTCATATTCATGTTCTTATAATGATTTTATATTGATTATTGTTTATGTGTATTATCCATATTACATACTTTCTTGAGTATTGGGAATACTAATCACTCTTACAATCTCTTTATGGTTGAGATTTGATGTTATTGCATGTTTCTACATTGATCCCTTATTACCTAATTACAATATCATAGAATGTAAGGGGTTTGAACAACATCCCTATGCAAAAGGTTGATCACATATTAATTGAATCTTAAGCTCCTGATATAGTCTTTATTCAGGAAACCAAGCTTACAGTGTATGGTTTGGTCAACTGTGCTCCTTGTATCCGATCGCATGACCTTTAGCAAGGGATGGGTGTTCATGGTAGTTTAGGGGGGTAGCTGTAATACCCCAAAAATGGGCTATAGGTTCATTAACCTCCTACATCAACAAATTGAACAAAATCGACATCAAAGTCCTAACCTAAGGCACATCTGCACATTAGTTTATCAAAACCCTAATTGATTTCATCCTAATTCTATATCGAGGAATATTCCTTGAATATTCCTAATTTATCATATTTATTCCTAATTTATATTATTTAATTTTGACAATAAATCAAAAATCCTATGAATAATCAGTTGAATTCTTATTTAATTAATTAAATCCCATTATCAATATTTAATGATATAGTTTGAATAAAAGTTTGATTTAATAATTGATTAACCCATAAATCAATTGTTTTTAAATTTAAATTCAATTAAGTTGAGAAGAAATCACTTTATTTTTAAATTAATTCATAATTAAATCATGCACAATCAGAAAAGCAGTCAACTTTAAATCAATTATTAATTTCAATTTGTTAACTTTCTAAACTCGGCATGTGATTATGAGTTGAAAAAGTGAACTAAACTCTATTTTGAGTCAAAAAGTGATTTTGCATGATTTTATGAGTTGATTTATTCCTAATTTCTTGTTAACTCAAAAATCAACCTAAGTTTATCAAAAGTGATTTATGGCTTTTCTCAATGCATCCTCAAGCCTTGGATTTCTATATAATCAAGGCTCAGCTCCTCACAAAAGGATCTCTCGAATTTGCATCATTACTCTGGCAAATTTGCATATGAAGAATCAAGCTTTTGCAAACAAGGCGATTGTAAGATTTTTGTTATTATTTTTGAGCATTCATAGGATATCATTCATTCATAGCATATCATTGTTAGATCAATTTGCATATCATTCCAATTCATTCTAGATTAGTTTCATATCAAGTTTTTTTATCTTAATTGCATACAAAATCCAAAAAAATAGATTAATTTGCATTCATATTTTCATTGCTTTCATCATTTTAAATCCTTCATTTAGGTGTTCCATTGTCACTAATCTCGGTCTGAATTTGAGAATACCATACTCACACTTACTAGAAAGCAGTAAATCGCCTAGTTAGCCATATTGTTCTTATTTGCATATTTCTTGATTTGCTAACCTCTAATGTTTTACTAAAGTGTTGTGTCTCCAACTAGGTGTAATTTTCACACACACATTTATAGCACCCATCATGGGGCCCTAAAACTGGTTTCCATTTCATCTTCTAACAATTTCTATCAATTTTCTGTCATTTTCTATCAAAACTATGATTTTTACTTTATGTTCATACATTTTTCATACGATTTTTGTCAGAGTGTTGTGCTAGGACCCCCTGACTATCATACGACAATTGGTGTTTTTGAGAATCATTCATGTTGTCATACATTGTCATTTCAGGACTACTCTGTTGTGTGTGCACATACCCACTAATGGGACAAGCTAGGATAGACAAGCTTGTCTATGCTCCTGATCCTCAACTAGGATCTCTATGTTCCTCAACACCTATGTAGGTCTATATGCTTCCTCTACCTTCAAAGGACTTCCCCTAACCTACCTAACTTTCCCACCAAGTTTAACAATCCAAAACACCCACCTTCTTGCTTTGCATTCTAGCAACTATACCCTCACATAGGCTATAAAGAGTCTTTTTGGCTTCCAATTTCTTCCTGAGCTCCAACAGTGCAAGTGAGGAGTTCCAAGGTGTTTTTATGACTAATAACACCTTCTCAAAGCATTAACAAGGTTTTCGAATCACCCAATTTAGGGGTTCCCTTGGAAACTAGGGCTACAAGAATAGGCAATTACCTCAAGGATTCAGCACCTCTAGTCTGAAGAACATCTCCTTAGATTGATCCCCTCTAAGAGATTTTTGGGGTCTCGGGTACCCAAAAGATCGTACAGTGCCCGTACTGAATATGAGGGTTTTAGAGTTGTTTTGGTTCCTTGAAATCACAGTGCAAAGAATGGATGTGATAGCACCTCTCCAAGGCTCATCCAACTCTCTCTTTCATAGAATCACACCTTCCAACACCTCTCTACACTTCTCTAAGAGGATAGGTTTTGAAACCCATCCCTGCTCTCTTGGGAAACCTTTCTTGGCAGACTGTTCCTAGCCGGGCTAAGCCTTAGCTCGCCTAGGGCTTTGTCAAACTTAAGTTTGCACACCTACTCCTAGGCCCTGCTTCCATATTCCTATAGGTATGGGTCTACACTTTAGGAATCCAAAGTTTCATGGCTTGGCCACAATGGAAACTAAAGGTACAAGCCCATTTGCACAACTCACTCCAAACTGGCAAAGAGCTGGTTACAATAAGAAATGTACAAAACAAATGCTATAAAAACTTGAAAATATCTACTATAATGCACACACAAGAAGAAAAAACAATAAAACTAAATACCACACAACAATCTACAAGTCTTCCACTCTTTTTACATCAAAAACATAGCAAAACACAGTGATTTTTCCTCCAAACTATGGCACAATCTCAATTTTCATACTGTAGCCGTACAATGAAATCTCTAACCTTTGGATTAGGGTTAGTCAAGCATTATATAACCTTTCCATGATGTGCGTGCATTATTTTTAGGGCTTATAGCCACTTAGCATCATTAGTCTTGAACAAGCAAGGAAAGTTGCTTAACAACTTGTAAAAGTTGCTAGCAACTTTGAAGCAACTTTTAGTTGCTTCAGTAGCTTTTTCTTACTCTTACAAAAAGACCAATCCTAAATCACACTTGTGCTCATAACCAAACTAGAAAAACTAGAAACTTGTAGGACTTAGACATTGCCTAGACACAACAAAAACAAATGAGCCAAACTCCTTGTTGACCCTTATTTAATTACATGCTTCAAACCAAGGTAAGACACACAAAAATATGAAGGTGAGGGCCCTCATAGAGGTTCTCTTGCACCATACTCCCCCTCAGCACAAACTAAGGCACCTTGGGGTCTAGGAGAGCTAGATCAACACCAAACCTTTTGAACTATCCTTCCTCTATCCATGTAGCTTCAGATTCTAGTTGTCCTTTCCATTTGATTAAATGCTCCATGTAGACTTGATGTCTAGTGGTCTTCTTCACCCTAGATTCTAGGATCTTCTCTATTTGGGCTGGTTCCTTCTTAGGCATGGCATTGGTATCCACATCTTGTAGTACCTTTAGTGGAGCTGTACCTTTCTGACTAATGTCACCTTTAAATTTGATCAGGTCAACAACATTGAACAACAGTGAGATGGCTAAATCTGAATGTAAGTCCACCTTGTAAGCATTCTCTCCATATTTGGCTAGGATCTTGCATGGACCTACTCTCCTCATCTAAAGCTTAGTAGGCATGCCCTTCTGCATTCTTTCTTTGCTAAGATGGACCATAACATAGTCCCCAATCTAAAATTGTACTTCTTTCCTCTTCTCCTCTCCTCGCACTCGCTCTTCTCGCTCGCATTGCCTTTGAGTTTTGGTTCACATGGTTCTGAGTCTTTGAGTAGACTCCAATATAGACTTCTTCACTTGCTCTTGAACCTCCTTGATTGTTTAAGTGAAATCTTTAGCTTGTCCACTTTTTAGCTCCATGGAACCTAAATCCCTCAATTCACACACTCCTCTAGGGTGTCTTCCATAAACTATCTCAAAAGGACTTCTTCCTATGGTCCTGTTTACACTATCATTATATGCATATTCAACCTGAGATATAACAAGATCCCAAGTCTACCCATACTCTTTTGTCAAACACCTTAGTAAGTTACCAAGCACCCTATTGATGACCTCAATTTGACCATCAATCTGAGGATGGTATGCTAAACTGAAAGAGAGATTAGTTCCCAGCCTTTTCCATAAGGTTTGCCAAAAATGGCCCATGAACTTGTTGTCCCTATCTGATACAATACTCAAAGGAAGTCCATGAATTCTAACTATCTCTTTGAAGAAGAGATGTGCTACATAACTTGCATCATGAGTTGTTTTACAAGGAATGAAATGACTCATTTTGGAAAACCTATCAACAACAACATAGATGCTATCCATACCTGATTTGGTTTTAGGGAGTCCAACCACAAAGTCCATGCTTACACACTCCCAAGGCCTATTTGGAATTGGTAGAGGTTGATAGAGTCATGCATT
This sequence comes from Chamaecyparis obtusa, assembly GCA_027943335.1. NCBI lineage: Eukaryota > Viridiplantae > Streptophyta > Pinopsida > Cupressales > Cupressaceae > Chamaecyparis > Chamaecyparis obtusa. Next base: position 1,437,336 of record BSBK01002798.1, on the reverse strand, counting down.
GCTTGAACCTCCTTTAGCTCTTTGACAGACTCCACATTGCTCAACATACCTCCTGACATCCCTTGCTAACTTAGGCCAAAAATAGTATCTCTGTACTAACTCCAATGTTTTGTTTATGCCAAAATGACCACTTAGGCTACCATTATGCTTCTCTTGGATCAGATTTTCCCTCACGGATCCTCTAGGTACACAAAGTTGATTACCTTTAAACAAGAGTCCATTATAAAAGGTATAATCTACAAACTCACCATGAAAATGGTATTCAAACTCTAGGCACACCTTGTAGGCTTGTGAGAAGTCTTCATCCTCCTCATATAAGTCTTTGAAACCTACTATTCCAATGCTTTGCAGCTGTACCTCTTGGACAGTCAATAACTTCCTACTCAAGGCATCTACAACCTTGTTGAGCTGCCCTTTCTTATGCTTGATTGTGAAGGTAAAGGACTGGAGATATTACATCCACTTCAAGTGCCTATTACTGAGCTTCTCCAAAGTGTTAATATAGCTCAAAGCCTAATTATCAATAAAGACAACAAATTATTTTGGCAAAAGGTAATGCCTCCACTTCTTGAGAGATTGTACTAATGCATACAACTCCAAGTCATAAGTTGAATACTTCTTCTTTGCCTTATTGAGTTTCTCACTAAAGAATGCCATGGGCCTTCCTTCTTGACTAAAAACATCCCCTACTATTGTACCACTTGCATCACATTCAATGGTAAATAATTTATCAAAAGTAGGCAAGAGTAGGATAGGTTTAGTGGCATTTCATTCTAGCTTTGCATTCCAAAACACCCAAAACACCCACCTTCTTGCTTTGAATTCTAGCAACTATAAACTCACATAGGCTATAAAGAGTCTTTTTGGCTTCCAATTTCTTCCTAAGCTCCAACAGTGCAAGTGATGAGTTCCAAGGTCTTTTTATGACTAATAACACCTTCTCAAAGCATTAACAAGGTTTTTGAATCACCCGATTTAGGGGTTCCTTTGGAAACCAGGGCTACAAGAATAGGCCTAATTAGCCCTCCACCCAGATTTATAGGGAATTTTGTGCATTTACCTCAAGGATGCAGCACCTCTGGTCTGAAGAACATCTCCTTATATTGATCCCCTCTAAGATATTTTTGGGGTCTCAGGTACCCAAAAGACCGTACAGTGCCCATATTGAATATGAGGGTTTTAGAGCTGTTTTGGTTCCTTGAAATCATAGTACAAAGAATGGATGTAGCAGCACCTCTCCAAGGCTCCTCCAACTCTCTCCTTCATATAATCACACCTTCCAACACCCCTCTACACTTCTCTAAGAGGATAGGTTTTGAAACCCATCCCTGCTCTCTTGGGAAACCTTTCTTGGCTGATTGTTCCTAGCCGGGCTAAGCCTTAGCTCACCTAGGGCTTTGTCAAACTTAAGTTTGCACACCTACTCCTATTCCCTACTTCCATATTCCTATAGGTATGGGTTTTCACTTTAGGAATCCAAATTTTCATGGCTTGGCCATGGTGGAAACTAAAGGTACAGGCCCATTTGCACAACTCACTCCAAACTGGCAGAGAGCTGGTTACAATAAGAAATGTACAAAACAAATGCTATAAAAACTTGAAAAGATATACTCTAATGCACACACAAGAAGAAAAAACACTAAAACTAAATACCACACAAAAATATACAAGCCTTCCACTCTTTTTACATCAAAAACATAGCAAAACACAGTGATTTTTCCTCCAAATTGTGGCACAGTCTCAATTTTTGTACTGTAGTTGTACAATGAAATCTCTAACCTCAGGATTAGGGTTAGTTAGGCATTATATAACCTTTCCATGATGTGTGTGCATTATTTTTAGGGCTTATATCCACTTAGCATCATTATTCTTGAACAAGCAAGGAAAGTTGCTTAACAACTTGTAAAAGTTGCTAGCAACTTTTAGTTGCTTGAGTAGCTTTTGCTTACTCTTACAAAAAGACCAATCCTAAATCACACTTGTGCTCATAACCAAACACTAGCCTAGGGTTACTAACCCCAATCCAAGTACTCCAAGATGATAACATTCCTTGGATAGAGTGTTGCACAACCAAACTAGAAAAACTAGAAACTTGTAGGACTTAGACATTGCCTAGACACAACAAAAACAAATGAGCCAAACTCCTTGTTGACCCTTATTTAACTACATGCTTCAAACCAAGGTAAGACACACCAAAATATGAAGTTGAGGGCCCTCATAGAGGTGCTCCTGCACCACCCACTATTGTATCGTCCCTGGATAGTCATGCGAGAGGTAACCCACTGTCGTATGAGTTTTGGTACTAGAGATTTAATTGTCGTATCAAATTTCTAGTTTGTCTTTCAGATTTGGATTTTGGATTTGGATTGATAGCTAACCCTAAAAATTGATATATTTTGTTTCTAATTAATAATTATTGTTTTGGCTCACAGGAAAGTGCAATAAAATTGTAAATTAGGTAAAATCTACTAAGCGCATTGCATGGGAACTCAGGTATTCTGCTATGATCTGATAACATTTTGATTTGGGACATAAAATGAACCTCTCACATGTCTAGCTTGAGTGTCTTTCCTATTTTCATAAATCACACTTTAGTTTTGGGCTCTAAAAAGAACATAGATTTGCTTTTTGCATATCTCTTACACATAGTAATTAGGCCCTATGAACACTATTTATGGAGTTCTTGAGGGAGTGGGCTTCATTCTCTTGTTTTGCATGTGAAGCTCTTCTCGATGATAGATCCCCTTGTAGGTAGGGAGGATACTATGATTATCTCATGTTCTACTTGGTTTGGTCCTCAACTTTGATCGGTACGTTCTCTCTTGGTCCCACTTAGAGAGCTCGGTAGACATTGTTGTTGACATCACAAATCTTGGTGTGGTGATTTCAGTCTTAGCATGTCAAAGAATATGTTTGCTCTATTTTGGTAAAGTGAAGAGGCTAGAGGATTATGCTCTACTCCCTTTTTGGGTAGTATCAAAAACTTAGATCCTTGAATCTGAACTAAGTCCCCCTGTGGTCCTTTTGTGAGTCACCTTTAGAGAGGGTTAACTGTATTGGACATTCCCTTTATTGGGTCAACCACGTGGACGGAACCTCAAGCAGTAATAGCTATTTTCATCATGGTAGCAACAGCCACTATATAAATGTCTTTGTGGAAGAAATATCCATAGGTGTAGTCTCTTGTTGGGCTATCAGATCTCCTCAGCAGCTCCTGATTGATTAAATTCTCAGACTGTGTCAAAACCCCAGTGTGCCTAGATTGGATTTTTCCCTCTTGAGATTACAAAAGTTACAAAGTTGGGCCATTACTAAAAACCCTAGTGATGCCAAATTTTCATTTTCTAGGACTAAGTGCATGATTGGAAAAATTTTTGAGAACATACACCAGTAGCATTCTTAGGGATTAGAACAATAAGTCACTTGATTGTTCATGTGCAAGGTTTCTTTATCCCTTGCTCATTGTTTGAAGATGATTGCTTGTTCCCTTGCTTGTTGTTCTGTGTGCTTGATATCCACTCGGTTACTTGAAATGAATGAACCTGAGACAAACTTTTACACAGATCTTCAAACCTGGATAGAGAAATTTGCAAACAATATGATATTGAAAAATTGAAAAAAAAATTGCAAATCTGAAGAGAAAATCCTTTCTAGAGTCAAAAGTCATCTTGAAGCCTCAGAAAGTCATACGAGTTTTCCCAATTGTCATGTGAAAACCCCTAGATTATTGTACGGGAGACTGTATACTATCGTATGATTATTGTCATAAAAATCAAGAAAATTTTTATCCTGGTGTCAACTATCGTACGAGCCTTGTCAACTGTCTACCAGAGCTAACCCAGACTTGTACGAGCCTAGAGAAACTAGTATCAAAAAATTTTCAAATTGTCAAGAAACTCTAGAATTTGTCAGAAATCCAATTTTTACAGCCAACTTCCAAATTCTGTTAGAAAATTCATTGTGTCAGGAACAGAGCAGAGAATCAAAAAAATCCAATCTATTTGCCCAAAGTGGTATCTTGAGCTTGATCCAGCCTTCTAATCTATCGATTTGAATCATGTTTGATCTTGTGTCAAAACCTTGTCAAAATCATCTTCAATTCAGTCTTCAACAAAATGGCTAAGTGTTGTGAGCTCGTGTTTGCCATCTTTTGGGAGTCTACCCATACATCTAGGGCACAGTATGCTTCATTTACGTCCAAATCAATCTTCAACCAATCCAATCTTGACAAGGTTGCATCATTTGATCTTCTTGAATCAAGTCATTCTTCAGCTATCTTAATCTTTCTCTTTTGCTTCACCCAAGGTTAATGGTGGAAACTAGAGCTTCCCCACAAAGAAAACAAGGAGAACAACCCAAATTCTCTTCAGCAGCATCTTTTGTGATTGCTCAAAAATTTCATCAACCTTACGACACAACTAAATTTGTAGAAGATGCTCTTGGTAATCTTTACTTGAAAGGTGGTTACGTTACCCCTCCTGTATCTATTCATGGAGGTAATCCACAAACTCCACATCAATCAATCCCTGGTAGTCCTCATAACAACACAATGTCTCAAGGAGGAGGAAACCAAGGTTCCCAAGGACAATAATCTCAACATGGTGCAAATCAAGAACCCACACCTTCTGAAATTTCCCAATATCAAAATGATGATAACTTCAAGAGAATGATGAAACACTTCTTTCATGAAGAGAAAGAGGCATATTTCCTAGATCTAGCTCGACAAGGAGCCAAACTTCCTCCAAACTTCAATGTTGAAGATATCGTTACTCAAGAGGAAGAAACTCCCATCACAGCCATGATTAAATAGATGCATGCTATGCAAGTCAAGTTAAACAAGATGGAAAAAGAGAAAGAACCTAAATAATTTTCTATGGAGGCTCTATGCCCCTTTCCATTTGATAAAAATGTGTACATGCCACCATTCCCAAAAAGAGTGGAGATACCGAAATATGATAAGTATGATGGAAACTTTAATCTGCAAGATCATGTTAGGGAATTATGTACTCAAACTATGGAGTTCAAGCATGAACCAACTTACCTAATGTGTCTTTTCCCTCACTCTCTAGGAGGGTTAGTTATTCATTGGTTCTCTAAAATGCCTCCAACAATCAAAACCTTTGAGGAGTTGATCAAACTCTTTTATCAATAATACTCCTACAACATTCAACATCTGATTACCATGATTGATATCTACAAACTGAAGCAAAACTCAAGAGAACCCAACTTAACTTTCCTCAAATGATGGAGGAAAAAGTTTTCAGTCTATGCTCGACCTATTCCAGAAACTGAAAAACTTGAAATATTCATCAACAATATGGTTCCAAAACTCAATTATCCCTTGCAAATGCAAAATCATACATCCTTTGACAAAATGGTAGAGAATGCCATCAAGATTGAGAATGTACTTGTCAAAAAAGGGGACATATCACTTCATAAGGAAAACAAGTATGAATTTTGTTCTAGTTCCAACAACAAAGACAAAGGCAAATTCTGGAACAAGAACAAGAATGTTGTAATAGATGGTGTTGTTGATCACGTCAATGTCCCATCAAAGGCACTTGCATTCAATCTCACCATGGGCACTCAAGCCATAAAAGCTTCTAAACAAAAGGCATCTGAACCTTCTAAAAATTTGAAAGACTATAAACCATGGGTTACAACACCAAAACGTGAGTTCACTCCTTTGGGTGAGTCCTTAGAATCTGCCATGAAAACTTTGTTGGAAAATAAAATCATCACATTTCCTGAGATAAAACCGTTTGATCCTGAACCTAAACCAAAATGGTGGAAAGAGACCGATTTTTGTGATTTCCATCGAAACAAGGGTCATAAAACCAATAATGGCATCGGCTTTAAGCATCTCATACAAGACAAAATTGATAATGGATAAATTGTAATTGACAGTCACAAAACCAACAATGATCATACGGCATTCATGGAACCATTTCTGAAACATGGTCAAGGAGATTCATCTTCTTAGCCTAACATGGGTGCTAAAGTCAATTATGCCTACTCTAGAAACAATGTTGTCATAAATATGGTATAACCATGCCTATCTGAATGTTGCAATGTCATCACAATTGTAAGAAAGGATAGAGATAATCAATCAAAAAATGCAGTAACTCGATCACGAGCTCAGGCACATCTACAAGGACAAAACTCAGGTTCATCAAATGCCTCTAAGTTTCTTTTCAATCTTTCATCTACTTCCAAATAGAGGGCTGCCTCAAAATCATTGAATCCTAAAGAGACCAGGCCTACATCATATAGTATTGTCCAACAACTCTAGCATACCAATGCAAAAATATCCATGTTTGAGTTTCTTTGGATATCTCCTACTCATAGGGTTATTCTGGATAGAGCTTTGCTTAGTTCCAATGTTCCTGACAATCTTGATCTAGATAGATTCCAAACTATGGTTGGTGATCTAACATTATCCCAGTATATATCCTTCTCAGAGGAAGATGACAATTCACTGAGTCATCTGCATAACCAACCCTTGCACATTGAAGTCTTGATCCAAAACCATCATGTCAAATGCGTGTTGATAGATGGAGGTGTTGGTCTAAATATTTTCTCCTACAAATTGATCACACAACTGGGATTATCAAAAGATTCTATTGATCCTAAAAAGAAGATAACCATAAAAGCATATGATGAGCAAGAAAGATCTTCCAAGGGAACAGTTGTCCTACCTATCAGAATAGGACCTGTTATCAAAGACATCACTTGTTAAGTTCTAGATCATCCATTGGCTTACAACATTCTTCTAGGAAGGCCTTGGATACATGAAATGCAATCTATTACATCAATGTACCATCAATGTGTGAAGTTTCCTTATGATGGAGTAGAGGTCACAATTCTAGATGACACATCAACATCTTGCAATGCCTTGAAAGAAAGTGTTGACAAACTTGTTCCACATAATAGAGGATCTTTCACTAAGCAAACAAACATTGCATCTACATCCAAGATGGAAGACATTGCAAAAGAAGTCAAAATTAAGGACACGGGTATGGGAGAATACACAATGGAACCATTCCTATCTCTTACATCTCTCCCTTTGTCCCCAAAATATTATGGACAACCTTCAGACAAGGTGAAACCCATAGCTAAAGAATCCCAAGTCATATTTAATGGGATTTTTATCACAGAAAAAGTGTCCAAGAAAGAATATAATGAAGAAGAAGTGGTACTATCATGGTTATACAAAGATGAGTCTTAATCCCAAACAGTTCAGAAATGTGACTCTAAAAAACCCAAAACCCCTGTCAAATCTTATGGACTAGGTCATAAACTCATGTCTAAAATGGGATACACTGGAAAAGGACCTCTAGGAACAAGAGGAAAAGGTATCATAAAACCCATTGAATATTGTGGAATAACAACCAAAGATACTACAGGTCTAGGATATCAGAAGAAGCCTTTTCACCTCAGCAAAAACTATCCACGTGTCTTAGAGAAGATTGAACCACCAATAGAAATTCAACTAAAGGAAGAAACACCACAATTAGATAGTGATGATTTAGATGACATTGATCTTATTCCTTATGGGCATTTACCTCAAGAAATACTAGATCTTCTCAAAGATGAAGAAAAACCTAAGGAAAATATCAATGCGATAGACACACAAAAACCTACTACTCAACAAGAAGAAGGTAAACCTATCACCATAGTTGAACATATGGGATACCATAGTGATTCTAAAATAGAATCTCATGAGTATGAATTCAAATCAAACTCAGAAGGTAACCTTCTTGGGGAATCCATCCTGACTTTACACGTGTTCTCAGGTTTCCTAAAGGTCTAGATGAAGAATTAGAAGATGAATCAAATGACTATGAATGGGGAGTTATTCCTGAAGAAGATGTACTTATCAATGAGAAACATATTGATGTTATTCACCAATATGCACCTAAATCTGAAGTGAGTCTAGAGAGAAATGATGAACTTAATGAGTATGATCCACCTATGGCTGAAGTGGAATCCAATAATGATGTTGAGACTATTTGTGAATTGAACATTCTGAGTAGTAATATCACCTTTGAATTTGAGAGTTGGGTTATGACCAATTATGACAACACCATATGCGTGAACACCATTTCCCAATCCTCCCCTACATTGACTATCCAACATCCAAAACTTATTGACCAAGTGTCTACTGATCTGAACCAAGATATCTATACCTTTCAAAATGACTATGCCCTTGCTTGCTACCTCAATGCAGTGGAACCTATGATGAATTCCATCAGTGAACCGAGTGTTAGCATGATAGATTTAGATATCAAATATCTTAGTCAAAAGAATAAAAGCAAAAATAAAAGGAGTTCTGAGGGTGAAAACCACTTTGTGGCAGTCGCAGAACCTAAAATAGTAAAAACAAAAGATGTATCCGAAGGTGAAAACCTCTTTGAGGCACCTAAGGATGAGATATTTGATGTCTTTCTAAGTCATTTATAGGATAGATCTCCAGTATTGATCGAGCCCACTCAATCTATCAACTTGGGTACAATAGAAGAACCATGGTTGATTCATGTAGCACAATCCCTATCAAAGGAAGAGAAACTAGCATTCACTACTTTCTTGACAGACAAGAAGATCAAATTTGCATGGAAATATTTAGATATGCCTGGACTAGATCCTGATCTTATAATGCACCATGTATCTATTGCTCCAGGAGTCAAATTTGTTAAACAGAAGTTGAGAAAGATGCATCCTCATGTTGCACTCTTAGTCAAAGCTGAATTAGAGAAACTATTGAAAGATGGATTTATTCGAGTTATTGATTATGCTGAATGGATCTCTAACATTGTTCCAGTATCAAAACCAAAAAAATCTATAAGAGTATATGACTGCGGGCTTTGAGATTTATTCTTTAAGGGATGGTTTCTCAAGCTACAATCAAATCAAGATTTCTCTAGAGGATCAAGAGAAAATTGCTTTCACATGTGCATGGGGTACCTTTTGTTAGAATGTCATGCCATTTGGCCTTAAGAATGCTAGTGCTACATATCAACAAGCTATGACATCTATCTTTCATGACATGATGCATCGAACCATGGAGGATTATGTTGATGACACCTTAGCTAAGTCTATGATAAGATCAAAACATTTGAATGACTTAAGAAAAATACTTGATAGAATGGAGAAATTTAGTCTTAGACTGAATCCTAAGAAATGTTCTTTTGGTGTCACTTCTGGAAAGCTCCTAGGCTACATTGTTTCAAAGAAAGGCATTGAAGTTGATCCTGCTAAAGTCAAAGCTATCATGGAGATGCAACCTCCTAAAAATATCAATCAACTAAGAACCTTACAAGGAAGGGTGCAATTGATTAGATGTTTCATAGCTCAACTAGCTAACATATCACAACCTTTCACAAAAACATTACATAAAGGTGTGGCTTTTTCATGGAATGAGGAATGTGAAAATAACTTTAATCATATCAAGTAATATTTGGCAAATCCTCCTATTATGATGCCTCCTATTCAAGGGAAGCCATTGATCCTATCTGTCTCCACTACAGATACATCACTGGGGGCATTACTAGCACAACATGATGATAACAAGAAAGAAAGAGCTATTTACTACATCAACAGAACATTGGTAGCTTATGAGAAGAACTATTCCATGATCAAAAAGGTGTTTCTAGTTGTCATCTTTGCATCACAAAAGTTGAGACACTACATGTTAGCTCATACAACACAACTAGTAGCTAAAATTGATCCACTAAAGCACCTACTAAGCAAAGCTTCCCTCATAGGTAGATTAGCTAAATGGGTGATGTTGTTGAGTGAGTTTGACATAGAATATCTTGAAAGGAAAGATATCAAAGGACAAGTCATTGTAGATCAGTTAGCTAAAGCACCAATATTTGATGAGACACCATTGCAGATGGAATTTCCTAATTCATCCATCATGAACATATCTTCTAGGACTTGGTGTCTTTTCTTTGATGGATCTTACACATAGAATGGATCTGGAGCAAGCATACTATTCATAACACCACAAGGTTATTCAATACCTAAAGCATTCAAAATCAAATTTCCTTGCACAAACAATATTGTTGAATATGAATCCCTTCTTAACAGAATGAAGATAGCAATTGAGTGGTGAGTAATAGAATTACACATTCATAGAGACTCACAGCTAGTCATACACCAATTCAATGATGTGTACCACACAAAAGATGAAAAACTTGTTCCATACAAATGCATGGTAGATGACTTAAAGAAGTATTTCATATATATCACATTTGAGAAAATTCCTAGAATGGAGAACAAGGTTGTTGATGCTATGGAAACACTATCATCTCTACTACAACAGCCCAAACATGAGCTACGCTATGAGTTCCTGGTGGAAGCATTGTCATTTCCTGCATATGATTCCCCTGAAACCCACATGATCTGCACTATTGTTGGTCATGATTCCTCCATATACAAAAAAATATACTCCTACCTTAAAGACCAAATCATCCCTGATAACTTCAACCACCATGAGAAATGATACCTTACCTGAAATGCATCCCGATATGTCATCATTGGTAATGATCTATACAAATGGAGTCTAGATGGTACACTTCTTAGGTGTTTAGAACATGAAGAGTCTCAACATGCATTAGACTAAGTCCATGACGGTATATGTGGATCACATTCCAATGGTTTAACACTAGCTCAAAAACTTATTAGAGATGGGTACTATTGGCCTAAGATGGAAAAAGAGGCTATCAAATATGCTAAGAACTGTCAACAGTGTCAAGTACATGGGAACTTGATTCATGCATCAGGGAGAGATCTGATTCCCTTTACTACGCAATGGCCTTTTCAACTATGGGCATTTGATCTGATAGGTGTTATATATCCACATTCTTCCAATGGACATACCCATATCATCACAGCTATAGACTATTTCACAAAATGGGTAGAAGCATTTCCTTTGACTCAAGCAACTGGAAAGAAAATCTCTATGTTCATTTTGAACTACATCATATGTCAGTATGGTATCCCACAAAAAGAGAGTTAGTTTTGTAAAGAGTGGGAAGGAAAAGAAAAATGAGAGATTAGAGCTTGTGCATATAAATGTATGGGGACCAGCTCAAGTTTCTTCCCTTGGTGGCTCTCTATATTATGTTACATTTATGGATGATGCAACAAGAAAAGTATGGATTGATTTCCTTAGACAGAAATATGATGTATTTCAAACTTTTAAGAAATGAAAATGCTTGGTTGAGAATGAGACTAGTAAGAGGTTAAAATTTCTCATATCTGATAATGGTGGTGAGTATTGCAACACAAAATTTAAAGATTATTGTTCCTCTAATGGTATTCGTAGGTAGAAAACTATACCAAGGACTCCACAAGAAAATAGAGTGGCTAAACGCATGAATAGGACAATAATGGAGTGTGCAAGGAGTATGAGGTTGCATGCTAGGCTACCCAAAAACATGTGGTTAGATGTTGTGAACATTGTTGTTTATTTAACCAATAGAGGCCCCTCTACTCCTTTGGACTATGGTATTCCAGAGGAAGCATGGACTGGTAAGAAGGTGAGTTATTCTTTTCTAAAAACCTTTGGTTGTGAAGCTTTTACACACATAGATTCTGAAAATAGAACCAAGATGGAAGCTAAGTCAAAGAAATGTGTATTTTTTGGATATGGCATTGATGAATTTGCTTATAGGCTTTGGGATTTTGAAAATAATAAAATTGTAAGAAGCAGGGATGTCATATTCAATGAGAAGGTGTTGTACAAAGATCTATAGCAACAGCATGAGAAGAAAGAAAATGATTATGTAGTACTAGATGATACTCCAAAAGATGATGTTCCAGTAGTTCATTATGCTCCACAACAATAGCAACAACAAATACCACAAACCCTAGTAAATGTTAGATGGTTAACAAGGCTAAGTAGACCTCCAGATAGATTCTCTCCCTCCTTGTATTCTATTTTATTAACAGATGCTGGTGAACCTGAATGTTATAATGAAGTTGTGCAGGTGGATACAAAGAATCAGTGGGAGTCTGCAATGATAGATGAAATGGACTCTTTGCTACAAAATCAAATATGGGATTTATGTAAGTTACCTACAGGTAAAAGGGCTTTACAGAATAAATGGGTTTACAGGATAAAAGAAGAGGATGGAGGTAAGAAAATATTTAAAGCCAGGTTAGTTGTAAAAGGATTTGCACAGAAAAAGGGTATTGATTTTGATGAGATATTTTCTCCCGTTGTTAAAATGACTTCTATCTGTACTATTTTAAGTCTTGTGGCTACTGAAGATTTGCATTTAGAGTAGCTTGATGTTAAAATATATTTTCTTCATGGTGATTTGGATGAAGAAATATATATGGTATAGCCACAAGGATTTGAGGTCAAGGGTAAGGATAATTTGGTGTGTAGATTGCAGAAGAGTTTATATGGCTTGAAGTAAGCACCTTGGCAATGGTATATTAAATTTGACACTTTTATGAATGAGCATGGATACATTCGGTGTCATTCTAACCATTGTGTTTATTTTAAGAGGTTGGATGATGACAGCTACATTATTTTATGTTTACATGTTGATGATATGCTTGTAGCTGGGTCTAACATGGATCACATTAAGGGGTTGAAACAACAATTAGCACATTCATTTGTTATGAAGGATTTGGGGGAAAAAAAACAAATCCTTGGTACAAAAATTTGCAAAGATAGGAAAAATAGGAAGTTGTCTCTATCTCAAGTTGATTATATTGAGAAGGTGTTGCAACATTTCTCTATGGAGAATGCCAAAGTTGTCAGCACACCTTTGCCTCGTCATTTGAAATTGACTAAGGAGATGTGTCCTAAGACATCAGAAGAAGAGCCTAAAATGTCCAAGGTACCTTATGCTTCAGCTTTAGGGAGCTTAATGTATGCTATGGTATGTACTAGGCCAGATATTGCACATGTAGTGGAAGTCGTTAGCCGATATATGAGTCACCCTAGTATTGAGCATTGGAATGCAGTCAAATGGATTCTTAGATATTTGAGAGGTACATCCAGTAAGTTTTTACACTTTGGGGGATCTACTGCTACTATACAAGGCTATGTTGACTTAGATTTGGTAGGAGATATAGATAGCAGGTGGAGTACTACAGGCTATGTATTTACTATTGGTGGGATAATAGTGAGTTGGATTTCTTGACTACAAAAGGTGGTTGCTTTATCCACTATAGAGGCAAAGTATGTTGTTGCTATAGAGGTAGCCAAGGAGATGATATGGCTTCAATTCTTCATGGAAGAATTGGGACATCCACAGATGGGTAATTTTCTACATACAGATAGCCAAAGTGCCATTCATCTTGTGAAGAATTCTGCTTTGCACTCAAAGACAAAACACATACAGTTGTAGTACCATTTCATTCGGTCAATTTTGGATGATGGAAAGTTAAAGCTAGAAAAGATACATACATATGATAATCTAGTAGATATGTTTATAAAGGTAGTAACAAGGGAGAAGTTGAACTCATGTTCAGCTTCAATTGGTCTTCTAGACTGAATAGAATAAAGGAACAGCTAAGTCTAGGGTGGTTCGATCTAGTGGGAGCCTCATATGGTAGCAGTATTGCTATAGGATCAATCTCCAAGTGGGAGGTTTTTTTAGTGTGGATACTGATCAGTCACCAAGTGGGAGATTGTTAGCTTGTGGTGACTAATCAGGAAAGTACTATCCAAGAAAGTATTTTACACTTTTCCTCCTGACCAAGACATATTTTTGGCTATTTTTGGGCTGACATGTTGTAACTCATTCTAACCCTAAAGCGGAAAAATATTGTATAATATGGCTTAGGGTTAGGGATTTCATTATGTATGATTTTAGTACTTGTGGCAAAATTGAGTTGTAAGGGATTACAAATTGTAATCAGGTTGTAATCACTAGATAATAATAATATTGGACTCATTGTTGGTGGACATAGCCCAAGGATTGGGTAAACCACGTTAAATCTTTGTGTCTCATGTTCTCTTATGTGTGGTTTATTGTTTTCTGATATTGGTTATATTTGCATGTAATTGTTATTTCTGCCTTGTTAATCCTAACAGGTCTAATGACTGATGATGACTACAAAGTGTCTAGGTTGCAATAACTTGAACTACTAGATGAGCATAGACAAGTAGCATATGATCATCTCAGAGTATATCAGAAAAGAATGTCTAGAGGTTACAACAAGAAAGTCAGACACAGATAATTTTAGGTTGGCGATCTAGTCTTGAGAGAGAATCCTAAGAATCAATCACATAGAGAATGCAAGGGGAAGTTTGAACCCAACTGGCTGGGTCCCTTTGTTATCACTACTACTTTTGGCTCTAGAGCCTATCAACTCTCAATGACTAAAGGAGAACAGCTCCAAGAACCAATCAATGTTCTCCATCTGAAGAAATTATATACCTAAGGCATTCAGTATTCAAAAATGTCCTGAAAAAATCTTAAAAATTAGGAAAAGTCCTAAAAAATGAACATCTTGCTGAAAACCTAGCAATAGGCACCTTGATGATTCACAAAAAAAATTGAAAATTTTGAAAAATATCAAAAAAGTGGAAAAGTACAAAAAAAATTGAAAAGATAAGAATACAAAAAAAGAAGAAAAAGAAAAGTGCCTTGGTGAAAACTTGGAAACAGACGCCTTAGTAGCAAAAATAGAATCTCTGCCAAGATGGTGAAAACCTAGCAAATGGGTGCCACTTGTTCAAAATTCTCCATCTATCAACGCAATCTTAGTCTTTCCCAGCTTTCAGTCCTGATTTAGTTTGTACATATCTCTTGGTTTATTTCCACATTCATGTTTTCAATAAAGTTGGTCGGTACACCAATGAGCAAAGCATTTGTAACCTATCAATGTTCAAACTTGGGGGCAATCAATGTCATATCCTATGGTCTCCAGTATACTTCAGATGAGTCATATCCAATTAGAGTCCTTTGAAGCTACATCTGAGTCTGTCTATTTGTCTCCTTACCAGAAAGGATTTTGCAATCAAACACAAAAACGTCAACAACAAACTAAAAATGATCTTTGCTTCACATACTTTTATATGCTTGTATGCTTACTGATTCACATTGAGATTTTTGCATATTGTGTTCCCTCGAGCTCTTTGATGATGTCCTTTATCAAATTTAGAGAGTGATGACTGGGGGCATAATATTTTCTTTATTTTCTGCTTTAAGTGAAAAGCTAACAACTTTGGAAATTTTGGATTGAAATGGTGTCCATCTGTAAGAGCCTCCATCTCATATTGGATGGCCATGTGTACCTCGACCATTGATACCTAGAAAATTCAAGGAAGTCTGATCTAACTTTATCTTTTGAGTGAGTTCTTACTCCTACTATGAAACATGATCTTACCCAAGTATGTCAATGATAAAGGGTCACTACGGGTAATTCATAGAGGATTCAGAATTATCTCTTAACTTCTTGATGTGTTTGCATGCAAGGTGTATTCAGGTCATCTCAATGTTTATGTTCTAATGCTTATACAAATTGCAATATCAAAATGGATATGATATTCAGGTCATCCTGGTGTTTGTGCCTTGGTGCTTATATCTAATCCGACATTCTAAAAACAAAATTGATATTCATATGTCCATGGTTGTATAGCCAGTGGGCATCGTATTGACTTTGACATAGGAATCAATATTCATATGTTCATAGTTTTCTAACTAGTGGATGTTGTATTGATTTATCTGGTTACCTAATAAAAATTCAGTGATGAAAATGACCGACACATGATCAATGACTAGGTCCTAGGTCTTAGGTTTGCATTTCATTTTGCATGTCACTTTGCACTTTGCATGATTACATGATCTCACAATTGCCAAATCAACTTGAACACTTAAATGATTCTTCAAACAAATGCAAAACATGACATAAGAGTTGAGTCTCACCCGAAGGTCTCTTCACAGAATCACAAGCAGTCACCATCTTGGGTTAGACATCCTTTTGACAAAAAGATCAAGTACTTGTCTTCATCAATACCTGAAAAACATATCATGTGTATCACTGCATTTACATATCATAAATTCCATTACATTCATTACACTACATACATGTGCATCCAAAAAGCATAAGCAAATCATCCATTTCTACAATCCATAATCAACTGCATTGCATTATCCATACATTTGAAATAAAACATTGCATTGCATACTCTATACATTATACACTAATCAAAGCATTTACATCACATGATATCATCATACACAAAATGACAAGTACACATGAAGTCACAACCAAAAATCAATCGATCTCATATATATCATAAAAGCTCAGAATAGTCAGAG
Source organism: Chamaecyparis obtusa (assembly GCA_027943335.1). Taxonomy (NCBI): domain Eukaryota; kingdom Viridiplantae; phylum Streptophyta; class Pinopsida; order Cupressales; family Cupressaceae; genus Chamaecyparis; species Chamaecyparis obtusa. The sequence goes on along the minus strand of BSBK01002798.1, from coordinate 1,421,041 downwards.
GTGCACTACTAGCACAAGAAACAAAAGAATGAGCTCATATGAGCTATCAGAGTCAGATCGGTGTATATGGACAAAAAAAAATGAAATGACAAAATTAGAGAACAACATGACAAATCAGTTATCTGCCTGCTCCTCTGCATCTGATGGGGGTGGTGCAGGTGCATCTAGCGATAGATCAGCCTGCAGTGCTCTAGCTCCCTCTGAGGAAACCATGTACTGAGAGTATGTAGGAACTCTCTACATAGCTGGTATAGTAGCATAGTATGCCGACATGTAATATGAAGCTCGAGCAGTCTAATATACAACCTCTTCCTACAGCAACCTGACATCAGCCTCACTCTCTAAACGCTGCCTCTCAAACTCCTTGAGCTATATCTCAAGGGTAGCAATCTGCAATCTCAGGTCTCTGATCTGTAACCTAAGCCACCTAATGATATCTTGAGGAGTCTACCTCAGTCTAGTATCTGTCTCAACAGTTGGCATATTTGTATCCTCTATAGGCTAATCAGTAGCCTCTGCCCTGTGTGCCTTGCGGCGTCTAACCTCAGAACCTAAATCAAAGTCAGGATTAGCTTGTGTAGCATTAGTATCACTACCTACATCCTGTTGTTCTTCTAAGACCTCATCTACACTCCCAATGCTATTAAGTGTGCCACCCTCTCCTCTAGTGGATCTCCTTTGTAGAACTATAGGTCTTCCTGCTATCAAAATCTGAGGGCCAGCTGGCCTCTATGGAGTAATAATAGCTCTAGGTCTAGGACGTGTGGGCTACAACACTGGAATCTATACCTCTCAACATCTCTAGCCTCTACCCATCGGTGCACTGGTGACATCTATAGCCTCCTCCATGGTTGGGATCAACTCTATGGGATTAGAGAATCTCCTCATAGGGTGCTCTGCTAGCCAAGCAATGAAAGCATCTATCACACCAGCATTAGCAACCTGTGGCCTATAGTCCCAATCTCTAGGTACATATCTAGTGTACTCCTGGCTACACAGGGTGTAAGATAGATGAGTTGTCCAACCTAATCCTAGCTCTCGAACAAAATGTGTGTAAGTAGCATAATCTTGTGGTGCATCTTGGATGATGCCATACTGTCTCCACAAGCCTGTAATGATAAATCTCTCTAGGACAATAGTGGATCGACTTATCAACACCTGACTCTGATAGAAATAGCTAAACTGAGACCGAGCAGTCGGTCATGCCTCTACCTATAAATATGCTCTCCAAATGACAAAGGTCATGTCATCTAGAACATACCTCTGATACTCAATGATACCCATATAGACCTGTGTCACATATCTAGAATATACATATATGATAGGCTCCTGTAGTTGTCGTTGACTCTGACATACTGGTCGACATATGGGAATGTGCTCCCATGCCCAAATCTATAGAACAAGAGCACCTAAAGAAAAAGACTTGCTCTCATGATACACAATCTCATGCATCTCTAAGAACATGTGTGTGAGCATAGACTAACCCCAACCCAACTCAGAAGGAATAGCCATCAAGTGAGCTACCATCAGGGCCCAGCCCATCAGAAGACCATTCTGCTGACAATCAGACATGATGATCCCATCGATCATCCATGCAATGATACACTCCAATCTATGGGTCTTCCCATATCTCTGTACCAAAGTCTCCCAGGATATAGACTAAGCCAACTGATCATCATCCCCAAATAGTGTCCTAAAAGCATGAAGACCAACATTCCCCGCACTGATATAGTCAGGACAAGGACCATGGAATGGTATCTACAATATCCTATATACATCCTCAAGTGTGACTGTGATCTCTCTAGTGGGCAGGTGAAAAGTTTGTGTCTCTGAGTGAAATCTCTCTATCAAGGCAGTCAGTAAACCATGGTTCACCTGAATCTCATGCAACCATATTAAATACTCAAATCCACACGAAGCAAGGTGCACTCTCATCAGATCAAGTAGTGACATGCACAGTCTCTGGGTAGTCGGATGTGAAATCTGGACATGAACATCATGATAGACGACCTATAAAGCACAGAAATAGGGTACCCTATTAGTAACTTGGTCAAAAATTAGGCTATAAGTACATAATTTGAAAAGTTGAACACTTTAGAAGGTACATTAAATGCTAAGAAATCAGCCTATGAAATCAAAAAAATAAAAAATTTGACCTAAGGAGGTGAAAAACACTCGTTTTCCATACAAGTTTTTAGACTGGTGTCAAAACTCGTACGAGTTTCTACAGGTTCCCACATGATAGTTCTTGTGTACACAACAATACAGAGGTTCCCGTATGACACTTGAGGGATCCGATGAAATGTCATATGATAGATGGGTCCCTCTCATATGAGTTTCAGATAGAACAGGGATGACACTCTATAGGAAGTTGAAAAGTCATACGAGTCCATACAGATTGTCGTACAAGTTTCCATGGTGCAAAAATTGAAAAACCTAAAAACGTACGAAAAGATCCTAAAATGCTAAAAACATGGAAAATTTGAATTCACAGAGAGGCACAGAGGTCCACTTACCGGTTCCCATACTGGGGAGGTCACTGATGTCACCAGCTGCGCTCAAAACAATGTGAGGATACTGGAACTTCCATTTTAGCCATTTTTCTCTCAGAGGGCTCCACAAAAATCACAAAAGACAAAAGGTTGGAATGAGTTGAAAATGACCCCTTTTGGGCCTTATATTGGTTTTGACCTAATTTTTCAGAGTGCTCTATTTTGTGTGAAAATTGCACCCCTGGCTAATTTTGACGTTCTAAATCCATTTTCAGGATCAAAATTGAAATGTAACAATCGTTTACATTGTCAAAATCATGATTTAAAATTTTCAGACCCAGGACGGCCGACTGCTTGCATAATTGACCTTCAATCATCACAGAAATCCATAATTCAACTTAACTGATTATCTAACATCAAACTATTTGAATTTCAACTTGGTCAACCATGGTCAAATCATGGTCAAACCTAGTCAAACTTGGTCTCTAGGACCTCTAAATGATGCAGAATGCATTTTCAGACGTGTACAACTAATTCTCCAATTAATTAACATGCTTCTAAACCATTCAACGCTGACTTTTCTTGTTAGATTTCAATTTTCATCCTGAAGGGGGCATGGTATTGCACAACAATCAAATCTGTAAATCAATTCTTTCTCTTAGTGATCCAGACAACAACCATGTCTAATTGTTGATTCGTCAAAAGTCTGCGTCGCTTGGGGCATGTCACTTGGGGCATATCAAGTTCATCAAGATCCATATCAATCTGGTATCCTAATCAAACTTGTGAACTGTATCACCTCTTCGTAACCATCGGTTCAGTGGTGTTATTTCCTTGGTTCTTCGTAACTTAAGGGTTCAAATTTGGCATCCTTTCGATTCCTTTGGACAATCAGGTCTGGAGTCAAGATAGTCACTTCTTCGTAATCATAGGTTCAAAATCAAGTGTTGTGACACTTCTTTGTAATCACCAGTTCATTGTTGATATAGTTAGCATCATCTCGATTCTTGGTCAATCAAGACTTGAATCACCAACATCTTCAAATCTATCAATCAGTTTCTATCTCGGAATTGGTTAATCTCTTAGGATCAATTTTTCCACCACATAACTGAGCCCACGTCTTTATCAAAAATAGATTAATCTTTGAACCATTGTGCTTTGCACAGTAATTCAAAGAGGGAAAAAATGTAATACCCTGAAAATGGGTTATAGGTTCATTAACCTCCTACATCAACAAATTGAACAAAATCGACATCAAAGTCCTAACCTACGGCACGTCTGCACATTAGTTTATCAAAACCCTAATTGATTTCATCCTAATTCTGCATCAAGGAATATTCCTAATTTATCATATTTATTCCTAATTTATATTATTTAATTTTGACAATAAATCAAAAATCCTACGAATAATCAATTGAATTCTTATTTAATTGATTAAATCCCATTGTTAATATTTAATGATATAGTTTGAATAAAAGTTTGATTTAATAATTGATTAACCCATAAATCAATTGTTTTTAAATTTAAATTCAATTAAGTTGAGAATAAATCACTTTATTTTTAAATTAATTCATAATTAAATCATGCACAATCAGAAAAGCACTCAACTTTAAATCAATTTTTAATTTCAATTTGTTAACTTTCTAAACTCGACATGTGATTATGAGTTGAAAAAGTGAACTAAACTCTATTTTGAGTCAAAAAGTGCTTTTGCATGATTTTATGAGTTGATCTATTTCCTAATTTCTTGTTAACTCAAAAATCAACCTAAGTTTATCAAGAGTGATTTATGGCTTTTCTAAATGCATCCTCAAGCCCTGGATTTCTATATAATCAAGGCTCAACTCCTCACAAAAGGATCTCTTGAATTTGCATCATTATCTGGTGAATTTGTATCTGAAGAATCAAGCTTTTGCGAACAAGGCGATTGTAAGATTTTTGTTATTGTTTTTGAGCATTCATAGAATATCATTCATTCATAGCATATCATTGTTAGATCAATTTGCATATCATTCCAATTCATTCTAGATTAGTTTCATATCAAGTTTTTTATCTTAATTGCATACAAAATCCAAAAAAATAGATTAATTTGCATTCATATTTTCATTGCTTTCATCATTTTAAATCCTTCGTTTAGGTGTTGCATTGTCACTGATCTCGGTCTGAATCTGAGAATACCATACTCACACCTACTAGAAGGTAGTAAATCACCTAGTTAGCCATATTATTCTTATATGTAGATTTCTTGATTTACTAACCTCTAATGTTTTACTAAAGTGTTGTGTCCCCAGCTAGGTGCAATTTTCACACACACAGTAGCTTAATTCTAGAACCCAAGAAAGGTTACCCCCTTGTGGTGAATTTCTAGTTGCTTTTCCATTTCTATGGTCACCTCTAACTTTGAGACATGAGAAAGGTGCCTTTTCTCTAATATTTATGGCCTCACTAATCTCCCAAGTCTCATCTTTGGTCTCACATCAATTTTTTATGGTCCCTATATCCTTTTCTCCCATGGATTATGGTTGGTGATTATAATATTGTAACTACTTTGGATGAAAAATGGGGTAGGTTAGTCATACTAGACCCTTCAAATTTTCTCAAAGATAATATTAGCTTCTTGAACCTCATTGGTCTAAAGCCAATAATGGTGTCTTCACATGGAATAATAGGAGAAGTGGTGTTGAGGCTATTTAGGAAATGTTACCAATTTTCACCCTACTTGTTCTAATTGGTAGGACTGTAATCATCCTTTAGTTTCTGGTGAAATGAGTTCATTTTTAATTTGATCAAATGGTCGATTATAATTAATTACATTCAGTATTCAGATTGATTCTCAATTGTTGGTTCATTTTTGGTTTCATTGAAAAAATATCAGAATTTACATTTTTGTTGTTGTCCTAACTACTAAAGAATCAGATTTTGTGCAAAGTACAATTGTTTAAGCTGAAACAGAAAGAGAGGCTTTGTTCATTTTAGGTCATAAAAAGTATAGCAAAGAAAATTACCCACACAAGCAGTGGTTTCTATTAAAACTATGAAATAGAAGTGTATTTTTTAAAGATACACAAATGCTCTTTTCAGTAAAGAGATATACAATGATAAAACAATGCATTCATCATGCAGCCACACAACTCATGGCTTAGGCTAATGTAAGCATACATTTGAATCTTAAATGCTAAAAATTAAAACTATTATTACATCTTTATAAATGCAACAAAATAAGTAATTAGAAGATAGGGTTAGGCCCCCCATTGTCTGGTGTTTTCATTGAAGGTTTCTATTTGCTTCAATATGGGGCCTGCATCCGAAGTAATCTTGCAAAAGAAGAAAGAGAAATGGGTCAATTCATGTGAACTGAGCAATGGATAATTGAATCCTATCACTCTACCTATTTATTTCCATACATTTACATAAATGTAAATCAGAATGCATAAAGAGGAGCTGCTAGAAGGAGTGATTACATGACTAGAACCACTCTATTTCTTAACGATGTTTGTGTTATATGAAAATACAGGTATGAAGATTTTGGGGAGACTGTTGAGGGGACATACACAAGTTATAAGTATGAGACCTTCTAGTTGAACCAGTGTAGCTGTTTGAAGATAGTGAGGAGATCATAGAAGGGACATGTATAAACTATGGGCATGAAACCTTCTGGTCAAATCAAGTAGAGGCAAAGACTAAATGTTTGAGGAGATTTTTAAAGGGACATACATCAACTACATGTATGAAACCTTTCAATCAAATCATGGAGCTTTCAAAGATTAGTTGTTGAAGGGACATGACATTTCATCATAAAACTTTTCAACTCAATAAAAATCAATCATTAATTGCTACAAGGATCTATTATATTCTACCTATATTAGAGATTTCTTTAGGAAGTAATCATCTTTATATATTGTTAAGGCCTTGAAATATCACCCTAACTCAGGCATTAGGGTACACTAATATTTCACGGTAATAATGAAAACCTTCTCGAGTTGTGGGTGGACTCTGATTGAGAAGGAATCTTTGAATTCTAGGCCGATTCCTATTGGATTTAGAATATCACCTTTGATTGAAACTTTGGTTGGAAAAGGGAAAAAAGATAACTTAAAAACTAAAAGAAAAGGGGGTCATACACCAAAACTATGTTTAGACTTGTCAGGAACTTCAAACCAGCATCCACAGTACACAAACTACTAAGATTTTCATTAACAAACACTACTCAATATATAGGTTGACCTAGACTCATTATTAGGGTATGCACCACAAACAATGAAAATCTATCAACAAACATACAGATTTTGCAAAAGGTTTGGTTTTTTTAATAACTTAGAAAAAGAATTGTATTAATTCTCTTATCTTTGTTACAAAACAAATAGAAATTGAAATGCATAAAGGATGAATAGAATTGAACAAAAATCATAAAATATATGGAATATGAAGAACCTACTTTATTTTCCCTCAAAATCTGAAAATGGTTACAAAACATATGCAAAAAGAGGCAGTGGAACCAACAATGCTCTCAAACCCTTCTTCTCCTCAATTTTGAACAGTTAAATCTAATTATCAAACTCAAATAAATACCCTCCTGAGGCCAAACTCAAAAATCTAAGCCCCCTAATTCAGCTCCAAATTAGCTAAGAAAACCCTAAGTTACAAGCATAAATTATGACTTGAATCATGCCCCTAATGTTGGTATTTCAAAATAAACATCTCTTAATCATAATACCAACATATTACAATAAAATTGATCCCTAACTTATAAGCACAATTCATATAAGTCTTGCCTTAACCATATAACCTAAGGTCAACATGACCAAAGCTAAACAATCAACCAACTTTTCAAAATATCACATCATAGCATATGTGAGGTGGTTGTAGTGGCATTTAGGAAACTGAGACATTGACTGTCATACTACAATATTAATGGCATTAACTCCTCCTATCAATGGAATTCAAAACTAATCAAGACCTATCTTTTTTTTGGTTCTTGAGTTTCATTTGGATTTGGGAAAAATAAGATCCCTAATCCATGGCGATTTTCCTGCAAGGATCTTGACACTAGCTTCACTCCTTTACTATGACTAAACTGGATCTAGAGGTATTGATCTTAAGGATACGGAGATCACTATTTATTTCTTTGCTCCACCTTCTCTCGGAATGTGACAAGATTAATCTTTGTGGTTTTAAATCTATCTTCTCCTATGATTTTTATTTGAGCATAAAGCTTGGGCTCTAACTGGAATTGTAACTGTGGAAGAGCTTGGGCCTTGATTGCTAGAACTCAACTTTGATCAAGAACTCAAGCATTCATTGATGAAGCTCAGCTTTGGATTTCTTGAATCTTGACACTCCTGCAAAGATATATCTCTAACTATGAGATAAGTATACCATACATCCCTTTTTGAAATCTCGACTATGGTGTTGAAGCCGAATTTACTCTTCTTTACCTTGCATAGATTTTGGGGTTTTTTTCTTGTTGTTGTCTAAAATGGAAATCACTGATAGTTATCATTACTTTACAATGAATCAATGCATTTCTTGTAGATGATTGTAAATTGTTCATTTTCTGCGGCTTGAATAATGGAGCTATTGCATGATGCTTCATTATGTTTTCAGCAGTCATCCATAGTTTGGTTTTTTCGTGTACCCAAGTGTCCACTTGGGTTTCATTGCTTGATGTCTACTGTTCACTATGATAATACTTGTGCCTTGTCACTATTATCCTGTTGTGACTAACAACAGTCACCATGTTTTGATTTTCTTTGTTATAGCTGTGACTTTAAAATGCTTGACTCCATTACAAGACATTGAATGAATCTTCATGCGGTCTGGCTTTAAGTTCACTAAAATGATAGTGGCTAATGCAATCATACTAATTTTTTCCTGATAGATGCGAAATGCAATACTATTTGAATATTTGTTAATGGGGTTCGAGCACGGGCTCATGACACCCAGAACCACATTCTGTAAATAGAAAGCTCAATATTTTAAAATGCATCTTTTTTTTGCTCCTAGCACTATCACTAAACATGCACATAATTTGATACCATTGTAATTTGAATATCTTTAGTAGCTTTTCCTCTTGTGAGCATAGCATGGTTGTCTCTATTTCCTATGTATGTATATTATTAGCAAAGCATATTCATTTGGGATCATTGTTGCAGGTCCATGATTTATAACTGCATATCACTTTACATTATTTGTAAGAGATAAAACCCTCTTTACATTACTCATCAAAAATGAATATTCCCCTATCTATTTTGCACAACCTGTGTCATTTTTTCAGTGCATACCATACTGCATCTTCTTCTTCTTTTTAACTTTGATATGGAATACACAGATTATTACTTGGAATGCATCTCTTTATTTACTCTGTTTTAAAATAAATATCAAATCAAATCCACCATATTAGGTTAGTGAACATGACCAAATGATCTATTTTTATGAGAGTGCCCTATATGATGACATTCATGAGTTAATGTTAGTCAACTGATATGTTCACTAATTCAATACTATCCTACTATTTTTCAAAAAAGGTGTCTCAGCTACAAAAACTAAGTCCCTTTGATTCAGATTTCTGGTAAAAAACAAAAACATGCATAATAATGACCATAAATAGTAAAAGGTTTCATGGAGTCATGTTCCTTTAATACTATTATTCAGTTTATGCATATGCATATTTTTCTATTGCATTGATATTATAGATAGATGTGCAGCTCTGAAAGATTTGATTCTAGTATGATGCTTCTAGGTTTTATGCATTTCTTAGATCCAATTTGGATCTAACACCTTTCTCCTATGATGCAGGACAAAACTGTATGACACAAAATATGAGACATGAGGACTCGCCTGAGGACTTGGACCAGAATAGACAACCAACTCTTAGATGCAGATGACTCTATAAGGAAATGCATGGGACCCTACTCATACTTCTATCATGCTTTCTTTTCTGCCATTTGATCTATGTTTCAAGATGAAAGATGAAATATGAAAGAACATTTGTCTATTACATTTAGTTTGAATGCACAATATAATGATCAATTATGAATTTGAAAATTTGGATATGATCAATACTTAGAGCACAATGTAACTAATGATATGAATGCAATAGCAAAATATTTATCTTCATCAACTGAAAAGTATTGTTTAAATAGATGTACCTTCATGCAATCTTTTCCTATTTATCTTTATCATCCTGCATGTAGAAAATTAGGATAACATATATTGCTTCAAGAAATAATTTTTTGCAGTCATATTAAAATAATATTTGAATTCAAGAATGTGTGCCATTCATATGAAAAGATAGTCAAAGAAGAGGTCCTACTTTTGAATCAAAATAATGCTACAGTTAATATTTTTAGAATTCAAATATCAAACAGTTGTGTTATTTATGGAAATATTATGTAATGGTAGCAAAATCATGAGATAAAATATTTTCAAGTGTCCATCACAATAAATCAAATAAGGAGAAATAGTATTAAAGATTGTTACAGGAAGGAATGGTAAAATATGTTATTAAGATATAATTAGCATCAAAAGAAAGGTAACGTTGATCACATATCAGAAAAAGAGCTATAGTAATAATCATACAAACAACAATACAAATCTTCTGAATCAAAGGAAGCCATGTCACTGGAGCATGCTGGAGTTGAAGAAAGTTTATTGATAATGAATTTCTATTCTCTGTCTTTTGGCATTGCAAATAAATTACTAATAACAAAAGTTTCATCAGACATTAAGAATCATGAATAATCAGGTATCCAAGAAGTTTGTTTATTCTTGGACGCTCTGGTACATGCAAAACAACTGTACTTACTTCCAAACTTCTTAAGAAGAGACAACAATTTAATATTGCTTCTCATGGTTTCTTGTGGGAGAAACAGACTGATATAGAAAGTGCATTTGGGAGAAAAGATTTACAACAAGAATATCATCATTAGATTTGTCTCCGCCAAATGTGTGTTACTATTAGTACAAAGTTTTGTTCAACAATAAGGAATCACATTATTTACATTGGCAGTTTTGTACAGGGAAAGGATCATAATCCTTGCCTAGTTAATAAAGACAACTACAACATCTAAGTGTCAACTACCCTCTCCAACACAACAAAAATCTGATAGACAAGGAGAAAATAATGCTACTAAAAAATGAAGTATTATGTTTTTCTTGACCAATAATGAAAATATGATCACAGTCAACTACAGTGTCATTCTAACTGATATATAGTATTGGGTGAGTTGAAGATGGAATGATACATTCATTTATTAAAAAACTCAAGGAATGAATATTTTACAAACAAGTTGGAAAATGATCTTGAAGAGTCCCTGAGATCATATTCAATCACAAATGTCAAAAAATGCACATTATTCAACATAGCAACAACATCACGTTACCCAACAAATTTGCAAAATATATCAATCATGTTCACAATTAAAGTATATAGTTAAAAAAATTCAAGCCTTCAACAAAAGCTCTCACGAAATGGAAGATTTTATGATGGGATTTGGAAGATGGCAGAGTACAGAATGTCAATAAGAGAGAAGGGAAACCCAAAACACGGGTGAAATGTTTGCATGTTCCATAAGAGTTTCTTTTTTATTTTCAGAAATACCCACAAATATGTAAAGGTTTTTTTTCATCTTCAGAAAATACCCACATGGGTATAATAGTATTTTGTTCATTCTCAAAATATACCCACATGAGAAATCAAAGAAATATGTCACAGCCAAACTAGATACTAAGTCATGATATCCAGGTCATGAAGTCCAAACATACATCAAACATGAAGATTTTTCTTTACGTTTTTGTAGTCAAAATCATAATATAATACACTGCAATATCTAGAGAATTTTCTTTTCCAATGAAAGATAAAAATCATAATGCAACAAGAAGTGCATTCTCATCAAGCAGAGAACACAAGGAAAAAAACTAAGATCTTACCCATAGCCAAAGAGGAGCGGTCAGCAGTCAAAGATCCAGTCACAGCAAAGAGGTCACAACACATCATCATTAGCAGCCATGGCTGTTATAAAAACGCAGAGGATTGATATCCAATAACCCATTTATGGAGGTATTAAATAGTAGAAGAAAAAAAAAAGACTCCAGTCAAACCCTCATGGTGGCAGCAAAGAGGAGGAGCGACAGCAGTAAAGAGAAAATGAGAAAATAATAATGTTTTAGGTTTCAAAAAACCCGATATCTCTCGTGACTTCTCTTGGCCTTGCCTTAGATTATTTTCATTCCTTGCATCCCCTAGGCAAGTATCGAATGCTTTAGGTTATGAAACTTTGCACATAGATAGAATGCAATTAACATTAAAGTTAAAAATTATAAATTAATGAATATTGTTAATATATTCATTAATTTATAATTTTTAACTTTAATGTTAATAGGTATTCTTTTTTAAGTTAAGTCTAATAAAACAATAATAGATTATATTCATAATAACAATAATAAGTACTATTTAAAATAATGAAATAAAATATAATCTATATTGTTTTAGAACGATATTTATTGAATTATTATTTTATTATTCTTAATTATACTTATTATTGTTATTATGAATATAATCTTATTTTTGTTTTATTTCTTTTATGAGTTAATTTAATTTATTTATTTAATATTTTAAAATGCAAATTAGCGTACTTAATTTAAAATAAACAAGTGTATACTATTTATTTTAAAAAGTATATTAATTTATGTTTTATAATAATAAATTAATTAATTAATAAGTTTATAATTTATTTATTAATTATTATTTAATAATATTCTAATATATTTAATTCTCAAACAAATACGATTTAAATTTGTTTTTTAATTAAATATAGTATAATGATATTAAGTAATAGTAAATTAATTAATTAATAGATCATTGTTCTTGCTTGCGGGGAGTTTTCTTTTTGCGCATTCATTGTGAATAATAATAATAGTTTGTCAATATTATAAGGTAGACATTATTAATTATTCAATTGCAGTTAGGAGGTTTGGCCTAGGAGTTGGCTTTAGGTTGTGTCATGCTTGTCTAGGGTTACGATTTCAGTTGGCTGCTTGTTCTATGCTCACTCAAGGGAGAGATTCATATTCATGATCAGTTATGAGGTAGTTTAGGCCTATTTGTAGTGCTTTGGAAGTGTTTTGGAGATAGCCATTAGTTCATCATCAGTTTGGAGACCTTTTCCAGTAGTTTGCTCATGGTTTCAAGCAGTTACATCCCTATTTTGGTGGGATGTGTTCTCATATCCAACCCCATAGTTTATGCATGTTTTTAGAGGATTTTGAGCAATTTTGGGGTATTTTTGAGTATTTTTTCAGTGGGGCATGGCTTGGTGGAGTTAGAGGAGCACTTAGATTGTAGTTTCTGGTAGTTTAGCCCTTGATTTTATGGGTTTTTCTCATGCATCCGACCTTGGGAGATCTATAGCCTATATTATTGTTTTTTGATCTCATTAGAGGGACCTTCTTTTTGGCTCACATGTTTTGCACATTACATACTTGTGAGAAAATTGTAAGGGCTTTTGTAGCAAAGATTTTTCAGCATTGATTAGATTGATACAATGGTTCCTTCTCATTGGTTTGAGTATAATATTGTGGATTTTCTTTATTTTATGTTGTGTTATCCTTCATTTAAGCTATATTCCTTGTTACATATTCAAATCTTGATACTTGTTATTACATGTCTTTGTTTGTGTCCTAGTATTTTGTAAAAAATTGGTGAAACCTAGTTTCCCTTTCAAAGCGATAAATGTTAGGTCCTTACATAGAATCATTATTGTAATTACATGTTTTTCTGAGTATTGAGAGCTATCAGTATCTTCAGTGATTCATGTTGATTCATTCAAAGTTATATACAAATTGTTTGGTGTATCACCTCATTTAGTTTTTAGGTATTCATATTTTTCTCATCCCTTTATCCCCACATATACATTTAGTTTTAGGTGATCATTGTTTAGGAACCAGCCTATCTTCCGGAGATTCTTCTCTCATTTTAGGACAACCCACCACCTGAGAGAGTTTCCATGTTTCAATAGGATAGCTAAATTTCATTATCAAAGCTAAAGGCACAATCCTGATTGACAATAGTTTTTGGCACACCTTGTGGGACACAAACTGCTTCTCAGTTCCCTGAATTATTGATTTTTATTGTTGTTTTCATATGAACAACAATATTCCAGCCTTTTTGAAGGCATTTTCCAGCACCTGGTGACTTTATTTTTGAAGTTTTATTGTAGATTTAGTTGTAGATTTGAGTCCTCATTTTAATGAGAAGAACTCTAACAAGATCAAACAAATAGGGTTTTGTATACCAGGAATTGTAGCCAGGTAGAAGGGGAAGTAGATCAGCTAGAAGAGGAAGGACACCATGAGATTCAAGAGGTAGATCTTCTTTATTTGGTTCTAATTTTTCATCATTTGATAATCTTTATTTTGACGATCAGGCTGCAAATTCAAATGAACCTAAGGTAATTATTGAGGATATATGTTTTCCTGAAGATTCAAGTGTTCCTAATAATTATGGATCAGAATTACCTATTTTTGAAGAATTGCCAAGTGATCATTTTGTTTCTAGAGCATCCACAAGTGGTACTACAATAACTCCTCAAAGTTTGAAAGCATATCAAAGGAAGTTAATTCATCATACTCATCCTTCTGTAACACCTATGATTCAACAAGTACCATGAGTCTTCATCAAATGGCCCAAAATTTGCCATTTGTAGCTTTTAATGTTGGCATCCCATTACGAATTGCTACTCATCATGATATTCCATCAGTAGCACTAAAGGTTTTTCCCTATTATACTGGTGAAAATCATGTTTCAGTTGTTGAGCATATTAAGGATGTAGCCACTTTTTGTGGATTACATCAAGTGACACATGATGATGTGGCATTGAAATTGCTAGCAGCCTCTCTTAAAGGTAAAGCTTTGATTTGGTTTAGAGGTTTATTAGTTTTTTCTATTGCCACATGGGATGATTTGGGAACTATAGTAATTAGTAAATTTGAGGATAAGTCTAATAATCTCTTATTGGTTGAGCAGTTGACTAAAATTAAGAGGCATCCTAATGAGCATATTTCTAATTTTAATTTCCATTTTTAGCAAACTTGGGATAGAATTCTAGTATCTATTAAAAATTCTAATGATTATCCATTTTTATTCTATTTGAGGGCTTTTAATAGTGATATGTCAATGATGATTCAGTCCATGGGTGGAAATACTCTACCAAATGCATTTGACGTTGTTGTTAGAGCTTAAAATAGCTTGATACAAGCTGGTAAGTTACCTCCTAGGCCTCCAATGCCTTATTATTTCAGAAGTATAGCTAGTTGTACTAGCTATTGTACCACTAATAGTTGTGGTCCCACCATTGCCAACATTGCCAGCATTTAATATGCAAGTTGGAGCAGAAGAACATGCTGCGACAGCTCCTTTTAGAGAGCTAAATAGTAGAATTTGGAGTTGAAGGAAAAAAGTGACAATATGATGAGGACTTTGCAAAGTTGTGGTAATGAAATAACAAACTTGAAAATGCAACAAGGCCAATACAATAGGCCTCCTCAAGCTACTTATCAGTAGAATAGGCAATTTAATCAAGCTTTTGGTTCAAACCAGCCATGCCAAGTTGAAGGAAAGCAAAGGAATTACAATCAGAGGGTTGGTCAACCTTATAACTATGCAACTCCTAGTACTTCTAAGGAGCTGGTAGTTATTCCTTAGAATAACTATGCATAAGAGGAGGAGTGGTGTAACACTTGTAATGGAGCTGGTAGTTATTCCTCAAAATAACTATGCACAAGAGGAGTGGTGTAACACTTGTAATGCTAGATATTTTTGGCTTGATTGCCCTCATGCGCTTGAAGCTAGAAGACAAGATGTTCTAAAGGTTCAATTGACAAGTGTACCAGGAAATGCTTAGGATGATCAAATGTAGCCACAAGGTAATTGTGATGTTACTTTGATGAATTTTAATGTTGATGAGACTATTTTAGCAGCTAATTTTGATCAAAATCAAGTATGGAAGCCTGTAGTAGTAGGTACAAGGTCCAAAACTAAGGTTGCAAGTGATCAGCAACAAGATGATAAAGTAAAACAGCTTGTTGTTATGCCATAATAGAAAATCTTAAAAAGTAAACAACAGAAAATTCAAGGTCAAGAAGCAACTTTGCAGCCATTACAACCAACAAAAGAGATTGTTGTTTCAAAAGAGCAGTAGAAGTTTAGTGCCTGAAATTTCAATATTGTTGATCATTTAAATAAAACACGTGTTCTTGTATCCATTTGGGATATTTTAGCACTTCCAGGCCAAAAGGATATGCTACAAGAAGCATTGCAATCACTTGCATTATCTAATGATGCTTTGAAATAGAAAACTCCTAAGGTTCTAATAGTTGCAAATGCAACTTCAACCCAGCAATCACCCAAGTTGGTAAAACCACCACCTTTTTACATCACTATTATAATAGGACAGCACCTAGTACATAATTTTATGATTGATTCAGGTGCTTCTAGCTCAGTTATGCCAAAGAAGATTGTAGACCAGCTAGGCCATGAATATGAGCCAATTGAAAAAGGTGTAGTTCAACTAGATGGGACAATAGTTGATATTGTTGGAGTCATAAGAAACCTTGATCTGATTATGCATGCTTATCCTAGTTTTTCAGTTCTTATGGATGTTTTTATTATAGATTTGCCTCCTAATTTTTCTATTTTCCTATCACGAGATTTTGCTACCAAAATAAGAGGGTATTTATCTGCAAATTGGTCTCACATTTTTTTTTGCACTAGGTATGGTACTAAGGTAACTATTCCTTCAGAGCCTATTGCAAAAAAATTTATTGAGCCACATGTTAGTGGTACTGAAAATGCAACAACAATTATATTATTTGATCAAGAGGAAATTGATACTATTCGTGAATCTCAAACACATATAGATCAAATTCCTGATATATTATTAGATGCATGGGCTACAAAAAATGTTCAAATTTTTTATGAATAGATTGAAGAGCCAAGTTTTGGCAATTATGTCATTCATGAGATTACTGATTTCATGCCAAGTGTCATAACAGGTACAGATTTGGATTTACAACAGCAATCTGATGTTGTTTGGAAATTGTTTTTTGATGGTTCACACAGCAAGATAGGTGCAGGAGGAGGTTGTATGTTGATTTCACCAACAAATGAAAGGTATTATGCATCTTTCAAATTTACTTTCTATTGTACAAATAATATTGCTGAATATGAGGCACTTGTGCATGGATTAAAATAGGCTATCAAAAAAGGTATCAGTTGTTTACAAGTTTTTGGCGACTCAGAACTTATTGTTAATCAAGTAAGGAATATCCATACAACTAAGAATGATTTATTGAAAAGTTATAAGCATGTTGCATGGGATTTAATTGAAGGGTTTGAAGCTTTTAAATTACAATTTGTACCTAGAAATCAGAATAAACATGCTGATAGACTTGCAGTAGTTGATGCACAATATGACATTTCAATTGAAATTGGTAAATTTTAAGGGCTAAGCTATGTAAAAGTGATTGTTAGGCCTGTTGTACCTAATAATGCTAAAAGTTGGCAAGTTTTTGAATCTGACTAGCATATTGTTAATTTTTTAAGAGAGGAGGTTGAATTTGTACAGCCAAACCAATAGAAATTACAAGACCAATATGATGACTAGATCATTCAGCTAAGGACAAACAAGCTACCCAAGGGTCTTGTTACCTTTGAATTAATTTTTAATACTGATGATCAGCTTAAAAAGGATAAGTCCAACTTGTAGCTTAAAGAACACTATGAATAAATTGTTGTTGCAAAGGACAAGGTACTGAGAATTGGGAAGGTATGTACTATTGAAGAATATCAAATATTTGCTAGCTTATGCAATGAATTTCATGATATTAGTACCTAGAATTATTCAAATTTAAAAGGCTTTGATCTTAGTATTTCTCAGCATACCATTGAGTTAGAACCAGGAGCAAAACCAGTTAGACAAAAATAAAAGCCAATAAATCCTAAGTTAGAACCTCTTATGATCAAGGAATTCAATAAACTAATTGAGAGTAATATTATATTCCCAATTAAACATACTTCTTGGGTATCCAATTTAGTTCCAGTTAGAAATAAAAATGGAGAAATTAGATTGTGTGTTGATTTATGTGATTTAAATAAAGCTTCATTGAAGGATAGACATCCTTTGCCTTCAATGGAATAGATTTTATAGGTTGTTTCAGGATCTGAATAGTTTTCACTACTTGATGGTTTCTCTGGTTATTGTAACCAGATTTTGGTAAAAGAAGAGGACAGGTTTAAGACAGCATTTGCTACCAAATTGGAAACTATGGCTTATCATAAGATTCCATTTGATTTGTCTAATGCAGGTGCAAAATTTTAGAAATCTATGGATAAGGCTTTCATGAATTTAATGTACAAGTTTGTACTTGTTTATCTTGATGATACTACTATTTTTCAAAGAATGCCTTAGATCATTTCCAACATTTAAGAATTACTTTTGAAAGATGTCGGGAGTATGGCATTTATTTGAACCCCAAAAAAAGTGTATTTATTGTTCATGAAGGTAAATTGTTGGGATTTATTATTTCTAAAGAGGGTATCACCATTGAACCCGAAAAGGTAAGTGCCCTTTTAGCCCTACCACTTCCAGCTCATAAAAAAGGACTCCAAAGTTTCTTAGGAAGGATTAATTTTGTAAGGAGATTTATTCCAAATATTGTTGAATTATGGATGCCATTAATGACTATGCTTAGGAAAAACATGGTTTTCAGCTGGACAAAGGAAGTAAGTGTAGTTTTGAATTGATTAAAGAAGAATTGGTTGCTTCCCCTACTTTGTTAAAACCTGATTTCTCAAAAGATTTCATTTTATAAGCTTATGAAAACATTGATAGCATTGTTGCTATGATAGTTCAAAAAAATGATGAAAGTTTTGAGAAACCTTTAGCATTTTTCAGTCAAGGTCTTAAGGATTGTGAGTTGCATTATTCATTTGTTGAAAAACATGTACTTGTTGTAATAAGAAGTTTGAAGAAGTTCAGGCACATGCTTTCAAACAATAAAATTAAATTAATGGAAACTCATCCTTTTGTTAAGGATTTCTTGTTGAATAAGGACTTTAATACCAAGAGAGTTGGTTGGATTACCAAGGCAATGGAGTATGACATCGAAATCAAGGTTACCAAGCTAGTAAGAGGTAAGGGATTATGTGAACAACTTGTTGGAAATGGAGATAACACTCCAAAAGTTGATTCTGATGTTGTTTTAGCTTTACAAGATGATGAACAACTTGTTGTTCATAATTCTCATAATGATTGGGTAGATGATATGATCATCTTCTTGCAAACAGGACATTTTCCTAAAGGTTTGGAAAGGTCAAAATGAAGGTATTATAGATTGCAGTTCATTCCTTATTGTTTATTGAATGATATATTGGTTAAAGGACTTGCAAGGTGTTTTATTGAGATATATTAAACCAAATCAAGTTGATCATATTTTACACCAGTTTCATGAAGGGCCAATTAGAGGTCATTTCTCACCAAGAGCTACAGGTCTTAATGTGATGAAAGTAGGCTATTATTGGCCAACTGTGTTTAAAGATTCACATTCATGGGTAAGAAAATGTAAAGAATGTGCAATTTTTGCTAGAAAATAAAAGTTAGCAGGGTTGCCTTTGTAGCATATTCAAGTGGTCCAGCCATTTATGAAATGGGGTGACTTTATTGGTGGCATTAACCCACCTTCAAGTGCAGGTCATAAGTGGGTATTGACAGCCATAGATTATTTTACAAAGTGACTAAAGTAGTTGCTCTTAAAGATGCAAATGAGACTGTTGTTTTGAATTTTTATAATGATTTAATTTGTAGATTTGGTGTATCAGATTTGATTATTTCAGATAATGTACATGTATTTATAGGAAGTAAAATAGATGAATGGGTTGTTAAAAAGGTGTATATCTAAATACTTCATCAAATTATTACCCATAGGGTAATGGACAGGTTGAATCCACTAACAAGAACTTGATTCAGATCATAAAGAAGACCTTAGAAGGTAATCAACTTTCTTGGCATGAAAAGTTGAAATCAACATTTTGGGCTGATAGAATAACTCCTAAAAGGTCAATTTGTATGTCTCCTTACACACTGGTTTATGGTAAGGAAGCTAGATTACCTATTTCAGTTGAGTTTCCAGCACTTGATTTTATGTATCAGTTAGATATGCTTGAAGAGGAACCTATGATAATAAGGTTGGCTCAACTGAATGAGTTAGAATAAAAGAGGAGATATGTATTGCAAAAAATTGAGCTTCATCAAGCTCAGATGAAGAGATCATTTGATAAAAAAGCATCTCCCAAGAATTTCCAGCCAGGAGACATTATGTTGAAATGGGATGAATTGAAAAGTAGACCTGAAAGGCATTCAAAATTTGATACTATGTGGGTTAGCCCATATATCATAACAACCAGCACACCACACAATGTCTTTCATTTGTCTACACTTGAAGGAGAAGAGTTAACAATCCTAGTGAATGGGATCCACCTCAAGCATTTCTTTTGAGGTGAGTTAGTTTGCTTCAATTAGTTGTTGTTAGTTATTTTGAAACAGGAAAGAAGCATGTTGTTGTAGCACATCATAATGACATGGATGAGTACCCACCATATAGAGCATGAGTCACAACTCGCTACTCTACATCATAGGAGATCACGCATCTCACCATCATGAGCTGCAATAGTAGGTTTATCTGTTATTCCTGTTAGTTTTAGTTTGATCAAATCAAAGAAAATCATTTATGAAATGCAAGAAGACAATATGAACAAGTGCCCATCAAACAGAGCATGGAATTACTTTGTTGCCCTATCTCATGACAACTGATTCACACAGCCCTCTTGGAGTGCAGAAATGGTATTTTTCAATCTGGTTATTTGTTGTTTCATTTTCCTCTAAGTGCTTTTAGCACAAGTTTTAATTTAGTGTCAGTTGGCAATTTTCTGAAGGCAGTAAGATTGATTACTTCATAGCAAAACTGTTTAGAAATGTACACATTAATCATAATGTAAAACATTGGATATTCCAAGGTTTTGAATTGTGCGTAATTGTCATACTCCAAAATAGGTTATCCATGACATAACCTAGCTTGCAGATTTCATATTGAAGGCAAATTTTTCAAGAGTAAAAGACTTGAGATAATACAGAAAAATGGACTCAAATTTGTTTTCAACATCATGCAAACTGTTTAGAAACCGATAGTTGTATCATATCAGCATCATCATATAGATGTATATCTCAGAATGAGGAAATAGTCACTCATAGAATTAGTATATCAACAATATGATGGTGGTGAAAATAGACAAGTATGGATTTCTTAAATAGCTGGCATGAGGTTTCTTTTGGTTTTAGTTTCAGTTTTAGTTTTCAGTTGGAGTAGTGTGTTTCAGTTTTCAAGATTTTCTAAATTTTTCTAGGATTGAGAAGGTTTATGTTTTCTAAGTTGAAGACTCTGTGTCCAATGGACATAAAAGAGGCTACTAGTATGTTTATGTTTAGTAGGAAAACACCATTGAGAGGTCACCAAAAATGTTACCAATTTTCACCCTACTTGTTCTAATTGGTAGGGTTGTAATCAGCCTTAGTTTCTGGTGAAATAAGTTCATTTGTAATTGATAAAATGCCCTATTATAATTAATTGCATTCAGTAATTAGATTGATTCTCATTTGCTGGTTCATTTCTAGTTTCATTAAAAAAATCTTAGAATTTACATTTTTTTATGTCCTAACTACTAAAGAATCAGATTTTATGCAAAGTACAATTGTTTAAGCTGAAATAGAAAGAGAAGCTTTGTTCATTTTAGGTTACAAAAAGTATGACAAAGAAAATTACCTACACAAGCAATGGTTTCTATCAAAGCTATGAAATAGAAGTGCATTTTTTAAAGATACACAAAAGCTCTTTTCAGTAAAGAGATATACAATGATAAAAAATGCACTCATCATGCAGCCACACAACCCATGGCTTAGGCTAATGCAAGAATGCATTTGAATCTTAAATGTTGAAAAATAAAACTATAATCACATCTTTTTAAATGTAATAAAATAAGTAATTAGAAGATAGGGTTAGGCCCCCCATTACTTGGTGTTTTCATTGAAGGTTGCTATTTGCTTCAATCTGGGGCCTGCATCTGAAGTAGTCCTACAAAAGAAGAAAGAGAAATGGGTCAGTTCATGTGAACTGAGCAATGGAAAATTTAATCCTATCATTCTACCTATTTATTTCCATACATTTATAGAAATATAAATCAGAATGCATAAAGAGCAGTTGTTGGAAGGAGTGATTACATGACTGGAACCACTTTATTTCTTAACGATGTTTACATTATGTGTAGATAAAGGTATGAAGATTTTGGGGAGATTGTTGAGGGGACATACACAAGTTATAGGTATGAGACCTTCCAGTTGAACCAATGTAGTTGTTTGAAGACACTGAGGAGATCATAGAAGGGACATGTATAAACTACAGGCATGAAACCTTTTGGTCAAATCAGGTAGAGGCAAAGACTAAAGGTTTGAGGAGATTGTTATAGGTACATACATCAACTACATGTATGAAACCTTTAAATCAAATCATGGAGCTATAAAAGATTAGTTTTTGAAGGGACATGACATTTCATCATGAAACCTTTTAGCTCAATAAAAATCAGTCATTAATTGCTACAAGGATCTATTATATTCTACCTATATCATGGATTTCTTTAGGAAGTAATCATCTTTATATATTGCTACAAGAAATAATTTCTTGCAGTCATATTAAAATCAGATTTGAATTCAAGAATGCATGTCAGTCATATGAAAAGATTGTCAAAGAAGAGGTCCTACTTTTGAATCAAAATATTTCTATAGTTAATATTCTCATAATGAAAATATCAAATAGTTGTGTTATTTATGGAAATATTATGTAATGGTAGCACAATCATGAGATAACATATTAATAAGGAGAAACAGTATAAAATATTGTTACAGGAAGGAATGGTAAAAACATGTTATTAAGATATAATTAGCATCAAAAGAAAGGTAACGCTGATCACATATTAGCAAAAGAGCTATAGTAATAATCATAGAAATAGCAATACAAATGTTTTAAATCAAAGGAAGCCATGTCACTGGAGCATGTCAAAGTTGAAGAAAGTTTATTGCTAATGAAGTTCTATTATCTATCTTTTGGCATTGCAAATCAATTACTAACAACAAAAGTTTCATCAGGCATTAAGAATCATGAATAATCAGGTATCCATGAAGTTTTTTAATTCTTGGATGCTTTGGTTCAAGCAAAACAACTATACTTACTTCCAGACTTCTTAAGAAGGGACAACAATTGAATATTTCTACTCATGGTTTCTTGTGGGAGAAACAGGCTGATGTAGAAAGAACAATTGGGAGAAAAGATTTACAACAAGAATATCATCATGAGAATTGTCTCCGCCAAATGTTTTTTACTGTTAGTACAAAGTTTTATTCAGCAATAAGGAATCACATTAGTCGTATTGGCAGTTTTGTACAGGGAAAGGATCATAATCATTGCATAGTTAATAAAGACAACTACAACATCTAAGTGTCAACTACCCTCTCCAACACAACAAAAATCTAACAGGTAAGGAGAAAATAATGTTGCTAAAAAATCTAACATTCATTATGAATAATAATAATAATTTGTCAATATTATAAGCCAGACATTATGCAATTAGGAGGTTTGGCCTAGGAGTTGGCTTTAGGTTGTGTCATGCTTGTCTAGGGTTATAATTTTAGTTGGTTGCTCGGTCTATGCTCACTTAAGGGAGAGATTCATGTTCATGATTAGTTATGAGGTAGTTTAGGCCTATCTTTAGCACTTTAGAGGTGTTTTGGAGATAGCCATCAATTCATCATCAGTTTGGAGACCTTTTCTAGTAGTTTGCTCATGGTTTCATGCAGTTACATCCCTATTTTGGTGGGATTTGTTCTCATATCTGACCCCCATAGTTTCTACATGTTTTTAGAAGATTTTGAGTATTTTTGAGTATTTTTTCAATGGGGCATGGTTTGGTGGAGTTAGAGGAGCACTTAGACTACTATTTCTGGCAGTTTAACCCCTAATTTTATGGGTTTTTCTCATGTATCTGACCTTGGGATATCTGTAGCCTATATTTTTGTTTTTTCACCTCATTAGAGGGGCCTTCTATTTGGCTCACATGTTTTACACATTGCATACTTGTGAGAAAATTGTAAGGGCTTTTGTAGCAGAGATTTTTTAGCATTGATTATATTGATACAACAGTTCCTTCTCATTGGTTTGAGTGCACTATTGTGGAATTTCTTGTTTTTATGTTGTTTTATCCTTCATTTAAGCTATATTCCTTGTTTCATATTAAAATCTTGATACAAGTTATTGCAGGTCTTTGTTTGTGTCCTAGTTCTTTGTAGAAAATTGGTGAAACCTAGTTTCCCTTTCAAAGTGAAAGATGTCAAGTCCTTGCATAGAATCATTGTTGTAATTGCATGTTTGTTTGACTATTGAGAGTCATCAATATCTTACATGATTTGTGTTGATTCATTCAAAGCTACATACAAATTATTTGGTGTATCACCTCATTTAGTTTTTAGGTATTCATCTTCTTCTCATCCCTTTATCCCCACATTTACATTAAGTTTTAGGTGATCACTATTTAGGAACCGGCCTATCTTCCAAAGATTCTTCACTCATTTTAGGACAACCCACCACCTGAGAGAGTTTCCATGTTTCAACAAGATAGCTAGATTTCATTATCAAAGCTAAAGGCACAATCCTGATTGACAACAGGAAAGGATTGATAGATTTTTGGTTTCTTGATATTGGGTGACTGATAGGTGGCCAACTAGCTCAAAAATTATTGATTGGATGGGTTTTGATCATTGACATATCAATTTTTTTGCTATCTCATATAGAATCTCCAAAAATACTTCTTTCAAATTTTAATTGATGTGCTTGAGGGATCAATCTCTATATGATCTTATGGTTTATTGGAGGTATGAAGGGATTCATTCCCATGGTTGGGCTATGTATACTTTTGGAAGAGGATACAACATGTGAAATATAGGCTCAAGAGGTGGAACAAATAATGTTTTAGAAACCTGGATGCTCAAAAGATGAAAGTTGAGTCTAAGTTGGATAATGTCACACATTAGATTTAGGATCAAGGGATGAATCCTTATCTTAGTAAAGTTGAGTCCTTATCTCTAAAGGATTTAGAAGAGTGGGAGTTGCGTGAGGAGATTTTATAGAAGCAGAAGTCCTAAGTTGATTGTATTTAGGAAGGAGATAGAAATACAACTTTTTTTCATAATTTTGTTAAGGCTCAGAGGTATAGTAACTCTATTACCTCTCCCATATCTTCAGAAGGGACTTACATCTAATATAGGGAAGAAATTTCTATGGAAGTTGTCAGTTATTTTTTGAATTTATTCAATAAGGAGGATCCTGCAGTTATGATGGAGGAGAGGGTTATTTTAGATTGTATTCCCTTTCCGGTCTCTACTGAGATGATTGATTCCCTCTTGCACCCCATTTTAATGCTTGAATTGGAGGAAGTTGTGTTTCATATGAAAAAAGGTAAGGCTCCTAGCCCATATGGGTTTCCAATTGAATTATTTTAGGAATTTTGGGAGATTATAAAATTTGACCTTCTAGAAGTGGTTTACAAATCTCATAGGAACGTATGGATGCTAAAGTCTATGAATTCTACTTTTTTGGATCTCATTCCTAAGAAAGAGGGAGATAATAGTTTGGATCAATTAAGACCTATTGCTTTATGTGATTTAATCTACAAGATTATCACTAAATTGAGTAATGATAGACTCAAGATATTCCTTTGTGCTTTGATCTCTAAGAAGAAAGGTGGTTTTTTTGGTGGAAGACAGATTTGGGATGGTGTTTTGATAGAGAGGGAGGCTATTCATTCTATGAAAACTTCTAAGGATAAAGATATGTTTATTAAACTTGACATGGCTAAAGCTTATGATCTTGTGAATTGGGATTTCTTATAGAAAATAATCCTAGCCTTTGGCTTTGGAAAGGAGTGGGTGAATTAGGTTTTCAATTGTGTGACTTCTACCTCATTCTCAGTTCTTATTAATTGGGAACTTTCTAATTTTTTTGGTACCTATCAAGGACTTCAACAAGGGAACCTTTTATCTCCCTATTTATTCATTATCATGGCAGAGGGACTTGGAATATTCATTAAATCTCAGGTGATACAAGGTCTTATTTGGGGTCAGAGCTAGAATAATAATCTATCTCCCTATTCTCATCTTTAGTTTATGGATGACAATGGTTTGATGGGTAGGGCCAGAATCAATGAGACAATGAACTTTAGGAGAGCCTAGGACATCTATTTGAATGTATTAGGTTAGATAATTAATGAAGATAAATATTCCATCTATTTTTTTTAATACTCCCACGCTTATCCAGAGAAGGATTTCTAGGATTCTCAAATTTTAGATTGGTTCTCCTCCCTTGGTGTACCTTGGGATTTCTTTGGCCTTGGGACCTCATTGTCAAGATTTTTGGTAGGAAGTTTTGGACAATTTTTGAAGTAAGGTTAGTCATTGAACTTACAAGTGGTTATCTTCTACTGGGAGAGTGATTCTCCTAAAGAATATGGTGCATGATTTCCCTGTATATATGTATTTTTTACATGTTCCCCCCTCCAACTTTGTGAGAGAATTTGATGCTCTTTTTTTCCAATTTCTTTGGTATGAAAATTTTGTATCTTCTAAGTGGATTTTATTCAAATGGGAGTCTTTCTATAGACTGGAGCATTTCAGGGGCCTTTTTCTTTGATCTATTTCTTTGGTTGGAAATTCCTTGGTGTCCAATTTGTATTGGAGGTGGTACAACAATTAAGATCAGGAAAAGGCTAGGATTCTTACCTACAAGTACCTTCCAGATGTTGATATCCATGATGTGTCACATCTTGATTTGATAGGCTGGGGATCTTGTATTTAGGAAACTATTAAAAAGGGAACTCATCTTATTAAGAGTGGCCTTTTATAGATCTTTAATAGAGGCTTTGATGCTATTTTTTTATTGGACCCATAGGATGGTCATCCTTCAATTCTTTCTAACTTCCCTTTGTAATGTTTCTACTAATGTTGGGTGGGTCAAGGTGGAGAATTTTAAAATGGTCTAGTGTATAGGTCAGGTGGAGGTGACTTGCTAGAAGGATCCACATGAGTGGCCCTTGGGTGGATCTATTGAGGATTATGTTGAGCTGGCTAAAATCTTGAAGGGTAGGTTATGCAGTTCCCTTAAGGAGAGAGAGATAGTCTAGCTTGGGGTCCCATCCCTAAAGGAAAATTTAGTATTGTTGAATGTTATCTTGTGTTAGAAAATAAATTGCATGTTTTTGAAGATTTACCCTAGTGGAGGAAGGTATAAAACAACTCTTCTTGGCCCAAGTTTAATTATTTCTTGTGGTTGATTTCTTAGAGGAAATGCCTCACATGGGAGAATCTTCATAAGAGAGTTTTTTAGGGACCCTCTTTTTTTTAATTTGTTTTCATAGTGAGGAGTACAACTCCCATTATTTTTTAATGTCCTTTCTCTAGGGAGATTTGGAATAGGTGGTGGGAGACATGGAAACATGCCTTTGTCCATGCTACATCCTTAATTTAATTCTAGGAGAGTTTAGGCAGACATCCTGTGAAGACATTTTTTCTTCAGGTAGCTTGGGATATTGGGATCACTCTTAATCTCTAAAATATTTGGTTGTAAAGAAACCATAGGGTTTTTTGTGACTCCAAATTAGGGATTTTTCAGTTGTCATAGAAGATATCTAGCAGGATTTAGGAGAATATCTCTATAAAGTGTAATATGTCTAAAAGTGTTGATCCTGGTGATTACGCTATTGTAATGAATTTGAACTTGGGGGATAGTAGAGTGGCTAGCACTACTATTAAAAGTCCCTGACATGTTAAGACAAGTATTTTTAGAGATGGGAGGTGGATACCTCCTCCTGCTAGGGTCTTCAAGATTAATACTGATGGATCATTTAATGGAAATCCAAGACATGTTGGTATTTGAGGCATAGGTGGAGGAAATTATGGTGCTATTTTTTTCCTTTTCTCTATTTATATTGGACAACATTAAAATAATTTGATGGAGTCTCTTTCTATTAAGATTGCAGTTTAGAGAGGATATTCTTTGGGATGTAGGAGGATTATCTATGAGTCTAATTCTTATATTGTTGTGGATATGCTAAACAAATAGAGTTTGGATGATGTTTTTCAGAAACCTAATGGTTCTACCTCAAATTCACTAACAGTGGAATGTTTTGTTTTTGCAAATTTTATGTTTTTTTGTTCTTTTTCATAATATATCATTTTATATTTTTTTAGCAATATATGGAAATGAAAAAATAGAGCTTGAAATTCAAATACCTATTTCACAACTATGCACCACAAGGTTTCTTCATTATATATTTGAACGAAAATATTTACAAATCAATGCAATGCAATTGGAAACTAATTGAAACTTATTAATGAGAACCTTTAATAAATCACATGCAAGTAAAATTATTCCCTGATTAGATTATAGCCTTAAGGAATTAATCATTGATGGTCTCTAGAGATCACAAACTTTGAATCAAGGCACAAAGAAACCAAAACGTGCCTCATTAAAATCTATTGTTGCCCTATATAAATAAACATAACCTCTAAAGAAAAAAATTTAGGCTCTTGTAATTAGATGTGAGTTGTGATAATGATGTCATCCCTCTCTTAATTATAGAGACAACCCCTATTTTCAAATACATCCCCCATAGGTCATCTGATCTTCAATTAATAACAATCTCCAACTTTACAAATCATATCTATGATAAAATGTCAAACATTCTCTTTAATTCAATCACCATTTGAAGCTCAATGATGGTCCTGAATTAAACCGCCTCTAGCACAATTCATTGGTTTAGTTTTAACCAATTCAGAGTGCTCCAAACTCTGAAGAATTCACCATTCTTCTAGCCCTTAAACATTGAAACCCTTGGCTCAATTCAACTCACAAATTCACCAAATATAAAATTCTCAATAGATGGATCAAACTTTTCATTTCAATGAATTTATAACCCTCAAGACCAAGTCAACCAGTAGCTTCCAGAATACACTTTGCATGACTTAAAACATAGCTAAGTCATTTGAATTATATTTGCTTTTGTTACAAAGTGAAAAATATAATAATTTATTATATTTCCCTCCAAATATAAGCACCAAGTCAATTTATAATTAAATAAACATATAATGCACTTGAGCACACTTTATATTACAAACCTTTATATTTAATCATTAATTTAATGGAATTTAATTAATGATTATGAATGAATTTAATAGCTCATTAAATTCTTTGAAGGACTCGCTCCAAATCTAGGTGCTCATTGCCTGACCCAGATGCCAAGGCACCCTGTAGAATATAGCATTGACCATAAATTGACTTACTATTGTATACCAAAAAGTGTGGTCACTTCTATAAACCATTACACTTGAGGGAATCCATGAAGAAGGAAATATCAAGAAGCGGCTTATAGCTTCCTATCCATGATGTGCAAGAACCATGTAGATATTATGAATGGTGACTCTCAAATGAACCTTAAAGAAAGACCCTTGCAAGGTGAACCATAAAATAGAAGATTCAAATGAATATGAAAATTAATCTAAGATGAGATGCAAGATCTAATCTAAAATGATATGCAAGAATGCAAGAAAAAAAAATCTAAACTAGATGGATTAATCTAGATGCAAGAAATAAAATGACAAAGCTAAGATAAATGATGATGCAATGCTTCAATATGCAAGATCTAAGAATGTAATCGGTCCAAGATGCTAAGATTTCAAGACTCCAATATTCCAAGATGCTAAGATGCCAAAACTCCAAGAACCTGCAATAAAATTTCAAGATCTCAAGAAGCCAAGAATGCTATCAATGTCTAAGATCTAAAAGTGAGGAGAGAGTCTCATTTTAAATGAATTTAGAAATAAGTGGATGGTCAAGATTAAGAGGAAAAAAGAAATGAGTAATGGTGGAGATTAAATCTTGGTTTATCCATGTGCTCAAGATTGTCAAGAGGCAAAATCAATGGACATGATTAAGAGGCAAAATAATGAGTGGTTGAGATAAAGAGGCAAAAGCCTTTTTCAAAAGTCAAAAGATTCCATCTCATTGGAAAGTGCACTTTTCTTTTTATTTTATATTTATTATTTATTATTTTTAGAAAAGTGGTTTCCATTATTTAATTAAAAGGGGTTTTTATTTAATTAAAAGGGAACATGTTCTTTTAATTAAATGTGGCTTAGGATAAACTGATTTTATTATTTAATTAAAATATTTTTTAATTAATTAAAAAGGAGCATGTTCTCTTAATTAAATAAAAGGGATAAGTGGTATGCAAAATTGATTAAGCACAAGATTTAGTCTAGTATTTAAATTTTTAATGTTTATAAAGGAGCTCAAACTTTACTAGACCATTTTTGGGTGATTACATTTGCCCCTCTTCGACTAAAGTGTGAGTGATCTAGGAACACATTGATTCAAAGAATGATGATGTCAAGGAAACTGATAGAGATCTGACTTTGAACTTGATCGAATAAAGCACAAAGAGACAACTAATCCCAAACTTGATCGAATAAGAACTAACAAAGATAACAAGATACCTGATAAAGATCTAACTCTAAACTTGATCGAACGAAACACAGAGAGATAAATAATCCTGAACTTGATTGAATGAGAACTAGAAAAGATAACAAGATTCCAATGTACAGTTGAAGTGAAACTGAACACTAAAATAGAGATTCAAAGATAAGACAATAAGATAGTAGAATCAATTTGCATCAGGATAAGATAAGGTTCAAGATGATTGATAAGCGCACAAGACCAAGTTTGACCACCAAGTGATGAAAATTTTGCCCCAATCTAAATAAGGTTGACCAAAAAGGTATAGCATTAGCATTAGGTCAAAGAAAGCGATTATGGAGAAATATGATCAATGTTTGCCTCAAAGGATGAAAAAATAAGCCTCAAAAGAACAACAAAATGAAATTGGATTTCAGTTTCGATCCTGAAAATGAATCGAGAATGTTGAAAAAGGATGACCAAATTTGTCTGATAATGATGAAGGAGACCCTCTCCTAAATCATATGCAAACTAGAATGAACCCAAAAAATGAAAACTACTATGAAGATGAAAAGTGCAATTTGCAAGATTCAATAAATAAGTCCTTTTTTTAATCATCGAGCCTTATTAAGGGACATCACAAGATCATACCACCATCACTAGTGCAAGAGAATCTATGAAGATATGAATATGATCTATATTAGATATAATGTACGAAACATATGTAAGTGCAGAGGCATAAGAGCCAAGATGACCTGAACATGGTTTCCAAATTAATGTTGCAAGTAACCATAAGCATTAAAACATGAGAGTCCAGGATGACCTGACTGGTTCTTGTGTAAGCAAATACAATATAACAGTCAAGGAGATAATTCCAACCTCACCGAAGCATCTAAATAAAGAAGGTCAAGGTATGTGTGGCATTCTAATTGTGATGGAGGCTCTTATCACAGACACCTACTTTATTAGATAGCTTAAGATCATTGGAATCACACCACAAGAAGAAATTAAAATATATATATATATATATATGCCCCATGCTCCTAGTCCTTTAGTCATAACTGTTGTCAATCAGGAATGTGCCTCTAGCTTGATTAAAAATCTAGCCTTCCTGTTGAAACATGGAAATGAACTCTTTGTGAGAAAGAGAATGAATCTCTGGATTCTAGGCCGGTTCCTATAGATTTGGAATATCACCTAATAATGATTTTTTAAACTTTGAGAAAAGGGAGAAGGATAATTGAAAAATGAATACTAACTAAGGGGTGATACACCAAAATGGATTCAGATTTATCAGAATTGTAAACATGTACCTACCAAACACACACTACTAAATTCTATAATTATTTTCACTTTTCAACACCTAGGATGGTTTAAAACTCACAATTAGGGTTTGGTACCACTAATGATAGGAATTTAACAAGCAAATAGGTAACTTCTACAAAAGGTTAATTCTTTACAATTTAGAATAGGAATTTTGAGCAATTCACTAATCTATGCTTGAAAGATACAAACACTTAAATGTAGAAAAACTTGAAAGGATTGATGACAGAACTCAGAAAAGATATGTAAATAATGAGGTCAGCTTTATCATCTTCAAACTCTACAAAAATGGCTACAAAATACAAGAAAAAGG
Source organism: Chamaecyparis obtusa (assembly GCA_027943335.1). Taxonomy (NCBI): domain Eukaryota; kingdom Viridiplantae; phylum Streptophyta; class Pinopsida; order Cupressales; family Cupressaceae; genus Chamaecyparis; species Chamaecyparis obtusa. Next base: position 1,389,256 of record BSBK01002798.1, on the reverse strand, counting down.
GAAAAGGAACAATATGCTCACTAATACCTCCTTTTCCTCCAATTTTGAACCCTTACAAATGAATAAGATGTTAAGTTATATAGCCTCTAAGGCCAATTTTGAAAATCAAGTTCCCCTCTCTAAAGAGCCTCTAAACAAATAGATAACCCTAAATTTAAGGCATGAATGATGCCAAAAACCTAGGCCTTAAACCCTCTCTCTAATGTTGATATTTTTAATTTATATCTTTTATCATACCTAATATCAACATATTCAAAGCTATAACCCGAAATACTCAAACCCTAACTCCCACACATTTAATATTAACTAAACCTTGAACTTCAACATCATAGCAATATGGTCAACATGACCTATTTAAAATATCTCTACTTTTTAAAATGCATGTGATAAGGATGTCGTGGCCTCTTTTTTTAGTCCTCGTACACTGTAGTTGCATTGTGGACTCCAAATTCTATCAAAATGAACAAAGGCTTAAGCTTTAATTTCCCTTCATTTTCTTGATGGAAAAGGAAGAGTTTAGGGTTTGTGCCACTACCATGCTTGTCTAAAGTTCATCTCTGGTTGGAAGCATGGATCTTGAAGCTTCTTCTGTTAAACTTGGGCTTGGAACTCACAGTTCTCTGCATGCTGATTTTGTATTACTTGGTTTTTGCATTGCATTTCTTTTTTATTTGGGAAAAACTAAACTTGTTGATGCGTAGAGGTTGGAAGCACTCAGCTTGTATCTAGTAGTCATTTTTTTTATGGCACTTCGAGTTTTTTTTCCTTCCTACTTTGCACTTGGATTCACTGGCTCTTTTAGGTGTTTATCTGCAAGCTTATATTTATATCTATACCTTGACTGGCGCTGAATATGGGTTTTAATCCATTGGCACTTAGCTTATAAATCTGAAACTAAGATTTTTCTTTGACACTCAACTCTCCTTTACTGACTGTAACTTGCACTTAATTTGAATACTCACACACTGAGGTTTATGCTTTTGAGAAATGGCTTTGAGAGTACGAGCTTGGGTTTAAACTTGGACTTCTCACGCTGCTATTTGAAGATCACTACTATTCTTAAAAGAACTCGACCTCTTTACTGTTGAATGGGTTCTTCTTCTATTTTATTCAGCCATGAACTCAAACTCTAAAAAAGATAAGTATATTACTTCTTTCCTCTACTCATTTTACATACTGAAAGCTGAACTGTTATTTCTATTATGTTGGAATACTAGAGACTTATCTATTTTTTGATTGCGTAAACTCTAGGGTTTTGTTTATTTGCTTTGCACTACTACTCAAAACCTACACTTGTAATACTCATTGTTTACCATTTTTCTTGCTAGCTTTGTATGAAATGTTGAGAATAAACTCTATTTGATGAATACCCATATGGCTGATTTCATTGATCTGAAAATGAACCCATGAATGTTGAAATCTGTAGTTAGTAATGAAAATGCTCACCACTATTTTTTCTTTTAAATCGAGAGATGAACTCCATCTTCATTGTCAGCTCCACCATGTTTGTTGTAGATTTAATTTGAAGCTCGATTTTGAGGCTGAAACTTCACTTGTAGACTGTGGCATTTCTTTGATTGGATTTTCTTTGCACCACTGTTTATGTGAAAGAAAAATAAAAAATAAATTGAGACTACTATTCTCAGTTTCTTTTGGCTGCAACTTAAATCTTAACATGTCAAATGTTGGAGTTGTTGGTACTCTATATTGACCAATCATGTCAAAACTGAGCCTTTACATTGATATTTTTAACTTTGTGCTCTGTCTCTATGCTCAACATGCTTGAATATCCACAATATGGTTTAATAGAAGCTGATATTTCAATATGTACTTGGTGACTTCAATTAGAAAAATGCATAAATCAAAAGCACTATCATTTCCATTTTATATCTGGACACTGCTTTAAAATAACAGTGACATCCTTATGCATTTGGAAACTAATATAAGATTGATATCTTTATGCACTGTTGTTTATGCAAAACTGTACTATTTTTCCTCCTTATTCAAAGATATTAGTATACAAAACAGCATATGAAGTCTCTATTTTTTTATGTATTCTTGCATACTTATCTCATTGCTTGATTTGAAACTCTGTTCCTTCCATGCAACACTCTGTTCTTGGCACTTGATCATCCATTTAGCATTCTTACTTTACTTTGCATATTAATATGAATATGAACTATCACCCATGGGGTTCGAGCATAGGCTCATGACTCCCATACTTGATATTCATGACATGAAGCTCATTCCAAACATGTACTTTTCCTACATACATTGTAATGATTGTGTGTCCTACTTAGTCTTCAATCTGCACATGAAGCAAACAATATTAGTATAAAATTTATTACCTTTTCTATTTTCTTTCTTCTTTGCATTCTTGTGAACTTTCAGCACTATGTTCCTTTTTGCATTCTACCTTTGACTCTCTTGCTCTTGCATTGATCTTTTTCATTGAAGTATAGCTTTGAAAGTGTGAGTGAAGCATGCTGTATTAGGTATCCATGTATTGCTTAGATCCAATTTGGATCTAACTATTTTCTCTCTCTATGATGCAGGGCAAAACCAGAAGAAGACTCAAGATGCATGATAAACATGGACAAAGCTAAAGATGTGAAGATACAACCAATTAGCCTCAACATGCAGAAGACCTCTTAAAGGCAATGCATGGACCCCTAAACCTTTTGATGCTCTTGTCTTACTTTCAGCATTGTACATCTTCTCTAAGTTTTTCAATTGAAAGATGTAACCTATGAAGGAATTCTTGTTTATTACATTCACTTTGAATGTTCAATGTAATTATCATTTATGAAATTGAAAGTTTGAATTTGATCAATACTTAGAGAACAACATCAGTGTTAATATGAATGCAAAAGCAATGTACTTTTATCTTCAAAATCTGAATATTAGTATCAAATAGGTGTGCCTTGATGCAAGTTCTCTGATGTTTATAGTTGAAATGCTACATATGTACTTTTATCTTTCTAAATTTTTTAACAATTCTGTAACTTAAAACAACAACTATCAAACCCCTATTTCAATTGAAAACAATTGTCAATTTACCAATTTAGTGTGCAACTAAAATGATAACAGTAACATCATGGAAAAACCAAGAATCAATGAAAATACTCAATAATAGACAACATACAAATAAAATATCATTAAGCATAGCTCAGTCATTTTAATTTAAGTGTAGAGTAAAAAAGATAAAAATAATCACTGACTCACTAGGACTCATGCCTATAGGTGAGAAATATCACGCAATCCTAGACTGAAAACAAAGAATCTAATCAAGGTAGCATCTCTGATAAGTGTTGAGAAACACTAAATGTCAAAGGAAATGTTGAGAAACATTGTTTGGGGTAGTCTTGAGAAACACTAGTGTGAGGTACTAAGAAAAAACCATTGCACAACATAGGAGAATACAGTTCATGCCCCCTATCCCTAAACAAAGATCAATTCCATACCAAGGAGATTGGAAGTGGAAGTCAAAAGAGTTTGGAGTGAAAAGTGACAAGCTAATACATATAAGCGCATAGGTCTCAAGTAGCGCCTGTTTCCAGGTTTTCATCAAGGCACTTTTTTTGTTTTTCAATATTTTTGTTCTTTTGATATATATTTGATTTTTTTGAATTTTTTGAATTTTTTAGTTTGTTTTATTTTTAGATTTTTTGAGGAAGTCAAGTATGATGCTCTTTGGATAATAATTCATTGGAAACATGTGCTATGATAGGCCAAGGCCACTGAAAGGTATGCTCAAGGATGATGATAAGGTGATGGTAGGGAAATGAGATGAAGGATAAGGATTTATGTGTAAGATGAGATAAGGAGAATGAAAGGATAATGAATGAGAGGATAAGAAGTATTTCTATGTTCGGGTGTGAGAAAGGGGATGGAAGGATAATGAATAGGAGGATAAGATGTATTTTTGAGATCAACATTGACACACACCTTGAAGGGTAGTGGAATAATGAAGGAAAAATGGATGAAATAGCTTGAGGTTTTGATGTAGGAAGGGATGTGGATTTTAGGACACAGGGACCCAAAATGGATGAAGAGGATGTAAGATGTTTGGAAGAATACGGATTGGAAATATTTGGAAGCTTGGATGTCAACTTTTATTTTTCTTTTATATTCAATTCTTTTAAGAGATGCTTAGGAATCCACATAGCTTTTGATTTTTCTTTACTTTTAGATGCTTTTGATCGCAATTCTTCCATGATGGATTTAGGAACCCATATTTTATTTTTTTTATTCTTTTCGTTGAGAACACTTTAGGTCTCTTGAATAGTTCCTTTTTTTTAAGCCACATGTTGATTAGATAGGACATGGTGATCTTCATATGTAAGTGGATTCTTGTATTTTTTATTTTTACGTTGCACATCCAAATTGCTTCCAAAAGACTTGGGAATTGTGGATGAAAGAAGCTGATATGATGAGTTTAGATGGATGAATGGATGGAAATTTCTCAAGGATGTATGTGTTCATTGATCTTGAGGTATGATGGGGGATGTGGATGAAAAAATAGGAGCAAGAGGTCTTGTGTATGGAGGGACATAGGGAGCCAATATGGATGGAAGGTTTGAAGGTTTTAGCCTTGGGATATAAGGACCAAGGATGGATTTGGATGATGAAGACAAATAATGGATAGGGATATCAACACCCACAGAGTGAGACACATGGCCAAGGCTCTAATATGTAAGGTCCATATTTATACCAATAGGCTCATGAGTAGCTTTGATAGGAGCAACAAGAACTTGGGAGGATTTATTCTTATGCGAAGGAGTAGGAAAGATAGGAGATTTTTGAGATGGATATGAACGATTATGACAAGGATTTGCTAGGATATTTTGATCTTGACAAGGATCTTTGGATAATATAGGAAGAGTACTTTTCTCTCAATTTTCAATAAGCTCTTTAGAGATGATGGAAGGAGTATCTTGATCTTGCTTAGGAGATGAATAAGATATAGGAGGTAGAGGGATATCTTCTTGGAAGAAGTGAATGGATATCAAGGGATCATCATGAGATTCTTGGGATATGATACTTTGGTCAACCATTGGATAAGGATGGATGGTATCTTGGTCTTGATCTTTAGTGATATTCATTTCTTCATACTTTAGATTGTCCTCTTGACATAGAACCACTTCTAGGGACAAGGTAGGGGTTTGTATATGTGTGAGGGGTTTATGAAGGGTTGATGAAGGGACATTTAGGATGCGTATGATAGGTGTTGAAGTGCAAGGAATCTTGGGATCTATGACCTTTGAAACATGGAAGCGACTTGTAGAAAGATGTATATTAGCTTGGATCTCTTTTAGAGGTATCCCTTGAGGATATGCATAGGTAGCGTGAAAATCATTAAGTTCTTTGTCCAATGGCATAATTTTGGAGGGATTTTCTTCTTTACGAGATGAATGCATGATGGGTAAGGTATAGGTGCCATGAGAACAATTAATAGACATAGGTTCAGGATTTTTCTCAAGCTTGAGAGTAGTATCTTCATTAAATGAGTCATTAGGATCTTCAATTCCAATTATGTCATCATAAATAAGGTCTTGGATTTTATGTTTTAACTCTATGCAATCTAAAGTTTTATGCTTATATTTTGATGATACGCATAGTAAGTACTCAAGAATGAAAGTATGCTTGAAGCAGTTGGAGGCAATGTGATGAGATTGTTTTCAAGGATTTTTTCCAATGCTAATTCATAATATTCTCCAAAAGGAGTAAAGATTCACTTTGTTTCTTCATTTTCTTTATCAAAGATAGGTTGGTCAAAGATAGGTTTGTCATGATAATGTTTACGATCAAAGATAGGTTTTTCATAAAGATGTTCTTGATCAAAGATAGGTTTTTCATAAAGATGTTCTCGATCAAAGATAGGTTTGTCATAAAGATGTTCTCAATCAAATATAGGTTTGTTGTGAATTTGATATTGCTCAAAGATAGAGTTATTGTTAAAGTGAGACGTGGCCTTGCTTGGAGAAGGTGAAGATAAATGATAGATTGGTCTCTAAGAATTTTGATTAGAGGGTGTATTTTAAATTTTAGATATCAAATATTTAATTTACTCTGCTAGGTATGCCTTAATAATCTCTTCTTCTTCCTCTTTAGTTAAATTATTTAGATCCATGATGCAATTGTTTTGATTTAGCATGAAAGAGAATGTAAAGAGCCAAATAAGATGACACAAGACAACTTGATGTCCACCCTAGAGAAGCAAAGTGTTCACTTGTCAAATAGTAAAAGAGAGTAAAATAATATTAAGATGACTGATCACAAAGTGCCCAAGTTGCGGGGTAAGATTCTTATGTACGACACTTGTGACTCGAGTCAAGAGATAACCTCAAGATAAAGATAAATATAACCAAAGAGATGGACAAGTGAACAAATTTAATAATAAAGAATATAACCAAGGTATCTAGGTGATCCTTTTCAACAAAAAACAATCCCAAATTTGCTAGTTTCTGTAATACCCCAAAAATGGGCTATAGGTTCATTAACCTCATATATCGACACATCGAACGAAATCGACATCAAAGTCCTAACTTAAGGCACATCTAAACATCATCGAATCCTAATTGATTATCTTATATTCTGCATTAGGGAATATTCCTAGTAATATTCCTAATCATCTTAATTATCTTTAATTTAATGATTATTTGGCAATAAATCACAATTATCCTAAAGTTGATTAATTGAATATGATGAATATTTAATTAATTGATTTAATTTTGCCACTTAATTATTTAATTGAATTTAATTGTATTTATCCCTAAGTATTATTATTTAAATTTGACAATAAATCAAAATTCCTATCATTAATTGATTAAATTCTTATTTAATTAATTAAAGCAAGTTGTCATATTTAATGATATTATTTTTGAATAAAAGTTTGATTTTAATAATTGATTAACCCATAAATCAATTGTTTTAATTTTAAAATCAGTTAAGTTGAGAATAAATCACTTTATTTTTAAATTAATTTATAATTAAATCATGCACAATCAAAAAAGCAAGCAACTAGAAACTAATAATCAATTTTAAATTTAAACTCAACATCTGATCATGAGTTGGAATTTGATCTAAACTCTATTTTGAGTTAAAGCCTTACTTTTGCATGATTTTATAAATTAAATATCTTTTATTTCTGATAACTCAAAAATCAACCTGAGTTTATCAAGAGTGATTTATGGCTTTTTTCCATGCACCTCTAAAGCCCTAGATTTCTATAAATTAAGGCTTCAGCTCATCCCAAATCATCTCATGAATTTGCAAACTTAGTCTATCGAATTGGCGTCTAAAGAATCAAGCTTCTTGTAAATCAACAACTTTTGTGAGATCAATTTGGTATTTACATTCATTTTAGCTTCATATTGCATATCATTGCTAGATTAAATTCATATCAATTTCTCATATGGAATAGATTCATATCAATTTAGCATATCATTGCATATAAAATCAAAAAAATAGATTAATTGCATTCATATTTCATATCAGTTTTGCATTCAAATCCTTCGTTTAGGTGTCGTCAAGGTCACTGATCTCAATAACAATCTGAGAACATCATACTTGCACCTATTAGAAGGCAATAAATCGTCTGGTTAGTTTAGCTTTCAGTTCATTGCATGATTATGTTTTTGCTAACCTCTAATGTTTTACTGAAGTGTTGTGTCTACTGATCAAGTACAATTTTCACACACACATTTTTGGCGCCCACCGTGGGGCCTTGAAATGGGTTTCTAATTCAATTCTATCTTTTTCTCCTCGATTTCTATGCAAAACTATGATTTTTAATTTCTGTCTGTACAATCTTCGTACGAGTTTCTGACAAAAGTCATTTCGAACTGTGCCCACTGTCGTATGACAATTGATTTTATTAAGGATCATTTCATCAGATACCCACTGTCGTTTGGAAGCTGGATTGTCATTTCACAGATCACCCAGTGTCGTACAAGTTTCTGGACTGTCATCTGGGAGCACACCCACTGTCATACGAGTTTCAGACTGTCGTCTGGCAATAGACCCGCTGTCGTATGAGTTTCAGCATCAGATTTACACTGTCGTTTCATTTTTCAGGGTAGTTTGTCATATTTGGTTTTTAGATTTTGACTAATGACTAATCTTAACAATTGAAATTCTCTATTTTTTATTGACTCCTATTAGTTTTTTATTGGAAAAAGTGCAAAAATTGCTAAAAGAAGGTAAACATCTACTAAGCGTGTTGCGAGGATTCTAGGTATTCTCCTTAATCTGATAACATTTCAATTTGGATCCTAAAATGAATCTCTCATGTGTTTGGCTTGAGTGTTTTCTTTGCGTGCTTTTCTTCAAATTTGCATAATTGAATACTAGGTTGTAACACCTTAAGTATTGATAGGCAATCTTAGGATATTTTTTATTGATCTTATTAGCGAAATTGGGATATTGGACTCGCTTATTCTTACTCGCCCCTCATTTTCACCCTGTGGTTGCAAGGTCAGTGCCACGTTCAGTGGAGGGGTCTACTTAGAAAGAGTGTTAATTGTTCCACCAGTTCTTTCCCATTTTGTGCTTTTCAAATCTCATTAGTATTCTAGGGTGTGGACTTGCTTTTAAATTTATGTGAGGAGTTAAATGCACCACTTTGTGGACTCACCTCATGTTTATTTGGAGCATTAAGTGTACCACCTTTTGTGCTTATTGAATGCTTTTGGGTAGATTGGTTTTCTGATATATCTATGAAAACATAGTAATTAGGCCCTATGAACACTATTTGTGGTTCTTGAGAGATTGGATTCCCAGTGAAATCCTTCTTGATGATAGAATCCTTGTAGGTAGGGAGGATACTTAGTGCGTCTCATGTTCTACTTGGTCTGTGTGTCTTCCCTTATTGATTGATACATTCTCTCTCCTGAGAGGTTGATAGATCACGTGGGGTTGATATCATAGACCTTGGTGAGATAATCTTCATCTTAGCATGTCGGATTTATCTGCCTACTCTGTCTAGGTTAAAAGTGAAAAGGTGTCAAACCCTTGGATCTGGAGCCAAGTCCCCTTGTGGTATACTATTGTGAGTCACCTTTAGAGAGGGTTAACCATAGCAGACACTCCCTTCACAGGGCAAGCTACGTTGACAGAACCTCAAGCGGTAATAGCCATTTTCACCATGATAGTGATAGCCACTATATAAATGTCCTTGTGGAAGAAATCTTCATAGGTGTGGTTCATTGTTGGGTTGTCAGATCTCCCTAGCAGCTCCTGATTGATTAAATTCTCAGACTGTGTCAAAACCCTGGTGTGTCGGGATTGGAGTTCACCCCTTTGGATCATAAAAGTTGCAGAGTCAAACCATTACTAAAAACCCTAGTGAGGCCAAATTTTTATTTTCTAGGGTATATGTGCATTATTGCAAAACATTTTTGGAACATACACAATTAGTGCTTCTGAGGATTAGAATGAATAAAATCACTTGATTGTTCATTCGCAAGGTTGCTTTTTCCCTTGTTTATTATTTTCAGACATGCTTGAAATCACTTGCTTGCTATTTTGGGTGCTTGTTTATCTATCTAGTTACTAAAAATGAACAAATCTGTTACAATCCTCAAATTTGGACATTGAAAGTTGCAAACAATCTGAAACTGAAAACCCTAAATTTGCAAAATTTGAAGTGAAATTCCTTTCTGGAGTCAAAAGTCATCTCAGGAGGTCAGAAAGTCATACGAGTTTTTGTCAAATGTCATTTCATCACTACCCAACTATCGTATGGTAAGGAACCTAGTGTCGTATGAGTCTCTCTGCCAGTCAAAATTCAAAAAGTCAAATCCTGCTAGCAACTGTCATGCGAGTTTTGCAACTATCATACGATTTTTTCAACTGTCATTTCATAGCATACCCACTATCGTATGAGTTTTTCAACTATTGTACAAGCTTTTCAACTATCATTTCATAGCATACCCACTATCGTACGATTCTGCAGAGTGTCATTTGGGAAAATTTTTGAAAGTTGTCAAGAAATTGTCAGAATTGCCAGATACTTAGCTTTTTCAACCTATTTCCAGAATCTGTCGAACAAATCACTATGTCAGGAACAAAGCAGTAGCTATTGAGAACCCTATCATTTTCCAAGAGTGGCCTTTTGAATCTAATTCAGTCTTCTATTTAATCAATTTGAGTCTTTATCATCTTGTGTCAAAACCTTGTCATAACTATCAATCTTCAATCAATCATCAAAATGACTAAGTGTTGTGATATCTTGTCCGCTATCTTTTGGGAACCTACCCATACATCCAGGGCATAGTATCCTTTACCCACATCTAATCAAATCTTCAAATCAATTAAACCTTGACAAGGTTGCATCATCTGATCATCTTGATTCAATTCATTCTTCAGTTATCTAGATCTTATTCTTTTGTTTCACTCAAAGTTAATGGTGGAAACTAGAGCTTCCTCACACAAGAAATTTGGAGAAGCATCCTAGACCTTACCTATAACCGCTACCAGGGGTCCAACTCTTGAGTAACTCATCAATTTTGGTCTTTACGAGGATGACGGTATTGGCAACCTTTGATTAAAAATTGGTTACATTCCTCCTTCATCAACTCACGAAGGTACCCAACAAACCCCACATCAATCTATTCTAGGGAGTCCACAAACTCCTACCATGTCTCAAGTAGGGACAAACTTTGGCTCTCAAGGAGCTCAATCTCAACATGGTGCAGATCAAGAACCCACACCTAAAGAAATTTCTCAATATCAAAATGACGATAACTTCAAATGAATGATGAAGCATTTCTTGAAAGAAGACAGAGAAGCATACTTTTTACAATTGGCCCATCAAGGAGCTAAGCTTCCTCCTAATTTTAATGTCAAAGAAATCATTACACATGAGGAATAAACTCTGATAATGGCCATGATGAAATAGATACATGCTTTACAAGTCAAACTGAATCAACTCGAAAAAGAGAAGGAACCCAAGGAGTTCTCCATGGAGGCTCTATGTCCTTTTCCATTTGACAAAGACTTGTACATGCCACCATTTCCAAAAAGAGTGGAGATGCTAAAGTATGATAAGTATGATAAGTATGATCCTCAAGATCATGTCAGAGAATTTTTTACATAATCCATGGAGTTCATGCATGAACTGACCTATCTGATGCACCTCTTTCCTAGATCTCTAGGTGGAGCAGCCATCCATTGGTTCTCTAGATTGCCTTCTACTATCAAAAATTTTGAGGAGTTGATCAAATTATTTTATCAGCAATACTCCTACAATATTCAACATCCAATCACCATGATTGATATCTGTAATCTCAAGCAATATCCAGGGGAACCATTCCTAACATTTCTCAAGAGATGGAGGAAGAAGTTCTCTCTATATGCCAGACCTATTCTAGAAATAGAAAAACTAGAAATCTTCATCAATAACCTTGTTCCAGAAATCAATTATCCTCTACAAATGCAAGATCATACATCTTTTGATAAGATGGTGGATAATGCTATCAAAATCAAAAAAGTGCTTGTGAAAAAAGGAGAAATCACACTTCAAAAAGACAAGTACAAATCAGGATCCAGTTCTAAAGACAAGAACAAAAATTGGAACAAGAACAAAAGCATCGTCATAGATGGTGTTGTTGATACTATCCATGCCCCATCAAAGGCACCAGCCTAAAATCTGACTCTTGGTTCCCAAGCCATAAAAGATTCAGAACAAAAGTCATCTGAACCATTTCAAAAGAAGCCAGAATACAAATCTTGGGATAAACATCAAAAGTTCACTCCTCTTGAGGAATCTTTAGAATCAGCTATGAAAAATCTACTAGCTGATAACATCATCTCTTTGCTAGCAATCCGACCACCTGATTTTGAGCCTAAGCCAAAATGGTGGAGAGAAAATGAATTATGTGATTTCCATTGAGGTAAATGTCACAAAATGAATAACTACTTCCGGTTGAAACACACCATTCAAGATCTTATTGATAATGAGGACATCACAGTTGACAATCCTAAGAGCAATAATGATCATATGGAATTTACAGAACCATTTCCACAAGATGGTCAAGGAGTTTCAACTTCTCATCCTAATATGGGGGCAAAAGTCAACTATGCCTACCTAGGAAATAATGTTGTCATCAATATGGTTGAACCCATTCTCTCAGAGCATTGCAATGTCATCACAATTGTAAGAAGAGATAGACAAAATCAATCCACCAACGCAGTTACTCGATCACATCTGAAAGGATGAATCCCAGATTCATCAAATGTCCCTAAGGTTCCCTTCAATCTTTCATCTGCTTCTAAACAGAAGGTTGCTTCCAAATCTTCCAATTCTAAAGATACAAGGCCTACATCTTATAGCATTGTTCAACAACTCCAACACACTAATGCAAAAATCTCCATGTTTGAGTTGCTTCGAATATCTCCAGCTCACAGAGCCATACTAGACAAAGCTTTGCTCGGTTCCAATATTCCTAATGACCTTGATTTAGATAGGTTCCAGACTATGGTTGGACATCTTACATCTCTGCAATATATCTCCTTTTCAGAGGAAGATGACAACTCCTTGAGTCACCCACATAATCAGCCTTTGCATATAGAAGTCTTGATCTAGAACCATAGAGTCAAACGTGTGTTGATAGATGGGGGCGCTGGCCTAAACATTTGTTCTTACAGCTTGATCACACAATTGGGATTTTCAGAATTGGCTATTGATCCTCAAAAGAAGATAACTATCAAAGCCTATGATGAACAAGAAAGATCTTCTAAAGGCACCATTGTCTTACCTATCAGAGTGGATCTAGTTATCAAAGATACCATTTGTCAAGTGCTTGATCTACCTTTGGCTTACAACATCCTCCTAGGGAGACCATGGATACATGAAATGCAAGCTATTCCTTCTACATACCATCAATGTTTGAAGTTTCCTTATGAAGGAGTAGAGATTACTATCCCTGCATATTTGAATGCAACTTGCAATACATTGAAGGAAAGTGTCGATAAGCTTGTGCCTAATAATAGAGAATTCCATTGAATCAACTAAAGAAGCATCCACATCTAAAATGGAAGATCTTGCAAAAGAGGTTAATATCAAAGAAAATAGTATGCGAGAATATACTATGGAGCCAGTCTTATCTTTGACATCTCTCCCTATCTCACCTAAGTCTTATGGAAAATCTTTGAAACAATCCAAGCCCAAACCTAAGGAACCTCTTGAAGCATATAAAAAGAATTTTGTGGCAAAACAAGTATCCAAGCAAGAGTTTGAAGAGGATGAAGCTGTGCTATCATGGCTATATAAAGATGAACCTAAATCTCACAATGCTCAAACTAGCAACTCTATGACACCATAGGTCCCTTCTAAGTCATACGGTCCAGGAAATAAGTTGATAGCTAAGATGGGATATTCAGGTAAAGGACCTCTAGGAGTCAGAGGAAAAGGTCTTGTGACACCTCTCCCACATATTGGTAGAGAAAATAAGAATAATGTTGGCCTAGGCTTTAAGAAGAAACCCTATCACCTCAAGGGTAATTGTTCTAATGTCATAGAGTAGATCACACCAGGAGAACCTCTTCTTAAGAAAGAAGAAATAGAACCATCAGATAGTGATTCAGATAGCTCAAAACTCATCTCCTATGAAAAATTGCCTAAGGAGATCAAAGACCTTCTTGATGATAAAGATGATCCAATCAAAAGATTAATGTAGTAGAAACACAAGAACCTACTATCAACCAAGAGATAGTTGCAACACAAGAACCAGCTAATCTTGAAAACAATCAAGAAGAGGGAAGTAGTAGTGATTCTAAGATAGATTCCCATTAGTATGAATTCAAATCAAAATCTGAGGGTAACCCTTCTTGGGGTATTCACCCTGACTTTACTCATGTTCTGAGATTTCCTGGAGATCCTGAATCAGAAGCTGAATCAAATGACTATGAATGGGGAGCCATTCTAAAACCAGATCAAGATGAGCTTATTATAGAGAAACATGTTGATGTTATTCACCAATATGCACCTAACCCCAATGTAAGTCTAGAGAAAAATGATGAACCTATCGAGTCTGATCCACCTATGGTGGAATTGGACTCCCACAATGACATTGAGCCTATTCACGAATTGAATGTCTTAAGTTGTAATATCACCTTTGAACTCAAGAATTGGGTTAGGACCAATGATGATAGATCCATGTCGGTAAACACTATCTCCCAATCTTTCCCTATTTTGACTATTCAATATCCAAACCTTATTGATCAAACCTCCACAAATTTGAGCCCTGGTATTTATACCTTCTCGAATGACTATGCCCTTGCTTTCTACCTAAATGCAGTTGAGCCTATGAGGACTTCCATCAGTGAACCAAGCATCAACATGACCGAGTCAGACATCAAATATCTTAGTCAGAAAAATAAAAATGAAAAATACAAAAAAATGAGAAAGAAGAAAAAGTGCCTTGGTGAAAACCTGGAAACAGGCGCCTTGGTAGCAAAAATAGAACCTCTGCCAAGATGGTGAAAACCTGGCAAATGGGTGCCACTTGCTTCAAAATGCTCCATCTATCAGCACAATATTGGTCTTTCCTAGCTTTCAATCTTGCTTTAGTTTATACATATCTCCCGGTTTGTTTCTGCATTTTCAGTTTTCAATAAGTCAGTTTGTACACCAATCGGCTTAAGCGTCTATATCCTATCAATGTTCACACTTGGGGGCAATCAATGTCATATCCTATGGCCTCCAATGTATCTTAGACGTATCATATCCAATCAGAGTCCTTTAAAACTTCATCCGAGTCAGTCAGTCAGTCTTGTCTCCAGAAAGGATTTTGCATCTACAACAATGCAATCAAACATCAAACTGAAAATAATCTATGCTTTTTACATGCTTTTATCTCCTTGTATGCTTACTGATTTGTATTGAGATTTTTGCATATTGTGTCTATTTGAGCTCTTCGATGATGTCCTTTATAGGATTTAGAGAGTGATGACTGGGGGCATAATCTTTTCTTTGTTTTCTTCTTGTATGTGAACATCTAACAACTTTGGAAATTCTAGATTGAAATGGTGTCCGACTGTAAGAGCCTCTATCTCGAATTGGATGGCCATACGTACCTCGACCATTGATACCCAAAACATTCAAGGAAGTTTGATCTAACTATTGTCTTTTTGAGTGAGTTCTTTTTCCTACTGTGAAACGTGATCTTACCTAAGGATGTGAATGATAAAGGGTCACTACGGGTAATTCACATTGGATTTAGAATGATCTTGTGACTATTTGGTATGTTTGTTACCACAAGGCGTATTTAGGTCATCATGAAATTTATGTTTTGATGCTTATACAAATTGCTATATCAAAATGGACATGATATTTAGGTCATCCTGGCATTTGTGCCTTGGTGCTTATATCTAATCCAACATTCCAAAAACAAAATCAATATTCATATATCCATGGTTGTTGACCAGTGGGTGTTGTATTGATTCTTGTGTATACAAATTGATATTCATATGTCTATGGTTTCATAGCTAGTGGGCATTGTATTGATTTATCCAGTTACCTAAAAGTTTAATGATGATAACAAATCGACACATGATAAGTGACTAGGTCCTAGGTCTTAGGTTGCATTTCATTTGGCATGTTTCTTTGCATTTTTGCATTTCTACATGATCTCACAAATTTTTGGAAACACTTCAAAGCTTAAATGATTCTTCAATCACATCTTCACATCTAACAAGAGCTGAGTCTCACTCAAAGGTCTCTTCACCGAACCACAAGCAGTAACTCTCCTAGGTTAAATATCCTTTTGACACAAGACTGAGTACTTGTCTTCATCAACCTACAAAAACATATCATGTGTATCGTTGCATTTACATCCCATATCATTACCATTTGTTGCATTACATTACATCCAATGCATAAACATAAATCATACATACATCTTTTCATAATTCATTACATTTGCATAACATCCATACATATGAAAGAAATCATTGCATTGCATTGGTCCATACATACATTCTACACTACTCATAGCATAAAACATCACATGATATCATCATAAATCAAAACATGACAAGTACAAATGAAGTCACAACCAAAAACATCGATCTCATATATATCATAAACTCAAAATGTGTTAGGGGTGCACTATTGGCATAGTGTACAAAAGAATGAGCTCCAGAGAGCTGTCAAAGTCAGAACAGTATATCAGTGATCAAAAAGAATAGAGTATATCAAAACATAAGAGCAGGAATCAACTATCGGCATGCTCCTCGGTATCTGGTGGAGGAGGGGGTGGTGCATCTGGTATAGTCTCTACTCTTAGTGCCCTAGCTCCCTCTGAGGCTGCCATATAATCTGAATACGTGGGTATTCTCTATGCAGCAGGGACAGCCGCATAATATGCAGACACATAGTACAAAGCCCAGGAGGTCTGATGGGTCACCTCTATCTATAGTCTCCGAACCTCTGCATGGAACTCTGGATGAAGCTTTGTACGCTACCTATTTGCCTCTAGATACCTCTCCTCCCACCTAGCACTCTGTACCTTCAAGTCTCGGACCTAAGCTCTGAGACATCTGATAGTCTCTGATGAAGTGAGAGGAACCGTAGGATCTGCCTCAACTGCTGGCATCTCTGTGTCCTAAGCTGGCCACTCTGGCTACTGGTTATTAGTATCTACTCTATGCACCTTACAGCGTCTAACCTCAGCTCCTAGATCAAAAGTGGTATCTTCCTGTAAGGGATCTCCATCACCACCTACAAACTGCTCAGCTGCTATGACATCATTTGTAGAACCAACACCGCCCAAGGTACCACTCTCACCCCTGGTCCATCTCTATGCACCTGTGGATATACCTACTATAGAAGTAGAAGGATGAGGGGGCCTCATATGTCCTGATGGTCTCTGTAGTGGAGCCGTTGCTCTCTGTCTGGGTGGTGTAGGATGCACTACATGAGGTCTCGGACCTTGTACCATAGGAGCTCCTATCACATCCATCACCTCCTCCATGGAGGGTATCAACTCAGTCGGATCCAAAAATCTATGGACAAGGTGGTCTACAAGCCAAGCAATGTATCCATCTGTGACCCCTGCATCAACTACCTATGGATGGTAGTCCCAATCTCTACCAATGATCCTATTGTACTCCTCTAAACATAGAGAATAGGTGAGCCTCTATGTCCATCCGAGCCCAATCTCACGAACAATGCGAGCATATGCATTATACTCCTATGGGACATCCTATTTGCATCCATACTGATGCCACACTCTAGTAATCAAAAATCTCTCCAAAACAGTGGGAGACTAGCCAATAAGTACCCGACTCTGAAAAAGAAAGTTGTACTGCTCCCTCATAGTGGGCCAGGCCTCTATCTGCAAGTAGGGTCTCCAATGCACAAATGTCATATCATCTAAGCATCATCGGAAGTACTCAATATGACCCATGCGAACCTGTGTGACATAACTAGCATATGTATATATCACTGGCTCTTGTGGCTGTCATTGTGTCTGGAAAATTGGTCTCAACACGGGGATATGCTCCCATGCCCATATCTATAACACAAGAGCTCCAGAAGTGAAACTCTTGCAATCCTGATACACAACCTCGTGCATCTCTGAAAACATGTGGGCCAATAGGCACTGACCCCAGGAAAGCTCAGTGGGAGTGGCCATAAGAAGGGCTACCATCAGAGCCCATCCCATCAAAAAGTCATTATGCTGACGGCCTGGCATGATGAGCTCACTGATCATCCCAGCAATAATGCACTCTAAACAGTGCATCTAACCATATCTCTGTACAAGGGTCTCCTAGGAAATGGACCCCGTCAACTGTGTATCATCCCCAAATAGACGCCTAAAGGCATGAAGACTAGTCTGGCCAAAACTCACATACTCAGGACACCAACTGCTATGGAATGGAATGCTTAGTATCCTATAAATATCCTCTAGAGTCACAGTCATCTCTCCTGTCAGTAAATGAAACATCTATGTCTTAGAGTGGAATCTCTCAATCAGTGTGGTCAAAAGGCCATGATTTACCCTAATATCAGGTAAATGAATCAAATACTCAAACCCACATGTAGCAAGATGAACCCTCATAGGGTCAGGAAGTGAGACACATAATCTATGGGTCGCCGGGTATGAATGTAGGACATGAATATCTGGATATGTCACCTATATCATACAAAAATAGGGAATTCTATCAGAAATTGGGTTCAATAACAGGCTAATTGTACAGAAATTGGACAATTTGGTACTTCAGATGGTAGGTCAAAAGGTCAGCTATCAGCATCAGAAATTAGAAAAGTCAAAATTTGGCCCTAAATATCAGTTTTTACCCCTTTTTTTTTCATACGATAGTCCAGACTGGCACCGAAAGTCGTACGACACTCCACAATAGACCATACGACAATCCATGGTCATACGACACTGGGCACTTTGTCATATGAGTTTCCAGGGACCTGATGAAATGTCGTATGACACACGGGTCCCTTTCATACGACACTGGGTAATACCTCAAACGACAAAGCAATTCAAATTCAAATTTCGTATGATTCTGGGTTGGGACTTGTACGAGTTTTCATACATACAAAATTCAAAACTAAAAACGCGTATGGAAAATTTTTAAAATGCTATAAAACATGATAAATTTGCATTTTCAGAGGGGCATAGAGGTCCACATACCGGATGTCCATACTGTCGAGGTTTGTCATGTCTCCGACTGCGCCCAAATCAATGCAAACTCACAGGTACCTTTGGTTCTCATTGTTCTACCATTTTCTTGCTCAGAGGGCTCCACAAGATCTCAAAAGTCAAATGGTTGAAATGATTTGAAAATGACCCTTCTGGCCTTTATATAGTTTTTGACCTAATTTTCAAAAGTGCTATGTTGTCCATGAAAATTGCACCCCTGGCTAATTTCGATGTTCTAAATCCATTTTCGGGATCAAAATCAAAATCTAAGATCATTTACTATATCAAAATCATGATTTAAAATTTTTGGACCCAGGACAGTCTACTGCTTGCATATTTGACCTTCAATCATCACAGAAATCTAGTATTCAACTTAACTTATTATCTTCCATCAAACTATCAAAATTTCAACTTGGTCAGCCATGGTCAACTCATGGTCAAACCTAGTCAAACTTGGTCTTTTGGACCCTTCAAATGATGCAGAATGCATTCTTAAACGTGTTTAACCACTTCTCAAATCAATTAACATGCTTCTAAACCATTTAACGCTGATTTTTCTTATCAAATTTCAATTTTAATCCCGAAGGGGGCATGGTATTGCATATCATTCAAAGTCTGTAATCTAATTTGAAATCATATCTTTGCTGAAATCATATCTTTCCTCAGTAATCAAGACAACAACCATGTTTAGTTACTGATTCATCAAAAGACCTCGTCGCTTGGGGCAAATCAATCATCGCTCGGGGCATATCAGATTCATCGAGATCCATATCAATCTGGTATTCTCTTAATCTTGTAAATTGTATCAGTTTTTGTAACTACCAGTTCAATTGTGTTATTTCCTTGATTCTTCAGTAACTGAAGGGTTTAGATGTGATACATACGTGATTTTTCTAAGGACAATCGAGTCTGGAATCGGTCACTCACTTCTTCACAATCATAAGGTTCGAAATCAGGCATTTTGACACTTTTTCACAATCATCGGTTCATTGTTGCTATAGTTAACATTATCTTTGGTCATTCAAGACCTATTATCTTCATATCAAATCTTTCAATCAGTTTCTATCTCATATCAATATCAATTTCCAATCAGTTTCATATCTTTATCAAACACAGACTATCTTTGAACCACTGCGCTTCGCACAGTAATTCAAAGAGGGGCAAAATGTAATACCCCAAAAATGGGCTATAGGTTCATTAACCTCATATATCGACACATCAAACGAAATTGACATCAAAGTCCTAACTTAAGGCACATCTAAACATCATCGAATCCTAATTGATTATCTTAAATTCTGCATCGGGGAATATTCCTAGTAATATTCCTAGTCATCTTAATTATCTTTAATTTAATGATTATTTGGCGATAAATCACAATTATCCTAAAGTTGATTAATTGAATATGATGAATATTTAATTAATTGATTTAATTTTGCCACTTAATTATTTAATTGAATTTAATTGTATTTATTCCTAAGTATTATTATTTAAATTTGACAATAAATCAAAATTCCTATCATTAATTGATTAAATTCTTATTTAATTAATTAAAGCAAGTTGTCATATTTAATGATATTATTTTTGAATAAAAGTTTGATTTTAATAATTGATTAACCCATAAATCAATTGTTTTAATTTTAAAATCAGTTAAGTTGAGAATAAATCACTTCATTTTTAAATTAATTTATAATTAAATCATGCACAATCAGAAAAGCAGGCAACTAGAAATTAACAATCAATTTTAAATTTAAACTCAACATCTGATCATGAGTTGGAATTTGATCTAAACTCTATTTTGAGTTAAAGCCTTGCTTTTGCATGATTTTATAAATTAAATATCTTTTATTTCTGATAACTCAAAAATCAACCTGAGTTTATCAAGAGTGATTTATGGCTTTTTTCCATGCACCTCTAAAGCCCTAGATTTCTATAAATTAAGGCTTCAGCTCATCCCAAATCATCTCATGAATTTGTAAACTTAGTCTGTCGAATTGGCGTCTGAAGAATCAAGCTTCTTGCGAATCAACAACTTTTGTGAGATCAATTTGGTATTTACATTCATTTTAGCTTCATATTGCATATCATTGCTAGATTAAATTCATATCAATTTCTCATATAGAATAGATTCATATCAGTTTAGCATATCATTGCATAGAAAATAAAAAAAATAGATTAATTGCATTCATATTTCATATCAGTTTTGCATTCAAATCCTTCATTTAGGTGTCGTCAAGGTCACTGATCTCGATAACAATCTGAGAACATCATACTCGCACCTATCAGAAGGCAGTAAATCGCCTGGTTAGTTTAGCTTCAGTTCATTGCACGGTTTCATTTTTGCTAACCTCTAATGTTTTACTGAAGTGTTGTGTCTACAGATTAGGTACAATTTTCACACACACAGTTTCATACCAAGAGACCAAAAAAAGTCAAGTATAAGCTTCTTAAACTAGCTAAGAGAAAATCTGGGCCAAACCAACTTAGATCAAAATCTGGACGATAGACCTCATCAATTTAGATGACAATTAAACAGGAATAATAAGTCATATGAAATACCCAGTAAAGACAGATGATACTTCAGGATGATACGATATTTTGATGACAAGATAGACGATAGACCATAGTACTAAAAGACAATATTTCTCTGAATGGTAGATGATATTCAAAAATTTCGTACAATATTTCTCACTATTGCAAGTGATATTTAGACAACAATTTCTAGTTAATTTTCAATTTTGACAAGTTTGAATTTTGACAGCAAATTTGAATTTCAAGATCAAGTTTTCCAAGCAAATGTGACGCATAGAGTAGTCTTCAAATAATCAAGCAAGGAACAAAGAAACCTTGCATGATACAAGAAATTGTGAGATCTAAATATAGGTTGTAATATTCCAATAATGTCAAGTGTATGTTCACAAAGATTTCCATGGATCTAGCACAAATCGAAAACATATCAAGCAAGAACTACCTAAGGAAATGTCTAGTATCAAAACCATTGCCCACAACTTGATATTCCAAAGGAATACATATGGTGAGTAATCTTGAGGTGATCCAAGAAACCACTTCGATCGGTCCTTGCACAAATATTATGATACTTTTGGTCAATAGGGTAGCCTCTAACTTAAGGTATTTAATAAAACTTCATTCATGACTATCCCTTATAGTTTCACATGCGAAATTAAGGCCTATAGCCCCACAAGAACCCAAAAAGTATAGTATCACAAGAAAGATTTAGACATCTCATCCCTATACAAGATGAATGTACTCTCCCTGTAGTCTTGTAAAAAATATTGAGACTAAGATGGCCCTAAAAGTGCCCAATCAAATGTAGTCTTTCTTAGCAAGATTGAGGTAACTAGGCCCTGCACATGAAGAAACATTAGAATTAGAAAATAGTCAAGTCTCCCCTCTCTTTGGATTGAAGGAATCTTTTGATTATAGTGGGATGGAGTAGCTGGGTTTTCTTGTACCCCACTTGGGTCATTCTCAAAAGATTTCTCTCTTGATAGGCCCTCTAAAGGTAAATGCAAGAAAGTAAATGGATAGCTAATGGAGGTCTAGATTTCTGATTTTCCAAAAGGAAAAGCACATAGTCTCCTACTCCATAGTTTCTCCCAAATACATCAAGCACATGTTCATTTACCAAAAGATAAATAATTAAGATATGTGCCTATGAAAAATAATCTAATGATAGAAAAGACACACAAGATCTAGTTACATATCTCCAACACAATTTCCAAAATCTCAATGTTATTAGTCTTAGCAATGCAATTTCTTTGGCAAGAAAATCCTACAAAACCACAAGTTAGGGAAAAAGAATATGCAAATGAAAGTAATAAACTTGAAAAAACACTTTTTAGGGGATAGGAAATATCAAAGACTTGCAATAAATCTCAATCGTGCATTGAACTATGTGCAAATAAAGTGCAAGCTCATCACAATTTTTTTTGCTTTTGACCTTGTCAACAAGATCTGATTTGTTTTCTATTATTTAAGCCCCAAAAATAGAAATGTAAAGAAGAGACCCCTATTAAAAATATGAGATCTTTCCAAAAATGTAAAAATTTCAAAAATTTCCCTTACTTCGTGCCCTAGAGACCCATTTTACCAAAACAAACTAGTTTTCATAAATCGACTATTTGAGCTATGTTATTGCATCTAAATTAAAAAGACAAAGAAGTAACCCCTTGTAGAATTCTTAGAACTTTCTAAAAATGTAAATTTTTTTTTTAAAATACGATGATTTGCAACTAGAAATGAATTTTCATGAAAAATTGATTAAAAAAATTATAACTCATGAAAAAATGATCAGAAAAATCTGATTTTCGAATAGAGACACCTTTGATCCATTCCTGACTTGCAAAATGAATTTCAGATCTAAACTCCAAATTGTTTATGAGATATGATCAAATATTTCAAAAACCTAGGGTTTTTGCCTTCAACTCAACCTGCACAAGGGTTAGCATTAAAAACCAAAGTGAGTATCCAAAAATTCATGGGTTTGCCCAACAATGGATGCCAAAAAAAGTGTATCAAAAAGTGTGGTCACTTCTATAAACCATTACACTTGAGGGAATCCATGAAGAAGGAAATCTCAAAAAGAAGATTATAGCTTCCTATACATGGTGTGCAAGAACCATGTAGATATTATGAATGGTGGCTCTAAAATGAACCTTAAAGAAAGACACTTGCAAGGTGCACCATAGAATGGAAGATTCAAATGAATATGAAAATTAATCTAAGATGATATGAAATATCTAAGCTAAAATGATATGCAAGAATGCAAGAAAAGTATATCTAAACTAGATGGATTAAGCTAGATGCAAGAAAGAAAATGACAAATCTAAGCTAAATGATGATGCAATGCTTCAATATGCAAGATCTAAGAATGCAATAGCTCCAAGATGCCAATATTACAAGACTCTAAGATTCCAAGATGCTAAGATGCCAAGACTCCAAGAACCTGTGATAAAATTTCAAGATCTCAAGAAGCTAAGAATGCTATCAATGTCTAAGATCTAAAAGTGAGGAGAGAGTCTCCTTTTAAATGAATTTAGAAATGAATGGATGGTCAAGATTAAGAGGCAAAAGAAATGAGTAATGGTGGAGATTAAATCTTGTTTGATCCATGTGCTCAAGATTCTCAAGAGGCAAAATCAATGGACATGATTAAGAGGCAAAATAATGAGTGGTTAAGATAAAGAGGCAAAAGCCTTTTTCAAAGGTTAAAAGATTCCATCTCATTGGAAAGTGCACTTTTCTTTTAATTTTTAATCGATTATTTATTATTTTTAGAAAAGTGGTTTCTATTATTTAATTAAAAGGGGTTTTTATTTAATTAAAAGGGAACATGTTCTTTTAATTAAATGTGGCTTAGGATAAAGTAATTTTATTATTTAATTAAAATATTTTTTAATTAATTAAAAGGGAGCATGTTCTCTTAATTAAATAAAGCTTAGAATAAAGTGATCAAACTTTAGGACATAATCAAATAAATAATAAAATGATGACTTGATCAAGAAATAAGAGATTAATAAATATACAAAATTGATTAAGCATGAGATTTAGTCTAGTATTTAAATTTTTAATGTTCAAAAAGGAGCTCAAAGTTTACTAGACCATTTTTGGGTGATTACAACTATAAATAGTAAGTCCCAAACTAAAAGCTTTGTTGATATCCCCACAACTCCATGCTAGTACAAACTGTTCAAGTGCCCTGCTCAAAATACTAACCTTGACTTTCTTCAAATAGTAACTTACTATAAATAGTAAGTGTGCCAATCTGACTCAAAAGAAGGGCAATCCTGAACATCCCTAACCATTAGAGTAGGAAAAATCGCCTCTAGCTTGAACAACAAAGACTCTTTAACCAACTTACTTAGCCTACAAGGGCCACTAATAGGCTAATCTAAACCACCAACCATGGTGAGCTAAAAAGGAGACATTATAGTCTGCACTTCCAAAAATTACTTATCCCTGAGCAATCTTAGAAATAAGTAACACACTAGTCCACTTGGATCCCAAGATTAGAACTGTGTAATGTCCCTACAATCACCAACTAGCTCCTATAATATTATCACCAGTACAACCTACAATACTTTCCAAACTAAATCAAATCCAGTTGTAGATGTTGCAAGAGTGAACATCTCAAAGGGAAGCAACTCAGAAGGTTAGCAAAACTTGCTTCCCCAAACTATGTAAAGTGAGTTGTCATACACATTTTCCAATAGATGCACAACTAAATTGTGTATCTGAAAGAGGTCGTGCACATGAGGATAAAAATTAAAATTGTAGGAACTCCTCACTGTGTAAAAACCTAAAAAACCCCTCAGTGGTCTATGTCTAAAATCATGATGCACTGGAAGGATCCCATACACTGAATAGAATCCTACCAAATAAAACATCCTCATACTTTTATTGCTCAACTATAAACTCAACTTCATCTTGCCCAAAGCAATGAAGCCAATCAATGAGACCCATCCAAATTGTAGTATTAACACTGTGAACACTTGGGTCCTTGTGCAAATTGAACTCACATCCATCCATACTATAGAGATAAGAACATTTGAATATTTTTGTAACACTACCACTATCTCCATCCTCTGCTAGAATTCCATGGATGTTTCAACTCTGCAATTAATCTAACTTGCAACTACTAAAACCATCTAATGCAGATATCAAATACCCAATGATCCAACCTCGAACCCAATCCACACTAATGCATCATCAAAATCCTTTTTGTGTCGATTATAAAAGTAGTGATGAGTACTTCTCCCTGTGTAGTTACGATAAAAACCTCCCACCTCAATCAATAATTGACTTTCATAGTTTTTAATATAACCTATATCATATCACTCATCACCAACATCACCTATAGTGGATGTAATCATAGGAGAATGTAATGCAACATGTGGTTCTCTACTGATATCAACAAATGCACTCATCCCAACTATAAAATCTACACTTGTAACTATGATAAGTGTGGCCACATCCTCAACCTTCTCATGACCAAAATATATGAACATTTCCAAATGCTTCTATAGAAAACTAAATTGTGTTTGTAGATGGTGAAAACTATACCAAGCTCAACTCGGGTGATTGAACAACATCAACCTCAAAAAGTGGATTGTCATATGAAAATTTGCATCCAACTTAAACAAAGGGTTGTTCAAAAAGTGAACCTACCCATTGTCTTGATTTGTACTGTAATATAACTACATCACTCACCTCATAATCAACAACATGTGTACTATCATGAGTGCACACGTCAACATCTAAGGGCATATTGCTAAATGCCTCAATGGATGGCTCGAATGGTAAGCTAGAAGCTTTTCATATGAAAATATCTTCACACACTTATTCCAAGGTAGTTGCATGTCCATCTAGTCCTGATCTTGGGACCTATTACCAACCACTAAGTTTTTTGAGTGCTTGGATTTCCTCAAAAGATAATCTTCATAATGGTGCAAATCATACCCTAACCTTGGTTGAGCTTGAGAAGGTTCTTAACAATTTTTTCCAAGCTATTCCAATTTCCCATACTCAAAAGAATAGGAGTGTTGATCACTCGAATATCAATTGTATGAATTCAATGATTTTTATTTCAAACCATGTGGTTGCATTAGCAAAACTCAACCATGCAGGATGACAAGAAACCAATTTGATACCACTGCTAGAAACCCGACGGTTCTACCTCAAATTCACTAAAATTGGAATGTTTTTCTTTTGTAATTTTTATGTTTTTTCTGTGCTTTTTCATAATATCTACTTTTTTGAATTTTTTGACAATATATAGAATTTAAAAAATAGAGCTTGAGATTCAAATACATATTTTACAACTATGCACTACAAGCTTTATTCACTATATATCTAAAGGAAAATATATACAAATCAATGCAATGAAATTGGAAACTAATTAAAACTTATTAAAGAGAACCTGTAATGAATCGTATGCAAGTAAAATTATTCTAGATTAGATTGCAACCTTAATGACTTAATCATTTATGGCCTCTACAGATCATGAACTCTAAATGAAGGCTTAAAGCAATTAAAACATGCCTCATTAAAGCCTAACATTTCCCTATATAAACAAATGCAACCTCTAAAGAAAAAATTGCATGCTCTTATAGTCAAACATGGGTTGTGATAATGATGTCGTCCCTCTCTTAATTAAAGTAGCAACCCCTATTTGCAAACACATGCTCCATAGATCATGTGATCTACAATTAATAATAATCTTCAACTTTGCAAAATGTGTCTATGATAAAATGCAAGTCATTCCCTTCAATTTTATCACCATTTGAATCTCAATGATGGTTTTGAATTAAACCACCTCTAGCACAATTCATTGGTGTAGTTTCAACAAGTTCAAAGTTCTCCAGACTCTTAAAATTTCACCATTCTTCCAACCCTCAAATGTTGAAACCCTTGGCTCAACTCAACTCACAAATTCACCAAATGTCAAATGCTCAATAGATGAATCAAACTTTACATTTTACCTACATTTATAACTCTCAAGACCAAGTCAACCGGTAGCTTCTAGGATACACTTTGCATGACTTAAAACATAGATAAGTCATTTGAATTATATTTTCATTTTTTGCAAACTACAAAATATAATAATTTATTATAGTTCCCTCCAAATATAAGCACCAAGTCACTTTTTAATTAAATAAACATTTAATGCACTTGAGCACACTTTATAATATAAACTTTAATATTTAATCATTAAATAAGTAGAATTTAATTAATGATTATAAATTAATTTAATAGATCATTAAATTCTTTGAAGAGCTCACTCCAAATCTAGGTGCTCACTGCCTAACCCAGATGTCAAGGTGTCTTTTCGAATATAGAACTGGCTATAAATTGACTTATTATAAATAGTAAGTCCCAAACTGAAATCTTTTACAATCTCCCCACAACTCCATACTACAACCAACTGTTCAAGTGCCCTACTTAGAATAGTAACCCTAACTTTCTTGAAATAGTAACCCACTATAAATAGTAAGTGTGCCAATCTTACTCAAATGAAGAGCAATCCTGAACATCCGTGACCACTAGAGTGGGAAAAATAGCATCTGGATCAACCAACTAAGACCTTCTTACAAATTGACTTAGCTTGTGAGGGCCATTGATAGGCTAATCCAAACCACCAACCATGGTGAGCTAAAAATGGGACATTACAATGTTAGTTGGCAATTAGCCTTGGTAGTTAGACATATTTTAAGTTTATGTAGTTCCTATTACTCAAAAATGCAGCATACAATACAATAAGCATAAATAGGAAAAGGTTGCATTTGTTGGTCTAATTAACACTACCTTGCAGGTTTTATTAGTTTACATGTCATTATTGCATTCATTCTAGATGTCATCATTGTACTCTAAGTATTGATCACTATTCCAAAAATTTCAAAATTCATAAATGATCATTACATTATGCATTCAAACTGAATGTGGTATACAAATGTCCTTTCTTGTTTCATATTTCATATCAATAAGTAGAGTACAATTGCAGAATTGAAAGAAAGATTGAAGTATGGAATAGGGGTCCAATGCATTGCCTCTGTGTTGGTTTGTTGTCAGCTGGTTGTCTGCTAGGTCTCAGGTTCCAAGGTCTTCAATGTCCAGGTCTTCATCTCCATTTAGGTCTTTAGGGTTCATATCTGCATAAGAGAGAAAATATGGTTAGATCCTGTTGGATCTAAGCAATACATGAGAAAAAAATAACATACTGTAGCAATCAAGTTTTCAATATTGCATATCAATCTAGAAAACTAAAAGCAATAAGGAAATGTACACTGACACTCACTGCAAGGTAGTATTAAAGGGACTTGTTTCTGACATGAAACCTTTTACTGTTTATGATCATTGTGGTGTATGTTGTCCTTTTTATTAACCAGATGTCTGAATTAAAGGGACTTAGTATATTTCAGACTGAGAAACCTTTTTCAGATAATGCAATTCACTAATCTAAACATTTCATAATGATGTTATTTGAGAGCTTAACAAATTATTTTGTAGAAAATAGTTGACTGGTTTTCACATTCAATCATTGTCAAAGATGTAGATCAAGCTAAATTTTCATGATTAAAGTGCTACAGGAAGTGCCAGGTGTTCCCAATGTTCAAAGTTCAAGTTACAAAATGCAGCTACATAAATACTGGTATAATATGTCCTTGCTATTTCAAAGGTACATTTTCAAGTAATATCATTATTGTTGCTGATTACAGAAAGAGTGCTTCAAGATTGAGCCATAAAGTTATAAAATGTTTACAATTTGTTTTTAGTGAGTGTCACGAACCCATTTTCGAACCTCACTAAGTAGCATTTTGGTTTTTTTGAATGTCACGAGCCTATGCTCGAACTTCATTAACAATGAACAAACATTTTCATCTTGTTGTACTTCTCATATTTTAAGTGCAGATTCAACATCAAAGAGAATTGTTAATAGTGGACATGTTGCAGGAGCTATGATGCCATAAGCTAAGTTACAAGATCAAACAGGATGCAAGCTATGCAGAAAGGATAAAATATGTATAAGCTAGAATAGAATATGTACAGCTAACAAAGAAATATCATAAAGAGGAAAGTACTTATCTGTTGTGGAATAAATGACTGTTATTCTTGAGCACCTTTCAGTCATGTTTTTAGTAACCTTCTAAGTTTTGCAAAGGTTATGACTGAAAGATGTTATAGTTTCGATTATAACTGAATATATCCTTTAACATTTTTCAATCATAACCTTGCAACTTTTGTAAGCCATTAGAGGAGATTCTAGCCTAGTTCATATTATCATGAAGTCATGGTTCCCTTGAGAAACTATCTGTCATTTTTGACCTCATTACATATGGTTTTGTTTTCTGGTTTCAAGAACAAGTTCATCAAATTCACTGCTGATATTACATAGATTCATTCATGTCAGCAGAATGAAATAGTTTGGATGCTATATGCTATAGTCATAGTTTATGTACAAACTATAGAAAACATGTTTAAATCAAGTTCTAGTAAATGATTATTTTATACAGAGTGTTTTTAGAAGCTAATCAAAGAAGAACAATTACCTGACATGTCCAAATTCCCAGTCAAAGTGATTATGAATTATGGTTTCATTTTTATTTTGTCACAGTCATATGCTGAAGAAAAGAGACTAAATTTAGTAAGCCCACTATTGACAGTAAATTTCAAATGTCCACGTAAGTGTGGAATGTGTGAACAAAATGTGCAAACAAGCTTCATATTACAACAGTAGAAAGTATGAAATGTGTACCAGTCAAAGGCTCGTGCAAAGTTGAGACAAGCATAAGTGTTCAAAACGGTCAATTTTCAATGCATGCGTTGACAGTGAGTCAAAGCCTAGTTCATTCTCGGTCACAAATGAAGTCGAGCTTCAGTTACAAGCAATGATTTACAAAATCGGATCACAGGCTCAAAGGAAAATAGTTAACTCCACTAAAGACTGCAAGTCATCAAATGGTATGTAGGGTTTAATTTCTTTGTTAAAAACTCAAGAGCCCGATATAGTACCAGCAGTCACGGCTTTATAATAGTTAAGAGGTGTGTGTGTGAATTCTGTACCTAGCTGTAGACACAACACTTCAGTAAAATATTAGAGGTTAGCTAAAATTGAAATCATGCAATGAAATGAAAACTAAACTAACCAGGTGATTTAATGTCTTCTAATAGATGCAAGTATGATGTTCTCAAATTGGACTGAGATCAGTGACCTTGACGACACCTAAATGAAGGATTTGAATGCAAAATCTAGATATGAATTGGATGCTAATTAATCTATTTTTTTGGTTTTTCTATGCAATAATATGAAAAATGATATGAAATCTAATCTATATGAAAAACTGATATGCAATACAATTAATCTAACAATAATATGCTAAATATGAATGATCTCACAAAAGTTGTTGATTCGCAAAAGAAGCTTCAATTCTTTAGATACCAATTCGCCAGCATAAGTTTGCAAATTATGAGATTATTTGTGAAGAGATGAAGCCTTGATTTTATAGAAATCCAGGGCTTTGGGGATGCATGGAAAAAGCCATAAATCACTCAGTTGATTTTTGAGTCAACAAGGAATTAAAGATAGTTAAATCACAATAAATCATGCAAAAATAGCTTTTTGATTTAAATCAGAAGTTGAGATCAGCTTTCAACTCAAAAGAGAGTTGAGTTTATTTTTAAAACAACTTGAATTGATTTTATGATTTATAGTTTAACTATTTTTTGGATGTGCATAATTAATTATGAATTAAATAAATAAATAAAGTGATTTGTCCTCAACTTAACTGATTTAAAAATATAACAATTGATTTATGGGTTAATCAATTATTAAATCAAACTTTTATTCAAAAACTATATTATTAAATTTGACAATTGACATTAATTAATTAAATAACAATTCAATCAATTAGTCATAGGATATTTGATTATTTGTCAAAATGAAATAATACAATTTAGGAATAAATATAATTAAATCCAATTAAATAATTAAGTGGCAGTAGTAAATCTAATTAATTAAATATTTAGAATATTCAATTAATCAAACTTTAGGATAAATAGGATTTATCGCCAAATAATTATTAAATTAAAGATAATTAGGATAAATAGGAATAAGGAATATTCCCCCGATGCAGAATTTAAGATAATCAATTAGGATTCGATGATGTTCAGATGTGCCTTGGGTTAGGACTTTGATGTCGATTTCATTCAAATTGAAGATGTAGGAGGTTAATGAACCTATAGCCCATTTTTGGGTTATTACATTTTGCCCCTCTTTGAATTTTTGTGCGAAGTGCAGTGGTTCAAAGACAGTCTGTGTATGATATTAAAACTGATGTTTGAAATTAAAATTGATATGAAACAGAAACTGATTGATATGAGACAGAAACTGATTTGAAAGATTTGAAGATAATAGGTCCTGAATGACCAAAGATAATGTTAACTATAACAGGAAATGAGCCGATCATTGCGAAAAAGTGTCAAAACACCTGATTCTAAACCTTATGATTGCAAAGAAGTGAGTGACCGATTCCAGACCCGATTGTTGATAAGAATCACATTGGTATCACATCTGAACCCTTCAGTTACGAAGAACCAAGGAAATAACACTAATGAACCAATGGTTACAAAAGATTGATATAGTTTACAAGATTAGGAGAAATACCAGATTGATATGGATCTCGATGAATCTGATATGCCCCGAGCAATGATTGATTTGCCCCAAGCGATGAGGTCTTTTTGATGAAACAGCAACTAGACATGGTTGTTGTCTTGATTACTAAGGAAAGATATGATTTCAAATTTAGATTATAGACTTTGAATGATGTGTAATACCATGCCCCCTTCGGGATGAAAATTGAAATTTGACAAGAAAAGTCAGCGTTATAGTTTAGAAGCATGTTAATTGATTTGAGAAGTGGTTAAACACGTTCGAGAACACATTCTACATCATTTGGAGGGTCCAAAAGACTAAGTTTGACTAGGTTTAACCATGAGTTGACCATGGTTGACCAAGTTGAAATTTTGATAGTTTGATGTAAGATAATCAATTAAGTTGAATTTTGGATTTCTATGATGATTGAAGGTCAATTATGCAAGCAGTAGACCGTCCTGGGTCCAAAAATTTTAAATCACGATTTTGACATAGTAAATGATGTCAGATTTTAATTTTGATCCCAAAAATGGATTCAGAATGTCGCAATTAGCCAGGGGTGTAATTTTCATGAAAAACATAGCACTTTGGAAAATTAGGTCAGAAGCTATATAAAGGTCGGAAGGGTCATTTTCAATTCATTTCAACCTTTTGACTTTGCAAACTTTGTGGAGCCCTCTGAGCAAAAATGGCAGACAAAGCGGTAGAACCAAAGGTACTTATGAGTTCGCATCGATTTGAGCATAGCCGGAGACACCAGAGACCTCGATAGTATGGACATCCAGTAGGTGGACCTCCGTGCTTTGCTAAAAATTCATTTTTTCCATGTTTTATAGGATTTTAGGAATGTTTCGTACGTTTTTTCTATTTTTGAATTTTACATGCATGAAAACTCGTACGACTCTCCAGCGAGACTCGTACGACGTTTCAACTATAGCTAGATTATCATCTCATAAGCCCCCATGACTCGTATCAGAGGGACCCATGAGTCATATGATGTTTCATCAGGTCCCTCATAACTCGTACGATGAGGGATGCATTGTCGTGTCACTATGCTTTGTCATATGGTATGATGTAGAAAGTCGTATGACTTTTCATGCCAGTCGGAAGTGTCGTATGGAAAACAATGAGCTTAAAACTCAATATTAGGTCAATTTTTTTATTTTTTTGATCTCTTAGCCTGATTGCTGACTTGTTAACCTACCTTCTGAAATACTGAACTGCCCCATTTCTATCCTTGTAACTTGTTCTGTGACCCAATTATTGATAGGATTCCCTGTTTTTGTGCTGTGTAGGTCATATATCCAGATGTACATATTTGAATCTCGCATCCTGCTACGCAGAGATTATGTGTGTCCTTGCCAAACCCTATAAGGGTCCACCTTGCTTCTTGTGGATTTGAGCACTTGATACATTTACCCAAGATTAGGGTAAATCACAGACTTTTGATTGCTCTGATTGAGAGATTTCACTCAGAGACCCGGACATTCCACCTACCGACTGGGGAGATCATTGTTACCCCTGAGGATGTGTATTGTATACTGTGCATTCCTTTTCATGCAGGCCAGTGACCAAAGTATGTGAGTTCAGGGAACTTGGGCCTATTAGCTTTCAGACGTCTCTTCGGAGATGATACTCAAATGACGGCCTCCATTTCCTGTGAGACCTTAGTGCAGAGATATGGACAGACACACTGACTAGAGTGCATCATTTCCGGGATGATTGGTGGTATTATCATGTCTAACCATCAGCAGAATGGTCTTTTGATGGGCTGGGCCCCTATGGTAGCACATTTGATGGCCACTCCCTCTGAGTTTGTGTGGGGTCAATGTCTATTAGCTCACATATTCTCTGAGATGCACGAGGTAGTGTATCAGGAGAGCAAGTCATTTGCTGCAGGAGCTCTAGTTCTACAAATATGGACTTGGGAGCATATCCCAATGTTGAGACCGGTATGTACTTCACAAAGGCAGCCTCAAGAGCCTATCATTTATATATATGCCAGATATGTTATACAGGGACGGATGGGTCATACTAAGTACTGGAGGCGATGCCTCGATGATATGACATTTGTGCACTGGAGACCATATGTAGCCATTGAGCCTTGGCCTACTGCTCAAGAGTAGTTTAGTTACTTTTTTCAGAGTCATGTATTGATTGGGAGGTCATCCTCCACTATAGAAAGGTTCCTTATTAACAGGGTCTAGCAATAGTATGGGTGAGTATAGGATGCCCCTGAGGATTATGCTACATATGCACGGATAGGTCGTGAGATTGGACTTGGATGGACACAGAGGCTCTCTTATGCTTTGTGTTCATAGGAGTATAGTGTTATTGTTGGCAGGGACTGGGAGTACAGACTAGATGTACTAGATGCTGGTGTTACTGATGGATTCATTTCCTGGCTTGCTGACCATCCCATTCATAGATTTTTTGATCCGACCGAGCTGATACCCTCCATGGAGGAGGCAATGGACATTACAGGTGCTCTGATGGGACAGGGTCCTAGACCTACATAGGCTCCCATGATACATCCCACACTTCCAAGACCCAGAGCGATGGCTCCACCACAAAGACCATCAGGACAGATGAGGCCCACTCATCCCACTAGTTCTACAGTAGGCAGATCTTTCGATTCTCACAGATGGACTAGGGGAGAGGGTGGTACATTAGGTGGAGTTGGTTCAAGTGATGAGGTACTAGTAGCTAAGTAGGTGGTAGGTGGAGATACTGATCCCCTACAGGATGATACTAGATTTGATTTAGGTGCTGAGATCAGATGTCATAAGGCGCAGAGGGTAGAGACCACTGAGCAGGCTCCCCCAGATACTGAGATGCCAGATGTTGATCCTACTACTCCTCCTACTCCACAAGAGACTATTAGACGGCTCAGTGCATAGGTCAGGGACCTGAAGGTATGCAATGCTTGATGGGAGGAGCAATACATAGAGGCAGATAGATAGTGGACTGAGCTGCGTATGGAGGTACAGAGATTACAGGCAAAGGTGATTCATCAGACCTCATGGGCAGCTTACTATGTGTCCACATATTATACAATTTTTCCTGCTATCCAGAGAGTTCCCTCCTATTCATAGTACATGATGGCATCAGAGGGAGCTAGAGCACCTAGAGCAGAGGTGGTACCAGATGCACCACCTCCACCTCCACCAGGTGCAGAGGATCAGGTTGAGAGCTAATCGATCTGTGATATGTTCTAACATTTTTTATCTTTTGATTCTGATATACTGTTCTGATTCTGACAACTCAACTGAGCTCATTCTTTTGTACAGTGTGCCATTAGTGCACCCCTGACTAGTTCAAGATTTTTGATATATATATGAGATCAATATTTTGGTTGTGACATCATTTGTACTTGTCATGTTTTGATTTATGATGATATCATGTGATTTTTATGCTATGAGTAGTGTAGAATGTATGTATGGATATATGCAATGCAGTGAGTTCTTGTATATGTATGGATGTTATGCAAATGTATTTGATTATGGAAAGATGTATGTATGAGTTATGATTATGCACATGGATGAATCATAATGCAACAGATGATTATGATATGTAAATGCAATGATACACATGATATGTTTTGTAGGTATTGATGAAGACAAGTACTCAGTCTTATGTCAAAAAGGATGTTTAACCCAGGAGGATAACTACTTGTGATTCTGTGAAGAGACCTTTGAGTTAGGTTTCAGCTCTTGTTAGATTTGAATAGGCAATTGAAGAATTTTTTTAAGCATTGAAGTTCATTTAGCCATTTGTGAGATCATGCAAACATGCAAAATACAAAGAGACATGCAAAATGAAATGCAACCTAAGACCTAGGACCTAGTCACTGATCATGTGTCAGTCGTTCTCATCATTGAATTTTTAGGTAACCGGATAAATCAATACAATGCCCACTAGTTATGAAACCATAGACATATGAATATCGATTTGTATGCGCAGGAATCAATACAACCCCCATTGGTTAGGCAACCATGGACATATGAATATTGATTTTATTTTTGGAATGTCGGATTAGATATAAGCACCAAGGCACAAACGTTAGGATGATCTGAATATCATGTCCCTTTTGATATAGCAATTTGTATAAGCATCAAAACATAAACATCATGATGACCTGAATACACCTTGCATTACAAACACATCAAGAAAACAAGAGATTATTCTAAATCCAATGTGAATTACCTGCAGTGACCCTTTATCGTTCACATCCTTAGGTAAGATCGTGTTTCACAGTAGGAGAAAGAACTCACTCAAAAAAAAACAATATTTAGATCAAACTTCCTTGAATTTTTTGGGTATCAATGGTCAAGGTACGCATGGCCATCCAATTCGAGATAGAGGCTCTTAGAGTCGGACACCATTCAATCTAGAATTTCCAAAGTTGATAGATTTTCACATACAAGAAGAAAACAAAGAAAATATTATGCCCCTAGTCATCACTCTCTAAATCCTGTAAAGGACATCATCGAAGAGCTTGTGGGATCACAATATGCAAAAATCTCAATGCGAATCAGTAAGCATACAAGGAGATAAAAGCATGTAAAAAGTATAGATTATTTTCATTTTGAGTTTGATGTTGATTGCATTGTTGTAGATGCAAAATCCTTTCTAGAGACAAGACTGACTGACGGACTCAAATGAAGCTTCAAAGGACTCTGACTGGATATGATACATCTAAGATACATTGGAGGCCATAGGATATGACTTTGATTGCCCCCAAGTTTGAACATTAATAGGATACCGACCCTTGAGCTTGATTGGTGCACAGATCAACTTATTGAAAATAGGAATGCGGAAAAAAATTGGGAGATATGTACAAACTAAAGCAAGACTGAAAGCTGGGAAAGACCAAGATTGCGCTGATAGATGGAATGTTTTGAAACAAGTGGCACCCATTTGTCGGGTTTTCACTATCTTGGTAGAGATTCTATTTTTGCTACCAAGGTGCCTATTTCTAGGTTTTCACCAAGGCACTTTTTCTTTTTCTCATTTTTTTGTATTTTTTATTTTTTTTAATTTTTTTTGTGAATCATCAAGGCACCTATTGCTAGGTTTTCACCAAGATGGGCATTTTTTTAGGACTTTTTTAGATTTTTAAGATTTTTTCAAGACATTTTACCATACACTGAATGCCTTAGGCATAGAATTTCTTCAGATGGAGAATGTTGATTGGTTCTCGGAGCTGTTCTCCTTCAGTCATTGAGAGTTGATAGGCACCAGAGCCAAAAGTAGTAGTGATAACAAAGGGACCCAGCCAGTTGGGTTCAAACTTCCCCTTGCATTCTTGATGTGATTGATTTTTAGGATTCTCTCTCAAGACTAGATCACCAACCTGAAATTCTCTGTGTCTGACTTTCTTATTGTAGCCTCTAGACATTCTCTTCTGATATACTCTGAGATGATCATACACTGCTTGTCTGCACTCATCTAGTAGTTCAAGTTCTTGCAACCTAGACACTCTATAGTCATCATCAGTTACTAGACCATGCATTCTGATTCTTAGTGATGGGATTTCAACCTCAATAGGTAGTACCGCTTCAGACCCATAAACTAAAGTGAAAGGCGTAGCCCCAGTGGGCATTCTGATACTTGTTCTGTAGGCCTAGAGAGTTGAATTGATCATGAGATGTCAGTCTCTTCCTATTTTATTAACTGTACGGTGCAAGATTTTCAATAGATTCTTGTTAGAAGCCTCTGCTTGTCCATTCCCTTGAGGATAGTAGATAGATGACCAATGTTGTGTAATCTTGAATTTAGCACATAAATCATCTAGATCTTTATTCTTGAATTGTCCACCATTATCTGTGATTATGGAATGAGGTATCCCATATCTACATATGATATAGTTCAATATGAACATAGATTTTTTTTTTCCAGTTGCTTGTGTCAAAGGACTACTTCTACCCATTTTGTAAAATAATATGTAGTTGTGATTATATGGGTATGTCCATTAGAAGAATGCAGATGTATAGCTCCTATAAGATCAAAGGCCCATTGGTGAAAAGGCCATTGTGTAGTAAAGGGAATTAGATCTCTCCCTGGAGCATGAATTAAGTTGCCATGCACTTGGCACTTTTGATAGTTTTTAGCAAACTTGATAGACTCTTTCTCCATTTCAGGCCAATAGTACCCAGCCCTAATAAGTTTTCAAGCTAGTGTTAAACCGTTTGAGTGTGACCCACAAATACCATCATGGACTTCCTCTAACACACATTGAGACTCTTCCCATTCTAAACATCTAAGTAGCGTACCATCTAGACCTTGTTTGTATAGATCATGACCAATGATGACATATTGGGAGGCATTATGGATAAGGTATCTCTTTTCATGACGGTTGAAGGTATCAAGAATCATTTGGTCTTGGAGATAGGAAAATAGGTTTTTGTATCTGGATGAATCATGACCAACAGTAGTGCAGATCATGCGGGTTTCAGGAGAATCATAGGTAGGATAAGATAGTGCCTCCACTAGGAACTTGTAGTGTAGCTCATGTTCAGGTTGCTTTAATAAAGTAGATAGTGTTGCCATTGCATCGGCAGCCTTATTCTCCATTCTAGGTATTTTCTCAAATGTGATAGATATGAAATACTTCTTTAAATCATCTACCATTCTCTTATAAGGAATGATATTTTCATCTTTAGTTTGGTACACATCATTGACTTGATAGATAACAAGTTGAGAGTCTCCATGAATGTGTAACTCCGTCACTCTCCACTCAATTGCTAGTTTCATGCCATTAAGAAGGGCTTCATATTCTGCAATATTGGTCATGCAAGGGAACTTTAATTTGAATGCTTTTGAGTATCCTTGAGGATTTATGAACAATATGCCCGCTCATGATCCATTCTGTGTATAGGAGCCGTTAAAGAATAACTACCATTCTCTAGAAGAAAGAGTCATGATAGAGGAATCTGGAAATTCCATTTTCATTGGTGCATCATCAATCATAGGTGCATCTGCTAATTGATTAGCAATAACCTATCCTTTGATAGCTTTTCATTCCACATATTCAATGTCAAATTTACTTAAAAGCATGACCCATTTAGCTAATCTACCTGTGAGGGCAGCTTTGCTTAGTAGGTACTTGAGTGGATCAATCTTAGCTACCAAATGTGTGGTATGAGCTAACATATAATGTCTCAATTTATGTGATGCAAAGATCACAGCTAGACAAGCTTTCTCAATCATTGAATAGTTCTTTTCATATGCAACCAATGTTCTACTGATATAGTATATAGCTCTTTCCTTTTTGTTCTCATCATGTTGTGCTAGCAATGCCCCCAGTGATGTATCTGTAGCGGAGACATATAAGATCAAAGGCTTCCCTGGAATGGGAGGCATCAAGATAGGAAGATTTGATAGATACTTTTTTATGTGATTAAAGTTGTTCTCACATTATTCATTCCATGTAAAGGTCACACCTTTATGTAATGTTTTTGTAAAAGGTTGTGATATGTATGCTAGTTGTGATATAAATCTTCTGATAGATTGAACTCTTCCTTGCAATGTCCTCATTTGACTAATATTATTTGGAGGTTGCATTTCCATGATAGCCTTTACTTTAGCTAGATCAACTTCAATGCCCTTCTTTCAAACTATGTATCCTAAGAGCTTTCCAGAAGTGACACCAAAAGCACACTTCTTAGGATTTAGTCTGAGACTAAATTTTTCCATTATGTCTAGTATTTTGCTCAAGTCATTTAGATGTTCAACTCTAATCATAGATTTTTCTAAAGTATCATCAACATAATCCTCCATAGTCCTATGCATCATGTCATGAAAAATAGATGTCATGGCTCTTTGATATGTAGCACCAACATTTTTAAGCCCAAATGGCATGACATTCCAACAGAAGGTGCCCCATGTACATGTAAAAGTAGTTTTCTCTTGATCCTTTGGAGCAATTTTTATTTGATTATATCTAGAAAAACCATCCATTAAGGAATACATCTCAAAGCCTACAGTCATATCCACTATCATATCAATGTTAGGTAGTGGAAAATCATCCTTAGGGCATGCTCTATTTACATCTCTAAAGTTTGTGCACACTCTGATTGATTTATCTAGTTTTGAAATAGGTACAATATTAGAGATCCACTCTGCATAGTCAATAACTTGGATGAATCTGGCTTTTAGAAGCTTCTCTAATTCAGCTTTTACCAAGAGTGCAACATGAGGATGCATCTTTCTCAATTTTTGCTTGATAGGTTTGACATTTGGAGCTATAGATAAATGATGCATTATAAGATTAGGATCCAACCCTGGCATATCTGAATATTTCCATGCAAAGTTGATCTTCTTTTCTGTTAGGAATGTTGTAAATTTTTTCTTCTCTTCTTCTGATAAAGATTGTGCCACATGGATCAACTGTGGTTCTTCTATTGTTCCCAAATTGATGGATTGAGTGGGCTCAATTAGAACTGGAGATCTATCTTGTAAGTGACTTAGAAGGACATCAAATATCTCATCCTTAGGTGCCTCAAAGAGGTTTTCACCTTCGGATACATCTTTTATTTTTACTTTTGTAGATTCTGAGACTGCCACAAAGTGGTCTTCACCCTCAGAACTCCTTTTCTTTTTATTCTTATTCTTATTTTTCTAACTAAGATACTTGATGTCTGACTCTGTCATGCTAATTCTCGATTCACTGATGGAAGTCCTCATAGGCTCAACTACATTGAGATAGCAAGCAAGGGCATAGTCATTTGGGAAGG
Organism: Chamaecyparis obtusa; assembly: GCA_027943335.1. Lineage (NCBI taxonomy): Eukaryota > Viridiplantae > Streptophyta > Pinopsida > Cupressales > Cupressaceae > Chamaecyparis > Chamaecyparis obtusa. Next base: position 1,348,691 of record BSBK01002798.1, on the reverse strand, counting down.
TATAAATACCATGACTTGGATTTGTGGAGGTTTGATCAAGAAGTTTAGGATGTTGGATAGTCAAAATGGGGAAAGATTCAGAAATAGTGTTTACAGATATGGATCTACCATCATTGGTCCTAACCTGATGCTTGAGTTCAAATGTGATATTACAACTTAAGACATTCAATTCATGAATAGGCTCAATGTCATTGTGGGAGTCCAATTCAGCCATTGGTGGATCAGACTTGTTAAGTTCATCATTTCACTCTAGACTTACATTGGGTTTAGGTGCATATTGGTGAATAACATCAACATGTTTCTCTGTAATAAGCTCATCTTCTTCTAGAATGGCTCCCCATTCATAGTCATTAGATTCTTCATCTATGCCTCTAGGAAATCTAAGAACATGAGTAAAGTCAGGATGAATACCCCAAGAAGGGTTACCCTCAGATTCTGATTTGAATTCATACCCATGGGAATCTGTCTCAGAATAACTACCACCTTCCTCTTTTTGATTGTCTTCAAGATTAGCTAGTTCTTGTGTTTCAACTATCTCTTGATTGATAGTAGGTTCTTGTGTTTCTACTACATTAATTCTTTTGATTGGATCATCTTCATCTTCAAGAAGGTCTTTGATTTCTTTAGGAAAACATTCATAAGGAACAAGTTCTGAGCTGTCTGAATCACTATCTGATGGTTCAATTTCTTCCTTCTTAAGAAGGGGTTCTCCTGGTGCGATCTACTCTATGAAATGAGAACAATTACCTTTGAGGTGGAAGGGTTTCTTTTTAAAGCCTAAGCCAATAGTATCTTTGTTTGCCCTACCAGTATGTGAAATAGGTGTTATAAGACCTTCTCTTCTACTCCTAGAGGTCATTTACCAGAATATCCCATCTTAGCTATTAATTTATCTCCTGGACCATATGTCTTAGAAGGGATTTTCAATATTGTAGAGTCACTAATTGGAATAGCTTGAGATTCAGGTTCATCTTTGTATAGCCATGCAAGCACAGCTTCATCCTCTTCAAACTCCTACTTGGAGACTTGTTCTGCTACAAAATTCTTTTTATATGCCTCAAGAGGTTCTTTAGAGTATGGTTTGGACTGTTTTAAAGATTGTCCATAAGACTTAGGTGAGATAGGTAGAGATGTCAGAGATAAGACTGGCTCTATAGTATATTCTCCCATACCATTGTCTTTGATATTGACCTCTTTTGCAACATCTTCCATTTTAGATGTGGATGCTTCTTTTGTTGGCTCAATGGAAGATTCTCTGTTATTAGGCACAAGTTTATCTACACTTTCTTTCAATGTATTGCAAGTGGTGGATATGTCAGCTGGAATAGTGACCTCTACTCCTTCATAAGGAAATTTCAAGAATTGGTGAAATGTAGAAGGAATAGCCTTCATCTCATGTATCCATGGTCTCCCTAGAAGAATGTTGTAAGCCAAAGGTAGATCAAGAACTTGACATATAGTATCTTTGATAACTGGACCTGCTCTGATAGGCAAGACAATGGTGCCTTTAGAAGATCTCTCTTGTTCATCATAGGCTTTTATAGTTATTTTCTTTCTAGGATCAATAGCCAATTCTGAAAATCCCAATTGTGTGACCAAGCTGTAAGAACAAATGTTTAAGCCAGCACCCCCATCCATCAACACACATTTGACTCTATGGTTATGGATCAAGACTTCTATGTGTAAGGGCTGGTTATGTAGGTGACTCAAGGAGTTGTCATCTTCCTCTGAAAAGGAGATATATTGCAGAGATGTAAGATGTCCAACCATAGTCTGGAACCTGTCTAAATCAAGGTCATTAGGGACATTGGATCCGAGCAAAGCTTTGTCTAGAATAGCTCTATGAGCTGGAGATATCCGAAGCAACTCAAACATGGAGATTTTTGCATTAGTGTGTTGGAGTTGTTGAACAATGCTATAAGATGTTGGCCTCGTATCTTCAGGATTGGAAGATTTAGAAGTAGCCTTCTATTTGGAAGCAGAAGAAAGATTGAAGGGCATCTTAGGGACATTTGATGAATATGGGATTTGTCTGTTCAGATGTGCCTGAGCTTGTGATAAAGTCACTGCATTAGCTGAAGTATGATCTCTATCTCTTCACATAATTGTGATGACATTTCAATGCTCATAGAGACAAGGTTCAACCATATTGATAACAGTATTATTTCCAAGGTAAGCATAATTGACCTTTGCCCCCATATTAGGCTGAGAAGATGAAACTTCTTGACCATGTTTCAAAAATGGTTCTATGAATACTGTATGATCATTATTGCTCTTATGATTGTCAATCGTGATGTCTCCCTTATCAATTAGATCTTGAATAGTATGTTTCAAGTGTAAGCAGTTATTAGTTTTGTGACCTTTACCTCAATGCAAATCACAGAATTCATTCTCCCTCCACCATTTTGGTCTAGGATTAGGATCAAATTATCGAATCTCAGGAAAAGAAATGATGTTATTAGCCAGTAGAGTTCTCATAGCTAATTCCAGAGATTCTCCAAGAGGAGTGAACTTTCATTTATTATCAGTGGACCAAGATTTATATTTTGGCTTCTTTTGAGATGGTTCGGACACCTTTTGCTCTGAGGCTTTGATGGCTTGGGTGCCAATAGTCAAATTGAAAGCTAGTGCCTTTGATGGGGCATGGATAGTATCAACAACACCATCTATGACAATGCCTTTATTCTTGTTCCAATTTTTGTTCTTGTCTTTAGAACTAGATCTTGATTCGTACTTGTCCTTTTGAAGTGTGATGTCTCCTTTTTTCACAAGTACTTTTTCAATTTTGATCGCATTGTCTACCATCTTATCAAAAGATGTATGATCTTGCATTTGTAAAGGGTAGTTGATCTCTAGGATAAGATTATTGATGAAGATTTCCAGTTTCTTAGTTTTTGGAATAGGCCTAGCATATAGAGAGAATTTCTTCCTCCATCTCTTGAGAAATGTCAGGAATGGTTCCCCTGGATATTGTTTGAGATTGCAGATATCGATCATGGTGACTGGATGTTGAATGTTGTAGGAGTATTGCTGATAGAATAATTTGATCAACTCCTCAAAATTTTTGATAGTAGAAGACAATCTAGAGAACCAATGAATGGTTGCTCCTCCCAGAGATCGAGGAAAGAGACACATCAGATAGGTTGGTTCAAGCATGAACTCCATAGATTGTGTATAGAATTCTCTAACATGATCTTGAGGATTAGAGTATCCATCATACTTATCATATTTTGGCATCTCTAGTCTTTTTGGGAATGGTGGCATGTACAAGTCTTTGTCAAATGGAAAAGGACATAGGGCTTCCATGGAGAACTCCTTGGGTTCCTTTTCTTTCTCAAGGTTATTAAGTTTGACTTACATGGCATGCATCTGTTTCATCATAGCTATGAGTGGAGTTTCTTACTCATGCATAATGATATCTTCAACATTAAAGTTGGGAGGAAGTTTAGTTCCTTGATGAGCTAATTGTAAAAAGTATGCCTCTCTATCCTCTTTCAAGAAATGCTTCATCATTCTTTTGAAGTTATCATCATTTTGATATTGAGCAATTTCTTCAGGTGTGGGTTCCTAATCTACACCATGTTGAGATTGAGTTCTTTGAGAGCCAAAGTTTGTCCCTGCTTGAGACATGGTAGGAGTTCTCCCTGGGATAGATCGAGGAGGAGTTTGTTGATTACCTCCATGAGTTGATGAAGGAGGAATGTAACCAGTTTTCAATCAAAAATTGCCAAGACCGTCGTCTTTGTAAAGACCAGAATTGTAGAGTTACTCAAGAGTTGGACCCTTGATAGTGGTTATAGGTAAGGTATGGGATGCTTCTCCAGATTTCTTATGAGAGGAAGCTCTAGTTTCCACCATTAACCTTGGGTGAAACAAAAGAATATGATGAAGACAACTAAATAAGGATCTGCTTCAAGAAGATCAAATGATGCAACCTTGTCAAGGTTTGATTGATTGAAGCTTAGATTAGACATAAATGAAGGAGACTATGCCCTAGATGTATGGGTAGATTCCCAAAAGATAGCAGACACGAGTTCACCACACTTAGTTGTTTTGATGATTGATTGAAGATTGATAGTTATGACAAGGTTTTGACACAAGATGATAAGGACTCAAATCGATTAAATAGAAGGCTAAATCAGATTCAAAAGGTCGCTTTAGGAAAATGATTGGATTCTCAGTATTTTCTGCTCTATTTCTGACACAGTGATTTGTTTGACAGATTCTGGAAATAGGCTAGAAAAGTTGGGTCTCTGATAGTTTTGACAACTTTTCAAAATTTCTCAAATGACTTTCTACAGGCTCGTATGAAAATGGGTATAGCATGAAATGACAATTGAAAAACTTGTACGACTATTGCAAAACTCGCACGATAGTTGATAGCAGGGTTTTGACTTTTTTGGAATTGATTGGCAGCAAAACTCGTACGACAATGTACCATATACCATACGACAATATAGGGGTTCTAAAATGACAATAGCCAAAAGTCGTATGACTTTCTGACTTTACAAAATGACTGTTGACTCCAGAAAGGTGTTTGACATCAGATTTTGCAATTTTTCAAATTTTTAGTTTCAATTTGTTCACAAAATTGTCTGTCCAGATTTGAAGATTGTATCGGATTGATTCATTCTTAGTAACCAGATAGATAAATAGGCACGCAAAACAACAAGCAAGTGATTTCAAGCACATCTGAAAATAATGAATAGGGGACAAAGCAACCCTGCACATGAACAATCAAGTGACTGAATTATGCTAATCCCTAAGAGTGCTAACAGTGTATGTTCCAAAAAGTTTTGCGATAACACACATATTCCTAGAAAATGAAAAATTTGGCCTCACTAGGGTTTTTAGTAATGGTTTGACTCTGCAACTTTTGTGATCTCAAGAGGGTGAACTCCAATCCAGGTGCAGTGGGGTTTTGACACAGTCTGAGAATTTAATCAATCAAGAGCTACTAGGGAGATCTGACAGTCCAACAAGAGACCACACCTATGAAGATTTCCTCCACAAGGACATTTATATAGCAGCTGCTGCTACCACGGTGAAAATGGCTATTACCGCTTGAGGTTCCATCAATGTGGTTGACCCAATTAAGGGAATGTCCACTATAGTTAACCCTCTCTAAAGGTGACTCACAAAATATACCACATGGACACTAGTTCTAGATTCAAGGATCTGAGTTTTTGGTACTACCCAAAAAGGGAGTAGAGCATAATCCTCTAGCCTTTTCACTTTTGACCCAAACAAAGCAAACAGATTAATCTGACACACTAAGACCAAGATTATCTCACAAAGATCTATGATGTCAACCACTCATGATCTATCAACCTCTCTGGAGAGAGAATGTATCAATCAGAAGTTGAAGATGCACAAATCTAGTAGAACGTGAGACTCCCTCAGTATCTTCCCTACCTACAAGGGTTCCTTCATTGAGAAGAGTTTCGCTGGAAACCCACTCTCTCAAGAACCATGAATAGTGTTTATAGGGCCTATTTACTATGTGTAACAAAGATGCTGAAAAGCAAATCTATGTTCATTTTTATAGCCCAAAATGAAATCTGTGATATGAAAGCAATAAAGGTCACACAAGCTTGACATGCAAGAGTTCTTTTTAATCCCAAATCAAAATGTTATCAGCTGAAAAGATTACCTGAATTCCTCACAACGCACTTAGTAGATTCTTACCTATTTTTAGCAATTCTTCTGCTTTTCCCAATCAAAATCAATAGAAATCAGTCAAAAACAACAAATTTCAATTGTTAATGTTAGCTATTAGTCCAAATCAGGAAAACAAATATGGAAAACTGCTTGGAAAGTGAAACAACAATTGAAACCTGGCACTAAAACTCATACGACAGTGGGTTACCTCTCAGATGACAGTCTAGAAACTCGTACGACACTGGGTACAAGATCATACAATAATCTAGATTCCAAATGACAATGTGATCCTGATGGTACGTTTCTTGATCAAATCAACTATCATACGACAGTGGGTATCCTATGATACGAGTTTCTGACAAAACTCGTACGAAAATTGTATGGACAGAAATTAAAAATCGCAGCTTGGAATAGAAAATGACAAGAAGATGATAGAAATTGACAAAAATTGAATGGAAACCCATTTCAAGGCCCCACGATGGGCGCCAAAAATGTGTGTGTGAATTATGTACCTAGCTGTAGACACAACACTTCAGTAAAACATTAGAGGTTAGCTAAAATCAAAATCATGCAATGAAATGAAAACTAAACTAACCAGGTGATTTACTGCCTTCTAATAGATGCGAGTATGATGTTCTCAGATTGGACCGAGATCAGTGACCTTGACGACACCTAAATGAAGGATTTGAATGCAAAATCTAGATATGAATTGGATGCTAATTAATCTATTTTTTTGGTTTTTCTATGCAATAATATGAAAAATGATATGAAATCTAATCTATATGAAAAACTGATATGCAATACAATTAATCTAACAATGATATGCTAAATATGAATGATCTCACAAAAGTTGTTGATTCACAAAAGAAGCTTCAATTCTTCAGATACCAATTCGCCAGCATAAGTTTGCAAAGTATGAGATTATTTGTGAAGAGCTGAAGCCTTGATTTTATAGAAATCTAGGGCTTTGGGGATGCATGGAAAAAATCATAAATCACTCAGTTGATTTTTGAGTCAACAAGGAATTAAAGATAGTTAACTCACAATAAATCATGCAAAAATAGCTTTTTGATTTAAATCAGAAGTTGAGATCAGCTTTCAACTCAAAAGAGAGTTGAGTTTATTTTTAAAAAAACTTGAATTGATTTTCTTATTTATAGTTTAACTATTTTTTGGATGTGCATAATTAATTATGAATTAAATAAATAAATAAAGTGATTTATCCTCAACTTAACTGATTTAAAAATATAACAATTGATTTATGGGTTAATCAATTATTAAATCAAACTTTTATTCAAAAACTATATTATTAAATTTGACAATTGACATTAATTAATTAAATAACAATTCAATCAATTAGTCATAGGATATTTGATTATTTGTCAAAATGAAATAATACAATTTAGGAATAAATATAATTAAATCCAATTAAATAATTAAGTGGCAGTATTAAATCTAATTAATTAAATATTTAGAATATTCAATTAATCAAACTTTAGGATAAATAGGATTTATCGCCAAATAATTATTAAATTAAAGATAATTAGGATAAATAGGAATAAGGAATATTCCCTTAATGCAAAATTTAAGATAATCAATTAGGATTTGATGATGTTCAGATGTGCCTTGGGTTAGGACTTCGATGTCGATTTCGTTCGAATTGAAGATGTAGGAGGTTAATGGACCTATAGCCCATTTTTGGGGTATTACAAGAGGAAGTTACACCAATCACAAAGCTGTGACTGTCAGTAATAAAAGGTTTAGGCTCACGGCTCTGAACCCATAAATAGGTAAAAGGAGTTAAACAATAAAGGTTGTTGATCATAGTGAAGCTCGCGGCTAGTAGATAGAGATAAGGAGAGCTTCAATCACATGATATAAATAGTGAGTCAAGATATTATGCAAGGTTCAAGTCACAATTCAACTATTTGGAATACAAATAAAGACAAAGCATAAGAGAACACCAGTCATGAGACTGTTAAAAAAAAATAGAATCAATTTGAAGTTCGCGGCTTGCAGATAAATGAAGGAGAACTCTTAGTAAAGCTGCGTTTGTACATGATGAAAGAAAAGGATAAATATATACCAGTCATGACTGTGACTTACATTCATTGCCAAAAAATAAATCTCCAAGAGATAAACTGAGCTTGAAGATAACTTATAGTTGCTTGCCAAAGTCGAATGAAGGTTATAGTCTATGCTCAGTAAACCCGAGTTTGCCAAATGTCGAGTTCTCTATTTGAAATGCACATCAATGAGGAATATCAGTGATCTCCAGTGTAGTAGTAAGCTTGAGTTCAGTAGAGAGGTTCATTCACAGTCAAACCAAGTTTCATCAGAAGGTTTCAAAGACTTTGCTACAAGTTAGGGTTTCATCTTCCCTAATTCTTCTCTACGAAGAATGAGATAAGCACACGTGCCGAGATCAAAATGAACATAACAAATTTGGAGTCCACAAGAAGAGCAGCGTTCAATGTCATTAATATAGATGTCACATTCCTACAGAGTTTCAAAAACTGTATAGTGCCACCTTAGACTTTCATCTCCTTGAATTTTGTATTATATTGCAAGTGGATCGAATAGTCATGTCGACTTTCTCCACTTTCCATGTTTCACACTTAGAGATTTTTATCTAGGTTAGGAGTTGAATAGTTAGGTTATTTGATGTTAGTTTTGATCTAATATTAAGTATATTTTAGATATTGGTAAGGAACTGTAAAAGGATTAAGTCCTTAGTATAAGCCAATATTTAAGAGGCACTTAGAGTCGAGTTTTCAGAGGCTTAATTATTGGCATGTTTTTGGCCATTTTTAGGGAAATTTGTGGGGTTTAGATTTTCGGTTTTGAAGCTTGGGCAGGATATAAAATTGATTTTTGATGATCAATTATGGGGTTGCAGATTTTGGAGAGAGGGCATATAGAGAAATTATTGTTCCTACATGCTTTGGAAGCCTTTTTTTTGTAATCGCTTTTGTCAATTTTGGAGGGAATGAACCAGAGATTTTTTATTCATATTTGTGGAGTTGTTTTGATATAGGATCATATCTTCATCTTTTCTAACAAGTGCTAAATTCATTATTTTCCAAAGGAAGTGAGTAGATTTTTGTTCCTTCTTAAGGTAATCAATTGCTTAAAAACCTTGTATGAGAAATGTATGTATGTTGACTATTCGAGCTATTCGTGGTCTAACCCTGATAGTAAGTTTTGTTAACCTATATGTTGAGCAGAGATTTGAAGTGTCAAGATCTTCATTATGATTTAGGATTAATGATTTATCTTTTCTGCAAAGTTTGAAACATTTCTTGGTGTATCACCCTAATCTATTTTTAGTTAGAAGTTTTCTTTTCCCTTTTCCCAACAAGTTACAGATCAGGAAGTGATATTCTATATTTAATAGGAACCAGCCTAGAATCCAGAGATTCATCCTTATTCAAAGTCCACCCACAGCTCGAGGAGGTTTTCATTGTCAGGATAGAATTGTCGCGTAGCCCTAATGCCTAAGTTAGGGTGACAATTATAAACCTGAACAGTTCCTTGGATTTTGTCTCTTTTTTTCATATCCCCAAAGAGTGGAATAGAGTGCTTGACTATTTGGCAAAGTGGTCTTCTAAGAATGTAGATGGTTGGTATATTCAGAGATGGAATGGTTTACCTTCCAATTATCTCGAGACCTTAGAGTTAATGTCAAAGGATAGGAATATGTAGTGGTGGTGTTTGTTGGGATTTTTTTGGTCCTAAGGCCTTTTCTTTGTATCTCTATTTTGATTCAATAACTTTTTACCTCTTTTTTAGAAAATATATTAAATAAATCTTTCAAATCTAGAAATCACCCTAGTGCCTCCATCTGAAAAGCCAATTTCTTCAACTTTTCAAGGATCTCTTGTGTCAGTGGATGTCATAGGTATCCTACACACAAAAAAAAAAAAACATGTATCATATGGCCTTTAATCCAATTAAATCCAAGGATATTTTTAGTTACTCTATCTTTCATCACTCTTCTTATTATTTGAACCTCATCCCAACTACCCACTTACGCAACAATATTTGGTAGAGGAACATAAGTCACAATTTTTTTAGATACAAATTAAAACTTTTTGCCTATTTTTCAAACTTCTTCATTTAACATCACCAATAATATCAACAAGAACATTGTCCCTATTTAAAACGATAAAAATGGCTAGCATCCCTCTTGGAGATAAATTTTGTTGTGGCATGACAATTGACACATACTCGAAAGTTTTTAACAATTCCAATAGTTGATCCAATAGGTCTATTTAACAAATCAAATACAATTGCTATTTTTCATTATGGAGGCAAAGAAATAATTATTTTCCTCCTCTTCCATAGCATTAAGTAAATGTCTTGAATCTAGAAAATACTTCTATAAGCCTCTATATCTTCCCCAAATCCTACATTTATATGAATCTTTCTTCTTTTATCAGTGTCAATACAAGTTTTTTGTTGGAAGGCTTGAGGTGAAAAATTATATTTTCAGATACATTGCATTATAAGAGTAGAGAAATATTTGATGGTGAATTTGACAAGAGACAAAGAAAAAGGAAATATTATATATGTATGTCTCATAATATGAGACACTATCCTATTCATGCGGTACGTTTGGTTTCCCTACTTAACTACACACCAAGTTTCTTAGAATCTAAGGTTATTACAGCAACCATTATCTCCCCATATAGAGCTATGAAAGAACATAACTCATACAAACACACTCTTGTGATATTTCTATACATTGCAATTGCTACACTCGTTATTTCAAAGTAAATTAAGCCTTTTTTGTAAGTGGATATTTGAAAGAATATCATCACAGAGTTCAAGTCTATGACTCTAGTATTATTGGGACTTATTTTGATATATTCCATCTTGATACAATCCTACAGTCAAGGTAATCTAATGCATAATTTGTAATATTTTCAAGTTGATATCTTTCAAGAAATGGGTCCTCTAGCATAATTCATGTAATAATGGTAGACAATAAGCATACTTAGAAGTAATGAACTATTCATCATGTTGTCTTATTTGAAATCTTATAAGAAATGGACCCTCTATAATAATTTATGTTATAGCAACCAGTAGGAAGCATTAGTGAAATCATTTTTCCACAGTCCATGATATTTCTTTGTGTTTTTCTAGATTTGATTGTGTATATTTATTTTATCAACATTTCTAATCATACTCTATGATCCAACATCATAATGTTAGAAAGATCATGAGTTGATATATTTATTCTCTAACATATTGATGTTGGATTATTGAGTTTTATCTAAAACATTGATGCAAATAACCATACATAATCAAATCTAAAATCATTACAAAGAAATAATAAGCATATTGAAACTAATGAGGAGTTTATAATGTTTCCATAGTTGAAATATTTCTAGAAATGGATCTTTTAGCATAATTTACATAACCAAAAGTAAGAATATTTAAAATTTATGAAGAATTTAAAATGTTGTCTTGGTTGGAATCCGTCAAGAAATAAGTCCTCTAGCATAATTTATGTTATAGTAAGCAACTATAGGCATATCTAAAACTAATGAATAATTTAGCCTCTTAATGGTAAATTTCTAACTTGGGTCTCTTTCAAATAAAATTATAAACAAAGCATTATAAATGGACCATTCAACTATTTCTACAATTGATGAATCATTCATTCCATCCTTTGGAAAGCACGAGGTATGGATATGATATAGATCTCTCTTATATTTTTAGATGGGTAAAAGATTTTTCTAAAAAATATTATTTTGAGGCACTCAGACTTGGGAGGATATATATAAGAATTCTATAAAAAAAAAAAGGTCAAACATTGTGCTTTATACAACCTTAGATTTATGCAACATAAGGGAGATGAGCCAGTAATTGAGCACCCTAACTTTGTACTTCTCAAAACCCTATGCAAAAATTTAAAATCACTCCCAATTTTTTTATAATAGCTTACTTAGTAGTCCCTTTCTTATAACTACGGTTGTAGGGTCACATCATCAAATATGATACCACATAAACATGCTTTCTGCCAAATTGTTTGAAACAACTCAAAAAAGGGTAAGACTAATGGTCGTACAAAAAGATACCCATACTTGTGAAAATGATGTGGCATTACATCATTGGTCAATTTTTAAAACTAAGGGTACATTTAATTCAATTATGGGTAGTGATCACAACAATAACAATTTTAAAGTCATGGTTATTAGTACAATGTTCTAAAAATAAATGGACATTAAATCAACAAGTGTGGGAATTAAATGAACAAGTGTAGGAATTAAGTCAACAAAAACTACCACAACCATTAGAATACATTTAGGTACTATGTCCTTTCTCCTTTATTGTAATATAATGAACTGTAATGTTGTTTTTGTTGTATAATCTTATTTGATTCATGATTTTTTTCTATCATACCAGGAGTTTAGGAGGAAAAGATTACTGCTAGAAGGGGAAGAGTTGATAGAAAATAGAGTGGGCCATAGTAGCAATGATGAGGGTGGTGTTGTTAAGTCACCTAAGGCCAACCATGTACATGCCTCCAAGATTAGGTTTGATGATGAGTTGACAGGTGTCAATTTGAATCATAAATCTTCACAAAATGAAGGGAAACATTTAGCATCAAATGAGATGAATAAGTCACCTACATGAGTTCATATACCTTCTCAAATGGAAACAAGATATTTCAAAGTGTAAATCATAACTTTCCTTCTATTGGTAGTTCCCTATGTTGGCATTCTTGGGTGTGAATGCATTATTATTGTAATGAATGCTCAAAAATACTTATTCCTCCTTCTCTAAACACCCATAGCCTTCAATTTACAATCACATAAATGCCTTAAAAACCACTATATTTTTATAGAGATGTGGTGAGGCAACAACATGGAAAGAAGCCTTCAATCCTTGATGTCATGTATCTCCCTCTTTCTACAATGTGAGTCTAAAACCATTATATGTTGCAATGTGTTCCTTATTTGTCTTCCTTTCAAAAATGAGTGTCTAATTTCAAGCTCTTTTTATGATTCCTTCTATTCAACATGGTGCTACTAGAAGAAATGGGTGTTTCTCCTTAAAAAAAAAATAGAAGACTCTTTCTGCACTAGAAAAAAAAACCCTAGAATCTATTGACCAAAATGTATTATCTTTTCCCTCCAAAGCTAGCATGGACTTTAGCAAAGAATTTGCTTTTCATTTTATAAAAAGTTTATAAATTTTGGAAAAAAAAATTGCAACTTTAAACCCATAATTAGGGAATTGGTATTGAGGTTATTGTGAACATTCCCCTCAAGGATATTTCTAGTTAGAAGAGGAACCACCTTGTTGTGATTGATTATGCATGTGATTCTAGGATTAATTATTCCAACCTGCAACATTTGGATTGAACCCAAGGAGTGCATTGTTATAAGATAGTAGATTAGGGGCATACCTTGTCTCTATTGCAATGAATTTCTTTGAACAATGTAAAAACAATTCCCTTCCTCATCCTTCAATGTGTAGAATCCTATGCACACTATCTTGTCTTTCATAATAGCATCAACTCTTTTGCACTTACAAGTAGTCTTTTTTTAGCCTGTAGTCAAGACATTATTTGGTAAGAGAATATTCAACCTCCACTTGCTTCTTTTTAAATGAAAAGTGTCCAGTGGTATAAAAATGGCTAATTGTGTATTCCTTCATAACAAGTAGAAGAAAATTGAGCTTCACAGTGAAAACATCATTGGAGGTTTTGGAAATATGGAGGAACCTAAGGGTCCTAATTTTCTTCTATGTGGATCTAGAATAGTTCTTGGAAAGCTTACATATATCATCAAAGGCCAAATGAAAAATATCTCCTCCTCCCATTAGACTCAATGCATCAATACATTCTTCATTGACTCCTTTTAAAATTCAAGATTAAAGGATTCATGAGAGAGTTTGTCATGTCTATATTTTTACAAAGTAAATTGAAACCTTTCCAAACAGTCTTCAAGAGGTTCATCCTCTCTTTGAGTCATTCTATGAATATCCTCCTTCTTCATATCCCTACCCCATAATAGTCATAATCTTTTTGAAGGAACTTATTAATTGTATCTCAACTACTAAAAACATTTCTCCCTAGGTCCATAAACCATCTCAAGCCAAAAATCCTTTAAGATGGTTGAAAATGGTTTAATTCTATGGGTATCAGTGGCATAATTATATCCATGACACATGACATCGAATTCAAATAGAAAATCATCAAGATATTCTATGATTAAGACATAGAAATTAGTCAAGGTTGATGGGGATATATTCTTAAGGGAAACAAGTCTTTCCTAGTCTAAGATAAGGAACTCAAAGTCAACCAATTATGAAGGAATTTCCACTTCTTTAGCCATTTTTTAGGGTATTTTTTTCATGAATTTAAAGGGATATGGTTGAACAAGTTCATTAAAAAGTGTCTTCACCACCTCTTGTTGTGTCAATAATTTCATGTAATCCTCTTCTTGGCTGAAATAGGTTTGTTGATTGTGTAATTATAGCCAATATATCTCCAAAATCTTAATGGAGGTAAGGAACCTTCCTAGACAATCTCTCTTTTGTCACATGAAATAAAAATTGAGAGCATTTGACCTACCTTAATGCACTTGTTAGTAGTTTCTTTTTTTACTAAAATTGAAAGTTACTAGTCCTAATGCTGAAAAAATAAACATTTATCCTATCATAAGCAAATAAAAAGAAATAAAATACATCCTAGGAATCCTATTCCTTAGCACCATCCTTAGCAACGGTGCCAAAAATGTTTGGAATTTTATATACACAATTGACCTTTGTGTACACAACTTGATGTGTACTCTCCTAATGAGGGAACTAATTTTCCATTAAGTAACCCCTTGCTTCTAGGAAGGCTTATTTAATTATTGACCAGGAACATGTGTATTTGGGCGATATTGGCATTTTATGTGCACCATAGGATTCCTATTTTTCTATCAATACATGAAAGTAATTAATCTAAAAACATCAATTAAATAGAGATAATGTTAAATAGGGGTCTAGTTAATGCAATAGTGGCTTTGGGTAGACTATCTTCTGATTAAAACTTTGCAAATCATCAAAATGTGACAATTGAATTGAAACAATACATGAAAACATAAACTAATTAATTGTTATCATAAGAATCACTAATCATTAACAATGCTACTATTACTTTAACAAATGAACTATTCTAGTCTAATCTACAAATAAAGTTTCTTCACCTCAAGTGGCCCTTGCTTGAGGGGTCATAGTCTTAGATAATAGTAATTTAAATTAGCTTAGAAACTAATAATTCACTTGCTTTGATAGATAATAGTATACATTAATATGAAAAAATGTCTTACTCATGCTTTTGTAATCTGGGTATAATCCAACACAATAAGAAAAAAAAAATATTAATAGATTGGACTTTATAGATAATCCTAGAGATTGTGGTCATGATTATAATTGAATTAATATTGAACATGTGTAACTCATCCTGAAGAGACGGTGACTTATTATTGAGATATACTACAAATAACTAATCAACAATACTTGAGTTCTACTGGAACTCAAAATCTACAACATGCATCGTGTGAGATTATACAAGGACCAAATAAATGTACAACACACAACACTACCTTTTCCACAAATCCTCCATCTTTTATATGCATTAGAACTCCATGACAAACCCAGTGAAGATACAAATAATCATTCCAGGCAATGCCTTTGACCCCTTCAAGGTGAGCACAACAGAGATATTCTCCTTGTTGGGTTTCTGGTGAGTTATAATTCTACTAAGGTTGCAAGCTAGTTCTTGTAACAAAGATATCCATACACATTATGTCCATTCATAACATTATGTTATTATAATCAACCATAAACATCACATAACATAACATCTATCACATATCATGTTTATCATATCTAAAACTTTAAATGTATCCAACAGGTTTAATGTTATGCACATAAAGTCTAATAAAGTTTGATAATGTTTAGACTATAAGTGCTAAAAAGACACCATTTTAGAGATTCATTAATGACTCCCAAAAATATTCCCTAGATAGATCTTAAAAATTCTCCACCTCCATTTGGCCCAAGGTTACCTTTAGGTTCCCAATCAAAATTAATCTTAATATAGCCCTTTGGTGGAGACCTAAAACTAGTCCCCTCTCTAGAAGACTTCCCTTTCTAAAATAAGAAAGATATGTCCACTTGGAATTTCCAACTTAAATCTATTTACAACTCATGGGGAGGGACAAATTTTTTATCTCCTTTAAGAGCACTTTTTAGAGAAATAATCTTATAAGTTTTCAATGACAACAACAATAATAATGTTGGAAACTCCATCAATATCTCCATCAAGGTCCCTAAAGATGTGATTATTTCTTTCCTTCCAAAGGGCTCATATAGAATGAGGTAACATTAGATGCTAGATCAAGTGAACATAAGGGTTTGAGGAAGGGTGATTCCATTGAGGGATAATCTCTTCAAGTGAAGATGGAAACACCTATCATAGGTTCCATCTCCTAAACAAGATAGACCAAAAATCCCTAGAAAATGGGTAATTAATAAAAAAGTGGGAGGGCTCTCTAGAAGCCAAAAGAAAAAGTATGCATCTACTAGGAAGATAAAACCTCACTTGGAAGGACTATCATGGGTAAGAACTTTGTTTTGAGATCAAATTTAGAAGAATTTGTTGAATTTAGGAGTGAGGTATGGTCACTACAAGGTCTAAAAGTAAGGAAGGTCAAAAGAGAGAACTCTAAAGCCAACCTACCTTAAAGGGTTTTCAACTTGTTGGAACCATAAATTTTGGAAAAATTTAATGTTTCCTAAGACTAAGATAACACTGAAAGGTCTTTAATAGTTTTTTCCAGTAATCCCCTTCCACAAGCCATCACCAAGCTTTTATATTTGATCAAATGAAGGGAGATCCTTCCATAGGTTGAAGATAGTGAAGTTTTCTTTACATAATGACCTATGAACATCATTATAAAAATTAAAGTACTTCATAAATCACACAAAATTTGCAAAACATATCCCTTTTTACATTTATTCTCTATTTCACTGACCCTAAATCAATGAGTTGTGAAATAGCGAACTATTTCTCTAATTCCTAAACAATGTTATGCGAAATAACAAACTCGTCGTTGTTTCGTGAGAGACAAATTTCGTTGCAGAGAAATGGTAAAAAAATTCTATTTTGTGAGGAGCAATTTTTATTGTAATGAAATAGCAAATCGATCGCTATTTTGCAACTAGCAATTTCTATTGTGGAAAACTGACAAAAGATCACTATTTCGCGGGAGACAAAAAATTCGTTTGGCAAATTGGTGAAAAGTTTAATTTAAAGCAGTTAATGAGTTGACGACGTGCATGTGCAAAGATGACATGCTTTAAATACAAATGGAATGAAATCATGTTGAGTTCCAATCTCTATGGGACCATAAGGATTGAATTAAATACAATAAAATCTAGTTTATATGGGTGAAAATTTTGACGAGACTGATTCATTGAAGAAAAGAACAGAGTCAAAGAAAAATATAGGGGTATAGAAGCTCAAATGACATTAAGAAGTGCTTCAATTATACAGCAAGAGCTACTAATAAGTTTAAAACTTTTTTCTTGAGTTGAATTTCCTTGTTATAAAATGCCTGAGAAGAAAGAAATGGGTGAAAGTTCAGAGGGGTTAAGAATGAACCGATTAAAGGACCCTTGTAGAAGGCTATGCTAGATGCATTTCCCAAGTCAGAGGACACTGGTGCAAAGATAACATTCCATGATGCATGGGAGGGTGTAGAGATGATAAAGTTTTACATATTGGTAGGGCTCTATTTTGGTATTTTTATAATAATAGAAATGAAAAGGTCACATGCTCAAATCCATGGAATCTTGACTTAGAGAAATGCATAGTCTAAAATGTGTCTATTGATGTTTAATTAATGAATGTATTTCCATTACACTACAAACTTGAAACTAGAACCGTGAGAGGTATAAATGGAGATCCAATATTGGTTGTCACCAAGTCGTGCATAATGGGATATTTTAATTTGAACAAATGAGCCCTTAATTAAATTGCCAAAGAACAATTTAGGGTAGATTATGAGAGGCTAGTCAAGACATTTAGAAAGAGAGGAGTAGCATACTTTAGGAAGAGGGATGAAAAGAATAGACTCATGTCTATCACAGAAAGTGAACTATTTCTACCCAAGGTTTCATGGAATATTTTGAAAAAATTTATCATGGATGGTGTCAGTTATGTGGATATGACGCTAGAAGCAGGATGTTGATCGACATGATATTTATGTCAATGAGAATTCAGGAAAAAGTTTTAATTTGGAGTGCGATATTGTTGTCTAAATTGAAAGGTTGATTCATAACTAATTGGTAAACTTGAATAAAACAAGGGAGTTAAAGCATCATTCTTTGTTGTGTCATTTTACCTTGTTCCAAAATAGAAATATTTTTAGAAACAATATTAAATTGACTACCAAAAACTACCAAGGTAGCAAACTGCTAGTTCAACAATGGTGTCGCTTATAGGATAAAGATAGTGAAGACTACAACTACAGGGTATTCCATGATTCTTTTATTATATGGGTATTCAAAGCTATTGGTCATTAGGTAGAGAGGTTACCTCTCAAGGTAAGATGAATGTTAAGGACATTGGAGTATAATCCTAAAAAGGGGTATACACACAACTTTGTAGATTGGTTTATCAGAGGAAATCACACTTTCATCAGAGTTTATGGGTCTCAGAAAGGATGGCATTTCTAGAATTTATGTGAAAAATTTTGTAGTTTGAAAGAGAGTCTATGGAGAAAAGAAGGAAGAGAACCTTTTTACCCCATGCATCAAATTTGTAGGTCTTGTTATTGGCTCAACTACTATTGAGGAAGTTCACAAATATTTAAAGGAAAATTATCATATGGAAAAAGGAGTGGAGAGATTGTATGATCCTGAGGATCATATTGATTTTGTTATCAAATGTATATCCCACAAAATAGACTTGCAAGAAGATATAACTAGAAAATGCCTTACAAATGAGGATATTCTATAGAGGATGAAAACATGGAATATCAAGTGAGGAAGATTGAAGAGGATAGAAAGCATAAAAGATAGCCTCACTTTTACCATGAGATAATCAATGAGGTAATGAAGGTGGAGAGATGTTTTCACAATTTTGAGAAGTTATGTGGGAAGTCTACTAGTGACACATCACAAGATATGAATCCTCCACTCTGGTCACATAGAAATAAATCATTCATAACTCATCTGATTCAAAGACCACTCCTAATCCCCCTCCATAGAAGAAGTAGAAGAAGGACGATGTAGTGTCTATTAAGGACTTAGATGAAGTAGGTAACACTAAGGAGGTGGCAAGTGTTCTTAATGCACTAAATAATGATGAGGAAGTATATTATCCTTAATCTCTCCCATAATATTAGGAAGAAATTCATGGCTACACAACTTAGATCCATGAGAGAGAGAAACTATTTGATCATATGGATGAAAGAGAAGTTATGACTTTGAGATTTCTTGAGGATGAAAAAATTATTGAGTCTTGGGAGTTTAAATATTTTTGGATTCAAATGAAAATAAAAGAATTTGATGAAAGAAAACAAGTAAATCTCATGGGTGTTAAGGAAGGGAGGCGTGAGGAGGTGATAAATCAAACTCTTAAGGAGATGAAACTGGATGAAATAAATGTTACCCTAGAAGAAGCCAGAGAAATGGTTCTAAAAATTTATATGCTATTTTTTCCAATTTATCTCTAAAACATTTGTTTTTACTCGATCAAGTTAAAAAGTGGGATGATCCAATGTTTGTTGTACAGTTTGATACCAATGAAAAGATAAGTTGATTAGGGTATAACCCAAACAATAAAGGTGTTGTCCATATGGGTAAGTTTCAAAAGCTCTTATAATCATAAAATGTTAGATATGGTAAAAGGAGAGGATGACACAACCACAATACAAACTATGGATAATAATCCCCCATTAGTAGCAGTAACTGAACTTACGCACCGAGAAATGTTCACCAAAGATTAAGTAAGCATATGCAATAAAAAATTGATCAAAATGAGAAGAGAAGTTGCATTGAATAATGTCATAAATGAAATGTATGTTGAAAATGATTCTTTGAAGAAGAAAATAAAGGAATTGAGTGATAATCAAAACAAGACCATTGGATTACATAAGGATGCCCCACCTAAGCCTATGGATGTTGATAGGGATAGTAAAGATTGGAAGAGAGAAAAGGGGAAGTATGAAGAATACATTAAAGGGTTAAAAATTGGTAGTTAGGGACTATCACAATAAATTCCCACAAAGGCATATAGTACAATGGAGCAAATTTTACTTCACATGGTGGATTTCATCATTAGAAAAACTGATGAAGAAAACATCCTATTGGTAGTGATGTGTACAATAGATACAACACCCTATTGGAGATGTAGAAAACATTTCAAAATAATAGGCCAAAGCTTGAAGGACTTGTGAAAAGGTGGAACCCTTCTTACTTTTCTTTTACCCAATTATGCAAAGTCACTCAAAGGGATCCAGAAGCACCTCCTAGAATAGGAGAAACTGAAAGAATGATCAACATGATCATGGATGAACTCAAATATGTCACAGAAGAAGAAAAGAGGATACAGAAAAAGATTTATGCTTTCCATACAATTAAACATTGATCTATTCTCAAACTCATTGATAAAGAAGGTCGACTGAAGGAACTGGGAGAATGGAAAATTGAGTCCAAAGACGTGGTTCCCCAAATCATGTCTCATTTTAAAGAAGAAAAGAATCTCAATGTTAAAGAGTTCAACATATTTATAGATAGAATTGTAGAATTGGATGTTTAATTTTCCAAATTTATATTGGAGTCACGTGCAATTGTAGATAGGAAATGGAAGGAAAATTTGAGTCACATGCCTACCATCCTCAATTATCATTGGTTAACACATTTCCATATTATAAAGTGGGTGGATGAGCACCTTGAGCCTCTAAAGAAAAAAACCCAGACAGAATAAGAGACACACAAAGAAGCCATTGGAGATTCAGTTGGTGAGAAGGTCTACCCACCTAGGTCCTATAGAGCCTGAAGTGCAAGGGATTCTAACCACAATTTTCTTAATCTCATTCACTGGCCAAATCAGTTGAAGGGTTTAAGCACAGAGTTTGGCATACTCTTGTAACTTTCCAATCTTTTGATTTGGGAATCAACACAACCCAAACTAAGACATATCTAGGAGACAAAATAGGGACATGAAATTTAGATAACAAATATTGGATTTTATCAAGATCACTCTCTAGAGGATCTACTTCCCTAATGTTTCTCTAGGTCTCATTCTTTATTTAATCTACAAATTTTTCACCTAAGTGTTTATTACAAGAGTTTATTAAATCACTCATGCAATATACCTCCTCAAGGGGGAGTCTTAAATCCATCTATCCTTATATAAACTAAGAGGATGACCATCCAATATCTTCCTTTGGATCCCTTTCCAAAAGAAAGATCTACAATCCAATATATTTTTCCATAGGATTGAAGAAGTAAGGATATAAAAATTGGAAAAGAGGTCTTATGCTTCAAATATACATTTTCTCGTATAAATATATATCCATTCATTGTGTTCCTCCATAAATCTCTAGGATAACTTAGCAATAATTGTCTAGTTAAAATACTTTATTTTTTTTTAATATCCAGATCATCCACCTTTTAATTTAAAAAACAATGTCCTAAGAAAGTAGGAGGATCCTATTTCTTTCCTCAAAGTTGGACCATAAAAATATTTTTATAAGTCTAATCAAATTTCTTCACAAATCCTTTGAGAATTATGAATAATGAATAGACTCATAACAAATATGGGGATATTTTGCAAGGTCTCCTTACTATTATTACTTATCCTCTAGCTAGTTGGGTTGCATCACCTTATTTTGAAATGTTAGGTTACATCACATGGTGTTAAATACCACTATGACATTTTTTTTATCTTTTCCAAGGACCTGAGGAGTGTGTACATTATGTAATGTGTGGAAATAGGGCTCCCTATCTCATCCATTAAATTAGGAAATTAAGCCATTTTTTGCGGATCCACTTAGCTCAAAAAGATGGGCACAAAGTGAATCCAATAGTCCTTGTTTGTATTTAAAATGATACTACCTAAAGATTTGATTTGGATGTTGGATATAGGGATAAAGGTGGAAAATAGAGGGTTTTCGACATGCACATAAAGTTATAGAGTAGATATATAGACACCAACTAGAGAGTTGAGAAGAACATGAAGAAATAAACATCTATCTGCAATATAAGCCAAAATTAGGTGGACTACATCACTTTGGGTGACCTTGACCCAATAAGGAAGGATACAAAAATATTGGTATTTCTAGAATCGCTTAAAAATTCCATTCAAAATGTTCAGGACAATGTTTCTTGAGGTGACATTGACCCTAGTTTTTTGGATCTATACAAGTCTAATTTGTAGGTCTTCATTTGCTAAATTTCATCCCAAATTAGTGCCTCCAAAACCTACCACCTACATGGTGCACACAAAGAGAGGAAAATGTTGGGTTACTGGGCATTTGCCTAGGTCATACCATGGTTTATGAATTTACCATCAAATTAAATTAAAAATACTTGAATTGGAAGCATAGTGTAGAAGAGGTTAGATTTAAAATTGAAATATTTGAATCTTATATTACCTTGTTGATGCAATTATTTTTTAATGTGATCTCAAAGGTTTGTGTAATGATATGAATTGACAAGACATAAAGTAAATCAATCATAAAGATATTCTTGCATGAAGGTTATTATAACTTTCCACAATGCTTGAATTTGAAGAATGTGGTTGAATAAAATACCACCTCAAGTACTTGAGCTTTAATTCTTGCAATGAGATCTTGTGTCAATGTGTGGATATGAAAATTAATTAAAAGAATGATTATATAGTGTTCTCAAAGTTTTTTTACAAATTAAAGTTACTTCAAAAGATCATATTCAATAACCAAGATTAGGAAGTAAATGGTGGGAAGCTGACACTAACAAAATTGAATTTGGGATCTGTTAGAATTAGTAATCTTTCCTTGGTTGTTTTATTTAATTTCAGGATAAACCAAGGTATCCTCTTTTTATTTATTTTAGGATATTCCTAAAGAAATCTCTACATGTAATTTTGTCCTCTAGTCCAAGTGGGAGGATAAATCATATTTTGTAATTCCTTTAATAAGGAAAATAGGCTATTCCTCCTTATGAGGATGCTCACACTTGGCACACACTAAGTATGAATGTGGCACTCATACACATATGGAGTTACATGCAAACTCCTTCATTCATCTCTACTTAAAGAGATATTTCTCCACACACTTGATACTAATCTCTCACAATTCCTTCACACAATTTCTCTCATCTTGCATAGTAGTTCTCTCATATTGTATTAAGCTTCTTGCTCATATTCTTTCTCTCTCTCTCTAGGATTTTCATGTCTCATTCATAATACACAAAGGGTTTTTTCTTTTCTTTTCCCCTTACAAAAATCTCTTGGCTCTTGTTGGATTCTTGAAGTATTATCTTGGTTTTGCTGTTTGATCTAGCATCTCTCTCATTTGGTTTATGGTAAAACTCTTCTTGCACTTCACTTCTTGGATTATTGTTTGATCTTGTTTTCATTCATTTATTTCTTCTAACATGCTATCAGAGCTAGCTACTAATCCTTGTTTAAGTGTTTTGTAGGAAGGAGATATTCAAAGGAGCAAGTTTTTTTTCATTTTTTTAAAGATCTAACATTTTTTTTAGCTCTAACTTATTTCTATCATTTTATTTTTCTCTCTAACCCTCTTTGGAAGGCTTGCTGCCAAAGTGTAGCTTTAGGTTTTTTGGGGGGTTTGGTCATTTCACCGCCAAACCCAGCTAATCTTCCTTCATTTCAAGTAGTTTTTTTGTTGCATGCACTAATCTAATATTTCTTATAGGTTTCATCTATCTATTCATTTTAAGTTTTCTAATAATCTTGTGCATGCAAGCTATTTCATTTTGTTGCAGGCCTAACTCTATTTTTTTCAGATTTCTAATCCCTTGCATGCAAGATATCTTAATTTTTTTCTTTGCAGGAATTTCTCATTTGCTTTAGCTCGGTTTAAATCTAACTTTGTTCTCATACTATTTATCTTTGTTCTTTCATTCTCTGTTTATATTTCATTTTCTATCAAATACATTCCATTCTATTTGCTAGTTAAAACATTTGCTGGTTAAAATATCAATCCATTCTATTTTACTATTTAAAATATTTGCTGGTTAAATAAGAATCGTTTCCTATCATATTTATAATCTTTTAAAAATCTACTCTTATATCTCTTCTATGTTTTTAACAACTTCTCTATTTATCTCTGTTATATATTTGTTGTTATAAATCAATCTCTAATATAATACTCCATGTTATAAATTAATCTTTGTTTTGACAGTACCTCACTCCGACGCTTGTATCATTTAAACCCAAAATCATTTGGAAGATCACTTTGGTCAGATTGTAGAAAATTAGGTTATCGAAAGCTTATCCTAAAAGTAGCTTGATCCAACGGTTCATTTGATAGATATGCCCCCCCACACCGAGATTGTATTTTCCATGACAGTTTATTCCGGCCTACATTTTCTTTTTCTTTCTAACATAATTGTTGTTGCAGATTTTTCATCATAACATTCTTTTGATTTATATCAGTTTTCATCATTACTTTATTTCATCATTGCAACTATAATATTAGTTCTTTATTTTATCATTAGATTCCTATTCCTTATATAACTTTTTTGCAGGGAATCCATTCTCTTCCTTTGCTATTTTTAGTTTATTTGTCTATTTTTTTAAAATTAATTTGTTCAAATCTGAAAATTAAATTAATTTTATATTTAAATGCTAGCTTGGTTTTAAATTAGTTTATTATTTTGATACTAATTTAAATTTATATTGTTAACTTTCAATTCAATTTGTCAAATCCATTCTAGTGTATATTTAACATAAGCTTTTGATTTTTTTTATAAAATTGTTTCTAACAATTTGCATAACAAATCTTAATTAACATTATTACATTGATATATACCTCTGATCATAGTGAAAAATGGAGTCGTTGCAGCCGCTAGAAGTTCCTGCCATGACTGGCGTGCTAGGGTTTCTAGCCAAGCATGGTGATGATGCTCGTGCTCCTGTGCTTGCTAGCTCCAAGGATTTGCTCAGGCATCAGGTGCAAGGGCAGGTTTTAGCGTCTATGTTGTGATCTGGTGGGAAGGCGTGCGGAGGCGTGAATGAGTGCCTAAGCACTGCGAAAGATTCTAGGTTTGGGGGTGTTCCTATTAACACAGAGTTGTTTGCTGATGGAGTTTCGATGGCCCATTTTCATCAGGTGGAGAGGGCACGTGGGGAGATGCGTCTGCAGGCAAGAGTTATTTTGGAGGTTGGGGCCCCCTCAAATGTTGCTAACGGGTCTGAGAAGGTGCGATTTGGGGGTATGGGGAAGACTAGAAACACCCGTGGTGATGCTCTAAATGCACAGAAGGGTTCTCACGGCCTATCGTCCAAGAGAGATTTAACAGGGATGTGGAAGTCTCTGGTTCACAATTTCAAAAATGGAGATGGGGTCTTGAAGGCAATGAATAGGCCCTTGGAAAAACCTCTTTTGGTGGATCTTGAGAAGGATATTGAAGCCGAAATCCTCCACAACATGGAGGTTTTCTCAAATCTTGGGTTGATAGGGTGTTGCAAGGGTTTTTGGCCGAGTTTGAAGGACCTTAACAAATGGATATCAGAGCATTGGGAACCGATGATGGAAGGATATGTTCAAATCTACCCTACAGCAAGGGGCTTTTTTATTGTTGTGTTTGAAAAAGAACATGATAGAAATAAGATTTTATGTGATTCATTCTGGGATTGGGATGGTGAGTTTCCACTTATGCTAAAACCTTGGCATCTAGCTTTTTGTCCTTCCTCCGAAGCTTTTGACAAGGTCCCTGTTTGGGTATGACTTCTAAATTTTCCTCTTCATTTCTGGTTTGATTCCTATTTGGAGGCTTTAGGTAATTCTTTGGGAAGCTTCTTAATGGTTGATGAGGGGTCTTCTAATCTCTTGCACTCTACTTATGCTCGAATCCTAGTAGAAATGGACATTTCTGGGGATCTTCCTCAAGAAATTTTAATAAAAACTTCAACAAGATGTTTGGTCTAGCCTGTAGATTATGAAGGTGTGCCCTTCTGATGCAAGAAATGTTTTAAGATGGGCCACTTGGCTGCCCAATTCTCTAAGTCTAGGCTGGTTAAGGAGGCTTCTTGGTGGAGGGATGTCTCTTCTTTGCTTTACACAGTGGAGAAGAAGGTTGAATGTAAGAAGAGTTTTGCATAGGTTGTGCATGATGCTAGTGTGCAGGGTGTCTCTGGGGTTCCAAAATTGGCTACACAGTCTCCCTTGGATAATGGCTCTATTCAGGTGGGGGATCCAATTTTAAAAGGTGGTTTTGGCACACCGAATGGACAAGAGAAGCTGAAACCTGTGGGCTCTCGAGAATAGGAGAAGCTGGAAGCCATAGAGGAAATTCCTAGATAGCCAAGGGAGGATAGTTTGGCTGATTCTTTTCAAGGTTTGGATGGTTTCCCTGAGGATTGGTGACAGGTGGCTTTGAGGTTGGAAGAGGATTGGGAAGTGGTAAAGAGGAGAAAGGATAAAAAAATGAAAAATTCCTTTGATATGATTCTTCGTTCCCACACTAAAAGAGGTGTTAGGAGATAGCTTTTAGCTTTTTGTCTCTCTCTTCTCCCAGCTTATTTTTGAGCTTTTTGGTGCTTTGTACTCTTTGTCTTGTTCTTCTGGTGGGGAAGATGGTTTCCCTTTATGTAACCATCCATGGAACAGGCCAGGTGCTTTCCCGATTTATGAATAAAATTTATCACTATTACAGATCAAAAAAAAAACATCATTACATTTTTCATTATACCTTTTTATTCACAAAACATTTAATAAAATTTAAATTTTAAAAAAAAAGAATTCAATTTGTTCAAAGCTTCTTTAACCTTAGAGTAATTTTTTTCTCTTGTTGTTTAACATTAGATATTCATTGTATCTCACTTTGTTCAAGTTCATTTAATCATTTAATTCGTTAATCATGTCTATCCTAATTCTGGAAATCAAGTTAAATAGCTCTAACTATCATCAATGGAAAACACACATCTCATTTATATTTCATTTTAAACATTTACTCCAAGTTGCTACAAATGCCACTATTGAACCAGCTGCCACTGTTGCTCAACTATCAAAGATGCATGGCAAGTTCAAAACAAAGAAGCTCTTGGTCTAATTGGTCTTTCAGTTATTCCTGACCTATATGTATTGATTGGACATTGCACCAAAGCCCATCAAGTCTAGACAATTTTGCAACAAACCTATGATAGCTCCACCGAACCACGTAAGATTCAGCTCCAAGACAACTTGGAAGACCTCAAGTATATTGATTTCAAATCCATGGATGAATTGTTACTTAAATTTGATGCTATTAAAATCAATTAAGTGGTATAAATGTTACCTTAACTGATATTAGATTAATTACTATCATTCTAAATAAATGTCTTCCTAAAGAATTTTAGCAGTTTATTACTAACATACATTCTCAACTTGCTATTCCTAGTTTAGCTCCTCAATTAACTTATGGTATATTTCAAAATCTTTTATGTCAATAGGAAGCTAAGTTATTGCAATTTGGTACTCTTAGATCTTCTGAACATGCTTTTGTGTCTAAGCATCAAAATCAACATAATAGATCTTATAATCATAATACTTCTAAAAATCATAATTCTTAACATTATATTAATAATTCTCAGCATAACAATAATCATAATAATGGTTATCATAGTAATAATAATCGACCCCATTGCAATTATTATGGGAAAGATGGTCATGTGATCAATAAATGTTTTGAGAAACTCAAACATGAGAGATCATCTACAACTAATAATCAAATGTTTTATAATAATAACTCTCGTCAAGCTTTTGTTTCTTGTTATGGGGTGTTTAATCCTCACTATGATGATACTACTCTTTGGGATGAACCTTATGATGAAGGATATTCTTGGAATAACCCTCTAGATTACTATCTTCCTACACAAACAAATTTAATTCAAAGTGATACTATGCACTCTCCTTATGATGCATTTCAATTTGATGATTCTTACCCTCATTTTGATGATATTGTTAAACAAGAAGAGGAAATTATCTCTAACTTTCTTAATGTTACTTTACCTTCTTTTGATTATCCTATTAAAGATATGGTTATTAATGAAGATGAAATTCATGATGAAGATAATGTTGGGAATAACAGTCCACAATACAACTGAGAGGGGAGGTGAGTCAGTTATATAATAGATTATTAAACTTTAAACTTTAAGTAACACAATATCAAATCTAATGAACACAATGAATGCCAACACAATAACACAATATTTTGGTCTTGGGGAAACCCTATTAAAGGTAAAAACCCCGATGGGAATTAGCACCCACAAATGATGTACTGAGAGTATAGTTATCCTTGTTAGAAGATATAGCACTATTAGGAGCTTATTGAATCATTACATTACATAGTTCTTGTTAGAGGATAGACCCTGTTAGGAGTCAAGAACAAAAGGGAGGGCTCACTACCCAAAGAAGGTTAATTCCACCTTTAGAACATACTATTCACAACATAAGTGTATATGAATAAATACACAATCTTTTGAACTTTTTGGTAGAAAATGTCTTTGCTTGATCAATTCCAATGAAGTTCACCAATAAACCTCTACTCTACATACAATAGATACAAGCTTGTAGCTTTCACAACCTCTCTATATCATATTCTTCTCTTCTTTTCTTTTCCAAAGAAAAGACCTTTCATTTATACCTTATTATAATTCTTATAAATAGGTCGGCCCATAAGGCTTTCCTAATTACAAACAATTACATAAACCCTTGCTAAGATACACACGGTATCTAGGACAAGTCTACAATGATTACATTACAACAATTAAGGATCAACATCCTTAATTCAAGTTCACCATCCATCATACATGCTACATCTCTGTAGTCAGCTTCCAAATAGATCACCTTCCAGAGTGCACGCCATAGCTGATGTCATCCTACATTTCATACCTTGCGTAGTTCATAGAAAATTCCTCAATACTCTATCTTTCATCCTTGAAGTTTACATGCACTAATTCTGCATCACCAGAAAGCTATACACAAAACTAAGAGACTAACTCTGTCATTTCTCACTGTCACAGTCAGTGACCAGTCTTCACCAAAACATTTGTAACTCATTCAATATAAAACATTATATGATGCGATCTTGGATATAAGATCACAACATCCTCCTAAATTCGCATCTGTCTTTGGTGCAGCATCTGAACCATCCATACAGTATCCATACACTGTGATTACTAGCCTAATTCCCTCACAGAAACATATGTTGACATTAGTGACAAAACATAAATGACAACAATATGAGTGCCCATTCAGTAATTTAGTGATTAAACATATTAAATGTCTCAATCACCTCCCCATGCATTAGCAATATCCAAAAATCTCCCCCTTTGGCATTGATGTCAACATATGGGAAAATCTTATCCCAAAGTTTATATCAATCCAAAGTCTTGCAACCAAACAATCTCCCCATATAGTAGGGATTTTCTCATAGCAACACTCCCCCTTTGACAACAATGGAAAAGGGTGTCATGATTCATCAATTGCTTTTCAACATATCTCTTCCATAATCACTCCCCTTGAAAAGTAGATCCCTACATCCAGTCCAAATTATGATAAGGCTCTGAAAACCCCTAGACTGATGCATCTCTACATCATTTAATTCTGACTAAGAGGGGCCTGAACCCCCAACATACCTCTGAGATATTCAAAGGTATCTTTTGGTAGTGGCTTTGTGAAGATGTCTGCAATCTGCTCTTTTGTATTGATATATTCTAGTTTGATTTCCTTTTCTGCCACCTTGTCTCTCAAGAAGTGATACTTGATAGAAATATGTTTAGTTTTGGAGTGCATCACCAAATTCTTTGACATATTCACTGTACTAGTGTTATCACAATGGATAACCACAGGCTCATCAAAAGTTATTCCAATGTCTATCAACATTTGTTTCATCCAAACAATCTAAGTGCAATTTATAGTAGCAGCAACATACTTTGATTCAACAATAGATTGTGCTATACAATCTTGTTTCTTACTTAGCCAAGAAACCAACTTTTTCCCAAGGAAAAAAGCACCACCACTAGTACTTTTTCTGTCATCGATATTTCCTACCCAATCAACATTAGTATAAGCATTAAGTTCA
The DNA here is from genome assembly GCA_027943335.1 of Chamaecyparis obtusa. Classification (NCBI taxonomy): domain Eukaryota; kingdom Viridiplantae; phylum Streptophyta; class Pinopsida; order Cupressales; family Cupressaceae; genus Chamaecyparis; species Chamaecyparis obtusa. The sequence continues at coordinate 1,318,718 of BSBK01002798.1, read as the reverse complement.
AAGCTATCATTTATGTCATATCATAAGTAATAGTCTATGGTTCCTCTTAGATACCTTAGTATCCTTTTCACAGTAGCTAGATGTGTTTCTTTGTGTTCTGCCTAATATCTAGCCACAATTCCAACAACATTAGCAATATATGGTCTGGTGTGGGTCAGATATTGTAGTCCTCCAGCCATTGATCTATACAAATTTTGAAAAACATACTTTGATTCATCATCAATTATTAGTTTGTTACTAGTCACCATAGGTGTTCCTACTAGTTTACAATCTTCCATTCCAAATTTCTTAAGCAATTCTTTGAGATACTTGGTTTGAGAAATGAAAATACCATTCTCATTCTGAGTTATTTGCAATCCAAGAAAGAATTTCATTTCACCTATTATGGACATCTCAGATTCACTTTCCATTTCTTTAGCAAATTTCTTACATAGATCATCATTACCTCCAAAGATAATGTCATCCACAAATACTTCTATTATTAGGATTCCATCTTCACTAGTTCTTAAATACAAATTATTGTTTGCATTACCTTTTTTAAATCCAAGCTCAAGTAGATACTTGTCTAACCTTGCATACCAAGCCCTAGGAGCTTGCTTCAACACATACAAACCTTTCTTCAATTTGCACACCATGTATTTATCTTCGCATAGAGGAAATCCATCTGGTTGTTCTATATAGACTTCTTCAAGATCTCCATTTAGAAATGTAGATTTCACATCCATCTAATACACTTTGAAGTTTTTATGTGTAGCATAAGATAAGATTAATCTTACCGCCTCTATTCTAGCAATAGGAGCAAATGTTTCTTCAAAGTCTATGCCTTCTTGTTGTGAGTATCCCTTAAACACTAGTCTTGCTTTGTTCCTTACAACAGTTCCTTCTTCATCCATTTTGTTTCTAAAAGCCCATTTTGTTCCTATTACATTTTTATTTTTAGGTCTAGGAACTAGTTCCCAAGTATTATTCTTCTTTATCTGATCCAATTCTTCTTTCATAGCATTTATCCAAGATTCATCTTTGAATGCTTCATCTGTAGTTTTTGGCTCAACTTGAGAAATCAAACAAATTTATTCTTTGATGTTAGATCTAGTTAGCACTCCCTGACTGGTATTGCCAATAATTTGATTTTTAGGATGGTTATTTTTTACATACCTTGGTGTTTTAGGAGTCTCAGTAGCTTTACTTGTGCTAGCATCACAAGCCTCTTTTTCACTTTCTTCCTCAACAAGTTCTTCTCCTTCTGCAATAGTAGTGGTTTCTTTTATCTCTGCAATCTGATTACTGTCATACATTCTTTTTTCTCATCTATTCTTACATTGTTACTTTCAATCATCTTCCTCAATCTCAAATTGAAGCATTTGTAAGCCTTACTTTTAATAGAGTAACCAAGGAAGATTCCTTCATCACTTATAGCATCAAACTTCCCTATTTCATCATCTCTCTTGGTATAACACTTACTACCAAATATTCTAAAATATTTTATGGTAGGAGTATGATCAAACCATAATTCATAGGGATTATTACTTGTACCTTCTTTGATTTGAATTTTGTTCAATGTATACATTATTGTTCCAATAGCCTCTCTCCAATGTACATGAGTTACATTTCCTTTGATCAACATTGTTCTAGCAGCATCAAGTATAGTCTTGTTCCTTCGCTCTGCTATCCCATTCTATTGTGGAGTCCTAGGAGCAGATGTTTGTCTCTTTATCCCATGCTCTTCGTAGTATGAATTGAATAGGTCTGAAGTAAACTCTCCACCTCTGTCTGACCTTAAGCACTTGATCTTTAAACCTGATTCTTTCTCTACTTTTTCTTTGAACAACTTGAATTTATCAAATGCTTCTGATTTCTCTCTTAAATAAGTAACCCACATCATTCTAAAAAAGTCATCAACAAAGAGTATAAAATACCTTTCACCATAGTATGACTTTGTTCTTGTAGGTCCACACAGATCTGTATGTACCAAATCCAACTTTCCTTTTGATGTATATGATTTTCTTTTGTAAACGCTTCTAGTCTACTTTCCCATAACACATTCTCTGCATACAGTGTTAGATGGCTTCACAATCTTTGGTAGATCTCTTACAACATTAGCCATACTTTCCTTCACAATGTTATCAAAATTAACATGACAAAATATCCTATGTCGTAACCAATTTTCATCTACCTTCACAACAAAACAAGAGGCTCCAGATGTGTTTAGTTCAAATACATTACCTCTAGATTTTGAACTGGTAGCAATCAATTTTCCTTCCTTACTTCTGATAAAACATTTACCATTAACAAAACTTAACTAAAATTCTTTATCCATTAACTGTCCAACACTCAATAGATTATGTTTCAGTCCTTCAACAAGCAGTACATTGTCTGTGTTAGTCTTTCCATCCAGAGTAATGGATCCTACTCCTATGATAGATTTAGGGAGATTGTCCCCAAACCTCACAACACCTCCATCATACTTTACCAATTAAACAAACTTGTTCTTATCACCAGTCATATGATGAGAACAACCATTGTCAATTATCCATTCAGTTTTCTTGTCAACATGAGGTACTAAAGCTTTTTCTTCATGTACTAGTTCATCTCTAATAGAAACAAATTCAATTTCTTCATAATCTAAATTATCATCATCAGAGATTCCTTCACTAGCATAATAACATTCTTTGTCCCTTTTAATCTTTTCATAATTAGGTTTGTACTTAAAAACTCTTGTAGGACATCTAGATGCAAAATGACCAGCCTTGTTGCATGAAAAATATTTTAAGGGTAACTTGCCTTCAAACTTGCCCTTACCTCTTTTTTCTCTTCTAGCAATCAGTGCAACAAGTTCATCCATATTTCTTTCTTCAGTCATTATTTGTTCCCATTCCTCAACATACTCACCAAGCTCTTCTTTTAGGTCTTCTTTGGTGGTGCTTGGAAGTGCAAATAATTTCTTGTGTTCGGATGCCTTAAATGCATATTCAACTTTAGGTACAACTTCTCCTAATTCCATAGCTTCAAAAGTAGTTAGCTTTGCAATCAACATCTCTCTGCTAAAGTTCAGAGTTAGAGGTATAGTTTCTTCAATAGACATAGCCTTGAACTTGTAAGCAGGTGTTAATGATCTCAGGATCTTCACAATAACTTCTTCTTCATCATAAGTACCTCCACAATTTCTGATTCCAACTACAACTTCTATAATCCTTTGAACATAGGCCCTAATGCTTTCATCCTCATTCATTTACAGCTTCTCCATCTTTGTCTTCCAATTTTGTAACTTCTCTTGTTTGGTATACTTGTCTCCTTCATATAGTGCCTTTAATCTTTCCCAAATTTGAAAAGCCAAATCCAAGTCTTTGACTTCAGTAAACTCTCCTTCAGAGAGTGCACTGATTAGTGCTTCTTTTGTGATCATGTTTAGTGAAAATATCTTCTTTTCATCCTCAGTAGTAGTTGTCAATTCATCTTTGGTCTTTATAGCTATCTTGTTCATTGTAATCAACCAATAGTCGATCCCCAAACAAAATAGGTGAGTTCAGAATCAAACTTTAGACTATCCTTCCTATAGAATTCCATCTCCAAGATCACCTCAAGTTGTTAAGCTTTCTCTCTAAGGACCACAAGCTCTAATACCAATTATTGGGAATAACAATCCACAATACAATTGAGAGGGGGGTGAATCAGTTGTATAATAGAGTATTAAACTTTAAACTTCAAGCACCACAATAACAAATCCAATGAACACAATGAATGCCAACACTGCAATAACACAATATTTTAGTCTCAGGGAAACCCTATTAAAGGTAAAAACCCTGGTGGGAATTAGCACCCACAAATTATGTACTAAGAGTATAGTTATCCTTGTTAGAAGATATAGCCCTATTAAGAGCTTATTGAATCATTACATTACATAGTCCTTGTTAGAGGATAGACCTTGTTAGGAGTCAAGAACAAAAGGGAGGGATCACTGCCCAAAGAAGGTTAAGTCCACCTTTAGAACTCTCTATTCACAACACAAGTGTATATGAAGAAATACACAATCTTTTGAACTGTTTGGCAACAATTGTCTTTGCTTGATCAGTTCCAATTAAGTTCACCAATAAACCTCTGCTCTACATTCAATAGATACAAGCTCGTAGCTTTCACAACCTCTCTATATCATCTTCTTCTCTTCTTTTCTTTTCCAAAGAAAAGACCTTTCATTTATACCTTATTACAATTCTTATAAATAGGTCGACCCATAAGGCTTTCCTAATTACAAACAATTACATAAACCCTTGCTAAGATACACATGGTATCTAGGACAAGTCTACAATGATTACATTACAACAATTAAGGATCGACATCCTTAATTCAAGTTCACCATTCATCATACACGCTACATCTTTGTAGTTGGTTTCCAAATAGATCACCTTCCAGAGTGCACGTCATAGCTGACATCATCCTACATTCTGTACCTTGCATAGTTCATAGAACATTCCTCAATACTCTATCTTTCATCCTTGAAGTTTGCATGCACTGATTCTGCATCACTAGAAAGCTATACACAAAACTCAGAGACTAACTCTGTCATTTCTCATTGTCACAATCAGTGACCATTCTTCACCAAAACATCTATAACTCATTCAATATGAAACATTAGTTGATGCGATCTTGGATATAAGATCACGACATCCTCCTAAATTTGCATCTATCTTCGCAACATCTGAACCATCTATACAGTGTCCGTACATTGTGATTACCAGCCTCATTCCCTCACATAAACATATGTTGACATTAGTGACAAAACACAAATGACAATAGTATGAGTGCCCATTCAGTTTCGTAGTGATTAAACATATTAAATGTCTCAATCACCTCTCCATACATTAGCAATATCCAACATGTACTAATCCTATGATTGTTGTGGAGGTTAATGTTAATAATTATGATGATTATACTAGCTCTCCTCCTCTTGATATTTTATATTATGATGAATATGTTACATATTTGTTTTATGCAACTGAAGATTGCAATTCTAATTATATGCCTCATGATTCACATTATGATTTTTCTTTCCAAAGTGTTACTGATTCAGCACTAGGAGTTCCCAATGATGGGAGCTCTACTAGTGGTCATTACCTTATTGCAGGCTCAAGTGTTGATCCATCTCCATCTCTATTTTCTACTGGAAATGAATATTTAGAATGTACACATGCATCTCAAGAATCTCAATGGTCACTTGAAGATTTGGGATCCCCTCAACAAGCACATACACCTTTGTATTGTAATAATCAAAGTGCTATTTCAAAGAGTCCTATGTACCATTCAAGCTCCATGAACATATCACTCCAGAATCACTTCATGAAATATCAAATTGAAGATACACCTGATTCTCTCATCCATTTCAAGGGAAATGATCCAACTTCTGATATCTTAAAGACTCTTTCTCAAGAGAAATCTCAAAATCATTGTAAACATTTGGTTTTGATACCTATTTCTCTAATCACCCCAAGTAAAGATTAAAGGGGGTGTTAGAATTAGTAATATTTCCTTGGTTGTTTTATTTAATTTCAGGATAAACCAAGGTATCCTATTTTTATTTATTTTAGGATATTCCTAAAGGAATATCTACATGTAATTTTATCCTCTAGTCCAAGTGGGAGGACAACTCATATTTTGTAATTCCTTTAATAAGGAAAATAGGTTATTCCTCCTTATGAGGATTCTCACACTTGGCACACACTACGTATAAATGTGGCACTTATACACATATGAAGTTACATGAAAAATCCTTCACTCATCTCTACTTAAAGAGATATTTCTCCACACACTTGATACTAATCTCTCACAATTCCTTCACACAATTTCTCTCATCTTGCATAGTAGTTCTATCATATTGTATTGAGCTTCTTGCTCATACTCTCTCTCTCTCTCTCTCTCTAGGATTTTCATGCCTCATTCATAATACACAAATGGGTTTTTCTTTTCTTTTCTTTGGTGTTTGATCTAGCATATCTCTCATTTGGTTTATGGTAAAACTCTTCTTGCACTTCACTTCTTGGATTGTTGTTTGATCTTGTTTTCATTCATTTATTTCTTCTAACAGGATCTAGGGTCAAGGTTACTTTAGGTGTCATCTGCCTAGAAACTCAGGGAATTGAAGCTCGAGGTGAGGTGTATTAAAAGAAACATTTCCATGATAATCACCATTTGGGCATATGACATCATATTTTCATTTTTTTTTGCCAAAATGAGATTTAAATAAAGCTAGGACACCACATACTAAGGAAAAGGCACAAAATGGGGTAAAAATTATACAAGGTTACAATTTACGATGCTATACATTAATATATATGTTATTAGATTTTAATACTCATGTTTTAAGTTACACTATCAACTTCATGGTGATGAATTATAAATTAATTTTACTAATGAATTATTACCTCTTTTAGGTAATGTGTATTTGAGTAGATCTACATCTATCATCGACATGCAATCTAATTTGGTTAATTTTCTACCTATTTATCGGTCACATCCAAATTAAAAATATATAATAAAACTACAACTTTTAGTTTCGATAGAGGAAATGGATATTGTGTTTACTAAATATTGAATCTTTTGAAACCCTAAATAACCCAAATACTAAGCCTAGATCTATAAATCTATCCAACAAACAATCAATAGATCTCTTAATCATGAAATGTAAAAACATAGTAAACAAGGCTATACAATTATGTTCATAATTTTCTTGACCCCGTTGCTCTCCTATCCTTCAAGATCTTTTAGAAATGGTGTTTGCTACAAGTTATGTAGTATATACACAAGATGACACAAAAGGAATGGAGTATGGTTTATTGATGCTCATAAAAGAATGATGCAAGATGACAACAAGTAGGTGACAAGATCACAAGTAAGAAATATTGTGATTTTGGTCCTTATTTACATTAGGCCTCAAATGAAAAAAGAGATCCTCTTTTATAGAAGACCTCATGAAAATCAAGGGTTGAGATTAAGATATTAAGAGATGAATGACCATGATAAGAGGGTAGGTGCAAATCAATAGGATTAAGAGGTTGATTTGAAAGGGAGGGATAAGTTTTAGTGGTAGGTAAGATTTAGGTAGATATGTTGAATTTGGAAACACATCTTTAAGTTAATGAACCTAGACATGTTGGGAAAAGGGAATGAAAAAGTAAATTAAGTGACGAGTGACATTTGTGACTTGCCTAAAAATTTAGATTATGATACATGTGAACATGTTAAAGGGCTATTATTAGAAAAAAAGAGGATAATGAATTAATTAAATAAATTAAAATATATACTTGGTTAATAGTAGGAAGGATATGAAAATTAAATAAAATCATTTTTAGGTGTCTACATTTTATCCCTTTTGAAGGAAATGTAGTTTATCATGTTTCTTCAAAGAAACAAAATTAACCAATACATGCCCTAGTATGATCTAGTAGGGAAGGTGATATGCAACCTTGAGAGATTGGTCAAAAAATTTAGAAAAAAATTGAGGGAAATCTCTCAATAAGATGATAGGAAGGGTTAGGTTGGAGTTCGATAAAAATAGGGTTAATTTAGGAGAAAAGGTGGCTAAAATAATATGATTAGAGATAAATGGGACTTTGATGGATTAAGAAGGAAAATTAGGGTTACAACACCCATAAATAGGAGCTTGGGGTTCATTTCTCCTCATTTCCATTCTTCATTTCTAGAGAATAGCCTAGAGTAAAGTGAGAGTAAAGATGAAGGGGATTTAATTAGAGAATCATAATTTTGAGTGCATCCAATGATTCAAGATGCTAGAGGAGTATGAGTGTCTAATATATATATATATATATATATATATATATATATATATATATATATATATATATATATATATATATATATATATATATATATATATATATATATATATATATATATATATATATATATATATAATCACTCCAATTTCTATGAGGTTTTTTGGAGATTTTTGGAACACTATGCCAAAAAAAGATAAAATAGACCTACTAGGAATTGAGCCAATTAGGCCTCCTAGTGAATTTGATGCTTGTGGACTTGGTCGAGTATCCAGAAGTGTGTGGAGGAATTCTAAATGACTTTTGAAGGGTAAAGGACTTATTGGATAGTATAATTGATGTGTGGGAAGATCCTAAGCTAGGTTTTGGGGTTCTAGAAGGAAGTTCTAGTGGGGAAGCCTAGTGATTTGAAGGCCAAAATTGGTCTTAGGAGTTCTCTCTCTCTCTCTCTCTCTCTCTCTCTCTCTCTCTCTCTCTCTCTCTCTCTCTCTCTCTCACATACCCTCTATATTTTCCCTTTTTCTTGTTTTACATAGGGTGGATGCCCTATTCAAGAGTATTCATAACACTTTTTAGTTTTTCATAGGGCCCACACACTATAGCATGCTTGCACTATGCAAAACTAAAATAAACGGTCTTCTTTGCCAAGGATCTCATGAAAGAGGCCCACATTTTCAGTTGTTGTCTGAATTTTGCGTGTTATTCAATAATTATTCACTTTTCATGGTGTTGATAGTGACAAAGAAGCATATTCTATCATTTTGCACCATATTTGTGTTTAAAAATCAACATCGGATTGTGAAATTCAATCATTATCACCAAAATTTATCGATTGAGGTAAGTTTTTTAGTTTTTTACAACTGAAATGTGAATAAAGAGTGTTTTGGTTTAAAATTAGTATGATATAGACTTGTTCAATACATAATTTGATATAATTGTAATAAATTTATATTATAATTTGTCATATTGTAAGAGGTTTACATTATAATTTGACTTATTGTTTTACATTTATATTATATTTTTAAAATTGTAATCAATTCATATGTAGAAATCATCATCATGCCAAGGAAACAAGCAAAGAATTTAACATTGGAAGAGCATGAAAGAGACAAAGAGAAGAAAAGGGAAAGAATGAGATAACTTCATGAACAAAAAAAATTAGATACCATAGAAGAAGATTTTTCTTTGGATGAGGAACATGAAACATCAATACAAAGTAAGAGAGAATTGGAATTGGAAACAAAAAGACAACGAATGAGAAACTTGCGTGCAACAAGACAATTGAATTATGAAGATGCGGGGACATCATCTATGAGTTTTCAAGTTCAAGAGACATCATCATCCAATGTTGGAGGCACACCATTGTCTACTTCCGAAGGTGGAGGCACACCAATGTATCATGTTGAAGGCACACCATTGTCTACTTCCAAAGGTGTGGGCACACCCTTGTATCATGTTGAAGGCATACCATTGTCTACATCCCAAAGTGGAGGTACACAATTGTATCATGTTGAAGGCACACCATTATCTACATCCCAAGGTGTAGGCACAACATCGTCTCATGTTGAAGGCACACCATTATCTACATCCCAAGGTGTAGGCACAACATCATCTCATGTTGAAGGCACTCAAGATGGTACGCAATTCACACATAATATTTTTGATGCTCCTAGAATTATTTATAGAAAGCCAAAATATTTGATTGATATTGATACTAACATTTTGCAAGCAATATCTGGCAAGATCCCCAAGCGTACTTGTCAAAGAAATGCTAATCGTATTTGGAGATCATTTTTTGAGAATTTAAACATGACAGGAAGATGTCAACTATTTGTTGAAATGATGAGAAATCTAAAATTTAGGCCCATCATGAAGATTCTTGGGCTAAGAATGATGGATGAGTCAAGTGAAAAAGCTATTGTAAAGAATCTAATGACTGCATATGAGAGTGTGGGTTCTACATCACACACAAAATATAGTAATGTCACACGACTTTTATTTACATCAACGATAGTAAGCACTCAAATGAAGAAATCTTGACTCATTAGAAAGACAAGCAAAACATTGAAAATAAGTAGAAAGTCTCTAATGAGATCCCTAGGAATGCATCAAAGAGTGGAAGATCTAAATAGCAATGAGTTATGGGCATTTTTCAGTAGACTACCATGAAAAGATAAAGCAATTGTTGAAGCTTTGAAATCCTTGATTGAAGAATTTTGGAAGAATAATACACGGGTATCTCCTAATCAAAGAGATGTTGTAAGAAGGAGGATTGGTAGTCGAATTCATGTTCCACATCCAAAACATTTTTTAGATTCAACTCAGACATGATTCTTTGCAGAATTTATGCATATGTATCCTCAAATTAAAATTAGTTAGAGATATTTTGAAATGTGTAAACTTTTTTATGTGAAGATAAATCACACATGCACAACTTGTTGTTGTAGGGTACATTGAATTTTCTAACCATTTTGAATTTTATAGGAATATATGTGTAGATTTGCACTCTAACAATGTTTTGCAGGATTGTAACATACATGTCCCACCTAGATATTCAAGGGAATTAATATCTACCATTTTATGTGGAAGAGTGGATGGTCAACAATTTTACAAGCTCTCATGCTTGAATGGTACATGCATAGATTGTAGAGGTTTGCGACATTTGCCAATTTGTCAACATATGGAGAGTACGCATGCAATTAGTAATGAAATAGTGGAATTTGGAAAATATAAGACCGTGACATACAATCTAAAAGATGGAAAAGAGGCTAAAAGATGTGATTTAGTAATTGAAAAAATTCCAGTGTATCAGTTCATGGACATTTTTTGTAAAAAAATTATTTATGAGTATGCAAGGCATACACATAGAGCACGATAGTTGGATATGCAATTCAATTTGTGCAAGGACACATTCCCACTTGATACCATTGTTTCAGTTGTGGACTTTGCAAAGAACTACACACTACAACCACAAAATGAGGTGTAAGCAAAGTATTACAGCTCTCAACAAGTTGATATATTTTTTCATATAGCATTCATGCATGCACCGGATAGTACAAAGGAGAATAGGAAGATATTGAGGGAGTATCATTTTTATATCAAAGATGATCGCTCACATTCTATAGAGTTTTTACACGGTTGCTTTCAACTATTTTATGGTCATTTGGCAAATAGGGGCATAAAATATCATCGACATATCATATGGTCAGATAATTGTGCATCACAATTCAAGAATTCTCAAATGTTTTATTGGTTGTGCAGGATGCATAAGATTACTGGAATTCAATAGATGTGGAATTTCACAGAGGTTGGTCATGGAAAGGGAGAGCACGATGGCACAGGTGCATGTATTAAAAGAGCCTTAGCATGTGAAGAATTAAAGTACAAAGAGAAAGAAACATTTTCAAATGTGGGATGTATTGTCCAGTGGTGTAATGCTACAATGGGTCCATGTAATGAAGGTGAGTCTAAGATTTGTCAATTTTTTGGTTGATGGATGAAACTAACATTGCACCATATGAGGATTGTTGTACATTGACAGGATCAAGTGAGCTACACTCTTTTAGAAGTTGTAATGCAAGTTCATGGAGTATCCACACACGACATATGGTGTGTTTTTGTTCATCATGTGTAGATAAATATTGGGATGGGTGTGAGTCAAAGGAATGTGTTGATAAATGGTATACACGTATTTTGAGTCCACTTGCCTCCTATCATCCCCATGAATCACTACAACCGATATAAATGGAATCATCCATTGACTTTGATTGCTTATCTGATCTAGTACAACCAGGTAAAATTTTCCACATACAAATAATCTCAAATTTAGTACTTTATCATAAATATTTAATAAACTAATGTCCTCATTATGTTTATATCATTACAGGCCATGTTTTTGTTGTTATTGCACTTGAAGACAATGAAGAAGGGACAGATTATTATTTGTGTCATTGTGTTGAGGCAAAAAATAAATTGGATCACTCGGTTATCGATGGTGAAGAATTAGAATACCCTATAGGAGCAGTGGTTGTAACTAGTACATGGCTTAGATGATATGCTATGAAGAACCCTAGGTTGTGATTGTTCAAGGATTGGGAGACACAAAAAGATTCTTCATTATTCAAACCTCATCGTTGCATCAAATGTCCACTTGATCAAATATGGGGGACGACCACATAATAAAACTCTTTGCAAGGTTCGTGAGTTAGACCACGAGGTAATACTTGAGACAAGCAAGGGTAGGGAAAATCCAATTGGTTCATTGGACTAAATGGAGATCTACAAAATATTGTAACATGTCAAATTTATATAGCATTGTAAATTGGGCAGACTGTAAATTGCTCATGCATTAGCCCATATGTGTAACGAGAAGTTTGTAAGATTTAATGACAACCTTTATCTTCTATTTTTTGGGGCAATATCGAAAGGTTTTCTCTGCTCAGCTCTTTCCTCTGGTGCTCCTATTGAGCAGAGTTGTAAAAATATTTCTCATTATTAATAAAAAAAAAACTTTATTTTGTTATGTCAATGACTTGCAGGCACATAATACTTGGAAGGCCATGGAAGAACCTTAAGGAACCAACTCAATTCGAGGATGCACTATCTCATTTCCTTTCCAACTTCTCCCTCTCTGAAATAGAAGGTTTACATTTTGGTTTATCCAGATAGGCCCATTAACATAAACACAAGCCAAAACCAACTTCTAAACAAGTCTGTTATAAACACCACTTATAAAAAACCTAAAATCTTCCAACAAAACCTAACCCAAAGCAGTAGGAAACTTGGTAACAGCCTTACTTGCTTCAGAAGTAGCATGATATCCATGATATCCATGGTAGCACTGGATATTCCCTTGGAGGGATGCACTTGTTTCAACACCTTGTATATAAACCTTTTGTAACTTCCTACACTTCTCTTCCTCTTCTTTTTCTTATTCTCATATTTCATTACTTTGACTGGTGAATCCTTTGTGGGCTTGAACATCACTTTCTTTTCTTTTCTTAGCTTTGGAGAATCCTTTACTTCATTCTCTCCTTTCATACCATCTACTTTAAGACTCCACACCTTAGGTTTCCTTCAGCAACTCCATATCCACCATATCAAACGAGTTCTTGGTTCATGCTTGTTTAAGCTTGCCAATTGGTTCCATCAACCAAATTCTTGACCACCTCTTCAAATGGTGATCAAAGTATTTGAATACCATTTTTCAAGTTGCATAACATATGTCAAAACAAAGACTATGTGTTTTGGAACATCACACCTTAAAATTGTTGATTCATGTTTCCCAACTAGGCCTAATAGGCTCAATTAACAAAGAAGCCCTATTAAGGACTCACTCCTAGACCTTGCCACTTTCAAAAGTGTCTTAAAATGACTCTAATTAGAGGATTCTACAATCAATTTTAATATTTGACACTTCTAGATGTAAAAGCCCCAAATTTGTCCCAAAACCCCTTAGAAACTAGGGCTCACCCAATGTCTCATCTCCAAACACCATAGAAATTGAACCAAAGTTGATTCACCATCATTTGACCATCCTATGATGGATTCATGCATAAAATACCCCCCTCCAAAGGCTATAATGTCTACTTTTGTACCCTTGCACCAATTTCATGACCCGTATGCACCCTTCAAACTCATCAAACTCCTTCAATCACTCTCAACTTGCAAAATATTCTTCTTTCCTAAATTTCCAATGTTATAATACTAAGTTACAAGGTTTGGATCCATCCCCAAGTGACAGCAAATACATTAAGGGGATGGATCAATTTAAGGATGCACTATCTCATTTCCTTTCCAACTTCTCCCTCTCTGAAACAGAAGGTTTACATTTTGGTTTATCCAGATAGTGTACCTAGTGCCTCCATGATGTAGAGGGAAGGGTGGTGGGTGTATAAACAAGGAAAGTTTATGAATTTTGGTTAACAAAGCCACCATTTTCCCAAAGCCTCAAATAACCCCAAATTTGGTCTCTTCAAACTCTTAAACCAAGGGTTTCTCAAATCAGTGCCCTCCAATCACTTCCAGTTTCAAATGGATATTGATTAACCTTTAAATGAATAATATAAGATCATCCAAATCATCAGATATCCCTATCCTTAAGACCAATCTTCTGGTGCTATACCCTTGCCATGAAATTCAATGTATTTTCCACCATTTTCTGACTATGATCACTTCTTCTTTCACTTGTCTACACACCAAAGCATTAGATTTGTATTGTACATGTTATATATGCTCATTCCATGAAATTTAGGCCTTTACTTTCATAGGATGATGCTCATCTTTATTGGATTCCAATCAAAATAGTGACTTAGGAACCCCAAACCATGACAGTGTTGAAAATAGTGATTTAAAATCTGATTCAAATCAATGCAAGACATACATACTGCATTTCTGTATGTAGTACCATCAGCTTCACCAATCCATTCGGCTTCCTTTGCTAAGGCACGGAGAACTTCATTAATGTCTGCTCTGGGAGGAAGATTATAATTTACATATTTTCGCAAGCCCTGAAATATTTTTGTCGGTATCGCTCTCCACCTCCACTCTCTCAATTTAGTCCTCTCCCTCTCCACTGCACTCAACTTAGCCATCCTTACCTACTCTTTAACAGAGATTCTCCAAAATTTGTATACAAAGGCATCCTACAAGAAAAAATGAAAAGTTTCCCAAAGAATATCCACAATTTGTATACAAAAGCATCATATAGGAAAAATAACAAAAAATTAATAGCTAAAAGGTAAAATTTATCATTAACGCCGGTAGTACCAAGGTCATACCCAATGTCAAATCCTGGCCTATGATGTGAAAAATGAGCAAAGCAAGTGAAATGAAAGGGAAGTATGGATCAAATAGCGAAGGTGCATCAAATCATATCAATATCATAAAAAATACAGAAAATACTGTTACAGACAAAAATATTTGCATATTAATTCGTTACACCTTTCCCAAGCTTTTGTACCTTGCTATGATTAGACGGTGACAGTGTGATGCCATGTATCCATACAACTTTTGACCAATTGAGGAAGCAAAAAATAAGTGAATAAGCAATTGGCTACCAGCCACAGAGAAATTACAAAGACTGTGAAAAGAAAAATTCTTTCTTGATGTAGTCCAAGATTCTAAATATTAATTTGAACTCATTTGATGTGGCTATATATGATATGTAGGTTGTACTTTACAAAGTGTTTTATGATTATCTAATTTCAACTTATTATATGATGCAGTCGAGTGCCGACACAGTCATTATATATGGTATGTTTTACTTCTTCTTTTTTTGAGAACTAATGCTTCTAGTGAATCCAAATTTAGTTGTTATAAAGATGAGATGTTAGTGAATGACTTCTTGCTAATACAACTCTTCCACCAGATCCAGATTTCAACCCTTTTGTGGATCTACAGGCTCAATCGCGAGCCCACAAGATTGGCCAAGAGAAAACTGTGATTGTATATCAACTGATTACAAAATATTTAGTTGAGGAGAAAATATTGCAATGATCAAGAAGAAAATTGGCTATGGAAAATCTAGTTATGGATCCTATTAAGAATGAAACTAATAAGGAATTGCATGATATATTACTCAACAGTGCAAGGAATATTCTTGATGAACATGGGATTGCAGCTACATCTTTTCAATAGACAGAGGAAGATATAGAAGATCTTCTTAATAGAGAGATTAATGTGAGAGAAAAAGACATTTCAGAAGAAAATGGTTATCTTGGTGCCATCCAAGGTATGCCAATTACTCAGGACGAAGAGACAAAGCCCACAGTTAATTCCTATTGATGATATTCTCAATGTGTAAAAATAAACTGATGTGTTATTTTAAAATGGTGTTGACTGAAATTTATGAACATATTTCAAATATCCATTTTTTCTATAATTTTAAATAGAACCAGTGGTAATATAATCAAATTTGTGAATTTCACATCCAATCATTGGATGCTAATCAAAAGTACAACACAATAATATTTTTGAACCGATAAACAATCTTAGTCTTACTTCAAACCTACTCCTGTGTATGTGGGTTCTTCAAGGTATCTAATGAATAATGTGTGCATATGTAATGTCCCTATCCAGGACCTTACTCAGTTGCTATGGGACTGTGTTTTTGGGGCCTACAAAATCTTGTCTCGGTTTTCAAAGATTCAACTTCGTTTAAAATCGACAACACATTCTCGGTCAATGTCAAAACTCACAGTGTTCCTTAGTTCAAACGGCCAACATTGCATATCCTTCCAACCATCAATTGTAGCATTGAACCATCTATTCCAATAGCTTTGAATGGCCGGGTAAATGCTAGTGGCAACCTCATTCACCATGCACAGTCATTCGATCGCTGGCGACGACTCCGGGCCAAAGTGTCCCTCAAGGTCGCTTAAGCATGAAATTAGTGATCTTTTCAAGGTCATATCTCAGAGCTCGTGTAAGGTAGCATCAATCCGTTAGTTGCTATGGGACCGTGTTGCATGGGCCTTCAAAAGCCTCTCTTGGTTTTGAGAGATTCAACTTCATTTAAATTTGGCAACACATTCTCGGTCAATGTCAAAAGTTACAGTGTTCCTCAGTTCAAACAACCAACATTGCGTATCCTTCCAACCACCGTTCGTAGCATCGATCTGTCTATTCCAATAGCTCCAAATGGCTGGGTAAATGCTAGTGGCAACCTCATTTTCCATGCACAGTCATTCGATCGTTGTCGATGACTCCAGGCCGAAGTGTCCCTCAAGGTCTCTTAAGCATGAAATCAATGATCTTTGCGGGGTCATATCTCAGAGCTTGTGCAAGGAAGCATCGATTCATCAGGTGCTAAGGGACCGTGTTGCCGGGGCCTACAAAATTTTATCTCAGTTTTGGGAGATTCAACTTCATTTAAATTTGGCAACACATTCTCGGTCAATGTCAAAAGTCACAGTGTTCCTCAATTCAAACGGCCAACATTGCATATCCTTTCAACTATCATTCATAGCATTGATCCATCTATTCCAACAGCTCTGAATGGTCAGGTAAATGTTAGTGGCAACCTCATTTTCCACACACAGTCGTTTGATCACCGCCGCTGACTCTGGGCTGAAGTGTCCCTCAAGGTCCCTTAAGCATGAAATTAGCAATCTTTGTGGGGTCATATATCAGAGCTCATGTGAGGTAGCATCGATCCATCAATTTCTATGGGATCGTGTTGCCGGGGCCTATAAAAGCCTGTCTCGATTTTTAGATATTCAAGTTCATTTAAATTTGGCAACACATTCTCGGTCAATGTTAGAACTCAGTGTTCCTTAGTTCAAATGACCAATGTTGCGTATCATTCCAACCATTGGTCGTAGCAACGAACCATCTGTTCCAATAGTTTTGAATGGCCGGGTAAACACTAGTGGCAACCTCATTCGCCATGCATAGTCATTCGATCCCTACCAATGACTCAAGGCTGAAGTGTCCCTCAAGGTCACTTAAGTATGAAATCATCAATCTTTGCGAGGTCATAGCTTGGAGCTCGTGTAAAGTAGCATCAATCCGTCATGTGCTACGAGACCGTGTTGCCAGGGCCTACAATAACCTGTCTCAATTTTTAGATATTCAACTTCATTTAAAATTAGCAACACATTCTCGGTTGATGTCAGAACTCAAAGTGTTCCTCAGTTCAAACAGCCAACGTTGCGTATCCTTCCAACCATCGGTCATAGCATCAAACCATTTATTTCAACAGCTCTGAATGGCAGAGTAAATGCTAGTGGAAACCTCATTCACCATACATAGTCATTTGATCCTCGCCGACGACGCCGAGCCAAAGTGTCCCTCAAGGTCCCTTAAGCATGAAATCAATGATCTTTGTGGGGTCATATCTCGGAGCTCGTGTGAGGTAGCATCAATCAATCAAGTGCTATGGGACTATGTTGTCAAGGCCTACAAAATCTTGTCTCAATTTTCAGAGATTCAACTTCATTTAAAATTGGCAAGACATTCTCGGTCGATGTCAGAACTCAAAGTGTTCCTCAGTTCAAATGGCCAACAAAGTGTATCTTTCAAACCATCGGTCGTAGCATCAAACCGTCTGTTCCAACAACTCTGAATGGCCGAGTAAATGCTAGTGGCAACTTCATTCACCATACATAGTCGTTCAATCCCCACCGATGACTCCAGGCTGAAGTGTCCCTCAAGGTCCCTTAAGCATGAAATCAATGATCTTTTCGGGGTCATATCTCAGAGCTTGTGCGAGGTAGCATCGATCTGTCATTTGCTACAGGATTGTGTTGTCAGGGCCTACAAAAGTATGTCTCAGTTTTCAGAGATTCAACTTCATTTAAAATCAGCAACACATTCTCGGTCGATGTCAGAACTCACAGTGTTCCTTAGTTCAAATGACCAACGTTGCGTATCCTTCCAACCATCAGTCGTAGAAATGAACCATCTATTCCAACAGCTCCAAATGGTCGGGTAAATGCTAGTGGCAACCTCGTTCACCATGCACAATTGTTTGATCCCCGTCGATGACTCTGGGCTGAAGTGTCCCTCAAGGCCGCTTAGCATGAAATCATCGATCTTTGTAGGGTCATATCTCAGAGCTCGTATGAGTTAGTATTGATCTGCTAGGTGCTACAGGACCATGTTGCTAGGGCCTACAAAAGCCTATCTTGGTTTTCAGAGATTCAACTTCGTTTAAAATTGGAAACATATTCTCGGTCGACGTCAAAACTCAAAGTGTTCCCCAGTTCAAATGGCCAACATTATGTATCTTTCAAACCATTAGTCATAGCATTGAACCATCTATTTCAACAACTCTGAATAGTTGATTAAACACTAGGGGCAACCTTGTTTGGCACACACAGTCATTCAAACACCGACGACGACTCTAGGCCGAAGTATCCCTCAAGGTCCCTTCAACATGAAATTGACGATCTTTGCAGGGTCATATCTCAAAGCTCGCACGAGGTAGCATTGATCCATCAGGTTCTACGAGACTATGTTGTCGAGGCCTATAATAGCCTCTCTCAATTTTTAGAGATTCAAGTTCGTTTAAAATCGGCAACACATTCTCGGTCGATGTCAGAACTCAAAGTGTTCCTTAATTCAAACGGCCAATGTTGCGTATCTTTCCAACCGTTGGTCGTAGCATGGAACTATCTATTCCAATAGCTCTGAATGGTCAGGTAAATGCTAGTGGCAACCTCATTCAACACACATGGTCATTCGATCCTTGTCGACAACTCCGGGATGAAGCATCCCTCAAGGTCCCTTCAACATGAAATTAGTGATCTTTGCGGGGTCATATCTCAGAGCTCGTGTGAGGTAGCATCGATCCGTCAGGTGTTATAGGACTGTGTTTTTGAGGCCTCCAATAGCCTATCTTAGTTTTCAGAGATTCAAATTTGTTTAAAATTGGCAACACATTCTCAATCGCTGTCAGAACTCAAAGTGTTCCTCAGTTCAAATGGCCAACATTGCATATCTTTTCAACCATTGGTTGTAGCATGGAACCATCTATTCTAATAGCTCTAAATGGCCAGGTAAACACTAGTGGCAACCTCATTTGGCACGCACAATCATTTGATCCCCACCGATGACTCCGGGCTGAAGTGTCCCTCAAGGTCCCTTCAACATGAAATCAATGATCTTTATGGGGTCATATCTCAGAGCTCGTGTGAGGTAGCATCGATCTATTAGGTGCTACGAGACCATATTGTTGAGGCCTAAAATAGCCTGTCTTGATTTTTATAGATTCAAGTTCATTTAAATTTGGCAACACATTCTCAGTCGATGTCAGAACTCAAAGTGTTCCTTAGTTCAAATGGTCAACATTGTGTTTCTTTCAAACCATCGGTCATAGCATCGAATCATCTATTCCAATAGCTCTGAATGGTCAGGTATGCTAGGGGCAACCTCATTCAGCATGCATAGTCATTCGAACCCCGTTGACGACTCTGGGCTGAAGTGTCCCTCAAGGTCCAAAAAGCATGAAATCAACGATCTTTGTGGGGTCATATCTCAGAGCTCATGCAAGGTAGCATCAATCTGTTAGGTGATACGAGATAGTGTTGCTGAGGCCTATAATAGCTTGTCTCAATTTTTAGAGATTCAAGTTTGTTTATATTTAGAAACACATTCTCGATCGATGTCAAAACTCATAGTGTTCCTCAGTTCAAATGACCAACATTGCATATCTTTCCAATCGTCATTCGTAGCATCAAACCATCTATTCCAATAGCTCTGAATGGCTGAGCAAACACTAGGGGAAACCTTGTTCAACACGCATAGTCATTTGAACCCCGCCAATGACTTCGGGCCAAAGTGTCCCTCAAGGTCCCAACAACATGAAATCAATGATCTTTGCGGGGTCATATCTTGGAGCTCATGTGAGGTAGCATTAATCCATTAGGTGCTATGGGACCATGTTTCTGAGGCCTAAAATAGCCTATCTCAGTTTTCAGAGATTCAAGTTCATTTATATTTGGAAACACACACTAATACATTTGGGGTGACATTGCGACGGCCATTTGCGACGGCAGGCAAATGTCATGTGGTTTTGCTCTTTTTTTTTTCAAATATAGCCCGACACCGTCACAATTTGCGACGACAATACATTTGTAACTGTCGCAATTGCGACGTTGTCGGGATATAAGCGCAAAATTTAAAAGGAACGTTGTCATGTGTGTTTTGAACAGCGCCGTAACCCTCCGCGAAATCACATCACGATATAATGGCAAACAAAATAAGAACGTTGTCATTTGTGTTTTCAACAGCGCCGTAACCCTCCGCGAAATCACATCGGGATATAAGGGCAAAAAAAACAAGAACGTTGTCATTTGTGTTTTCAACAGCGCCGAGAGAGATTCCCTCCGCGAAATCACAGCTACAATTTCTGAGTACGTTGGGTTTATTTTTCTTTTGTCATTATTATGTAATCTGGTATTCAGCTGTTAGAGAGCTAAAATACCCAGAAATGAGGACATATCTATGTTGAATTTATTGTTAGCGGCTTTGGTTATTTAGAAGTTTAATTTTATTTGTTCATCTTTCAAGCACAAACATTTTGTGGACCGTAACGTCTTCATTGTTTCGGGTATGCAGTGAAACAGCCCTAACTTGCAATTGCGATGTTGTTGGGATATAAGGGCAAAAAAAAAAAGGAACGTTGTCATTTGTGTTTTCAACAGCACCGTAACCCTCCGCGAAATCACATCGGGATATAAGGGCAAAAAAAACAAGAACGTTGTCATTTATGTTTTCAACAGCGCCGAGAGAGATTCCCTCCGCGAAATCACAGCTACAATTTCTGAGTACGTTGGGTTTATTTTTCTTTTGTCATTATTATGTAATCTGGTATTCAGCTGTTAGAGAGCTAAAATACCCAGAAATGAGGACATATCTGTGTTGAATTTATTGTTAGCGGCTTTGGTTATTTAGAAGTTTAATTTTATTTGTTCATCTTTCAAGCACAAACATTTTGTGGACTGTAATGTCTTCATTGTTTCGGGTATGCAATGAAACAGCCCTAACTTGCGACTACCTTCACGGTACTTGTGTACATTATCATGTTGTCTTTACAGTGACTGTCCTCATTCAAGTGGCAATTACACAAGGGACAGTCACTGTGAGATGTCCTCATTTGTGACAAGGACAGTCACACTTAGGACATCTCATAGTGATATTCCCTTGTGTAATTTCCACTTGAATGTATTGCTATTGAACCACATTAATGCTTTTCTTCTTCAACAAATGAGGACAGTCACTGTAAAGACAACATGATAATGTACACAATTACCAAAAAATGATCTTGTTAATTGATGTAACACTTTGTCTTGCTCACTCCCTATCCTTCACTAGGGTCTCTTTAGGCCAATGTTTTGACTTGATAGGGTACTTAACTATCCCTACACTCTTTAGGTATCTCTACCCAAGATCCCACTCCTTCAACTAGTGCACACCAACAAGAAATACAACGAACTCTGCTCAATACCAATCTAGCTACTAGGACACTCCTAGTCTTGTCTTCACAAATTGAAACACATTCAACTAGAACTTTACTCCATGGAGAGGCTGGCCACTAGGACCTCTATTGGTTTCAATATTACTCCTTCACCTATACTTTTCATCAGTACTTCAATCCGGTTCATCAAACCATGCATGCCAATTGCACCCAAAAATAGGCTGCTAGCAATTAGGCCTTTGTCAAGCCTTTTTGTTTATATTAAGCCACCTAAAGGGCTTAGGATTCAGATGCCCTTTATTGAGAACTCCAAGATATCTAAGGTCTTCTCCTCCTAGATTTTTTGTACACCAACTGCTACAGCCATGCCTGAAAACAAGTATTTTGACACAACTTGGACAGTCTGACTAAGAGTTTGTTTTCTTAGCAGCCAAAGAAACTCACCCAATCTTCTAATTTGACTTGGGGCTTCTTTAGATGTGTGTCTACCTCTCCATGAGATTTTAGTTGAAGCAACCAATGCATTCAACTTGTTGTAATCTTCTTGTAATGATTTGTCATCCCTAACTGTGCTCAACTGACTCACCTAGGACATCATTGCAAACATAGAAAATGAGCTTCCCAGGGCCCCTCCTTCCAAACATATAGTACATGGAGTCTCCTCACCCATTCCAAGAGCCTGTACAAAATTGACAATGGAATGATGAGCTAAGACTCCATTTGTTCAACCTGCCTGGTTCAAACCAATGATAGGGTACTTAACAAAAGAATTAACAAACTAGTTGGAATGCTTCAAAACTCAAAAAAAACACAACACAGAATAAAAAAACAACTTGTACTAACTTTTCCAATAGACACTGCGAGCTATCTAATCCATTAATCAACTGAAAACAAAGAAACAAAAAAACTCAAGAATTCACTAAAACCGTGTTACTCTACAAATCTTCTTAATTCCAAATGTTTTTCCCCCCAACCTTTTGCACAGATCGATGGAGGCCTCTTATAGTTGATCTGATGCCTAATTCAATGGTTTCATATAGTTACATAACCATCTTACTCGAAAATGCTCCCTTGCACAAATGTTGTCAATGTTGTGAATGACAACATTGACAACTTGTTACAACCTTTGGGATTTTGGTTCAAAACTTATTGTTCAAACACCATAAGACCCTAACCATGACTTAGTTAGGCTATTTAGACCTCACATAGGCCACTTCTACACTTCTTTGCCCAATTTGACCCCTAAATGCTTCATTCCCACTTTTGCCACAATATTGGTAACTTGGGTACAAATTGGCACTTGCCTTCACAAAGGTCACACATGAGGACATCTCACAGTGATCGATTGTCCCTTGTGTAATTGCCACTTGAATGTATTGCTATTGAACCACATTAATGCTTTTCTTCTTCAACAAATGAGGACAGTCACTCTAAAGACAACATGATAATGTACACTCACTGTAAGGACAGTCACAAATGAGGACATCTCACAGTGACTGTCCCTTGTGTAATTGCCTCTTGAATGTATTGCTATTGAACCACATTAATGCTTTTCTTCTTCAACAAATGAGGACAGTCACTCTAAAGACAACATGATAATGTACACTCACTGTAAGGATAGTCACAAATGAGGACATCTCACAGTGACTGTCCCTTGTGTAATTGCTGCTTGAATTACACAAGGGACAGTCATTGTGAGATGTCCTCATTTGTGAAAAGGACAGTCACACATGAGGACATCTCACAGTGATTGTCCCTTGTGTAATTTCCACTTGAATGTATTGCTATTGAACCACATTAATGCTTTTCTTCTTCAACAAATGAGGACAGTCACTCTAAAGACAACATGATAATGTACACTCACTGTAAGGACAGTCACAAATGAGGACATCTCACAGTGACTGTCCCTTGTGTAATTTCCGCTTGAATTACATAAGGGACAGTCATTGTGAGATGTCCTCATTTGTGACAAGGATAGTCACACATGAGGACATCTCACAGTGATTGTCCCTTGTGTAATTGTCACTTGAATGTATTGCTATTGAACCACATTAATGCTTTTCTTCTTCAACAAATGAGGACAGTCACTCTAAAGACAACATGATAATGTACACTCACTGTAAGGACAGTCACAAATGAGGACATGTCACAGTGACTGTCCCTTGTGTAATTGCCGCTTGAATTACACAAGGGACAGTCATTGTGAGATGTCCTCATTTGTGACAAGGACAGTCACACATGAGGACATCTCACCGTGATTGTCTGTAATGTCCCCTTTTTGGCTAACTTGGAAAACAGGAACAATTACTCCACTTCTCAGACTTACTCTATCAGATACTTACAATTAAACTAAGTAATGGAGGTTACTTAAGATATCAACCGTTATTTCAGATTCAATCACAATATGTGTGCAAGATGATATTGATACCAATATGTTTAATAGCACTGTCGGATATAATGATATGAAATATGCTATGAATATGATGTTTCCTATCACTTATAGTGATAGTATAATGATGGTATGTCTGATATAAACAATATCGATATACAATCAATAAGTATTGCTTACAGCAATGTATTTGTTGTGTCTGATATGATGATGTAATTATGCAAATGTGTAATATCGCTATGAGTGATATGTTGCTATTTCAGATTCTGAATTATATGCTTGCAACTTCAAATATTGATGCTGTTTCTGACTATCCTTTCTATCTGTGCAATCATGGTGTTGTCTCTAATCTGCAATGATAAACTTGAAACCAAACTGCCAAAGGCAGATGCTCTATTGAGTATATCCAAATATGGATAAGTAAATAAAGTTCTAATGATGCCTTGAGTGACTGACGAGAATGCATTGTATATTGTCTTTAACAAATGAAGAGATGCTATGAATGAGACGTGTCTTGTTTCTTCCTCCATGTCCCTTTGTTAAGCACACCTTTCCATAATCCGACAGTTCACATAATATTATTTCATTATTTTCTGATCATAGATAACTCCCAGATTGACTCAATATCAAATCTTTTTATGAAGGTAATCTTCCCTAATTGGTAGTGCAACCAGTAGTTAACATCCATTGTGTTTGTATTAGTTTGGTCTAACTATCATTAGTATTTAGTCAATCGATATTAACTCTTGCCTTATCCCATATTGTTATGATGATATCCAATCTTTCTACTCTGATATAAGTCGATATCATTTTCTGATAATTGTCCATTTATTGGTTGATTGCTGGTAATGGAGTTTGATCTTCAAATTGACTTCCATTCCTGTTAATACTTAAGGATACATTGTACTTATTATCCATGACTGATGCCTCATTCATCAATAGCTTGTGATATAATCACTGATGCTTTTGTGTTTCTACAAGATGTGGTTTATCTCAGACAATCGATAATCTTTCAATCCTTTAGTCGATATCCTCCTATGTGGTGTCTATTGATATAGATAGTAGAATTCAATCTAGTTTATGTTATTGTCATGATAACATAGGAAGTGATGGTGCATATTTGCTAGCGGGTCTTCATGTTTGATATTGCTTTATCGGATATGTCATTGTCTAAACTTGTGCAATTAATGATTATTTATAATATATGAATGGTTATCCTTCTTGCTTATCAATACATCTTCTGAAACCCATAGCGACCTATCCCTTATTCATATCATGTTGATCTTGACTTCATAGTATTTGGTTCATTAATCATCCTCTCATGGTATCGATGTGTAATGACTAGTGATTGTTGTATCACTTCTTCGTTCCTCATCGTGATAGATAATGCAGATGTTTAATGTAGATGTATATCGATTACAGATATTCGATATTGCTTTAAACGTTATTATTATTATTATTATATTTATTAATGTTATTGTTATTATTAAATATTATAATTAATGATGTTAGTAATATTAATAATATTATAATAAATATTATTATAGTGATAACATATTGTTTTATATTGAGAGGTTTATTAATATTATTTATATATTAAAATTATTATATCAATAATTGATTTAATATTATTACTTAATATATTATTATAATATAATATATATAATTTATTAATAATTATTTATTATTAATTTATATTATAATTATAATCATAATTATATTATTTATTAATATTTTAATATTATTTAATTAACATATTACTTATTATGCTAACTATATATTATTATTATCTTTTGATAATAATTATATATTATTGTTATATACCGTTAATAATAGATTATTATATATCATCTAATCATTTTATTATTATACTAAGTTCAATATGTCACGGCTCATGACATTGTCCCTTGTGTAATTGCCACTTGAATGTATTGCTATTGAACCACATTAATGCTTTTCTTCTTCAACAAATGAGGACAGTCACTCTAAAGACAACATGATAATGTACACTCATTGTAAGGACAGTCACAAATGAGGACATCTCACAGTGACTGTCCCTTGTGTAATTGCCACTTGAATTACACAAGGGACAGTCATTGTGAGATGTCCTCATTTGTGACAAGGACAGTCACACATGAGGACATCTCACAGTGATTGTCCCTTGTGTAATTGCCACTTGAATGTATTGCTATTCAACCACATTAATGCTTTTCTTCTTCAACAAATGAGGACAGTCACTCTAAAGACACCATGATAATGTACACTCACTGTAAGGACAGTCACAAATGAGGACATCTCATAGTGACTGTCCCTTGTGTAATTGCCACTTGAATGTATTGCTATTCAGCCACATTAATGCTTTTCTTCTTCAACAAATGAGGATAGTCACTCTAAGGACAACATGATAATGTACACTCACTGTAAGTGTACATTATCATGTTGTATTACAAATGGACCTTATGTTGGTCGGGATATAAGTGCAAAAAAAAAAAGGAACGTTGTCATTTGTGTTTTCAACAGCGCCGAGAGAGATTCCCTCCGCGAAATCAAGCGGGTTATCATTTGTGTTTTGAACAAAGCGGGTTGTCATTTGTGTTTTGAACAGCACCGAGAGAGATTCCCTCCGCGAAATCAAGCGGGTTGTCATTTGTGTTTTCAACAGCGCCGAGAGAGATTCCCTCCGCAAAATCACAGCTACAATTTCTGAGTACGTTGGGTTTATTTTTCTTTTGTCATTATTATTTAATCTGGTATTCAGCTGTTAGAGAGCTAAAATACCCAGAAATGAGGACATATCTGTGTTGAATTTATTGTTAGCGGCTTTGGTTATTTAGAATGCTTCCCCACAATACTTAATTACACAAGGGACAGTCACTGTGAGATGTCCTCATTTGTGACAAGGACAGTCACACATGAGGACATCTCACAGTGACTGTCCCTTGTGTAATTGCCACTTGAATGTATTGCTATTCAACCACATTTATGGGCCCGTTTGGACCACGACACACAGTAGCATCTACAGAGAAGAATATCCCAGGTGTAACAAGTTGTAAGAATATACCAACAGTTCTAAGAAGTTCCCTAGCACGTAGTAGCATCTACAGAGAAGAATATACAACATGAGGGCAGCCACTGTAAAGACAACATGATAATGTACACTCATTGTATGTGTACATTATCATGTTGTCTTTACAGTGACTGACCTCATTCAAGTGGCAATTACACAAGGGACAGTCACTGTGAGATGTCCTCATTTGTGACAAGGACAGTCACACATGAGGATATCTCACAGTGACTGTCCCTTGTGTAAGCCACTTGAATGTATTGCTATTCAACCACATTTATGGGCCCGTTTGGACCACGGCACACAGTAGCATCTACAGAGAAGAATATCCCAGGTGTAACAAGTTGTAAGAATATACCAACAGTTCTAAGAAGTTCCCTAGCACATAGTAGCATCTTCTAATTGTCTATACCACTTCACAAGGTATTGTTTGCACACATTGTTTTTGGTTCTTTTGATGACCCTTGTTTTGAAATTGCTATTAGGCCTTGTAGCTTATATGTTTTGACTGCTGGAGAGCTTCTAAAGCTAAGCAAGAAGACCATTGCACGAGTTATAGCCGCGCGCTCAGGTTTGAAAATTGTATATTTTTTAATCTAATGTATATTTTAATCCTTTTGCCATGTCATGTAATATGTCTTGCCTTGTAGCTTATATGTTTTGAAATTGCTGTTAGGCCTTGTAGCTTATATGTTTTGATTGCTAGAGAGCTTCTAGAGCTAAGCAAGAAGGCCTTGTAGCTTATATGTTTTGTGTACTTTTGACAATTTTGCTTAGTCACTGAAAGTTGTAGACCGAAGTTTTCATAGCCCAATTTTTGCTTCCTGTGAAGAACGATCATGTCAGATAATATAAGTGAAGAACAAAATAGGGAGACAATCGCTAGATTGTGGTCTAACTTGAAAAGAAAAGGTGATGGAAAATGTTATTGTCCCTGCAAAATTTGTAAGGGCTTAAACCGTAGAAGATTGCTAATCAAAACAGTTAAGAGACATTGTAGGGAGAATGGTCACATTGAAGGGGGGCATGACTATCATCCACTGGTAAGTTGTTCATTATATCATTTTAATAATTTATATACATATGAAATCACTTGATGATGAGTTGAAGATCATGGTTTATTTATGTTAATCAATTTTATATAGGTTGATCTCCCCAGGGAAGTACATGATATGGAGGAACATGGGGGTGCGAATATCCAAGGTGAAGATAATGATCCCATGGAAGATGATGATCATGCGCCAGAAAACACAATTGAAGATGATGGTATAAATACATTGATCCATGACACATTTAGTCCAAGCAGATCTGATCATGATGATGATGATAGCCTTGATGTACCTCTACTTGAGAAGGCATACGAGCCCCTATACAAAGACTCCCAAACAACTCTTCTCTCTGCTGTATTGTTGTTGTTGAACTTGAAGGTTATGAATGGTTTATCCAACATAACAATGTCACGTATGTTAAGGTATGTCATATATGTCTTTATAGTTAACAAAGGGTGAATAATGTACCACTAATATTGTTTATATTAACAACTTATATTTTTTGCTGTAGATTGATAGGTGAGTTTTTATTACCACCATCAAATATTCTACCTCGCTCATATCGAGAATTATCTACTATTATGAAAGATATTGGAATGGAGTATCAAGCAATACATGCTTGTCCCAATGATCATATTATATATTATAAAGAACATGAATTTGCAACACAATGCCCTGTATGTCATACGAGTAGATATCGAACAGATCGAATAACAAAAAAGGTGCCTCACAAGGTTCTTCGTTACATCCCCATTATTCCACGGATGCGACAATTATTCAGGTGTACTAGCTTGGCACAATTTATGGATTACCATGCACGCAATAGAAGTCGAGATGACATTATTCGAATCCCTGCGGATGGTTCGGCATTTATGCACATAGAGGAAAAGTGGCAACACTTCAAAGAAGAACCTCGTAATCTCAGGCTTTCATTGGCAGCGGATGGTGTCAATCCATTTGGAGAGATGAGATCTGTTTGCTCGGTGTGGCCTGTTTTTGTTATCAACAATAACATTCCTCCGTGGATGTCAATAAAGAGGGAGCACATTATGTTGGCAATGATTGTTCCAGGTATTTTATCATTTGATAGTTATTAATTTACATGTACTTACAAATCTTACAGTAAAATGGTCACAATAATTATGTAATGTTACTGTTCATTCAAGTAGGTAAATATCAAGTTAAAGATATGAATGTATATATTGAGCCTCTTATTGACGAGTTGGTGGAGTTATGGAACGGTGTCACTATGTATGACGTGTCTAGACCAATAGGACAAAGACAATTTCAATTCCATGCAATACTTGTATGGACAATACATGATGCCCCAGGGCTAACACATTTTTGTGGTATGTTATAGTGAATTCAAGTTGCGCATGATAATTCTAATTATAAAAATCAACATATTTAATAATCCAATTATATCATTATCTTGTAGGTCTTCAAACAAAGGAAAAATTTGCATGTCCAATTTGTGGTCCAAAGATGAAATCTCGTCATTCAAAAAGTTTAGGAAAGCATGTGTTTGATGAGTACAGACACTTCCTCCACAGGAATCATAAGTATCGAAGTATGGAAAAACATCTTTTCAATGGGAAAGAAGAGACTACATCAAAGCCACGAAGAATGACACCTCGCCTATGGAAGTTGGAATATAATAGAATTAATCGTCAAGGTAATGTCGTTCCACTTAATGGTTTATGTTTGTAATTTATATATTTCTATTGTGATTTTTGTTTACTAATTATGTAATTGATGATCGTGAAGGTCGTCAAGGCACTACTGACAACCTTCCAAAGGGACTAAAAAGCTATCCCAGACAATTTAGTAGGTTGCCCTACTACGAGGACCTACAAATTGTGCATTTGTTTGATCTTATGCATGTTGGAAAGAATATAACAGAGACATTGTGGAAAATACTGGATGGAAGGCGTGACAAAGAAAAAATTGTCAAAATTTGTAATGACATTCATGAATCCAATCATGCACTGAAGAATTTCATTCACTCAAATAGCAATAGAGATCAGATTAATATAAGTGCCCTTCCTTGGTTATTAACGGAGCAGCAAAGTGATGCCATAAAAGAAGTCATATGAAAAATTCGATTTCCCACAGGATTTGCTGGGAACATAAGCAATCTCATATCAAAGAAAAGTGAATTTGGGCCAGGGCTCAAAACGCATGATTGGCATACTTTCATCAAGGTAAGTTATGTTCTTCTGTATTTACAATATATTCATAAACTACGTGTACTATTCATTATGTTATGTTAGAAAATAATGAAATGATTGGTTTATAATTACTGCAGTACGTGCTACCTCTATCTCTCCCAGAGCACTTCAACAATAACATCAAACAAGTGATATATGATCTTGGAAAATACATGAGGTAAGCAGTAATATCTGTTCAATTTGTTGTATATATTTATTATATTCGCGATTTGTTTTTCTTGCTATGTAATCTATTGTATATTATTTTGTAAAGTCTCGTATTTATATATTTTTTGTGACTTGAATCTCTTAATGTAGGTGGTTGTCATCTAAAGAAATCCATAAAGAAGATATAAACTATTGGAAGAGAAGAATTCCTCATTTATTGTGTGAAATGCAAAAGTGTCTACCTCCAACTTTTTTCAATGCACAAGAACACTACCTCATACACCAAGTTGAGGAGATTGAATTGTGTGGACCTGCACACACTAGGTCAATGTGGATGGTTGAGAGGCACTTGAAATCTTTGAAGGCTTTGGTTCGACAAAGAGCACATCCTGAGGGTTCTATGGTAGAGGGATACATGGTATACCAGACTATGGTGTACATTACTGAATATCTTCCTAAGTTTGCTTCAAATATCCATGTAGATCGCATTTGGGATCTCGACCCTTTTAAAAAATTCAAAGGGGAGTACTTGATGGGGAAAGGTAGATTGAGGAAAGTGACAGGTAATAAATTATAAGATGTTATTGTAATAAATTATTTCTTAATCTTTAAAATAAATCGGTTGTAAGTCGTCTATTTTTTTTTTGTACAGTTGCTCGAGAGTGGGATGCACTACATTTGTATATTGCAAACAATCTTGATTGGATGACGGTATGGATTGAACGATGTCAACATTCTGGTCACACATTAACATGGGAAGGTGTATCTTCATTGGTTAAAGAAGCTCATCGTAATGGAGATTCTAATGTTACGCAAAGGGAAATAGATTTAGCATATGGTTTAAGAGATTTCCAGGTACGTACAAAATTATTAATCACCCGTATGTTTATCAACTCACGATATAATAATTTTGACATGTTTCACATATTATTGCAGGTTAAACACCACAAGGGTATGTTCTGTAATGGTCAAAAATTTCGCGTCAAAGTGTTGGATGACACGAAGAAAACTTGTGATTCTGGAATAACTGCAGTCTTTCAAGTGACTAATATTTCATCTAGAAATGACTTAGATCCTTAAGAGTCTAAAAATCAATACTATGGCATTTTGGATGATATACTTGAGTGCGACTTTAGTTCCTTCAAATTAGTACTCTTCATTGTCAAATGGTACAGGCTACGACTTAATCCAAATGATCCTAATAGAACTGTTATTGAACATGATAATGGATTTACAATGGTTAATACAAGGTCGTTTGAGCCAGTTGGGGATGAGCCCTATGTTCTTCCAAGCCAATGTGAACAGGTATTTTACTCAGAGGTTTCACATAAACCGGGTTGGTCATTTGTTGTTAGACATGAACCGAGAGGAAGGCCGATAAAGTATAATGCGATGGAAGAAGAAGATACCGAAGAAGTAGAAGATGATGTAGATGATGATCACGATCGACAATTATTGGATGATGTTCCTGAGACAAATTTTCATGAAGAAGAAGAAGAAGATGATGCTGCTACTGATGATGATGATGAAGATGATGTTGATGTTGATGATGACGACAACGACGACAACGAGGACGATGATGATGACGACGATGACGACGATGATGATGATGATGATGATGATGATGATGAGGATGATGATGATGAAATTTAAAGGTATGCCATCAATCCTTAATGTATTTAATATTCATTTCTTGATAGAAATATATTTGTCTTAAATGGTTACATAGTTTATTCATTATCTATTTAAAAGCTATAAGTGTTATAATGTGTACGTTTTAATGTTTTTAATTTTTATGTGATGCTTATGATGGATGTGATTATGATTATGATGTGATTATGCTCACGATAATTGAATTACATTTGCAGGAAATTGAACCCCTTTCAAGAGCATCCCGCACAGTCTCATGGATCGACAGGTATAAGTCAATACACCTTATAGAAAGTCTATTTAATACACTTATCAATAGTAAGATTGATGTCTTCTAAGATCTCTCCCATTTGCAGGTACCAGCAAATAGGTATTTGTCAGAAGTGTCTTCCTCGAGTGAGGGAAATATAGGAATAGAAGAGGAAAGTGAGACATGCAGTTTATCTAGAATAGGGAGATTAACTAGAGGTCAAAGGACTAGAAGGAAATTCAATAAACACATGAAATTTTTCCTTGCTCAAGGGGGGTCATGTTCTTATGATGATGAGACGAAAGGCGACATCGAGGTGCCCTTGAGGTACCAACATCTACAGAAACATTGGGTACCCAAGGAACTTCCTCCAATAAACATTGATTTTTGTGTTAATGAGAGGATATATCGCATAGCACCATCATCATTACATGGTTTGGGCCTATTTTCTATGGATGGCATAAAGGTGTCTTACAACAAAGTTTCTGAATTGATGGAGTATGTTGGACCATGTTACGATTACAAAAGTTGGATGCATATTGTTCAATATAAAAAAAAGTATGCGTAGGTATGCACTCTCGGCAAATTATATACAACAGCAAGACAATAATCAAAGTAAAAGTGTGGCTATATACATTGATGGAAGGCCAAAAGCAACAGGGAATATTGCGGGTTTTATAAATAGTACACGACCTGGGTCAACTATAAAGCAACCCAATTGCATATTTGAGGCGCGCGAGGGAAATCGTGTATTCATCTGTGCGATAAAATCAATACGTGCAGGGGAAGAGCTGCTTATTGATTACAATTTGAACCGCATAGATACAAACGAGGCTACTATCATGGGGGTGGTACATACTATTAAACCAACTTCTAATCAATGACTCCAACATACCATTTAGTTATTAAATTTTTGGCTAACATTTTTATACTTGATCTTTGACACAGGGGCACAATATGGAGCAACCGCCCGAAGGTGATGGTGACGATATTCCTAGCTCATCTACACATGAGCAGGTAAAATTCATTGTAATTGTGCAAACTAGATAGAAGCAAAATGTTTTTTTTTTTAATGTTATTTTCTTCATTGTTTTGGAGTAATTTTGATAATACTAATACTATTGTTGTCACAGAGGGCCGGTGGTCGGAGAGAGGGAAAGCAACCTGCAGTCCCTCAGGAGTCCCCCCTTGTGGACCCTTTTTTTATTGATTTAGCAGAGACCGATGACCCGATCGGTTCCATTAAAAAGCTGCTAAAGAAAATTGGGAAAGAACTTCTACGTTTGGTATCCATACATCCTCAGACTCAGGAAATAAAAGACAGGGCAGCTGAGTTGTTGCGCACTTCTGAAAACTTTAAAGTAAGTATTAATGAAATTTTTAATTATTACAAGAGTTCAATAATGGTTTTTATGTTATGCTCTTTTATGACATTAATTAAAATATGGATGCATTGTCTTTACAGAGTTATTTGCGTAATTTTGAACCCCATTCCCATGATGAGGCCGGTATTGCAAATGGTTCGGGTAGATCACATGTTCCATTCCCCACTTGTGTTTTCCACTGAATATATATAGGAATGATCATAATCATTGACAATACATGCTCGAACAATCTTTTTTTTTAATGCTCTAACAATCTTGTCCATGCTAGTCCACGCGTTCTATATTTATGCATGCTCTAACAATTTTATTCTTCAGCTCCTTTCCATGATGATATGACAACGCCGCCTCCATCCAGGACAGCCACAAATGTCTTGCCGACTGCCATGTCAACAACACACAGCCTAAATGCACCAACTGTTGCACCATCTACTGGTACACAAATCCCTCTTTTTCTCTCTTTTGTTATGTGTTTAAGTGTTATGTGTTTACGATGTAGATCCCTTGATTGTGTTTGTGCCATGGGTGCTCTGCACCAATTTATTTCCCTTGAAGTATTATTTCTTGGAGGCATTTGATAATGGTTTTCATTTTTTGCAATAGGAGATGCAACAAGTCCCGATGCAACATCATTTCCTGGATGTTCCCGTGTTCCTAGTACGGGAACGGTGAAGGATTGCGTATTGATCATCAGCGACGATGAAGGCGTTCCCTTAAAAGTATCCAAACTTCCAGGTACTTTAAAGTTATTATTATTCTATAGTGATATAATAGTAATTTAGTTTTTGATCACTCTTCATCGACTAATGATCCCATGATTATTTTGTAGGGAATGATATTTTTTGGTGAAAACTTGGTGACGAGTGTTTGCGGATATTCGGGCCCACCATACGTACATGGTGGAACATCATATCCTAACTAAAACCCCAAACCACTATTTTGATTTCATATCATTGCTAGAATAGTTTTCCTTTTCATCAATTTCTTGAACTATATTAAAGGTAGCTTCTCTTCATTTATGAGTCTAACATGTTTTTATTTACTTAAAAGGTGGAATAACCAAGATAAAAAGTTGAAGGATGA
This sequence comes from Chamaecyparis obtusa, assembly GCA_027943335.1. Taxonomy (NCBI): domain Eukaryota; kingdom Viridiplantae; phylum Streptophyta; class Pinopsida; order Cupressales; family Cupressaceae; genus Chamaecyparis; species Chamaecyparis obtusa. The sequence goes on along the minus strand of BSBK01002798.1, from coordinate 1,283,768 downwards.
TCTTGTAGATAGTATGACCCAGCTTTTTGGACCTCGTGCATTCGAGAGAAACAAGCTCCTTGAAAGAGCTGGTTTATGTTTGAAGTATATTAGGGACCAGTACAGGAAATATTTAGAGGTTAACCCAAGGCACGAGCGTCCGCCCTGTGTTCTTGAGGCTGAGTGGCAGGGTTTGATTTTGGATGGAAAGTATAAAGCCGACATGAAAAAAGGAATTACACCAGTAGAGAGTAGAGCAAGGTATGTGATACTTTTGAGAATGTAATTATGTACTAATTAACCTCTAAATTTTTCCTGTATTGGTCTCTAACATATTTCAAACTTTTCATAGATTGCCTGACACATCAAAGGCAACAAAGGCAAGATTAGAAAAGCACGGGACACACAAGCTCGGCTCTGGTGGTTTTTCCAAACTTCAAGCACGAGTTGTAAGTATTAGTAAATGAAAACTTGTATCAATTTTTTTATATATTGCAAGGAAATTTTTTTTGATCAAACAATGCAAGTAAAATTCACCATACCAAGAAAAAATGTAGGGGTCAGAGTTCAATAGATGCCTCACAGAAGAGGACAAGAGAATTGGCTTCCAACAAGGCTATAGAGCCGTGGCTGAACGGCTACGAGCTGAAATCAGTGTGCAAGGTTCAAATAATGATGCATCTGAGCCACAGGTAAATAAGCTAAATGAAATTTATTTCAAATTGAATACTTTACCAATTAGTCTATTTGATGTTAAGTTCTAATATAAAGTGAGTATATCTGTTTTAAGAAAGCAATGATAACAATGTGTAGGATATTGGAATGCAGCCTGACAATCCTTCTACACAATCTATGCATAATGAAGGTTCGCATGATGTGCATCCTAGTGGTGGAGGTATACATTTGCTATTAAAATTTTTATATGTAATTACAATTGGTGTTTGGATTAATGTAACATTTTGTATAGCAACTGTAGAGGATCGAGGGGTCGGTGCTCATGAGCATGTTGAGGTTGAGTCTAGACAAAATGATGTGGCCAGATCAGGTAATTAAAGAGCGCCACAGTTATGTTCTTTAAAATAATTAAATACTTGTAACAATTATAATTAAATATTTTAAATTTAACTCTTTTATTTGTTATTGTAGAGGACCCCCCTTTGCAGCAGCATAGGAATTTGAGATCATCAAGAACAAAGAACAAAACAACTGATGAGGGGGGTATTGATGATAACACTGATGCTCCTCTTAGAGCTTACATAGAAAAAAAAATTAGAAAGAGAAAAAAGAAATGATTGTCATCTAAATACCTTAATTGATAATGACTGAATTTTATGTCTCAATGAATTTAATTATGTGCTAATGAATGTTCATGAATTATGTGTTTATTTTCATATTGATGAATGTTGTGTGTTAACGAATCTAATGTGTTAATGAATGTTATCATGTGATATTGATTGAATGTTACATTTTATTAATAATTGAAAGAATGAATGAATGTTAGATGTTAACGGGGAATGTAGAGTGATGTTAGGGGGAGGGGGGTGGGGCCAAATGAGCTTCCACCTTCACGTGGTTGGCCCTGTTTAGTAGAGAATATTAAACTATATTCTCGAAACAAAGTGAAGCTCAATAAGATACTAAATGAGTCAAAATGGTTATCAAGGTCCTCTATCCATAAGATACTTGTAGTCAAAATGGTTATTAATAAGATACTTGTAGTCAAAATGGTTATCTAGGTCCTCTATCCATTCCATAAGTTCTTCACCATTCAAACTTCCTCCATAACAAGGAATGTGCTCTAGGTTAGTCATGAAGCCTAGCATGGACTCTCTGTCAGATAGAGCCACTATTTCAGAGCCTTTTTTGTGCATTTCCTTCAAGCACTGTACAGTGTACGGATGTGAAAGGGAGGGCAGACCAGTGTGGAAGTTAGAGTATTTATATCTTATGCTTTGAGAGTTTATTTGGTAGATTCAAGACACCTTATATCAAAGTTATTCCTTTTTCTTATCTGTTGTTCTGTCAAACCCTCATTTTTTGGGTTATTGCATTCAAATGGCCTTAACTTGCAAATAAACCATAGGATATCCTCTGTTCTTTGTAAAATGCAAGTTAAGGGGGTTTATTTTCATATTTTAAAAGCTTTGGAACAGGATACTAAGCCAGAGAATTTCAAGAGCAAGCCCTAGGTCAAGAATCTCAATGTTCTTGACTAGGAGTTGATGGATTATGCAAGATCAGAGGGTAGCGGCAAGTAAAGGACCTCAAACCTTGTTGAATCTAGATCTTTAGAGCATGGTGGACATCTTCAAACTCTGATCTTGGTTTCATGCACCCATTTTCAATGCCTTGTTTTGGAACCCACACCCAAAGGCATGCATTAGGTCTGCGGACTCAATAAGGACATTGATATGCTCTGGAGTGGAGTCAAGGTCTGGGAGTTGGAGGATTGTTAGAACATCAAAAATGGTACTCAAAAAACATATAAGTTCATAAGGTCCTTTGTCAAATTGAAGAGTTATTGCTGCAGAACAGGTTTTGGAGACCTACTAGAGTCACTAGGTCTATTTGGACCCGTTTGGACCACGACACACAGTAGCATCTACAGAGAAGAAGTTTGGTATGCAATGGTCTTGAAACCTCCTGAGAAATTCTTGGTATGCATTTGTGTGGTGCAAAAGCTTCGTTGAAAGAGAAAAAGAAGAAAAGAATAGAAATGATTTTTTTTCTTTTTATGTCATATACTGTAACCAGCTACTTATAACTTGCAAAAATTATTATAACCATTTGAAATTGAAACTTAGTTTAATGTGAAACTGAGAACTGCTTTATTAGAGCTTTCTGTGATTTAGATTCAGACATCAAGAACATTGTTTGCCTAATATTGTGATTAATGTTTATTTATTAATATCTCATACTGACAAACAATTGATAATTGTAGGGAAAACGTCATTGGGGGTCTTTGAGGATCCACCAGAAGCCAAGGAGAAAATGTATTCAAATGCTAAAGATGGTGTAACAGTCCTTACAGCTGTTGAACCTTGCTGTGTACTTCATCTCCGATTCTCCAAGTTCAACAGTACTGTGGTATTCCTTTGGATACTTCTAATGGTAAATTTCAGACATCAAGTTCTTTTCGTATGAAACTACTACATTTGTAATCTGTAGTTTTAAACTTTTAGTTTATAAATGTTCATCAGCTTTAGTTCGTATGCTGCCATTTCAAGTATGATTAATGAAGTTACCTTTATCACAGGATGAAAGTGAGCAGTCAGCATACTGGTACGGAGCTGGCAACATTGATACGGTGACTAGGGCATCGTTTAATGGTGGTATTGTGTTTTCCCGTATTTAGGGCATCGGCCTTTTGAAGCATTGCCTTCATCTTTCTTAAGTCTGAGTTTTAAGTTTGTTTATCTCTCTTGGCGCTGTTGAAAATACAAATGACAACATTCTTGTTTGTTTTGCCCTTATATCCCGATGTGATTTCGCGGAGGGTTACGGCGCTGTTGAAAACACAAATGAAAACACAAATCCCTTGTGTAATTGCCACTTGAAGGAGGACAGTCACTGTAAAGACAACATGATAATGTACACTTACAGCCCGTGTACATTATCATTGTGTCTTTAGAGTGACTATCCTCATTTGTTGAAGAAGAAAAGCATTAATGTGGCTGAATAGCAATACATTCAAGTGGCAATCACACAAGGGACAGTCACTGTGAGATGTCCTCATTTGTGACTGTCCTTACAGTGAGTGTACATTATCATGTTGTCTTTAGAGTGACTGTCCTCATTTGTTGAAGAAGAAAAGCATTAATGTGGTTCAATAGCAATACATTCAAGTGGCAATTACACAAGGGACAATCGATCACTGTGAGATGTCCTCATGTGTGACTATCCTTGTCACAAATGACTATCCTTGTAAAGACAACATGATAATGTACACATACAATGAGTGTACATTATCATGTTGTCTTTACAGTGGCTGCCCTCATGTTGTATATTCTTCTCTGTAGATGCTACTATGTGCTAGGGAACTTCTTAGAACTGTTGGTATATTCTTACAACTTGTTACACCTGGGATATTCTTCTCTGTAGATGCTATTGTGTGCCGTGGTCCAAACAGGCCCATAAATGTGGTTGAATAGCAATACATTCAAGTGGCAATTACACAAGGGACAGTCACTGTGAGATGTCCTCATGTGTGACTGTCCTTGTCACAAATGAGGACATCTCACAGTGACTGTCCCTTGTGTAATTGCCACTTGAAGGAAAAAAGCATTAATGTGGTTCAATAGCAATGTATTCAAGTGGCAATTACACAAGGGATAATCACTCTGAGATTTCCTCATTTGTGACTATCCTTACAGTGAGTGTACATTATCATGTTGTCTTTACAGTGACTGTCCTCATTTGTTGAAGGAAAAAAGCATTAATGTGGTTCAATAGTGATGCAGAGTAGTCAGGGCTTTTAGAATATACAAATATACATCCTTAACTCTCATTCCACCAAGGAAGAAGGAATTCCAATGGTTGAAACGTGAGTTAAGGTCTTTACATCAGTCAAACCCTGAAAATGAGGGTTTGTAAACAATGCACAGAAAATTTGAAATAACTTAGATATAAAACAAAGAGAATCAATCAAACCAACTTCCAAAGCATCAGATGTCACTATTACAACTTCCAGGCAAATTTTATCATCCAACCACCATCCGTACAGCCGTACAGAGTTCGTTTTTCACCAGAAATGCACTAAAACAGGGTTATTTTTATTTTTTATGAAAGCAAAATGATTACAATACTGGTTCTCTGTCTGTCTTCGACCATTTGAAGCCTAAAATAGGCTCTCCAAATGTTGGTTCAACCATCTAGGTGGTTAGAACAGTTTATCCAACAAATGTCAACTTTGCTAAGCAACTTTTAAAGTTGCATTACAACTTTGCAAACAACTTTGCCGAGAAGGTTAAAAATGTGTTGTGAAACTTTAGGAACCTTATTAAAGTTATTTTGGACCTTCAAACTTCTTAACAACATCTAAAAGACACCTAATAAACACTTACTATGCTCATTTCATCCAAGGACTCAAAAGATGCCCAAGGTTTATAAGTCACCAAGGGGTCTTGTGTCCAACAAGTGGATGTTTATAAGGAGATAAGATCAATCCTTAATATTTATTACAAACCAAGAAAACATCTAAAACTCCTATTCTAATTTATTGTCATTCAAAAAGACTCTGATTTGTCATTGAAAAAGACTCTGATTTGTCAATCAAAAGGACCTTTCACCAGTCAATCCTTCAAAGCTCCAAGGTGAAAATCTTATGTTCCAATTGATAGGATTTGACTCCTTGGCTTCATGGCAACTTCCTTCAATCATGGTGTCTTTGGCTTGCATTAGGGATGCCCCTGCATCAAATAGCAATGCATTCAAGTGGCAATTACACAAGGGACAATACATGCCCATTAAAGTTGGTGTTTTGTTATCCAGCATGACAATGGAGACAACATACTCTGTGTCAATTTTACTGATCAAATTTCCCTCCGCCAGGCAAAGCAACAATCTGGGTATGATAAGGTGAAATTTTGTAGTGCTTTTGGGTATGATAACAGTTCCAGTTTCCAATAAGATGGTTCATTTTTATAATCTAGCTTCAATTTCTCTTGTGAAAATCTTTTTTTCATTTTATGGGTGGTAAAATATAATTATTATGCTAGAGGTGTGTACTTATGGATGATAATGAAACAAAATGATAAGATTTAAGACTCTTGTTTTTTTTTTAAATAGCAATTTAAGTTTCCTTCTATTATAAATTACTGTTTTTCTATTTTTTAATGTATCTTTCCAAATCTTTTATATCAATTTTATTTATGAAATATAAATATATTAATAATGTTTTAGTGTTTTTAGGATTAGTTTATATCAATTCTATGTATCATCATTCGTCATTCAATTGTCAGTATTATTAATTTAGACTGTGCAATTGTAGAACTACTCGAATATGGGTTGGATGGATACTCAAGCAGGGGAACCCTCCTCAAATATCTCAAGCAGTGAACTTGGAAAAATGTGTCCTGAAGGAACCCTTTCCATCAGAGAGATAAAAGTACAAACAAGTAAAAGAAGCAGGCTCTGCAAATATGTTTTTGAGAAGAAAAATGATAGATTATTCGAGTATGGTTCATGAGGTATATCTAAAAAGACATTTTTTTTCTTATTATAATAAAAGAGGAAGTTGTGAATGTCAAAGTTGAGTGAAACAAAAATTATTTTCATCAAATTTTATTAGGCTTGCTTTTGGGAATAGTTTCTTACAATATTGCTATTAAGATTTTTATTGTGTAGTTTTTAGATTAGGTTTATAAAATTATATTTCATGAGTAGTGATTCATATTAATCAATTAACGATACTTATGGAAGGTATTTTCAATGTGTCAAATTTTGATATTTTTACAAGAATTAGATTGTGTAATTTTTTTAATTAAAGTCATTGACTCATATTTCATAAATAATAGTTCTCATGAATCCATCTCTTATAAGATTGAATAGTCTATTTAGGAAGTATTTCTGATAGTATGTCAAATTATGATATTACTATTACCATTAGATTGCATGGCTTTGAAGTCAACCTCGTTGACCCATATTCTTCTCTGTAGATGCTACTATGTGCTAGGGAACTTCTTAGAACTGTTGGTATATTCTTACAACTTGTTACACCTGGGATATTCTTCTCTGTAGATGCTACTATGTGCCGCGGTCCAAACGGGCCCATAAATGTGGTTGAATAGCAATACATTCAAGTGGCAATTACACAAGGGACAGTCACTGTGAGATGTCCTCATGTGTGACTGTCCTTGTCACAAATGAGGACATCTCACAGTGACTGTCCCTTGTGTAATTTCCACTTGAATGAGGACAGTCACTGTAAAGACAACATGATAATGTACACTCACTGTGAGTGTACATTATCATGTTGTCTTTACAGTGACTATCCTCATTTGTTGAAGAAGAAAAGCATTAATGTGGCTGAATAGCAATACATTCAAGTGGCAATCACACAAGGGACAGTCACTGTGAGATGTCCTCATTTGTGACTGTCCTTACAGTGAGTGTACATTATCATGTTGTCTTTAGAGTGACTGTCCTCATTTGTTGAAGAAGAAAAGCATTAATGTGGTTCAATAGCAATACATTCAAGTGGCAATTACACAAGGGACAATCGATCACTGTGAGATGTCCTCATGTGTGACTATCCTTGTCACAAATGAGGACATCTCACAATGACTGTCCCTTGTGTAATTCAAGTGGCAATTACACAAGGGACAGTCACTGTGAGATGTCCTCATTTGTGACTGTCCTTACAATGAGTGTACATTATCATGTTGTCTTTAGAGTGACTGTCCTCATTTGTTGAAGAAGAAAAGCATTAATGTGGTTCAATAGCAATACATTCAAGTGGCAATTACACAAGGGACAATCGATCACTGTGAGATGTCCTCATGTGTGACTATCCTTGTCACAAATGAGGACATCTCACAATGACTGTCCCTTCTGTAATTGCCACTTGAATGAGGACATCACTATAAAGACAACATGATAATGTACACATACAATGAGTGTACATTATCATGTTGTCTTTACAGTGGCTGCCCTCATGTTGTATATTCTTCTCTGTAGATGCTACTATGTGCTAGGGAACTTCTTAGAACTGTTGGTATATTCTTACAACTTGTTACACCTGGGATATTCTTCTCTGTAGATGCTACTGTGTGTCGTGGTCCAAACGGGCCCATAAATGTGGTTGAATAGCAATACATTCAAGTGGCAATTACACAAGGGACAGTCACTGTGAGATGTCCTCATGTGTGACTGTCCTTGTCACAAATGAGGACATCTCACAGTGACTGTCCCTTGTGTAATTAAGTATTGTGGGGAAGCATTCTAAATAACCAAAGCCGCTAACAATAAATTCAACACAGATATGTCCTCATTTCTGGGTATTTTAGCTCTCTAACAGCTGAATACCAGATTAAATAATAATGACAAAAGAAAAATAAACCCAACGTACTCAGAAATTGTAGCTGTGATTTTGCGGAGGGAATCTCTCTCGGCGCTGTTGAAAACACAAATGACAACCCGCTTGATTTCGCGGAGGGAATCTCTCTCGGTGCTGTTCAAAACACAAATGACAACCCGCTTTGTTCAAAACACAAATGATAACCCGCTTGATTTCGCGGAGGGAATCTCTCTCGGCGCTGTTGAAAACACAAATGACAACGTTCCTTTTTTTTTTTGCACTTATATCCCGACCAACATAAGGTCCATTTGTAATACAACATGATAATGTATACTTACAGTGAGTGTACATTATCATGTTGTCCTTAGAGTGACTATCCTCATTTGTTGAAGAAGAAAAGCATTAATGTGGCTGAATAGCAATACATTCAAGTGGCAATTACACAAGGGACAGTCACTATGAGATGTCCTCATTTGTGACTGTCCTTACAGTGAGTGTACATTATCATGGTGTCTTTAGAGTGACTGTCCTCATTTGTTGAAGAAGAAAAGCATTAATGTGGTTGAATAGCAATACATTCAAGTGGCAATTACACAAGGGACAATCACTGTGAGATGTCCTCATGTGTGACTGTCCTTGTCACAAATGAGGACATCTCACAATGACTGTCCCTTGTGTAATTCAAGTGGCAATTACACAAGGGACAGTCACTGTGAGATGTCCTCATTTGTGACTGTCCTTACAGTGAGTGTACATTATCATGTTGTCTTTAGAGTGACTGTCCTCATTTGTTGAAGAAGAAAAGCATTAATGTGGTTCAATAGCAATACATTCAAGTGGCAATTACACAAGGGACAATCGATCACTGTGAGATGTCCTCATGTGTGACTATCCTTGTCACAAATGAGGACATCTCACAATGATTGTCCCTTCTGTAATTGCCACTTGAATGAGGACAGTCACTGTAAAGACAACATGATAATGTACACATACAATGAGTGTACATTATCATGTTGTCTTTACAGTGGCTGCCCTCATGTTGTATATTCTTCTCTGTAGATGCTACTATGTGCTAGGGAACTTCTTAGAACTGTTGGTATATTCTTACAACTTGTTACACCTGGGATATTCTTCTCTGTAGATGCTACTGTGTGCTGGGGTCCAAACGGGCCCATAAATGTGGTTGAATAGCAATACATTCAAGTGGCAATTACACAAGGGACAGTCACTGTGAGATGTCCTCATGTGTGACTGTCCTTGTCACAAATGAGGACATCTCATAGTGACTGTCCCTTGTGTAATTGCCACTTGAATGAGGACAGTCACTGTAAAGACAACATGATAATGTACACAAGTACCGTGAAGGTAGTTGCAAGTTACGGCTGTTTCATTGCATACCCGAAACAATGAAGATGTTACGGTCCAGAAAATGTTTGTGCTTGAAAGATGAACAAATAAAATTAAACTTCTAAATAACCAGAGCCGCTAACAATAAATTCAACACAGATATGTCCTCATTTCTGGGTATTTTAGCTCTGTAACAGCTGAATACCAGATTACATAATAATGACAAAAGAAAAATAAACCCAACGTACTCAGAAATTGTAGCTGTGATTTCGCGGAGGGAATCTCTCTCGGCACTGTTGAAAATACAAATGACAACGTTTCTCTACATTATCATGTTGCCTTTACAGTGACTGTCCCTTGTGTAATTGCCACTTGAAGGAGGACAGTCACTGTAAAGACAACATGATAATGTACACTTACAGCCCGTGTACATTATCATGTTGTCTTTAGAGTGACTATCCTCATTTGTTGAAGAAGAAAAGCATTAATGTGGCTGAATAGCAATACATTCAAGTGGCAATCACACAAGGGACAGTCACTGTGAGATGTCCTCATTTGTGACTGTCCTTACAGTGAGTGTACATTATCATGTTGTCTTTAGAGTGACTGTCCTCATTTGTTGAAGAAGAAAAGCATTAATGTGGTTCAATAGCAATACATTCAAGTGGCAATTACACAAGGGACAATCGATCACTGTGAGATGTCCTCATGTGTGACTATCCTTGTCACAAATGAGGACATCTCACAATGACTGTCCCTTGTGTAATTCAAGTGGCAATTACACAAGGGACAATCACTGTGAGATGTCCTCATTTGTGACTGTCCTTACAATGAGTGTACATTATCATGTTGTCTTTAGAGTGACTGTCCTCATTTGTTGAAGAAGAAAAGCATTAATGTGGTTCAATAGCAATACATTCAAGTGGCAATTACACAAGGGACAATCGATCACTGTGAGATGTCCTCATGTGTGACTATCCTTGTCACAAATGAGGACATCTCACAATGACTGTCCCTTCTGTAATTGCCACTTGAATGAGGACAGTCACTGTAAAGACAACATGATAATGTACACATACAATGAGTGTACATTATCATGTTGTCTTTACAGTGGCTGCCCTCATGTTGTATATTCTTCTCTGTAGATGCTACTATGTGCTAGGGAACTTCTTAGAACTGTTGGTATATTCTTACAACTTGTTACACCTGGGATATTCTTCTCTGTAGATGCTACTGTGTGCTGGGGTCCAAACGGGCCCATAAATGTGGTTGAATAGCAATACATTCAAGTGGCAATTACACAAGGGACAGTCACTGTGAGATGTCCTCGTGTGACTGTCCTTGTCACAAATGAGGACATCTCACAGTGACTGTCCCTTGTGTAATTGCCACTTGAATGAGGACAGTCACTGTAAAGACAACATGATAATGTACACAAGTACCGTGAAGGTAGTTGTAAGTTACGGCTGTTTCATTGCATACCCGAAACAATGAAGATGTTACGGTCCAGAAAACATTTGTGCTTGAAAGATGAACAAATAAAATTAAACTTCTAAATAACCAGAGCCGCTAACAATAAATTCAACACAGATATGTCCTCATTTCTGGGTATTTTAGCTCTGTAACAGCTGAATACCAGATTACATAATAATGGCAAAAGAAAAATAAACCCAACGTACTCAGAAATTGTAGCTATGATTTCGCGGAGGGAATCTCTCTCGGCACTGTTGAAAATACAAATGACAACGTTTCTCTACATTATCATGTTGCCTTTACAGTGACTGTCCCTTGTGTAATTGTCACTTGAAGGAGGACAGTCACTGTAAAGACAACATGATAATGTACACTTACAGCCCGTGTACATTATCATATTGTCTTTAGAGTGACTATCCTCATTTGTTGAAGAAGAAAAGCATTAATGTGGCTAAATAGCAATACATTCAAGTGGCAATTACACAAGGGACAGTCACTGTGAGATGTCGTCATTTGTGACTATCCTTACAGTGAGTGTACATTATCATGTTGTCTTTAAAGTGACTGTCCTCATTTGTTGAAGGAAAAAAGCATTAATGTGGTTCATTAGCAATGTATTCCCAGCATCTGTACCTGCATCTCTCTTATATACTACAAGTTACTTGCCATCAGAAATTGCAGTTCCCTCACGTGACATTGATGGTGAAGTGTTCTTTTCAAAACCATCATCTGTGGTTACCAATGCTCCTGTTTTAGGCAATAAGTTTGTTGCATTCCATGAGCCATTGGTCAAGTTTCTTCTACGAGCTTCTGATGCCTCAAAATCTAAGCAGCGCCTACGCATGCCTCGTTGTGGTTGATTATCATTCTGTACATGAATTATAATGAGTAATCAGTTTTGGGCCTTGGAATCTTGTATGTAACATGCACAGGCATTTCATGGCTAAATGAATCTATTTAAAAGCATCAACTTTTCTTACATGATGCTGGATACATAAGTAGAACAAGCGTATATCAAATTGGAAGTAATCAGAACTCCACAATGACATATTATTTAGAGTACTCTTCAGTTTAAGTAATAATGCATATATTGACACTGTAAAGACAACATGATAATGTACACTCACTGTAAAGACAACATGATAATGCACACTCACTGTAAGGACAGTCACAAATGAGGACATCTCACAGTGACTGTCCCTAGTGTAATTGCCACTTGAATGTATTGCTATTCAGCCACATTAATGCTTTTCTTCTTCAACAAATGAGGATAGTCACTGTAAAGACAACATGATAATGTACACTCACTATGAGTGTACATTATCATGTTGTCTTTACAGTGACTATCCTCATTTGTTGAAGAAGAAAAGCATTAATGTGGCTGAATAGCAATACATTCAAGTGGCAATTACACTAGGCACAGTCACTGTGAGATGTCCTCATTTGTGACTGTCCTTACAGTGAGTGTACATTATCATGTTGTCTTTACAGTGGCTGTCCTCATTTGTTGAAAGAAAAAAGCATTAATGTGGTTCATAAGCAATGTATTAAATTAATTTTTTTTTTTTAATCCACCCACGGGCGTCGCAATTGCGACGGAAACCCGTCGCAATGCGATGCAGGCGCCCGTCGCAATTACTTGGGAGGTCCGTCGCGATTGCGACGGCCCTCCGAAGCCATGCGACGGGGGGGCGACGGCCATGCCGCTTCTTAAATCTTAGCCACATTGCGACGGATAGGTGTCGCAATTGCGACGGATACCCATAGACGTCGCAATTTGCGACTAAAAAATAGTGACGTCTATGGGTGTTGCTATTGCGACACATAGCTGTCGCAATTGCGACACATAGCCGTCGCAAAATGACCCAAAATGTATTAGTGACATTCTCGATCGATGTCAGAACTCACAGTGTTCCTCAGTTTAAATGACCAATGTTGCATATCTTTCCAACCGTCTGTCGTAGCATGGAACCATCTATTCCAACAGCTCTGAATGGTCAGGTAAATGCTAGGGGAAACCTTGTTCGGCACATAGTTGGTCAAACCCCACCGACAACTCCAGGCCGAAGTGTCCCTCAAGGTCCCTTAAGTATGAAATCAAAGATCTTTGCAGGATCATATCTCGGAGCTCATGTGAGGTAGCATCGATCCGTCAAGTGCTACGGGACCATGTTGTCGAGGCCTACAATAGCCTATCTTAGTTTTTAGATATTCAATTTCATTTACATTTGGCAACACATTCTCGGTCGATGTCAGAACTCACAGTGTTCCTTATTTCAAACGACCAACATTGCGTATCTTTCAAACCATTGGTCGTAGCATTGAATCGTTTGTTCCAAAAACTTTGAATGGTCGGATAAATGATACTGACAACCTTTTTTAGCACACATAGTCATTCAAATGCCGCTGACGACTCTGGGGCAAGCAGTAGGATGAGTGCAAATATGTATTCTAGTGTTTGTCATTAACAATCAGTCAGTTAGGGGACAATTAGAAGTTAGTTTGTCAAAGCATAAGGTTGTACATCCACATCTGTCATAGTAATCTTATTAATAAAAGAACTCTTGCCAACATTAGGGTACCCACATATCAAAATAGGCTTGGTATTGGGGTCAATAGATGACAACCTTGTCATATGTTGCCTCACCTGTTTGAGGTCATGTCTTTATATTGTGATTGTCCCGTGGAACAAGGAACACACCAATGAATATAAATGTTTGATTCTATGTGATCTTGGATAGGTTGTGACATAGAAATATTTCCTTATATTATATTTATACATTTCTGCATTCATTTCATTACTTTTGTTATTATTACAGTCAAGGAATTGACTGTTATTGAGGACAGTGACTTGCATTTGTAGCACAGTCAGCAAGTTAAACATACATTGATAAACATACAAGCATAACTATAAGACATGGGAAATTTACAAAGCATAAGACATCCACATAAACATAAACATAAATTAGTATACATCAATACAACAAACACATGAATTGCATACCTAAAACATAAAATAAATAAAAAATTGTAGAGCATGAAGCCAAATATATATGTCCAATAATGTCATACATTGAATATATTCAATACAGTTAAACTGACTTCCTCAAATCCAAATGGATGTACAACGTATCACTTATACAATATACAGAAAACATGTTCACTAATGCCATATAGGCATACAATCCATATCCCTAATCTAGTCCTTTCCCGCCAGGGGAAGAAAACAAGTCCCGAGCTGTCTTCGATCATCGCATCGATGGAGATGCAGTGGATGTTGTAGTCTTCCGAGTGCACTCACTCATCCTCCTATCTAGACTCTTCTATAGCTCGAGCTGATAAAAAATAAAAATTGAGCATCAATAACTAATATACATCAAAATTGAATTATACAATGACATAAAATTGAATATTCGCTTACCGCTAGCAAATAGTCACTATGTTCATCCACCAAAGGTGCATGCTGGCAATCTGGAGTAATAAGTCCCTACAATAATGATCAAAATAATAATTAAAATACATACATGAATATCATTATAAAATTCAATACAAACTATTAAAATAACAAGTAAAATTAAGTGATCTCTTTCATACCTCAGTCAGTGCTTCAAAACTAGCTACTGTTGTAGCTACTCCATGATCCAAAGTATCACAGACAGAAGGAGGAGTCTCTTACGTCAATAACTAAAAATGAAAAAAAGAAAGTATTATGCAGTTATCAAGATTACATATATTTTTTACAACCCTACTAATGAGTAAATGATACCTCCGTGAAGGTTCCACCGCGTCCTTCGGTGTGCGGTGTCAAAGTCGAAGCTCCAACATTCAACTAGTGCACATGTACACGGAAAATTATAAGATAACCATTCATATAAGAACATACTACTGACATGTTAATTATAATGCATTATTACATATATACCTGTTGACTCAATGGTGACATCACAAAGCCAAGTGAAAGAATGTGATCATCGTGCCTCTAGATTTTGATCATAATTTGTGTAGTAATTTAGTTATTCATTCATTTATTAATTAAATATAATCAAGTAAATCAAATTAACATGCAAATAAAGATACCTCAAGGAAAGTGGCACGATGCCCTTCCCTGTTTGTTGTGAACGTCGATGGTCCACTAGTGAACGTCTAATGCACATGCACAATAAGTTATGATACAATTATTCATATAATTACATAATAATCAAATATATTAATTAAAATGTTTTATTCGATACATACTTGTGGAGCTGACGATGATGTGTAGAAGGGAACATTGGGATCATTGCCACTGCCACTGCCACCACCACTGACACTCTTGCCCTGAATTTTCATCATAATCAATAGATACTAAATTAATTAGTTATTATTTTATAAATGAAATATGATCAAAGCAATTTAATGAACTTGGAAATATTTACCTATGTGTCAATGCCAAATGTCATATTTAGAAAGCTATCAGTCATCATTCTAGGATCCTCTTCCTCTCTCTCTCGCCAGTACCAAATGTGTGCAAGCATCCACATGAATGACAAATATGCCCCCTCGAAGATTGACCATGGTCACCCTCAACTAAAAGAGTGGCACACTGAATGAGAGTCTGTGTCAGAGCACTAATCGTGCCTAGTGTGCCCGCCTCTACATGTTCCTTCATAATGGAAAGAATAGTAACATGATCCACTTGTGGCTTGCCAATAGGAACCCTAGGTGCATTAGGGTCACAATGTGCCCCCGCTCGATCAAATGATGACCCCCCTCCTCTACACTGAGAATCTAGATAGTCAAAATAATTAGGCACCTCCTTGAGTACAAACTCGCAATAGAGTTTCCTCAAGAAATATATAGGAACCTCATTATTGTTACAAGGAGGTGAATCAAAGACCATCTACCATCTCTCCAAAAAAAATTTTTTAATGTCTTTAATTAAGCACCAATGAATTGGGAACCTCCTTGTTGTAGTTCTAAGAGTATATGTGTCCCTTGGTTTTTTAAATAGCTTGCAAATGTTATCTTTTGTGATTTTTTCCTTTTTTATGTCTGCATAGATAATTTATTGGCATAATATTGTTTTTTTTCTTCTCTTTTATCCTGTCATAAATTAATTTTCCCACTAACCAAGCTTACGTGGGTCAAGATTGCTTCCAATGATTTTGCAAGTCTTTCCCTTCCGGGATTTGTACCACTAGAATCTTTTAACCTAGTAATTAAAGATTCTAATTCTTTTTTCCCTCTTTCAATTTGGTTCATCAAATTTTCTTGTGTTCCAGGAGGAGGTTTCTTGATTGGTGGAGGCAATTAAGGTTCATTTTCTTCATTTGTTTCTTCATTCGGTTCTTCATGAGGAGACAGAGGGTTTGGTGGAGAGTTTGGTGGAGGGTTTGGTTGAGGGAGATTATTTCTTCCTTGCAATTAAAAAAACTAGATTTTAAAATCTTCATTACACAAAAATTTAAACAAAACAAATTGCTACAAAACTGAAATTTTAAAACAAATAAGAGGCATGGGCTGTAAAAACACTTACCTCTTCTTCTAGATCGAACTTGATGATGCCATGGAGCCATTTGATGGATGGATGAATGAAAATAATGGATTCAAAAGCCAAAAGAAGAGTGAGTGCACGCTTGGGAAGCCCTTCTTAGCTGCAAACATGGGTTTGAGGAAAGTAAAATGAGCTTTCCAACCCGCAACAAGCTTTAATAAGGCTTTTTTCAAAGCGTGTGTGCCCTATAGGGTGCACACACTTTTTTTTGGATTTCCCAAGCCATAGGGAGTGTGCCCTATAGGGTGCATGCCCTTTAGTGTGTACACATTATGCATAATGGGGGACCAAAAAGAAAAGTGGCATCTTTTTGGTTCCCCATCTTTATGCATATACCTGACAAACATTGTAGATCATATGCTACTTTATGCCTCATCATATGTATTTATATTACAACATAGTAAGCAGAACCATGAGTGAGTAGATACCTCCCAAGATTACCTTAAAAGATAAAATCATAGTCTACTATCCCAAGTTTTCATAAAATCAGAGAATTGTTATTACAAATCTAAAAATTAGAGCTTACCTTTACCATGTTTTGTAATATTATCTTGGTCTTCTTGTGTATAAATAAGAATTCATCTCTTACTCCCAAAGGACTAACAACCCAAGAGGACAACTCCACACTAGCATTTGGTGAAATAGAAGTTGCCAAAATATGACCACATGAAACCCAAAGACTATTGTCCTAGAACAAAATATTAGAGCAACTATCATGCCAATCAAACATATCCTTCCTCCTTGTAGGATTAAGTATGTTATCCTCCTCAATCTGCATCATCTCTCCTTATGGGAGATGATGAATATCAACAATTGAAAACTTAAAGAGTGTCTCAAGTTGAGTGCTAAACTATTTTGAACTCACATGAATGCAAGTTGGGTGTTCATGTGAACTACTATCCTCTAGTGCCAAGACTTCACTTCCTTGATTTTCCACACATCCCCAATAAAGACCTTGAATTAAGATGGTTTGATGAGTACTCACAATTCCTTGTAATGACTTCTTGTGGAATGGATGCCACCATATGATGGAGCAAGTAAACATTATTATTGTTATAAAAATAAAAAAGTTCATCATTCCCTTGAGCCATATTGTCATCCTTACCAATTTTACCCATGTCATCATCATTGAAGATTCCATGCCCAACATTTTCACTTTGAGTGCCTACATTTGTAGAATCTTCTTTATTCTTCCCTCCATCTATAAGGGTTGTAATTTCATGACAATAAGAAGCTACATTAACATTGTCCCAAATCTAACTTTTGAGATATTTTTCTATGCTTTCTTTGGAGTATAAAAACACCACCAATTATTGATTTGTCTCATGTTCCTCCCAAGTGTTTAAAGATGGAAGTATATCAATTAAATATTCATAAAAAGATGTCAGAGTGATACAAGATATTTACTTGTGAGGCTCTTCAATCTATTTTTTGTCTTATTTAACTCCTACACCATTTGCCTTGTCATCTTATACCGTAGAAGTGGCTGCTATAAAGGATTGATTTTCTTGAAAATCATCATGATCAATGTATGGAGGATCTATATCATTTTCCAATTCAAAAAGTGGATTTCCATGAACCATGTCAAAACCTACCTCAAACAAGGGATTACCAATGAACCTCAATAATTTACCTTTCCTATCAGCATAACTATGATTTAGTTTGTTTCCCTCACACTTCTCTTCAAGTGTTGTTGTGAAATCATACCAAAGGTAATTTGATTTTATATCTTTTCCCTCATGTTTATCATCCTTAATTTGAGTACCAATATTGGAAGACTCAACCACATTACTATTTTCATTTGAAAGGGGTGCTTTCTCAAGATGAAGCATGAATTCAAAGTTGTGGAAAAAATCTAAAAAGATGCTTTCTACATCAGCACTATTATTAGTGCCTTTCTACATGTTTGTCTAGTGAGAAGAAATTGGGATTGCATTACATTTATAAATAGGTCCATTATAAGCGAGATATTTGTCACATATAAGATCCATCACACCTGGATCCCGAATGCAACATTGTTGACTACTCTACTCAGGGAATGTGTTATCAATGCCCTTTTGTTCACTACATTCCAAATTTTTTGAGTTCCATCATGTGTATGAACATCATCAAACTCAAAAATTCCTGAAATATGGTTCAATTCCTTGACAAGATAAGGTGAAGGTGATGAAATAATTATAGACTCAATTAGAGAGAAACCAAATGAATTTATACCTCCTTATGATTGATCTATCACATATATTTCTATAATCTCAATGAAAATATCTTCTTCAATCCCCATATGCTCTTCCTTTGGAAGTACATGGGTGTGCACAACATTGTCACTACCTCTATAAGAAACATTAAGGAACTCATCATGCATAACCTCAATAAACCCATCAATGGTACTTATATGCATGTCATAGGAATCATCATCAACATTCTCAAACTCCTCTTCCTTTCTTGATGTTTTTTTTTTCTATCAAGCACTGTTTCAAAATTTTGTTCACTTGTAGGTTGATTAGTGATTGCTAAAAACTCCTCATATCGATATTTGAAAACTCCTTGTGGAAGTAGATCATGAGCTATCCTATGGTATCATTTATTTTCCAAACTAGTCTCGTGATGTAGCCTTGGATGAATATCCATGTAATCAATGAAGGGTAGATCTCTCTTAACATGTGTAGGAAGTGTGTCATATTCCTCAGACAAGCTAAGTACTTCTCCCCTTTTTTATTGTTCAAATTTTGGAGCTAACTATCATTGTGCTTGAGAAAGATCCTTCATGATCTTTTCCATAATGATCAAACTTATTGTCCACAAATACAAACTGTTGAATTTCCCCAAAAAGATGGTAGGTTTGATGCTCTGATAACACTGAAATATCCCTCTAAAAATTTGCTCTAGAGTTTTCCAAATATTCCACTAAAATTTAAACAAATGTTTTGCAAAATTGATTTTTATTGAACTAGAAAATTTTATTGAAAACCATATAATATTAGACTAAAATTGAGTTCTCAAATGAATATTGCCAACAAATAGATAAATAGTTACAATCTTATTTACCAATTAGATATGAAATACCCCTATTACTACAATTTTATCTTAAGATGAAATCTTCACGATTTTGCCCAGCTGTGAACTCTGCCATGAATCCACCTTCAAAGATGAATTGGGATTTCATCCAATCCACCGAGAAATATTGAAGGTTTACATCCTTGGGTTTTCAAATTGAAAGCCAAGGCTCCCAGAATTCTCCAAGAAAAAATAATAACCAAGCATATCCAAAATGAGCCTCTTAATGTTCTTTAATAGCTCATCCCCATGACTCTTCGTTTTCCATCTACTTGACTCTTTATGCTCTTTTACTTTATCTTTGTCTTCCCTCTTTGAATTAAAATGACTTTATTAATTTTTCACTAGGCTCCATAAATTTATTTTAATACTTTATTAAATAATTAAACTAACTCATCATTTAATTTGATATAATTTGACAACTTAAACTTACTTATTTTAATCAAATTCTAATATCCCAAAAAGAGTACATTACAAGGGGACATGGGGGAGTTACATAGAGATGGACACAAGTATAGGGTGGGGCTTCACCATGGGTTGAGACCCATGTACTGGTTTAGGCATAGGTTCAACCTCTATCACAAGTGCATGGGAAGTGAGAGGGAGATAATCAATGGGATAGACAAATAGCAAATCTACATGCTGAGGTAGGGTACATATAGAGACAACTAGAACATATGTGTACTCTTATAGCCAATCTAAAAAGGTAGGTAGCCAACTTTATAGGGGAGAGATATGTAAAGATGGAACATTTTGGTTAGGTAGAGACTACACTAGGGTAGGCTTAAGCTACTGTACAAGGGGATACATCTTCCATCCAAGATATCATTTAGAAAAGATAAGAGGTGTTGTAATAGAGGCAAATTTATGAGTCAATCGTACCACTTGGTTAACAAGTAGACAATAATTCTTATAATTCCTATGGTAGGTCTTAGAGGACTAGGACAAATAGCAAAGGGGTCATGAGATTGTAGGGATCACCACCACCACCACTAGGACTAGGAGGGGAAGGACCTTTAGGAGATCAGTAATACCTGGGATTAGCTATTTTGAAGGGTGGGAGTTCATCATAACTCTATAGGATCCTATATATAGCAATTTTGATATAGAAATTTTGAGAGATGATGTATTTTGGAGCTTGTTATAGTCATTTTTTATATTGGTATCATTGTACTCTAACATTAATATTTTAATTTATGAAACTATTTTAGAGGGATAATATATGCATGTGCATGTTTTTATTTCTATATGAAGTTTTATGGATATTTTTATGAGAGTTTATGCTATACTCATGCTAATGCATGATCCTAGATAATGTATACGTGACAACTTGTACTTTTATGTTCCTATGTGGATGAATATATGGATGTATGATTTTATGGCTTCCATTACAATGCATGATGCTATGTGATAGCCATGACATGATGATTAGATCTATATTATTCGATATGATATGATGGATATATGAAACTGGTCCATGATGATGGAGGTTAAGATGTTGTATGTTTATTTATATGTTGTGCACACTAACATGTGGTTTTGCTGAATATGCATACTAATGTTGCATACAACCCTGGTATATTTAGTTTGTCATTATGCAATCATTAAGCACGAGTCTACATAATGGATGATGAAGGGGAAACAAGACAGTCAATGACGAGAAGAAAATGAAAGAAAGAAAGAGATGGAATCTTGTCCTTTTTATAGTGTTATATAATCATTTAGCTTATTATGGCAATTGGTTGTAATAAACTAGATATGAGTTAGACCTAGAGGAATGACATACCAATTGCAAGGATATAAATCATATCAGATTCTAACGAATAGTCTTGTTCACACTACACTCATATTATGAGGAAAATGGTGTCTCAACTTTGCAATAATTAAAATGTATTGTTGATACATGAGTGTGAGGGGTTGCATGGGGATATTTTGTGCACCATTTATGGGTGGTTTTAGTCCATGATTTTGTAATACCATTTGATGGTTTTATGTTTTGTATCTCCTATATATTAGGCACATGATATGCATTGTGATGTATTCTTGAGAATCTGATAGTTGTTTAGTTGCTTTTTGATTTTCATTGGTGATATTCTTGTGAGAAGCTTTCCCTATGAGTATATTGTAATTTTTTTATTGACTTCTGAATAATATATTGGGTGGCTTTTAGAGTGTAGGGATTTTCTCCTGTAGAGGTTTTCCCCATGCATATCATTGTATTGCAGTTTACATGTCATTTATATTTATTTTTGTTAAGTTTATGTGGTTGTTTTAAAGATTTGAGAGAGTTTTTACATAACCCTCCTCTCAAGATTAGTGTAGGAAGTTATTCCACTACCATAATCTCCTTACATACTTGATGATCTTAGACTATTATGTCGTATGATGAATTGTCATGTTACTAGAGAATAGTCCACAAACATAAAAAAAAAAGTGAGCATGACCCATCATTGCTCCTCTGGTCAAAGACATCCTTGAGAAGCATAGAAAGCATGTCATAAAATATAAAACACAAAAAACAAATACCCAAACAAAGCATCCATTAGATCTTGTTGCCATGTGATTCTTGGCATAGCGTTGATTGTCTTGATATGGGATTAGTTATATCAAAAGGCTACTTTAGGCTATAATCATCATGTGTACTATGTCTTGGTATTGTCAAGAGGTGATTTTTCAAATTCTAACATTGTGTATGTCTAAATTGTCTTAATCAAAGAAAAAGATGTTTATTATGAAGCAAATGAAAAGTTTATTATGGATTGTTGATGCAAGCAAATTTTTTTTATGGATTATGAGTGTAAAAAAGGATATAAATGAAGTTCTTCTAATCACGTGGTGTCGAGGATATATTCCAATAATAGGTCAAGGATATGCTCCTAGTGAGGGATATGACCTATTTATTATGGATAAAGAAAGGATGACAAAAAAATTATTATCGATGGAGGATAAGTAAGAAAGTGAATGGATTATAAACCAATAACAAGTTGCCATGGTAGGGATGTTAGGCTTATTTTGATGTGATATAAGGCTAGATATATGACATGACATGGAAAATCCCTAATAGAGGGATGAGAAAAGTCACTATGTATGGTTTCAGTTACCCATTTTTCACCATGGTAATTGCCTAAGGCACCATTGAAGTGGTTTTCACAACATTATGGATTATTTCTCTTTACCTTTTTAAAAAAGCATTTGTGGTTTTTTTTTTGATATTTTTTTACTTTTTATATTTAAAGGGGGCGTTCTAAAAGGTTTTGGAATAAAGGTTCTAAAGATGCATGCTATTGATAGGATATTACAATGCATCATCCTTAAAGTAGCATGTTGATATGCTCCTAATCTATATGTCGTAGTGATAATATATGGACAAAGTCACTTAGGTTCAAACTTGCCCTTCTCTTCTCTTTCTAGTTGATTGGGTGAATTAACTTAAAGGAAAAGATCACCAATCTCAAATATTTATGGCATGACTTTATGATTGTAACTTTGACACACATATATTGACACCAAGCTTAGAGGTGATTAAAACATTCAAACCTCACTCATCTAACAACTCTATCTCTCAAAGATGAGAGAATATAATCCTCATCATTAATAAGATTGCATAAGGAAACCCTCGAGGAAGGTAACTTGACCTTAATGGGTAATATGGCTTCAAATTTGTAAGTAAGGGAATATGGTATGGCTCATGTAGGAGTGTAAGCACTCATGTGATATGCATATAAGGAAATATTAATTTGAATGTACAAATTGTGAGGAACCTCATTTATCATCTATTTAAGGATTTTCAATATGGTTTTGTTAGAGGCCTCATCTTGACCATTTTATTGGGTGTAGTAAGGTGTGGAAAAGAGATTGTGGATATGGAATTTCTCATTGAAATCACAAACGTCTTAATTTTTTAAAGGATGCCCATTATTTGTGACAATGTAAATGGGAAAACCATATTGCAAAAATGATATAATATAGGATGAATGTGGCTATTTTCTTACTAGTGACATGTTAGGGGGATGGATTCAATCCATGTTGTGAAGTACTTAGTGGCAATGGTGATGAATTTGTGGCCATTGGAAGAGGGTGGATGGATCTTACCCATAAAATTGATCCCCATTGACAAAAGGGCCAAGGTATAACAATCATTTGTTGTTCTTACACATGCGCATCTATCAGGTTTCCATAAATCTAATATTGCTTACACTTCTTCATAGTTGTCCAATAATACCCAATCGTGATAAGCTTCTTAGGTAGGGTTGGACCACTACAATGTGCCCCAAATATACCTCCATGTACCTCTCGTAAGGTAGTTTGGACTTTGTCATGCCTAAAACATCTAAGGAAACTACAATCAAGACCTATTAGATAGAGGGTATCAGTGATGATTATGTAATGAGAGGCTTTGCACATGAAGGTTTGATAGAAATTATTGGAGATTATAGTAGTCAAAATGAGAGACCTCATAAGTGGGAACCAAGAGACATTCTACCAAGAACACACAACTTGTAGAGTTTTGTGACATGTTAACAAGAGATGTAATGGTAACCATAGTGTCAACAAATCTATTTTTATCTTTAGGGGTATGCTAAAAAGTGATATCTATGCAATATTATTTAAAGTCATCGACCATTCTTTTGTAAGGAAAGAGATATTCATATTTGTTGTTTTTAAATTATTGTTGTCTTGTTTCGTAACCAATTGGGAATCACTAAAAATGCATAGGTCTAGTCTTGTATTGAACTACCATGTGAAGACCAATGATAAGTGCTTCATACTCTACTATGTTGTTTGTACAAGAGAAGCTCAATTTGTATTATTTATGAATGCAATATCCCTCTGGTGTCACAAAGAGAATATTGACACTTGATTTGTTTTGTGTAAAATAATTGTCAAAGTACAAAGTCCATGGTTTTGTAGGCTCCATAGTAAAAAAATTGAAATCAATGAGTGATCGTTAACTAGGGGTGCATCCAAAAGTTGATCTACTATATACCTTGTCCCTTGATATCCTTCGATTCCACATATTCAATGTCAAAATCACTTAATATCATGACCCAATTGGCTTGTCACTCTGTAAGAGCTGATTTGCTTAAAAAATACTTCAAAGGATCAATCTTGGCAATGAGCTTCAAGTTTAATGAGTAAGCATATAACTGTACAATAAGAAATATTGTGATCAATGGGATGATCCTATTTTCTACAACACATTTGAAAGGAATAAGACCAACTAGGCTTGAGAGGCTCAAGCACTAAGTTCGTGTAATGATCCTTCGTTGTGATTTGAAGGTTGATTAGGGAGATGTGATTAAATAATGCAAGATTGAAGACTAAATAGCAAGAAAAGATAATTTTCAGGATGCACAAAATAAAAAAAATTAGACAAACCCATATAGATGCCAAAATTAGGGTCTAGAGAATGCCACAAACTTTCAAAACTAATTTGAAGCTATTTTAGGAAACTAGGTTGCTTGGGTCGACCTGTTCCCTACACTTTTGATTGGTTTTAGCTGCAAATTGTTCATAGGCTCCTAAACTTCCCAAATCAGATATGGTTTGAATTCCACTTGTACTTACACACATAAGAAAGGATGTTTGTGTGTGTAGAGAGGGGCTTGCCTTAGTCAAACCTCACTTGGAATCAACCTTGAAATGAAATGAAATAAAGGAAAGTGTGCTAACATAGAGTGGAGGCTAGGTATGAAACATGAAGTGTGTTATACCTTAGAAATGCAAGTGCTTCTTTGAATGTGATCAAGAATGTTGATGCAATAGCTTTGACTTCACATAAAAACCTAAAAGGAAATTATGAAAGACAAAACCTTGCACAATGGATGTTGTAGTTTACCACAAAGAAGAATGATTTGAAGAGTTGAATGCTTGGATATATGGATGTATGCAGATGAGTGTAAATGATATGATCTTCTTCCTTAATGGTACACTCTTTTGATTGACCTTCAATGAGAGAAAGAAGCTTAATCCATAAAGAAGATTGCCTTAGAATTCTTGAAGAATGCTCAAGTATGCTTGGATCTCGATAATGACTCTTGAAATCTTGATCTTGCTCCTTAAATATTGAACTTAGCCTTAAAATTTTGTTATGGATTGCAATCTTGAACTTGGATTACAAAATGAGGAAAGATATGGTGTTTATACATCTCTCACAACATTTTGGGGCTCAAAACTCAGAGGAGGTCGATGAGATTCTAGAATTCCCACTTAACCATTAAGACAGATCTCCAACTCAAAATTTGAGGAAAAAGCTAAGGAATAGGTTGGGTGGGATGACCTATCCCCCCCACCCCCACCCCCCCCCAAAAAAAAAATATAAAAAAAATAAAATTACAAAATTACAAAATTAGTTTTGGGAGTTGAGAATGTGGTGAGGATGCCAAAAAGATAAGTGAGACTGAGTTGGAATATTGGAAATTAATGTAGGATCCCATACATGCTAGAATGGGGCCTAATTGAGCATCTAATTATACGTGCTTACAATTCACAATAGTACAATAATTTTGTAATTTCTACAAAGCAAACACCATTGCAAGACACACTCATTTAATAAGAGTAGAGATTAGTTCATATCCCACTAAAGTATGACTAATGTAGTAGATTTATCCTTCTTTTCATTTTGAATTATGTTGTGCTAACAATGCCACCAATTCTGAAGTAGTCACTAATATGTAGAAGAACAAATGTTTACCATTGATAGGTGGAATTAAAATAGGAGGTGAAATTGAGATAATCCTTAATCTATTGAAAAAATTGTTGAAACTTATATCATACCAAAAATGAACAATCTTGTTTAAAAGACATGTAAAGGGATGACATTTATCAACTAGCCATGATATGAATCTACAAATGGATTGTAACTAACCTTACATGGATTATAGTTGATAGATATTCCTTGGTGAAGGTATTTCAAGTATAGATTTCACCTTTGTTGGATCCACTTCGATGCCATTTCAAGAGACAATGTATCCCAAACGTTTCACTGAGGTCACTCTAAAGACACACTTATTTGGATTTAGCCTCACTTTGTATTTATCAAGTCTTTTGAAGGTTTTGTGTATAATATGCAAATGGTGTTTCCTTGTGAGTGATTTTCCCAAAAGGTCATCCATATAGTCTTCCATCAAAATATGCATCATATCATGGAAGATGGTGGAATAGCTCTTTGATACATTGCTCCTACATTCTTCAGACCAAAAGACATGATGTTCCAACAATAAGTACCCCAAGGACATGTAAATGTTGGTCCTTGGGTGCAATCTTGATTTGATTATAATTTAAACCTAAGAGATCTACACATAGTCTACAAGAGTACTTAGGAGATCTACAACTATTACATGTTAGGAGGTGGGAATGTAAGTGAACATTGAAAAAATTGAAGTAATGATTATTACTTTTAGAAGAAAAAATATAAAATAAAATGAGTTTGAACAAAACTCATTACAAGTGACAAACAATTGATTGCAAATATTTGGGCCTTGATTTTTGCAATAACCTTAGTTGGAAGGTTTATAAGGAAAAAAAAGATTAAGGTGGGGATGAAAATCCCTGTACATGATGTGGTTTAGACACAAATTAGTTGGAGTATAGGATTATAAAATAAAGAAGAAATTGTCTAGGCTACTTGTTATTCTTGTGGTGTTGCATGGATGAAAAGTTTAGGGTAGTAATGCATCAAAATAAAAAGGTCATAAAGGTATTTACTTACGAGTAGTTTCAAAATAAAATTCATAATTTCAAACTAAAAGCCATAGTTTCATATAAGATCCTCTTTGCTAAGGTTGGAGTGAAGTGGCAATGTTGATTTGATTGTTAAGACATTTGAAGAGAATATAGAATATGGAAGGGCGTTGTTGGTCTAGAAATACAATTGAAAGCAAAGTTAAATAGAAGAAAGAACACATGGAAGAAGAAAAATATTAACTTAACATGCAAGAGTGTCCAAACACCAATGTAGAAATCAAACGGTATGTGAGAGAGAGGCACAACATTGTGTGGATAGACAATTTAGATGAAAAATATAATATTATATAAAGCAATTCAACCCCACACGTGACCATGAGCAAAAACACTATATAGGAGCAAAAATAAAATGATAAGCTAAAATGCTAATAGTCTAGCTAAGAACTAGCTCACACCATCTTAAGTACAAAAAGGGGAGGTTAAAAGCATAGAAAGATGAGTGGGTAGATAGGTGTGCAATCATTGCACATCATGGTTAGTGAAAATAGAATGTCATTGCATTTTGAAGTGTATAACATATGAGAAGGGCCAATCAAATATACAAAAATTTTAAAATTAAAATTATTAATAGTGTATTTAAAGATAAATAAATAACAAAATCAATAGATTCTTTGATCAAGATCCATAATAATAAAAATATAATATGTGTATTTAAAGAGAAATAAATAGCAAAATCCATAGATTCTTTGATCATAGTCCATAATAAAAATAAAAGATAACAAAAAAAATATTGTAAATTGTTGATGGTTACTTATTTCTTTATAGAGAATACAACTCTAAACTCCCCTAAATTAGTCAAACTCATAAACCTCGTTAAAAGCTTTCACTTCATTAACTTTTCCGCCATACTGAAATGCCACAGTTTTACTGGAGAAGATAGTTGGAATGTCATGCGCGCGAGGAGGCCATACGTGAAACCATATTTTGGTGGCGCAGAACAGCCCTATAACTAATTGTTTCCACATTCCTTCAAAGCTGCAAATTAGCAAAGCTGGTGTTAAGTATTAAATTGCAGGCCAAACTATTCATGGAGGGAGAAGTTCGTTGCGCTTTAATCGAGTAATTACGCTTCACTCTTCGTCTCACTCTCAAGGTATGTTATGATTCGCTGGATTTCAATTCAAATTTCATATCATATGCATTATTGAAGCTCATTCAAACATTCCCACCTAGTTTTGCTTGTCACAGAATTAGACTGAGACACTGCCACTGGGTTAACTCCAAATGAACACCTGCATTTATATTTTCTGTATGTAATAATTTTGCTTATAGAACATCCTCT
Organism: Chamaecyparis obtusa; assembly: GCA_027943335.1. Taxonomy (NCBI): domain Eukaryota; kingdom Viridiplantae; phylum Streptophyta; class Pinopsida; order Cupressales; family Cupressaceae; genus Chamaecyparis; species Chamaecyparis obtusa. The sequence continues at coordinate 1,255,337 of BSBK01002798.1, read as the reverse complement.
TTTGTCTTGTCGCAGTTTGCAACCAAAATGGTGAAGAGAAAGCAGAGCAAACCCAATAGGGCGAGGAATAACAGTAGCCGAATACTGTGTTTGGATAACGATGGTATACATCATGTTACCAGTAGCACTAGTTCTGCACCGCTAAAAGCGGAAGAGAGTCACGGAGACTTAGTATATGTAGCCATTGAGTCAATTAACAGTCACGGTGATGGCTATTTTGACCTTGCCGAGGTTGTTATATGCGACTTGAAGTTTGGGGAAGGTATGGCTTCTAAAAAATGGATGTCGTTGCAAGGTGAGAATGTGAAGTTCTCTCTTAGATTGAGATTAAATATGCAACAGTCTCGCAATGGTAGAGTTGGGTTTTGGCCTCTGGTTCCCGCCAAGGATGTTTCTGTTGAATTCTTACTTCCTGCAACCCCCGATGGTTGTTGCGAAGAAGAAGAGGTGTTTGATTTATCAACCCTTGTTTTATTTGAGGGACATTTTGACGGCCCAGATGAGGGTGTCTCAGGACTTGCTCACTTAATCAGCCAAGGCTTCATAACATTGAGGATGGCCAACGATCAGAAAGTTGTATGTCAAAACACATCTTGTAGAGTCCAAATATTGATTACCAAGAAAGCTTTTGATGCTTGCAGCAGGCTTGCTGACAGTTCGAGGCATTCATGGAAGAAGAGCATGGTCAATGCTATGTCTTGGTTGCGGCCAGAAGTTACAACTGATGAAGCCATTTATGGGTCTTTTGCGTCGGAAAATATGGAAGCTAATTTTGATTTGTTTTCTCAGTCAGATGCCATTGATGATTTAGATAGTCACTTTGATACAATTGCTTTCTATGAAGCCATAAAAACATCTAAGTAAGTTCATTTATGCAGTTTGGATTTTTTATGGTCATTTTTTGTGGTATCTGATATATTAAATTCAATGTTTCTAGCAGTTTTCTAATTTGTGTGTGCCCAGAGAACAACCTTTCAGTTTCTTGAGCTGTCTTAAAATTTGTATTTGAGCTATAAATTTCACAATTGCAGAGAAGAGCCTATGTTAGAAGTTAACTTTCCAGAGTTACTTCCTGAACTTCGACCTTATCAGCGGCGTGCTTCTTATTGGATGGTTCAACGTGAGATGAGCGAAATCCAAGATGCAACAACTGAAAATCAACCAGGAAACATAAAAAATCCTCTATGTGTGGTTGTGAGCTCAACTAACTCGGAGTCCAAAATTTATTACAACCCCTTCAGGTAAGAATGTTTGAAATAATATCAGGAGAGTACTTGCATGTAATGTCCTTTCCTTTCTATGCCAATATCTTCTTTTTGATCAGGTAGATATGAGTATTTTAAATTTTATATTCACAAGTACTATATATGCACTGTGCAGAAGAGATAGGGTGGAATAATTCGTTTGTCTATCAACTGTGATAAAATAGTACACACAGATACTATGAAAACTAATTCCCAATCTGTAAAATCTGATCCTTAAAAAGCAAAAAACCGGAAGGAGAAGCTAACACAGTAGAGACAAATGGTATCATAGATTTTGGTATGTCACCTTTAAGAAAAGTAATTGGCTTCAACGCCATCCTAAAAAACTCAAAAGAACAAAACAGGGTTCAAATAAAAACCATGAAATGGCTGATTAAATGCCCACAAGGGTTGAGGTCTGAGGTCTGAGGTCTGGTGGAGTCTGATTGCAGTTAAACTCAAGACAAGTTGGGTGTTCTGCAACATCTGGAGCTGCTAAGGTTCTTCAATGTTTTGGACATTTACTCATGCCCGGACTTACAATGATCTCCTAACAATTACATCTCCTTAAGAAAAGAAGAGTCTCATCGAATCCTATTCTTAGCTGTGGTATCAATACATTCTATTTGATTTTCCTCTTCTCTTATTCCAGTCATAACTTACATACGCAGACTTGACTCCGACATTTTGTAGACTGAGAATTTCTGACTTGAAAACTTAAAAAATTACTTAAATTTCCTTAAATACACGAATTTTGTACAAAATACATTTATAAAATGTGGCTATTGAGTCTTTAAAACTTTGGAAAAATATTTCTATTAGATTTGAATACAAATATAGTGCAAAATTGCATCATAATGTGGATACAATAGCTAGCTGAGAACTATTATGAATTTATGATGATTGACTTTGAAAATCATCACATCAATTGCATATCTACACAATTTATTAATTACAAGGTTTCACAATTTTTGCTTCCCCTTTCTAGTAAAAAAAATTGGGAGAGGGTCTAGTCGTTGCAATTGGTTGTGGTTCCTTGCTTGGCTCCTAGAAGGTTGCACTTGTAGCTTCACCCTGCTACTAGATGGCAGTGACTTCTTTATGACATTGATGCCATCCAACTCAATATGTCATGGCCACAACAAGCCAAATGCTTAGCAAGCAACAACTGGAAGTCAAGGCTCCACCCCTGCTTCATAGGTTCAACACAATTGGGGCTATTGCTTGACAAGGAGGGGTGATCGATTGAAGAAGATCTACCAACATTGGTTCCTATATTAATGTGAAGACCATTGGTCCATTCCCATGGCTTCTGGTAATTGTTGGATGGTTTGCGGTAGAGCACCTCCTAGATGCTTGTGGTGATGCAAAGATCATGCATTTGTCTCCAGAAAATGCCACACATACTCCAACAGTGGCATAGAGCACTCTATGTAGGAACATATATTTTGCGGTAATCTTTTTCCTGCCAAACCTTCTATAGTTTTCTACCCTGACTTCAACAGGGTCCTATACATCTTGAGGCCAAATCCTAAAGGTCAACTTACATTGCCAGTCAGTGGACCGTTTTGAATGTCATACTGTAGAGATTAGGCAATGTAATTAATATGGTGGCACTCCCCAGGCTTGTGCTATGCTAAGTCTCACCTAACACATCATTCTACTTCCAACCACACTATAGCTGTTGAGAGACAAGGAGTCTATTTTGAAATAGTTCAACTTCCTTAATAGCCCTTGGCCTCCACAACATGTAATCTATGTATGTACATACCTGTAACATCAAACAAGTATCATAGAAATAAGATACAGAAGAAATAGATAAGTAGATGAGAAAAATAGTTGCCATACATCTTTATCAAGACTATGCCATTTAAGGATTAAAAGTTAAATAAAATAAATTTAGTGTTTTAGTTCTATATCTCTCTTCATCTTGGTACTATTATGTCTCACAAAGCTTCTACACATGCCCACAACTTTATCTAGATCCTCAACTAAAGTGTTGTCCACCTGGATTTAACCCATATATCAAGTACAAACATTGCCAAATTAGCAGTCCTAAGACACCATGGATAGAGGGGACTCCTGAACTTGCCATCAAAGGGAATGGTCCTGAGATTTTTCATCTGCATTTGCATTGTCTTGAACTTCTTGTTCCATGATTTTAGTATTTCATTTTGGTCTTGAAGACTTTTTTAGATTTGGATAATAGATGGTAGATGTTCTATATTTAGTTATGTGGTCTTAGGGAATGTATGGGGCTTTATAAATAGTGATTTGCACATAGGGAATAGATTTAAATTTTATAGGCTGCACCTTTTTGTTGGTTTTTGAATTTAAATGTGTAATAACCATCCCTATTTATTTTGAAATATATGATGCAAGATATAAACTAATGAAGAGTAACTTGCCGATTGTTAGCTTCAGATTACATGCATGATAATAACCCCACATATGCAAATACTCTCAATAACAAACTAAATGAACTGGGGGTTTGTCGCCATTGCCACTTGGTCAGCACATTAGCATAAATAAGAAAAGGAAATTGCAACTAACTAGATGAAAGGGGGGGTTTGTCACCATCGCCACTCAGTTAGTTACATTACCATGGAAAATATCATAGCATTACAAGAGAGTCTTTCTTCACATCAAGCATATGATAACTCAATAACAATATCAAAAGAGGTATGACTAGCAAATTAAAATCAGACTTCTAATATAAAAAACAGACCTGAAATTGTCTTCAAAAATCATTAAAGTGTGCTCCAAAATATTGCCAACAGTAAGCAAATCATACTGTGGACTTAGGCGATTATTTGCAATGATAGAATATGTCACTAGCTGGTCCAAGTCTGCTCCATCACTCTTTGTTTGCGAACAGTAGCATTAAACTCAGTTGAAAATGACAAATGACCACTCAAAATCCATTGTCCAACAAAGAGGAATACTCAGAAATAATACCCAGAATGATAGCAGGTCTGATCACTGTAATATGAGCTAAAGTTCAATTCCCAACTACTCAGAAAAAGCACATCAACACTCAGCAAAAAACAACTGATGATTACCAAACTTAAATAGCACTCCAAAAAGACTCACACCACACCAAAACCAAAAAATCCACATCAGAAACATAAGAATATTTTCATCTTTCTCATATCCAAAAATGCCCACAAAGTCAAAATAATTGTAAATCTTGAATCATGAGCACCAACCCAAACCAAGATTTCCACATCAGAAACATAAGAATCTTCATCTTTCTCAAATCCAAAAACACCCACAAAGTCAAAATCATTGTAAATATTGAATCACAAGCACCAACCAGCTATGGGTGGGTCTCTCAACACTGAAACTGGCAAGACAGGAAGAGGGTTTGAGGGTTTTCGTCCTTAACCAGAAAAAGAAAAACTCCTTGAGCTCATTCCAGCAACATAACATTATCTTCACAATATTCAATAGAAGAAGAATGAGAGCTAAAACTCTATTCTATAGATAATAATTCCGATAAAGTTGTCATTGTCTAGGCATGACCCAAGGGTGGTCTTTTGAACACTTTATTTCACTTAAGTCATAAAGTCACTTTATAAAATATTTAATTGAAATAATAGAATAATATTTCCCGGCCTTAGGAAAACCTAAAACCATAGACTTTGCACTTTGAAGCTGAGTAAAAGCTGAGACTGAGACCAGTTACCTGTAATAGCATTTACTATAGATAATAATATGCTAAAAATAGCCAAAACCATTGAAACCCTAAAATTGAAAATACTACTCTCAGAAGCTGAGGGGAACTATGACTGCAGCCTGTTAGATATAGCATTTACTAAAAATGATAATATGCTAAAAATAGAAATGTTCTAGAAAAGTCCTGAAACTGAAGATGCTGCATGCTGAAGCTGAGAGGAGGTTGAAGCTATGATCGGCTACCAAAATTAGAGATTACTATAAATAGTATTTGTTAGAGATCGTGAAAACTGAGCTCAACTCCACTCACGTGAGTGATTAACATCAACCTCAAAAAGCGGATTGTCATAAGACAATGTTGCATCCATCTCGAATAGAGGATTGTCCACAAAGTGAACCTCACCACTGTGCTGATCTGTACTGTAACATAACACTCTCTCTATGTCACTCACCTCATAATCAACAACATGTGCACTATCATTAGTGCACACATCAACATCCACAAGCATACTACTAAACATCTCAATGGATGGCTCAACTAGTAATGTAGAAGCTACTGATATGATAGTATATTCACTCACTTCTGCCAAGAAAGCTGCATGTCCATCCAAAACTCAATCCTGGGACCTATTACCAACCACTGAGTTTTCTGATTTATTTCTCAGGTCTGATTTGAAAAATCTGATTTACCGTGGTCCACACCTACGTCACATAACTAGTTTCTAGCACCCAAATTTTGAGTGTCTACACTGGGTAACTCCATGCAACCATCTTTCACACATGGAATGGCTGCTATCTCATGAGTGGGCTTAACATTATGACTGTTGTCATAAAAATCAGAACTGTGAGTGCTCACCTCTTCCCCAAATTTCACCCTCCTACCACCAGACACCATTTTCCTGTCATTGCGTGAACTATCTCTTCTTGCAAATAAGTCACAAGCTATCCTGTGATATTTTTTCTTTGCTGAACTAGTCATACCGTATAGCTTTGGATGAAAGTTCAAAAATTGGTAGAAAAATAAATCTTTCTTAACATTTTGAGGAAGAGTGTTATATTCCTCAAACATGCTAAGCACTTCCTTCCTTTTGACACTCATTATATTTTGTGGTGTATCCTTTATCCGATTTCCCTGTTTAAGCGATCTTCTGATTATTTCCATGACTGACATAATAGCAAGAATGTTGATCACTCACATATCAACTGTATGATCAATATAAAAATTTTCCAACCCCCAAACAGTATGGCAGGAAACCGCTCTGATACCACTGTAATAACCCCTACAGGTTATTGCTTCAATTATGGCTTTGGATTCTAAATATTATTCAAAGTTTGTGTTTTTGAAATGTTTTTGTGTTTTTTTTTGAATATATGCTTTTTGAATTTTCACTGAAATTAAACTACAATGCATGGAAATTGTAAATGTGATTCAAACTTTGCACACCAAGCTTATTCATTGCATTTTTGCAAACAAAGACCACAATGAATGAAATATATAATATTTGGCACTTATTTAATTTCCAGAATATATATTTGAACCTGGAATATCTGAGAAAGTGCGTTGCAATTTACCAGAGATAACCGCAACCACCAAACACCGTCTTAGCTTTGCCGTGGAAGCCAGTAGTTGTATCATGGCTCAATATCAAACAAAAGCAGGCCTGTTAAATGAAACACAGACCCTATGCTGAAGGCGCAGCCTTACCAACTTTCAACGCTACCAAATGTATTAGATTTCCTTCAGAAATCGTGGCAGCCACCAAAAACTTCTATCACAGCCTTGGATAACTGCTGCAATCTGCTCTACCAATTCAACCGAACACCTTCAAATGCTGAAGTTTAAATCTGTACACCTGCACTAGAAACACCTCTCAATCTCTACCTTATTCGCTGTATAATTTCCACCATAAATCGCACAATTCATTGGCAAATTGATAACCAACTTAGAGTGCAAACCACTTAGAAGAATTTACAATTCTTCCATCTGCAATTCTCTCAAACCCTAGGCACCTTCAAACATCAAATTCATAATAATCAAGCATGCAAAAATGATCTGCGATTCTGATCTTCCATTGCTCTTATAATCCAAAGTTGCCAAAATCCAACAAAAGCTTCAACGTTACTCCTCACATAAATTTTGAATTCATGTATTTGCTTTTGTTACTCACTTTGAATTATAATATTTAATAACATTTTCCCTCCTTACTTAGGCGTCCATACTCAACTCTTTTAGTAAACAATTATTATGTTTGCTTTTACGTCACGCAATGACTTAAGGTAAAATAATTAGGACCCCATTTTGAAATATTCCTTTAATGCACAATTTAAATCAATTGGCCCCAAACAACTTTAGAATATACTTTATCATAACTTTATCATTAATTAAATGACTTATTTAAATAATATCCATGAACTCCAAATCCTTCCACTCGAACAACTGAAAATCTTGATATTCCTTTCCTGAGTCTGGCGACTAAATGCCCTATTGAAAATAGCAATATGACATAACTGACTTACTATAAATAGTTAAGTCTCTGCGTAAATGAAGGGTTGTGACTCTTTCAAAGGGTGGTATTGTGAAAGGTTGTGAGTCTTGTGACCATTGCAGAGGGGCAAATATGATGAAGGGGTGTGACTCTCCCCCACATTGGAAGGTATAAAGGGAAGAAGGTTTCATTTTAGGGGATGAACTTGGGGAATGTTATATTATTCTCAAAGGCAACAATGAAAATTGGTGACTCAACTTTTCTGAAAGGTGGTGACCCTTTCGCCAATAAAGGGGATTTCATATCAAGCATCGAAGAAGTACAATCATAAGCATTCAAAGGTGCCTTAGATTCAAGTATAAATATATTAACCTACAACCTAGATATTTCTCTAAATAGTGTGGTATGAGATATAATGCATTTTGTCTTGGTTGGGTCATTATTGAATGATATTATATTGCTACTGTTATGTCTGTATATATATACATTGTTGTTCTTGTTATAATTTTACATATCCATAATAGAGTAGATGTAATGATTCTTTAAAAGCTTCATCCAATTTGGCATTCCATTATGGAGGGGAGATGTGGGCGTATAAGGAAGGCAAGTAGCCTATTGGTTCATTCGAGTTATGTTAGGAAGCTGGATGACAAATGTACTTTGTTGCCCTTAGCTGGCCGAATGATGAATTTACTTCCGCCCCCCTAAATTGATGGATAGGCTCATGTGCCTTGTATGATCTCTTGTTGGCTTCATATAGCAGATGAGTCATTGGATAAAGCCTCAAAGAAATCCCACATATACTATATGACTATTATATTTGTAACTTGATTATATGTTTATTTATCTTTTGATAAGTAACCTGATTGCAGGTTCTAAGTTAAGTTTTAATTTGTGAGCGTAGTCCAAACCCTAGTTGGGAATTTTAGGGTAAATCAAGTAAAGTCCCAATAGAGGACATTACAATTGGTATCAAAGCATTGATCCTGCCATCCTGTAGGGTAAAGATGAATTAGTAAATGCATTCTAGCTAATAAGAAGGGTCTAACAATGTGTGTATGCTTTGTGTTTGCATATGTTCATGTGTATATGTGATGTCCCCTACTGGGACTTTACTTGATTTACCCTAAAATTCTCAACTAGGATTTGGATTGTGCTTGGAAATTGCAATTTACTTAGTCTTTGTAGTGTTCCGGTTTACTCCTGAAGGGACTAACTTGATTACCTAGAGTAAACAATGTACCAGAACATCATCATAAATAATACCAAAAATAAAGTACAATCACAATGAAATGTTAGAAGATATTATCTTTTATTTCCCAATTGTAATGTATACAACACGACAATGCTCCTTTCCGAGGGAGAAGTAATTACATATATAGAGCCAGATGGTTGGTTAAGAGTACCAACCGTCAACAACCACACACAACCACTCAAAAGTAATTACCACTACATGACCAATCAATTATTCACTAACTACAATGTTTATTTCCAAGTGCAGCAACACTACCGTCTACATCAGCCCCCCCTAAAAAAAGAGACAAAAAACAGAATGGGGCTTAGTGCATAAAATAGAAAGGCTAAGAAGAGGGGTGAGAAGACGTCCCTAGAGTAGAAGAAGTTAGTGTGGTTAGGTTGGACTACTGCTTTAGGCATTGAAGATGTTGGTTAGCACCATTTTTCGCTTCCTAAATGCCTTGACCATATACGCTGCCTCCATCACTTGTTTCTTAGTCTTCTCTAGTTCTTCATCGTTTTCCTTCAACCCCTCCTGTGTGGCAACTAACTTGGTAGTCTTCTTTGCCAACTGTAATTCTGCCTAGGCTAATTGCTCTTGTAGTTCTGCAATTATACTCTCCAAGGCTGTGACTTGAGAGTGCTCCTAAACAAGTTGTGTCTTGCTCTTCTCGGCCAACTCAGAAAAGCTCTTCGTTCTTGCTCCAATTGTTGAGTATCCTTGTCCTTCAATGTATTGGACACTTTGAGTGCAATAGCAAGGTGGTTATGTCATAAAAATAGATCTCTGAAACATGTCTTTATGCTATGCAGTGGACAAAGGACTTGACTGTGGCGACCACCAACTTGCGGTCGTGGTGGTTGTTAAGCTGCCTTCATCTCTTTAGTTTCTATATGTGGCCATCCCTTCGCTGTTAAGCACTCAATAAACTCTTTGTGACACTCGACCTGCATGAATGTGAGAAGCCTCTCCGCCACATGTGCCTCTAGGGGATCTTGCCCAATGTCAAGGTCTCTGATGACTTCCCTACTTGTCTCGTAAACAAGGCCATCTCCTCTAGCTAGCAGGCATATTGTTGGATTGTACCAATGGGGTCATGGCAATACGACTTGTCCAACCCTAGCACAATATCCTCCCAATCCCCCAACGATGACCCAACTGATTGCGAAGATGGTGCTAGAGTGGTCTCTACTATCTGGGGTTCCACTGTCTGGTGGAGGTGCTCCTTTGCTACCTTTGAAAGTACTTCCATCTCTTTCACTCCATCTCCTGCATCATCCCTCATCATCCTTGTGACTTTTGCAAGGAGCTTAGGAGACTCAACTAGCGATTGCGAGGCCTTTGGTGGAATTCCCAACAATTGTAACGATGAGTCAATAGTGGCATGGATCTCACCCTTCCTCGGCTAGCATTGTCTCACGACTCTCACCTTTAGTACCCTCGGTTGGCATTGTCTCACACTCAACACCCTCAGCTCGCATAACTCATACCTCTGTTGTGGGCTCACCGAATGGAGGCTCTAGTGATGGTTACACCTCCACTTCCCCTGATTGTGATATCTTCAATGATATTGACGTTGACACCTCCATTGCTACCATTTGTGAAGGTGTAACATCCTCTGTTGGTGCCAATGCTATTGTACGCGAAGTTGAAACTTTCTTTGCCGATGCCATGGAAGTGGTGATGGCACTGTGAGTGACTGGACTGGTAATGTTGCCAGTTGGAATACTACCACGAATGTGGCCGATAAGGCAGCTGCAATAATGTTATTGTCCATGTCATCCTTCTCTCTAGTAGCCACCAGAGTGATGTTCGCAACACTCTCATTGGCTGAAGACACCTCAATGGTGTCTTCCTCATCCCTACTTCCATTATTGGATTCTTGCTATTGTTGTAGCTCTTGTCGCTACCTCTTCCTAGTTGGTTGGTCATCCCTAGTTTAAATATCCAAATGTGTCTAGTAGTAGATAGCAGGTGTGGGTGAGTCTGCTTGATTGAGTGGCTAGTGATTACCCCACTTGTGTGATGGTACTTGGACCCACACTACGTTGAGGAAGAGGCCGATGACATGCTGTGCCATGTAGAAACATTTGTGTTGCAAGGTGAGGAACTCTTGGATTCTTTTTGAGAGTATCAATGCTTAATTATATACTCTCCCAATACTTATCCCTACCTTGAGATTATCTACCAGATTGCTATATCTAAAGCTTGGTTGGCGCCTATGAGGAGGCTCTTATTGATGTCCACTATACACTTCCATTCCGGTGTCGCTAGGAAAGTTTTGTTCACACCCCTACTGCTAAGTGAGATCATCACTGCATACCAACTTCAAGAGGTGCCTCTTCTACTTTGTGGACATCTTCCCTGTTAGCTTGGCCACTTTCACTCCTTTGGAGGGTATTCCAAACACCCATGTAAATTCAGCTGGCCAAAATGATATAGTAATGTGGTTTGCGGTTGTGGTAGGGGATGATAGTCCTGTGCGAGTGCCTGTTGTAGCACATGACCATTGCCTTCAATACTTATTTGAATTCTCTGACATTAAAGACAAACATTTGTATGGTTCTATCTACCTCTGCATGCTAGAGAACTTTCTTCATTTCATTGTTGTCATCTATCTCCTGCCACCATGTCTGACATTCTACGCCACTCAAACCCTCCTAGGTGAGAGTGTTTACTATAATTCTGTAGTCTCCATGTTGCACACGAGGCTATGACTTATTTATTTTTGAACTGTTCGCAGTTGCCCTTCTTGCAAGTTGTACTTAATGGAGCTTTTTGTCTCTGTTGGTGGTTATTGTAATCGCTTCTTGCTTGTCTTGGGTTGACAAAACTGACCTTAACCATCTGCCTTTTTAGTAATTAATAACACCAACTTAGCTTTTTGTAATTGCTGACTGTGCTTTTGTACTAACCACTTTCATGCAATATTGGGGAGTATGGCAAGATGGCATCTTTGTACGACAAAAGTGCTTGTCCGTACTAGTGAAACATAGGGATTTGTTCCCCCCTGGAGCCTTGCATTTCTAAGATGAGGATGTCTTAGGGACTTGGGGATGGGGATGAGGTATCCCCTCGCCTTCCCACCATCGCCACAAGGATGGCCAAAGATGACCAAGAGTCTCTGGGAATCTTGGGGACGCCCAGGAGTCCCTTGGGCATCTTGCGGACTTCTAGAAGTCCTCTGTCCCTAAACGTCTCAAAAGGGTACTTTTAAAAAAAATTTCTTTATTTTTTCTATATTTTCAAGAAAATCAGATATATACATATATTTTTGGCTAATTTAATGACATTTTAAGATCATTTGCAAACCTAATATGAGCAATTTATGAGGGTTTGTAGCTGCTATTGCATACATTATTGCTGATTATTGTGGTTGACAATAATAAGCGCAAGGAGACCGGTGACACATAGTAATAAAGCTCTAATTGATCATCAAAGCAAGTGGTCAACAAGGAAGGTGCAACCGGTAATCGGTAATAGGAATCGAGGAAAGGATGCAACCGGTACAACCAGAGGAAGGTATGGTGACAAGTTAAGGTTCTTACCTGTGCACAACCTAAGGATTTAAATTGATCAGTGAAAATTTCATCACGAGTGATGAATCGGGGAAAGTCACAGTCGACAAACAGTCGTTTGACTCTTTGACTGGGATTTGTTGCGCGCAATCCAGAAGACGTGTTATCAAGACAATCGGTGCAAGGTGCAATTGAGGGTTTTAATGCCGGAGATTGTGGCATTAAAACATGTAGAAAACTCTAGTGAAGGAAAGCTTGTAACACGCATCTGTCTTTTCCTTCATAAAGCAGAAAAAGCACATGGCATGCATCGGATGTTTCCTCAGTGAACTGAGACTCCACTGGGTGATGGATCCGAAGGTGATCTTTAAATAGGTTGTGCATGTAAAAAGAAAAAAGGGCAACAAGTCTGTAATGTCCCCGTTTTTCAGACTTCGGGATTAGCTTGGTTTGGCGACCCTCGCAGGCTAATCAGGCAATCAGAGGGGGTCAGATGTCAGAGCCAGTGTTGGGATTCCATTCTGGGGATTCAGTTTATCAGGTTTGCTCTTCGTTTGGGTCAATTCGGTCGACTTACTATTTTTAGTAAGTGGTATTTTGGGGATGGCCAGGATTAGCAGGGTGTCTGCACAGAGTGTCAGATGATTCAAGATCGAGCTTCAGGGAATCTCCAGTTTGAGAGACTTACTATTTTTAGCAGCTGGCTATTTTTGGCGGTGGGTTATTTCCGGCAGGGTAGTTGGCGTTTGGGCTCTGGTGTCAGAAATGAGTTGGTTTCAGTTAGTAGAATTCAGTTGCTTTGTTTTTAAAGATATTGTTATTAAATTAAAAGTATTTTAATTTAATGACTTAAGTACTTTATAACTTTATTGTTATAAAGTGAAATTAACATTTAAAAGCCTTTTATATTAAAAAAGTGAAATTGTGTTTTTTCCAAAAAAAGCTATAAGTACAACTCGAAAAAGCACTTTCATTTACCAATTGATTATTTGATATTTTGTTTGTGAGAGAATTCTGCTTGGCTTTGGAAGCTAGGGTTTGAGCTCGGTCTTCAACTTTTGGAGAGAGTTCTTTTGAGATTTGTCGAGTTTGGTCTTCTTCCAGGAGAGAGCTCGTTCTAATTCCGAATTGAATTCAGTGCTGAGGTATACTGGATTTGTATGAAGTTTTTATTCTACAGGCAGGAGTTTGTTCTCAAAGTTTGAATTATCTTCATGTTGGGATTCCAAAAATTGATAGAATTTGCTGTGATCATTCATTGAGCATTTTGGTTAATAAATTGTGGAAGTTTATCCAATTTGTCAAGGAAGCCGAAATATTTTCAAGCTGTGAATCAAGGAGTGATTCGAAATTAGTTTTGAGACCTGGCATTGATTACGCATGTGCTACATGAGAAATTTTGGAGTTGCGTGAGCTGTAGTTAATCCACGCCACCTCCTTCCTTGTTGCTACGGCTATTCTGGGAGCCATTTTTGATATTGTCAAGCCCTGCGGATAATTCTTAAGTGTTTCCTGACCACGCGATAACAGTCTGGACTGCAGCTTTGGCGTCAAGGCATAGGCAGGTTATGGCAGCAGTGCCTTAAGCACACGGCATGTATAAGGGAGCCGACTGGATTCTACAAAGTTTTGCGGGTTAATCACAGGTCAGACATGTATTAATATAGATGCCACATGACTGTCCCAGGGTGACATCAATAAAATCAAAGCTGCGACATTGCATTCTTTTGGAGAATATTGTCTTAACAAGGTGGCAGAATTACAAGGTGCTAATCATTTTAAAATAAATTTTGTGATGTTATCTGATTATGATATAAAAATAAATGAAGTTTTTTCTTGAGTTGTTTAATTTCCCAAATTTCGTTATTTGAATTTGGTGAAGATTGATTATTAAATTGCAATTAAAAGATTTATTGAGCAAGTGCTGCAAATATTTTTAATAAAATAAGTGGATTTGGAAGAAGCTAGTTCCGGTTCTTCACAAAGTCTATATATTCCTTAGCCTGTGAAGAATATTGTTTTCCTTCATTCTGCCAAAGAAAAGAGTGAACCTATAAGCTGAAAGAAGCTACATAAAGGTGAAGAGAAGAAGAAGAGTGTGCAAGGAAGCACAATAGCCAAGGAGAACATACCTGCAGTGACTAGTGATGATTCTCAATTGAAAAAGAACAACGATCTTATCAGACTCAGCAAAGCCATTCTTAAAAGATCAAAACCTCTATTGCTCTCTGACCATTGCAATAGCAAAATCCCAGTATTTTGGGTGGACATTAACAGGTCCCTTGTATTAAATCCCTTAACCGGGTGACATCTGCTGAAGTGTTCTAAGTCCTCTAACTAGGTAGTTTCTAATAGGCCTTATTTTTTAAAATCCCTTAACTGGGTCGCATTTAACAGTGCGTTTGTAATCCTTTAACAGTGAAGGCTCCTTACAGGGCGCACTTCAGAAGAGTGCAAAATTTGTGAGGTTTCCTCACACCATGGTTTTCTCCCGATTTGGATTTCCATGTGATAAATCTGGTGTTGTTTACTGTTGGTTTGTGTGATTGCTATTTCTGTGATAGAATCTATTTTGCTTACAGTTTTTGGCTAGAGTATATAACATTTAGTACTAAAAGTTTAGTGGGTGTTGATTCACCCCTCCCCTCACAGCACCGGTTGGGACCTTCAATTGGTATCAGAGCCATAGTTCATTTTCTAAGCTGCTTAAACGCAACAGGGAAAAGTTCCAATGACGAGGAAGGAAGGACCAAAGTTTTCCAAGGAAAAATTCACCTTATGATGCAGTAGAATGAAGCTGTACATGAAGACAACCGGAGATCAATATTGGAATCATGTAATCCATGACTACACTGAACCCACCGGTACCTTGACGCCTGATCAACAAAAGATCAACACAAAACACATAGTTGCAATGGATATGATAGCAAGTACGCTACTTGATCATGTATATGCATAGATTGAAAATTTGACTACTGCTTGCAAGATGTGGGCTAAGCTACAAATTGTGTATGGTGGTGACCCACATGTTCAAAGAGAAAAGGTAGAGAGCCTCAGAGGCAAATATGATGATATGAGGATTAATGAAGGAGAGGATATTGAGCATTACAACAATAGAATCAAAGAAGTGATGAACTCCATCAAAAGTGCTGTAGGAACACTGAGTGAGGAAGATGTGATAAGCAAATTACTGAGAACACTAAGGCCACAATATGCTATCAAAATCTCAGCCATACAGGAGCTTAGATCAGTGACCATGTCTCAAGTCACTCTTGACTCCCTAATCGGTAAGTTGATTGCATTTGAGTTGAGTAATTTTGATAACAACTTACCCATGCTAGAAGCTACTTTTAAGTCCTCTGTTAATACGTCTTCCACCAAGAAAGGAAGAGAAACCGACAATAGTTCTACCGGTAAGGCTGAAAGTTTTGTTGAAAATCTACTCTCTGAAGAGATGGAGCAGGATGAGTTTGAAGCACTCATCGCAAGGAGATTTCCAAGAGGAAAAGGGAAGTACAAAGGTAAATTTCTACTAAAATGCTTTTCTTGCAATAAGATAGGACACATTGCTGCAAGGTGTTCAGATAATGAAAATAAAGAAAAGACCAACCAATTCAAGAACAAAGCAAATGAGTGCTACCTTGCTGAAGAAGGATTGTGTCGTGAACAAGTAAGAAGCAGAACTGCATTTCACAGTCCACAACAAAAGCTGAGTATGTTGCTGCTGCAATCAATTGCACACAGGTGATCTAGATCAAATAGATATTGGAAGGAATCCAAGAACAGATACCTGAACCGATTGCAATTTACTGTGACAGTACAAGTGCAATAAACATATCTAAAAATCCTGTCATGCACTCCAAAACAAAGCACATTGCTATAAAGTATCAATATTTGAGAGAGCAGGTGCAAAATAAAGAAGGAATATTGGAATATGTTCCCACAAAAGAACAAGTTGTTGACATATTCACAAAGCCTTTACCGAAGAATACCTTTGAGTATCTTAGAGGTAAATTAGGGGTAATACCCCTTCCTGATCTTCAGTAATAAGACAAAGATGTTAATCAATCCATTGTGCTTCAACAGAGGAGTCAACCTCATCTTAACAGGATCGGTGACAAAGGATGACTGCTCGAAGGGGGAGCAAGCTTCATAAAGGTGGTCATCTGACTAGCCTTTGGCATTATTGTCAAAGGGGGAGATTATGATCGGTGAAGATCTGGTAATGTTTTGCCATCAATGCCAAAGGGGGAGATTTTCCTCACACCATTGTTTTCTCCCAATTTGGGTTTCCACGTGGTTGTTTACTGTTGGTTTGTGTGATTGCTATTTAAGTGATAGAATCTATTCTGCTTACAGTTTTTAGCTAGAGTATATAACATTTAGTACTAAAAGTTTAGTGGGTGCTGAATCACCCCTCCCCTCTCAGCACCGGTTGGGACCTTCACATTTTACGACCTGTGTGTGTGTGCCACAAATTTGGTGCAATTCAGTTGGGAGAAAAAAAATGAAGACACTGGCAAATCTGAAAAATGATCTTTTCTCAAAGGATTTTAATGATACCTTTAATGGTGAACAACTAATAGACTTGCAGAAAGAAAATGAATTAGGGAATTGGCTATATCTAATTGGATTACAGTTAGAGTCCATGAATTTTCTAGATGACGTTCTTTCTAAGTTGGAAGAATTAAATTTATATTTGTCTAAAGTTGATCAATCTGATTAGAAGCTTTTGAATTGGGCTTTGCAGCCCTCAATACTTGCTTTGGTCCAGCATAGGTTTATGGAACATCCACATAAAGATGTTAAACTTGCAGTTGCTACATGTCACAGTGAGATTATGCGAATAACAACTCCTATAGAAGCGTATAATGATGATGTACTAAGAAAGGTTCTACAATTGATTGTGGATAGCCTTCATGGGTTACATGATGTCAAAGACCCTAACTTTGTTAAGAGGGCTAAAATTTGGAAATTATGTCAAAATTTAGATCATTTGCCATTATGATTGATCTTGAATGTAATGATTTGATTCTTCAAATGTTTCAATGCTTCTTAATAGAAATCAATAAACATCATCCAACAATGTGAGGGCTTGTATGCATCCTATTATATCCTTAATCTTAGATGAGGATGATGACATTTGTAAGTAGTTGCAATCAGATTTGTTGGCTATTTGGAGAAAGGAGTATAAAATCTCACCTATGGGTGTTATGAGCTCTCAAAGGAGTTGGTTGAACATAAAATTGAAAGGTTCAAGGAACAAATGACTGAAGATGAACTAATTTTAATGGGCTTATAGGTTGCAGGATCTTCCAAAAAAGGTAAGAAACAAATGAGAAGAGAGCATATTTGTTTCACATGTCAGAAGACTTGGACACTTGATTACAATTGTGAGGTTAGTGAGGATGATGAATCAACAAGAGAAGATGGGTTAGTTAGGAAAGAGAATGAAGAACAAATGGCTTTAGGTGAGAAGTATTCTAAGCTCTTGGTTGGTGACGTAGAGATTATTATTGATAGACCCCATGAAGAGAGGCTCCTTTGATGAATCTATATGTCATCATAATGCTGCTCCATTATTTCTTCATGAAGAAGACATTGTAACTTGTGAAATTGCCAATATTGCTCCTATAAAAGTTGATCTAATACCAGATGGGAATAAGTAAGAACTCCAGGACAGTTTTGATGAAAAACATGCATCAAGGAAGGAAGAGGAGTTTGAGGATGCTGAATACACAACACGAAGATATGAGACAACTCTTACACATGAAGAAAAGTCAGAACAAGGCATTAAGGACGCTCAAGAGTATGAGGTGCAAATTGAAAGTTGAGGTTGTTCCTAGTCTGATTTTGTAGCAGCAATTAAGGAAAGGCATGAGGAATATGACTTCCATTCATTGTTATGATGGTAATCCTTTGATTATGCATGAGGTTGACACTCAAGAATTGAGAATCAAACATGGGGCCAATTATTCTAGAGAGCAGACTGATTGGATGAAGCATAGGGATAATGTAGATATCAAGTTGATTGATAACTCACTCTTTGAGATGAGTGCTCATTGGACATTTGAAAATCCACTCTTTGAGTTGGATGATTGAACACCTCTTGAAGTTGATCAGGAGTCCCAACTCTTGATCTTGTAGGAGAGTACTTCTCAGATTGGTGCTGATTGCAACCATGAGGTGGCTGCCTTGTCACATTTGACAGATGGACATTATGCTGATTACAAATCAACCTTGGATAGAGACTTGGCTATCAGTATGGACAAGGAGTACATAAGGAGAGAAGACAGTGTTGATGAGTATTCGTTGATTCGTTCTCCTCTTCACGCAGCTAGGACTCAACTTCATTGCTGTGACGATTTATTTAGTGCCTTTAGTAGCTCTATTGTCACAGAAGTTGAGCATGATGATGACACTTGGGTAAAGTATATTCAGTATGTGGCTGATGAGCTTGGTACGCTAATTGTGCTTGTTGGTGTGAATTTTTTACATAATGATTTGCATTGTGTGACTCCTGGTACAGAGAGACAGTTATGGAATCCTAGTGTTGATTTAGGATTCCCAGAGGAGTCAGTTAGTGCATCACATTATGGTTACATTGTGTGGGATGCATTTTGTTTTCCATACAACCCAACTATTGAGGACTTGCTATTCCGATTGATGCATAGGTGTGGGATGGGTGGTTGGTTTGGTACGCTTCCCTTCATGAAGGAGAAAGCCATGTCCAACAATGTTGTCAGTTTGCTTCTCTAGTATAGTCACCTATTTGGGATACATGTTAGAGAGGCAATGTTGTGGCAGTTGGACATTTTGGACATTCCACCTATAATTGGTATGGAGCGATAAGATATTACAGATAGTTGGAAAGGTGGATGGCCCTTTTGTTTGTGGGACCCAGGAGGAACATTTTCATGGATAGTTATGTTTCAGGGAGCTGGTTGGCATAATGTTGAGCTCCCACCATCATTTGACATTAGAGGTGTATGTGATTTCAGTTGGAGTGAGGTTCTCAGTTGGATTGAGGATGTTCTCATACATGATAGCAGCACATGATAGGATGACTTGACTGATTATACATGTAGGGTGATTTGGGATCCTGACATTCAGTTGATTGGTGCATTGGTTCATGATGAGTTGCTTCACAACTCTAAGCTTGGTAATGTTTATACCAATGCAACGCAATAGATTGACAAAGCATCATTCTTGTGGTGGATATGAGATCTAGACATTTGGTTTCCAACAAGCAGGTGCAGATTGCTTGAGGACAAGCAATCTCTGGGAAGGGAGGACTTTAATGTCCCCTTTCTAGCCCATCAATTCATGATGATTGTTAGGAATTTGAGCTGTCATTAGTGTTCATCTACAAACACGTTGTATCAGTAAGGAGTCACCAGTCACTCACAACACTTGTCTTCTAGACACCGGTTGCCGAGCAACATAAGAGTATGCACCGGTAGATGAAGTGAAGTGCACTCACTGGTAGACTAATCTAAAAACATGCACCGGTTTCTGAGTTCATGTATAAGTTGAACCGGATACAAGATCACACCGGTCTCGGTTTAAGACAAGGTAAAGATCTGCACCGGATTAAGAGGATCAGTTTCAGTTAGAAGCCGGACTATACGGGACATCCACTAGTTATGAGCGGAGTTAGCTTTTTAACAAGAGTTAGCTTTATTCTTGCGGATGTCTTACAAAGTGGACTCCAGATCATTACTTGCAATTGTTGCTGATTGCATGATTCATTGCGGAGTTTGCGGCATGGCGGTTCTGTGAGTTAAGAGTTTCATTGCGATGAACTCTTTTAGTATATATACAGGTCATAGGATGCAAAGAGAGTTGTTGTTGATAGTTGAAGACTGCATAGAGCGGAGAGGAGATATCTTCTGAATAGTGCTTTTAGCACAGAGGTGAGGAAAGAAAGAGAGATCAACAACTAGGCAGACCGGGGAAGAGATTCAAAAACAAGATCTAATTAGACAATCAGTGTCATAATAGATCATTGCTTTTATCAGAAGTGAAAGCAAATCGAAATCCCTCTATTAGGGTGAACCTAATCGGTTCTGTATAAAATCCCCTAACAAGATAACATTTTGTTAATGTTCAAAGTCCTGTAACCAGGCAGCTCTTAACAGGGTTTAGATCTTAACAGATTTCTTGTAAAATCCCTTAACCGGGTAGCACTTTAATCAGTGCTTTTGTAAGCTCCTAACAGGACGCCTTCATTCTACAATAGTGAAGTTGTGAGCTCTGTCTCACCGTAGTTTTTTCCTTCTAACCGAGGGTTTCCACATACAAATACTTGAGTTGATTTGTGTGATTATGTTTATCCTTGTGAATGATTGTTTACGCTTTGTTTTACATTCAAGAATTTGTTTACAAGCTTTAAACTATAATATTGATAGTATTCACTGATTCACCCCCCCACTCAGTAACTGATAAAGTATTATCAGTGTCGTTAGCCATTTTGCCTTAGTCTCGTGGGCTAAATAGGACTTTACAGGGATCAGAGAGAGATTTGGCCTTGGCAATTCCAATTTTAGGCCGATCGGAGTTGATTTAGTAGGGTTTCCAGATACTTGCTATTTTTAGTAAGTCAGCAGTGGGCTTAGTGATGTTGGTATTTCAGAATTAGACTGGGAGCGTGTCACCAAGACCTTTCTAAAGACCTATCACACATGATTATCCGAGTTCGATTGATCAGTAATTTTAATGCCTGAAGATTAAATAATTTATTAATAAAGTGACTATTAAATTAGAGTACATATTATTATATGTCAGTTTATTATTAAAAGAACACTTTATTCACTTAAGTGGGAAATTATATTTTAAAAGGAAAAAAGTGATTTATCAGTTGAGAAGCCTCTAAGAAGATGCTGCATTCATGACTGTGATTGTCATTGATGTCAACACAGTGATCTACTGAAGATTAGCAGAAAAGAAGACAGTGTTTGTATTAGCGCACATGGGATATTGAAGATCAAGTTATGCGGAGTTGAGGACTTAATATATGTTGTGTCCTGAGATCGTGGTCAAGAGCGCATATCATTCTTCAGCATGCTTGGTTTATTTCTTTTGGAAGAGCTCTGAGAGATTCTTGTTCAGTTCTAGTTTCTTAAGGACGAAAATCCTTGAGATTCTTTCAGCAGGTTTGAGGACAGAAACTCTCGAGCTTGGAGGCAGTGGACGGAAACCCATTGGCTGTTGTTGGAGATATCACTCAGGTGTCTCACTTGTGCTTCAAATTCATATCTTTGATTATCCAATCTGACTGTAAGTTCAGTGGCTGCGATTGGATATTTTGTTGTTGCTTACTAAACATTTAAATGCAATATTCATTTCAGAAATTTATATTTCGGTCGTCTATTGTATGATTTTTGGTATAGTTTGTTGGATAAATTGAAAATCAGATGCATGCAAATGTTTGTTTAAATTGATGTGAATTCTTTGGGAAAATCTGTTGAAAATATCTCAGCGGGATAGTACAGTGGTATTAGAGTTGGTTTTCCTGCCAACTTGTGAGGTTTTATGAGTAACAAAAGTACATTTGTGTGTCTTTAAAGATCAATCTGCAAAAAAAGTTTAAATATCAAACGAAGGTAATTTGTTGTGGTCTGGAAAGCAAGGATAATTGTTTGGTATGCAAAGGTTTGTTTAAATTTTTGTGAATTCTTTGGGAAAATCTGGTGAAAATATCTCAACGGGATATTACAACAAATTTCATTTAATTGTTTGAGAAGGTGATACCATCATGAAAGTAAATTTTTCTAGAATGAGATTATATTTCAAGTCAAATTGAAAACTGCATTCACATTGTTTCTCTTGTTATTTCATTTGCAAATATTGAGGATCTTGGCAAGTGAATTGGTGCCTATGTTTCACACAATCTTAGAATGGGGGGATGGATTTTGGGGATGGGGAATGAAGGACATTGATTTGGAGATGACAGTTGGCAGGGCTTTGTGGGTGGAGTCCCTTGTAGGGTTGAAGGTCAACATTGCCCGTGGGCTTGAGTGGCATGCAATTTTCTTAATTTTATCAAATAATAAGAAATCTGATACAAGGCATCAGAAAAGGGAAGATGATTAGAAGAGTTAATCTGGGCAGAACACATCGAATGGACAAGCACTCCAACTTTTAAGGAAGCAAACATACTTATGATTGAGCATCAATAATTACCATCAGCCAATAAAAACAATTCTTACCTTTGATGGAAGAGATAGCATTCAGATCAGACTTCAGCGCAGTAGACTTATTTCAGAATTGTTATAACCACATCTAATAATCTTAATACTTACTCGTTTGGTATATAATTTGCCTGTACATTACTTGTTGATATTTATCTCTTATCTCTATTATCTATATATAGGTATGATGGAATATAAATGCATGTGTCTGAAATAGATTTGTTTGAAACCCCCATCATGTAGATTGCTATTTAAGTAGGCTAACCAAGGGATGTGCATGTTGCCTGCCCTTGGGGCTAAGAGGGCAAAGATCTGCTCTTGGGCTTAGATAGAGCAATTAAGAAACTCCCATTACAACCTCCTCTCCGACTCTACAATGATGGCTATTGATCCTAAGGGAATGATGCATAGATTGGAAAAGCAAATAGAAGTACCCCACTAAGTAGGCCACCTTGGTGGATGTCCATGTTGCCTGCCTGCTGGGGCCAAGAGGGTGAGTGTCCACTCTTGGGCTTAGTGCAAGATGGCTTCAGGTGGACCTATTGTGCTTCTTCCTCCAAACCCTAGTGTGTTTGAATGGTAATATTACTGTTGTATGAATATTATGTGTTATTATCTAACTCTAATAATTGGAAATGTATATATGTATGTCCCCTTGGTTATGGTTGCAGGATCTAAATCCAAGATCGTATTGTTTAAAGGAGATACTTTACTTGGTAAATATGTAATTCTAACCCTAACTTGTTGCAATTGTGTTTCTAGGGCAAATATGGAAAGGGACATTACAAGGGGCATGGACATCAAGAAAAATGTATCATTTTTTTACATTTGCTTTTTGGAGGTTTTTGATGCAAGGGGTGACCAATAGCCTCAAAGACGCATGAAAGATACTTGAGAGCTTGCTTGAAGTCTAGGGGACATTTATAAGCCCCCCTGATGTCCCCAATAGGGTAGACATCTTCTTTTTGGTGGTATTGGGGGGATAGTTGCAGGTTCCCCAACTGTTCCCAAGTCTTGAGGATGTCCTCACTTCCAAAGACATCTTCTTTTTGAGGGGGATGCCTCCCTATGTAACCTTGATTGGTGTTGTTGCACTTAGGTTTTTTATTTTCCTTTTAATGTTTGTACCTTTAGAAATTCACATTTAGGGTGTTTATATGGCCAATTTTGAAGCTTAAATGCATACAATAATCAATTTAACTTACATATAAATTATTTAGCATGCAAAGAGAGACAATCATGTCTTTAGGATATGTTGGATGTTGAAAACAATTTTTGCAACAATAGGGTTGAGCCAAATGGCTATCTAAGGTCTTCAAGATTATATTTCTATCTTGCTACAAATTTCATATTTTAGCAAGGAACTACTTAAAGGTATTCTTGATGTTCATTTAAATGTCAAGTTTGAGAGCTTATATAATGCTCTTTTGTAATTCACTTTGGTAGGGCTTGTAATATAATATTTCAATAAGCCAAAAATATTTATTTCTTGTAAAATTCGATTGGGGAAGGTGAATGGTTAGAGGAGAAGGTGATTTTTTTTCAACTATATATTGTAAAGTCTTAGCATTGTCAAGGAACTTTTGCATTTTTACAAACAAGGAATGGGAATTGGGACTTTGTATTTAGTTTTGGAGAATAAGAAGCAACTTTTACTAGACTTTGTGTCTTCTTAAATTTAATACAAAACTATGTTACCCCAAGTTTTTGGGATGGTGATGACATGGGACAAGGAGATGTGTTTTGGGGATGGGGACTAGAGGGAGGCATTTTAGGGGATGGCAAGGGGCAACTATTAAAAATATAGAAAAGTTGAAATTGTAATGTCCCCATTTTTTGCAGGGCATTGATCTGATGGTGCCAGGTCATTATTGTGATCCTTGTGGTCTGGCGAGGTGTTTAGAGGGTCTTTGGTGTGAACTTACTATTTATAGTAAGTCAATGGATAGTCCGATGAGCTCATATGAGTTAGAGGAGTTGAATTGATGCTCTCGGTTTTCATTTATGGCTTCCGGTTTGGGCTCCAAGAATCTTGGAGAGAGCGTCTATTTTTAGTAAGTCACCCCGTCAAGTTCATTCATCATCTTTCATCATTTGGATCAATCCTGTGCAGACAGATTTCGATTCGGACACTTCTTCAGTTGTTTTCGCAAGACGGGTGGTTTATTATTATTATTATTTAATTAAATTTGCTAAGGTTGCCATTTTTGTTAGTATTATATGCTGGATACCTTAGTGTTATAGCTCGTTGGAACTACGATGAAAAGTTTCAAATCTTGGGCACAAGAAATAGGGACCTTGCATGTCATAATTTCATGATATTGGTGAAAAGGCTTTTTTTTTGGAGCCAAATAAATTTATAAATTATATTATTCAATATGTGCCTAAGTATAAAAAGTGTTTTAAGTGAAAAGTGTGTGAGAGAAGACACTTTTGAATTATAAAAACAATGCTTTGTGAAAGGAAAATCATCCATTGTTGAATTATGATTTTATTGAAGTTGTGAGAGAGTTTACCCGGGTAGGGTTTTGAGGACTGATTCCTCTTCTGGCAATTTGAGCCATTATAGGTTGATGGTGAATTTTGCAGTTGTAGTTCTGATTCTGAATTTTAATCCAGTGCTGATGTATACTGGAATTCTGAGAAGTTTGTTCTACAGGCAAATCAATTTATTCATTTTGGGATTTGATTTGTCTTCTTGCTGAGGATTAGAATTGATTGGGGAAATCTGCAACGAATGCTATAGGTTGGGAGTTGAAAGACAAAGAATTCTGTTCCAGAATTCCTAAGTGCAGCCATACGGAATTAAAGACTTCATATTTTTCTAGCTTGCCGTACGCCATCAATTCAGGCATGCTGCGTGAGTTTTTTTTCCTTGGTTGGATGGTCATGTGATGCTTATTGGGTGAAGGTGATAAATGTTTGGGAAGAAACGTGCATAGCAGGAGCTTTTTGAGATTGAAGTGGCTTGCGTCCATTTCCAGATTTCATTATTTGAAACCAGGTTAAAAAATCAGACTTGTGATAATTCAGAGATTCCCATTTGTTATAGCCAGCCGTAAGTTTCATACACCTGCAGCTGGATTCATTTTAAAGTGCCAGGTTATTTTGTTAGTTGTAGTATGAAATCAGTTATAATAGTTGCTTTAATTCTGATATTTGTAAGCAATTTAGTGGTGTTATAATTTCTGATATCATTCTAATAAATGATGAAAATCTGAAAGTGTTCATTGAATTGCAAAATTATTGTTCATATATTCTGAAAGTTATTTTAAGTGCAATTAAATTAGAGGGAGCCAGACAGACTCTTTACAGTGGTATCAGAGCTTTTATCCTGCCATCCTGTGGGGTCTGGAATCATTTATATTCCCGAAGTAATTTTAAAGTGACCAGCACTTCCATTTTCCCTAGCTATGGATAAATACAGGAGGTCCAGTTCTGGAAGTCGTCATAGCAGTAAGGGAAATAGAGAGGAATTAAATGCTTTAGTAGAAAGCATGGAGAGACTTAGACTGTATCAGCAGAGATTGGTAGAGAGTTTGTCGGATCCAATTACAGTAGACAGGGCAACGAGATATATGGTCTCTGCCTTTAGAAGGCTGACATTGAGTTTGCAGGGGAGAAGGCTGGAGTTTTCTCCGACAGTTGTCCATGATGCTGATGTTCCTACATCTAGTTCAGCACCTGCTATTTCCATCTGCAGTGGTGGTGATGGATTTATTGCACAGGAGTTGGTGGATGTTTCAGTGCCATTGGTTGATAGCAGCGCTGAGCATCACCAGGTTGAGGCTCCCAAAGCAGTCACTACGGATTGTACAAAGTCAATTGATGTTGCAGTTATCACTGAGTGTTCAGACTCTTTCATGGAGGGAGTTATTATTGGAGATGTTTATGTCAGCTGTAGTAGTGTTGCTCTAGTTCAGGAGGCAGTTGCTTCCTTAGATGGGACCGAGGCATGTACGGAGTCTCCCAATGGTGAGGTTGGTGATCAGGGCATTACAGCGGGGTCAGTTGATGACAGTTCGTGCTCCAACATTATTGGTGCACAGCCTGACGTTGAGTCATGTGCACAAAGACACGTGTCCGCAGATGAGATTTCAGCAGGAGTGTGGGAGCTGATAGTATAGACACATTTGATGACACTTTTGAGGATGCTGTGAGTTGCATTGGAGATGACACCACATGTGAGATGTTGGGTGATGACTGCGAGGAGCGTATGAGCTTTGACAACTTAGAGATTTATGATAGCAGTCGTAGTGTGAGATCAGTACAGGAGACAGTTGTTTCTTCTTGTGTTGAGGATGTGTGCATGGAGCTTTCTGGTGATGACACTCAGGATGGGAGTGTTGCAGTTGATTTGGGCGACGTAGTTTCATGCCACTATATAGTTGATTCACATGACGACATTGAGTTTTGTTCGCAGCCAGAGTTAGTAGAGGAGTTGTGCATAGATGATGTGGACACTAGCATTAAAGATATCTCCGATGCTGAGAGCGAGGACGATGAGTGTTGTAGTGTTTCTGGCTTTCTATATTTGACTTTGGGTGTAGATTCAACATTGTCATATGGTGATGGTGGGTTCCAGGATTTTGTGTTACAGGGACTCACAGATGAGGACAAGGAAGCTTATGAGTGGCAAAGTTTGTTACAGCCAGGGCTTCCACTTTTAGAGTTGGGGTTACTTCTTCGGTAACTCATGAGGATGTGTCTCAGGATCTGGACTGTCAGATGGTTGCAAAGGACGAGGTAGCTGGAGATTGTGTTGAGTCAGATTCAGTAGCAGCTTCCTCGGGGTTAGATGAGGACGTGTCCGATGCTTGTACTCAGTTTGTAGATGTGTACTTAGATGAAAGTACACAGAGAGACAGTGATCTTGAGGGGAGTTTGTTGGATATAGCTTCCTCTCATAGTGTAGACAGTGCGTTTGAGGTTGTTCATAGGAGGCCTGTTGTGCAGAGTCATCATGTGACTAGCTAGTTGTGAGTTGATGAGAGAGATATTACTTCTACTCTCGAGCATTTTGATGCCGCTCGTCAGTTGTTGGCTGTTTATGGTTGGGGTGCTCCTATGACAGATGAGGCCAGTGGTGGTTACCTCTCATTGACAAAGATCCATACCTTGCGTGAGGCTATCAAGATTTTGAGACATAACTACTTATAGATGGTAGCCGACCGAGATCACCTGGTGGAGTGGGGGAGTACAGCTTATGAGGCATTGATGGACAGAGAGGAGGAGGTGAGTGAGCTTACCCAGGAGCTCACAGCGACTACTGAGGTTTTAGAAGACACTCAGTGGGCCCTTTAGGAGTCGCAGATCCAGTTAGAGGAGGTGATCGTGGAGTTGGCGCATTTGCGGTCCACACCAACCCCACACCCAGTTCGATTGCACATTGAGGTGGTTGGTGGTGAGTTTGCTCTTATGGGTGGTGATGAGGAACATGATGATAAAAATTGTCATTGATGTCAAACAAAGAACAGAAATTTATATAGTATATAAAGCAAACAGCAAAAATATAATAAAGATAATTAGAGAAATACATATGTATATATGTATATAATAAAGAATATATACATGATGAACAGTATATAAATAGTTTATATTTATGAACAGATCAATGATTAAAGAGATCTGTACTTTCTATTAAGAGATCTTTACCCTTTTACCAAACATGAAGCATATATGCTAGACTCATTTATAAATGATATGTATCTGCTACCATGTGTTAAAAGCAACTATGAAGTATTGTAACATGAAGGATATCTGCAGATCAAAAATCAGAAGACCATTATACCCAGATTATTGAAAGGTCCAAGTTACCTCTGTTCCATTCACAGTGATTAAAGCAATCAAGAGTATGATAAGGTTGACTGCATGATGCACAAGACAACATAAAAGACATCAATAAACAAGTGTTGTAAACTGCGAATTCAAAAAGAAACTACAGCGACTATATTTTGTTTATACTGCCAGCGGTTCCAAAGGAGAACAGAGACTCACATACATATAGAAGCAGTGATATTATTATAAAGAGGTGGCAGCGATTTTCATCAGAATATAATTATGAGAACCAAGGTGTGATCAAAAGAATATGAAGAGCGACTGGGATTTGTAGAAGCTTTGACCAATCGTCAGCAGTGATATTATAAACAACAAAGACAATGCTCATTCTAAGGAAAACAAAAGAGATTATAATACGGTGAACACAGCGTAAGTAGTTTTAAATACTTGGCGCGATTAATAAGCAGTCCACAGATACCATATTAAACGGGCGCAGCATCGAAGGATTGAAGATATTTTAAAAGAAGATAAAAGTATTATTTGCAGCGAAAGTTGGATGAAGAATTTTATGTATCGAAGGGTTGCAGGGGTTAACAAAGATGCAGCGGCAGAGTATTATCAAAAGACGATTTACATTAATACTTCGAAGGTATATATATCAGATTCTACACAGCAGACTATTAAAATAAGGATGCCGTAAAAATATACAGCAGTCGATCTATGTTTATCGAAGGTTCATGGATTATATTAGGTATAAGGCATATGCATAAAAGAGTTTTTAAAGAGAAAGTCTAAAGTTTTAATTAATATGATTAATAAAAGAATTATTAAGGTTAATAATACTTTAATAAAAGAGATACCTTTTCATAATAGAAAAGACACAACTCTTAAAAGGACATGATGTTTCACATGAGTATATATACTCAATCTTATTTTGAAAATAAAATTATTAAGTCAGCATGGAATAAATTGAAAAGAAGAGCAGAGATAGATATAAGAATTCAAGGCTTATAGATGCAGAATATACATTGATATAAGATATATTTTTGAAAATAAAAGGAAGAACAGCAATAAAGTAAAGGAGAGAAAAATTACAGAATTATTCAGATATTGGCTGACTTAAAAGAGCAGATTGCATCCATCATCAAGTTGAATAAGCAACTATATAAAGGTGGAATTCAGAATTATATTCAGAAGTGAAGTAGGTGCTTTGCTTCAAGGTTGGTGCCTTCAGATAGTGGGTTGGTGCTCACAGAACAGCGTTCGGAGGTTGGTGCTTCCAGTGGGTTGGTGCTCACAGAACAGCGTTTGGGGGTTGGTGCTTCCAGTGGGTTGGTGCTCACATAAATTGTAAAAGAACATTATTATATAAATAAAATAAACTATTTGGAGAATTATTTTCTATGTGCACAATTGTTAAAGTTACGTTTGAATAAAGTTCTTTTTTTAAAAGTTAAAAATTGTTAATATACTGATTCACCCCCCCTCTCAGTATATTCGTGTGCTCTTCAATTGGTATCAGAGCGGGTTCCTTCTATATAGCCTAACCGCTTGAAGGTAGATCTAAAAGAGCACAAATGGCTGAAAGTTTCCAAAACAAGGCACCAAATTTTGATGGGACAAATTATGCATTTTGGAGTATAAAGATGGAAGCATATTTAAATGCTATTGGATTTGATGTTTGGCAATCAGTACTAGATGGTTATACACCACCAGCAACCCCACCAACAAATGTAGCCGGAAAAAGGAGAAGTGAAAATAATGCCAAAGCAAAACATGCTATTCTATGTAATCTAGCCGACTCGGAATTCACAAAAGTTATGCATTGTAAATCTGCAAAGGAGATATGGGACAAGTTGAAAAATATATATGAAGGGACCGACAATGTAAAGAAGGCCAAACTTCAAACTCACCGAAGCACATTCGAAAGTTTGAAAATGAAGGGAGATGAAAACATAGCCTCATTTCTTTCTCGTGTTGATGAAGTGGTCAATTCAATAAAAGCCCTTGGTGAAGAAGTAGAAGAACAACTTGTGGTTGAAAAGATCTTGAGATCTCTACCCATTAGATTTGATTCTAAAGTATCAGCAATAGAAGAAAGGAAAGATCTAGATAAACTTACTAAAGATGAGTTACATGGAATCCTTACCGCTTATGAAATGAGAATTGGAGACAAGGAACCTAAGAAGGAAATAGCCTTTAAAATTTCTAAAAATAATAAGAGCAAGAAACAAATTTCAAGTGATAGTTCAAGCAGTGAAACTGATGAAGCTGAAGCTCATTTCTTAAGAAAAGTGAAAAAGGGAAGTGGAAAATATAAAGGGAAGTTTCCTTTCAAATGTTTCAATTGTGGAAAGATAGGACACTATGCCTCAAAATGCCCTCAAAATAATGATGACTCAAGTGAAGATGAAAAACAAGCATACACAAAGAAGAAATGGAAAAGTAACAAGTTTAATAAGAAGAAAAGATATCAAAGCAAAAATAAAAAGAGTTTTTATTCAAAAAGGGACAGCTCTTCAGATGAAAGCAGCGAAGAATGCCCAAGTGATGATGAGGATGAGATTCTATTCATGGCTGAAGCAGTCTCCAATGATAGTTATGAAGAAGAGGAAAACGAATCAGGTAATGATGAAGAAGATGTTGATCTCCAAGAAGAACTTCATTATGCATATAAACAAAATGAAAGACTAAAAAGAAAACTTGTAAAACTCAAAGAGGAAGCTACGAAAGCAGTAGAAGAATCAGAACAAACAATTGAAGATTTGAAGAATCAATTAGAAGAAGCTAAACAAGCTGAAACTAATTTAAAACTAAAAATTGAAAAATTAGAAAGAGAGTTGAAGGAATGCACCATTAATAATCTCAAGTTTGAAAAAAGTTCAGAAAAACTAAATGATATCATTGATAGTCAAAGACCTTCTTTCAACAAAACAGGTGTTGGTTTTGAAGGAAATTCAAACACTAATAATACATTCAAAGGCTTCATAAAAGAAGGAAGCAAATCAGTCATAAATGAATCACTAAAAGAAAACAAGCCTAAAGAAAATAAAGAAGTTGATAAAACTAGTCATAATTTTCATGGTTATTGCTATTCTTGCAGTTGTTTTGGTCATAAAGCACGAGAATGTAGAATACCTAGACAAAATATGAATGAATGGAAAAAGTCATATTATAGACAGCTTTTTTCTTATAAATTTAGTGGTTATTGCTACTCCTGTAACAAATTTGGTCATAAAGCTCTAAACTGCAGAAGCAAAGTGAAGAATGTTCAAAATTTCAGCATACATAATCCCTTTGCTCCATTGGTAAAATATGATATTTTATGTTCTAAGTGTAACAACTTTGGACATGCTGCCCACAATTGTAGAACTATCTTTCCTACAAATCAAGAAAAGAAAGAAGATCCTCTCAAAAAGAAAGTATGGAAAAAGAAAGAGAAATCACTATTTGTTCAAGTAGCTCTACATGCTCAAAATAAAAGGGATTGGTGGTACGTTGATAGTGGATGCTCTAGACACATGACAGGAGATAAAAGCAAATTCATTTCTTTTGAACCAGCAGATGGAGGATCAGTGAGATTTGGTGACAACTCAAAACGTTATATAAAAGGAAAGGGAACTCTTAGTCTAGACCATGGCAAAACAAAAACAGCTGATGTTTGGTATGTAAAAGGTTTAAAAGAAAACTTACTAAGTGTAAGTCAGCTTTGTGATCAAGGGCATAATGTGACTTTCTATTCTAAAGGTTGTGAAATTAAAAAGGATGGAAAATTAATAGCTAATGCTTGTAGGATAGCAAACAATTTATATGTTTTGCAAGAAATGAATGATGAAAATTGTTTCTTTGCACAAGAAGATGAAAATTGGCTATGGCACAAAAGATTAGGACACTTGAACTTTGATAATATTGTCAAAATCAGTCATAAAGGAGCTGTAAGAGATATACCTAAGATTTCAAAACCTACAAATATCATTTGCAAACAATGCCAACTAGGGAAGCAAACAAGAAACACCTTTAAAAATAAGGAATATTCTACATCAAAACCACTTGAGCTTATTCATTCAGATCTTTGTGGTCCAACTAGGACAAAAAGCCTACAAGGAGAAAAATATTTCATATTATTTATTGATGACTATTCTAAAATGACTTGGGTAGCTTTCCTAAAAGAAAAATCAGAAGCTCTTGACAAATTTAAAGCTTTCAAAGAACTAGTTGAAAATGAAATGGATGCTAAAATAAAATGTCTTAGAACGGATAGAGGTGGAGAGTTTACTTCTCATGAATTTGATGAATATTGTGAAAAGAATGGCATAAGAAGACAACTTTCAGCACCTAGAACTCCCCAACAGAATGGAGTTGTAGAGAGAAAGAATAGAACCGTGCAAGAAATGGCAAGGGCAATGCTAAATGAATCCAAGATAGCTGATTCCTTTTGGAAGGAGGCAGTACATACAGCAGTTCACATCTTGAACCGGGTACAAGTAAGAATAAATCATGATAAGACACCTTACGAGCTGTGGAAAGGAAGACCAACATCAGTCAGGTATTTCAGAATTTTTGGAAGTATATGCTATATAAGACGAGATGAAGATGATTTGGGAAAATTTGAAGCTAAAGCAGATGAAGGAATTTTTCTTGGATATTCTTCCAAGAGTAAAGCATATAGATGCTACAACAAGAGACTTCACAAAATTGTTGAAAGTGCAAATGTAAAGATAGATGAAGGAAAATCATTTGAGAAGATAAATAATGAAGTGCCAAGCACTTGTGAAGAAATAGAAGACCCTAAAGATGAAGAGGAAGAAGAATTAGAGCAAGAAGTTTCCAAGACCCCTTCAAGAGCAAAAACACCAGCAAAGACTCCATCAAAATTTGTTCAAAGAAACCATCCTGAAGACTTGATCCTTGGAGATCCAGATAGAGAAGTCCAAACAAGAAGGAGATTTGTCAATACTAATGAAAGTGCACATATATGTCTCTTATCCAAAATAGAACCAAAAGACTTCAAAGAAGCAAGTAAAGACAAGTGTTGGGTGAAAGCAATGGAAGAAGAATTAAATCAGATTGAGAAGAATAATACTTGGGAAATAGTTCCTAGACCAAAAGACAAAAACGTCATAGGAACCAAATGGGTGTTCCGAAATAAAATGAATGAAAATGGAGCAGTCACAAGAAACAAAGCTAGGCTAGTTTGTAAAGGCTATGCTCAAGTAGAAGGAGTAGATTTTGAAGAAACATTTGCCCCAGTTGCAAGATTAGAAGCAATCCGGATGTTCTTAGCGTTTGCAAGCCATAAAGCATTCAAGGTCTACCAAATGGATGTCAAATCAGCCTTCTTAAATGGAGACTTAGAAGAAGAAGTGTATGTTGAATTACCAGAAGGGTTTGCATATTCAGAAAAAGAAAATCATGTATGTAGACTTAGAAAAGCTCTTTATGGGCTAAAACAAGCTCCAAGAGCTTGGTATTCAAGGTTGGACAGGTATCTTCTAGATCAAGGTTTCAAAAGAGGTATGGCTGATAGTAATCTATATATCAAATCTGAAAATAACAAACTTTTGGTAGTAGTAGTATATGTAGATGACATAATATTTGGAGGAGCAAATGACAAAATGTGTAAAGAATTTTCAATGAATATGCAACAAGAATTTGAGATGTCCATGCTTGGTGAATTATCCTTCTTTCTTGGATTACAAATTGAGCAAACAAGTAAAGGAATATTCATTTCTCAAAGCAAGTATATCAAAGAAATATTAAAAGAGTTTGGGATGGAAGATTGTAATCCAGTCAGCACTCCCATGATTACAGGATGCAAGCTTAGCAAAAATGATGAATCCCCCGATGTAAATGAAACTCAATATAGATCTATGATTGGAAAGTTGTTGTACTTAACAGCCACAAGACCTGACATTCTGCAAGCAGTTGTTGTTGTAGCTAGATTTCAAGCAATGCCAAAAGAATCTCATGTTCTAGCAATTAAGAGAATATTGAAGTACCTGAAGGGCACTATGGATCTTGGTTTATGGTATCCAAGAGATAAAGATTTTTCACTTACAGCCTATACAGATGCTGATTTAGGAGGGAATATTGATGATAGAAGAAGTACGAGTGGAGGAGCATTCTTTCTTGGTAACAGTCTAGTCTCTTGGTTAAGCAAGAAACAAGGTTCAGTAACACTATCTACCGCGGAAGCTGAGTATGTTGCAGCAGTTGCTAGTTGTACACAAGTGCTTTGGATGAAGCAAACACTAGGAGATATCAAGATTGAATTTGAAAATCCCATTCCCATTTTTTGTGATAATACAAGTGCAATCAGCATTTCAAAAAATCTAGTCATGCATTCCAAAACAAAGCATATTTCAATCAAATACCATTTCTTGAGAGAACAGGTACTTGAGAAGCAAGTCAAGTTGGAATACATTAATACGAAGGAGCAGTTAGCAGATATCTTCACAAAACCACTTCCGAAGGAAACTTTTGAGTATCTAAGGGAAAAATTGGGAGTACTATCACTCTCATCCATTCATTGAAGATTTCATAAGAAGCATGTGTTCAGGGGGAGCTAGTCTTCAGCCTGGGAGACTCTTTGCCAGATGACAAAGGGGGAGAAATTGAAGATGAAGGGAACGGCGAACTAAGGGGGAGCCTTGCACAAACAAGATCATATATTTAGTTGCCATCAATGACAAAGGGGGAGATTGATGAAAATTGTCATTGATGTCAAACAAAGAACAGAAATTTATATAGTATATAAAACAAACAGCAAAAATATAATAAAGATAATTAGAGAAATACATATGTATATATGTATATAATAAAGAATATATACATGATGAACAGTATATAAATAGTTTATATTTATGAACAGATCAATGATTAAAGAGATCTGTACTTTCTATTAAGAGATCTTTACCCTTTTACCAAACATGAAGCATATATGCTAGACTCATTTATAAATGATATGTATCTGCTACCATGTGTTAAAAGCAACTATGAAGTATTGTAACATGAAGGATATCTGCAGATCAAAAATCAGAAGACCATTATACCCAGATTATTGAAAGGTCCAAGTTACCTCTGTTCCATTCACAGTGATTAAAGCAATCAAGAGTATGATAAGGTTGACTGCATGATGCACAAGACAACATAAAAGACATCAATAAACAAGTGTTGTAAACTGCGAATTCAAAAAGAAACTACAGCGACTATATTTTGTTTATACTGCCAGCGGTTCCAAAGGAGAACAGAGACTCACATACATATAGAAGCAGTGATATTATTATAAAGAGGTGGCAGCGATTTTCATCAGAATATAATTATGAGAACCAAGGTGTGATCAAAAGAATATGAAGAGCGACTGGGATTTGTAGAAGCTTTGACCAATCGTCAGCAGTGATATTATAAACAACAAAGACAATGCTCATTCTAAGGAAAACAAAAGAGATTATAATACGGTGAACACAGCGTAAGCAGTTTTAAATACTTGGCGCGATTAATAAGCAGTCCACAGATACCATATTAAACGGGCGCAGCATCGAAGGATTGAAGATATTTTAAAAGAAGATAAAAGTATTATTTGCAGCGAAAGTTGGATGAAGAATTTTATGTATCGAAGGGTTGCAGGGGTTAACAAAGATGCAGCGGCAAAGTATTATCAAAAGACGATTTACATTAATACTTCGAAGGTATATATATCAGATTCTACACAGCAGACTATTAAAATAAGGATGCCGTAAAAATATACAGCAGTCGATCTATGTTTATCGAAGGTTCATGGATTATATTAGGTATAAGGCATATGCATAAAAGAGTTTTTAAAGAGAAAGTCTAAAGTTTTAATTAATATGATTAAATAAAAGAATTATTAAGGTTAATAATACTTTAATAAAAGAGATACCTTTTCATAATAGAAAAGACACAACTCTTAAAAGGACATGATGTTTCACATGAGTATATATACTCAATCTTATTTTGAAAATAAAATTATTAAGTCAGCATGGAATAAATTGAAAAGAAGAGCAGAGATAGATATAAGAATTCAAGGCTTATAGATGCAGAATATACATTGATATAAGATATATTTTTGAAAATAAAAGGAAGAACAGCAATAAAGTAAAGGAGAGAAAAATTACAGAATTATTCAGATATTGGCTGACTTAAAAGAGCAGATTGCATCCATCATCAAGTTGAATAAGCAACTATATAAAGGTGGAATTCAGAATTATATTCAGAAGTGAAGTAGGTGCTTTGCTTCAAGGTTGGTGCCTTCAGATAGTGGGTTGGTGCTCACAGAATAGCGTTCGGAGGTTGGTGCTTCCAGTGGGTTGGTGCTCACAGAACAGCGTTTGGGGGTTGGTGCTTCCAGTGGGTTGGTGCTCACATAAATTGTAAAAGAACATTATTATATAAATAAAATAAACTATTTGGAGAATTATTTTCTATGTGCACAATTGTTAAAGTTACGTTTGAATAAAGTTTTTTTTTAAAAAGTTAAAAATTGTTAATATACTGATTCACACCCCCTCTCAGTATATTCGTGTGCTCTTCACATGATGATGTGGCAGACACACATGTTCAGGATATGGGAGCTCTTGGTTCGGATGAGGTAAGAGTACCAGTGGAGTCGAGCTCTCAGGTTGATTTGCTTCCCTTAGCTGGGAGTGAATCTATTTCATCATCTCACATAGTTGATAGCATGGGATAGTTGGCTGTGCCACATTTTCAAAGGGATCAACTATGGATTGCGGGGGAGCAAGTTGACGCTTCCACATATAATTTCTACTGCACCGAGTCATTTATGGAGTATTTACTTGAGAGTATAGATGTGCGACAGGATTCTTATAGAGTGTCTGAGGGTACTCTCATCCGAGGCTCTTGTGCTATCTGGAGGTTGGTAGGGAGTATTGTGGAGACTCTATCTACAATGCTTCCCCACAGGGATTTCGAGGTTGGGTTTGTTGAGAGAGTTGCTCAGGGGCCTACCCAGCCTACAGTTATGCGGAGTCAGAGATTGGAGCCATCTCATGACCCCCAGTTTGGTAATGATGAGCTATTGACAGAGATTGAGGTTTCCGACCGGCTGTATACGGTGGGGCATGTTCATCATTTATTTTTTGACCCACAGGTAGAAGATTTCATCTCTCGCAAGGGTAGTTTGGCTCCTAGTCCTTATCATCCATTATGGGATGGGTTCTCGCCATCAGTAGTTGATGGGAGTTTTGGTTGCAAGTCAGTAGCAGGTGACTTGCAGAGTTATGGTGATTGCAGAGATTATGCAGTGTGTGGATATCCGGGTCCTGGTACAACTTTGTTCAGGGGTATTCATCACTGTTGTGCAAATGGTCTACACACTCAGTACAAGTCAGTTGGGAGCACAGGGGGAGTTCAGTGTGTATGGGATCAGAGTCTCCCATACAACTTGGTTTTTGATGATCCTGAAGTTCACTTCTTTTGGGATCCGGGCAGAGACAGATTCAGTACAGGAGTTTGGGTGAGTGGTTGTTTTGGGTCTCTTTACAGAGTTATCCGATTTGTATTTTTGGTGATGTTACAAGAGCCTACAGTTGATGTCAGTGGCACGGTATACTGTTTTCTGTGGGATCCAGGTGGATTGTGATGTTTCTTGTTCCGGTGATTGCTTGTGGACAACCAATCTTGGGGAGGGAGGACTGTAATGTCCCCATTTTTTGCAGGTCATTGATCTGATGGTGCCAGGTCATTATTGTGATCCTTGTGGTCTGGCGAGGTGTTTAGAAGGTCTTTGGTGTGAACTTACTATTTATAGTAAGTCAATGGATAGTCCGATGAGCTCAGATGAGTTAGAGGAGTTGAATGATGCTCTCAGTTTTCATTTATGGCTTCCGGTTTGGGCTCCAAGAAGCTTGGAGAGAGCGTCTATTTTTAGTAAGTCACCCCGTCAAGTTCATTCATCATCTTTCATCATCTGGATCAATTCTGTGTAGGCAGATTTTGATTCGGATGCTTCTTCAGTTGTTTTCGCAAGACGGGTGGTTTATTATTATTATTTAATTAAATTTGCTAAGGTTGCCATTTTTGTTGGTATTATATGCTGGATACCTTAGTGTTATAGCTTGTTGGAACCAGGATGAAAAGTTTTAAATCTTGGGCACAAGAAACAGGGACCTTGCATGTCATAATTTCATGATATTGGTGAAAAGGCTTTTTTTTGGAGCCAAATGAATTAATAAATTATATTATTCAATATGTGCCTAAGTATAAAAAATGTTTTTAAGTGAAAAGTGTGTGAGAGAAGACACTTTTGAAGAATAAAAGCAATGCTTTGTGAAAGGAAAATCATCCATTGTTGAATTATGATTTTATTGAAGTTGTGAGAGAGTTTACCCGGGTAGGGTTTTGAGGACTGATTCCTCTTCTGGCAATTTGAGCCATTATAGGTTGATGGTGAATTTTGCAGCTATAGTTCTGATTCTGAATTTTAATCCAGTGCTGATGTATATTGGAATTCTGAGAAGTTTGTTCTACAGGCAAATCAATTTATTCATTCTGGGATTTGATTTGTCTTCTTGCTGAGGATTATAATTGATTGGGGAAATCTATGCTATAGGTTGGGAGTTGAAAGACAAAGAATTCTGTTCCAGAATTCCTAAGTGTGGCCGTACGGAATTAAAGACTTCATATTTTTCTAGCCTGCCGTACGCCATCAATTTAGGCATGCTGCATGAGTTTTTTTTCTTTGGTTGGATGGTCATGTGATGCTTATTGGGTGAAGGTGATAAATGTTTGGGAAGAAACGTGCATAGCAGGAGTTGTTTGAGATTGAAGGGGCTTGCGTCCATTTTCAGATTTCATTATTTGCAGCCGGGTTAAAAAATCAGACTTGTGATAATTCAGAGATTCCCATTTGTTACAGCCAGCCGTAAGTTTCATACACCTGCAGCTGGATTCATTTTAAAGTGCCAGGTTAATTTGTTAGTTGTAGTATGAAATCAGTTATAATAGTTGCTTTAATTCTGATATTTGTAAGCAATTCAGTGGTGTTATAATTTTTGATATCATTCTAATAAATGATGAAAATCTGTAAGTGTTCATTGAATTTCAAAATTATTGTTCATATATTCTGAAAGTTATTTTAAGTGCAATTAAATTAGAGGGAACTAGGCAGGCTCTTTACAGAAATATTCATATGATAGCATTGATAAGACAGTCATCATACATCATCAAACCTTAGCACATAATATTAGAGTTCAATTGATATTTCCATTCCATAGATAGTGACGAACAAATGAAGTTTTAACAAAATTTAATTGTATTCATTGACAATATGCATATATAACCCCAAACAATACATCATGTGCCTCCTCTTCATTAACTTGTGTAGTATTTTTAAGATCAACATCCCAATGTACAGGTAGAGTTTGATGATACTCATGTCTGTTGATCCTAAAGTCGCAAGTCATTATGTATAGTTACTAGCTTTTTTAATTGTCTAGAGATAAACCTATTCTTCTTGACAGACTGGATGATGCTATATGTAGGCCAATTCCTCTTTGTAGTAGAGGAACGAGTGACCTACAAAAGGAGATGAACCCTCAACTGTGGTCCATCCTTGCTATGCCATGTCCACCATCCAATGGGGTTGTTTTAATATAATGTAGCTCTATCCATCTGTGCTCTTTGGTCTGCTAAATGTTGGGCCACAAAGACTCACAAAGGTTAGCCACTATGCTCTAAGTTTGCTAGACTCCTTACCAAGGGCCTTCGTGAAGCCTTCTTTCATCCCTTCATCATGGTAGGTTAGCATTCACTCAAGTCCTGCTGCATACCATTTGGGATTTAGAGCATAGCTTGTCAAATGACGTGGAGTGTTCTTGGTGTCTCATTGCTGTGTCACAATGGGCCTAACGTGCTTCTTGTAAACTCCCAAATTTGGGTCCCTGTTATGAATTGCTTGCTTTATCTAGCCAAGCATGCTGTCAAATGTCTCATAAATCTCTTCAAGGCTAGGAGAGTTTGTATCAACCTATCTTATGACTCACACAACATGTGAGATATTGGAGCAAATATATCCGTGAATAATGAAAATAAATTTAGTAAATTTGCAAGTTAGGAACTTAAAAACAATAAAATTATAAAACCAGCAATTTATTAATTTAAAATCAATAAAAAAGTGAAAACCATAAATTTAATACTAAAATCAGCAATGTATTAATTAATAATAAAATCAGAACTTAATACTAAAATTAGAAAATTAATAATAAAAATGACACATTAAAAATATTATAAAACAATCTCTTATCTCATTGTGGACTATCAATCATCATTGAGGATTTTTTGTTTGACATTCTTTCCTTGAAGCATATTTGCTTCTACCCACTAGTCCACTTTGAATTATCCACCATAATTTCTAGAAAGCTTTTGTACCTCAATCATCTTCTTGAACAAAATAAAGTAGCTAGCATGTTTGGTATCCATAGGCTTGAGGGATTCCTTCCTCAAAGAAGCCTTGAACAAAGCAAGTGTTATGCAATTATTGCAAATGAACACCTGAATGTGTCTACCTTCTAACGCCACTTCCATTGCCCAATCTATTTCCTCACTGTCTTTCAATGCATGAACACAACATGGGGTCCAAAAAATGAGCTTGTAAGTACCCTCTAGTTCCACCATCAAGCTAGCTAACTTGCATACATGGGCCGAATGGATCACTACTTGTACAACATTACGACCCTACCTCTTCTATAAAATTCTTCAAAATCTGAAATTAGAAGCTTGCATCCTTCTTTTAGCTGAACAATCAATAGCTCTAAGAAAAAAAAGTCTATTGAACATGTGCCAATAACATCGATGAGTGGCCAATGTCTAATATTGGTCCACCTATCCATAATAATAGAGCTAACATCCCTTATCCAAACTTGTGTCAACACCTCAATCATTATACTCACCTTGGAATACTCCTTATTAGGGAGGGAGGTGCATAGCTTATGATCTCCATGGGGAACGTATGAAGGACCAGCAGCAAATGCATCCATGAACATTTGTTTAAAATATGGAGAGTATGCTACATGAAATGGTGTGGCATTAGCATAGAACTATTTGGCAATATAGCTATTAGCTACATCTCGTAATTGCTTATTAAACATGTCTGCAACACTAGTTGATCTTTTCTTTCCTTTTTGACTCTCAAGCTCAACACTCCTAGATTCAGTAGCAGTATTACTCGATAATAACCCACTAGGCTGCAAAGACTCCATTGGCATTCATTTTTTTTTGCTTCACCTTCCTCGTGCAACCTAGTCACCTCCACCTTCTTAGTTAATGGCAATTTAATGTGATGGTTTTGCATGCTTTTACCCCTTGACAGGGTATGCCTAAAAGATGGGAGTAAACTCTTGTGTAGCTGCCCCTATAGTTATTTCAAATATGACACAACCATACTCTAGTCCTCCATGGTTTTTTTTTCTTAGTGTTTATGGCTGTTGCAGATTGTGAAAGAGGTTTTTTTTGGTTAAATGGGCCATTTTCACAATTTTTCTAGATGGTAGAAGGGCATTGAAACGGAGTTTCTGAACTGCGTGTCCTTGAAATACTTGCTCCTTAAAGAACTTCCATGCCATGCATGTTCAATTTCAATTTCTTGATCCTTACTATGCTCACTACTGCTAGGCTTATTGATTTTTTTGGTTGAAAATGTAAATGATAACTACAAGCACTAACATGGAATACAAACAAACAAAAAAACCCTCCTTAGTATTTGAAATTTTGACAAATACAAAAACAGAATGCAGAAGAATATGTTAAAATAAACAATAAATAATGAATTTACCTCAAATGATGGAGACTAGGTCTTTTTCTGCCCTTTGCTCACTTCTCTTTCCTTCTTTCACTTGGTTTCTCACAGTTGCACTGTTCTTTTTTTTTCTTCTTCACAATTTGCAAAATGACACAAATGAGCCATGTTTTACTTTGCTTTGGATGTTATAATGCCGTTTTTAGGTTTAGGTTTTATGCAAAGGGGTGGGGGGGCCCTTGTGGGTCCCAATACTCCTTTTTTTTATTACTTATGTGTTTTTTTATAGCAATTGAAAAGTGGCTTGGCCTTAGGGGACAGCTAGCTGTCCCCTAGCATTTCCAATTTTCTGCTGGCTGTATTGGGGACATTTCTGATTTTTTGCAATTTTTTGGGGATGGTGCAGGGACATTTTCGAGGCTTCCCTGCATCCTTGAGATGTTTCATGCCAATGATGCCCTTAATGGTTACATCGATGCAAAATCATCTCTTCAGCCTTTCCTTGTATTTCTTTGGGTAATGCAAACCTGTTAATCTTCATGTGCATATTAGTGTTGTATGTGGGATTGACCTCTGCCTTATATTTGATTCTACATATAC
Organism: Chamaecyparis obtusa; assembly: GCA_027943335.1. Lineage (NCBI taxonomy): Eukaryota > Viridiplantae > Streptophyta > Pinopsida > Cupressales > Cupressaceae > Chamaecyparis > Chamaecyparis obtusa. Next base: position 1,212,832 of record BSBK01002798.1, on the reverse strand, counting down.
TTGTTTGCCCATTCCACATTTTCTTGAGTTACTTGGATAGGTCTGCGTTTATTTTGTTTTGGGTTTCTCTGCTCTTTTCTTTCTCATTCCATTTATGTTTCTTTTGTACTTATTGGTTAAAGTACCAAAAACCCCCAAACCCATGATCATATGAGGTAGCTGTCCCTCTCAAATGCAGAGGACAATCACCCGTAATGTGGTGATCTCCCACTGTTGTAAGTCCAGATCACTGCCTTTTGGGCAAGTCAAAGGAACAATCACAAACACCACAGCAACAATCACAAAAGCATTTCTTCAGCCTTTCCTTGTATTTTTTTGGGAAATGTAAACCAGTTAATCTTCATTTGCATATTAGTGTTGTATGTGGGACTGAACTCTGCCTTATATTTAATTCTACATATGCTTGTTGTTTGCCCATATCCCGTTTTTCTCTAGTTACTTGGATAGGTCTCAGTGTTTATTTTGTTTTGGGTTTCTCTGCTCTTTCGTTTCTCATTCAGTTTATATTTATTTCTTTTGTACTTTTTGGCAAAAGTACCAAAAACCCCAAAACCCCAAAACCCATGATTATATGAGAAAGCTGCCCCTCTCAAATGTAGAGGACAATCACCTGTACTCTGGTGATTTCTTTTACTGTTGTAAGTCCAGATCACTGCCTCTTGGGCAAGTCAAAGGAACAATCACAGAAACCACAGCGACCAGTTTACTTACTAGTAAAATTGATAATAATATTTGAATCTTCTGTGTCACAAGTTAAGTTATTTTGACTTCCAAGTTCTTCATCTTACCCAAGAATGTATTAGGTAATAGGTGTATCTAAGGAGCAGAAACAATAATATTTTGACAATTGCAAGATGTATAATGTTTGGTTGTTTCATTTAACCAGTTCATTTGGGAAGTTGGTCATGTATTATTAATGTATGGTTTCATTCAATCAGTTCATTTGGAGAACTGGTCATGTATGATTGCTGATATGTTATTGAGTATAGAAGCTGTTATTCCAAACTCCTGATTGCTCTCTTTTACTTCTGTGTAACAGATGTGTGGATCAATATAACATTTATGACCATTATGTTAATACTTTTACGTAGGCATTTTCCTTTGCAGGATGATTGCACATTTTGACTTTTGTTTTGCTTTTGTACAATTCTGTCAGAAAATTCATTTGTGAGGATTGTCAGTTAATGACTAATATCTGGACTGTTTTGGCAGCGGCAGTGTGTCAATGCATCCTGAAGGTTTCTTGAGTTCTGTCCCTGGTGGAATTCTTGCAGGTAACCATATCAATGTTTTCTTACTAGTGATCTATGGTGGTCCCTGTTATCAAGATGAATGTTGATTTAGAAAAGATTTTGGTGGAGTTTTAACTTTGGACAATCCCTCTTTGCATACAGATGAAATGGGTTTAGGAAAAACAGTTGAACTGCTTGCTTGTATTTTAGCACACCCTCAAAAATCTGCTCAATCAAATATTATTGCCAGAAAGAGACAGACACAAGGAAATGGGACTTGTATCCCCTTGAAAAGACCAAAACTAGAACGTGTTGAATGTGTTTGTGGGGCTGTTACTGAAAGTTACAAGTATACTGGTGTTTGGATTCAGTGTGATGTATGTGATGCTTGGCAACATGGAGACTGTGTTGGATTTAGAGACAATTACCAAGGAAGTGGTAATAGAAGGGATGGACAACTTTTTGATTCTACACGTGCATTTTGGAGCTTTGTAAGTAGCTCTAGAGACACGAGTTCAAAAAGGAGAAAAGCTTCAGTAGTGAAAGATGCTTCTGACATCACAGAGATTGAAGAAAAATTCATATGTAAGACCTGTTCAGAATTGCTTCAAATTGCAGGCAGTGAAGTGGTTTCAGGTGCAACTCTTATTGTATGTCCTGCACCAATATTGCAACAATGGCAGACAGAGATTTCTCGGTATGGAACACATAACTAAAGTAAATCTTCCATGCTCTTTTTAATTGAGATTCTATTTACCAATGTATTGATTATAATAACCAAATTATAATGCATACCTGATAAAGAAGTATAGTATATTTTCATTTGCACATGAAATTATTACAGAAGTAGACCCGAGACAGTCAGCTAAGGATCAGAGTTGATCTAGCTGGATCATACTGCTTTTCTTGATGATACAAAATCTATTTAAAGATCCCCACAGTTGCCAAGAGAAACACAAATGTTGGCTAACTATCTCTTTAAATTAGCGGAAGCCAGCAAACTATTAATGCATAGTTGGATAAATAATATTATCAAAACATAATAATGGGCATTGTACACTAACTCCATTGATTTCCTATTTCTTTATCATTTTATCCTCTAAACAGTTCTTATTAATTGATTCTCTAATGCATAAATTCATACTAAACAGCAGAATTTAGTTTGTCCTTATCTATGACTTATACGTGTTATTATGTTTTATAGAGAATTTTCTAGATTTGGACAGACTCATTGTTCGCCCTTCCTACTTATCCCACCACTGGCCACATTCCCTTAGGATTCCCCTTGGCTCCTTCAGAGTGGGTTTGCATCGGCTTTGTTGTGAGACTAGACATCATATTGACAAAGAGCACTTGATTTGTCAGCTTTGCAGCATTGGGTAGGTTGAGTCTGAGGAGCACTTCATCTTTGGCTGTCCTTTTTACTAGGAGATTAGAGGGAGGTTCTACTGCCTCTTTAGGGAGGTGTGGTTGCTCTCCACCTTCTTTAGTTATATGGACCAGAGATGCCTTGCCCTTTACTTTTAGGAAGCCCTTAGGCTTCGAGATCACACACTCCAGCACCAGTATACTGCGACGCCTCCACCCTGTCAACTTATCACTTCCTTCTTCACAGGGCTTCATTCAGCATGCGGTACCAAGCGTCAGCTTGGGTCTGCCCCTTATTCCAGATCGGTGAGGCCCAGAATGGGTTTCTTTTTGCAACAGCCATCCTCATCCAGGATCACTCCTAGGCGGCCCATGGAACTGACTGGTCCTATTGCTTATTCTTCAGTTCGGAAGTTCTTCACAGCTTTTCAAAACCCTTAATTGGGTTAGGGAGGATTTTCCTTTCATTGGGCACTTCTCTCTGTTTTTGTTTTTATTTCAGTTGTTGCTTTCTTCTTAGGGCACTGTTTGGTGTCCTTGCTGCAGGCAGGCCCCTGTTTGATGTACTTGGCAGTCCCTTTGACCCTTTGTGGTCTTTTGTTGGACATTAGTAGATTTATCTTATCTTATCTTATCTTCTCTAATAATTTATGTTTACATCCCCCTTTAAAGTTTAAATTAGCTTCCAATTAATAATTTTTTGTCAATTGTCAGCAGTACTATTTAAGTTTGATATAAATTTGGCTACTAATTAGTAATTAGATTGTATAACTTTTGGAAATTTAAGTACTCTAGCACAAAGGAATTCTGTAACATAAAAGAAGAGACATACATTGTTCTTCTCAATACCAACATTGTTTCTACAAAACCTATGTCACCTGGTAGCACTCTTGTCAAATGATATTCTATTCCATTAGCAATGGCCATAATTTTCTTGCATGCAGCAAGTGGTATAAATTTGAGAACGTAAGCTGGATGATTAGAGCTGTTTTCCATCTCATTAACTCCTTTTTAACATAATTTTAAATCTGATCTACTAAGGTAGAATGAAGTTATATGGCATGGTAATTTGATTGCATTGATTTTGGACAGCAAAGCTGCCCTATATTTGATCATAGTTCAGTTAGTAATTGATGATTTATTTCCTTCACAGTCATACAAAGAGGGGATTTTTAAAGGTTCAAGTGTACAGAGGTGTTAAAAATATCTCAACTCATTCTCCGTTAGAGGCATTGGAGACCAGCGTAAATGACCTAGCCAATGCAGACATTGTTCTAACAACTTATGATGTTTTGAAATCAGACCTTTCACATGACTCTGATAGACATCAAGGTGATAGGCGCTCCATGAGATTCCAAAAAAGGTACTTTCCCAGATAGCTTTTCAAAAGTTCTTAAAAGATATTCATCCAGATAATTTTTCAGAAGTGCTTAATGTTTTTAATTGCTGAAAGCTGCGCTAGACAACTTTTGTTTTTGGATTTCTTATGGTTTTTTGTTTGATGATATAAATTGTCCTTCCACATATAATTTAATGCTACTGTTATGAAAAATTGCATTCTTTTTCACCTTTTTATTATTTTTTGAATCTTATGAATTGAAAGAATCTTGACTGACCCTACCATGTTTACACCGTCTTATTTAATATGGCCACATTTGGATTTTCTATAGTTAGTTCCAATGGGTATTTTATTGGTAAGCTATTTTTTCTGGCTGACACTTTAGTTCCATTTAATTTTTCTTCACTTAAAAGATGATTTTTTTTGGAATAATACCGCACAAAATGATGAAAGATGTGATGTCATAGGGTGAGTTGGGTTATGGTTTGAAGTGATAGGTTACCTCATTGGAAGAAATTAGAAAGTTGATGTTGCATGTCAAATGCAAAATTGATTTCTAACATGAAAGGCAAAATTGAGCATAATTATAATGCCCATAAAATTATGCGAAAAATAGACTAACAAATGACAAGACAAAAAACAACTAGACAATTACTCGATCATGACTTGCACATAGGAAAACAATATGTGTCAACTTTAAACTTGACAGTATTAAAATAATATTATAATATTTAGCTTATAATGGTCATTTAAGTCATTTAAGAAGTTTACTTTGTAGCTTTCTATTCTGTGAGTTAGTTAGCTAGTTTTTGAAACTTCCCTATATGTCTTTAGTTCTTGGTTGTTTCCATGATGGATGGAAAGATCTTCTTTAATCTTCTATATAAGAAGTATTCCTCTCCTTTAATTAATATTGAATATGTCTATCAATTACCATTTCATGATATTAGAGTAGAGGTTGGTCTTTGATGAATTTTTCCAATAAAATTCATGGTTTAATTACCTAGAAATTTTTTGAGGAAATTTCTAGAAGTTTTTTGCCTGATTTTGTTTAAAACAAAAGCCATTGGATTTTTTTTGGCAAATTTTTTGTTTAATAAAACTTGTGGTTTAACTTGGAAATTCTTCTCCAGAAGTTTTTCACTGATTTTAAAAAAATAAAATAAAAGATTTTTTACTGATTTTTTTAAAAATAAAATCAAAGTTTTCAGAACAGATCAAGTGTTTTCAGAGTTCACGCTTTTCAGTTCAAGGGTTTTTTGAGTTCCTATTTTCTAGTTTGAGGGCTTTCTGCTGTAGAAACTTGTGGCATCATTTTCTCAAGATCGTGTTTTCTAAAGAGAAATCGTGCCACAAGATCTAGGGTTTTTCCAGCACTATTTTTTTCCGAGTCTTGTTTCTGTGTGTCAACATTTGAAGGATCACAACCAATTCTTTCTGATGTTTCGTGGTTGTGTTTTGGGCTCTGCATATCAAGATTTCATTTTCTGTTTCTGCTCGCAGCAAGGTATCTAAGCACCATGACTCGTTATTTTGCTGACCTGCAAGGATCTGTGCAATATTTTCTGCATTTGTAGTCTTTTTTGAACAGAATTGAGGGCTTCTTTCTCTGAACAGGTCTGATTCCTTGGCTGCACAATCTAGGGTTTCTAGGCACACCTAAGGTTTGCAGATTTTTTAGTATTTCTGCTTGGGGTTTACATGATTTCTTTCCTAAAAAACCTGAAGATTTTTTTTTCCAAGATAAAATCTTGGTGGGTTTTTTGCATTATTTTTTCCTAAAAATAATGGAAGGTCATTTCATGATTTTTTTGCCAAAAATCAAGATTTTTCTGATTTTTCCCCAAGTTCTGTGGTTTTCTTTGTTGAGTTTGTTCGTTTTTGACAATTTTTTGAAAATTGTGGGTTTTTACTGTTTCTCCACAAAACAAGGTTTTTGATTTTTTCTACAAAATCGTGGCTTTTCGTCTTCGACACAATGTTTTGACAATTTTTTTATAAAAATCGTGGTTCTTGCAACTTTTTTTTGGGTCACACTTAGGGTTTCTAAGGATGAATGGTGTTCTTGCAAATGAATTGGAGTTTTTGTGCAGTTCTTTTACAAAATAGTGGTTGTCATTTTTCTATGTAGCAAGAGGTTTTTTCACAAAATTGTGTGTGATTTCAGCATTGCATCGATGGTTTGATGTTTTTTCCACTAAATCATGGTGTTGTTTTGCAACATCTTCTTTTAACGATTTTTGGTAAAATTGTGGGAGTTTTTTTGCCAATTTTTAATCAACAAAAATCAAAGTTTTTTGGGTAGCTGATATTGGTCTTGGGATAATGGGAGGGATGGCTTGGTTACTCAACATCATTTTGGAAGGCACTCAGTTTGTACTTGTACTTGGTCATGTATAGAAGTTCTGCAGAAAGAAGCAGGGTCTTAACAATAGAATCCAGAAGCACAATTTCTTATTCTATGGAGTGACACAAAAATTCTTACACAATCAGAATCTAGAAGCACTAATTTCTTATTCAATGGATTGTGGAAATCTGCTAACTCTTAATAGGCTTATGTCTTAGGAGTCAGCTTTCTATGCATTTGTAGCCAAATGACCTGCAAATTATATCAAGTCTTCTATAGGGCAGTTAGTAGAATGATTATTAAGGGAGGGTATTAAAATAATATTGTAATATTCAGATTATAAGTCGTTTACTTAGTAACTTTCTATTCTGTGAGTTAGTCAATCAGTTAGTTTTAGTAACACTTCTATTCATTTATATAGTTCTCGATTGCTTTTATTATGGAAAGATCCTCTGTAATCTTCTATATAAGGAGTATTCCTCTCCTTTGTTTAATAGTGAATAACTTAATTGATTACATTTCAAATATATGACAATTTTTGTATGTGTATGACACTTGATAAATCGATGAAGGGTTTTGAAATGACCCTGATCGGCCATTTATTGATTTCTACCAATAAATCTTAAGCAGATTTGTAAACCAATAGAACATGCAAGTAACTGTTGAACCCAAAACAATAACCGGCAGATATTTTCATATAACCAGCAAATACAATCTCATGAAATATGGTTTTGTATTATACAACAACAATACAATAACCAAGAATTACAATAGCCAATCTGAAATACAGAAATAACAGTAAGATTGGATGACCAAGAACCTGGTAAAACAATGGCGAACTCTGAAGTGAATCCGCACCGGGATGAATCAGGTTTCCGTCCAATCCACCAAGAAATGCTGAAGGTTTCTATCCTCAGATTTCTGATTCGATAGCTGAAGCTTCTCGAATTCTCAAGGAGAAATAATATTCATAAACTGAAGCATGTTGAATGAGACTCCAAAACCTCCTCTTATGGCTGCAACTGTGACTCTTCAATTTCCCCACTATGACTCTTCATATGTCCATTTTGTCTCTTTATAATTTCAGTTTAAGTCACTTTTAAATAAAATGACCATTGAGTTATAAAGTAAAATAATAAATAAGTGAGGAAATTGGCCTGGAACTGAAACCACTTAGGCCAATTATCTTTTGGAGCACTGCCATGCCACGGTTAGCCCTCCGGACCAAGGTGAAAAGGCTAACAACATGGCACAATATAATGTACCCCAAAAAGGGGACATTACAATCATCCTTTCCTGTAGATTGCTTTCCCTCAAGCAATCGGTATCTTCATGCTGAGATCAAATACCGGGATCCCAAACCAACCTCTAGGAGGCGGCTCCACCAACTAGTCGTGTGAAACGAACCCCATCATTATGCTCCGATCTGTGAAGCCACTCATACAATAACCAAACAATAACGCATATAACGTCAGGATCCCAAATCACTGCAGGATCTGTCGAACCAATCTGCCCTGTGCTGCTAACATCTGTAAGAAGGGTCTCAACCCAACTGAGAACCTCACTCCAACTGGGCTCTCCCGCGCCTCTACGGCCATATGCCAGAGAAAACCAAATCTCATACCGATCGGCTCCAAAAATGAAAACCGACCTCGAGTATGCCCCTCGGATTTTTAGCCTGAGCCATAAACTGCACTGAAGGGGCAAACTGTCAAAACCGCTGGATAAGGCTTCCACTTGCGATGCACTGAATAGCTCTGCCGGAAACCCCAAATCAGCATAAGGACTCCATGACTGTCTCTCAATTCCCGACATCATACAATGTATACCATTGTGTGAAAAATTCACACCAACCAGCATAACCAGCATGCCAAACTCGATAGCCTCGTACTGAATAAGTCCTACCTGATCAACATCCTCATCGAGTGGTAGTGTAAGAAAAGACATAACTCTCATCATGCCACCAGACATAGCTACATCTCTTGGATTGCGGGTACACAAACTACACTGCTCATCAACTGAGCTCATCCCGCTACTCTAACCTGATGACCAAGGCTCACCTCCGATAATTGCACTTGGGTCCCAGACCCTGCAATCAAATTCGTCCTCATCCATGGAATAGGAAGTATCTCCCTCATCTATCTCAAAGAGGGGATTGTGCAAAGTCAATTTTGCACCCATCTCAAACAAGGAGTTATCCCTCGTCTAGAAGTGGTCTGACTCATCAAGGAACTCTCTGTGACCCAACGATCTGCTGTATGCTGTCAAGCTCCTGAATCACCTCTTGATAGAATTCAGACCTATCCCTGTCATCCTGCTCTCGGAACTCGCTAGAGACCACAATCTGATATATGAGTGTTGGTGCCGAAAAACGATGGATCACTTTTGGCCAACTGACAGGTACACACTGATACCTCTGCAATTTTGGCTTAATCAAGCCAAGGCTGGTAGGCCTGAACTCACTTTAAACTATCAAATTCTCTATGTCGCACAACTGCGTACATAAACAAACAAAGTTCCTCCCAAGGTGGTGAATGATCTTTGGAGGAAAGCAACAAATCCTCTAATAATCTCTACTCTATAAATCTTGACTAAAGTGGATTAAACTAAGGACTCAAAAGTAATGTTTTTGAAATAATGATTATATAATCTACAAACTACAAAGTATGAACCAAATGACAATTTCCACATAATAGTTAGATCAGTGCCTTCTAAATATTTGTGCTATAGAGGCATAAAACTTTCAATCCTACGTACGATCAGAGACGGTTTTAAAAACTTGCTTTAATAAGACAAGACCATCACTTCACAGGCTTTCCCTTGACTTATAATTCAAATCAATCTATATAGCTAATTTTATCGAGTTTAACTCAAATTAAGAGATCGATAGGAACAATGGAAGGTTCATAGACCATACAATTGATACTCGAGTTGTATATATTAACTTTGAATTACACTATTCAGGGAATAGAACATAGTGAAACACTCTATTTAATAGAATATCCAAAAGACTAATTGAAAACATATAACTTATAACCACAAATAAAAAGAAGAGCACTTATCTTTATTAATGTTGAAAAAATAGTACATTAGAGTTCATATTGTAGTTGTGATTGAATTATATCTTATGAAAATCTAAATTGTATCATCTTATATCTTTTATCTTTACATTTTACATTATGTATATATATGTGTTTGAGTGGCTTTCACACCTCTTTAGGGTGAAAAGACACAACCCTTATTACAAATTATTTTGAAAAAATAATAAACTAACTAAAAAATAACTACGTAACTTTCGGATTTGGGTCTGGTCGAAAAACCAAAACACCTCGTGGAAAGCTAAGATTTTTATTGGAAATAGGAAATTTGATTTCCCGAACTGGGTCTTTTTTAGATTTTCAAATTCGACCATCTTCAGCCTTTGTTGGCATCATCTTTGCAGCAGGTTGAAATTCCAGCTTTTTCTGAAGGCTTTGATCATAGAATTTTGATTGTTCTTGTCACAGAGATTCCTTCCTTAATCTCTCAACTTTTTAATTGAAAATTAATATAATTTTTTCATCCCATTTCATGTAATCCATCATTAATTATTGGGCATGGAGTTTAAGAGGCCATCTTTTAGGGTTTTATCACTATATAGGACTCCAAATTTTGCCCAAAATTTAGAGTTCCAACAATGAGTATGCTCCAAGGTGCCCTGAGAGGCACTAAGCTCCCTATTGAGCTTACTGATCTCAACCTCTTTATCCCTCAACTACTCAGCATAATTCCCGGCAACTTGTAATAGGTGGTCACAGTCTGTAAGTAATCTCAAGTACTTTGATTTCCACTCCTCAAATGCTGTCCTGATCCCTTGTAAATCTGTAGTATAGGATCCAATCCTTATGCCGTCCTGCCCTTTATCTCTCTGAGCTGTCCTGTACAAATCATCAATGATCTGTGAGTGCTATCGTGGTGAACTAGTGCTGCAACAATGGCATCATCACTAACTTTCAGTTGACTCTTTAAGACACACTTCTCATCGGTGTTACCTCGAGATGCACTACCAAATGGGTCATCCATATCCGTGTGATGCAAAAGTGAAGTGCTGCTAAAGAAGTCACATGATTCCTCATTACTAGAATCGTTGAAGGTCTCCAACTGGTTACTACAACCTATAACCATGGAGTTATCAAACTCCGCCATCAAGTCACCGAAGTAGAGTTCTAAATACTCACCTCTATGCCCTGAAAGTGGGGTAGTCTCAACTGTAGTGTTCCTATCACTAGGCTGCCATTTATCTTCCCCTTGATCAATCGTGCAAACATGCCCCTATGACCAGCCCTCCTGGCATAAGAAACAAATCTGCCCTGCACTCACTAAGTCCTGGCCTATCACCAGAGATCCTGCAACGTGAAAGCCTAATGATGCTCGTTCATTTTCAGATAATGAACTCATGAATCTTTCAGCCTGAAGCTTAATTAATTCAGCTGAGAGTTCATATGTCATGGATGCGTTCCTTATTCCTCCTCTCCATAATGCCAACAATTTAGATCGCAATTGTTTGCATATGTCATAGTCCTTATCTAAGATCGAGGATAAGATAGTCCTTATGCATTTCTTCACCCCATCTGGATGTCGCTCCTTGTAATTATTTAGGAGACACTGAAATAGTTGTTGAATCATTTTATCATAACTTGAATTCAACATGTGACTGAAGACTCTAGTGCTTGCCATTAACTCCAAGATTTTTACCTGTCTATCAAAAGTAGAGTCTCTGTCATATCTCAGTCTATCTAAGTTGTCTACAATCAGCTGTAACAACTGTCTACAATCAGCTGTAACAACTGTCTCCAAATGTGCTCGGTGTAAGGAACAATAGGTGTTGTAATCCGAGTCATCTCACTGAGACATGAGGCGACTGTAAGCCTAACATCTCGAAGTGGATGACTCATAAATCTGCGTTGCACTAAGGCAACCATTGCGGGCTGCATGGCCCAATTAAAAAGCCTGCAATCAACTTGATCTATCCTAGATAGGTATGAATTTATTTCATTTAATTTGGCAAGCATGCTGCTTGTAATTTTTTGCTCCTCCATTTGCCATCCAAGGCAGCATAATTCATTCCCGATTTTCATTTTTTTCCGAATATCTCTGAGATGGACACCGTAGAACGTGCCATTGAACTCCTTAGAGAATATGGGACTTTCCAAAGATTCCATGATTAAGTTTTCCTCCAAGCTCGTGCCAAAGACTGACTTACTTCCAAAACTATGAAGTGCTGCCACAACAATAATAATTCTGCTTCTTTCTGCTGTGGGTATCAAATAATTCCCTGTGCCTGACACTGAAATTCTGAATATTGTAATGATCTTGACCACTATTATCAGCTATTAGATGGTGTATCCAGTAAATGTGTTTGTATTGCAATTCCAGACTGATTAGGAGGTTTCAAAAGTTATACATGCATGTAGTTGAATGGTTGGCACTAAAGTCTTAAAACTTCTAGTTCATTGCTGTCTCTGAAGTTCTGTGTATTTGACTTCCCCCTTCAACATACAAAGTACTTGAGCATGGATGAGATAAAGAATATAATAGGGTAAACGTTGATCATTAAGGACAGTAAATTCAATAACATTTGTGCATCTCAGAAAAACAGTATATAACATCCTAACCAAATAGAGACCATACGGCAATGAAGAGATTTGATTTATTCAACTCTTCTAACATCAAACACTGAGAATGACACAGTAAGTACCAACCGATTTCCTCCTGATGCTCTACACGGTTTACTAATAGCTGTGGTTGCCAAGTTACAAGCAAACGAAGTAGTGTTGTTGTTCACACGTATGGGATTCCCTGCGAAGTGAGAAGCACCCAGAATGCTGTCCACAGTAGTGGCTGCGTAGCCAGGTAATGAACTTTGTCTACACTCAGTCACAGCCCAGTCACGATACTATTAAGTTGTAATAACCTCAGCTTGGATGATCATCAACTGCCTTGCATCCACCGCTGAAAACACCTTATCTAGAAGTGTTGGGAATTCTTCTATGTGCCAGGAGGGACCTCGTTTGAAACTGGTCTTGTTCAGGACACGTATGCTCACGGCAATGGTTGTTGCTCATGGTGTCCAAAAAGGCAGAGACGTCTTTCTTTTTCTCTGCAGGCGTTACTCCTGACTCCCACCAGCGTCGTTTCTTCCTTTATTTTATTTGCCGAATATGGAAGAACATAACGATCGCAATGAACTGGTACTCATTAAAAAAAATGCCATTGATAGACTGGGCTTAGAAAATAGTAATAAGGTGCTTAGTGATTATCGTTCTCCGCATTCGTATAGTTTGTCTTTAATACCAATATTTCTTCGGCCAAATTAAAATATACATCTATCTGACGCCTCAATAATTTCTCCCGCACTTATATTCAACGACACTTATATTATTATATATTGCGTGCTAAACATTAGAATCACAACAAACTTTAATATTTATTCAAACGCCATATACTGGATACCTTCGCAACCTGTACAAACATTAATCGTACCAAGTATGTTTTACGCACTTGAAAGTTTAGGCACCAATACTCTCTTTTACGGAGTAGGATTTTGCCGCCTCAAGTAAAGAACTAGCATCCGCAAGCTGCTAGCGAGCTCTCTTTTGTTCCTTGTTACTCCTTGCCGTAAGGGAGCCTCATGGGCCAAGCTATGCTTTAGTGTCGGTTGTCAACTCAGGGCCCGAATTGTATTGGCTTTGCCAGTCACGGGATTCACCAGGTACTTGGCAGTTTTAAACAAGACTGTCTCTCAATCCCTGCAACCTCTATACGTTCCAGCCGCAACTCTAAGGTCTTCGATGACTGCAATCACCTTCTCGCAAAGATACCTCCACCGATCTCAAATATATCTCGTGACTCTCTCTCAGCTGGGTGCTACAACCTCAGCGTGCAAGACTTCCTTCCATTCACGCTAGGAAGCCGTTACCAGCTCGGTGCCTTAAGCATGAGCTCACTGCTCGTGCGTGCTGCTGGGGTACCTCCCACACTTCACACTAGTGACTGTGGCTCCTCAGTCACGTTTCTCCCTTCCTGTCAATATTAAACACTAAAGCCAATCACGACAATATGGCTAAAAGCCGAGTAGGCTCGCAGGCCCACAAATTTTGCACCTAGTCTCTTCTTATAGTCGCGTGCTTAAACAAAGACTTTCGATACAAAAGCTAGGGCTTCCTTCACACGAATGCTAGCTTGAAATTCCTAGCTGGCAGAAAGCATTATTAACAAAGAGTGCAGATACAAAACTCTTCTAGTCCTAGCATACACACAATTTGAGATAACCGCTCTAACACTTCTCTTTACTGAATGTGCAGGTTGACTGTCTGTTAGCTTTTATTACAATATCTCTGCAATTTTTTTGAAGAAGATCCTTCAAACACTGCTGAAAACTTTGTAACTTGAATCTGAAGAAAAACCTCATATGCTGCTAAACTTTGTAACAAATAATATTTAGGAAATCTCTTCAAAACACTTCTCACTTGATCCAAAAACCTCACAGGCTGGCAGAATGCTAGGCTCTGATACCACTGAAATGATAATCAACGATACTTAAAAATATAATCCGCAACCACCAAAGACTTCACACAACAATCACTGTTGAGTGTTCACTCACCTGCAGCTGCTAATGCAGCTACTCCCGCTCCCCTCAACTGTGCATTGTCATTGACATATGCCAAAAATACATATCACGAAAATGTTGTGAATGCTACTAGACGACACGCTCTGTGTCAAACACACTCTGTTGTTTCCCTGTCAACTTACGAATCAATGCTACCAAAGATGCCAGAATGAATCCTTCCTGTGTGGTTGGGCATTCACGTCAGGTGTTGGGCATTAAAAATCACCCCCACTCTTACTTAGGTGTACCACGGGTCTCTAACACCCGACGTTGCTAGGTGTAGACACTAACCGCTCTCCCCACACACCTCACTTACTGCTAGGGCTCGAACATGTATAAGAGATCCCTACCTAAACTTCCAGTCTGATGTTGCAACAAATAATGCATAAGGACTTTCTCAGTCACGTTTTCTAGTTACATAGCGATAGCCATAGAGGACACAATGCGTATGATATTCATAAATGCTAGGACCATCAATACAAGGAATTCGGTAGTTCCCTTTGCTTAGTTATGAACATCAAAATATGTTCAGTTCGAGAACCAGCTTCAGCATGCTGATATTGCCTTAACAATACTCACAACCAGTTCACTTTGTTATTGTATGGGCAAACTTATTCCCACTATAACACCTGATTTGGTACTAATTGAAGCTTCACAAATGACTGACTTCTCTGTAAAAATACTGCAAATTTTTACCTTTGATTTTCTATTACTCATAAAAGAACCTCACAAGCTAGCAAGACTTATGGCTTTGATACCACTAAGGCCCAACCACTACACCAAAAGACCGGCTTGGTGGTAAGGGCGGCTACCTAGGGTGTTAAGGGTGTGAGGAACATCTCCCATCACCGGAGCATCCGAGGGTGGGACCACCCCCAATTACGCAGATCCCAGACATGTGGCTGTGGGGAACACCACCCGCACACGAGACATTACAGCCCACCACGCTTCACTTGTCTCGACCTCGAGACCTCGGCTCTGATACCACTGAAATGACCCTAACCAGCCATTTACTGATTTCTACCAATAAAACTTAAGCAGATTTGTAAACCAATAGAACATGCAAGTAACCGTTGAACCAAAAACAATAATCAGCAGATATATTCATATAACCAGCAAATACAATCTTATGAAATAACTTAGAAATATGGTTTTGTATTATACAACAACAATACAATAACCAAGAATTACAATATCCAATTTGAAATACAGAAATAACAGTAAGATCGGATGACCAAGAACTTGGTAAAACAATGGCGAACTTTGAAGTGAATCCGCACCCGGATGAATCGGGTTTCCGTCCAATCCACCAAGAAATGCTGAAGGTTTCCGTCCTCAGATTTCTGATTTGATAGCTGAAGCTTCTCGAATTCTCAAGGAGAAATAATATTCATAAACTGAAGCATGCTGAATGAGACTCCAAAACCTCCTCTTATGGCTACAGCTGTGACTCTTCAGTTTCCCCACTGTGACTCTTCAGTTTCCCCACTGTGACTCTTCATATGCCCATTTCGTCTCTTTATAATTTCACTTTAAGTCACTTTTAAATAAAATGACCGTTGAGTTATAAAGTAAAATAATAAATAAGTGAGGAAATCTTCCGTCATTAAAACGGGGGCCCAAACAAGCTCGGATGCCGACGTGTGATAGCTCGTTGGAAAGCTCTCGACGAGATGCTCCAAGTCCACTACTGAAAAGATGAGAATTATGAACCCCTGCTGACTTACTATAAATAGTAAATACCTTGGAAACCTGCGGAAACTGCTCCGATTGGCCTGAAACTGAAACCACTTAGGCCAATTATCTCCTGGAGCATTGCCACGCCACGGTTAGCCCTCCGGACCAAGGTGAAAAGGCTAACAACACGACACAATATAATGTACCCCCAAAAGGGGACATAACAGGTTTCATCTTTTAGAGTTGCTGGGAACAACTTGAACCTTTGTATGTCTCCATAATATTTGCTCTAACACAACACATCAAAGTTAAACAAGAATGTACTCTATGAAAGTGCAGAAGAATTAATCAAGAAACAAGCTTCATGGTAGACTATGTAGTTGGTGTAACAATAAATTTAGAATGATGTGGCTTGCATTGTCTTTGTGGAGTTTTCTGGGCAATTTCCCTCGTGTATTCATAAGCTACACAAGAATCAATAAACTTTCTAGGACTCAATAGTTTTGTCAATAGATGTAGCAAGTGGGACCTCAACATTTTGAGTTTTAGTTGCTTTTTATTTTTTATTGAAATGAAGAAGTTTCAACATGGCAATTAAATCTGCCTTGTCTCCGTTCAATTTTCTGTTTGCATTTACTCTTTAGTTGCATATATGTGCATTGTCTTCTTGTCCAATAGCAACATTTTGAGTTTTACTTGCTTTTTATTTTTTATTGACATGAAGAAGTTTCAACATGGCCATTAAATCTGCCTTATTTTTTTGATTGGGCATTAACTCAGTAACTTAAAATATTTGAATTTTTTTAAAAACATAAATTTTATACAAAATATATCAAATGAGTCTATAAAATGGTGGAGAAGTGCTTTCTATTAGATTTGATACAAATAGAGTACAAAATTGTATCATCATGTGAACACAACAGCTAGTTGATAACTATTTGGATTTAATGATGATCTTCTTTGCAAATCTTAATAAATTGCATATTTAAGCAAGTTACAAATTACAAGATTTTACTATTTTTTTTTCATTATTCTGGTAAAAATATGAGGAGAGGGTCTATCCCTAGCATTCAATAGTTGTGCTTGTGACTCCACCCTAGTACTTAATGCTAGCTGCATTAATGTCATCCAATCCAAACTATCCTCCTTATGTTGCATCTATATACTCCATGGCTAGCTGTTTGAAATCATCAATATTTCCTTGTATGGACATGGGGGCGTCCCCATCTTGCATAGTCTAGTCAATATAGGGATCAATATCATTTAAGTGTAGAAGATTCTATGTAGATGTGTTCACCTTTCTTGTGCGAAGTTGAAGGTTGTATTGCACAAAAACTAGGTTATTGAGGCATTGTTGAGTCAAATTTTTGTGCTTCATATTAATTGACTGAAACAAACTTCAATTGTGCTCATATCTTGAAATGCTTTAAGGTAGAGACAAAATCTAGAGAATCAGCTTTTGAAGACTTTTTGGGTATTTCCACCTAGATCTTTTCCCTAAGAATCTACAAACTAGATATCCAAAAGTTTGTATTTAATATTGGTTATTGTAATTTATATCTTGAAAGATATAAGTAAATTTTTTAATATTTTTGTCACTTCTTCTTTGAGTTCTCCCTTATATAGCTAGTGTCAAAGTAAAGAGCCTCTGCCTAGCTTGTTTGCAATTCAAGAATTTTGAAATATTGAGGTCCCTCACTTTCAACCTTGGGTGTCATCCTCACATTGCATGTTGAGAGGCCCTCCATAACCTCCTCATTAATGTTTTTGAAGCTATGAGAGAAGAAAAAATTGGGATTGACGTAGTGCTTGGTTTGAATGAATAAGTTGGAGTTTTTCACTTTTTATTAGTGATCTACTAAATAGGATCAAGTTTGTCTCTATCCTGCTTGTAATACTTTTGGATGATCTCTTTGGCCGTATCCATGGCCTTATGAAAGGATTGAGCAAGATTGGGAGGTAGATGATTTGCTAGACTAGCTTATTTGCGCAGTCAACTCTTTCTTTTGTGTGTTTGCTTACTATTGGGTTTTTATATCCATTGATCAATGCAAAACCATCTTTGAAAGCTTCAATGCCTACAAGGACAAACAAATTGAAGTTAAGAACTTATATCTGAAGTAAATACTTGTAAAACTTGAAAATTGGGGATTAGTTTGAAATTTAATTTGAAGTTTGAAGTTACATTGATGATCTTTGCAATTCTATTCACCAATGCA
This sequence comes from Chamaecyparis obtusa, assembly GCA_027943335.1. Classification (NCBI taxonomy): domain Eukaryota; kingdom Viridiplantae; phylum Streptophyta; class Pinopsida; order Cupressales; family Cupressaceae; genus Chamaecyparis; species Chamaecyparis obtusa. The sequence goes on along the minus strand of BSBK01002798.1, from coordinate 1,195,002 downwards.
TCTTCAAAAACTATATATACCAACATCGCTCTATCAACCTTCTTTGAATATGTTGAGTCTAGCCATGCTTGACTCACAAACATCTTATTCAATAATGTTAACGTATTACAAATGCTTTGCAATGCTAGGAAGTTAGTTGCAAACCTTGTGACATTTCATCACACAAGTGCTTTCCTCTTCGTGTGATCTCTTATCAAATTGAGAACTAAAGAATGATTATTAATGTATTTTGTGATGTTCATGGCATCATCTTAGTTGGCCTCTTTCAATCAATTTTGCCTGTCCTCTAAAAGAAGGTCAAGGCAATGGGCCACATAAGGGCTTCAAAAAAGTGATGGATGCCTCTCCTAGATCAATCTCCCATCTACCACATATGATTTTGTATTGTCAATAACAACTTGCACCACATTTGCTATGTCCACCTCTAAGAGAACCTCTTCCAACTTTGGATTCAATATTTCTGTGTTCGTTATTTTGTTTGAGGCATCAATTGACTTCTAGAAAACCATCTCGCTAGTCCAAAGCCGCCAAAAAATTAAGAATGTAGAAACATCGAATCTGATTTTTGCTATTGCCTCTTTTGTTCTTCTTGAATTGACTTTGCATTTGCAACATCTTATAGCAACTTGCCACATCTCTTCGATAATGGGGCCTTGCACCCTCTTTCCCTACAAGTGTTAACGGCATCACAAAATTCTCCTAGTATAGGCTCTTTGCCATGTTGAAGCAAAGGCTGTTTTACACTTGCAATTTGCATAAGCGTTATTCACTTCTTGGTGCGCCTCCTTGCTTCACCCTATACCTTATAGTGAAGGTTGTGCTCCATGTATGTTTTTAGGTACAAAAGAGCCTATGATTGGGCTTTGCTTGGACTAGATTAGGTGGATGTCCTTTGTATTGTTGGACTAGGAGTGGAGAACACGATACTTGCCAAATCTATATCCATTTCTATTGGCAATTCATTTTTAATGGCTGCTTGTGTCTTTTCCCTCTCTAGTTTCTTTTCATCCAACAATGTAAGGATTGGTTACATCTCTTAAATTTTCTTTTCTGTGGTCTTTTTCACATGGTTTAGTGTTTTGGCAAGGAATGCATACAATATGGTACTTGAGGTGGTTGATGGTTTGATTAAGATTCTTTGAGCCAAAGAGGTAAATAATAGTCCTCGATAGCATTCTCATTGTGGCATATTTCCAAGGGTCATGACTTCTAGGAGGACAACTGCAATGTCGTCTCCAACTGCAATGTCGTCTTCAACTGTAATGTCGTTTTTCAAGGAGTTGTTCAAAGAGACTAATTAGAATATTTAGTTCTAGTAGGCTAAAGTCAGGTTAAAGGGAATAATTTAATTTAATTATTTTAATAGTATCCGCCAAAATACATTTTTGGGTAATATTATTTAATTAATTTAATAAAGTATTATAAAGTGACTTAAGTGGAATATTTAAAGGAGATTAATAAAGTCACTTTATTTCCTAGGTTTAAATGAAATATTAAAAGTGGGAATTCTAAACGTTCGACTAGTGGCTTTCAGGATTTTTCATAAAAGAACATATTTGTAGCTCATTTGATATGCCCGAATTTTTTCTCTTATTTGGTTTTTGAGAGCTTCTATAGGAGCCAAACCCTAGGACAAAAACCCTTGGGCAATTCATTTCTGCGGTGAAACTATCCACCTGAGCTGGTTATAGGTGGAATCATTCAGGTTTCACACACTTTAATGATTGAGAATGGAATTTGTGAAGTCTTCGAAGAAGACAAATTTCTATTTGTGGATATCATACTCAGCAAGCTTGGATGCCATGAATAGTTAGAGTATGGACGCCATTATTGGAGCTTATAATTATGACAATTGAATGATAGGCATTTGGGGAGAAGGTCAGCCACCCTAGCAAATAGGTAGCTGCATTAAAAGCCAGATATCTTTCCTTGGTTAATTAAAAGCTTTATCTTCTACATGCTGGCCGCATGAACCCTTTTCTGGCCATGGTGAATGAGGATTATTTTTTGAGTCAGAAGGAGATGCCAAATCAGAAATATCAAGGGCATGGGGAGGTTAAGGGATCAATTTCTTTTTTCTGGCCAATAAGGTATTCATATATATGAGTCGTTTCAGATTTTTGCTTCAGCTAATATTAGTTCTATTAATATTGTAGCCTTTACGGCCAAGATCAATTGGACACTTGATATAAATGTTAGTGCGATTTTATAATAATGAGGAGATTATTATAAATACAAATATATATAAGATTAACAATTAATTTGAGGGCCCAAGGTGGGCCCGGTCGGCTCTCTTAGAGGAGGGTGTAAAATTGTTATAGCCACATATATATTGGTGTGATTCTTGGAGAGGAGACACCAAACACATAACGTGCTCTCCTTCCTTCAAGAATCGGTCTTCCCTCAATATTGAAGAGCAGCGATAGCAGATTTACAAGTTCATCCGTTCAACATTGAGGAGCAATTTCATACATTTAGTTGCAGCCTTGGAGGAGCGAACTAGGGCAGAAATATAACAGCCCTAGAGGAGTGAATTAGGGCAGAGATCTTGTAGCCCTAGAGGAGTGAACTAGGGCAGTATTGTGCAGCCCTAGAAGAACCATATGAGGGCCGATCTTGCAGCCCTAGATCTGAGAATTATGGCAGATCTAATAGAAGGCCAAAATTAGGGTAGATTGGCGACATTTGAAGGGCAAGATTGAAGATCTCAAGGTTCAGATTTGAAGTTTCTAAGGACTGATTCAGAGATATAATCCGGGTATTATCTCTCCTTGCTCTTAATCATTTCTTTATATCTTGTGCTTAGTCTTGAAAGATCTCTATAGCTTGATCATTCCTAGGTAAATCTGGAAAATATTAACATGGTATCAGAGCCTAGGTAGAGGAAAGATCTTTTCAGATTTAGGAGTACAAACTAACTCTTTCAAAACTAAGAAACTCTATGGCAACTAGGGTTTGGTCTGAAATTGTAATGAGGGTTTTTTTGATTTACAATATCATTGGTTGCCTTCTATGGGAAAACTTATTAGCTCTCATTGGCTAGAAAGATATGGGAACTAAGATTCTTGCATTTTTGAAATTGTTTTTCCTTACTGATCTAGAGGGAGTAGATCATCTTAAGTTAAAATGCATGACATGTATGATTCAGAGGGAGTATAATCATGGACTCTAGTGATAGGATCATAGCTGGTTAGTGTCATAACTAATACCTTGCATATCTAGTTGATTATCTGCTATTAGCACAAATGGGATGCATACTTCACATGGTATTGCAACATACCTTCATATTGTTTGGCATATGATGTATGGAAACTTCAACTATTTCACATTGGTATACACATACTGGTTTTATGCATTTACATTGGCATTATTAATGTGTAGGAAGTACACTTGGCATATCAATCTTACAACATTGATTCATTGGTTATAATATACCTTGTGGCATGTATGTGTGGATTTATCTGTATAGAATATGATTCTTCATTAATAGCTGATTGGATCAACTATGTGGAATGTTTGCTTAGCTGATTGACAACGTACTTTGCCTAGGCATATGTTATCTTTTATGCTGTCATAAAGGGACATTCACTGCAGATTGTTAGCCTTTTGATGTCGATAGGCCATTACTCCGAGCACTTGGTGAATATCATGGGCTTGATATTTGTTAGACCAATGCTCGAGGATATCATGGATTTGATATCTCTTGGATCAGGGATCCACACTTGAGTATATGGTGGACATCATGGACTTGATGTCTGGAGGCCATTGCTCTGAGCTTTTGGTGAATATCATGGACTTGATATTCGTCAGACCAATGCTCTTAACATCAGGGACTTGATGTTGGTTTGATGTCATGGACTTGACATTTCTTGAGTCTTGGCGACTCATGGATTTAGTTATCCACCAATTGGATGGTATACATCATGGACTTGATGATACCTTGAATATCATGGACTTGATATTCTATTGGCTGAGTCAAGAGGACTCGTGGATCTAAGTTATCCACAAATTGGATAGAAAACATCATGAATTTGATGATAACTTGTGTTTGGAAAGTATCATGGACTTGATACTACCTTGAATATCATGGACTTGATATTCAAAAGAGTCAAGGTGACTAGTGGGTTTGGGAAATTCACAAATTGATTGGAAATATTTGATATCACGGACTTGATATCAGTTATGGTTGATAAGCATCATGGACTTGATGCTATCATGAATATCATGGACTTGATATTCTTGGGTCGTGGAGACTAGCGGATCTAGGAGATCCACATTTGGATGGTAAGCATCATATGATATGATGTTTCTCATATGAATATGAGATGTATGGTTGAGGAATAATGAAGAACAATTGTGTTCTCATTATATCTTGTAGATAGAGATCTACTATCATAGATGAGAGATCTATGGCAGCATTGGATGAGGAATCCATTTTTGTTATTTGAGTCACGGAGACTCGTGGATTTAGGAAATCCACATCCGGTTGGTAAACATCTTGTGATTTGATTTTACCATGGAAAGATGATTTTCATATGGATATGAAATCTATGGTTGGGAATGATAATGAACATATGTGTTTTTATCAAAATTGGTAGAATAGAGATCTACCTTCATAGATGTGAGATCTATGAAATCCATCTTAGTTATGTGTTGTTACCTCTATCACAAGGTGATAGATTGAATATGGTGTGTCCTACTATAGATAGGATCAATAGGTTGATCTTATCCTCAAGACTAAGAGGGAGTGTTAATTTTGTAGCCTTTATGGCTAAGATCAATCAGACAATTGATATAAATGTTAGTGCGATTTTATAATAATGAGGAGATTATTATAAATACAAATATATATATGATTAACAATTAATTTGAGGGCCTAAGGTGGGCCAGGTCGGCTCGAGGAGGGTGTAAAATTGTTATAGCCACATATATATATTGGTGTGATTCTTGGAGAGGAGACACCAAACACATAATGTGCTCTCCTTCCTTCAAGAATCGGTCTTCCCTCAATATTGAAGAGCAGCGATAGCAGATTTACAAGTTCATCCGTTCAACATTGAGGAGCGATTTCATACATTTAGTTGCAGCCTTGGAGGAGCGAACTAGGGCATAAATATAACAGCCCTAGAGGAGCGAATTAGGGCAGAGATCTTGTAGCCTTAGAGGAGCGAACTAGGGCAGTATTGTGCAGCCCTAGAAGAACCATATGAGGGCCGATCTTGCAGCCCTAGGTTTGAGAATTATGGCAGATCTAATAGAAGGCCAAAATCAGGGCAGATTGGCGACATATTGAAGGGCAAGATTGAAGATCTCAAGGTTCAGATTTGAAGTCTCTAAGGACTGATTCAGAGATATAATCCGGGTATTATCTCTCCTTGCTCTTAATCATTTCTTTATATCCTATGCTTAGTCTTGAAAGATCTCTATAGCTTGATCATTCCTAGGTAAATCTGGAAAATATTAACAAGTTCACTTGAATTTGAGCTTGAGCCAAATTGTGGAACTTGGGGACGCAGTTCCAAGACATCTAAGGAGATTATTTCAGTCTATGAACTTCCAGCTTGATGTAGATATTGGGCAGAGCCAAACCACAATTCTAGTTGTCTTGTTCCTTGTTTCAGTTTGCTTCCATTGTCCTGGACCTGGGAAGGGATTTTCGAGTCATATTGAGCCAATATAAAGTTCAGTTGCTTATGTGTATGTCTGAGAGCTGCTATAATATTCTCAGGCTGATGCATGTATTGAAAGGTAAGAGATTTTGCCTCTGATCTAGTAAACTTATTTTCTAGTATTGTAATTAAGGAAAACTCTTTTACTGTAGTTTGTAAGCATTGTTGGAAGATGCAATTTTTACTCTTTAATCAGTGCATGTTCTCTTTTATTCCGAGTTATTACATCTGCTTATATAAAAAGCCGAACCATATCGTTACCCTTGCAAACTGAAAACTATGCATTCATGATATCAAAAAAATTATTGAAAGGACAATTTTTGGGTCAGACAACTACCAGTAGCTAATACTAAGCTTGATGTGGAATTGGATGCCCTTGTAAGTAAACAGAAAACAGCATTGAAAAACAACAATGATTTAATTTTTTAACACAAAGTAAAATAAAATCTATATAAAATATTGCAAAGCTTATATGGTAATTGAATAGTGATTGCATCAATTCATTTAACCAAAATAACATTTTTTCACTCTAAAGCATAAACCCTATGTTGAAAAGAAAGAAAGAAAGAAAATAAAACCACATTAACAAAAGGTAGCATAAATGATAAATCGGCTATAAACATTATATAATCAAATACAAGGGATGGAAATTTATGATTCATGTTGACAAAATATTAACGTGCTTGGCAAAAACTTCAAGTCTGCTATAAATTCTCCAAAATGCTTAAGGATGCTCAAATGTTGTGTGGGCATGGGGCTTTAATCTAGTATTGTTTGTTCAGTGTAAATTTTGTGTACAGACCATGTTTTAGTCTATGGTCCATGTTCAGTGAGTTTTGGCATTGTACTTGCTGAGTACTCACGCAAGTTCAGCAAAAAAACCTCCGGTAACTCACCTGTCAAAACCATCAAGTAACATGGCAAAAACGTGCTGTGTATTTTTTTTGAATTCTGGCTGAGCATTCTGGGAGTTGCATTCTTTTAACCATTTTGGCAAGTCCAATGCGGGAATTTGTTAAAAACTTGCTTGTCAAAACTTGCCAGTAAACATGGCAAAAAGCTTGATGTGAGAAATTTTCTGTGACTACTTGGTGACATTGTCATTACTCTGAGTTTGCAAACTATATTTGAAATCTGTAATGTCCCCTTTTTGGGATTGCCCTAAATTTTTCCCTAGAATCACAAGGTCAATAAAAACAAGAAATGTAATATAGTTAGGGATATAATTTTACCAAAAATGTTTAAGCAAGATAGCTCCTAGTTGAGATCTTGCAATCATGTTAGACAATTATCAAAAATATAATTCATAAAATCAATCATTTCTACTAGGGTAAGAGAACAAATGTGTATATTCATAATCATCTTAATTTAAATAAATCTTACAATATCTATAATTCACTATTGTATTTCAATTATAACAGGGCTTGGATGAGGAGACATGATAGGGCGCCTGAAGTAACCTTCACACTAAGCCCAAGAGCATATACCATTCCCCTTGGCCCATGTGGCAGGCCACCTGCCATTCATCATGAGGTGGCGTATTTAGTGGGGAATCTTTTCTCTACCCTCCCTCTTCGTGCCACCTTATTGGCCCTCCTATGATTGAGACATCTTTAAATTCATTCCAACAATCAACCATTGTAGAGGTTGGAGGGGAAACCGCAACAGGGTGCCCAAAGTATCCTTCTCATCTAAGCCCAAGGGTGGGATATATCTTGTCCCCCTTGGCCCCATGAGGTAGGCCACCATCCATCCATCATGAGGTGACATACTTAGAAGAGGATCTCATATCAGTTTTTCCTCGTCTTCCCTTCCTCGCCTCCACATGATTGCTTGCAGCAATTTGATGAATAAATTAGGAAATCTATATATCTCACATTATCTACGATAAAGTAAAATATATTATTATATTCTACTAGTTTATGGGTAGTCCCAGGCTCATCTGAAACCCAGGATCAGAAATGTTGTGAGATGGGAAAAACTGGATTAGCGGTGGGTTAAGATTAATTTCGATGGTGCATCCAAAGGGAATCTTGGACCGTCTGTTGTGGGCTGTGTAGCGCGAGACACGAAAGGTAACATCTTGGCTTTGGCATCTCAAAAGCTCAAAATTGGTACAAATGACAACGCGGAGCTGAAGGTGGCATTGCTGGAAATTGAGCTGGCTTAGAAACTTGAATTAGAATAGCTCCACTTGGAAGGCGACTCCCAAGTAATAGTCAATGCCATCGCTAACAGTAAAGTACATCCTTGGAAAATCGGGAAGACTATAGTCATTATTTGCCATAAAATTGAAAAATTCAAAGATTTTAAAGTGACACATATATTGTGGAAAGGCAATCATATAGCAAACACTGTATAATTAGGCACTATCTTTTCATAGCCTAGGTGGTCTGTTTGAAGACACGAGGGTTGTGAACATTTTTGACTAGGTGTTCACATTTATTTCTTTTTTCAAATTTAAAAAGGTGAGCCTGGTAATCATCTTGAGTATGCCAAGGTAAGTTGCTTGAAATGAAATAATTACACGTAATAATCAGTGAAACACGGGGACGCGCACCCGGGCTAAAACCTAGGAGTACTAGGTGCGGGGATGTCCCCGAGATGGGTACTCCATGCACCCGAGCATCCTTGCCACAGGCTGTGGGCCGCCACATTGCAGCCGCACCCGTCCTCGCACCGCTAGGGTGTTTTGAAACGTGGGTGCAGGGGATGGTGCTTGGGGACTGCCCCTATGTCCCTTGATAGCACCCGGGATGCGACGGGGTGCGGCCGGCCACGACAACCCAAAAAGTTGCTTTTTAAAAGTTTTTTTTTAATTTTAATTTTTTTTTATTGGTTCTTAAGGAACCCTAAAATGATGTGGGTCCCATATAGGTCCCTCTAAGCCTTCATAAGGCCCATATACTTCATTTGGCATTCACATTTGGCATTCATATTTTTGCAACAGCTGAGAGGAAGGTGAGAAAAAGAGTTTGAAAGAGCTTGGAGAGTGATTTTGCAAGTGATTGCAAGATCAATTTGAGCAAGAAAATTCTATTTTGCAAGTGATTCATCAAACACAAGGTAGGCATTTTACAGTATTTTCTTTGTTTTATAATTTTATTTTCAGATTTTCATTTTTGTAAGTTTTTTTAAATTTTTGTAATAGTAAAATTAAATGTTGAAATTTGAATGCATTGTTTGAGTTTCAGATTCTTGTTGATAGTTTTTTTTAATTTTTGTAACTTGTTTGAATTTTGATTTTTTGAATGCATTGTTGTTTTTAAAAAATAAATTAAAAAAGATAAATCATGATTCATAAATCTAAATGTTTGAATGTTGAAAGTTTGAATGCATTGTGTTACATTTTTTGTTATTAAGTTAGGCTGAAACTTGTTTCAATTTCTAAATCAGGCTGAAACTAGTAATTTTTTTTTTTAAAATTACTAATTTGGCTGAAATATATCATTTTGTGAAATGCATTGTCTAAATGGCCTCTATTCAAAGCGGAGAAGACATGGAATTGAATGAGGGAAGTGCAAGTATATTTGAGTATGAGCTTGAGCATGAGGGGAGTGAGCATGGGGATGATCCAGAAGCCCAATCTCAACCTCCTTATATTGCACCAGTAGTACCTTCTATTGATTGCCCCTCTGAGACTTTGACACAGTTTGCTAGGAGTCCTTTTGATCCAAAGTCCCCTCAAAAACAATTTGCAACCAGAATTTCACTCTCTACAGCTACAAGTGGTGGCACATGGAAATGGAAATGTAATTTTTGTGGCACATAATGGTTTGGCAACATTACTAGAGTTAATTGACACCTCTTTTGGAGTGAATTTGGTGTGAGTTCATGCAAATTCCTAGTAGATGCTGAAAATGTGAAGTGTAGAATTGAAATAAACAAACTGTGGGGCATTCCTGATGATAGTGTAGTTCCAGTGCCTAAATCATTAGCTGGTAGGCAACAGGTTCAAGCTATTTAGTAGTTACAGGGGCAACAAGCTACTTCTATGTGTATCTTGCATCAGAGAGCAGGGACTTTGTCAGATTCAATTTCCATTCCTTCATCCATTCAGAGTTCAGCAGGGGAGAGTAGCAAGGGGAAACGAAAGGCAGGAAGTTCTACTACTAACCCCATTGCTGATTTATTTAACATACACGCGAAAGATCGGTTAGATGATGCCATTGGTACATTCTTCTTTGCAAATGACATCCCATTGCATGTTACTCGATCTCCTTATTATAGGGAGATGATGTCCTTGGTGGCGAAAGAGGGAGGGCCATCATTTGTGCCACTAGGTGAGCACAAATTAAGGACTATGATCTTGGATAGGCAGTATAATGAGATTGGGGTTTTGATGGAGCAGATGAAGGCATGTTGGATGGAGTCGAGTTGCAACATTATTATGGATGGGTGGACGGACATTAGACATCGTCCACTCATCAACATCATGATCACATGCATTGAGGGCCCTTACTTTCTGAGGGCAGTTGATTGTTTAGGGCATCGTAAAGATGCTGATTTTCAGTTTCACGTCCTTAGGGATGCCATTGAGCAGGTTGAGCCACAAAATGTGGTCCAAGTATGATAGATGCAACACATGTGTGCAAAGCTGCAGGGAGGCTTGTTGATGCAGCCTATAGACATATTTGGTGGACTCCATGTTGTGTGCATGCCATGAACAATGCACTCAAGGATATGGGGAAAATTGACTGGATTAAACAAGTGGTTAATGATGCGAGAGAGGTTCAGATGTTTATTTGCAATCACCACACTTCACATGCACTCTTCAGGGGCTTCGTGAAAGAGTTTCTGAAACCGGTTGAGACCAGATATGCATCATATTACATTCTCTTGGAGAGAATGGTTGAGTTGCAAGAGCCACTACAACTCATGGTTATGACACATGGATGGAATCAATGGGCTAAGTCCAAAATAGAGTAGGGGAAGAGGGTGAAGGAGACATCGAAGAGTAATCAATTTTGGATTGATGCAAAATACATAGACTCCATCATTACTCCAGTTTTCGAGGTCATCATATATGGTGACGGGGATGCACCTACCCTTGGAGAGGTTTATGAGTGCATTGATTCCATGCTTAGCCAGATGAGGGCTGCTGTGCATGAGAGAGATGCCACTCTAGCATTCTATACTGAGCACATTTAGCCTATCATTCACCGTAAGTGGGAGAAGCCGAACACTCCTTTGCACATGGATGCCTATGCATTGAATCCTAAGTGTCACATGCCTAGGCTTGGTAGAGTTACACCACTTCAGGATGATGAGGTGAAGGCCAGGTTCTTTTGGTGTATTGGTAAGATGTTTGATGCTGAGACTGCTGGTCAGATTCGTTCTGAGTGGACATAATTTACCACTCTTACAGGTAATTGTTAATTCAATATTCGTTATTAATATTAACTATCTAGAGTTTAGTAATTTTAGTTTTACCATTGGCCCATTGGGTATGTTTATGAGTCATGACATTATGTTACAACTTATTATGTTCCAGGATGCTCGGATTTGGCAAAGATGGACATTAGAACTATTACACAGAAGCATCCGATATTGTGGTGGAAATTTCATGGAGCACAGAGGGCAAAGATTACCACACTAGCCATTTGATTGCTTTCTCAGGTTTGTAGTTCCTCATCTTTAGAACCTATTCAAGTTTTTAAATTTCAATTTTTAAATTTTAACTTTTAAATTTTATAAACTTAAAGAGTTTTTAATTTTACTTATCTGATTTTCAGATTTTCTCATAATGACCATTTGTTTGCTATCTCAGGTTTCTAGTTCCTAAGTTGTAGAGGAACTGGTCTACTTATAGCTTCATCCACTCTATTAAGAGGAACAAACTTACCTCTAAGGCAGCGGAGAAGTTAGTTGCTGTACACAGTGCCTTGCGTATCGTAGATCGCAAGACACGCGGGTACAAAGAGAGCCCAACAACACGATGGGATGTAGAGCCAGAGGATCCAACTCAGATCGATGAGGATGAGATTGCAGCAGAAGCGGACGTAGGGCTAGTTGGTGTTCCTTTGGCGGACCTTGACCATGAGGATTCCGAGTCCACTAGTTCTAGTGATGAGGACTTTGGCTTGGGGGATGATTAGAGGCCTCCCATTCTTACATTTTGACGTGATTTCAGATTTTGACATTTTGTACTCATTTTGATATTGATGATTGATCATGATTCATTATATCATATCATGCTACTCTGCTCATTGTAATCATGATCATCTTTATGATATATAATATTTCATATTTGAACAATGATTTTTGAATCTTTGATAGAAGTTTAGAACATGATTTATTATGTTACTAACTTACTATGTATGTTTATAACTTTATATTACTATGTTTAAATTTTAAATCAAAATGTTAGTGTTTCTATGTTACTATGTTGAATGTTCAATAGTTCTGGTTCATGTTGCAATTTTTCTATGTTCAAGTATTTGGTATGTTATATTGAAACATCTTTTCATAATTAACATTTAAGTTATATATGTATAGTATGCAGTCCCCCCCTCCTCCCCCTCTGCCGCCATCCCCTCGCCATCTCGAAATTGAGGCCCTTTTTTTTCCCGCACCCAAAACTCGTCCTGGCGTACCCCCACGCTGGTGTTACATTGGTAATAATTCATGCCTCGTCATTAATTGTTGGATTAGGGAGGAGGGATTTGGTTGGCTTTTCCAAATTTTTGGTGTGGGTAAAAGAGATTTTGTACACGAGAGCTTGTGTGGAGTGTGAATTGATTTGAAAGGTGGGAACACGAGGAAGGTGTGAGGAAGGCATTAAAGCCAACATTTGAGACCTTTTTGCATCCATTTTTAAGACAGTTTGTGAGCATTGTGAGCATCTACAAGCATGGAGGCCAATTTCTCACTCATATCCCCCAAACACCAAGTTTTTTTGGGCCAAATCACTGAGAAACATTTGAAAGGGGTTTTTAAATCCGATGAGCCATTGTTTTGTTAGATAATTGACTTGAATTTGGGGGAGGAGTTCATGTGCTCCAAACACCCCTAATGTGCCAATGTTGACATCGCTTCTGCATTTAAGATTTGGGCTCTAAAATTGGGCTTAAAGGAAGTTCTCTAGGCCATAAGGGAATGCGTGTGACCCAAATGGTGTTTTGTTATGATCCCTATTTTGGCAATTGTGGAACTGGGGGCTAGTCTGTTTGTGCACCAACGCCATTCTAATTAGTTTGAGGCAGTCTCCTATTTTTTAGGGGGAGATTGGGAGATGATCTAGGAGGCATTCTGCGTCATTCTAGATGGTTTGAGACAATTTCCTAAATTTTAGGAAGGGATCCCATTTTTTAGGAGGGGATTGATAGTGATCCTGCTATATTTAGACATCACCCTTGGACTAGTGGTAGTACTTAGTTTTCAGTTTGGAGTTCAGGTGATGGATCGAGGAATAAATTTTAAATAATGAAGGTATTGCCTAATGTTTTAATTTAAATAAAAAAAGTGATTTAATTAGATCACTTTATATTATAATAAAATATTGTTGAATGGGCCCTATGACACACATCCCTAGGAGACAAAAGGTTGTTTTAAAAGGTGGCCTTTTTTGTTAATGATGAATTAGATCATCAAAGTGGTCGATCCACTTAAGGGAGAAATGTTTTTAAAATAAACTATTAAAATAAGGAGACCCTAAAGTGGCCAATTAAGGTTTGATGGTCAATAAAGAAACATTTGGAGGCCTCATTTCAGCATTCAAGCATTCATTTTCACAGCAGCAATTTGGAATTGAGCTTTGAGGAAGAATTTCAATAGTAGATCAGACTTCTGGGAACGAAAACTCCATCGAGATTGGAAGGTTGGACGAAAACCCAACATTTTTTTGATGGTGAATTCATTTAGAATTCATCATTGAGTAGAAATCAGTTTTTCAAATATTTTGCAGAGTAGATTCAAGGGAATTGATTGCAGATATGGGTTGTTTGGACCTATATATTCATCATCCAGCAACACACCAAGCCTGTCGTACGTCCTACAGATTGATTGCAGCAAGTAGCTGGGCATATGGTTTGGAGGCCATTTCCAAATGTTTTTAACTTTTTGGGAGTTATCAAGACTTGTTATAGATCGAACTTAGTGAACAACCTTTGTGCGTGAATTTAGACTTTTTATCAGTGTTACCTGGGGACATGTTTGTGGCAAAATTTGACCCATCCTGGAAACTTGGAAACCTGTCCCCTGGCTGTCCCATAATTTAATGTTTGAATTTTGATAGTTTGTTTGACTTCCACTCTTATTTGAATTCTCAATTTAAATTATTTAACATAAATGTCATATCTTAAGGTTCTATAATGTATATAAGCATGCTTTATCCATGTTTTCATACGAATATTGAAAATTTCTGTATTTTATATATAGCTGTTCCCACTGCCGTCCCCTACTCCGAGGGAAAAAAATCTGTCTCGGAAACCTGTTTCCCGGTCCCCCCATCCCCCTGTCCCGGAAACTTGGGATAACATAGCTTTTTATATGCTGGGAGGACATCTCAAGAATTTTCTGATCTGTACCAGACCTGTATGGGTGGTTCATGCAGTTTTAAGTCAGTACAAAATTCAGTAAATTATTGCTTTAGCTGTATCTTTCAATCTGTACTTGCATTTTCAGTTTGTACTTCATTTTCATATTCCAAATATCAAGAAAAATCCAAAAAATCAGAAAAACAACAAAAATACAAAAAAGGTCAGAATATTGCAAATTTAAAAAAAAAATCAGAAAATTCAAAGAAACACAAAAAATCAGAGCTTGCAGTCGTTGGACCAAAGAGGATCTTTCACTTGTATCAGAGCAATGATCTTGCTAGCCTGAGGGTTTGTGGCTTCTTTTATGCACCCTAGAGGAGTTCTTCCATGCCGATATTATACCCACAAGAGAGCACATAGACAGTTTGCTATTGATTCTGGCATCCCAACAGGTGCAGCTATGGGTGACATTCATGATGGTAGGAGTCCCCATTAAAGGGAGAGACAGAATCAACATGATGATCTAGATTGTGATTTATTTAGAACTCTCGTTAATTCACAACCACTGATTATATAGGCCTTAGACTAGATAGGTTGGATTTGGATTGCCCTAGGGATAGGCGTGACAAGTAGGACAGGTCTGTATTAGTTGCAGGAAGCCATGGGAGTAGTAGAGCTCCATCTTTGTAGGATAGTGCATTTCACTCTCCTTTGCGTGGTAGGAGACGTACACAGATAGTTGATAGACCTATGTAGCCCTATTTTTCGCCTAGAGAGGAGCCACCACCGGTTGACCCACTTGAGGTGGTGGAGTTTAAAGATGTTATGCAACTAGTGATGAGTGGGAACACCTTGCAGAACATTGTAGATATGCTTTTCCTCTATATCAGTATTGTGCACAATGTAGAGATAGTATGAGGAATCGTGGTGATCGGCGGCCTAAACAACAACATAATGGTGACCTAAAGTGAGCTACTAGCAAGGTCACTTTATCTCCCTTGACAGTGTTGGGAAGATTAGTGCATGAGCCTGGGTGCACAAGCTTGACATCTACCTTTCACTTAAGTCGATGCTTGAGGACAAGGTTATTTAGTTTGCTATATTACATTTAGATGGCATGGCTTATGATTGGTGGCATCATGGTTTGGTTATCCAAAACCATGGACTCATTCGTTCTTATAGGGAGTTCACTGCGTAGTTGATTATTAGATTTGACCGTAAGGATGTTGAGTTGTACTACATGGATTTAGCATTGTTGTGACAAACTGGACACATTGAAAATTATATTAGTGAGTTTCAACTCATTGTTGTCATGGTTCTAGAGATGCCTAATAGATGTGGTGATGTTGTTCATTGAGGGTTTACATGACAGGTTACAGGGTTTGGTTAGGGTGTTGAGATTTTCAGATTAATTCAAGGAAATTAACAATCTATAGATGACCTAAAATTGAAACAACTTATCATAGAATAAGCTGGAAAGAAGGTACCCAATTTACTCTTCAACTTGATTGAAATTTGATGTGAATCTGCCTTGAATGGATGCTGCTACAAAAGGTCCGAAATCCAGCCCTAGGTCGCACTCCAATCTGCTGTGTTCTTCTCTTGAGATGTGTTGTCCTCAATTTTGAGATCACAAAATTTTCTTGTCAATTCGTAGGAGTATCCTCTTTGTTTTGAACGTTTTGATAAGTGTGTTGTAAAAGGCGATTCGTTATCCCTGAAAAGCTCTTATAAACACACTTTCATGCGTTCTTTTCATTCTTCCCATTTGTTTTTGATCTTGTTTTTCCCTCGAGTTGAAAGCCCTTTTAATTACGCTCATTTCGAGCTAACTTAGACATCAAACATAGTTCTACAGCTCAAGTTATGATGTAAAAGGTGGGGTTTTTCCGGCTGACTGCATATTCTTTAAAATCCTTATAAAAGTGGGGTTTTTGAAGTCGATTGCACAAGTTTGAATTATTTTTAATATGTTAAATGGATTCTAAAGTCCGTTTTCAAATTTCAACTCATTTCGAGTTGATTTGACTATAGTTTTTAATGTTTTTGTGGAATTAGCTTTTAATCTTCTAATTTCATGTTACTTTATTTAAAATACTATAGTTATGTATTAATTAATTCAAATTGAAAAGGCTTAAGTGTTAAAAGTGTGGTTTTTCTTCTTCACTGCATATCATCCATATGCTAAACACTTTAAGAATCTCACTTTTAAGTCTTTCCTATTAAATACGTTATTTTTATTGATGACTGCATGTGTTTTCATTACATGTGCAGTTGAACTTCTAAAAAGCGTATTTAATATTTAATCAAGTGTTGTTTTTGGATGCAATTTCATATCTAATAACATGTTTTCACTTCCCAGGTGGCTTTTTCTCCATAAAAGTCATATTTATAAGGATATGTCTATGTTTTTCAAAAGAACGTATTCATTTCTTTATTGATTCTCTTCCCTTGGTGTTAAATTTTAAAAGTATTACATGTGTTTTTACATGTTAATACATTTAATATATATATTCTTCCCTTGTTACGTGATTTTCAATAATCATTACATATGTTTTAAATATGTGTAAAGGCTAGTAAAAGACGTTTTTAAATTTCCCTATATGTTAAATTTCGAAGTCTTTGCATATACACTCAACATTAAAACTAACGTTTTAAAGACATGTGCAAAGGATGTCGATTTTTGGAACCAATACATATGTGTAATGCCTTGATCTCTAACGTTTTTAAACAAATAGATAAAGGCATTGACTTTTGAGTTGAATGCATACATTTTTAAACTTAACGTTATGTGTAATGCATTTTGTATTCAACGTTCTTAATATATGAGAAAGGGCATCGATTTTATAAACCAAAACATATGTTATCCTTTCTCTTTTAAACATTCATATGTATTGACGTCGATTTCTTATGCCATTGCATTTGTTTTGAAATCGATTATATGTATGTGTAATGAACATTAAAATCAACATTTTTAATTGCAAGATAGGGCGTTGATTTTTGTTGCCCTTATACATATCGAAATGCTATGCAAAGTGCATTGAGGGAGAACGTTTTTATATCTCAGCCCTATACGCCTTTCTTCTAGGCATTTACATGTTCGAAGGTCTTCCATTTTAAACGTTTTCAGCATCCATATTTTGGCGTCAATTTGAAGAGAAGATGCATATGTATTTTGGCATATGTAATGCTTTTTCTTTTCAGCGTTTTTAATGCTGGAATATAGGCGTTAATTTTGGAGGTTTCTTACATGTGTCTTTGCATCCGAAAAATGCGTTTCTAGCATTGCATTGCAAAGACTTCGAATTTAAAGAGGAATGCATATGCTGTTTGAAATATCCAGCATATGCATTCTTGGATAAACAGCCCGCTTTGAGCCATTCTCTCATCAAATTTCTTCAATGGAGAAGGGTTTTCAACATCAATGATCAATCATTCAGCCTATAAATCATTTTGATTTGGCTCAAGATTTTAAGAGATTTTGTCTTGGAGATTGAGCTTCTCAGTCACAGAAAGTTATTATGTCTGAAGGGATTGCACTTCCAAGAGAGAAAGAGAAGAAAAAGATGAAATATCAATATGAGTCATACCATAACTCTATTCCACCTTCGCAGATGATCTCCTATTGTGATGAGGTGAAAGACACAGATATTTCCCATATGAACTTTGAAGATTTTCTTCAAAGAGTAGATGCTGCAGTAACAGAAGATATGCTCTCAATCAAACAGAGTAGCATTCATCTTGTCTCGACATTCCCATTGGCTGCCTTGGAACCAGAGTTCGTGTTTGTTTGCGCAAGGAATTTTGATCCTACTTCCGGAACCATTAAGGATCAAGACGGTAAGACCATCATCAGTCTAGATCCGGAAATGGTGGACAAAATCTTCAAAGTACCAATAAGTCCTGTCACCATCAACATCACTAAGCAGAAGGCTCTTGATAGGGGGAATGAGGATACTCCTTCATGCACAAAATTCATAAATGAGAACTGGCTGCTCCATAAGAGGCCAAGCATTGCAAGATGGCCTAAGGGGATCCGGCGCATTGAATTTAAGGAGGAAATCAGCGATCTTATTACCTTGTTCAGCCGCTTAGCAGGGTTGAAGACTTGAAACACCTTCGAGCCCTGGATGTACAAATATATTTCCCTCATCGTTCGGTCAAAGAAGAAGATTTTCTGGGGGGAAATGATCAGTGACATGTTGTGTGAACAGCTTACTCAAGTTGTTGATACTTGCACATTTTATATGAATTCCTATTTGGTCTATATTGCTGCATCTCTTGGATCTTTTTCCGGACTATCTACTAAGGGAGATAGGTCATTAGTTCCAGTATGGGAGTATTATCCTCAGCTTGTCTTGAAGGCTAGCCGTTCACATTACCGCAGGGTACAGGATGCCTTTTATGGGCATTTCATGTGCATGTTTGCCAAAAGTCTTCCAAACCTGCAGGTGGCAGATGAGGCATGGGTCAAAGTTAATGAATACGGTTGTCTGTTCCTTCAGTTTCCTAGCTTCACATACATACGGGTGGGCTATTTCAAAGGTGAGCCACATACATTACCAAGGTATCCTACGGATAAAATTATACTCATGGAGCTAGCCAGGCAACTTATGTCCGTTCAGATGCATCAGAATGCATTGCATAGACCCGGTGTGGGGATTTCCTCTCGAAATCCATTGAAGATTGGCGGATACTCAATTGATATAGTCCCTAAAGCTAAGAATATGGAGTATGAGCTTCAAAGGATTACCTTGAAGAAGTTCATGGCTAGAAGTCACTTTGACTGGCGAGGGCTCAATGACAAAATGAGGAGACAATTTGTGCATGTTTACAGGTTGGAGGATATCTGGATAGATCTTCGTACTGAGACAGACATACGGAGAATGGATTAGTAGTGCTTATCCATTAAGCAGATTATTGATTTTAATCTTGCTGATATTCCTCCAGGGGTTGAGGATGATGATAACATCCTTGATCGTGATTATACCCACAATCATGTTGAGGACTTGCCCATCTCATCTCCTTCTTGGTCTGGTAAGGAGAATGTTTCTATCTGGGATCGCTTTCAGTCAATACTTGCAAATACTAATATTTGGTTGAAGCGGAGAGGGCTAAAAGGCATTCAGGTAAGAGCCGACAAGGATTTTGATCATGGTGGTCCGGTTGGTAAGCGATCAGAAATTAAGGGGAGGACCAAAGATGGTGCCTCTTCTTCTGCAGTTGATCCTGTTGTTCCTGTTGTACCCACTCTTCCAAAGCTCACTATTAAGGGAGGTAAAGACACCGGGAGAGTCCTTGAGATTAAGAGCACAGAGTCTGAGAGGATTCAAGTTGAATCCAGTGATGATGAGATGCCCGATTCACCTAAGGTATCTTCCCCAGACGTACCTCCTCCTGTGGATAATTCAGCACCAGCATTAGATGAGTCTCCTGATTCACCCTCGGGTACAGCTGCGGATGAATTTACTACAGGGCAGGCGCCTCCTATAGATTCACTCTTGGTGACATCTGCATTACCAATCTCATCAGCTGCACCTATTGTCATACAGGAGGAGTCCTATCACAGCTTTGAGAGTGTGTTTGATGCATACTCTATGATCATTCCTTCAATGGTTACTTCCTCTGTGACAGTGTTGGACACCACTCTAGTGCAGGTAGAGCAGTTCATATCTGAGGTTACGCATGGTAGTCCTACCCCTATGGCAATCGTAACAGAGGCTCCTCCTCTTGTTGCCACAGTTGCACAAACAGACCCAATTACCACTCTGGCCGTTGCATCTACAGAAGTAACTTCCTCTTCTTTCTCTTTACCTCCTTGGATCACTGTCATAACACAAAAAAGAAAGAAGGAAAAGATTCCTTTGGAGGGCTTTGATTTCAAGCATGCTTCTAAGCCAAAAGCTCCCAAGAACAAGAAGGCAAAGACAGTCTCAAGAATTGTGGTGGAGGACAATTCCAAATATGCTGAGACTGCTGAACCTTTGGTTGATGAAATTACAGACAGTGTGCAGCCTTCTGATTTCAGGATCACAAGAGTGGGATTGGGGAAACAGACACGGTTGAGTTGCCAACAGGATGCTCAAGATGCTGTCTTGCAGCTCTCTCAAAGAAATGATCAGCTTTGGGAGAAGAAGAATAAATTAAAAGAATAAAATGCGCGCTTGCTCGAGATCATTAGCATGATGAATAACTCACAAAATGCAGCCCCGATTTCAGTCTCACATCCCGAAGACTGTGACAGGCGCCATAAGAAGGCCAAGGCAATTGATGAATGGTCTGCACAGATTGAGACGCAAGGTGTACAAGTGATTAAGGATTCATTAGAAGTCCTAAGGCATATACACATCACTGCCAATGAAATAAGGGAGCTTATTTCATCTTTCCAGCAGCAGTTGCAGATTCTGAGTGGAAGACTTTACAGGGCTTTGATCTTAAGAAATTGTGTCAGCTAGAAGTTATCTCTTCTGATGATTCGTATTTCGAATCTCTCGATTTAATGGTTAATAAAGAGAGAGTATTGAGTAAGTTGACCACAGACTTGCAAGATGTTTTGAGATCATGGGAGGAGCAAGAGTATCACATGGTGAGAGAATTTGAGAAGTTGTCCTGTGATGTTTCTTCCAAGGATGGTGAGCAGATTAAGGGGGAGATCATATTGACGAAGTTCTCAGAGATGGTGCACTTCCACTCAGATGCTGATGATTTTAGTCCTGCTACTTTGGATTGGTTCATGGAGTGCAAATTATCCTTGAATCAGTTACAGAGACAAGCAACTGGATACACGAAATCTCACATTTTGCGAAAGGCAATTGCAGTTGCTCATCACATAGGAGCCCCAGATTCGTCTGTTATACATGAGGCTTTACGAAAGTTTGAGGCTTATGTAAATACTCTTTGATGTAATATTCTAAGTGTCCAGGACACTTTTTCTATGTTTTATAGGTAGATTGGTAGATTGCATGTAGTTCATGAAATGTTTGTAAATACAGGAAAACATATTTCTGTATTCAGAAGTCATGTAATCAAGTTACAAGTACATTAAGGCTTGTAACATTGAATAAGTCAAAATAGTTAGTTGTTTGAATAAGTCAAAGTGGTTGAGGGTTTCCCTTTTTCTCTCCACTATTCTCTCTTTTGTTTTCCTATTTAAAGAAGAGAGCTCTTTGTAAATAGTTTTATCTTTTGTTGAAACAAGCAGAGACTATTGAGAACTTAATTGATGAAAACTTTGAGTTTCATTGTATGAGTTTTTGAAAGTGAATAAAGGAAGCAAGATTCCTCAAACTTTGTGTTGTAAATCTTGAGATTAAATGATTTTTTCTTATGTTGCATTATTTGATCTTTCTCAAGTTCATTTCTAAAGCTAAGCTTGTGTGCATCATTGGAGGCTTCAATTCATTTTCTGAGAGACTTTGAGCTACAGAAGGGGGATTGCTATAATAGTAGTGGCTGCAAATATTTGGAGTTGAAGACTTTGAGCTTTAATTTCAAGTATTTTCTTTTATTTTCAGGATTAATAGTGAGAGACTTTGAGCCTCACTATTAGTTCTTATTACTTTGAAATAGAATCAATCGCAAGAGACTTTGGGCCCTTGTTATTGATTCACCAAATATATTAGTAACTGCTGCCTTAGGCATTGTTCTTATGTCAATTACTAAGTCACCAGTATTATCGTAGCAATAAGGTACTTTTTGTTGAATTTGGAAGTAATAGTTATATGCGAATCATTCTTGAAAAAAGAGGAATTGAGAGAACTACCCCTTTTATAATTTCAGTTAAGTTCCTGTTGAAGCCACCTACGGTAAGAAGGGAGCCTCCCCTATTGCTGAGAGGAGAGATTTATCTCACTATACCGTTGTCTGAAGACATAATTTTGTAAGGTGTAGTCTTAGTGGCTTACAAAATTTTTAGCCAACAAGATGCTGCTCCAAAACCGAATTAGAAACCAGTCAAGTTCGCTCCAAGAGGCAGAGGTAATTTTCGCATATATCAGATTTTGAAGAGCAGAGATACATATTATGTTTTTGATGATCTCTCTTTCTCAAAATCGATCTCCATATATGTGTGAGTATAATTAATATTTCCCTCAAAGAGGGACGACTTGTCCTCATAATGGGTCCTTTTTAATTATTAAACACAATATATATTGATTGCTTATATTTTATAATAATACTATTATTATTATAAAATCGTATAAGCTAGGGTGTTATTAATAATAGTTTATTATTAATTCTGTTGTCCGAATTTGATCTAAGCCGACAGGCTATAAATATTAACACTCCCCCTTAGTCTGGAGGGTAAGATCAAACCATAGATCCCATCTATTCCAGGACACACCTTAACTATCATCCTTGATAGTGAGAACAAAAACATAACCATCTCGGATACCTTATTCAGAGATATCATAGATTCCAAGTCTATGAAGGTAGATCCTATCTACCATAAGTCCATGTATATATAATATTTTGGCTCAAAAACGTTATCCTCCCAAATTTGTGGATTGATCAGGTCCACAAGAATATCAAGTCCATTGTATTCATGATAACATTGAATTTACCAAATTCTCCAATATGCAAAAACATCAAGTCCATGATGTTAACCATGAGTCACCTTGACTCAATAGATATCAAATCCATGATATCAAGAGTATTGGTCCAACAAATATCAAATCAATGATATTCACCAAGTACTCGAAGCAATGCTCTCTAGATATCAAATCCATGATGTCCACCATATGCTGAGAAGTGGATCCTTGATCCACCAGATATCAAATCCATGATATCCTTGAGCATTGGTCTAACGAATATCAAATCCATGATATTCACCAAGTACTCGGAGCAAATGGCCTCCAGACATCAAATCCATGATGTCCACCATATGCTAAGAAGCGGATCCTTGATCCACCAAATATCAAATTAATGATATCCTTGAGCATTGGCCTAACAAATATCAAACTCTATGATATTCATAAAAAATATAAATGTGAACTGCCACAATTCACATGCAAGCATAAATGAAAATCATATATTGCTTTACCATAAAATAAATGTTAGTACAACAAACTCATATTTTCACCAAGCCAAGTTTTATTCCTGAAATGTTCAAGTTTGTCTCTTGCTAAAGGTTTGGTGAGAATGTCTGTAGTTTGTTCATTAGTACATACATATTCTAATTTAATGGCCTTTATTTCCACCATGTCCCTGACATAGTGATAAGGAATCTGAATATGTTTGGACCTATTATGGAACATAGGGTTGATGGCAAGTTTAATGCAGCTCTGATTATCACTAAAGATAACAGTAGGTTCCATAGATTGTCCAAATAATCCCACTATGAGTTTCCTTAACCAAACTGCTTCTCTAGCTCCGAGAGAAGCTGCAATATACTATGCTTTTGTTGAACTCTGAGCAACGGAGTTTTGTTTCTTGGTAAACCAAGAAATCATAGCTGATCCCAAGCTAGAACAACATCCGGATGTACTCTTCCGATCTGTAATGCGTCCTGCCCAATCTGAATTTGTAAAGCCATGAAGATCCAGTTTTATATTTTTGTATAATAGACCATACTCAATGGTTCCATGAAGATATCTCAAAATATGCTCAGCTGCACTCATATGCAATTGTTTAGATTATACCATAAACTGACTTAGAGCATTTACAACATAACAGATATCAGGTCTAGTGTTAACTAGATACATAAGAGATCCAATGATTTGACAGTACAAATTAGCATCTGCTGCCTCTGAACAAGCCATGGCTTCTCTTAACTTAAGGAGGTTGGTTTCCATAGGTGTGGACATTGGTTTACAATCCATCATACCAAATCTCTTTAAAATATCAATAGTATATTTTCCTTACTTCACAATAATCCCAGAAGATTGTTGCCATACTTCTAAACCAAGAAAATAATGAAGAAGGCCAAGCTCCTTCATTTCAAATTCCTTTGCAAGGTCTTGCTTGCAATTCGCTATAAGGTATTCTTCTCCTGTGATTAGAAGATGATCTACGTATAGCACTAATATCAATATGTCTCCATCTGATATCTTGAAATAGATATTAGGATCTGCATCGTTCTTTGAAAATCCCAGATTTTGAAGATAGCGATCAATCCTTTCATACCACGCTCGAGGAGCTTGTTTGAACCCATATAAAGCTTTCTTAAGCTTGCATACATAAGATTGTTGATCCTTCAGGTTGCTCTATATACATTTCCTCTTCAATTTCTCCATTAAGAAATGCAGTTTTAACATCCATTTGATGGATCTTCCAACCTTTGGAAGCTGCAATTGCAATTATTGCCCTAACTGAGGAATATCGAGCAACGGGAGCAAAAGTCTCATCATAATCTATTGCTTCCTTTTGGGTAAATCCTCTGGCTACGAATCTGGCTTTATGATTCTCAATACTACCACCGGCAACATGTTTAATCTTGAATATCCATTTTGATGATACCACAGATTTGTTCTTGGGTCTAGGAACAATATCCCATACATCGTTCTTCGTTATGGATCCGTATTCTTCTGACATTGCATCTTTGCAGGCTTGGATTTTAAGTGCTTCACAAACAGAAGAGGGTTCAAAATCTATAATCTCACTCATAAATGCAGCTTAGTTAGAGTATTCCTTAGGTCTTTTACTTTCCGTGAAAGTTTCTGCCAGAGCTGCAAAGTTGTTTGCATCTTCCAACATTTTGGTGGCCCACAATGGTCTCTTCTTGATGATGGAAGTGCTAGGTTCATTTACTTGATCATGTTCTACAGTATCATGATACTCTCTCTGATTCTCAGGAGGGTTGGAATGAGTTAATTCATCACATGCCATATCTTTAGAGATAGAGAATACAAGATCTTCTTCAAATATGACATCTCTACTTAATTCAATATGTCTTTGTCCTGGAACATATATCCTGTATGCCTTGGCAGATTCACTATATCCCACAAATATTCCCTTCTTTCTTGAAGGTTCTAATTTTGTCCTCTTTTCTTTTGGAACATGAAAATACACAGGACAACCAAATATCCGAAGATGACTTACATTAGGTTTGTTACCACTAAATGCCTCTTCAGGGGTCTTATTGTACAGTGCTGAATGAGGACATCTATTTTGAATGTAAACCGCAGTGTTGGATGCCTCAGCCCATAGTGAAGTATGCAAATTTTGATTATGTAACATGGCATTTGTTGCTTCAACTATGATTCTATTCTTCCTTTCGGCGATTCCATTTTGCTGAGGGTTGTAAGGAACAGTGAACTCCCTCTTAATCCTTGATTCTATACAAAAGGAGCTAAAGATTTCAGAAATGTATTCTCCGCCATTATCCGTTCTAAGAATTTTTATCTTCTTGTTCGTAAGATTCTCTATTAGGGCTTTGAACTCTTTGAATTTGTTGAGAACATCAATAGATTCCTTGTTCTTAAGAAAATATATCCAAGTCTTTTTTGAAAAGTCATCTACAAAGATGATGTAATAGAGATATCTTCCAATAGATGGTATGGACATGGGTCCACAAAGATCAGAATGAATTATTTCCATAATTTCCTTAGTCTTGCTTTCACTACTAGGGAATGAGGATTTGATATTTTTCCCTAATGCACATCCTTTGCATATTCCTTCATGTCTAGGAGATAAATGAGGGAAGCCTACTACAATTTTATCCATAGAAGATAATGATTGAAAGTTTAGATGCCCTAGCCTCTTGTGCCATAGATCACTCGAGTTGATTGATTCAACCATTAGGGCTTGGGATGAAATAGTATCAAGTCTATAAAGACACTCATGTCTTAGTCCTATGGTGTATGCTTGTTTTAATGTAGAATTTTTGGTCCAAGCTAAGACTTTCCCATCCATAAAGGCAATTTTATACCCCTTATCCTCAAGTGCTGATATTGAAACTAGGTTTCTCTTTATGCTCGGAACATATAAGACATGATATAGTTGCAAGGATATGCTGGACTTCAATTGAATGTTATAATTCCCAAAGCCCATAATTGGATACGAGGTGTCATCTCCTATGGTAACTTCTTCCTTAATGTTTTCTGAAAAATTATCAAAGTTTTCCCGGAACCCAGTGATGTGCCTTGAGGCTTCACTATCAATAACCCAAGAGAGTTTATTTGAGGTTTGGGTAGACAAGGCTGAATATAGGGCTGAACATTCCATGTTTCAAATGTTTAGGGTTTAAGACTGATTTTCCTAATAATCTGAATATGATCTTTTACTCTACTTAGGCTCTGATACCATGTTGAGATTTTTAGATTAATTCAAGGAAATTAACAATCTATAGATGACCTAAAATTGAAACAACTTATCATAGAATAAGCTGGAAAGAAGATACCCGATTTACTCTTCAACTTGATTGAAATTCGATGTGAATCTGCCTTGAATGGATGCTGCTATAGAAGGTCCGAAATCCAGCCCTAGGTCGCACTCCAATTTGCTGTGTTCTTCTCCTGAGATGTTGCTCCAAAACCGAATTAGAAACCAGTCAAGTTCGCTCCAAGAGGCAGAGGTAATTTTCGCATATATCAGATTTTGAAGAGCAGAGATACATATTATGTTTTTGATGATCTCTCTTTCTCAAAATCGATCTCCATATATATGTGAATATAATTAATATTGTCACCCTCAAAGAGGGACGACTTGTCCTCATAATGGGCCCTTTTTAATTATTAAACACAATATATATTGATTACTTATATTTTATAATAACACTATTATTATTATAAAATCATATAAGCTAGGGTGTTATTAATAATAGTTTATTATTAATTCTGTTGTCCGAATTTGATCTAAGCCGACAGGCTATAAATATTAACACAGGGATCTTAAGAGACATTTGGTGACTTGCCTGGTGGATAGTGGTGCTGCATACAATTTCATAGATGAGGCATTAGTTGCTAGGCGTGGGTCACAAGCAGAGGACTTCCCTGGTTTCAGTGTGACAATTGCAGATGGTTTCACTATGTGGTGCACTAGGAGAGTCCTACAACTTAGCAGATGGGTGATGTAATGAACCCTGCTGGTTCAACCTCTAACCAATCTGGCAATTGACAAGTTTATTGTGTTTCCTTGCAATGTTTTGTATTTCTTTTGCTTGGTTTTCAGATGTTTTGATTTAAGGATGCAATGATAATAAATGCATAAATCAAATTACTTACTAGTACTGGGATACAAGCAGTAACAAGAAACATATATGCATGTCTTTATTATTTCAAACTCCTAAACACACACTGTAATATTGGAATAATTATTACATGAATATTCTGGAAAGTTGGAAATATCAAAGAAACTTGGTTATTTAATTGATCTACAGCAATCAAAGGTTTCTCCACCTTGGAATTCAGTCTAAAACCCCACACAATTGCAGCTGCCCATAGTGGTGATGGAAAAGCAACCAAAAGCTAGGTGTTTTAGCCTAGGAAACTCACGCCATGAAATTTGGGAGAATCATGTGAGGGCTGGAACTGTACAGCCTGTTGATAATAATTGTTTTCTGCTGAATACGTCTCAATTCAATAGCTATAAGGCAGCCATGGAGGTCTACTATCACACTCTTATTTAGCACTCAAACTCCTTGAAACTCCCTAATTCTTCACCAATTTAGCACAAACTGGACCCTTGTATGAAGCCCATAGACAAGCAATGATTCAACTGATCTTTCATAGCCTCAAGATTGCATAAACATTGAAGAGATTTCGTCCTCCAATGTTGAAGATGGCTGAAACCCTAGGTCTCAAGGCACAATTCCTAGGAACATCAAACATCAAGTCAAAAACTCATAAGCATAATTGGGTCGATTTCATTCTTTGAGCTTTTATAATTCCTCAACATTGTTCGATTCATGTAGCTTCACTGATAAGCCTCTTTAATGACTTTAATATTTTCTTTTGTGGGTGACTTTATGTTTTATCATTAATGAAGGTGTTCTTTTTCGTTAAATATAATGGTCCCTCACTTAGTAACACTTTATAAAGTTAAATAATAACTTTATAATATAACCATTATAAAGAATATCATTGATGCCATTATAATTTTAATATTTCATTATCTCTTTGTCCCGTCTGAACTTGGAGGTCAACCATTGTTTCTGTTGTGCATCCAACTGCCTTACTAAAAATAGTAAGGGTCCCTCTCTAACAACCATTGACTTACTATAATTAGTAAATCCTTGAATACCTGATCAAATCAATGGTGCCAAGGGTTGATACTGCAACTCAGGCCAATTTGGGTGCCTTGCCAAATATAGAAATGCTGGATAAATGACTTAGTATAAATAGTAAGTGTACCCAATTGAACCAAACAAAGAGCAATCCTGAACACTTTTGTACTCCAAAAGGGAAAGAGCCTCTTGTTTTGCTTATCTAACTTAGCCTACGAGGGCCAATGATAAACCACGGTGAGCTAAAACGGGGACGTTATAGGTGATTACACCTTGACCGATGATTTCTATGTTGTAGGTCTTGGTGAGATTGATACAGTATTGGGTATCCATTGGTTATAGTCACTTAGTAGGTACATATAGGATTTCAAGAGGATGGATTTAGAGTTCATGGCAGATGGTAAGAAGGTGGTGCTAAAGGCTCTTTTTGATGGAGGACCTATGGTAGTTTCAACACATAGGATGGAGTCCATATTTAGACATGGAGATGTTGCTTTGGCGGCATGGTGCTTCATTTCGTCCAAGTGACCTTCACAAGACAAGCGGTCATTTCATGTAGATGTCTAGACAGTGATGGACAAGCACACTCTTGCATTTGGTGATATTCCTCCTGGTAGATCTCTTGACTATGGATTTGAGCATGTGATTGGTATTCATGGGGTCAGAGTACATTAGGAGAAAATTCAGTCTATACTTATTGGCCACAGGGTTTCGTACCCTTATGTGGATACTAGAGGAGGTTCGTGAAGGGGTATTCACAACTTGGAACTCTTTCGATAGATCTCACACACAAGGGCACTTTTAGATGGACACATGAGGTATAGGTTGTATTTGATAGGCTCAAGCAGGTAATGAGCACTTGTCTAGTTTTGGCTTTTCCAAATTTCTCTCACCCCTTTGTGTTAGAGTGTGATGCATTCGAAGAGGATATTGGAGCGGTCTTTATGTAGAATCGCAATTCCATTGCCTATGAGAGTAGATAGTTGAGGGGTAATGAGAGATTGTATTCCACCTATGACAAGGAGATGCTTGCCATTATGTAGGCTTTGGCAAAGTTTCATTATTGCTTGGTTGGTGGGGAGTTTGTGGTGAGAAACAACCACAACAACTTGAAATACTTTTTAGAGCAAAAAGAGTTTGATGAGTGCCAATAGAAATGGGTCAGCAAGATACAAGCATATGATTTTGACATTGAGTATGTCAAGGGGAAGAAAAATGTTGTTGTGGATGCACTTTCTAGGAGGCCTATAGTTGCTACACTTTTCTCTATTAGTGGGATTTTAACAGATTGGAAATCTCAATTTTTAGTTGAGTATTCCAAGAATCAGTTTGCAAGCAAGATTATGGATGGTCAGATTCGGGATGATAGATACACAGTACTTGATGATCTTATCTATTATAAGAACATGATTTATTTGGCACCTGGATTGAAATTGAAGGAGAAGATCTTGCACAACATCCATGACACACCAGTTGTAGGACATCTGGGTATTCATACAGGCAGGTTAGAGAGAGATTCTCACGGAAGGGTCTCAAGGATGATGTTTTGTGCCATGTACATGCGTGTGTGACTTATCAACATAACAAGTCAGAGCATTCTTTTTCGGTAGGTCTTCTGTAGCAATTGCCTATTCCAGAGCAGAAGTGGAAGAGTCTATTGATGGACTTCATTATTGGTCTTCCGAGAGTTCAGGGGAAGGATTGCTTCTATGTGGTTGTGGATATATTGACAAAGTTTGCATACTCTTCTCTATTGTAGCCAACTTTACATCTTAGGTGGCAGAGCTATTCTTGCATGAGGTGTTTAGACTTCATGGACTCCCTAGGACCATTGTCAGTGACCATGATAGCAAGTTTATGAGCATCTTTTGGTAGGAGATATTCCAATTAGTAGGTACAAACTTGACTCCTAGCACTAGTTACCAGCCTCAGACAAATGGACAAATGGAGATAGTCAATAAATGGGTTGAGGGTTATTTGAGTAACTATGTTTTGGATTAGCAAAAGGCATGTGTGCGTTGGCTGTATTTGGGGGAGTATTGTTATTATACTCTGTACCACATGTCTATTGGAATTTGGTACGACTCCCTTCCAAGCATTGTATGGTTATGATGCCTCATCATTTATGGACTTTGTGTTGGGTGATAGTAGAACACCAAGAGCTTGGGATTTTCTAGAGGACAATCAGCATATCCTTAAGGCACTTAAGGATGACATTCAAAATGCACCTAGATGTTTTAGAGGAGACGTGGTTTTCTTGTGCCTACAACCTTATAGACGGAGTACACTCAAGGTTGTCGCTACATTTTAATACTAACCACCATTTCTTGGTATGTATAGGGTTTGTGAGGAGTATTCATGTCTCATAGTTTTCATGGTTATTCATAAGGAAAAACTTCTAATAATTCTCTGCACACACACTACCCTTGAATCAACAGATTTCTAAACACTTTTAAACCGAGCTTATTATTTTCCCTTCAGGTTGGCAAGATCAATGCTCTGAGACTAATTCTAATGTCCCTTTTATGGGATTGCCCTAAATTCTGCCCTAGAATCACAAGCTCAATAAAAACAAGAAATGTAATATAGCTAGGGATATAATTTTACCAAAAATATTTAAGCAAGATAGCTCCTGCTTGAGATCCTACAACCATTTTAGACAATTATCAAAATATAATTCATAAAATCAATCATTTCTACTAGGGTTTAAGAACAAATGTGTATATTCATAATCATCTTAATTTAAAAAAATCATACAATATATATAATTGATAATCGGAGTCCAACTGTAACAGGGCTTGGATGAGGAGATATGACAAGTTGCCCAAAGCAACCCTCACACTAAGCCCAAGAGCGGATATACCATCCCCCTTGGCCCCATTTGGCAGGTTGTTAGCCATCCATCATGTGGTGGCGTACTTAGTGGGGAAGCTTGTCTCTACCCTGCCTATTCACACTTCCTTGTTAGCCCTCCTATGATTGAGACTTTTTGGATTCATTCCAACAATCAACCATTGTAGAGGTTGGGGGGGAAACTGCATTACAGTGCCTGGAGTATCTGTCTCATCTAAGCCCAAGGGCAGGGTATACCTTGCCCCCCTTGGGCTTAATTGGCATGCTGTCAACCATCCATCATGAGGTGGCGTACTTAGAAGAGGATCTCATATCAGTTCTCCCTCCTTCTATTCCCTTCCTCACCTCCAGATGACTGCTTGCAACAGTTTGATGAATAAATTAGGAAATCTAAATGGAAGCATGTGCTAGTTCATCAATCGATAAGAACACAAGGAGGTGAAAAACCTACAGCATGGCATTTTCTATGTACACAGGTTCGTTGTCACAAGTCAACAAGATTATTTTTTCCAAACAGAGATTACCATGATTAATTTTTCGAATTGGTTCTTTTAATAATTATCACAACTCAAGAATCCCTGAATGTGTTTTGGGCTCGTATATGCTCCCAAAATTAATATTCATCAACACATGAACAATTATCAAGGGTTTTCAACCTGCAAACAGCATTCAAATGCTAACCAAGTACAAAACTATAAATCTCCAATACCATCTAGTTGTGGCCATATGGGTGTTCACTCCTTTCCAAACTAGAGTGCTAATGTGATACTTTGCCGTCAAAAGGATCTGCTTCAATGGACAAGATTAAATTCTTCCCAAGAATAAACAATGCAAATGATATTGCAGCTTGCAATCAATCTGCCCATAATTCTCTGACAGTCTTCCTCCTGGGGGTGCTGCCTCTATATTTTGTTGATCAGACTGCGTGCCCACTCTTACACAATGGAACTCAATGAGAGTTTGATCAGTTTGATCAGAATTGAACCTGACAAAGAGCTTTATAATTTTGCTTACGTGAGCACGAGTTTCTGAATACCATTACTAATAAGCTGATGCATACTACTTATATTAGAATGAGGGAAAGCTTAGGTTTTACTTCTGCTCACTTAGTGTCTTCTACTGAAATGAACACTCTACAGAAAAAAATTGATTGAAAGGTTCCAATTTTCTGGAGCGAGGAAGGCAGGGATGCTGACTTCCCATTCGTCTTGCTGCTTCTTCTCAAGAAAATGTGAAGAACATTGTTTATGTCATAGTTTGCAAACACTCCAAGTTGCCGAGTACTCTCTATTTTTTTTGCTGGGCGAGTTTTCACAAGCTGAACTCGTGATTTTATCGACAAAACAATTGGGAAAAATGTTGATGCAGGTAAAACACTGGTTAAAATGCATTTTTCACATTTTGTTTTTGCTATGAAATCATGCATTTTCTCTTTCAAGATGTCAATTTTTAATTTAATACATTTTGTAATTGAATTTTACAAAAAAAAAATATTTCTTTAAGAGATTTTATTTTTAAGTTCTTTCTAAGGTGCTGAGTTTTTGCTGAGTTTTTGTCAAGTATTTGCCGAGTTGAAATTTTTTGGCTTGCCAAATACTCTCAGCGTCCGAGCCTGCGAACTATGGTTTATGCTGTAAATAATGGTAAGATTGCTCTCAATACTCACTTTGCTTCCACTCCTTTTTCCTATAAACTGAGCTCTCTAATAATTTAGTGTTTTAAGGTTTTGAACTTTGCTGAATTGATTATCAAATCACTGTACTAATCCCAGCTCTTCACTTCTTATTGCACCAGTTCAAGTATCCCAGCCCTAAAAATGGATCCTGTTACAACCCATTTTCATCCTCATTCCATGCAGATTGCTTCTAAATTTAATCCCTGTGAATTGCATTCCCTCACCAAGTGCTCTTACCCTAATTGCAAATAGGCAGCAACCAAAAATCCTGATCATCAGCCTGCTTATCTATCTTCCTATTATGAAACAACTACTCTTAATGGGCAGATGGGTGCCACTGAGGCCCAGCACAAACAACAAGCTTTCAATTTGGACAATCACAAGCTTGTCATTGAAAATTTGTGAAAGGAAAAGCAATTAGAGGGGCATTATCAGTTGTTTGCATAAGCAAGAAGCAATTTCATCTATTTTGAATTTTTTAGACAATTCTATCTCACTTTCCAGAATAGAGCTGATGATGTATAGCACCTACTGAATGCTGATATAGTCAGCATAAAAAATGTTTTTCTCCACCAATAGCAACAGTAGGATATGAAAAAAGGAGCTCCAGTCAGATAAGTCCATCTTTGAATGAGTTTCCAGCGGTCTCTGACCAAGGGAGCATGCTGCTAGGTAGCCAAGGGGACATGCAACATGGATGGATGGGGAATCAGGAAGCTGTTTGCCTGATGGTCAAGCCACTGGGAGAAACTGCTACAATTCTTGAAATATCAGCTGAGGGCGCTTCATTGCCCTAGGTTTATTTTTTTTTGATCAAGTTTTATTGTGATATAGTCTTTTGCTTATGGACAACGTTTAGAATGTTTTCAGGTTAATCTGTCTTTAGTTATTGGGAATATAGTACAACATAGAATTTGGGAATATAGTACAACATACAATTATTAAATACAATTATGTGACTATCACAGAATTATCTAGCATGCACCTTTTATCATTTTGTCTCTTGGGTATCCGTTATAAGTGCTTTTTAATCTAATTGAGTATGTCTTCTTGGACAGGGTTTCTGCAGTTGTTCTTGTCAAAAAATATTTCTATTAAATACAAATGAAATTCCAGTTCTACCTTTTTGAAAATCACCTCAGAAGTCAAAAGTTAGTTACTTTGTTCCTTCTAGTTCTTAGGAAGTTGGGTGTGATTGTTATCTTTATATTGGAATCAAGCAGAATGAATACTCTTGATAAGTTAACTTGGCAGGTTTTGTGACCATCAGTTAGATTCTAGATGAGTGCTCAAGTATGACACTTTCCTCTTCAGAATGTTCCTCTCAGTGTTAGAGCCATGGTTACTGATATAATTGTTCTCAATCTCCAAATTTTCTTTCAGATCAATATGCCAATCACTGCAGATTCTAGATGAGTGCTCAAGTATGACACTTTCCTCTTCAGAATGTTCCTCTCAGTGTTAGAGCCATGGTTACTGATATAATTGTTCTCAATCTCCAAATTTTCTTTCAGATCAATATGCCAATCACTGCTAATGAAAGGAATTGTATGTCTCTTAAAGCATAAGCCTCTTGTTGTCGAAACATGACATGGAACAAGACAAATGCCAGATATCTTTCTTTTTTGATGCAACAGCGGTTTTTGCCCCATAAATAATATTTGAAAGGGGAACCTCACATGTTCATGGAATTTCTTGCTAGGTACCTAGTTGTGCCAACACCACTGACAAAGATTCATTGGTGGCGACTGTGCCTGGATGAAGCACAGATGGTTGAGTCTAATACAGCTGCAGCAACAGAAATGGCAATGCGTTTGAGTGCTCAACACCTTTGGTGTGTTACTGGAACCCCTATACAGCAAAATCTTGAGGATGTGTATGGTTTGTTAAGATTTTTGAAAGCCGAACCATTTGATGATCATAGATGGTGGAGTGAAGTGATTAAGATTCCATATGAGGTAATTGTTCCTTCTTACAAGACAATGTTAAAATCTGTTTATAATTCTCTTCCATCTTTGAGAAATCTTAAAATTTATTTTAAACCTTGCTAGAATCTGTTTGTTCTTTTACATCTTTTATAGCCTTTTAAAAAATGAAAAAAGAGATTTTTGATGAAAAGTGACTTAAGACTGGTTTATGATGATCTGAAGAGGAAATCTTTTCCAAGATGGCGTTGATTTCTTGATGAATGATATGCTGCTTGTTTGCTTTGACATGCCTTCCAGCTAGTTGTAAATTTTGCCTTTTCTATGGCAGATAGACATTATGACAAACAACTCTGGAGCAAGGAATTAACGACTTTCGTTTCAATAGTTCAACTAAAATTTATCTATCTGATAAGATTAAAGGCGAGGTAAATTTGCGTGGTGTGAACAATCAAAACATAATTCATGTTTTTATAGCAATCCAACAACTTTCATCATTAAAATTAAAATATTATTGGATTCCAAGGCTTAAATATCCCTCTAAAGAATTTTCAGGATCATCATGTGTAATGTCCCCTTCCTAGGTGACAGGTAGATGAGTAGAGGTTGACCTATCATTTGAGTTCCCGTAGGTCAATAGTATGGCTAGGGGACTCATTCAAAGGGTCATGGAGCTTTGTTAGGGCTCTGTGAACCGTATTGGACTTTAAGAGGGCAGTTCCTACATTTTAGGGATGTCTCCTATTTTTTAAGGAGAATTGGCAATTGACTAGTTGACCACCCCGGGAACCATGGAGTAGAGCAGGATCCTTTTGAGCAGTTTCAGGTGTTTGAAGATAGGTTCCTACTTTTTAGGGCATATCCCTACTTTTAAGTAGGAATTGCCAGTTAGCTTGCAGGACTCAAACATCATCAGTGATTAGAGGGCTTCAATTGGAATTTAGTTTTGAGTCCAGATTTACATTTTATGAATAAATTGGGAAATAATTTAATATTTTCCTAAGTTGGTATTAAAAAGATTAATATTAAAGTGAATATTATATTCACTTTACATTTTAATAAGTTATAATAAAGTGAGGGTCCCATTCCTTAGGTGTATGAACATAAGTTGTTTTAAACTAAAAGCGGGGCCAATATAATAATATAAAATAATGCCTTGGTGATCGATTTTTTGGAGAAGGCATGGTTTTTATTAAAGTTAATAAAATAAAAGATGAAAACCCTAAATAGGGTTTGAACCACTTGGAGGAGGGAGAAATGTAATAAAAAGAAAGATGGGGTTTTATTTTTACATTCATTCAGGTAATTTTTCACAGCTCCTCTTGGGAATTGAGGTCTGCAAATTCAGATCAGCAGTTTGCACTTTGAGGAACGAAAATTCCTTGAAGGCAGGTGGGGGTGGACAGAACCCCAACTCAGTGAACTGAGGAATTTATTTAGGATTCTTGTTTGTGCATCAATTTCAGGCTTATAGAAGCAGCTATAGACTTTGGACAGCAGATTTGTCAGATTTGTAGAGGCAATTAAGCTAGCCATACCTTTCTCCAGCCCCCGCTTGGCTTCCCCTTGCTGGCCGTACCACTTTGGAGGTACCTATGGTGTGTAAAGAGCCTGCCTGGCTCTCAGCTGCCAATTGGCTTCTAACTCAATTTTAATTGCAATTTTGCAGAGATCCAAAGATTTATAATTTATTTGCAATTTTCAATTTAATGATCATAGATAAAGTTTCACAGAATTTCCTCAAGATGAGCAGAGAACAACAATTTAAATAACCTCTGAATATCCACTAAAATGTTCTTCATGACAACATACTCTACGCTTACATTTAACAATCACCTAAAATTAAAATTACAATGTGGAATGTAGAAGCTTAAAATAATGTGACTGGCTGTAGATGAAAAACGCAGCATACACAATAAACTCCAACTGGAAATGGTTGACGCCAGCCCTGATTTGAGTGCTCCTCAGCCAAAAGAAGAACTTCAATCCTCTCCTCTATCATCTAACACACCCTCCAAGCAAAAATGCTGCCCCAGCAATCAGTTTACAGCCTCCCATGAACAAAACGCTGCAACTGCAAGGGCAGACTTGCAGTACATACGGCACCAGCTCTCAGCCGTACGGCTCCCTCTAAAAACACAGCTCGGCGCACATTGAAGCTTGATTCAATGTGTTGAAATTGATAGCATCGTTCAGATAATTCACATATAAATATATTTGTATATATTAATATATATATTGGGAAAATCACATATATATTAATATACACATATATATTCTTGAATTAAGTCTATCAATAATATTTCATAATATATATATAATTATAATTACATATATATTAATATATATATTAACAATTAAGTTTTGAAATATTAAATACTAAACGATACCATTAACCTATACCCAATAGTGATCGGATCATATGTTATTAAGATTATTAGGATATCCGATAGTCATCGGGTCTAATACTAACCGATAACTATCGGTATCCTTAATAATATGCTGCGTGGCAATCGTAATTATACTCAGCGCATACAATTATTAATTGACAGTCATAACGATAACAATACGAATAGTCTTAGCAGTAGTTTGATGAGTCGCGACTCATTCATGAGTCACGCCTCATCAAAATAGGATTGTGCACAATCATATATATGTGCAATGTGCTGTTTATGATTAGACACCGAATATAGATAATCTGATAAATAGGAAGTGTCTATGAATCTCAGTAAATAATATCAGAGATTCACTTCTAATTTCAAGAAGTTTATTATACTTTTACATGGTATCAGAGCACTGGTTCTGAAGGATCCAAGTGGCTAATAAACTCAAAGAAATTAAATTTCAGTCTAATTACATTACATTCCAATGGCAAACATTATCAGATTCGAGGACAGACTTGAGGGTGCTGACAACTTTCAATCATGGAAGTTTAGAATCATAATGTTATTAAAAGAAAATAAGGTCGAATGCTTCATTAAAGTAGACAAATTAAAACCAGAAACAGAACCTAACATAACAACTTTGAATGAAGGAAACAACAAAGCCATGAAGATAATCATTGATGGAGTCAGAGACCACATTGTTCCTATATTATCAAAATATGAAAGGGCATATGAAATGTTGAAAGCACTAGAGAAAACTTATGAGATAAGTAATGCCAACAAGAAATTACGCTTGAAGAGGGATATAAATCACATAAGTATGAACAAAGGTGAGAAAATAAATTCATACTTTATGAGAGTCTCAGCCCTAAGAGATCAATTTTCACTACTTGGCTATCAAATTGATGGTAAGGAATTATCATTGATTGCTTTAGATGGTCTACCCGAATCTTGGGAGACTTTTGTCTTTGGCATAAGTGCTAGATCCAAATTCCCAAAATTTGACCGACTAAGAACAGATTGCCTACAAGAGGAATCAAGATTAGACAAGAAAGGAATAAAGAAGAAAACCATTGATGAGGATCTTCATGCACTAAATGTGAATACTCACAAGAAGAAAGGCATACACTTCAAGAAAAGGAAATTTAACCTTGAATATAATAACAAAAGAGATATGTCTAAAGTCCTGTGTTTTAGATGTGATAAATTTGGACATGTAATCAATTGCCCATATAAGAACCATCAGGCTTCTTTCACCAAAACAAAGAAGGCTAAGGAAGAACCCAAAAATGAGAAACTTGTACTCTATTCTGCACTTTCAAATCAAGTCTCAAATAAAAACACTTGGGTTATTGACAGTGGTTCTTCTAGACATATCACAGGATTCAGAGAATTACTAGACTCTATGATAGAAGATTCCGATGAGGAAGTGACTATCAGTGATGATTCTGCTTATCCCGTGAAAGGTATTGGGACTTGCACAATCAAGTTAAAGACTGGTATTTCAATTCAGCTCACTGGAGTACTGTTTGTACTAGGTATCAAGAGAAACCTTATATCCATATCTGCACTTGAGGATAATGGATATAGGGTAACTTTCATGGACGGTAAAGTAAAAGCCTGGCCAAAGAAGTTCACTATTAAGTAGGCTCATACCATAGGGAGAAGACAAGGTTGTCTATATGAGTTAAGTACTGAATCAAATCAAGCCCTAACCAATGATATCTCCAACTCAAATGAAATATGGCATAGAAGACTAGGACATTTAAACTACAAGGCTCTATCTTCTATGGAGAATTTGGTCACTGGATTACCAAAACTTAAATAGTATCATCCTTGTGCATGCAAAGGTTGTGTGTTAGGTAAAAACACAAAAGGAACATTTCAAAACAGTTTGACTAGAACGAACAATGTTTTAGAATTAATTCATTCAGACTTATGTGGACCAATGTCTGTTCCTTCAATAGGAGGATGCAAATATTATGTAATCTTTATTGATGACTTCTCCAGAAAGACTTGGATTTACTTCCTTAAACACAAAGAGTCTAAG
The DNA here is from genome assembly GCA_027943335.1 of Chamaecyparis obtusa. Taxonomy (NCBI): domain Eukaryota; kingdom Viridiplantae; phylum Streptophyta; class Pinopsida; order Cupressales; family Cupressaceae; genus Chamaecyparis; species Chamaecyparis obtusa. Next base: position 1,155,805 of record BSBK01002798.1, on the reverse strand, counting down.
GAGATCTTGAAGATGTTTAAAGATTTCAAATCTATCACTGAAAACTTTTCTGGAAAGAAAATCAAAACCCTAAGATCAGATAATGGCAAAGAATACACCTCAGAAATTTTCAAGGAATTTTGTAAAGAGGCTGGGATTAAGAGGGAGTACACTGTGCCTTACAATCCACAACAGAATGGGGTTGCTGAAAGGAAGAATAGAACTATTATTGAAGCTACCAAGGCAATGCTCCTTGATCAAAATATCGACACCTCTCTTTGGGCAGAAGCTTCTAATACGGCTGTATATATTCAAAATAGATGTCCACACTCTCACATTGATAGTAAAACTCTTGAAGAAGCCTTCTCAGGGACAAAACCAGACATCAACAATTTTTGAATATTTGGGTGTCCTGTATATATTCATATACCAAAAGAAAAGAGAACAAAGTTAGAACCATCTGGAAAGAAAGGTATTTTTGTAGGATATAGTGAAACCTCAAAAACATACCGTATATATATACCTGGTCAAAATCAGGTTGAACTAAGTCGGGATGTAATCTTTGAAGAAGTCATAGCTTGCTCTAGAGCTAGAAATTCTATAGAACTAGAAACACATGTCTCCCCAAAAGAATATGTTACACCTGAGACTCGAAGGGAGGATTCTGAGGAAGAAGAAAATGAGGAAAATCTCTCAACATCAAAAAATCCTAAAAAGAGACCTCTTTGGGCCACTAAGATCATAGAAGAAGCAAAGACTTATGGTGCTCCTCCAGGGACATTCAGGGAAAGTAAAAGACCATCGAGATTATCTAGTTATGTAGCCCTTATGAGTGAACTCTCAAAATCAGAACCCACAAATGTTCCTGATGCTATCCAATAGCAAGTATGGAAAGACGCGATGACAGAAGAATATCAGTCTATTATAAAGAATGATGTATGGGACATTGTGCCAAGACCTAAAGAGAAATCAGTAGTCACCTCTAAATGGTTGTTCAAAATCAAACATGCTGCAGATGGCAGTATAGAGAAGTACAAGGCAAGATTTGTAGCTAGAGGTTTTTCACAAAAGGAAGGGATTGACTATGAAGAAACTTTTGCCCCTGTTGCCTGATACACTTCAATTCGAACAGTTCTAGCCATTGCAGCTGCTAAAGGATGGAAAGTACATCAGATGGATGTAAAGACTGCTTTCTTAAATGGAACCATTGAAGAAGTATATCTAGAACGACCTGAAGGGTTTGAGATCCATAATTCCAAAACACATGTGTGCAAACTAAAGAAAGCTCTATATGGACTTAAACAAGCTCCCAGAGCCTAGTATGAGAGAATTGACAATTACCTCTTGCAGTTAGGATTTTCAAAAAATGATGCTGATCCAAATCTCTACTTCAAAATAAACAAAGGTGATATGTTGATATTAATCCTATATGTTGATGATTTATTGATTACAGGAGAGGATCATCTGATTCAACAATGTAAGAAAGACTTAGCCAAAGAATTTGATATGAAAGACTCAGGCCTTTTACACTATTTTCTTGGTTTGGAAGTTTGGCAGGAGTCAGATAGTATTATTCTAAATCAAGGCAAATACACCCTTGACATTTTGAAGAGATTTGGTATGTTAAATTGTAGACCGATGCCTTCTCCCATGGAAACAATTTTTCATAAGCTAAAAGAAGTAGCATCAGAATCTCCACCTGCAGATATTTCTTTATACAGGCAGATAATAGGTTCCCTAATGTTCTTAGGGAATACGAGACCGGATATTTGCTTTTCAGTAAATACCTTAAGTTAGTTCATGTGTGAACCCAAAGAGATTCATCTCAATGTTGCAAAACATTTATTAAGATATCTTTAGGGTACTCTTAACTATGGACTCAAATATGATAAGACAGAATTAGACCTTCATGGATTCACTGACTCAGACTGGGACGGAAGTGTGACTGATCGAAAAAAGCACCTCAGGATGTTGTTTTAGCTTGGGATCGGCTATGTTATCATGGATTAGTAGAAAACAATCTTCAGTAGCTCAGAGTTCTACCGAGGCAGAATATATTGCATCTTCAATGGCTGCTAGAGAAGCAATATGGCTTAGAAAACTACTTACTGGGTTATTTGGTAAACCGTTAAAACCAACTACTATTCTTTGTGATAACCAGAGTTGTATCAAATTATCAGTAAACCCAGTGTTTCATGACAGATCCAAGCATGTTGAGATTCCTTATCACTATGTCCGTGATATGGTTGAAAGGAAAGTGATTCAGTTGAAATATATTAGTACTGGAGATCAAATTGCAGATATTCTTACCAAAGCTCTTCCCAAGGTGAAAGTTGATCACTTCAGGAAAAATCTTGGTATGGTTGTAATATGATTTTTGATTTGTATTAATATAAATAAAATGTTTTATGGGCTCATCCATCCTGTGTACATTTCTAAGAAGTGATTACTTATTAAATAATGAACACTTGTATTTGAGATTACAAGGTGACAATCTTGTAATGAGGATTCGTTATGGTAGACAGTTATATGTCTATGCACATACCATAATAGGGTTATATGTAAATGGAATGTAATGTTCTTATTTACTATATCCTTGTATCACAATCTGTGGTGATATGAAAATCAGGTATCACGATCTAAAGTGATTCCTCATATCAAGGTGATATGAAAACTAGGTATCACAATCTAAGGTGATTCCTCATATCAAGGTGATATGAAAATTCAGGTATCACAATCTAAGGTGATCCCTCATATCAAGGTGATATGGAAATTAGACATCACAAGCTAAAGAAATATGTATAAAATCATCATTTACATGTTGATTTCATTTTTTACAAATGTGATGATTTATGGAAAATTATCTTCCCTAGCTAAGAGGGAGTGTTGAAATTGATAGCATCGTTCAGATAATTCACATATAAATATATTTGTATATATTAATATATATATTGGAAAAATCACATATATATTAATATACACATATTCTTGAATTAAGTCTATCAATATATATTTCATATTATATATATATATATAATTATAATTACATATATATTAATATATATATTAACAATTAAGTTTTGAAATATTAAATACTAAACGATACCATTAACCCATACCCGATAGTGATCGGATCATATGTTATTAAGATTATTAGGATATCCGATAGTCATTGGGTCTAATACTAACCGATAACTATCGGTATCCTTAATAATATGCAGCTTAACAATCTTAATTATACACAACGCACTATACACAGCACATACAATTATTAATTGACAGTCATAACAATAACGATACGAACAGTCTTAGCGGTAGTTTGATGAGTTGTGACTCATTCATGAGTCACGCCTCATCAAATTAGGACTGTGCACAATCATATATATGTGCAATGTGCTGTTTATGATTAGACACCGAATATAGATAATCTGATAAATAGGAAGTGTCTGTGAATCTCAGTAAATAATATCAGAGATTCACTTCTAATTTCAAGAAGTTTATTATACTTTTACACAATGGCATTAACAATCCATTTCAAAACGCCTTTGATCAGTAGCAATTTGATCCCACATAATAGTCAACAAATTTCAAAGAATTTGGTGTTCTCTCCATGAATTGAAGACCAAACACAAACCCTAGCAGTCTTCCAAGGAAAATCGGTTTCCTTCTCCATCCAAACTTTCAATTTTCAATAAATGACATAAGGTATCAAAATCGATTTCCTTAAGGCATATATATAAGACTTTAATGAAAACTTCATCATGACACTTTTCATTAAAGAGTCTTCACCATCACAATATTAAATTAAAACATTAAAGACCAAAGTTATTAAATTATCATAACTTAATTTAATAACTTTTATTATAAATGTGATGCACTGAATCTCATTTACAAAATCCTTCAAACTTCTGACAACAGTACCTGAGCTCATACTGCCCTGCTAGAAATAGCCAACTGCCCAAAAATAGACTTACTATAAATAGCAAGTCTCTCAAACTGGAGATCCTTGACAAACGATCCTACAATGCCTGATGACACTGCATAGACGCCCTGTTAAATCAAGCTATGCCCAAAACACACTTACTATAAATAGTAAGTCATCCAATCTGGCCCAAACGAAGAGCAAACTTGACAACCAGAACCTCCAGAATGGAATCCAACTACAATCTCTGTCGACTGACCCCCTCTGATCACCTGATTAGCTTGCGAGGGTCGCCAAACCAAGCTAATCTCAAGAGACTGAAAATTGGGGATATTACATGGTGCCAATTTCATCAAACAGCAGTAGTGAGGGTTTGGTAATTGTAGGGAATCCATTTCTAGCAGTAGTAAATGAAAATAAAGACTTTCAGCAGGATACAACAGGCATATGCATTTGATATCAGCAATTCATTGTAAAAAAGTGGTCAAATTCAATTGTCTTGCGTGCAGGCCAGACAAAATGTTTAGCAGTTCAGTCTATTCTTGTAATAATTGTTTTTGATAATTATAGTAGATGCAAATAAACCACATTGGTGGTGTTGAAACTTCCTAGAGGCGCCTATATTGTGATTTTTTCTAGATCCATTAATAAAACACTCATTTCAAGGCTTAGCGTTGGACTCCTGCTATGCTACTTGCCATTCTGGTGGAATAAATCTCTCAAATTTTGAAATTATTGCTTTGCTGTCCCATAAACTAGAATTCTGAAATTGTTTCTGTCAAATATTTCATTGCATTTTGCATTCAAATATCAAAATTACAAATAACTCAAAAAAACTACCAAAAACACAAAAAATCAGAATAGTGTTAAAACCAAAAAAATTAAACAATCTTCATCACTTTGCTGGTCAAGACAAATTTTCGGAAAAAACCATCAGATAGTTGTTCAAAAATCCTATCCGGGATCTTTCATCATGGATGCGCATGTGCTAAGTAAGCTCTTGACACAATGATTGATTATAAGCTCCAATACCACAAACTGCTATTTATTCATATGACCGAATGTTTATAATGATTGAAGGCTTTTATGTTGTGGCTTTTTTGCATTAATACAGTGAATATTTACAGGTCTGCTTGCTATGGCTCTAGGTATTGTGGTGATTTTTTTGGTATATCAGGCATTATGCTTGAACTTTTTCTAGTAATACTGGTGTATATGGGTAATTCTAGTTGGATATGTTGCTTTTTTGACAGAGTTTGGTTTTGAAATTCAGGTTGTGGACTTTATCTCAATTTAATTACCTTTTCTTGCAGAGAAAGAGCCTCTTATTTTGGATTATCATTTGAGCATTTTGTGGATGAGAAATTATAGTCATATTCTACTATTACTTACCAAAGAGAATGCTCGTCTAGTGACTTGAACACAGGCTTGTACTTAATCTGAGATGTATTATAATGCAATTGACATGGCTTGTGATATGGCTTGTCCAATTAGATTCTAGAAATTCAACTGTATGCTTAGTTTTTTTTTAAGAATACGCTTTTATAAGGTGATTGCTAGTATCTTGTTAAAACTACTACCCTTTCATGAGCTACTTTTCTCAATGTCAAATACACAATCCCAAGTTTAGAAATGAGGGAGAATATAGAGCCACTAAAGCTAATTTATAAAAACATGTTTTATAGTCCATGATCTCTAAAAGACCGTATTTTTTATTTTTTTGTTAGTAGTGAAAATTCTCATGATATTCCTTTCTTGCAGAGAGGTAATATTAGAGCAAAACGATTCACACATCAAGTTTTCCGGCAGCTAATGTGGCGATCAACTAAATCACAGGTGTCGGATGAATTGAATTTACCTCCCCAAGAGGAACGCTTGTCATGGTTGATGCTTTCTCCAATTGAAGCCCATTTTTATAAGCGACAACATGAAAGTTGTGCTGTCAATGCTCGAGAATTTATCGCAAAATGCAAAGATGACAATAAGCCTCATATTATAGGTATTATCATGGATGCTTTTGTGTTAACTATACCTTGTAATGTCATTTACACTGTACCTCCAAAACTAATCAAGAGTTTACCTGTTTTCAGGATCTGAAGCTTCCTATGATTCACACCTTACTCATCAAGAAACTGCGAAGTTATTGAATTCACTACTGAAACTTCGTCAAGCATGCTGCCACCCTCAAGTGGGAAGCTCTGGGTTGCGTACTTTACAGCAAACTCCTATGACCATGGAAGAGATCTTGCAGGTTATTCTTGTTTCTAATTTTCAGCTCTTAAAAATAAATAGGCCAGCGTTAAAATTTTCTTACGAAAATGTTGGTTCATTGTGACTAATATTTAGAAGGTAATTACTCTTTCAAAATGTTTAGTCTTCTAAAGGCATACAGTTTATAAAAAGCTCTTGATACAAATGAAGTGAGGAGAAGGATTTTCTATCTGATGTCATTTCTTAGAAAACTTTATGCTGATCTCTTTGTAGGTCTTAATTGGCAAGGCTAAGACTGAAGGTGAAGAATCTCTCAGGAAACTCATTGTTGCATTGAATGGAATGGCTGCATTGGCTATAATAGAAAAGAATCTTTCACATGCAGTGTCACTGTACAGGGAGGCGCTGACAATCACAGAAGAATATCGGGAAGACTTCCGACTTGATCCTCTGTTAAACCTTCACATTCTTCATAACTTAGCTGAAATAATTGATATGAGTTCAAATCCTAACACAAAAGATAATTTTGATGGAGGCAAAAGTTCTGTTGGCCCAAAAGATCAGGATAATACACTATTTCAATGTTCTCAAGTTGAGTATTGCATGAAAAAGAAGACAATTGAGGAAAGTGTTGCTAATAGCTCTACCAGACCTTCAGATCCATCAAGTCCAAGATGTGATCCATGCTCAACAGAAGATTCAATAATGGCAGATAAGATCTCCAAATATAATCCGCAGTTACAGGAAATTCCCAGGACTTTGAGGGACGATTTCTTGGTGAAAGAATGCAATTCCATTAAGGAGAAATACATGTTACAGTTCACTGCAAAACTAGCAGCAGCCCGGGATGACTTCAGGAGTTCTTACAGTCAGGTATTTATGACTTCTGAGAAATGCCTTTTCATGGTATTTTTGGGTTAACTATGATTATGTCAAAGAAGATTAATGTATACTTTCTTGTCAATTTATGTGATAATGCTGCACGAAGAGATAGGAATTAATTAAGATTTTTGTCTAGGGATGGCTAGGTTTCCTTGATATTATATTCAACTCGAAGTTTGTATGTAATGTCCCCATAAATGATAGGGTTTTGACAAATTTCTTAAATTCCAATTGCAAGAGACTTCTGTCTAATAAAACCTATACTCTATATGAACTTGGGTAGTAACAATATACAAAATGCAAGAGTAAGAAATGATGGAAGTTATCTTGACCTGCAATGATCACCCTTATATACAAATGCCTTAGACAAGAAGATTGATCTAAATATCTGACCAGAAATCTTATCCAATAGTGTGAAGATTATATTGATCTAGATATCTTTCAATATGCAAGATCAAAGGAATGTGTTATAAGTATATTGTTCAAGTATGTATATGAGTTGTTATGAAGCGTATAATGTTCTATCCAACTTGTGGATAATATGTTTCTTATCTAAATATCGAACAATAATGAATGTTATCAATATCATATATCGATCAAGTGTAAACAATATTGCTATTCCTGGTATCTCTTTAATATGTATGCGATATGATCTATATGCTGATCTGATGGTATATGTTGACTGCTGTTTCTGATGTTTGCCTTAATGTGAGTCCGATTTATTTGATGCTGATCGGTCTATAAAGACCTTAAAGAGTTACTTGTTTGCTTGTCTGATATAGTAAATAATTTTGTAATGGCAATGATTAATGATGGCTGGTCTGCAATGTACTATCACTATTTCTGATATTTATTTCTCTTGTTTACGCTATGAATCTACGCTGTCTCTGATTGAAATTATATACTCATGCAATCTGGTTTCTTATCCATAGGGGATTACTTCCACTGGAACCTGTAAGATATATATAAAATAATCTGCTTGTTAACATAAGAGTTGTCTTTTTTAAAATTAAAACTAATAAAATTGCACTTTTTGGAGTAATTCAGAAATACATCTTTAAATCGCACTCTTAATTTTAAATGAGATCGCACTTTTTGCAAATGCTAATCTCTATAATATAGAGGGCCGCCTTTTATTGTTGCCATCACATCTCTTCATGTATTAGTCTTTTAACAATTAATATTGGTTTTTTTAACTGCTGCCTTAACACTTTACTTAATGCCGTTTTTATCTTTTTTTTTTCAATCGCTGACTTGCTTTGTAGAAAATCACATTTCCTTCTTTACAATGGTTGTCTGTTTAAGTCAAGTTCTATCTGACTTGCGGATAATACGATTATTATCTAAATATCGAACAATAATGAATGTTATCGATATGATATATCGATCAAGTGTAAACAATATTGCTATTCCTGATATTGCCTTGATACGCATGCGATATGATCTATGTTGATCTGATGGTATATGTTAACCACTGTTTCTGATGTTAGCTTTAATATGAATGGGATGTATTTGACGGTGATTGGTCTATAAAGACCTTAAAGAGTTACTTGTTCTCTTGTCTGATATAATAATTTTGTAATGGCAATGATTAACGATGGTCAGTCTGCAATGTACTATCACCATTTCTGATTTTTATTTCTCTTGCTTGTGCAATGAATCTACCACTGTCTCTGATTGAAACTCTCATGCGATCCGGTTTCTTATCCATAGTGGATTACTTCCACTTAAACCTGTAAGATGTATATAAAATAATCTGCTTGTTAACATAGAGAGTTGCCTTTTTAAAAATAACAACTAATGAAATTGCACCTGTTGGTGTAATTCAGAAATATATCTTTAAATCGCACCTCTTAGTTTTAAATCAGATCACACCTTTTGCAAATGCTAATCTCTATAATACAGAGGGCCACCTTTTATTGTTGACATTGCATCTCTTCATGTATTAGTCTTTTAACAATTAATATTGTTTAGAGCAATTAGATTTCCACAATCCAGAATGCTATAGTTTAATTTTCTGGATTTGATTGTGTGTAAGTTTTTGAACATCAACGTTTCAGATCACACTCCGTGATCCATCATCAGGATGCAATACAAGAGAGTGGAAGGAGAAAAAATATTGTTCTTTATAACTGCTATCTTAAACATTACTTAATACCGTTTTTATCTTTGTTTTTTAATCGCTGACTTGCTTTCTAGAAAATCACATTTCCTTCTTTGCAAAGATTCACTGTTTAAGCTATGAGGATCTGCCATTCTCAACTGCATACATGGATCACTGCACATATAATTACAACTGAATTGCATTCTTTCAAGCTATTATCAAATTGGCTGTCTCATAACCAAGGTGGCGTATGTTATATGTTGGACATAATAATAGTCTCTGAAGTTGACACCAATGACAAATTTATAACAACTTGTTTGTAAATGCTCTCTACAATTCTTACTTCTACTTGCTAACTAACTTGAAAGTGTCCTAGGTCTGCCACACCTCGACCAAACATGTGTTTAATACTAGATTGGTTTTCATGTATAGGATGGGGACATCACATTGTACATGGCAATTCAAGAGTAACTTAATTGACATATACAAGAATTTCATTGGTCAAAGTAATATGTAGTTCAAAGCTTCAACTTTTATGGCACTTGTGAGCTATTCTTTTCTATGTTTACAAACACTTATTAAAAGAAAATTTTGCCTTGCAATCTTTACCCCGGCCACAGGGGTTTTTACTGATGGTATGATATCATTAATTTATCATTTTTTAACACCTCAAGTATGTTCAATTTGATAGGTTATACAAGCAAAGGAAGACTGCCAATTTGAGGGAGCAGAAAATTGGTGGTTGGATGTGCTGGAAATTGTAGTGCAAAAAAAGGACCTTTCGAAGGATTTGCTGGACAAAATCCAAGATAGCTTGTGTGGAACTGATGGAAGATTAAATTCATCGAGGCTTGGCTCACGGTATCTGTAAAATTCTTTTGCAGTTGTTTTCACTTCAATGTGATTTTTTATAAGCACATGACTATCCATTTCTTGAAACATGCTTCAGTTACAACATGCTGGTATTTTCTTATCTATTTAAGAGCACTATGAAAATTGATTCAGGAATTTGTAGTAGTTTCAATATTTGTCTTTATGAAGTTCCTTTTGACGGGTACGTCAGTTTTGACTTTTATTTTTGCCACTATTTCCTTATTCACATGTATATTGAGATATATCATCTCCATACATAAAGTCATCTCTGTAATGAAACTACTTGTAGTTTCAAGATCCATGTGCATGGAATTATTTTGTTTTCTTTTATTTGCACAATTATATTCCGAGCTCTTGATAGAATGGTGAAGTTGAAAATTCACTGATTCAACAGTAGTTCATGTCACAAAGGAGAGGTCAATATTGTTCACCAATACAGTTTATAGCATCTTTAAAGCTGTTGGACGTATGTTTGTTTAGTGGCTCTGTATTTTACTTTGTGGTGATTAACTCTAAAACGGCTTTATATATTGAATCTAATATTTGCATGTCAATTGCATAGGATTGGGGCATACATTGTTGGAGACCACTCATGGTAACTCTATTGGATGATGAGTGGTGACATATATTTACTTTAAAGAATTAATTATAGCACATTATCTCAACTCACAATTAAAAAATTTAAAGTCCTTAAATTACTAATCGGCAAAGTCGTAGGATATGTCTGGGTAGAAACCCTAGTATGTGTACTGCCATACCAGGTATGTATGGCCTAGATATGACCTGGGTACAATATCTGACTGTGCCCAAAAAACCCTTTGATGTTTTTCTGTCCTAGATGTGGCACCCATTGTCATCCAGGTTGTATCCACAAACGTAACCCTAAAATGTAGATCCACTACCATGAAGTTGACTTTTGAGAAATCAAATGATGACTTGGCAAATAATTTGACATGACAAGGAAGTGGATACACAACCAACTGACAAGCAGCTCAAGCACTTTAAGCAACTCAAGCACGTTAAACAACTCAAGCACCTCAAGCAGCTCAAGCACCTTAAGCAGCTCAAACCAATTTTCTGAAATTTAAACCATGGTTGAAAATCTCTGTGATATATCGCTAAAATCGTGATATATCACACCAAAATCTGCAGGGCAATTTAATCGCCGTTAAACTCGATGCTGGTTTAATGATTATCGTGCGGCGAGGTTAATACGAAAAACTCGCCAAAACACGCGAGTTTTGGAGGATTAAATTGGTGGTAAAACGAAACAAAAATATAATGTAAAATTAGGGTTTTGTAAAACCATTTTTGCGGACAACGGCTGGGAAAGAAGGCCGCAATAAGAAAAAATGCTGTGACGATGGGTAGGAAAGTTGTTAACAGACGTATTTGACTCAAATGCCCAAGACCTGTGAACAAATTTAAAAAGTTTATAATGTTTTCATGCCATACTGATTTGATATTTTTTCGCTACCTTCCCAACTATATTAAGTAAACTATAGATAAACTTAATTAGCGATACTGATAATTAGTTTATATAGATAAACTATTTATCTATATAGTTTATTTAATGAAGTATCACATTTATAATTATCTATTTAAAAAGTTTATAATGACTAGTTGAAAAAGACTATAGTTTATCAAATCAGTATCTTGGTGAACGAGAGCTAATTAATTTATATTTTAAAGTTTATATAGTTTTGGTTTACTATTATTTTGATATAAAAGACTATAGTTATATAATTAAAATTTATAAAGTTATTTAACGGTCAAATCAAAATATGCTCTACAAATTTGGTGTATGTGTGTAATTTTAAGAAACTATATATTTTCAAATGTTCGATTAAAGTGCTGATTTATTGCCGATTTTTTTGCTGAGTTTTTGGCGAGTCCGAGTTTTTCCAATTTTTTTGGGTCGGCCAAGTTATTGCCGAGTCTGAGTTTTTGAACTATATTTTAAACAACCTTGATTTTTTCTAATCTCACAACAATCTGACTTGAACACTAAACCGTGTCCTTGATCACACAAATGACTCACTTAAAACATTGTGTTTCAGACCTTATACATATAAGACATTTCCAACATTTGTCTTACTATCATTCAAAACAAGTGTACACCTCTGATTTTTGCAAATTTATTGTCAGAAAAGATTACTTCACCTTCATTCGTTCATTTGAAAGTGATAAACTTGCTCTTTTCTCCACTCATATGCGTAGAATAGCCACTGTCAACATACCACGTCTTTTCTATTTTGTGCAAGAGAGGCTGTTTGCACAATCAGTGATTCCACTAACTCTTTTTTCTCTTTTTTTCTCCAAACCTTAGCAGCCTCCTTTGCTTTGTCCTCTTTCTGAAACTTCTTGTTCTGCTGAGAGAAATATGCAATGCCACTTCTACAAGTTCTTGTACATTGACGAAGATTATTACATTTATAGATCACAACATTATAACTTATTGGAGGAGCAAAATAATTTCTACTCCTAAATCTGAAATCATTTCTTGCAAACATTCTACATTTGATTTCCTTGTGTCTAAAATAATTGCAAGAGAAACAATAACCATGAAAGAAAGAATTATTAAACCTGTTTGTATGCATTTGTCTCAAGATAGGAGGCTTCTTGAAAGCATTATTTCTGACCTTTGATGAAGAATCCTTTATGCTGTTAGCATTTGTGTTTCATTGTCCTTTTTTTTTAGACAGAATTTTGACCTTCTTCAAGACCAACTCCACCATTGTTTTTAGATGATTTTGTGAACCAATAATCTTATCCAACGACATGAAACTCTTTGATCTATCTTCTCATGATTCATCTGTGTTGAAGATTTGTCTATCTTTCTGAGTGATACAATTGTAGCTTCAAGTCTTTCACAATCTTCTTTAAGCTTAAGTTGTTTCTTTGATTTCATCTTCTGATTTCTTGGCTTTTCAACCTGAACCTTCAGGTCAACTGTCATTTTGCCAGCTTCTCCAAGAGCTAGAGATATCTTGGTATTCACTTCATTCCCTTCTTGTAGCAGCAACTTCAAATTCTGTTTTTCTTTCTACGTCTCTTGATCTTACCTAGAGCCCTTATCAGCTTTTCTTCCAAATCCACTTCTCCTTCATCAGTAAGATCTTCAAGTTTTTGATCTTCATTCCCTACGTCTTCTAAGGCCATAAACAAAATCTCTTCACTTGAAGACTCTTCATCACTAACATGAGATGAACTGCTTACTTCCTTTGAATATAGACTCCTTTTGGATTTCTATCCCTTCTCTTTTCCCTTATGCTTCTTGTTGAACTTGGGCTTCTTTTCATTGTTGCTGTCCTCAATTTTTGCATAAGGACATTTAATTGCAAAATGTCCTACCTTACCATAGTTAAAGCACTTGAAAGGCAGCTTGTCATAACTAGTATAAAATAATTAAAATATTATATATGTTTATTTATCTTCATAAGGATATCCCTGGAGGGATATTACAAATCTCCCCTTCCCCGTGTTGCTTGCCCACAAGCAATTGTAAATTAGGATGTCGCAACACCTGTTCACCTTCCCATGTAGCATCCTCAATAGGCAAATTTTTCCATTGTATCAAATATTCCTTGATGGACCGATTGTGCAAATGCCTTTCACGTACATCTAGAACCTTGTCAGGTATGGTTTCCAATTTTCTGTCTGAATCCAAGGGTGGTAAGTCTTCTGACACTGTCACCTATTTACCCAACGCCTGCTTAAGGCAAGAGACATGGAAAACATTATGTATACGATTGCCTTCTGGTAAAGCCAATTCATAAGCAACTACACCAATTTTCCTAACAATTTGATAAGGCCCATAGAAACGAGGCTTCAATTTTTCAGCTCCATTGCGTTTGAGTGAGGATTGCCGATATGGCTGTAATCTAAGGTATACTAGATCACCTTCCTCAAAATTGCGCTCAATACGCTTCCTGTTGGCATAAATTTTTTGTTGGTTCTGGGCAGTTTGCAAATTATCCTTAAGTGCTTTTAAGATGTCTTGACACTCCTGAAGCCAATCTTGAGATTTAGGTACATTACTGTGGTCAAAACCAAGATCAACAAAAGATAGAGCGTCATACCCATATAATGCCTTGAATGGAGTCATACCAATAGACATATGATATGTCGTATTGTAGCAATATTCTCCCAAATGTAACCTTCGAATCCAAGCTTTTTTGTGCCCAGCAACATAATTGCATAGATACACTTCAACCCATTTGTTCACTATTTCTATTTGACCATCTGTTTGTGGATGGTAACTGGTGTTGTGGTTTAATTCTGTACTTGTTAACCTGAATAATTCCTCCCAAAAGATGCTCAGAAATCGACTGTCTCTATCACTGATTATACTCTTTGGTAAACCATGTAAATGGAAAACCTCCTTAAAAAATAGTTTGGCAATCTGAATAGTTGTAAACTTTGTAGTGATAGCAAAGAAATGCGCAAATTTTGTCAGTCTATCAACTACCACAAAAATACAATCTTTACCTTGCGCTCGAGGTAATCCAGTAATGAAATCCATGGATATACTTTCCCACTTCTATTCTGGAATAGGTAATGGTTGGAGTAATCTGGCTGGATATGAATGCTCAACTTTATTTTGCTGACATGTAATGCATTCCTTCACATAGCGTAATACATCATTCTTGAGCCCTTTCCATGTGCACCGTTCGCGGATTCGCCTGTAAGTTTTGAAATAACCTGGATGTCCTACCGAAGGTAAATCATGAAATGCTTGCATAATTCTCAATTTTAATTTAGAACCAGACACAAGAAAGATTCTGTCCTTGTAGTAGATAATATCATTCACAATCTTATATCTATCATCTTGTACATTTTTATCCAGAAAATCACATGCAAAAGCATCTTTAGAATATTCTACTAATAAAAGAGATTTGCAATCAGCTGTTAGCCCTGATATAGCATTTATTTCAGGTTTCCTGGATAGGGCATCAACAACCACATTGTTCTTACCTTTAACATATTCGATTTCAAAATCATAGGCTTGGATTTTACTGATCCATTTTTGCTACCTGTCATTCAAATCTTTCTGGCTCAAGAAATATTTCAAACTATTATGCTTAGTTCTAATGACGAATCTGCCACCAACTAAATATTGCCGAAATTTAGCCAATGCATGCATAATTGCCAACATTTCCTTGTCATATATTGAATACAACTTTTCAGCACTATTGAGTTTCTTGCTTTCATAAGCTATAGGATGCTTATTCTGCATTAAAAATGCTCCTATCCCTTCACCAGAAGCATCACATTCTAATACAAAAGGTTGACTGAAATTTGGAAGTGCAAGAATTGGACAAGAACTCATTAATTCTTTGAGTTTGTCAAATACCTGTTGTGCTTCTTCAGTCCCCCTGAATGCCCCCTTTTTGGTGAGATTTGTCAATGACGCTCAAAGTTGTGAGAAACCTTTAACAAATCTCTTGTAATAACTGCATAAACCAAAGAAACCCCTCAGATCGGAAAGATTCTGTGGGGGTGGCCAATCCAAGATGGCTCTAATTTTCTCTTGATGTACCTGCACACCTTTAGCATTGATTATGTGACCTAGATATAAAATTTATGTCATACCAAATTCACATTTGAAGCTTTTGCATAGAGAGACTGTGATTCCATTATACCCAAAATTTCATCAATATGTCTCAAGTGTTCCTCCCAAGACTTGTTGTAAATCAATATATCATCAAAGAAGACTAACAAAGATTTTCTCAGCTGTTTATTGAAAATATGATTCATACAAGACTGAAATGTTGCCAGTGCATTTGTTAAGCCAAAGGGCATCACTAAAAATTGAAAATGACCATAATGACAATGGAAAGGAGTTTTATGAATATCCTGTTTCTATTAACTTTATCTGATGATACACTGACCTCAGATCAATTTTAGAAAAATACACAACACCTTGTAATTCATCTAACAACTCATCAATTCGAGGAATCAAATACCTGTTCTTTATAGTCTTTTTATTGAGGGCACGGTAATCTATACACATGCGTAGAGTCCCATCTTTTTTTTTGACTAGCACTACCGATGAAGCAAATGGACTCGAACTGGGCCTAATATGTCCCATATCCAATAACTCCTTAATAGCTTTTTCTATTTCATCTCTCAATGCCTTAGGATGCCTGTATGGAGTAGTGATGATTGGCTTTGCCCCTTCTTCCAATTCAATAGTATGTTCAAAACCTCTATCTGTAGGTACTCCTGGAGGTATATCACTAAAAACCACACTATGCGAATCTAATTTCTGCAACAAATCATCTTGATAATGTTTGGATTCAAAACCTGTTACCTTGGTGGAGATAAGGCATTGTGCTGACCAAGCAACATCACCATGACGAAAAATGGCCTCCATCCTGTTAGCGGACACGATCCTAGGTCCACCATTTGACATTCCCCTGAGAATTACGTTTTTCCCAGCAAGTTTAAAAGAGAACTCCATTCGCTTGAAACTCTGCGAATATTTATCCAAAGTTTTCAACCATTGAATTCCCAACATAACATTAGAGTTAGCCAAATCAACTACATAAAAATCATCTATCATTGTGTAATTACCCAGAGCAATACTTAATTGAGGAACCTTATGTGTGCTTACTAATGTAGTACCACTTGCTACACGAACATCAAATCCTTCATGCTTCTCTGTATGTAAACCACGTTTTTTAATAAGAGCAGTATCAATGAAGTTATGGGAATTGGAACCCTCTTCCCTTTTGAAGAGGGTTCCAATTCCCTTGCCTTTTCAATGGCTGTCTGTAAAGATGGAGGATTTAGGGATTTGACCCAACCTTTGAGAGCATCAGATAACCCATCTATGAATATCACAGTTTTTTGTCTCTCAGTAATCTCAGTTACTAGGACTGCTAATTTTTCTAATTCAAATATATATTGTTCCACTGTCCCTATTTGTTTAAGCTGGGTTAAATCCTTAAGATGAAGTTCAGGATCTTTAGAATCAAACCCATCTATAAGTCTCTCAGTGAAAGTAGCATATGTGCTGATCTAATCATGACCCAATGTTATTTTCCCATGGTGCCACCACTCATGTGCTACCCCCTCTAAATGTAAGGCTACATATTTGATTGCTTCATCTTCCATCATGGGATTCAATTGGAAATATGTGTCAAGTTTTTGTACCCAGGCTCTAGCTAATGTTTTCCCTGACCCATCAAAATAAGGGATATACATCTTACCAATTTTCCTCTGCAATTCATTGTTATAACCTCGCTGTCCCTTAGGCCTATGCTTCATCCCGACATCCAAGTATTCCCTGAAGGTCATTGGTGCTCTAAATTCTTCCCCTGACTGTAACCAATCCTGATGTATTTCTTCTTGTAATTCTATAATGGAGGGTTCTCTTTTAGGCTGAGGATTCCTAGGGGGAAAGTCGGCATGGAGGGTCATGAGGTTGTAGAACCCTCAAGCTGGTTGTTTACTGAATGATCCTCCCGTCCACCATTACGCCCAACATTATTCTGATTTTGATTAAGATTGTGAGTCATGAACTGAGTCATCAGATTAGTCATACGATTAACATTGTTCTGCATATCTTGTTGGCTCCTAAGTAAGGCTGCAATAATATTCCTAGTGTCATCTGCTTCCCCCATGTTATTGTTTTGTTCAAAGATTATTTCTTCGTCTGTCTCATTATGACTATCTTCAATGTCAACCTGTAAGGATGAACTAGATGACTCTATGAAGGTGTTAAGCTCTCTGTTTTGCCTGACTCGGGTATTACGGAAATTATAATTTCCCTTTTGCATATGTTTGTACCCACAGGCTGGCAGGACTGAATGCTCTGATACCACTGTAAAATTCCTTGTTGAATTTAAACTCTAAGTTTAATTTTTCCTCCTGAATTCTGAAATTGTACATGAGTGTGAAACCATTGAATGTTTAATAACCTAGTGAGTGCTAGTAGTTGCCAGAACTAAGCTCTGTCCCTATTGTTAAACACTTGTTTGATACGTTCAAGCAGACTAACACAATCTGAAAAATTACAACTTGTTTCTCTTGTTCAGTTTTAATTACCGCAGAATTCCTAGATTCTGAATGTTCAATTTTTCAATAATATTATAATTACATAAACTGTTGGAAATCCAGAATTGTGCACCTGTGCATAGTCTGGTAGTTCGGTGTGCTGGAAACGATCAACCATGGGAAGCAGTGTTCGCACAAAATTTCCCCGTGCTGGTGCGTCTTCGAAACTTCTGCTATATACGTCCAAAATCACAGACGTGCTGGTGAGTGTCGGGTGTTGTCCTCCACGTCACACATTCCCTCAGGAAGAAGCAGTGATCGTAACTATTATGGTGAAGGCTCCTGCATGTCCTCACGCGATCTGGTCTGCTTCTTAGTGCGTCTACATGGAAGCACGAAACATCCAATCTTCACAGTGCGAACTCATACGTGGCTGTACTTATGCGCTCACCGCCTCTCTATGCTTCACAATCCATGTTTTGTTAAAATATACACGTCCAGGCAACTGTTTGTCGTATTCTCCAATAGGCCAGGATCACTGATGAAAGGAGATTATCTCTTCCTGTCTGCCAAATAAGTTCTCAAACAAGATCTCGTCTGCCTTACCAATTCGCACGATACATATTTAAATGAGATGACCGGTAGATTTCTCGTGAATTTCCAAAACCATCTTCAAATTAAGTATTTATTAATTTGAATAAGAATAACTCCAAAATATAACTATAGTTTGTTCTCATATTATTAATTAATTTATATTAGTTCAAAAAAAATGTGAAATTTGGAACTAATATAAAATAATTAAAATATTATATATGTTTATTTATCTTCATAAGGATATCCCTGGAGGGATATTACATACGGGAACCTATTTTCAACTTTCATATGAAATGTACATCTTCAAAATCAGATTCTTTATCAGAACTCTCACTAGATACACACTCCTTGTCTTTTCCTTTCTTTGAAGCTTTGAAGGCTGCCTCCGTTTTGGATGATGAATCAGAATTTGCCCTCATCTAAGAGGCTGTTAAAATGCCATGAATCTTGCCAATAGTCATCGTGTTAAGATCTGCCATCTCTTCAATTGCTGAAACTTTTGCATCAAATCTCAAAGATAGAGATCTTAAAATTCTTTGAACTACAACATTGTCTTCAACCTTTTCACTTAGCCCCTTAAGAGAATTTACAACTTCATCAACTCTCAAAAGATAGGCAACAACGTTCTCTTCTTCTTGCATCTTGAGACTTTCAAACTGTATCCTATGAGTTTGTAGCTTGGTCTTTTTAACCTCCTCATCTCCTTCATATGTATTTTGAAATTTCTCCCACATGCCGTGAGCTGTTTCACAATGCATGATCTCCACAAATTCTGTCTTTGAGAAGCCACATAATATTGCATTCATGGTTTTTGCATTGTTTTCAAAATCCTTCTTCCCAGCAGCATTTGTTGGAGGAGCAGTAGAAATAGTGTAAGTAGTCTCCACACTTAACCAATCATCCAAACCAAGAGACATTATGTAAGTGCACATTCGAATCCTCCAAGATATGTAGTTGAAACCATGAAATAATAGTGATCTATTCGTAGCCAAACCTTTAAGAGAACCCATGTGTGCAATCCAAATCAACTTCCAAGCGTTTAAGCTCTAATTCCGAGGGCACCCTGCTCTAATACTAATTGAAGAGCACACAGGAAGTACTGAGAGGTGGGGAGGGAGTGAATCAGTATTTTAGAACTTATAAACTTTAAATGCATGAAAATTCATAAAGCATGATAAGAGCAACCATCAAGACACAAACACCAAATTTCTCATAGAAAAACTTTGCGGGTGAAAAAACATGCCATATAAAGCTTTCATTTACAAAATGGGCACCGACCCAATGGGCATCGACCCAAATTACATATGTGAGCACTAACCCACATTGAGCATCAAGTCTCAATGAGTGCCAACTCTAAACACTGAAGCACCAACTCCAGTCAGCCGAGGCACCAATCCCAGTTACAAAACTCAATAAACTTTTAATAACTCACACACATCACATCAAAAAACACCCGGCAAGAATTACTCAGTAACACAGCTCGTTGAATTTTTCAAAACTCACATTCACTGTATAAGCTCATTCACAACTATCTTTTGTTAACACCACACATACAGCTAACAACCTTAAATCAAAAACCTTTCCATGATCATCGATTTAATACCACTGCCCAGTTCCTTTATTTGAATTACTCATACACTGCTGGTACAAACTGATACACAACTATAAAACAAAAACCACAACACTTAGACAAAACAAAATGACCCCTAAATCCTTGACTCTATATCTTCTCATCCACAAATGTTTCACAACACCTGAAACATTTGAAACGTAGCTTCACCTCAATATCTCAAAAAGAAAACTCCAGCTCCAACACTTTACCAGAAAAGCACCTCGTAACATAATTTTGATTCCAACCAAATCTCATATATGTTAGTTTCTCAAATCCTTCGACCATTAAAAATTCTTCCAAAAATGCATAGCACCCATAAATTCATGCACAACTGCCGTCAAAAAGAAAGAACACGCTTTTCTCTAACTACATTTTTAACCATCACAGACTATTCATATTTGAAAATGACATAATACTCTTCACAACATAATACAGTACACTCAGAACATCTAGTATGTTGCTAAAAGAGACACCCTGATAATTTCCAGTCTTTTTCACAATTATACTAAGTTACTGTGTTCGCCCCCAGACCCCTCCGAATTGGCCCGGGTGCGAACTGGTTTGTGGTTCGGGTCTGGTTCAACTGTGGGTCCGGGCAGGGTTCGATTTTTCGGACCGAGTTTGAACTGGTGGCCCAGACGGTCGAACCCGGGCGGACCAGGTCCCAAAACCGCGGACCCCGAGCGAACTTCGACGAACTCCGCGCCTTGGACATCACTTAAGTGACATAATTTGCAAAATTTAATTTTTTTGGGCATCCGGAACCCTAAAAGTTCATTATGAATGGCTAATTTGTACTTCTCATTCTCATTTGTGGTGTGCAAGTAGGTTATTTGACTTAAGCAAGAGCAAAAGAGCAAGTTCTTGGTTGTGCAAGGAGGAGATGGAAGATTGGTTTGTGAGCTTTCTTCAAGTGTTTGTGCCTCATACATACACCTTTGCAAGCTTACAATGAGTAGAGGTAAGTTCTTGTTTCATTTGTTTTTTATTTTTCAATGTTCATTTTTGTTTAAGTTTTTTATTTTTTTCATTTCTCTTTCATTCTCCATAATGATAAGATCTTAGCCATTTTTTCGATAATTTTTCATTCTCTTGCTTTTAAACTTTAAACTGTTAAGTTTTATATTGAATAATGAATATGTATACAATTTGAAATTTCTTCCCATAGGAAAAGGAACTACAATAGCATCTACCTCTTCCTTGGTAGGCAATACCGAACAAAGAATAGAACCCCACTCTGATTCTCCTTTGTGAAAACATGTTGATATTATAAGAGTCCTTCTAGGGGGTGGTGCATTCTGTTGGAAATGTAGGGGTTGTGATGTAGAAAGAAATAGCTCATAATTTCGTGTGGTAGGCCATTTGTGTGGATACCTTGGTAGAGGAGTCAAGAAATGCCTTGGAAAAAGAGGTGTAACTATACGGGTACCCAATGAAATTGTACTAAAGTATATTCAAGAGTATGAGGCAGCAAAAGAGAGAGAAGAACGTAGGCAAAATTCAATTGATGGCATTGGCAATAGAAGTAAAAGTAAAAAAAAAGTAAAGGTAACACAACCCCCCATAGATGTTGTGATAGAAGACTACCCCTTTTTTACTACCACAGCTACCCGTGAGCCTGAAAAAGAACCCCTTGGCCTTACACACAAAAGAGAGGGACCACTAGAAACTGCATTTCAAAATCAAAGTCGGGAAATTGCCGACATTGATGTGGGAAGATGTTTGTTTGCAAATGGGCTGTCTTTTAATGTTGCTCGCTCTCCATATTGGAGACAGATGTTGAAAAGTGCCAATGAAGCTCCAAGAGGGTATCAGGGCCTCGGTTTTGAGAGAATACGAACCACCTTGTTGGATCAAGAGGTCAAGTGGATTGATGATCAATTGAAGCCCATAAAGGATTCATGGATCGAGACAGGGGTAACAATTGTTTCAGATGGGTGGAAAGATGCTAGAAATCGTCCCTTGATCAATGTCCTAGCGGTGTCCCCTAAAGGGGCAATGTTTTTGAAAGTGGTGGATTGTGAGGGACAAGTAAAAGATGGGCAATTTATTGCTAATATTCTCATCTCTGCCATTGAACAAGTGGGTGCTAGTAATGTTGTCAAGTCATAACAGACAACGCAAAGAATTGTAGAGCTGCTGGTTTGTTGGTTGAAGAGCGATATCTGCATATCTTTTGGACACCTTGTGCAGTCCATTCACTCAATCTTATTCTACAAAAGATTGGGAACACAATTGGGTGGATCAAGGAGGTGTATGCAGAGGCTGAGGACATCCAGATGTTCATCACAAGCCATCACATGACTCAAGGAATATTCAGAATGTTCTCACGTTTGGAGTTACTTGAGGTAAGTGAATTTAAAAAAAAATTTGTATCTTACAATTTCTGATTTTTATTTTTTTTATTGTGTAATGTGTATTCTTTTATAAAGCATTTTATCTAATAGTTGTTACAGGTTGTTGAAACTCGTTTTGCATCAAATTTAATCGTCTTGAGACGACTGGTGCAAGTGAAAGAGGCACTTTGCAATATGGTAATCAGCAACAATTGGGCTATATGGAAGCAAAGCAATAGTGAGAGGGCAGCTTCAATAAAGAGAAGGATATTGGATGAC
Source organism: Chamaecyparis obtusa (assembly GCA_027943335.1). Lineage (NCBI taxonomy): Eukaryota > Viridiplantae > Streptophyta > Pinopsida > Cupressales > Cupressaceae > Chamaecyparis > Chamaecyparis obtusa. The sequence continues at coordinate 1,133,009 of BSBK01002798.1, read as the reverse complement.
ATATGGTGGGAACGTGTGAAATATATCATTAAGTTCACTGAGCCCATTATGAGCATGCTTAGGTACGCTGACATGGAGAGGCCTTGCTTTGGAGAGATCTATGATGGCATAGATTCAACACTTGAGAAGACCAAACAAATTGTAAATGAAAAAGAGCAAGATCCCAAAGAGACCCTCTTCAAACAATTGCAAACAATTATTGTAGAACGATGGAACCAAATGACCACACCTCTACATTTGCTTGCCTATGCATTGACGCCCAAATATTATAGCAACCAATATCTTGATCTACTAGGAAGACTACCACCCTATAGAGATTTAGAAGTGTCTGATGGATACAAGGCAACATTTGAAAGACTCTTTCCTGATGATGATATGAGAGATATGATTACGGATGAGTTCATAGAGTTTGTGAATGCAAGAGGTCTAAGTAATGATGCTCCTCGTCATTGGTTTAGGAAGGATGCTCATAGTTGGTGGTACCTCCATGGCCAAAGATTCCAAACATTGCAGCCCCTTGCAATAAAAATTATATCACAAGTAAGTTTTATTTTTAATTTACTTTATCTTCATGACTAGCAAGTAATTTTTATGATTTTATTTTAACTACTTACCTTATCTTGTCTTCATAGGTTGCTAGTTCATCTGCATCATAAAGAAATTGGAGCACATATTCTTTCATCCACTCAGTGAAGCGCAATAGATTGCAATAAAAAAGAGCAGAGAACTTGGGATTTGTGCATTACAACTTGCATCTTCTCTCACACAAGACTAATGAATACAAAGAAGGGGACATGAAGAGGTGGGATGTAAATGCAGAGGTTGCGGACTTGGATGCTTCCACTTCTCGGCTTGCACTTTGATGATTTTGCAGATTTTGACGCCAATACTATTGTTGCTGCTGCTGATCCCATTGGCCTTAGCTCTATTGCTGAGTCAACTAATGTTGAAGAAGAAGATGAAGATGAAGATTAATACATTTTTAATTCATTAGTTGAACTTGAAAGTTTGAAACAATGAATACTTGAACAGTTGAACTTGATGTTATGATAATTTTAGTTTTAATGTTTTGAATCTTTGATGTTGAACTTGAAGTATATGATGGTATAATCACGATTCATGATGCTATGATTATAAGTTTATGGTGTTTTTGTTGTTTAAATGTTGTTTTTATGATACCATGTGACATTCTAATTTTAACTCATGCTTCTAGGCTTCATAAATATGTATATATATATATATTTTAAAAAATCTTACATGTGTTTTTGAACCCAAACCCAAACCCCTTTTCAAAATTTTGTCGAACTTGCGAACCGGTTCTTTGAACTTGAACTTCGAACCGAGCTCGAACCGGTAACTTAGCAATTATATATTTCAGTCCAGCTGCCCATGTTATATATTCCCAGTCAACAATTAGCAATTAAAAAACTTCCCAGAAAATTCCAGCACAACATATTTGGGCCTACTCAACGCACAAAATACATTCACATCCAAAAACAGCTTCACGTGTATTTGTTCTTGTTTCTTTTTAATTTTACATGACTGAACAGGCACTTCCAGCACGACTCCTGAAAATAATGCTCAGCTGCATAAAATAAAAAATGCATGATTCATACTCCCCCTTTACACGTTTCCAAGATTTTTTGGGCTACCATTTTTTTCTCAGCAAATAACATGCCCAGCATAGATTACATACGTCTAGCTCAGACCATACTCTAACTCATTTAGATGTTGGTTCTCCAAACTGGTTACAACACCTCCTAGAAATAGCTTGATTCATGAAGTTGCCTTTTGAGAAATCAAATGATTGCTTGGCAAATAATTTGACATGGCAAGGAAGTGGATACACAATCAACTGACAAGCAGATCAAGCACGTCAAGTAGTGCAAACCAATTCTGTGAAATTTAAACAAATCGCCAACCTTTGACATCAGTGACAACATACTCAACACTTAATACTCAGTTGAAACTACTCTTGGCTTTCCCTTTCCTTAGCCTTTTGATTTACCCTCTCTTATAAGTTAATCTGAACTTGAGGGAAATAATAATAAAGTGACTTTAGTAAATTTTTGCTTAACTGAACAATAAACTCACTTTAATTACTTTATTAAATAATAAGATTAAGTTTTCATTAACTTTATTATTTTTCGACAACTTAAATAATAATAATTTAATTAATTTTTAATGTCGAAATAAAAGGAGACATTACAGTCCTCCCTTCATAGAGATTGCTTGTCCTTGAGCAATCTTGAAACTGCATGGCAATACCAAGAACCCAAATAAACCTATAAACTTCTTTATCACATATCTTGATACAACTGAACTCAGTATCTTTGTCAAATTCTGTCACAATATGAAGCAACCTGCTAAGATGCAAACCATCCATCATTAAAATTCATGGATCCCATGGCCATGTTGGAGAACTATCACTCTCATTACCTAATGACATATGCAAAGTCTCTATTTGGTTTTCTTGTGTATTGGTAGGACTGCTGTAGTCAAAAAGTGATTTTTTCTTCTTGCCTCTTATTCCCACTATGTTTTCGCTGCTCTATTCGGATATAATTATATACTGAAACTCTGCTATCATGTGAAAACCTGCCACACATGTGTGTTCTCGGATTCATTATGTCCTCGTCATCAAGCACACTCAACATAAAATCGGAGATAGATTTCAATACATCTCCAAACGTAGTCGCACACATCACTTCAAAGTCGTCAGTAGCAATAAGTTTGAAAATCTGATTTATACTATCCTTTGATTTGCCTTTGTTGCCATGGATTGGTAAGTTTTCATCAACATCCAATTCCCAAGAGTTTTAGAGAGTGAAACTATTATGTGCACACAATTCCATGCAATTATCTGCAATTGTCATTGCAAAATTTGGAAATCTCATTATTACCCTCATAGGACAATTTTTAAACATTGAAGTGTAAGATAGAGACGAAGGACCCAAATCTGAAATGTCATCCCCAATTAGCTGTACGCTGCTGGAATACAGCCCATTCAACAAATTTAAGATATGTAATACTCTCCTATTGGTTAGTGAGTGAAGGAGATCATTTACTAGCCAACTAGAAGAAGCGTCACCTTTGACAAACCATGCAATATCATATTGCATTATCATAGTTTTAGCTTTTACTATCAAAACTTTAATACCATGATTCCCATATTCATTTAAACTTCTTGCTATATCCATACAAGCAAAAACTTTACATACCTTATGCTCCTTCATTATGATAATCTTCAAATAACAAGGAACAATCTTACCTTGTGGGAAAATTGAAACAACAAACACTTCCTTATGCTTAGACCTGAAATCTTGAGCATTAGCAAAGTGATTTACAAAACTCATGTCAACCTGAAACTTAATATTTGACATCTTATGACAATAAGAGCATAAGGACTATTGTTCATTATTAACAAATTAGCGGTTGCTTCAAATTACTTCATGGTTACATCATGGTACTCATGCCATTTATCCCCTAGTTTTGGTTGCTCATCAAAATTGGTTGTTCTATCAAGTGCACCCCTTTGAAAATTGTCTGCATAAACTGGTACAACAACACTATCATGATTGCAAATCACACCTTCATGTGAGACTTCCTTCTCCATGACAGTCCCAACCGGTGCTGAGAGGGGATGGGTGAATCAACACCTCTAAAACTTTTCTCTTTAAATCTGGTGAAGTATACTTATAACTGTAAGCCAAACAGATTCAAGCATAAAATAACATCAAGCAAACAATCACACAGTGACACCAAATTTATCACGTGGAAACCCAATTAGGGTGAAAACCACGGTGTGAGGAGACCTCACAAATTCTGTACTCTTCTAGAGTACGCGCTGTTAGGACCCTTCCCGGTTTAAGGATTACAACACTATTAGATGCGACTTGGTTAAGGGATTTGTTACAATAAGGCCGGTTAGTGCCTGCTTAGTTAGAGGACTTAGAACACCTTGAAAGATGTCACCTGGTTAAGGGATTTGATACAAGGGACTTGTTAGAGTCCACCCAAATACTGAGATTTAACTATTGTAGTTGCAAGACAACAATAAAAAGATTGACCTTTTACAAGTGGCTTTGCATAGCCTGATAAGATCTCTATTTGTGCTCAACTGAGAAGCATCATCGGTTGCCGTAGGTGTGTTCTCCTTTACTGTTGTGCTTCTTTGCACTCTCTTCTTTCTCTCTTCTTCTCACTTCTTTTGACCCTAGCTTCTTGAGCATACAGGTTCACTCTTTTACTTGATAGAATGAAGGAAACCTCTATTCTCAACAGACAGAAGAATATATAGAGTTCTTGCCCTAATTGCGCCTCTCATGCATGACCTAACTACATATCCCTTTCAGATACATCACTTAGTGGAGTACTAGTTTACTGAGGAAACATCCAATACATGCTTTTGCTTTATCTTCTTTATGAAGAAAGCAATAGATGTGTGTCAAGCACCTTTCCTTCACAAGAGATAACTCCTTGTTTTAAAGCCATAGATTTCGGCTTTAAAACCTTCTAACATGCCTCAAATCGATCATCATGTTAACTCAAAGTCTTTCGGATTTAGTGCAATAAATCCTGGTCAAAGAGTTGGTTGAAACAGATAGTTGACTATGACTTCCCTGGTTTATTGTATCACACTGAAGTCTTTTCTTGATCGGTTGAGATCCTTATGTTGTGAATAGGTAAGAGCTTTAACCTGTCCCTATTCCTTCCTTTGCTTACCGGTAGCACATTATCCTCGGTTGTATTGTTGACACTGGTTTGCACCTTTTCTTCCTCTGTGCTTGTTGACACCGGTTGTATATAGGTCCTCAGTTGATGGTGAATCCTTCTTTCCTTAATTGTATACATTACTCGGTTGCTGAGACTTTTCGTAGTGACCGGTTGCTCTTGATTTACAGTCTTTTCTTTCTTGCCTTGTGTCACCGGTTGTCAAACCAACCTCTTCTCATACAGATCTCTTTAGATCCTCTTTTGCCAATCAATGACAATACTTGTACCGGTAGCAGGCTTACCGGTTATCCTTGCTTGATGCCAACACTCCGATCTCAAGAGTTTATATTCTTTATGTTCTCCCAATTCTTATCAACATATAGAATCATCTGAGTATGGGAAATGCAACAACATTCATCTAACTCAAAGAGTGGATTATTATAAGATACATCAACATCTACCTTAAACAAAGGATTGTCAACTAAACGAATATTATCCTTCACTCCAAACTCATACCAAGGTTCCAATTGATCCAAACTTTAATTACTTGATCTTTTGGGACCATTGTCCATATCATAAATCTCTTGTATACTTTCAATTTTCTTAATCACCTCATTGAGCTCCTCGACCCTTCCTTTGTTCCCTTGCTCCCTAAAATGATTAGTGACAACAATCTGATTTTTCGCTTCTTAAAGAGCCATTTGTTTACTCTCCAAGATCTCCTTAGTATCCTTAATCTCCATGATGAGCTTATTGACGTCATTCTCCTCACCCTTCAATTTATCAACATACACTTCAACAACCTTAAGATATGATCCCTGTTTGAAAGTAAATACAAATAATCAAATTTTATTGATCCTAGAGCTACTTCGACCACCTACAAGTCTGTAAAATAAAAATCACCTTCTATGCCCCTTTTATCTCTTTTTAGTTTTAGCTTTCCAGTTGTTGTCCTCAATTTTGTATTCGCAAAATTGGGGCAACCCTACGGAAAATTTCGTAGGATAAATTCTCTAAGGCATTTTCTTAGTTACTTTTTCTTGGTCTTGTGTTTGGTTTTTGGTTTTCATTTTGTCTTAGATTGATGGCATTTTCAATTCCACTCATTTTGAGCTATCTTAGGCCTCATTCGGAGATGTCTAGCTAAAGTTATTAAGGAATTAAGCGTGTTGCAGGTGGGGTTTTTCGGCCTGACTGCATATCCTTGTTCTTTAATTGAAAATCTCTCAAAAGTGGGCTTTTTATTGATAATTGCACGAAGTAAAAATGTCATTTACATGTTAAGTGGGTTTGGAAGCCCATTTTAAAATTTCACATCATTCCAATGAGATTTAGACATAGTTTTTAATGAATTTATAATGTAAAGGTGGACTTTCTCAGTCCCATTACATATCTCTTAATTTAAACTATGGTTACATGTAAATTTAAAAAAAGAGAGGCTTTTTGTGCAATAAAGTTGAGTTTTTATCTAGTATTGCATGTCATCACATATGCAAGTCATCTCTTAATCTTCACCATCAATATTTGTAAACCCAAATCATAAAGGGGGGATTTTAAAATGCAAATACATGTATTAAAATCAAAGTTGTGAGCACATGTAAAAAGGTCAAAACAGCCCGTCATCACTTTGGGTGGACTTTTTAAACATTATTGCACATATTATAATTATAAACACTTTGATATACATGCATATGTATTTTGCATTCTTATAGTCCATGGTGGCATTTTTTTGGTCACTTTACATATCTTTTAAATGAAACACACACAAATGCATATGAAAAGTGCATCTTAAAACACATGTAAAGTGTTTCTAAAAGTTCGTCATTATTATTTCCAAGCCTATGTAGGTTATAAGTGGCGATTTTTATCCCAATTGCACATACGTTTGGTGATAAAAAAATGTGTCATTAAAAGGCTTTATACCTGCATTTTTCTTCCAGCACTTGGGTGGTGATTTTTAGAGCAAATGCATGTGTGAAAGCACTTAAAAAGTGTGTTATTATTCTCTCTATATGCTGCATTCTGCATTAAAAGCCCTTGGGTGGTGATTTCTAATGGATTTGCATGTATATTGAGCATGTAAATGCTTCTTAAAAATGTGTTTTAAAAGTCTCATGCCTGCGTTTTGATGCAAACATTAGAAGTGGCAATTTTTCTCTTAAATACATGCTCCCAAATGCATTTATCTACCTGCGTTTTCTCTTGAGCAGCCCGTCTAGGGCAAGTTTTTGACCAAAAATGGGATTTGAAGAGGAGATTACAAGTCTTTAAGCCTGCGTTTTTTTATGAAAAAGCTGATCTAGGGAAAAATGCCTAAGTTGCAGCTTGTATATCATTGTGAAAAGCACGTTTTTATTCTAGGGCGTCATTTTTGGAGTCCATTGCATATTGATTTGTTTGCTGGTATGAGTCATGTTTTTGCATGTTTGAATCTTTCTTTCTTGTTGCTATTCCTTTGCCTTTTTACTCTCATTCATAGCCATTTGTCAAAGATTTAAAGAGGACTGATTTTTGCATTTATTCTTGTGAAGATTTGGTCAAGCTTGGTTGCCTATATAGTTGAAACTTGCGGATCTTTTTCCAAATTTGAACTAGTAAAGATTTGGTGTTTTTCTTCAAAGCTCAGGCATCTTTTCCTTCACATTTTGGTTTCAAGTGGTGCAAGTTGTTCATGTTTTAGCAGTCTTGTTACATGCTACATGGTTGGAGATTCAAAGGAGGATTTTTGGCTTCAAAAGTTTGATTGTATTGTTCTCACAACAATACAAGTTCTTCCTAGATGATGTAAGAAGAGATGCAAGTTCTTCCCTTCATGAGAAAACTCCAAACACTTGATTTTGTTGCATATGCAGTTAGGATTAAAAATCCAGTTCATAAGGTTGTTCTACCCAAGAAGAAGAAGGTTTTTCCCCTATATGCAATGCAAGCTAAAAAGCCCACTTTTAAAGTGTTTTGCATGCACTTTTCCCCTCCTTGTAAAGGCTGCAAATGGACTTAAAAAACTTGTTTGTAGGCATCAAGAGCTTTCCAGATGGCTTGTAATGGGACATAAAAACCCCACTTATGAGTAAATAACCTTCCCATTTGTATATATATGCATATGCACCTCATTTCCTTGTTCAAAGTTTGCTGCCCATTCATATGCAGTGCTCCCAAAAAATCTCATTTTTGAGTTTTTCCCTCATTTGAAGAGCTGGTTTTGCCTAAAGTCCTTCACTCTTTGTTGTTCAAAGGCCTTCCACTCATATCCTATATGCATACTCTTCCAGGGCTGTGCTTGAAAGACCATGTTATGGACTTTTCTGGTAACTAAAGAATGACATGAAGCAAGAACGACAACATGATGCGGTCATACAAAGAAAGGGGTGAGAGATGCAATGATTGTGGGCATAGAATGCTTTCAAGACTGAAATGGTCATGAAAATATGCTTTTCTAGTAACCACCACTATGATGCAGAACAATCAAAGATGTAGATTCATATTCCTATTCGAGATACTTTCATTAAACTAGAAGACATCAATCATTGGGCATCCTATAACAGCATGTGGAACAATAAAGGATGATGTAATAGTAGTTGCGTCTTGTCAGGCACTTAGAATATTTTCATCATGTATTTGAGAGATTACATGTAATGTAAAAACAAGATGTAATTACATGTGATAGTATCACGTGCAAAGTTCTTTCATGTAATCATGTTGCAAGTGCTTTAAGCCTTGTAGCATTGAATAAGTCAAAGTTAGTTAGTTAGTTAGAGAATAAGTCAAGGTGGTTAAGGGTTTCCCCCTTCTTTCTCCACCTTTCTCTCCACTCTTTTCCTATATAAAGGAGGGAGCTCATTGTAAATAATCGTCTTTTGGCAATGCAAGAAAATTTTTCTAGTTTGTATATGCACTCTAAGATTTTGTGCTTGGATGTAAATCAGATTTCTTTCAATAAAAGAGGCAGGTTGTTTTGAGACTTTGTGCCAACTCAAACTGTTATGTGATGACATTTTCTTGAATTGATTGTAAGTTTTGGAGTTTTACTCAAGAGGGGTTTGAATTCAATTTTGTAGACTTTGAGTTGCCTATTGCATTCAGAGCCAATTTGAACTTTTGAAGACTTTGTGATGCAGGAGGACAAATTATTATAGTTTGTAGTGGCCGCAATTACTTAGAATTGAAGACATTGGGCTTCAGTTGTAGGTATTTTTATTAAGTTTGAGAGTTTCTAGTAAGAGACTTTGTGCCTTACTGGTTATTCCAGTTAGTGAATCCTCATTTGAGACAAGCGCTAGAGAGTTTAGGTTCCTATTTTTGTTTCACAAAATATATAAGTAGACTGCTGTCTCGGGTATTGTTCTTATGTCAACCACTAAGCCACCAGTATTATCGTAGGAATAAGACCTTTTTGTTAAGTTGAAAGTTGTTGTTTGTAAAATCATTCATGAAAAAAGAGGAATTGATTAAGAGATCCGCCCCTTTTTGTAATTTCAATTAAGTTCTTATTGAAGCCATGTACAGTAAGAAGAGAGCCTCCCCTATTGCTGAGAGAAGAGAGAAATTTCATGAATGTTGCCTAAAGTCACAATTTTGTAAGTTGTCGTTTCAGTGACTTACAAATTTTTTAGCCAACACCAGTACAGGTCTTCAATGATCTTGTGAGCGTCATTATAGTGTACTAAGGTTGCAACAGTCATATCATTGATGATCTTCAATTGATTCTTCAAAGTATGTGTCTCAATACCATCATCTAGAATTGCATTTTCTGATTGGTCCTCCAAATCAGCCCCTTGAGTGTGAATTTTTTGGTATATTTTAGATTCACAAGCTAGGACAACCACTTGGACCTTGTTCTAACAACATGTTGGTCTTTCCCATTTCGCAATTTACTGAATATCCTCAATTACATCCACTCTCTCATCAAATTTGGGACCTTCCAAGTTCCTAGTTTTGTCGTCCAATACACAATCATGCATAAGTGAAGTGCTGCTACAAAAAACACATGATTCCTCGTACCTTTCAAGGGTGTTGTCAATGTCCTCATAGGCCTCAAAATCCTTGTTTGATTGATTTGAATACAAAGTTAAGGCTGCTACTATGTTATCATTTTCAAGCAATTTCTCATCATATGAAGATTCATGCACTTCCTTGGAGGCATCCTATGACTCTAATTTACTTCCATCTTGAGTTAGGCCATGTACTTCCAATTCTATAGCCTCATCTGTTTTTTTGTGCTCAACACCACTTTGCTGCCAATAAATCTTTTTCCTTACTAACCCCACAAATGTGATCAAGTGTCCAAGCCTCCTGACATGGGAAGCAAATCTACTCTCATCTCATTTGATTCTTGCTCTTTTTGGGAGATCTTGTAACTTGTAAACCCAATGAAATTAGCTCTTTTTCAATCAATTGACTTTTGAACTTTTCAATTTTTTGCTCAACTTCTTTTTGAGAACTCATGAGCTATAGGTGAGAAATCTCGCTCCTTCCAAATGCCAAATAAATGTGATTGCAACTGTTTGGAGATATCATCATCCTCATCTAAAATTAAGGACAAAATAGTTTGCATACTTGTTTTAACATTGTTTGAATGATGTTTTCTGATTTTGGCCGCGAAGCATTAGAACATTTGAAGAATCAAATCATCACACTTGAGATCAATCATAAGGACACATAACTTGATGCTTGCCATAATTTCTAAAATCTTAGCCCTCTTACCAAAGGTGTGGCCTTTGACATCATGTAACCTATGAAAGCTCTCCACAATCTGCTGTAGAACCTTCTTTAGTATGACAACATTATAGGGTGCTATAGGAGCCAAAATTCTTGTGACCTCACTGAGACAAGAAGCAACTGCAAGTCTTACATCTTCACAGGAATGTTCCAAAATACTGAGTTGGACCACAGCCAATATTGATGGGTTCAAAGCCCAATTCGAGATCCCCCAATCTGATTAGTCTACCTTGGCCAAATATGATTTTGATTCTTCCAACTTAGAAAGAGCATTATCTGCCAATTTCATGGAACGCCAATCTTAATCCAATTATAAAGATCCAATTTCCTACTTCTTTTTCCTTCTATAAGTTCCTCTGTTAAGCATAATTAAATGTTTCAATGAATTCTTTTGAGAAAGGACTAATTCTCTGATTTTCTCGTGGCTTCATAGTTTTCTCTGAGATAAACTTTGCTTTCCAATCTTCAGTGTTTCCCAACAGGCTAGCAGGAATATTTCTGTGCTCTGGTATCACTGTAATGTTCACCCCTGATTTTTTATTTTGAAATGGTTTTACAATGCCTAATGTCAACATGAAAGATTTGCTGGTTGTTTGTTTCTCGGATTTCAGTCATCATCAAAGAATACATTAAAGTTTAAACAACAAGATAAACCAATATGCGTCTAAACAAAAAACTCACCATAACTCTTCATTAAGCTCAATACATATAATCTGAAATAGGATTAATGACAATACGTATAATCTGAAATAGGACTAATGACAATGTGCAGACCTGGGACATAGAATGATAAAGGCAGATTACAGTTAACAGTGAACAGAACAGCATTTCACACCTTTAGATTCCCTTCAAACTTAGAACTGCTGGATTAACTATCTCTCCCTTGGTGAATGGCAACTCAAATATATTTGTAGGAATCATTTATTAACTTTCAAAATCTGAAGTACTATCGACAATTCTGGAAATGCAGGTTTTAAATTTACAATGCAAGCATCATCATCCTGGGAGGATTGGGTGTGATCTTGTCTCATTCAAATGAATCAAATCCTTTGTTTGCTAGTGAATATCTGATAAATGCAGCGCTTAGTCACTAAACAAGCCCAAACAAACCTTTTTGTCTCTTTCTGTTTTGTCTTATTTGCAACCTTTCCTCCTCTAGTTTGTATTCTTCTGTATTTGTCTTTTTCTCAGTTTTGTTTTTGTCTTCATTCAGATTTATCTTGTACCTTCTTTTCTTCCACCCAAAGATTGAAGTAACAATATTCAATATTAAAAGCATGTATGATCTGAAAATCTCCGCTCACTATGATTCTCCTAAGAAGATTAAGCCGAAGCCACAACCTTAATAGAATGATGCCTGCTGTGTCAAAACCCAGCAATAAAGACAAGAACTTCAAAAGTTACGATGCTCCTGTTTAATTTGTCTTCACTCTCTGTCTTCCAGTGCTTTTGACATGAGGTGGCTCTAAGAAGACAATTCTGATTTGCCGTCTTCTGATTTTCTTCATTCATATGCCTTATTTGAACTTTCAAAGCATAATCCCAAAAATCATACCTAAACATCATTTGTTTATCTTAATTCACCTTGTCTTCGTGCCGGCCAAATCTTGTCTTTTTTCCGACCTGTCTAGGTTTTATCTTATTCTCTTTCATCTCCTTGCTCTTATAAGACTAGTTGCTGACCTTTCAAAGCCACGTCACATATTTCTGACTTCGGACATGTTTAAATCTTCTTTCTCATGCTGTGATCCCTTGTATTAGCACGACTATTGTACTGGCTACGCTATTATTTTGAAGGGGCTTCGAGCCTTAATAAAATATAGAATACAGCAGGGAGTTAAATAAATATAATTTATTTTAAATTTCTGAGCTCACATTACCATAGCAATAGATCTTGATCAAACCCACTTGCACACACAGCATGATATTTTCATCAAGAATCCATCACAATAACAATCAAACTTCAAACCTGGTAAAATATCCTCAAGAACCATTGCACCATGAACGAGTGTTTCCGTCCCCACTCAATCCATGCAATGCCTTGTCGATCCCTGCCTGGAACCGCTCTTGTGAAGCACAAGGGTTTTCGTCCTCAGCTCCAGACCTTTGGGGTTTTTGTCCCATATGCTAAGTTTTCCCTCAAGCTCAAACCAAATATCTCTGCAGAGTAATAAAAGAGCTATTGTTCTCCCCCTCCAAATTGATGCCCAAGCTGTTCTTTTATACTCACTGGAAATGACTCTTGGCTTTCCCTTTTCTTAGCCTTTTGATTTTCCCTCTCTAACAAGTTAATTTGAACTTGAGGGTAACAATAATAAAGTGACTGTTAATTTTTTTCTTAACTGAACAATAAAGTCACTTCAATTACTTTATTAAATAATAAGATTGTCATTAAATTTATTATTTTTTGAAAGCTTAAATAATAATTATTAATTAATTTCTAATGTCCAAATAAAAGGGGTCATTACAAATAAATCCTTTGTATTTTACATATGCCATTTACCTGCAGGTTTGGTTTCTGATATTCTTATGTTTAGGCTTATGATTTTATCTTAAATCACAGGCAGATGAATTTATTGTGGTAGCTTTTAGTTTGTTAAAAGTAGCATGCTGAGTTCAATACATGACATTTGAATTGTTTCTCCAAGTGTAAGCCATTGCTTTTTCTGCAGATTTCAGGATATTAGTGGATTGAAATATATTGTGTGGACGGAGTTGGATGCATTAGAAAACTCAAGGAAAGCTCTAGTTGATCGTCTTATGGATGTTGATAACATGATGGACAACCCTAAGGATACCTATATTGAGCGTATCCGAAGCTGCTCAAATTGCCAAGCAACTAATTCTGGGATTTTATGTTTACATTGTGAAATGGATGAATTATTTCAGGTAATCTACCTTTAGGTGTTATGGAGAAAAAAACTTTTCTGCATGAGTATCTATTCTAATGTTTTTCATAATATATGTGGAAATAGTAGTTTTTGAATTTTATCCTATCTACTGGAGTTCAATGTTAAATCATGATCATTTGAATTTTTTTCATTTGTGCATCCTTAGGCATATGAGAACAGGTTGTTTTTGCTGAGGACAGGAGAAGATACAGGTACTATTGCATCTGCTGAAGAAGCACTGAATTTACAGAAGCAGAGATCTGCATTGAATCGGTTTTTTGGAGGTTTGAGTCAAAAAAGAGATGTAGCAAATGATTATTCTTCGGGAATGAACACAGCTGATAAGAGTGGAAGGCAACGGCAATTCAAGGGCCATATACAGGTAAATCTTATCTTTTCAAAAATATTATCACTTTTCTGTTTGCTTTTGTTTTGACAGGATGTTTGTGAAAGGAAGACTAGTGTATTATTGGAGTATATTTTTGGAAGTGACAAGAATTGTGGAAAAAGTTAGTAGCTAATTACCTATAGCTATTAAATATGGTGCCTAGTTACTGTCGTTTGATAGCGTCTTAAATGTTTGATTCTATGAACATGGAGCGTGAACATTGTACATGTTCTTATCAATTGTAGTCTTGTCTGTTAGATGTTTTAAAACATTTTTATACATGTGACATCTTGAGCACATTGTCTAAAGAAATTGAAGTAAAAATGAGATATAATCCTATCGATGGTTCTTAATAGTTGGAACCTATAAATAGAATTAAGTGTTCGACCTGCTTATCTAATGAAATGAACTCTCAAGTTCACATGTGTGCTTCAATTACCTTATTAATTTCATATGGCTATCCATGATATTTTATGAATGAAGCTTTTGTAAAAAATCTTATGCAAAATTTTTATCGTCTAAATTCTGGATCACAATGTCTTCCATCATCATGATGTAAACAATGTGATAGGGTTTTAGATATTAGCTCCATATACAGTACCATCAATGTCAAGGAAACTCCTAGAAAGTTCATTGAATGAAAAGGTTAAAATATAGAATAGTAGTTTTAAACAAGACAAATTATGAGGCAAAGAAGTTAAAGAGTTTTATTAGGGCCAATCGTGGAGACTGTGGATTCTTCTACATGTGAATTTGTGGCTTTCTTTGTAGAAAATTGAACCATTATTAGGACGGACTTGTTCTTTATAAGAGATATGATTGTATCCACAAACAAGCAGGAACTCTTGAAAATCTGCTGAGCTTTAAAGAAGTGGGACTATTGAGATGTTAGAAAGGCACATGGATGCTGACGCAGCTTCTTTTGTTGATTTGTGTTTAAAGTTATTCCAAAATTTCAGGAGCTTTGTGTGAATGAGTTGAGGGTGTGATCCTGGGGTCACCTTTGTCTGATGTGGTATCTAATCTATTCATAGATCACTTTGAAAGTAAAGTTTGTAGTTCTTTCTTTTCCTATTAGATCAAGATGCTAGAAGCATTACGCTGATGATAACAATTTCAACTGGCTGCACGGCAGAGATAAATCATAAATTGGAGTTCTATTGACACTTGAATAGTATTGTGGATAGTGCTAAGTTTGTGAAGAAATTGGAGAATCAAGGGAAGTTACCTTTCTTGGATGTCCTTTCAAGAAAATGTGATGGCTCTTTTTCTTACCAAGTGTTTAGAAAATTGACACACAGATCTATATTTACATGCTTCGTCTCATCACCATCTAGCTTAACAAAGTGTTATCAAACATTTGCAATGAGAGCTTTCCAATTTTGTAATGATGCATTGATGAGCATATTGAATAAGAGAGTGACATGAGTTTATGAAGAAATCAAGAGTTTGACGCATAAAATAAGGGTTTAATTTAAATTTTGATATTACATTCTTGTTTTTAACATGAAGTCATGTAATTCATTTGGGTAACATTTTATTTGTAATTTTTGTGCAGTTTACAGCCAGAAATATTAGTACTGTCAATGATTTTTTTACTGTGAGACTGGATCTTTGTGCCATGGCATTAAATCATATTCATTTTTTGATATTGTTATTTCTAATGTTAATCTATGCGGTTTTCAGCTAGATTTTAATATTTGAATTGTTTTGAAAGGCTTGCAGACAAAACTAGTTTCAGTTTCTTTCAGTTATTAATTTCTAATCTGGAAGGCTTGGCCACACTACAAGTATTTCATTACTTCCAGATTCTAGCAGCGATGCATGATTGAGTTGCATGGCTTGCCACCAATAAGCATTTTTCTGTAATAAACAATCTAACCCTTTCACTGTATTCTCTCACTTTGTGACATTGAGATATTGGTGATCAAAAGGTGTTCAGATTGCATGCATTGTCCATTGTGAATATGGAAAAAGCATAAAAACTTTCTTTCGGGATCTGATATCAAATGAAAGGCAATTTCACCTATGTGAAGTTATTCCTACAATATAGTGGATTCAATTAAGGGATCCATTGTCCAGAAAGGAACACTACAACAAATTTCCATATGGGGAATGATCCAATTGATTGTCTCTGGAAGCTTAATGTCCCTTAACCATGATTTTCGTGGGTGTGCTATGAAAATAAGCCATAGCATTGGTTTTACACCTGTTCTCTTTGGTCATTCATATGAGATCCCTAAGTTTTATGGTATGGTGGATTATCAAATAGCATTAGCATCTAATAGATGATAGAAAATTGTAGTGATGTTGTCTTCAATGGAAAAATGACTCTGAAATATAAGTGATGGAAAAGTGATTGAGTCTACTAAAAAAGGATTTGACTAATCTGGAGTCTCTTGTGGCCATATATTTGATTAGTTACACGGGCTTACATTGCTTGTACAAATCTCATCAAATGTGTCATTTGTGAGCAATAAGATATATATCAGCTTGGCATTCTCATAGTTATCAATAGACTATGACATTTATTTTGTTAAGATCTTTTAGTCATGAAAGTTCCTTTTGTTCCTACCTTTGAGGAAAATTTATCTTCCAACAAATGTCTGCTATGATGATAATCTGCAAGTGTGTTCTGTTAGGTGCATGTCCAATTAAAAGTACAGCCTCTTACACAAACAGATTGAAGAGTATTAAGTGATGATATGATAGAACGGCAACGTCTCATATTTTTCTAAGCATTAACTTCTTGATGTAATATATTTCTTCTAAATTTTGAGCTAGTTCTTGATGGTTTTCATGTGTGAGTATAAATGTTGGGGTTAGCAACTGAATAAACTGAGTAATCATTTAGAGAGCTTGAAGATATAGACTCAATATTTTCTATTGTTCAGTTTTACTTTCTTTTGAGTGTTCTTATTTTGTAGTTAGGTTTCATATATATATATAAAATTCTGTTCTGGAGAAACTAATATCCCTTGCATATAATATCTGTTGTCTGCATAACTTTTATGCTCTTATTTACTTTAGATTTAATGCTCAATGTATTTCAAAGCTTCTTATAAGGGACATTCATTATCTGTTTTAGGTATCAAGGTCTCCCTCAGAATTGGAAGTTATCCTCAATATCATCAATTCCTTTCTCAAGGCACGTGTGAGCAAAGATAAGATGTCTGCTGCTAAGAAGCATCTTCATGTTTTTGAGGTATGTACCACTATTTTTTTTCTGTTTTGCAGAGGTCCCTCCCTAGCACCTTTTTATCAGGAAAGATGGAAGAAAAATAGAAATTTTAAATTGAATGTAAAAAGCAGCTAAGTCAGCTAAGCATATCGATTGAACATATTGGCATTGTTTTGTGTAGTGGAAAATTTTGGATCTTGTCATATTGGTCTATCATGCATACATTTCATTGATATAATGGTTGAGGAGCCCTTCACTGCAGGGATATGCCTCATTCTGTTATATTATTATTCAGTTTTACTGTTTTCTTGGAGGTTGGAAGGTCTTTCCTTTACCATGCATCAAAGTACTATGCTTTGTTGTAGATCTAAGGGACAGCTTTCAATGGGCCCATCCCCTGATTCTTTTCATTTTTCAGCTTCATCTAAAGAAGATCATGGAGTATGCATTACTATATCTTTCCCTAAAGATATGGTTTTTGAGGAAACCATGTAACATAATGTGTAGAATAGTTATTTTTTAGTTTAAATCATGTTAGATTAGCATTTGCAGTTCTGTCCTTTAGTCTTCTTTAAAATGATCTGAGACGGACATCTTGCAATTCTGTAAAACATCAGTAAAATGGTATTCACTGTCTCTGGTGGTAAGTTAGAGGTTTGATTGTTTCCATATGCCCAAGAATTATATTATGGCACAATTGATTTTTCAATGACCATTATAAGGTGCATTTTTTTCATGATGTTCAAACTTTGTGTTGCCGATTTGCCCCCTGCCATGCCCAGATTCAGGTCCAGTTCATACTTTGGATTTAGGATCAATTCACAGTGGATTCCATCATGGTGTGTGCAAACAATTCTTGGTTTGTCTTGACCAGTGTTACAAGATTCGGACTCCGCTCAAAATCGGCAAGCTGATTTTGGCTCGGACTCAGACACGGCATCCAAACTCGGCAAATTGAAAAATCCAAGAAATTAAAAGATTCTTAAGGATTTAAAACTTGTCTTATGCACCCTTTACCAAATAAAATTTAAAGACACGATAATTTCATCCAATAGAAGCTACTTTGAATGCATACGCAAGTATACATTGATCAGATAACTATAAAAGAAAATTTTAGCTGAAGAAAATAACACATAAGATATATAAAAAGTGTCAAATGTCTACAAAACTTATGGAATATGAAATCCATGGCATCAAAAGTTCCTAACAAATATCATAACAAAAGTTATAAGTCTATTTATCAAGCTTCAGAGGAGCCTTTATCACTCGACACCCCAGTCATCCCACGTGTGCATCTGATTCCTAGATGATGTTGCAGCTATAATATCTGCTTGTGTCTTAGTCTCAAGCTTAATGACAAGATAATCCTTGATTGCGGCTTTGACTACGAAGATGCAAAGATTTGCAACAAGGGATATGTACCGTGTAGAATTTATGATCATGTTTCATCATTGGTCTATTACTTGCTTAGACTTATATGTGATGGGGTTGGGGGCAACACCAAAATGGGGCTGAGGGTAGCCACACTCATGGGGTCTTGGGGTAAGAGAGAGAGGTAGAGAGATAGGTCTAGATCTTGTGGTGAGAGAAGATAGAGTGAGATAGAGAAAGGTAGAGAGAGGGAGAATGATAAAGAGAGAGATACGTTTAGAATTCAGGGGAGATAAAGAGAGTGAGATAATGCTAACAGGAAAATTGACTAAGTCTGAAAATTATAAGATCTTCTAAAACCTAGATTCAACATTATAACTTTTAGAGATCTGAAACCACTCTCAAACATCTTGCCAATATATGCATGAAAAATAACTTAAAAGAAAGGAAAAACACATATTGAAAATGTGACTTATACTTAAATATTATATTTCATGTATATATTTTGATTAAGAGAATGAGACTAACTTGAAGACAAATATGGGGAGAATCCTAAATGGGCATGTCAAAAACAAAACAATTATTGAAATGTCGCAAGTTCTTATTAAAAAGGTAACGAAAATGTGAAATAAACACTTTACAATTTTGCGTTTTCTTTACACTTAGCAAAATTATAAAAAAGATAAACAATAATTTGATTTTTGCAATGACTGTAATGACGTTTTTAAAATTATTAAATAAAAAAATAAGTTGACTATAGAACTAAGTTACCGATCCCGGTTTTGATACAAGTTTGGGTATGTGGGTTTGGCAATTTTTTTTTGCTTGGGTTTTGGTTTTGAATATATATATATATATATATATATATATATATATATATATATATATATATGTATATTAATATATTATATATATACATCATAGATTCATACATGTTCTTTCATCATTGGTTTGAAACTCCAAACATATAATAACAATAAGAAGTTAGAAGCATGATACTCATAAATCCATGATTGCCAATAAAATTATAAACAAAATACCTCATATCATATTCATAATTTGCAGAAGTCTCAAAATGTCATTACACAATGAATATTCAAATTTATCTTCATCATGATTATAGGAATCAAGGTTAGCATTTTTTTCAACTTCATTTGAACCATAAGTTGTGTCACTCGCTATGTCTATGTCATGTGCAAGAGTTGCCTCTTGTTCATCTATAGAGACTTGGGCAAGTTGTTCAACCCTGGCATCTAAATCAGCACACTTAGGGGCTAGATCCCATTTTCTTATCACACCCTCATGGTAGTCCGGTCTCTTATATGATAATAGGTGAAGGCTGGAGTTTATGCAGACCAAATTCTCTTCTTTTTTGCACCCAAACGATTGTGCTTGACCGAATGGATGAAGGATTATGTACTCCAATTCCACCTAGCTGAAGAAGAACTTGCAACCTATTGAGTTTGCATACAACATTTAGTATCTAATTTCAATATGATAGCATCATGATCAAATGAAAAAAAAGGATACATACTTGGGAGAGAATTTATATGTAAGAGGTTGCAAGAAGATGGAGCCTTGACCATTTACATACTGCCATTCATCAGCATCCATCCTCTATTAAGCATGAAGAGTGGTAGTGTAATGATATTTGGGAGAAACAAATTTTCCAAACTCGGTCTAGACAAGTTTTCGAGTCGCATCATCATCATAATCTTTCTAATTGCAGCCTTGTAGTCCTTGGTTGTGAAACCATCTCTTGGCTATAAAATCTTGGCGACAAAGCATATTCCAAGAGATGTAAGGGGTGGTCATCTTGTTCCAAAGGTCAACAATAATTTTTTCCACAACTTTGAAAAATGTATTTGTTTGTTCCTTGGCCACTATTATTGTTTTATGTTCTCCGCCATGGTGTCCATGCCATCATAAATTTCACCCAAACATGGGTGATCAGTATTAGTATGCTTAATCATGCTCATCGTGTGCTCGGTAAATTTCAAAACATATTCCACATGATCCCACCATTCATCATCAAGGATTAATGCTTTTACTTTGTGGTCTCTTTATGTGTTTGATTGCTTCCATACACTCTACAAAGTGTTGATGACTATAAAACTCAATGCCTCTTGCACCTTCGAAAGTCATCTTAAGACAATTGTGTAAGATGTAAATAGTGTTTTAGCAACCTAACTTGGCATAAAAAATACATGTCATATATCAAGTTCAACTATAATTTTTTTAAAAATGAGTACCTAAGTTGCCGGTTCGGGTTTGGGTTCGAACTAGTTCGCCGGTACGGCAAAATTTTGAAAAGGGGTTTGGGTTCATTAGTACAAAAACATATATATATATATATAAATGCAGGCTAGAAGCACGAGTTAAGATTAGAATGTCACGTAGTATCATAAAAACACCATAAACTTGTAATCATAACATCATGAATCATGTTCATACCATCATATACTGTAAGTTCAACATCAAAGATCCAAAATATTCAAATGTCAAATGATAAATCATAACATCAAGTTCAAGTATCATTGTTTCATGTTCAACTAATGGTGCAACATTCATTGTTTGTGTGGAACCTTCTATTGCTGGGCCAGGACAATATAGACTTCATTGCTGTGAGATATATATATATAAATGCAGGCTAGAAGCATGAGTTAAGATTAGAATGTCACTTAGTATCATAAAAACACCATAAACTTGTAATCATAACATCATGAATCATGTTCATACCATCATATACTGTAAGTTCAACATCAAAGATTCAAAATATTCAAATGTCAAATGATAAATCATAACATCAAGTTCAAGTATCGTTGTTTCATGTTCAACTAATGGTGCAACATTCATTGTTCGTGTGGAACCTTCTATTGCTGGGCCAGGACAATATAGACTTCATTGTTGTGAGAATGCATACATTGCAGACGTGAGGCAGAGTAGAAGTTTGCAGACATAGTATGGGAAATATGGATCTTGTCAAGTGTAGTACAGGCCATTTTTAGACTTGTTGCTGCTCAAGAAAGTAAAACGTGGGTTTTGGCCTTTTTTTTCAGCTTCAATACCAAGGATATATATTACTGTTTTGAGGTTAGAATACTGAAATTGTTGGCTCTGTAAATCCATTCTCTATACAGCAAATTGATGAATATATGCTTAATATATTTGGGCAAACTGCTGTAATATAATTATATTGTTTCTTACATTAATCAATTGCAATTTAAGATTTATAAATGGTTTTTTAAAGGAAACATGCTGGACGTGGTCTGGTTGAAACCAGCCTCCTGTGGGCCGGACCCTGTCCAGACCCACAGGTGGACCGGACCAGAACCATGGACTAGTTTGTACCATGGCTGGTCCAGGGGCCTAGGGGGGCAAACTGGACATCTTTAGATTAAACCTAAATAAAAAGTAACAAATAAAACAAACTTAAATTACCTTCAACAACTCCAATGAAGAGAAGGTTCTGAATATGACTTGTGTCATGTGATGATTAATCACAAACATTTTTATCTTCTCTGCCTCCATGTAAACATTTTTTACGCATTCAATTTGAGTGCTAATCTTTTGAAAGATTAAATTGAGTGAGTGCACTGTACATGGCGTCCAAAAAATGTGATTATATGTGACCACTGTAGCCCCAACTGCACTACAATTTATAGCATTGTCCATTATGTCTTGGACAACACTTGTAGGCCCCACCATCTCAATTGATTCCATGAGGATATTGGCTATGAAACTTGCATCTTTCACTTGCCCCTCACAATTCACTGCCTTCAAGAACATTGCTCCTTCAGGGGACACAACTATAACGTTGATTAGTGGCCTATTCTTGCAATTTTTCCATCCATCTGAAATGATGGCCACACCTGTTTCCATCCATGTATCCTCGATCACTCTCAGTTGTGTCTCTCTACTGAGGCTTTCTCCTTCATCAATAAGGTGGTTCTTTTCATACTCGAGACTAACGTAATCAGGTGTATTGCAAAGGGTAGTCACCATCTCTTGCCAATAAGGTAATCTAACAAGGTTGAATGGAATCCCATTGGCATAAATGCAATGAGCAACGCTTTGATCAACAGTCTCTGAAATTTCTTTATTGAAGGCCGCATTCAATGGGCCTATTTTCCATGTAACAATTTTCACTTCAAAAGGTGGTGGCATTGGCAAAAAGGGATGTGGGCCAACGGATTTTACCAAGCGACTAGGAGGTCTCTTTGAGTGTAATTTCCCCAAATTTTGGTGCTTATTTTAGTATGGATTTTTTCTCATACTATTTATAGTAAGTCACCGAGTGATCAGTTAGCATCATAGCTATATTTGGAAAGTGGATGGATTATTGAATTATTCCCATTAGTTGATATTGGAAATTATCAAGGGTTTAATGATTTAAGTTAAATTATTAAAGATAACACTAGTTTAACTTTAATAATATTAATTATATTAAACGACTTTATGATATGCCGACATAAACGGGGTTAAAGTGTATTTAAGTTGTTTTCATAAAGTGACTTTATAAAATGACAATATAAAGTCTCTTTAATTAATAAAGCTCTCCAACATGTTTGAGAAGCTACTTCATAAGGAGAAATCAAAAGCAAAGGATGATTTATCCCACATTGAGTTTGGAGGTTCACTTGGAGTTTGAGGAATCTTTATAAACGAACCTTGTCTTCCTTCAAGAGCATGTTATGAGAACATTGTAATACCATCAAATCGGAATACAAAATGTTTGCTAAAGAACAATGACAAATATTCACAATGCACTTAGAAACGTTTTATTTATTTCTTGATCATATACTGAATCATAAAGGTTTAAGCATCAATCATAACAATAATGAAATAACTGAAGTATAAAGATTTCTGCAACATATATAGAGAAGCTAGAGTAATGTTTAATTCCAACTTTTAATCAATTCTTATTACTAATGAGCAACCTCAAGTAAAGTACCATTCATATAATAAAAGATGAGAAGGGAATTACTCACAGTTTTACAAGTCTGTTTGTAAAAGCAGAAAGGATCATGGATGTCTACACGAGGGAAAAGATAACACGAGGGCGTTTAACCACCCAACCAAGGAATACAATGTGTTCCACCCTTGCCCATCTCTTGCTGAGATGGACCCGGCCCTCCGCAAAGGAAAGAATGGATCAAGACGACAAGTCATCTGGAACTGGTGGAACCCTACTACCTTAGACGGTTATTCCCTGCAGCGTCTGCTACCTTGCCATAATGCTTGTCTAAGAGAGTATCTGGGTTTCTAGGAAATTGTTTTCACCATCTACTGGTGAACACTTGGCCAAGGTTTTTTCCACTCAATTGAGTCTTAATCCAATTTCCCACCCTATCCGACTTACTTCCTTAATGCAAGGGTCAATGAATTTAGTGCTCTGTTTATTTTATTTACATATACCAGACCAAACGTCTATTTGTTGGTACGCTTTTAGATTTTGGCTTGCTAACCTTGTAGGATGCTGCCAGGTGTCTAATGTTTGCTACCTTATTGACACCACCTCTTTGGCATTCCAAGAACATAAATTGGATACATCGCTTAAGCAGCTATTGAATTGCATAATGCATTCCTGTTAAAAAAAGCGAAAGGCAACATAGGAAAACTGTAGCGCCTTGTAAGGCAGGTGTAAGAGTTAATGGCTTCCAGTTCCTCTTGGTGTGGTATACTATGAGTCAGAATTGCACTCAATCCTAGGTCCTAAGCTTGACTTGCAAGACTGAGATTAATAAGGACTTTTGTTTCGTTCTCAGCCGTCTTAAGAACGGTTCGACTGGTTAAATATGACGCAGCAGAGAATGGAGTTGGATAGCCACAAAATTGAACCAAGATGACACGTCAATGAAACACCTTTCGCTACTATACTGGCATTTCTTAAGGATAATCAACGGCTGGGTAACCTATGACACAGAGAAGCCAGAAAAGTCTAAGAAGAAGTGCGGAATACAATAAAGAGTTCATGAAATTCACAATACGAAGGAAAGAACAATTTATGACACTCCTTCTGAATACTATATTGACTCTTAAGAAGTTTATCATTCAGTTGGTAAAGATATTCAACACCGAGAAGCCAGAAAAGATAAAAAAGAAAGACAACATTCTCCTTTAGTGTTCTTGACTTACATAAATGGAGCTAAGCTATTGTATTTAACAAATTACGTGACTACCAAAAACGTGGAAGTAGCTGTAGGGAGATAACCAGTCCCGATAAGTGAAACAAGCATTCCAAAACTCAAAACGAAAGCTTATGAGAAATTGAATATCCATGCCTGGACTGATGTCTGCAGCTTTGTACGTTTGCTTAGGCTTTCGGTTTCCTTGGCCACCCTTCCTACTTCCGTCTTTTTTTCCTTCTTTCTTCTTCCGCCCCCCTTTTCAAGATTAACCCGCTTCCTTATACCAAAAACGTCCCTTAATCCCTAACTTCTTACGGAACCTAAGGTGGTGGACTGCTCTAAATTTCCGCCCTCATCCTACGTGTTGTTGGAATATGCTCACGAGTGTAATAGAAGAAAAACCACCCTTCTCTAAGGTGCCGAGCTTACCAACTATATGAAATTAAAAGATTAGAAGAAACATTTCATGCCGGTTTAATTTCAATTAGTTAGCGGCATGAAAAGGGTGGCAAACTTATGGTGACCGATGCAAGGAGTTGTCGGCAAATAAAAGTATAGAATAAAGATAAGACAGCGTTCATGTTTCAATTCTCATAGTAAAGATAGAAGACTATTACATGATCAAATACTTTTCTAGAATTGACCCAAAAAAAAACCCAAACACGTACACATACGTTTGGTCATCAACATTGATGTCTATGACTCATGGTATGGTAAAATAAAGCACAAAAGGGAACATTTATAATATGAATACCTTAACTTACTAATATATCAGGATTGAGGTTATATTAAAGATTTACATAGAATTATATTTGTGTTTTTAAAATTTCCCACAATAATTATGGAAAGGCTTACATAATAAATCTAGTCAAATGCAAAGATATCATTGCAATAATGAGATCGCGAATGCGGTCATTGCTTATCAATGACGTTTACCGATTCAAGGTTATTGTCAGTGAACTCAAGGCATGACAACTTGTCGAGCAATGTCTACTAGGGTGGGTCAATTGGACACTCCAGAGTCCCTTACCATTTCTTGGAATACTAGTTCCTCATCTAATCTCTCTCTATTCTTTCCCTCTTTCCCGGTGTTATCTTTTTCCCCTTTCTCGGAGTCGTTGTCGCTCCTGCA
This sequence comes from Chamaecyparis obtusa, assembly GCA_027943335.1. Taxonomy (NCBI): domain Eukaryota; kingdom Viridiplantae; phylum Streptophyta; class Pinopsida; order Cupressales; family Cupressaceae; genus Chamaecyparis; species Chamaecyparis obtusa. Next base: position 1,107,484 of record BSBK01002798.1, on the reverse strand, counting down.
TCCACTTCCACACAGAAGTAGTTAGTCCATTTATTAATTTCCTTGTTTCCATAAATTAAGATATAAAGCATCTAATCTAGATCTAGATAGATTATTATGGCACATGACATTCAAAATATTTCATTCTATTGATAATTAATTAACAATAACAGAAATTAGCATTGGCACAATAAACTAGAAACCACTGTTTTAGAAACCAAAAACCATTTAGGGCACAATAAACCAGAAACCACTGTTTCAGAAACCAAAAACCATTTAGGGCACAATAAATCAGAAACCACTGTTTCAGAAACCAAAACCATTTAGGGCACAATAAACTAGAAACCACTGTTTCAGAAAAGTTGCTTCAGAGGGATGTTACATATCCTATCCGTTATGAATCATCGTCCTCGATGATTGAAAATCAAACCTTAACAAATATATACATTGATAACAAGAACATTGTCTACATATCAATTTGATTATATGCATTAAACAAATAAGGAAATTGTTGATGAATCTCATCATAATCTTCCAACGTGGCATTGTCTTCAAAATACTGGTTCCATTGATCCTTACATTGCTTGATGTCTTTGTTTTGTAAGCGGAGTTTACGAACCTCGAGCATCCTGATGGGCTCGACTGTGACCACCCCTGGGTCTCGCATCTGCAAAGAATTCCAATCAATCATATGAGAAAAGTTTGATACATATTTCTTAAGATAAGAAACATGAAAAACATTATGCATCTAGGCAAGAGCTGGTGGTAGAGCAATTCTGTAGGCAACTCGATTAACAATCTCTAGAACTTCGAAGGGTCCAACATATCTTGGTGCTAATTTGGAGGATTTTCCAAAAGTGATGGCACTTTTCTGTGGTTTGACTCGTAAAAGTACCCTGTCCCCAACTTCAAAATGTCGGGGCATCCGCTTTGCATCCACAGAGCTTTTCTGCCGATCACTAGCTTCTACCAATCTTTGTCGGATAATCTTGACTTGACCTTCCATTTCGGATAGCATATTGGGTCTGAGGATTATCCTATCTTCTAGCTTATACCAGCTGATAGGAGTTCTGCACCTCCTACCGTACAATGCTTCAAATGGTGCCATTTTGATGGATGACTGGTAGGTGTTATTATAAGCAAATTCCACCAACGGTAAATATTCCTCCCGTTTGTATTGCTGATCCATACTATACATCCTAAGAAGGTCTTCCAAGATTTGGTTGACTCACTCTGTTTGACCATCTATTTCAGGGTGGTAGGCTGAATTGATATTAAGCTGAGTGCCTAAAGCGGTAAAAAGTGTCTGCCAGAATCTGGATGTCATCCTGACATCCCTATTAGAAATGATCTTTTCTGGCACACCATGAAGTCTAAATATTTCTTGCACAAATTTTCGGGCTATGATGGGTGCTCCATCTGTTAAGTTTCCGGGAATAAAATGGGCTACCTTGGTAAGTTTGTCTACTACAACAAGTATGGTGTTATGTTTGTTTCGTGACATAGGTAATCCTTGGACAAAGTCCATGCTGATTACCTGCCACTTCCATTCTGGTATGGCATGGGGGTGAAGTAGACCTGCGGGATGTTGGTGTTCCGCCTTCACTCTTTGGCATTCTAGACAACTGGCCACAAACTTGACGACGTCCTTCTTCATACCTGGCCAGAAATATAAAGGCTTGACGTCCGCTAGGAGTTTTGTAAGTCCAGGGTGTCTTGAGTATGGTGCGGTGTGTATTTCTTTCCACACTAAGTCCCTTAATTCATCTAAATCAGGAATGTACATTCGACCTTCAAATCTCAACAACCCATTGGTTTCAAATTTAAATCCCTCGTACCTGTGGTCTTGAGGGTTGTGTTGAAGGGCCTCTTTAACTTGTTTGTAAAATGTGTCATCACCAGATTTCTGAAGGACTTACTGTCTGAAATTGGTATGAATAGATGCGATTGCAGAGATATACCATCTATAGCTTAATGCATCCGCCACCCAATTTTCCTTTCCCTTAATATAATTAATTTCAAAGTCATAGTCTGAGATGAGTTCCATCCATCTTCGTGGTTGTGCATTCAGATTAGGTTGAGTAAAGATATACTTTAATCCTTGATGATCTGATTTGAGCTCAAAAGGTTTTCCCAACAAATAATGCCGCCATTTCTGCAAGGCGTGCACAATTACAGCCAATTCTAAATCATGTGGCACATAGTTCATCTCATAATTCTTGAGCTTTCGTGATTCATATGCGATTACTCGCCCACCCTGCATCAACACCCCTCCCAGCCCTTCGCTAGAGGCATCAGTGACTACTAAGAATTGGCCTTCGGGATCGGGAACCTTCAAGATGGGTGCAGTGGTTAGTTTATTTTTGAGTAGCTGAAAAGCTTGCTAGCACTTTTTTGTCCACTCAAATCGTTTCCCTTTCCGTTGAAGAGAAGTGATGGAGTAAGCCACTCTGGAAAAATTTAGTACAAACTTTCTATAATAACCGGCTAATCCCATAAAGCTTCTGACCTGCTGTACATTGCGAGGAACAAGCCATTCTAATATAGCCTTAATTTTAGCTGGGTCAATGGCTATCCCTTGTGCAGAAATTATATGCCCAAGATATTGTACTTCCTTCTAGAAGAAGGTACATTTTGATAACTTGCCATAGAGTTTATGCTCTCGTAGATGCTGTAGAACTAAGTGAAGATGATGCAGGTGTTCTTCCTCGTTCGTGGAGTAAATCAAAATGTCATCAAGGAACACCAAGACAAATTTGTCTAGACAATCGTGAAATATGCTATTCATCAGGTTCATGAAGGTTGCCGGTGCATTTGTTAAACCAAAAGAAAGAACCGTGAACTCGTAATGACTGTACTGAGTTCGAAAAGCCGTTTTTGGAATATCCTCATCCTTGAGCCTAAGTTGATGATATCTTGACCGCAGATCTATCTTAGAGCAAATTGTGGCTCCTCGCATCTGATCAAACAAGTCATCAATGCGAGGTAAAGGATATTTGTTCCTAATTGTAACCTTATTTAGCATTTGATAGTTGATGCAAAGATGAAGGGTTCCATCCTTTTTCTGAACAAAAATGATAGGAGCACCCCATGGGGACACACTAGGGTGAATCAACCCCTTATCTAACAATTCCTGCAATTGAGCCTTTAGTTCCATCAATTCAACAGTGGTCATTCTATAGGGAGCTTTGGATATTGGCTCAGCTCCTAGTATAAGGTTAATGGAAAAATAAAAAATTCGCTTTAGAGGTATTCCAGGCAAATCCTCGAGAAACACATCTTGAAAATCCTTAAGATAAGGATATTCTTCTTCAAAGGTCTTCTTTGTTTTGCCTTCATCATTCATCCTCAAAACATCGTGCCTTTTGGTATTATCCATACGTTGCTTACCATGATGGTTGTCATTCGTGGACTCATTCAAATCTTCCATTTTGACTACAAACATACGGCACCCTTTTTTCTCTTTTCATCGAAGCTGCGACGTGGTCAGTTGTCTTAGTTTAACTTCCTTTCCAATACCCCGAAGATGTACCACATGGCCTACATCATCCAGGCATTCAACTGTTATGTTGAAGCAATCCACCTTCGCTCGGTGTTGCCATAGCCATTTCATTCCTAATATAATATCATATGATCCTAAGGGTGCCACAAATAAGTTAACCTTTGTGGTAAAACTCAAAAGTTCGACTCTAGCCTCAAACAGGCATTACTCTACTCGAGCTCTTGTACGGTTGGCATATTCAATAGTCCAAGACTCAGCCATATACCCAGTTCTCTTGCGAAATCTACTAAGCATTTTAGGTGAAATAAAATTTTCTGTAGCCCCTGTGTCTATTAATATGGATACAGTGTTACCATAGAGCGTACCTGTCACCTCGATGGGAGTAATTTGGAATTCAGCCTGCCTATTATCCACTGCAGCATGTATTCTCTACTGAAAAGCTGTTTGCTGATTTGGAAGGGGATTCCTCAGCATCTGTACACCTGGTGTCTTGGTTGGGCATTGATCAGCATAATGTTCCCCTCCACAGGTGAAACATCCCCCCGGTGGTCCTCTTTTCTCGATTGCCTTGCCTTGATTGTCGTTTCCTCTTGGGTTGATAGTAACACCTTTCTTATTCTATCGGAAATCTGACCTATTTCCCTTAAACTTCTTGTTCCCTTTGAAGTTGCTTACTTCCCTGTCATTTCTTCGTTTTAAAGTCTGAGGGGTTGGAGTCCATTTCCCTCTCTTCCGACTCTTGTCACGGATAGAATAATCTTTTCTAAGTTTTGATTCCTGACGTACGGCCTTCTCATAAGCTTCTGTGACATTAGCTGGAGCAAGGACGTCAACAGGTCCTCCTATCTGATTATTCAGGCCCATAAGATATTTCCTTAAACAAAACTTCTTATCAGCCTGCAACTGAGGTACGTACTTCAATGACCGGGTGAACTTTTCTGAGTATTCATTCACGGTCATTTCACCTTGCTTGAGATCCTGGAATTCTGCTAACTTTTGTTCATAGAAGAATTGCGGCAGCCATCTTTGCCGAAATTACTCGACAAACTGATTCCAAGTAACCCTAGTTGGTTGTAGTTGTAATTCGGACATCTTGCTTTCCTACCAACCCGCAACTTCTCCTATCAGTTGATAGGAACCCCACACAACTTTCTACGTTTCAGAGTAGTTTTTGATGTTAAAGTACTTCTCCATTCCGGTCAGCCAGGCTTCAACGGCTTCCCCTAGAATGGTACCATCATATTGTGGGGATTTTATTTTCTTCATGTCTTCAGGGATGATTCTCACCCAAGGGTTTTCTAAGTTTTGAGTTCTATTCTGTGATTGCGCTTCCTTATCAGCACTAGTTTGTTGGCATTGATTTTCCCTGTGTTTAGATTGATACTCGGTTCTCCTACCCTCAGTTTCATCCATATCATGGATCTTCTGTTCTAAATTCCATATTCGATTCTGTGTTTCTTGCATCATCTGCAAGAGTTGATCCAATTTTCTATGTGGGGATCTAGGTGCTTTTGCTCGGTTTTCTTCTTGGGAGTGCTCCATTGTTTGAAGACCTGTTACAAACCAAGATTTAATTTTCTAACTATATAATCATAACATTAAATGGTTTACAAGAATACACATCTTCCTTAGTTTTTAAGAATTTAATGACCAAGATTACACAACACAAAATTGTTTTCTTTTATTCATGCCAAAATGTGTTCCTTTACAATAACAAGCCAAAATTGTTTCCTTTACAATAACAAGCCAAAATTGCTTCCTTTTAAAAATAACTAGCCAAAATTGTTTTTTTTTTGTTTACAATGTTTGCATAAGCATCCTATCTAGGGCTGCCCTTTCTCGGGAACTACTAGAGATGGATTTTTTTTTTTTGCAGCAGGTGATGATGTCTTCCTGTCATCTGGAGGATTGGTTACTGCAACCTTCGGTTCTTCAGCTAGTTTATGTTTGGCCAATAGGGCTGCTTTAACTTTAGCCCTAATCGCCGGTGTCGAAGCACGTCTTTGCTTCTCGATTCTTTCTAAGGTTGATGCAAGGGTCTCTTCATCAAGTGGAGGTTCACACTGGGAATAGTCATAGTCTCTATACAAAGCATTGGCTAGCTTTATGGTAAGTGGGTCTCTGACCCTCTTTCGTTTAGTGTGGATCATAATCGGCATCCCGGCAAAAACCAAAATGCCTTGATCAGTTTTGACTTCTAAGTTTACTGTTTATGTGAGCCTAGGTCCAGTGCTGAACCTGGTCGCTCTGATACCATATGTAATAACCATCAAATCGGAATACAAAATGTTTGCTAAAGAACAATGACAAATATTCACAATGCGCTTAGAGACATTTTTTTTTTGATCATATACTGAATCATAAAGGTTTAAGCATCAATCATAACAATAATGAAATAACTGAAGTATAAATATTTTTGCAACATATATAGAGAAGCTAGAGTAATGTTTAATTCCAACTTTTAATCAATTCTTATTACTAATGAGCAAGTAAAGTACCATTCATATAATAAAAGATGAGAAGGGAATTACTCACAGTTTTACATGTCTGTTTGTACAAGCAGAAAGGATCATGGATGTCTGTACAAGGTAAAAGGTAACACCAGGGCGTTTAACCACCCAACCAAGGAATACAATGTGTTCCACCCTTGCCCATCTCTTGCTGAGATGGACCCGGCCCTATGCAAAGGAAAGAATAGATCAAGACGACAAGTCATCTGGAACTGGTGGAACCCTACTACCTTAGACGGTTATTCCCTGCAACGTCTGCTACCTTGGCATAACGCCTGTCTAAGAGAGTATCTGGGTTTCTAGGAAATTGTTTTCACCATCTACTGGTGAACCCTTGGCCAAGGTTTTTTCCACTCAACTGAGTCTTAATCCAATTTCCCACCCTATCTGACTTACTTCCTTAATGCAAGGGTCAATGAATTTAGTGCTCTGTTTATTTTATTTACATATACTGGACCAGACGTCTATTTGTTGGTACAGTTTTAGATTTTGGCTTGCTAACCTTGCAAGATGCTGCCAGGTGTCTAATGTTTGCTACCTTATTGACACCACCTCTTTGGCATTCCAAGAACATAAATTGGATACATCGCTTAAGCAGCTATTGAACTGCATAATTCATTCCTGTTAAAAAAACGAAAGGCAAAATAGGAAAACTGTAGTGCCCTGTAAGGCAGGTGTAAGAGTTAATGGCTTCCAATTCCTATTGGTGCGGTATACTATAAGCTAGAATTCCACTCAATCCTAGGTCCTAAGCTTGACCTTCAAGACTGAGATTAATAAGGACTTTTGTTTTGTTCTCAGCCGTCTTAAGAACGGTTTGACTGGTTAAATATGACGCAACAGAGAATGGAGTCGGATAGCCACAAAACTAAACGAAGATGACACATCAATGAAACACCTTTCGCTACTATACTGGCATTTCTTAAGGATAATCAATGGCTGGGTAACCTACGACACAGAGAAGCTAGAAAGGTCTAAGAAGAAGTGCGGAATACAACAGAGAGTTCATGAAATTCACAATACGAAGGAAAGAACAATTTATGACACTCCTTCTGAATACTATACTGACTCTTAAGAAGTTTATCATTCAGCTGGTAAAGATATTCAACACCGAGAAGCCAGAAAAGACAAGAAAGAAAGACAACATTCTCCTTTAGTGTTCTTGACTTACATAAATGGAGCTAAGCTATTGTATTTAACAAATTACGTGACTACCAAAAACGTGGAAGCAGCTGTAGGGAGATAACCAGTCCCGATAAGTGAAACAAGCATTCCAAAACTCAAAACGAAAGCTTATGAGAAATTGAATATCCATGCCTGGACTGATGTCTCCAGCTTTGTACGTCTGCTTAGGCTTTCGGTTTCCTTGGCCACCCTTCCTACTTCCGTTTTTTTGTTCTTTCTTTTTCCGCCCCCCTTTTCAAGATCAATATTAATCCGCTTCCTTATACCAAAAACGTCCCTTAATGCCTAACTTCTTACAGAACCTAAGGTGGTGGACTACTCTAAATTTCCGCCCTCATCCTACGTGTTGTTGGAATATGCTCACAAGCGCAACAAAAGAAAAACCACCCTTCTCTAAGGTGCCGAGCTTACCAACTATATGAAATTAAAAGATTAAAAGAAACATTTCATGCCGGTTTAATTTCAATGAGTTAGCGGCATGAAAAGGGTGGCGAACTTATGGTGATTGATACAAGGAGTGGTCGGCAAATAAAAGTATAGAATAAAGATAAGACAGCGTTCATGTTTCAATTCTCATAGTAAAGATAGAAGACTATTACATGATCAAATACTTTTCTAGAATTGACCCAAAAGGAACCCAAACACGTACACATACGTTTGGTCATCAATATTGATGTCTATGACTCAAGTTATGGTAAAATAAAGCACAAAAGGGAACATTTATAACATGAATACCTTAACTTACTAATATATCACGATTGAGGTTATATTAAAGATTTACATAAAATCATATTTGTGTTTTAAAAATTTCTCGCGATAATTATGGAAAGGCTTACATAATAAATCTACTCAAGTGCAAAGATATCATTGCGATAATGATATCGCTAATGCGGTCGTTGCTTATCAACGACGTTGACCGATTCAAGGTTATTGCCGATGAACTCAGGGCATGACAACTTGTCGAGCAATGTCTACTAGGGTGGGTCAATTGGACACTCCAGAGTCCCTTACCATTTCTCGGAATACCAGTTCCTCATCTGGTCTCTCTCTATTCTTTCCCTCTTTCCTGGTGTTATCTTTTCCCCCTTTCTCGGAGTCCCTGATGCTCCTGCATCCATTTCCACACGGAAGTAGTTAGTCCATTTATTAATTTCCTTGTTTCCATAAATTAAGATATAAAGCATCTAATCTAGATCTAGATTGATTATTATGGCACATGGCATTCAAAATCTTTCATTCTATTGATAATTAATTAACAATAAGAGAAATTGACATTTTCAGAATTAACGAAGCATGAAACCAGAAACCATTTAGGGCACAATAAACCAGAAGCCATTAGTTCAAAAACCAAAAACCATTTAGGGCACAATAAATGAGAAATCACTGTTTCAGAAACCAAAAACCATTTAGGGCACAATAAACCAGAAACCACTGTTTCAGATACCAAAACCATTTAGGGCACAATAAACCAAAAACCACTGTTTCAGAAAAGTTGCTTCGGAGGGATGTTATAAATATTATATTGAAGCAATTTCTTCTTGTTGCTGATTGTTAGTGACTAGTTTCTAAGGATGAAAACCCTTAGGAAGTTGTAGATTGGACACAAACCCAGATCTTCTAAGTAGAGTGCATTTATATCAAAGTCCAGCATTGGATTTAATGCATGAGTTTGGATTTATAAGTAGCTGAGATAGTGGCCTTTTGAAGAGCATAAGAAAACAAAGTGAGTTGTCCATTCTGAATAGCATAGATGGTTGAATGAGGAATGAGGTAAAGGCTATAGTGTTGATGAGGTTTTTATGACCCGCCAATCGTAGAACAAAATATTGAGATATCTTTTCCTCTCTTGAGTAAACTTCCGTGCGGAGGATCATATAGGTGATCCTAAGGTTCCTTTTGTGTTAGTTCTTGACCGTGGATAAGCTCAATGATAAATGTGATTTTCTGTTTATCATGAGGGGCCTTTCATTTTCCTTGACCAAGTTGATTTCAGATGGTAATAGATGTGGGAGCTATCGAAAGATATTTTGATCAAGTACTTTTCTTTGGGGGGCATTTTTAGAAATATTTCCAAAGCAAAGGGGAAAAGGATTCAGGAATTCTATTCTAATCCTAAGGGTAATGACAACAATAGATACTATTTTGATGGACAAATTCCAAAATAACCAAGCTTTGCTTCACCAAGGTAAACTACAATTTTGCAAGAACTGGTGAAATCTTCAAAGGATTATGCATGTGATTTTCATCCTACAAAAAACACCATCAAAATGAACAATGCACATTGAATGATAGAAGTTAAGCATTTGTAAAAGTGAGGGTTCAGGCTAACTTTGCACAACAACTTACAATCAGTAAACCATCAAAAGTATGAACCATGGAAGTCATCAAAACATCATCACATTCTCCAATGAAACCAAAACACTTTATCTAACCAATCTAATCTAAATGAGGGAATAAGAGAACAAGTAAGCACTAAGACACTTCAAGTAGTCACCAAACTTCAATGAAAACTCTATTGTCTCAATAGCTCGTAGCAACAATCTCAGAATTCGGTCATTACAAATGAGAAATGAGGCCTTTATATAGGTTCCCAATTACAATGAGTGGCCTAAATTGAAACAATAACTGATGGCCCAAATTTTACCACATCAGCCCTAATTAGGATTAGGGCAAGGAGAAGGAATCTACATTAATGAGGGAATCCATACGGACCAACCAGGAGAGAACCACCATCGTAGTGGGTAATAAATGCCCACTACGCATGTCCATCCAACAGGAGAGTGGGATGAAATGAATGCTCACTATGTGTGTATGCATTTAATGCACCTCTGCCTGAAGTAGCCTATGTTTGACCTCGCCCCTTGAATGCATGAAATCTGCTCAATACGGTCTCCAACTGGTCCACACTGACACTTGGCGCTGATTCCCATTTGAATTCCAAGACTATCATTGTTCGTTCAGATTTGTTCAAGTTGTTCTCCTAATTCGGTAACAAGTCTTGGGTTGTGTGCATGACATTTGAGAAAATGGAGAAATTCTCAAAGTCATCCCTCACGAAGGAATTCAGTTGGAAGAACTCTTCTAGTTTACCTCTTAGGTTGTCCACTGTTATTTCATTCTCAACTAATCTTTGTGATAACAGGGACACAATCGTGTTGGAGATCCCTTGCTGAATATACTCGGCTACCCTCAATCGAGTGGACTCTCTGCTGAAATGCTCAAACATTTCCTACATCATGATCACTGCACTTTACCATCGAGGAAAGTCATATGCTTCTCCTTCTCTAACTACACTGTCAACCAATACCTGTCTGGGAGTCTCCATCAAATCCTGCAAGTTTGAGATCATTTAATCTCGATAAATATGTTCATCCTCCCATGACTCATCCACGCAATGTATCCTGGAAAGGACAGCCAATGCCCTATCTTGAATTTGCACCAAGCCCTAAACATGCTTGTATGCCTCATTCTGAATGCCTTCTATTGAAACTTCTACATGTGGGTAATTTGTCTGATCCTTTCTATACCCTCTATTGACCTTGTCAGAAGAATTTAAGGAGGAACAAAGACAAGGCCTTCTTCTCTCACTGGATGAGGTAGGTTGCTTATATATTCACACAAGGCCTTAATCTCGCCCTTCTGTTTCTGATATTTTCCTTCTAGTATCCTCGTCTTATCTTTCATCGCCTACACAGAATCCTCAAACTCTTCCATAACCTACTCTAAGGAGGCATGGCCTAGATCAAACTATGTCACATTGTACTCATCCGGAATAATTTGATCCTTTGTCTTATCAACTGTAGGCATTGCAAATTGAAGGGTTCTGGATCCAGACTCTCCCCTAATGACTTTTGCAAACTTCTTAGCTTTTCCTTTCTCCTTCGGTCGGTTGACTCGATTTAGAATTTCTCGCAACTTGAATACCAGGTAAACCTCTTTCTCCTGACTTCTCTATAGCCTTTGCCTCAACCATTCTGGAATGACAACATTTTGATTATCCGGAGCTGTCAACTGTTCTTGCCCTTGTACTGCCCTTATATCAATCTCTTCCTTATCTACATGAATTTCCCTTGTTGTCTTAGGGACCACTACCTCTATAGTAGGAACTCCTGCGTCTATTGCATGAACTTTTGCCTTTGCTACAGGGACATTTGTTTCTATCATTTCTCGCTCTAAGATAGGGCTGACACGCTCTTTAGTGGCAACATGCCGCTCTCTGCTTCTTCCTTGGGCAAACTCCTGATAGGCATTGATAATTTCCCTATCCTGCACCGGTTTGGCCATGTGATCTCCCTGCTCAATTCTCCTTCTGCTTGTTTCTGCTTTTTCCCTGGTGAAAGGACCTATCTCCTGCAGACTTTGAGTTCGACTAGGTGATGATGGGGTAGTCGGTGACCTCTGCCTCTTCTGGTGGGGTTCTTCAATGTGAAGGTCCGACCTACTTCTTGGTTGCACATCATGAACAACACTGTTTCCTTTTCTTCTCTCTACACTTCCTATCGAGATTTCTCATTCTTCTATTCTCCCTCCTGAGGGCTGCTTTGGTCTCTCATCCCTTAACGGTTGTTGACCCATCAATTTGTATGTCAAGCTCTCTTTCAATATCTTTAGTTTGTCAAATTGTTGATCAACCCACCATTTTGTGAATTCCAAAATTGGTGCAGACAGTGTAGCAATATCTGATATCTCCTTCCTTGACCAGTCATATGGGAGGATGGTCCTTTCATTTTTTGGGTTATATCCCTTTTGGATCATATTCAAATCCTCTTCCATTTGATCAGGCACCCAAAAGATCTTGCATGCTCTGATCATGTTCAGTGACAACCTGGAAGACATCCTCTTTTTTATTTCATTTTCATCTGCAACATTGGCCTAGAAATCCTCGAGGTGCATCTGATGTTGGTATTTCACTCCACCACCATTCTAATTTTGTTATAAGGATCATAATCTGGCCTTCCTGGAAATAGTGGCAAACGGTAGAAATACAGCTCCTTTGATGATCTCTCAACTGCCTTCAAACATGGGCACATTTCAACCTTATCTTTTCCTATGGAGATTGGGAATTCTAGCCCCAACATCCTTTTTCCCTTTTGAATTTTACCATAAATTGTCAGTTGCTAAGAGATTTCCAACAGAACCATTTTATCAGTGGGATATCTCGGAAGTTTATATGGTTGCGCAGAAAATCCTTGCACTCTGATGTAGGAGAAGGTAGGGAACTGGATGAACTAAGCTCCATACTCTACCAATTTCATTGCCCCGATTGATAGTCTCACGTGCAATCTCGTCTATAGAGTCCTAACAATGCGCATTGCAAAGGCATCGTTGACTTTGACATAATCATCCTTGGCATATAAATGCAATTGAGGGTAGCATTCATGTACCTTTAAGCATTGAGCACCACTTCCAATTGTTCCTTTGCACCTCAATCCATCATATTTTGTGTTTTGAGCCAGCATGTAGATGACATAGGAGCTCATATAAAAATCCTTGATTGCTCTAGATTCACTAGTTGCTCATTTAGGTTGTCGCTAGTTAGTCCAACACAATCCATGTTGAATCCCCCGAACACCTGTTCGATGAAATACCACATCCATGTCTCAAACTAATAGGATTGTGGAATCCTGAATATTCTACTTAGCATCATGACTAAATCACTATATTCACGTTGAAGATTGAGCCATATTAGCTCCTTAGGCAATTTGGAATGGTTGGCTCTATTATTCCGTAGCCATTTACTATTTATGACGCCTTCACAATGTTGAATCCCAACGGTTAAAACACCGAGTGCTTGCTCTTTTGATTTCAACACCATTTTCCAAAATGTAGGGATTCTGAATGCTTTTGAAATTGCTGGTGGAGAAAGATCTACTGACTTTTCCATTCGAATCCCTGACTGTTCTGTCATTTGGATTGTAGTGTCTCGAGCATTCCACGATTAATTCTACATGTTGAATAGTTGGTAGGAAACCAACTGCAGCCACGATTCCACTGTTTACAATCTGGGTTGCCAAGTGAGTCGGTTCGTGACCTTGTATCCAAACATTCTCCTGTTGAACTCGTTCATGTCAAGGCACCCGAGATTCATATCACCAACATCTGCCCATTTTGACACAATCATGGATTCAGGATAAAACCCTCTTTGCTTGTTCTTGATCAGTTGCTTCCTAGTCAAACTCGTTCCTTTGGGTTTCACCATTTCAGCTTCTTGCAAAATAGAAATTAAATATACATAAGAGCATATAAGAAATGACAAAAGGCAAACCAAATGTTTTCTTCACAAGTAATCTTGTTCTTGGAGGAGAGAAATTTTTGTAAAGTCATCGAAAATTCTGCTTTCTCTCTCTAGAAGGATATTCTCTCTCAAGAGTTTTTTTATGTTTTCTGTCAAATTTTAAAACTTACTGCAAAAATCTCCTTCCTGCAATCACAACTTCTAAATTTTTTCAACTGAAAGTGACTTCACGCTTTTCAAGAGACAATTTTCTCTCTCGAAAATTCCTCCCTCTCTTCTAGAATCTTCATGCTGCTTCAAAATTTCTCGCAAATTCTCCACAATTCTCTAAATCTCCCTAACTTTTTTCTTGATTTTTGCATGTGAGAATGAAATGAGGAAGGCTTTCTTATATAAGGCATTCAACCAGGAAAAGTTGCTATGTTGGTTGTGGACTAAATTTAGGCAGTTGCTTTGTTTTTCTTCCAAGCTTCCATTTTGGACAAGATTCTTTGCCACTTTTCATGTTTTTTCTCTCGCTTTTGAAAAGATGCCAATTTGGGTGCCTTAACTTAATGAGGTAGTTTCATCCTTGTGCATTTGATTTTTTGATTTTTCCTGATTTAAATATTAATTATTGGAAAACAACAGAAGAATTAATAATTTTCCGCAAAATAAATCAAAAAACATGATTTATTCCATCTTCCAATCTTTTGATCAATTTTTTGCTTTTGTCATGTCCCTCGTTAACCCCCTAATCATGGCAATAAAGATAAATAGATAAATAAAATAAATAGTCATAGTAATATTTTAAGGAGTATATAAATAGATTCAATATGTATTATTATTGAATTTATAATAAAATATATAATAATGATCATAATATAAATAATTAATAACAATGAACTATTATTTTTCAAGTAATTAAATTATTTTATTTATTAAATTGTTTTAATCAAATAATTTAATAATTGTTAATTATCTAATTAATAATTAAAATTGTTTATTTCAAGTAATTTAATAATTAATTTGTTTATTAATATTAATTAGTAATTGAATACTAATTAATCTAATTATGAATCTGCAAAGTAATTACAAATCAAATTACTTATTAATAAATAAGACCTCTATTAAATAAATTGTACTTTTAATAATATTTTATATATATTAATTATTAATAATAAATTATTATTATCGAATGGAAAAAGACGAACTAGTAACGTTACATACAATATTGGTTTGTTAAAAACAAATTAAGGATGTGACCGATATAGTATCAGTTTGATATGTTAATCATAGCAACCAATAACTATCGGTAATAAACTCTAAACTATTACCATCATACTTTTATTAAGATCGATGAGTATTATACTCGATCACTGCCGTTTAACATGCTGTCGCGTTTAGTAAAAGATTAGTATTGCGCAACGTTGGAACGTTGTGAACTGCCGTGAACAGTCACGACTTGATGAGTCGTGACCCATTGATGAGTAACGTCTCATCAAGTAATCACTGTTCGCTGCAGTATATTACTTGATTCATTTGATCATTCTTAGACATGGAAAAAAGAGAAGATAGAAACAGATGAAATTACGAAGGAAGAAAGTTGAATAAAGAACAAACAAAGGCTTCCTCAGTTACGATCTGCAGGTATAAAATTGCACATTCATTTATCACTATATATATATATATATATATATTTATTTATTTATTTGTTATTTGGTTTATATAGAATATCACATTCAGAGTATATATATATATATATATATATATATATATATATATATATATATATGTGTGTGTGTGTGTGTGTGTGTGTGTTTATGTTATGGACTTGCAGAATATGTTTAAGAGCAGTCATTAATTTCAGAATCATAGCATTTTTAATGGATAATTATATCATAGTTAATGTAAGACATTATTTTTAATCACATTTAATTATGGAATTCCTAAATAAGGAATTAAGGTTGGGAACTTAGTTTCCCAGAAGGCCAGACGTTCTGGAAGGATAGTCATATGCATATGCTAGGATGGACATGCCCAGAGAGGGTGTCCATAAGGCCTAGGAGTTGAGTTAACTCTTCCCTAGGAAGGATGGATAAATCCATGGCAATTATCCATAAGGTCTTAAGGAGCAAGTACAGTAAGAAGACAGTACTTAGTGGAGTGTTGTTCGATATTGCATAAGTGCAATTAGAGCCCCAGGAAGCCTCCCCCAGGAGCTAAGTACCCGATTACTGACTCTCCTTAAGAAGGGAATTAATTAAGGGTAGAATAGTATATTCTTAATGGTTTATAATCCTTAGATATTTTATTTCATGAATATATGTATTATGTACAAATGCTAACATGTCTTGCAGGTTTATCAGCTAGAAATTCAAAGGAAAACTAACCAGAGAACCAGGAACATTACAGCTTTTTTCAAATTTTTGACATTAAATATTAAATATTGGAAATAAATCACAATATTTAATGATCTTTTCCAAAACAATTCAAAAAGCGATTTGTTTTCCCATTTGCTAATTTCCCATATCCTTTATCGCTTTTTTTTATTTCTTTAAAATTTAGTAATTAAATATTAAATAAAATCCAATATTTAATTAATTTTTCAATTTAAGTCCTTTAATTAAACTCATCTTGAATTTAATTAGTTTGAAAAGCTCGTGATATTTCTTGACTTGAGCACATTTTTAAAACATGAATTTGAAAGACTCCAATCTTTCAAATAAAATTCTTGACCTGACAAATTCATTATCAAAAGATCAACTTCATTCCTTAACATGAGCATTCTTATATCCTAACGGGGGAGATTTAACTTTTTTTGTGCATCCAACACCCGCTTCCACATGCCTTCACATTCCTCTCTAGTGTAAATTGATTCTAGTGAAGGATTAAAAAAAAAGAATAACTTTTCTTTTACTTTGCGCTATGATTAAATCTCCACTTTATTAAAAGTCCTTTGACCATGTTGAATTAGTGAGCGCGTTTCACCTCCCCCTTGGTGGATTATTTCCTTCTCCATATTCCTTGACTATGTTGAAAACACGCTCGAGTGCGTATGGGGCCTCTAGATGGATTTTTAAACCTTGAAATAATCCGACACCATGTCTTTTTACGCTTGGGTACAATTTATCTGGTGTCAGGGATTATTCTCATTTTGCAACATTCCTTCATACCGCTGAAAATGTGCTCGAGTGCATATTGTGTTCCATGGATGGTAAATTCCTTATTTTCATTCCTTCAACACCGTTAATATGCACTCAACACGTTTTGACACTTGTGGAAAACTTTAGTATTTGGGCGGGGTTCTAGTATCATGATGGACTTTCATTTTGAAATGTCTCTTCATTCTGCAAGGCATGTGATGGACTTTCCTCTTCATTTTTATTCCCATCATTATTTGTTGGAGAGGGTTGTACGCCAGTCTTCTAGGAGCCGTTTCACCACATTTAAATCGCCTCTCTTTGTTGGGAAAGAAGATGGATGCTTAAAACGTCAAGCTTGTCTTTACAAACGCTGGGAACCATTGTTCATGTAAAATTTCATCAAACCACCTGAAATCATCGTTTGCCTCCTTTGTCGCTGCTCTGAAGTCCTCCAGTAATTCTTTTCGGTTTCTCGTAAAACAACAAAGGCGTTGTGAATCATGAATGTCAGAGATGGATCAGAATGCATCACCACTTTACCATATAATTTGGAGCACAAAATGTTGAATTTTTTGCCAAGCCATGTTTTTAACCATAACATACCTGACTATTTCAGCAGTGGCTTCCCCTTCTAATTCTCAAAACATCTCTAGATACTCTGTCAGGTCACTCTTGCGGGCGAGTTCTTCTGGAATCTCGTCTATAATCTTTCCTTGATTTGAATCTTCATTCTTGATTATCAAGGCTTTCAAAGATCTTTCGGTGTGGGCTACCAAGGCTTTGAAAGACTCTTGTATGCAAAGACTTCTAAAGAAGAGAGTGATATGCTCTTTGCATGCAAATTGTGCCACTCTCTGGCAATTGCACTTACTACTTCGCTTGCTGCCTTTGTCTCATCATCTTTTGTCTTTGCACGGTTCCCTGACTATGTGCTAGTTGCGCTATGAGTGAGGGATTTCCCTTTTGTAATGTTTCCTTTGCATGGTGAAAATGCACTGCGCGTGATTTTGAGAAACCCGTGAACTATTTTATGTACCTCATCTATTCATTGTGCTTTCCGCTTTGAGAGCATATAAGGGCATCCCACAGAGTTTTACTTGGGCGGGATTCCATGACTTGTTTAGATATGCGATATGAGCGTGGTACAAAGACAAATGGAGTGCTCTCAACTTCTGAGTGCAGTTTCCGATCCATGGAGAATGTCTACATTTTGATACACATTTCTAGGCTCTGAGATATTGGCGTCTCTGAGTCCATTGGAGACTTGATGACAGATTTTCACTTGAACGAAATTCCTCATCCATGGCTAACTCGCGCTGGAGAGTTTCTGCTGCTCTTTGCAGTAGATTTTCATGTTTCCAAACCTTGCTTTTGCGTCATCGAGTGAAGATTAGACCATCATGGAGGTACTTTTAATTTGGGCATAAATAAAACTCCAATAAGGATTTTCACTTTGGAATTCCTGTCACTTTAGCATGATGCCAATATTTCTTTTACCCTTGAATTTCATGCATCTTTCCTTGTCCAGCATCAAATTATGTTGGTCAATTCCTCCCACTCAACACTTGGCCTAATTTTCACACATTCTTATTTGACTTCCACCTTTCTTGCTTGGGTGCACATTAAACATATTGATGGAACTCTTTTAAACTTAGCTCAAATCCATCATTTTTCAGTCGGATCAATGCTTGATCAATTTTTCAAATTTACCTCGATTTTCCCTCTCACCAGGCTGTTAGAGACTTTTGAAAGCTTCAGACTGGGTGAAATTCTATTGCTTTTCACATTCAATTGCTCTCCACCTTAACCATTTTGCTTATTCATTCAGAATGGATGCCATTCAGACTATTTTCTGGAATTGCTCCCTTGACATGCCCATAAGGATTCAGAACTCCAAACTTCTCTTAACCTAAAACACGAAACACTTCAAAACTGGAATTCTAAATAAGGGAACAAGACTAGACTCAAGACTTGGTCAAATATAACACTTCTTACACAGAATGGAAGGAAGCTCAGGAGAAAAGGGCTAGAGCTACTAAGAAAGACAAAACCGAAAAAGGCCAAGAAAACCGAAAAGGCAAAGGGGTCCCATTTTCGACGGGCGATGTGCAAAATGGTCACAACAAGTGTTAATGCCCAGTTTAATGGTAATCTTCCTCCATTGATTGCTCTGTTCTGCCAGCCCAGCAAGACGCCTACCCCAAGTTATTTCTGACGTAAGCTGCGACAATCTCTTTATTTACATTTTGAAATG
Organism: Chamaecyparis obtusa; assembly: GCA_027943335.1. Classification (NCBI taxonomy): domain Eukaryota; kingdom Viridiplantae; phylum Streptophyta; class Pinopsida; order Cupressales; family Cupressaceae; genus Chamaecyparis; species Chamaecyparis obtusa. Next base: position 1,088,694 of record BSBK01002798.1, on the reverse strand, counting down.
CACTGATGAGAAAGGAAGACTTGTTTATATCTGTCAATCTGTCCTTTATGTCTGTAGCAGCTGTTCATGTTAAGGTAGCATTTAAATAACTGATTATAGATTGTATGCAAAATGTATAATGAAATGCCTCTAATAATATCTGATTTCCACAATCCATATCTAAATGCATGTGCGTTTCTAGATTTGATTGTGTGTTTGTTTTTAGCATCAACGTTTCGGATCACACTTCGTGATCCATCATCAGGAAGAGAGAGTGCAAGAATCATGGAGTGTGATAAACAATTGTTGCACTCTCTCTTCCTGATGATGGATCATGGAGTGTGATCGGAAACGTTGATGCTAAAAACAAATACACAATCAAATCCAGAAACGCACATGCATTTAGAAATGGCTCTATTCAATCTGTGAACATTTTTAGTATGGTATGTTGGACAAGTGTTTGTTGAAATGTTGATGCTTAAAGAATGGTTATTTTGGTGAAGTTTAGCTGGTCGCTAAGTGTTTGGGTTTATGTTTTCCTAATACAAGTAAAATATCAGATTTCTATTATTATGCAAGTGATTGACAAAATTCCTATGCAAAGGATTTGTATTTTTGTAATGTGTTAGGTGGCTCAAGAACTCAGAAATTTCAGATCAGACCTTGCACCCCAATTGTTTGACGAAATGCCTATGAGATGAAACTGAAAATTTAAGGACAAAACAGGAAGGAGTTCTTACATCAAGCCTATGTTGGCAAGGGGTTGAGTTGTCTTTGCTCTGTTGCTTCTCCTATCAGTTTCCTCTTGCTCTCTAATATATTGCAGGATTAAATGCTTTGGCAGCCCATTCCCATCAGTCCCCTTACAAGGTTTCATTCCTTTTCCAGGGGTGCAACAGAAGCGAGCTTTCACTCGAAAGTGTGAGCTCGAATACTCTACATTGCAATGGTTACACCGCCAAATAAAACTCCCACCACTAGGTAGTGCCCTAAATCATTGTTTAATAATGCCAAAGTGGGTAAGCTGCATCAATTTTGAAAGGGTTCACCCCAGCAACTGAACTAGAGCTTCCACTTCCACTTCCAACCATTGTGTCTGACTCTCAATGATGAACGAAAAATGAAAAAGAAAATTCAAGACATTTTTGCAAAAAATTGAAAAAGAATCAGCCTTATAACCCCTTAATATGCATACAAAGTATAAAAGAGTATAGAAAACTTATTTTAATTTAAGAAAAAACATGAAATTTTAAAAAAATCTTGAAAAATTCATTGAAAACATGAACAAAATGAAGATTCACTCACCTTTGAACTGAACCAGCGAATGCTAACACGAACCTGAACCTGAACCTGCACCAGGACTGGCAACCTAGCTAAATCAGTCTCAGATAGTGGAAAAACTTAGAAATTTAAATAAAAGGAAAAGAAAAAAATGTTTATTGTTTTTTACTTTTTTTTTTGAGTATTTTGAGTTGATTTTCATTTTTCTCCACAGAGTTGGCTGAGTCTGTGAGTCAAGGGTGGAGACCTGCCAAGCCTGATTCAGACTCGCGTTCATGAGGTCTCACTTAGACTCACCATGTCTTAATACTATGATTTTTTCTAAAGCAGGCTGGGATAACTTTCGGCTGAAGAATTAAAATTTAAAAGTCTATATAATCATGGGCATACATGAGATGGGTGTAACCAGTAAAAAATAGATCTGTTACATTTGAGCATTGTAAATAAAGGAATGATGTTTCCTGCAGACTTGGAAAATGTGTTAGCAAATGGTTGAAATCTATCATAAAATCTAAATTTTCTTGAATGCAGGAAGATATGACATAAAAAGTAATTTATATGATGGATACTTAGGCCATGGAATCCATCATGCACATGGAATTTCATTGAAAAATTATTATGGGAGACACAAAATGCTCAAGATGAATTTGGTTGGAGGCTTAGGTGCATATAAATAGATGAGAGGAACTGCGTTGCATGTAGTGGTGATTTGTTGGCAGATCTCACATCATAGTTTATAGCAAAATTTTCAGCAAGATAGTAGAATATCAGTTGAGTTTCACTGATATTTACTCATTTCACTATTGCTACAATTACTTTTTCCAAATGTTTTGTATCTCCTTACACGCTTGATTGTTGAAATATCACCTCAATGTAAAGAACACCAGTTGCTCAAGTATTCACATTATCCAACATGTTCAATTTGGAAGGGGATGGACTAAATACTTATCTTTGTGAATGGTATTTATAGTGCTTCTTAGACAAAGCATCATTTGTTGTCTCATATTGATTCATATTTTAAAAAAAATGCTTAATGTATTTCAGGCTATGCGGAAAGAGTTCACATTGGCAAGGTTGTTGTCAGTGACACAAGCTCAAGTGATGCGTGCCCATGATGAACTTAAGATGGCAATTTCACGCTTGCGTTTGATACATCCTGGAGAAGAAGTTGGTACCTTGGGAACACTATGTGAAGAAGACTTGGTACCTACATGTGTACAATTAACTGGGGAGAAATTTGTTGCTTTGACAGAGTTATCTCGTATGAAAGGCCAACTTAGGTACTTGAAGGTATGTCATAACACTCGTAACTTTAGAATACTTACTATTTAACATGACTTCTCAACATGAGTTTTTTCTTCAAAGAAATTTTTGTATTTTGTTCAAAAGTATGCTTGTGTGGTTGGAAAGAGGGTACTTGATGTATTTTACATAAAAATTAGGCACCTTATTGGTATGCTCCGTTGCAGCCTTGCTTTTTGGTTCAATTTGCTCTACATACAGATACAGGGTTTGTTCATTATTGGTACATTCTGAGTTTTGCATGTGCATGATGGATTTGTCTAGGCATGTCCATGGATGTATTTGGGTGAATGCAGGCTGCACATGAAAAACCTAGAATGTACCTTCAGAAAATCCATGGGTTTTTCCACAACAAAGACGGTCCTTGCATTTTCCATTTTATGATGTTTTTTCGGTTTCCATTATGCATTCCAAATGATGAATGTGTTATCTGTCATGGGAATGACAACTAACAAAGGGCATTTGGCCCTGTTTTTGTAGATCTTTTTTAGAATTTGGTCACTATAAGAGCAAGCTGCAACCTCAGTATTTGCATCTTATTTTCTTGGGTGTATAATTTATAAGGATGATAGGCATGAAAAAACTTTTGGTGGGATTTGGTTTCAAATTTACTTCATCTTTTTTCTGTGAATTAGAAAGTGTTAGCATTTTAGTTTGTCCCTGTCACCAGAACAGAAGACTATGGTAGAATCTTTCTTTGCATTTGAGGGGGAAACTCTATTTGAAAGAGTTAAAGAAATAATATTATAATACATTCAGTGACATGGAAAATTTAAAACAAAACTTAGAACTAGTCGAATTTCTTGGATTATAAAGTATAAATAAATTTGAAGGAAAACCTGTCTTTTGTTCTCAAGATAGGGCACAAGGCTATTCAAGACTTCCATAAAAGATGAGATTTTATGTTTTTGGACTAATAGGGATTGTGTAGAATGCCACAGTTACCAACTTCAAAGGAAACTACAAAGTCTGCAAATTCAGTGAAGTGATTTAATCTGATTAAGTACAAAAGCACAAAGTTTCAAGGAATTATGTAGAAAGCCACAATCACTCATTTCAAAGAAACCTTCAAAGCCTGTGAATTCAGTAAGTAAAGTGATTAGATCTACTTAAGTACACACACAAAAGATTTCACAAAAGGACTTTTAACTGCAGTTTTAGCAAAGAATAGACATACCAAAGTATATGTAATGTCCCCTTTATTTAGACATTAAAAGTTAATTAAAATTAAAATTTAAGTTGTCAAAAAATAATAAATTTAATCACAACTTAATTTAATTATTTAATAAAGTAATTAAAGTGACTTTTTATGTCAAGAAAAAAATGTAAAATAAAAGTCACTTTATCATTATTTCCCATTTGTTAAAGCCAAATTTAAAATGTAAGGGAATTTTAAAAGGGTTTCTGGAAGCTTCTTCAGGGAGTTATAAAAAGAAAGTTTGAGTCTCTTTTCAAATGGGGTATTTGGTAATTTTCTCTTGGAGAAGTTTGAGAGCATCTGGCTTTCAATTTTGAAACTTGAGGACGGAGACCTTCAGGATTTCTCGATGGATTGGACGGGAACCCAGTTCATTGTTAGGGTGGATTCCTTTCCGAATTCACCAGTTTACTTCATTTTCAGACTGTTAGAGATATCACTTCAGGTATTTCACATTGTACCAACAAAGTCACTCAATTTTGTTAAGCTCCATATGAGATGAAATTACAAGATAATAAATAATGTCAGTGTTTATTTTCTGGAATTGTCAAAATATTATTTAATTCAGTTGAATAGAGTGGTCGAAGCTTTCGTCTAAGTAGTCTCTGAGCGTCTTTGTTTTATTGATGAATAATATTTTTAAATGAGACAGAGTGCAAATTTAATGCTTGCATTGCCTGGGCGAGTTGTTTCTTTTGGGAGTTTAATGATTGAAATGAAATACATCAAAGTTGGGTGAGCGGCTTACACAGGTGCCGATACATTCTGAAGGGAAATATTTTATATATTTGATGGTTGCTGTGGAGAATAATAAGTTTTGCAAGTGTGAACATTAAGAAAAGAGATATAGTCTTATTTACTAATATGCGTTCATCATTGTGCTGTGAGAATGATTTATTGAAGTTATTAGACTATGGTGATTATTGCAATATAATAACGGCTCAGTTGAAGGAATGACATGCATTTGTGTTGCTTATCTGGCTATCCAGCAATTGGTTTTCTTTCCTTCTACTACCTGTCTGTGGGTGATAACAAATATTAGACATACTTGAGCAATTGAACAATGATCTCATTCCTCTGCATGTCAGGTTGAATACGACTGGCACATATTGGAATTGTACTGTAGTGATGTGTTTTTCTTTTTGCCAGTGTTTAGTAAAGGGCCAGTATGGAAACTACCTACTGGGCCTGCATCTGACTTCAGGAATCTGTATCTATATTTTGCGTCAAATCTTATCTGTGGATTGTTGAGTCGTTCCATTAGCTGCAGAATTATCATTGTAGAGACCCCATAGTTAGTGTGTGCCAGCCTTAATAAACTAATTTAGTCTGTGCGTGCTTCAGGGGTTGGGCTCGGTGCCATTCAAGCCTGTCTTGGAGAACATGGGTTTTCCCTGAGTGCCACAGGGGTTGAAAGTTTTTCATTTGATTGGTTAGGTTTTTCCTATATTTGTCCATGGAGATGTTTTGTCCACTGCTCCAGTTGGAAACCACTGCTAACTTTCTCAGATTTGCCATTAAGTGACTGAACATGACATTTGCTGCTGAATTTGTGGGAATGCATATTCAGACTTATTGATTTTGGGAATGGTCCAAATTTCATGCTGTGGACAAGAATGGCAACTGATTGATCATCATATGATGCTTTGTCTTGAGGAATTGGAGTAATGAAGAAATGAAGAATTTCCGCTGTCCATCCTCTGTATCCTGCACTTTACAGTTGCAAACCAACTGTCAAATTCTGAGCACTACATTAATATATTTTCAGATTGGAGCCTGCATTAAAACTCAGCAAGTTATCTATCTGTAAAAACTGCTCTTTAATGATTTATGGTGCTTTTTTTTGTTGGTGGAAGTTTCTCTGCTGTTCAATCACCAAGTTCTTTAATTGTATGTTGATCACTACTGCTACCCATACATAAATTAGTGTTCATATGCATTATTCGATATACATATGTAATCTGTGAATTATTGCAGTTACTTCTTAGCAATCGTGTACAAACTGAAACATCCAATCAGCAACAAGCAAACTGTTTGACAAAATGTCTCAGAATTGAAATTGCAAAAAATTACCAGGCAAACAGAATTTAGTGGCAAACAGGGGTAGGCTATTACAGTATATTGAAGACCTAAATGCCAATATCACTTATAAGTGTTAAGAAGATTTTTGTATGCAATTTAATCAAGACAACTAAAAAGCATACTATAGTTTCTACACTAAAATACTAAGTTACCGGTTCGAGTTCGGTTCGAAGTTCGGGTACGAAGAACCGGTTCACAAGTTCGACAAAATTTTGAAAAGGGGTTTGGGTTTGGGTTCGAAAATACATGTAAAAATTTTAAAATTATATATATATATACATACATATTTATGAAGCCTAGAAGCATGAGTAAAAGTAAGAATGTCACATAGTATCATAAAAACAACATTTAAACAACAAAAACACCATAAACTTGTAATCATAGCATCATGAATTGTGATCATTGTTGATATTATGGCCTTGAAGGAAGATAATATTATTAATATTGCATTGAGAAAGAATTATGAAAGAAGGGACGACTTGTTAAATAATTAAGGGATGACTCATGCATGAAAAAGAATAACTTGTAATTGTTTATTAAATTGCCTAATTGAGGTCGGCCCCCATATGTTTGAAAGGTTATGTCTCTTTGACACACCTCCTTGCGCATATATATATTTGATTGGAGTGTGAATTACAGCGGCATCAAAAACATAACATGCTAAGGTAATTCGCACTACAAGCAGACCTATAAGCAGCAGAAGATTTCGCATAATAGGAGCAGAAATAAAAGGAGAAATTGCAGACTTCATCCATTAAATCAAGGTGTCTTATCACACACTTCAGAGCAGAAGTATAGTATAATATTCTGTGAATTAGGGCAGAATATTGGAGTGAATTAGAGTAGAATATTGGAGCGAGCTAGGGCAGAATATTTGGAGCAGACTATTGGTGCAAATTAGAGCATACATCAAGGACAATCTTCAGCATTCTTTCAAAGACAACTTTGAACAAATCATAAGGAAATATTCCATCAAATTCGAAGGACAAATCTGTACAATCTAAAGACCATCTACAAGTCATATTAAGGCTTCTATATCAGGTATTTTCCATCCTCGTTTATTTACCCTTAAAAGTAGTTGTATTTCAATTTGTGATTTCCTATAAAGTCTGAAATATTAACAATCATACCATCATATACTTCAAGTCATAGTTACACCACCCTAGGGGAAGGGGGGACGGGGGGATATAAGACATAAAGATGTAAAAGTATTGTGTTGAAGTATTGGTCCTTTTGTGTTGGATATAAATGTTAGATATTCATATAAGTTATATCTAACATGTATATCCAACACAAAAGGACCAATATCTAACATTTATATCTTTGTTGGTGGCTGTTTTCAAGTCCCTAGGTCCAGCAAATGAGGTTTGAGTGATTTTGGCCTATTGGGAAGTCATGTCTGTCTGGGATTTGGGCGAGAGCTAAGCTAAGTCTGTCATAGAGATGGGGTCGAAACCAATTGACTTGTGATAAAACGAGTTAAAACCCTTTGAGAATCATTTTGCTAGCTTTAGTTTGACCTTAGAAAGCCATGATGGATTGTGGGAGGTAACCCTGCTGAAGGCTTGCTGAATCTTGAAATTTGGCTAACCCTGCTGAAGGCTTGCTGAATCTTGAAATTTGGCTAAGTCTGGAATTTTTCGAAAACCCCCAAAATCTAGAATTTGCATCTTAACTCCTATGAAGTTGAAACCTATCTCAAACATCCTGGAAATGTATTTAACTGGTATTTACACAAATATAAATTAAAGTATAAGAAATTAAAATTTCTTATACTTAAATGTTATATTTGTATAAATCCTCCCGCCCATGAACAAAAAAAAAAATCCTTTCATATCCATCTTTTAGGGTTCCGGATGTCAAAAATTTATAAAATTTGCAAATAAAAATTAACTAAAGTGACGTTTGTGCTGTGAAGTTCACCCCAGTTTGCCATGTGTTCGTTTTTTGGTGACCTAGTCCACCTGGGTCCATTCGTCCAGAGCAGAAGTTCGAACTAGGCCCAGATTTTTGAACCCTGCCCGGACCCATAGGCGAACTGGACCCGGACCACAGACCAGTTCAAACTTGGGCCAGTTCGGAGGGGTAGGGGGCGAACCCTAGTAACTTAGCTAAAATATAGTTTTCATGCTCACAAAGCAAGCCTTAACACAAATTTGTCTTGTGAATTTTTCAATTTGAACCTTTTAATATGACACACAATAAAATAGGTGTGTTATAAAACCACTTTTTGAATTAGAAGTTCCATTAAAACAAAAAGTTGAGTGATTCATGCTTACCCTAAATAAAACTTCAGGTTTTTCTTCTTGGATTCATCTAGATAGAAGGTTGACATTGTAATGTCCCCATTTTTAGGTTCTCTTGTAGTGCAGTTGGCACTTATTTTCTGAGTTTTTGTCAACATTTTGAAAGGGGTAATCTGGTATTACCAATGAGCTCATATGGTTTAGAGGAGTCATATGACTCATTCAAATGTTATTTCTAGCTTCTAGTTTGGGCTCCAAGATTCTTGGAGGGAGCCTCTATTTTTAGTATGTCACCTTGTTGGTTCTGTTTATCATATTTCATCATCAAGATCACTCCTACACAGTCGAAGTTCAATTCTGACACATTTTGACCATTGTTGCTAATTGGGTGTCAATTGATTTTACTAAGATTCACATTTTAATAGAAAAAATTATCGGACACCTCAATGTTACTGCTCATTGGAAAGAGGATGAAACAATTTAAACGATGATATGCTAAAAAGTGACTTACAATGCCAAAAATAGTGTAGAAGTAAAATAAATCACTTTTTTGGAGTTAAAAGGCTTTTTAAAAGGAGTTTTTGGAATGTTCCCTAAAAATCTTATAAAAGGGGAGAAGAGAGCTCATTTGGTATGTTGATTTTATTCTATTTCTTTGATTGAAACACTTGTGGGTCTGGAGATCAAATTTGGTTCATCTCAACCTATGGAGGATGGAAACTCTTTTGGAAAAATCTGACGCAAAGGAGGATGGGGAGAGGGGCCAAAGGCACACCCTAACCAGATCCACCTTGCAGAGATCACACGCGAAAGAAACAAACACACAAGTGAGAGAGAATGCAGATATCTTTCATATACTATCTTCAATTTGATTCATACATGCCGGGCTATAAGGCCTTCCTGGTTTAGGCCAGATATTACAATCAAGTACTGAAGTCCTCCAACTTGCGAGGATTTGCCAATAATCTCTAAACTTCTAGCTTCTATCTTCTATCAAAACTGACTCCCTAAACTCTAACCAAACAACTACATTTATACAATAGGCTACCGAATCAAGTCGGCCTTCAGATCCATCATCAACGGAAGGAACGACCAGATCTAGGTCCACACGCTTCCCAATGATAGATACTATCATTCAATCCACGACCAAAATTAATTGCAAGAGTCGGCCTCAACAGGAATCCAAAACAAACAACTCGGTAAGCAAGGATAACCGAGCGCCAGACAAGCATCACCGAGCGTCAGGGAAATTCGTCGAGTGCCAGAGAGATAACTGACCAACACTGGTAAACAAAGGAAACCGAGCAACACCGAACCAACTCAGTCAAAGAAGGAACCGAGCAACACATAAAACTTCAAACATCTTTTGGTGACATAGGATTGCCAAGGACCCGAGATGCTTCTACATCAAACACCAGGGGTTATTTGAAAATGATTCTCCGAATCATGAAGCAGGTACGATCCGAGCTGCATCCAACTCAGATTGTGAAATCTATGAACTGTCCTCAATGAGTCTATTCTTCCACTTTACCAGATATTCCATATATTGTTTTCCTCTTGTACTTCTGCCAATTCTTTGCTCCAAAATATGCTCAACTTCTTCTATTGGTTTCTTAGGATAATCATTCGGTACTGTCATTTCTTCATCCAACTCATGATACTCATACAAATCAGCAATGTTGAAGATAGGTGATATGTCCATGTCATCAGGTAACTCAATCTCATAAGCATTTCCACTGTCAAATTTCTTCAGTATCTTGCAAGGTCCAAACTTCTTCATTTTCAGCTTCCCATCTATTCCAACAGGAAATCTGCTTTTATTCAAATGAACCATCACTTTATCACTGACTGCAAAAGTCTTATGTCTTCTTGATCTATCAGCTCTGTCTTTGTATTTTTGATTACTTTTCTCTAGTTTGTATTTCACATCTTCATGCAATGTCTTCATGTACTCAGCAAACTTTACTCCTTCAACACTTCTCTTTCTTTCATCAACAATGTCTCTCAAATCTGATATACCTCTCGGTTGTATGCCATTTACAATCTCAAAAGGTGTTTTTCTAGTACTCCTATTCACTGAATTACTGTATGCAAACTCTGCTTGTGTCAACACAGACTCCCAATTACTCGGTGTGTCTCCAACTAAACATCTCAAAAGATTTCCCAAACTTCTATTTACAACTTCTGTTTGTCCATCGGTCTGTGGGTGAAATGTAGAACTATATTTCAACTTGGTGCCAAACTTTCTCCAAAGGGTCTTCCAAAAGTATCCAACAAATTTACTGTCTCGGTCAGAGATGATACTCCTCGGTAATCCATGTAATCTGACAATTTCTTTAAAGAAAAGATCTACTATATGTACTGCATCTGATGTCTTTCTACAAGGTATAAAATGTGCCATCTTAGAAAATCTATCCACAACAACAAATATAGAATCATTACCTCTTACTGTCTTCGGTAAGCCAAGAACAAAATCCATACTGATGTCAATCCAAGGTTTCTCAGGAACAGAAATCGGTGTATACAATCCAGTATTCTGACTTACTCCTTTTGCAACTTGACAAATTCCACAACTTTTCACAAATTTTTGAACATCTTTATACAACTGTGGCCAAAAGTATTTCTCCTTAAGCAAATTCAATGTCTTATCAACACCAAAATGTCCAGCCAAACCACTAATATGTTTCTCTTTTATCAAATTAGTTCTCATTGGTCCTCTTGGTATATATAACTGAATACCTTTAAACAACATACCTTCTTGAATGAAATATTCTTTCCATTTAGTACTCGGGTGATCTTGAATAGGTGCTCTGCACTTTCTCTATGGCTCAGAAAAATCTGGATCAAATTCATAAGAATCTCTCATGTCATCAAAGCCAAGAACTTTAATTTTCATCTCAGTCATCAAAAATCTCCTTCTACTCAATGCATCAGCAACTCGGTTAGTGACTCCATTCTTATGCTTTATCATAAATGTATAACTCTGCAAATACTCAACCCATTTCATATGTCTTTGATTCAACTTATTCTGACTACTCAAATACTATAAAGCTTTATGATCGGTATACAACACAAATTCACTCGGTATCAAATAATGTCTCCATTTCTTCAGTGCTTGAACAATAGCATAGAATTCTTAATCATACACAGAGTATTTCCTTTTTGCATCATTCAACTTTTCACTAAAGAAAGCAACAGGTTTACCTTCTTGACTCAACATAGCTCCAATTGCACTTCCACTTTCATCACATTCCACTTGAAATACCTTATTGAAGTCAGGCAATGCCAAAATAGGCAATTCGACAACCTTTTGCTTTAGAGTCTCAAAAATTTTATTAGCTCCATATGTCCACTTGAATTCTCTTTTATCTCCTCTCATAGTCTCAGTCATAGCATTACAAATTGAACTGAAATTCTTAATGAACTTTTGGTACAAACTTGCCAAACCATGAAATGATCTTACCTCACTAGCATTCTCAGGTGTAGGCCAATTCAAAATAGCTTCAACCTTTTCAGGATCCATCTTCAAACCATCAGTTGAAATCACAAATCCTAAATACGCAATCTCCTCTTTCATGAAGGAACACTTTTTTCAGGTTAATCAACAACTTTTCCTCTTTCAATCTCTGCAATACTTGCTTAACATGCAACAAAGGTTCTTCTCTGGTCTTATTGAATATCAGAATATCATCTAGGTATACAATCACAAACTTACTCAATAATTTCTTCAAAACTCCATTCGTCAACCTCATAAAAGTACTCAGTGCATTAGTTAAACCAAAGGGCATAACCAACCACTCATACAAACCTTCTTTTGTCTTGAATGCAGTCTTCCACTCATCACCTTCTTTGATTCTGATATGATGATACCCACTTTTCAAATCAATTTTGGTAAAATACTTTGCTCCAGTCAAACTGTCCATTATATCATCCATTCTCTGTATAGGAAACCTATATTTCACTGTTATCTTGTTGATTGCTCTGGAATCCGTACACATTCGCCATTCTCCATTCTTTTTAGGTGCCAATATAGCAGGTACTGCACAAGGACTCAAACTTTCTCTGATCAAACCTTTCTGCAACAATTCTTGAATCTGTCGGTTCAATTCCTGATTCTCGGTAAGTGTCAACCGATGTGGTGCCTTATTCGGTAAACTAGCTCCAGGGATTAGATCCATGCAATGATCAATGCTTCTCTTCAGTGGCAAACCATCAAGTACATTATCAAAAATAATTTCACTATACTCGGTGAGTAACTTATCAATCTCCTCAGGGACACTATCCTCTGTTTTCTTACTCGGTTTGTCAGGAATCACATCAAAACATACATCATTCTTCTTCAAATCCTTAACAAACTTTCTTCCTTCCATCAAACAAACTTTCATAGATTGGCAAACATTACTAACAGGTTCTTCAATCAAAGGTAACAAAATTTGTCTTTTTCCATCAGCCCAAATAGTATATTTATGCAATCTCCCATCATATATAGCATGTCTATCATATTGCTAAGGTCTACCCAACAAAATATGACAACAATGCATAGGCATGATATCACATAACACCTTATCATAGTACTTTCCAATTTTCAAATTCACATAACATGTTCACTTACCAAGAGTGTATGCTCATCTTTGATCCATGAAATCTGATAGGGCTTCGGATGTTCCAACCTTTTCAACAACAACTTTGTAACCATTTCCTCAGATGCCAAGTTCTCCGAGCTACTACTGTCAATGATTACCTTCCAAACTTCATTAGAAACTCTACATTTGGTTTTGAAAAAACTTTTCCTTACCAGATCTTCTTTCTTTCACTCCAAAGTGCTCTCCTTACCATCAAGTTATTTTCCTTCTCAGGTTCATTCGGTGACTCTTCTTGCACCAAAGCATTTCTAGTGCTACTGACCTTCTTAATTGCATGTGTACACTCAAATGATCTATGTCCTCCACAGTTGTAACAAGTTCCTCAAAAATCACCTCTGTTATAACCACCTCGGTAATTACTGCCTCTGCCTCTAGATGAACTTTCACCTTTCCACTCGGTCTTGCCTTTATCCAGATTTGTCTTTTCTAGATCAGATCTACTATTTTCATCATAAGATCTATCTCTTCCTCTAGGGAATCTACCACCTCTACCTCTTTGTCTTTGCTCATGTTTCTTGTTCAATTTCAACTCGGCCTTCAATGCAAATTGATAAGCCTCTTCAATGTTCTCCAATTTGACTAAACTGATTTCTTCTTGGATGGAAACTCTCAAACCATTCAGGTATCTAGCAATTCATTCCACATCATCTTCATCATGTCCAGATCTGATATCTAATCTATAGAAATCCTCAGTATATTCTTTTACCGAGCTATATTTCTACCTCAAACTTTGCATTCGCCTAACTAGGTTAATTTGATAATCACAAGGTAAGAACTTTCCTTCCAATTTATTCACCATTTTATTCCATACCTTAATTTTGTCTTTGCCTTTCCTCTTTCTGTCCAACTGCAGATGTTCCCACCACAAGGATGCATGACTCTTCAACTTTGTGCTTGCAATTTTCACCTTCTTTTCCTCAGGTACATTTTCATATTCGAAGTACTTTTCCATCTTGGTGATCCAGTCCACCAATTCATCAGAATCCAATTTTCCACTATACTTAGGAGGATTAAAGTGTGGTGTAGACTTCAGATTTGTCAAAGCTTTCAACAATCTTTCCTCACCTTGATCCATCGCCGGTGCAGGTTCTACATCACCTTGTTCTTCCTCAATTTCATTATCACTAACATCTTCAAGATGTCTTCCTCTTCTCTGGGCTGTTTCAACAACTTCTAATCTAGCAGCAAGTTGTCTCAACATGTCTGCCAATCCTGGATCCGCATCTCGCCTCCCACGACCCATCTTTAAACCCTCTGCAATTGCAAGTTAGATCACAATCTGCTACCCCACAACAAATCAACTAGGGTTTGACAAGAAGGAACCCTCAAATCTAGATTCGCAAACCTAGATCCAGATCTCACCTCGCTTTGATACCACCCGTCGCAAAGGAGGATGGGGATAGGGGCCAAAGGCACACCCTAACCAGATCCACCTTGTAGAGATCATACGCGGAAGCAACAAACACACAAGTGAGAGAGAGAATGCAGATATCTTTCATATATTATCTTCAATTTGATTCATACATGCCAGGCTGTAAGGCCTTCTCTGTTTAGTCCAGATATTACAATCAAGTACAAAAGTCCTCCAACTTGCGAGGATTTGCCAATAATCTTTAAACTTCTAGCTTCTATCTTCTATCAAAACTAACTCCCTAAACTCTAACCAAACAACTACATTTATACAAGAGGCTACCGAATCAAGTTGGCCTTCAGATCCTTCAACAACGGAAGGAACGACCAGATCTAGGTCCACATGCTTCCCAATGATAGATACCATCATTAAATCCATGACCAAAACTAATTGCAAGAGTCGGCCGCAACAGGATTCCAAAACAAACAACTTGGTAAGAAAGGATAATCGAGTGCCAAACAAGCATCACTGAGCGCCAGGGAAATTCACCGAGTGCCAGAGAGATAACCAACCAACACCGGTAAACAGAGGAAACCAAGCAACACTGAACCAACTCGGTCAAAGAAAGAACCGAGCAACACAAAAAACTTCAAACATCTTTTGGTGACACAGGATTGCCAAGGACCCAGGATGCTCCTACATCAAGATCAGTTTTGGTGGTGAAAACTCCTCCCTAGCTGATGATGGGCGGAGTCACTCAGATTTGACATTAGTGCTTCAATGATTATGGTATGAAATTATTGAAGTCTATGAAAAGATAAAGTTCAGGTTTTGCTGTTGTGAATGTAGTTTTGTGACGAAAATTATGTCTGGATGCCATGTTATGAAATAAGGGTGTTTGCTGGATGAGTTTGGATTCATTGAAGGTGTTGAACATTTTGGTATTGATAGAGTTGATATTGAAGCTTCTATTTTGGTGTCGGTTATTTGTTTGAAGGTTTCCTATGGGTTTGGAGTCTAGACGCAAAGTTCCTATTGCTGGTCATTATGGAGTGAGATTTACTAGGTGTTTGGAAACCTTTGGTTTGCATCAAAAGGGAGCGCTCTACATTTCTGAATGCTGCAATATTTATTTTCAGAACTTAAATATTTGTAAAAGTTTCATCAACATTTGTGTTCTTGGGAAGTGCAACTTGTTATTCTATTTGCTGTTGTTCAATACTGGAAATTGTGAATTAAATGAGCATGGTATCCTTGGAGTCACAGTTGTTCAATACTGGAAAATTGGAAACTGTGTATGAAATGAGTATAATATTCTTGGAGTTGCTGCTGCTCATGTCCATGTTATATTCCTGTTTTGTAATAGAGAATTTTCAAATTGAATTTCAGATCTGTGCAGTGAACTCAAGGTCAAAATTTCATTCGTTCAATGCATTATATATCTGCTCTCATAACAGATAATATTGTTTAAATCTAGCCATATCTTGGTTTATGAACAGAGACATTTCCTTCTTGCTGTTATTTATGTGTTTGAGTGCATTGTAAAGTTGAATGGTATCTTTGCAAGATGAAATGAAAACAAACAGAAAACCTTTAAATTCTGCAAGATAAAACAAAAACAAACAGAAAACCTTTAAATGGTTAGTCACCATAAGCAAGCAAACTGTTTGATGAAATTACTTTGTTGGGATATGTGAAAATTTGGGCAAGTTCACGTAGGGATTCTTTCAGACATGTTCTGCAACTCAAGGTGAAAAATTTGTATACTTTTTGACGAATAGAAAACTCTACAATTACTAGATGCTTTTGTTTTTTAGCTAAAACAAAAGAATGAGCAGCGCATGTCACATAAGGATTGGATAGATTTAGGTAACACAAAATTTGGTAAATCAAAAGGAAATTAATGTATACAAACCTGTGGTGATCACATTCTTTAAACTTTGCAATACAAAGCTTATTCCAAAAAAGAATTCATCTCATCCATACAAACAAACAAGATCTTATGAGTTAACATGGGAGTTAAAGAAAAAGTTTCATGAGCCAACTTAAGCAATCCTGCAATACGAAGTCCTCAATAATCATTAAACAATGTTTGACTCGTAAAATCACAAAAGACATATAATACATCAATAATGTTTTCTACAACAAGTAGGCATGAAAATTACCATTAAAATTCTAACTGCAAAATGACACTTATAAGGTTTACAATTTATTGCTTGGAAATTGTAATCAACTAGATTCACACCTTGTTGAGCCTGCAATTCAACAATCTATTGACACATGGGAGCATTCTTAGGTTGTGGGTAACCTGTGATGAGAATGAACCTCTAGAGAAAGTCGGCTTCCTCTTGATACTTAATGTAAACTAACTTAAACTAAGCCTTTGCAGAGGAAAGGGTGAGAAGGAGAACATGAAAATGCATACTACTCAAGGTGAGCACCAAAATAATATTTAGATCTGCACTGCTACTGCTTTGACACAATTTATCATGGTTGTTGGGTGGATATTTTGCAACTGACAGTTTTGGGAAAAAATCCAGTTACAAAATAGTGATACCAGCCACAACGGATGAGACAATGTCTCTCCTACCTTAAAGGGAAGTCTCCTCCTCACCGTTCCTTGGATCAACTCAAGGTAAGCAAGAAGTTAAGAGATTATCAAATAGGGTGTTACAAATAGTCCTTCTTCTCTTTCAAGAAGGAATCCACTTACTTGAAGAACGAGTAATGGGCAAAGCTTTAATCTCTAAACTACACTTCTACCTAAAAGCTGGAAAGAGTGATACTGATAAACCAACACCAACTTACATGCTGATTGAAAAGCATACTGGCTTGGCTCTAAGACCTATTTATCTATTCTATAAGAAATACTTTTACCATTGGGGCACATAGACTTCCAGAAGTAGAGATTTTCTAACTATCTTAACAAAGTGCATGAAAATAAGATGGTAATATAACCTATAGTCACAGCTTCTAGTTTTATATTACCACAATCGCTCCCAGTCACAGCTTCGGCTCCGATTGTTTCTGATTTTCAATTTTGCTCTTAACAAAACACAAGAATCACATAAACAAAAAGATAGTAAAACCAAATTGCAGTCACTGTTTCCAATTTAATTCACCACAAATGCACTCAGTCACATCTTCAGCTCCAATTGTTTCTTTCTATTTATTTTTTTCCAAAATAGTACTACACAATCACAGTTATGCTTGCACAAGTTTGGCAGAGCTCTCTTGCATAAAATAAAGATGGTTTTTACAATGAGAGGGGCATTCCTTTTATAGGGAAAGGAATGAGAAAAAAGAGGAAAAAGTGGGAGCAACTCAACCACTTTGAATTTGTAAAACTAGGTGAGAAGAATTATTGGATTACATGTCATAAGGACATGCAATCAAGTTACATGTAATTACATTGCATGCAATTCATCTTCTCCAATCTACAAAACGTCTAAAACTAAAACATAAAGATGAAGAAAAGAGGATCAATCCTTGAAACTATCAAGGAATGCCTTATATTTGGCAATACAATCATGAATAAGAGGAAGATTTGAAATGTTCAGGATCTCTGAAATGGCTTCAATTCTGACTGCACCCGCACCAGCTGATTTCACAACCTTGTAATCATCTGAAAGAGAATCCCTCAAGTGTTTTGGCACAAATTTATATGCAGCGAATTTGTCCATTGTCTGGGCTCCAAATTCTTTAGAATCAAAATCAGCATTAACTCTGTTAGTATATTATGTGGTCATTTGTTCTTCAGTGAAGAGGTTATCATCTCTGTTAAGAACTTCACATCCTAATTGCTTGAGATTACTGATGACGTCCTCTTCTATTGCCTGACAACTCTCTGGCTCCTCTTATAGCTTTGTCAAAAAAAAATTTCCATCTGCATCTTTGACTGTTTTGCCGTTGGGATTGAAATGGCGTGCACATTCAAAGACGAACTCAGGTTCCACAACAGCCATAGGGAAAGTAGATATTAGGTGAATATTACTCCTCTTGATACGTCGTGGTTACCTATTGGCAGGATCTTCAAGTCTTTGCAAGAAATTGGTCATGTCAACATAGCCAATTTTTGTGTCTGAGATTTAATCTAAAGATGATGAGACGAGTGACGCTGTAGAATGAGCCAACTCTTTGTCATATTGATATTTCATCTTTCGTTTGACTTTTGATGGTGCTGACATATCCTGTGCTACAACATGGAAATTCCAAAGGGTAGATACATCATCTGAGGAGATTAGATCCATGAGAATGTTAGGCTTTGACTTGCAATGATAGATCTATGAAGAACAAGGTGTTAAGAGTATTGATTAGATACTCATTGAACACACATGCTGGATGTAAATGAAAAGAATGACATATGTATATGGATAAATAGGAGTGAAATTGGACTTGTGAAGATGGATTGCATGTGGGGCTTTGTTTGTGTGGCCAAGAATGCAAGTTAGAAAGACATGGAAATGTGTAAATGGTAATTTTGGTATTAAAAGAGTGACCTTTTACCAAAAACGGACTTTTGAAGGGTGATTACATGTAATGGAGAATGACATGTTTTCACATGTAATGGACTTAAGAAATGCAATTACATGCATTGGAGAATGTAAAATGAATTAGCATGGATGGATGCACTTGAATTCTTGAGGAAATGATTTCATCTTTCTTCAAAAACAAACAACAAACAAGCAAGCAAACAAGAAAGAAAAACACAAAACATACCTCTTGCTATTGACTCAAACATGTCAAAACTCGAAACTAATCTCCACATGCAATTTCGTTTTTGAGTGTAGGGTGATTTTATGCATTGATAAAGTAAAGATTTCAACTTATTTAAACACAAAAATGCATAATACATGGGTTGCATTTGAACAAATGGAAACAAATGAGCCATAAAATGCAACAATGTAGGAAAAATAAGAGAAAAACCAAAACAAAATCAAATACATATACTTGGAGCTCAATGAGCCAAAAATGGGAGAAAGAGAAGTTGAAATGTCTTCGGCTTCTCCAAAAATAGATTCTAGAGATGTATTTGCATCCAACAATTCAAAAATCTTTGACCATTTCCAAGTTGCCAAGAATGCTCTCAAAATGCAACAAAAAACTTGCATTTGATCAAAAACAAGTTTGCAAACCCTTCCAATCAATCTTACTGAACGTTTTTAATGAAAATGCATTCAAATGATGCCCTTGCACAAACCATTTTGGGCTAAGAATGCAAAAAATTTGCTCTTAGATGAACACATGTATTTGGAAGCAAAACGGACTCTTGGGATGCACATACATGAGTTATTTTGCATATAAATTTCTTGAAATGAATCCTTGAGCAAAAACACAACCTACACATGTATTTACTGTTACGAAAAGTAATTGGTAGAATACTTTATGATATATCAATAGAGATCAAACGATCTATATATACAAGAGAATAAACGATGTTTCCTTAGGAAATGATCGTCTAGAATAGAAACATTCTATTCTAGCTACAACTAACTAAATATTAGAAACATTCTAATATTTACACTAAGATACAATATTGAGCATTAATAAAATATGATTCTAAAATATTCTAATATTTACATGTCACATTTTTTGTATAAAATGATGCCCTTAGTGCAAAACGCACTCTCCAAGTGCAAACGCATGTATTATTTTTACTTGCATTGGACTTGCAAAGAAAAAACGGACCCTTGGGATGCAAAGACATGTTATTTTTCAAGTTTTTGACTTGAAAGGACATTCCCAGCGAAAACGCACTCTAGAAGTGCAATAATATATCAAGTTTTGGCATGTAAACATGTTTTTATGTAACTTCCAGCCCAAACGCAATCTAGAAGTGCATGCGCATGTGACATTTTGGCTTGTTTTTGACTAAGAAACAAACTCCCAGCAAAAACGCACTCTCAAGGTGCAATGACCTGTTTTATTTTTGGCATAAAAATCTCTTTAATGCAATTCCCAGCCAAGTCAGAATCTTGGGAGGCAAGCGCATGACATGTTTTTGGCATAAAAACACTTTGAAAACGCTTCCCAGCCAAAACACACTCTAGAAGTGCAATAACATGTCATGTTTTTGTCATAAAATGAAAAGCTCACTCTCAAGATGCAATGACATGTTTTATTTTTTGACTTTGAAAACACTTAAAAACAACCCAAGTGTAAAATGCACTCTAAAGAGGCATTTACATGTAAAGCAAAAGACATGTTAAAGATATTTACATGTAAAGTTGACTCTTGGAGAAGCATTACATATATGCAAAGACATATTTTTAAAACAAATTTTACCCTTTTTGCATGTAAAGTGGACTCTTTAGATGTAAATACATGTTTTATTTTTTACTTTACATGCAAAGTGGACTCTCTAGATGCAACTACATGAAATGTAGGAGATTGTTGACATGTTGTTGCTAAACACAATTTAAGTGAATAATTAAGCACATGTCTATTTAAAATGTTGAGTGTAATATCACTTAAAGAGTCCAAAATAACTATTAACACAAAATATATAAATATATAATGTGCAAATACTATTTTATAAAGTAATATTAACTTATATGTTATTTAAAACAGAAAGTAAATCTCAACATTTAAATAGAACAATAAAGTAATAAAGTCACTTAAGTGAAAAATTAAAAAGCAACTCAACATAAAAATATATCATAAAGTGCACTTTAATCACTTAAGTTATAAATTTAAGTGATAAAGTAACTTAAAAACATAACATAAATTGATTTTATGTTATATTTTTCAAAAAGTGCAGCTCAACTATAGAAAATAACATCTATTTTTTAAATATGCAGTTGAGCTTGGAGAGTCCACTTTTTGGGCACTTAAATGACCATATCTTTTGATTGACAAGTCCGATTAAGCCCTACGATAGATCAAATCGAAGGGAAAACCGAAAGCAAGAGATTGGACGAAACAAAAAGACCAAAATCAATTAAAAAAAAACTCGAAAACACACCAAAAGACGCTGAAGGATTCAAAAATCAAGTATAAGAAGA
The DNA here is from genome assembly GCA_027943335.1 of Chamaecyparis obtusa. Lineage (NCBI taxonomy): Eukaryota > Viridiplantae > Streptophyta > Pinopsida > Cupressales > Cupressaceae > Chamaecyparis > Chamaecyparis obtusa. The sequence goes on along the minus strand of BSBK01002798.1, from coordinate 1,067,608 downwards.
GAAACTGAAAATACAGAAAAGACTTGACGAAAACCTTCAGCATAAGGATTCACTAATCAATTTGAGATCAATTGATCGATCAATATTGGCTAATTAAATAGTGAATCAACATAGAGAAACACGAAACTGAGTTCAAAAGTTTTGTACTGTTACCTACATTTTGTGGTGACAAAATGCAGGACAACAATGGTAAACAAGTTTTCTTTTACACAACTCATCTTTTGACATGTCTATACATCAACTTTTCATAGGAAGGTTGATATTTTAACACTTAATGGAAGGAAAGAAAAAACTTCTCACAACTAAAAACTGCTAAAATCCATAACACTGATTATGACTTGTATAAAACATGTTATTCCTGCAAGAAGATGCTGTAAAAAATGAGACATATTTCAGGATTACATATGAATCACAAAAAAACACACCATTTATCCACTTTGCACACGAAATAATAGATTAGGGAAGACAAAAGAACTCTTTATTGATAAAAAGGTATTGATAACAACTACACATGTCTGAAAATTGAGTTACAATACATAATCAAACCCAAAACAGCCTTCAATCTACAATACATGGTCTGATAAGAAAGAACTTACTTCAAAAAGGATTCCACAAGCTGCTTTATAGAAAATAGCAGTTAATTACAAGAAGAAAAGGTCTTCATCCTCTTCTTGGGTCTGATCTAACTGAAAAATGGTCATTAAAGATCCACGAAAGTGCTCCAAAAAGGTTGTTGCAATGAGAAAAAGTCTTCAATATTGACCCCCTATTGATGAGACTCATCAATCAGCTCCTAAATGCTCTCAAAAGGCTTGAAAATGTCTTTCAACTGCCTTCATAAATACTCTCAACTGTTTGAAAAAGTCTCCCAACTTCCCTACATACTCTCTAGCACCCTTCTTTCCCCTAGCTGAATACCTCTTACTACCACTTTCTGCGCTGCAAGAAACGCTTCTTCGTCTCTCAGCGTAGGAGAACGCTTTGGGCCTCCCTCACTCACTTACCCAAATCCTTTTGTCACACTCTTTTCCCCCACCACTCCCACCTCCCTCCCGAGATGGACCACAATCTTTTGGTCTCCCATACCACTGAGCTTTATGCTATCCCAGCCAGCCCCCCTTCCAAGTCACCCCACCCCCCATTGTCACATATTTACTAGTACGAATGTTAGGGAAGCGATCAAAAACATGAACAACAACAAAGTGGTAGATGGGGAAGGGTTCTAGGCCAAGCTCTTCAAGCTCAAGTCCCCTATTTTGGGTCCCTACCTTTCAGATCTCTTCAACCATGTGGTCCGTACAGGTTTCTCCCCCTCTGGGTCTCATCACATCATCCATCCAATCCACAAGGTTGGGGCGCTCTCGGTTCCCTACAACAATAGGACTATTGTGGTGGGCCACACCTTCTCCAAGCTGTATGCCATAGTTCTCCACACAATTCACTCCTAGGAGTTGGATCAGCGGGGTATTTGTGCCAGGGGGTACATGGGCTTTTGACTAGACTACCAGGCCATGGATCATGTTTTGACTCTTCGGGCTATCATTGAGGAGGCTCGCATTTGCTCCTCGAAGGTCTAATGTTGTTCTGTGGAGTTTTGCAAGGCCTTCGATTCCATTCCGAGAGAAGTCCTCTTTCAAAGACTTGATGATATTGGTATTTCAAAGATCCTTTGACTGCTATCATGAGATTGTATGGGAGGGTCCTTGCCCATCTCAAGACCCCTTGTGGGTTCTCTGACTTCATCAGGAGTACTATCGTGGTTAAGTAGGGCTGCCCCCTCTCCCCCACCTTGTTCGGGATCTACATTGATGAGTTGGATAATTTCCTCCAAGAGCACTCTTTAGTGGACAATGGTTGCGGCCTCCACCAGGTTTTGATCTCTATTCTACTCTTTGCGGATGATGTTGTCCTCTTGGCCTCTTCTCCCGAGGGTTTGCAACAACAGTTAGACGATCTCGCTTTGTTCTGCGACCAACGACATCTCACGGTAAACCTTGAGAAGACCAAGGTTATGGTCTTCAATGTCCTCAAGACCTCTCACCTCCACTTCTACTTTAGGGGTGAGGAGATGGAGATCTGTTTGTCATATACATACTTGGGGGTCAAGTTTTTTGGCCTTCGATTTGGCATGATACCCGCTCTTCAGTTGTGTATCTACAAGGGTTACGGCTCTTTGGCCCTTCTTGAGCGGCAATGTTTTCGACATCACTTTTAGGACACCACGTACAAGATGACCCTCATGGACACTCTTATTAGACCTTTTGTCCTCTATGGCTCTATTGTGTGGGGCCCCTCCCTCTTGGAGTCTGACTGAGCTTTTGTGGAAAGGGTTCAAACCATAGTTACAGAACTTTGCGAGTCTTGAGTCGGGTCAAGCTTGCAGAGTTTTTTGGACTTTGCCAGTTGACTCGACCGAGTCCTGGCAAGTCCTAGCGAGTCCTTCCAGGACTCTGCTAACTCAACAAGTCCCGTCAATAGAACTCTACCGCGGCTAGCTGAGCCATAAAGTGAAAAATGAGCATTTTTAAATTGTTTTAATGATTCTTTATGGCTTATATCCCTTCTCTAAGACCTAAAAGGGTCATTCCATCATTTGCAAACACAAAGACAACATATAATGAAGCATAAGGAAGCATTCTTACAGTCATAGGGAAGATTTCATAAGATTAGTAGTGGTATCATAGCATGGACAACAATTTTGATAAAAGGATACATTACTGTCATGATACAGACACAAGGACATTAGTCAAATAAAGGGATAGTGAATAACATGCATCCATAAAAATGTAGCAATGGATGTTTCAAAACAGATAATAAATGGAGTGCATCACAGTAGTCAATACAATGCATAACACTAGAGGTATAACAATGTTGGAAGCAAAGAATGATCAAGAACTATCATATGATATGAGATGGTTGTTCAAAACAATGATATGCATAAAAGACCCAAGAACAACAAGATACAAGCACAGTCACAACATTAATTGAGACTATGTATTAATGAAGAGTGTTCAAGAAGATATGTAGTAGTGGAAAGATAAAGTACAATTATCAATAAGCAGTACAAAGATCAACCAAAGACAGTGATATATGCATCTATGTTAAGGTCAATGACCCTAGTACAAAGTAGAAGCTCCATGATTTGAAAGAGGGACAGTGCACAATATTAATGGTGTTGTTGCAGCACTAAAGAACAGAGATAGGGAAGATGTGGAAAGCAATAGTAAAAGAAGATAGTAAAGCAACACAATTTGATGCCTATAAAGCTTAGTGAAATGATGAATATTGTAGACATTTGACAGTGACAATTTATATTTCTAATGTGTTATTTAGTAACTAGTTTAACAGCTAACTTATTTCCTTCAGAAATTCGCATTTATACTTATGTGATCAATGTAAATTTGTGCATGTGTGCAAAATATCTTCTATTTATCACAGTTATTGTGTCTTTGATGTTAATTGACTAAATGATGCATGGAAAAAGTTTTAAATCGTTAAAAGTCTTTGAATTTCTTGGGTTTTTCATTTTGCCGAGTTCGGACGCGGAGTCTAAGCCCGAAACCAGCTTGCTGAGTTTGAGGCGAGTCCCAGTCCCTTAACTATGGTTCAAACTCTTCTTCTCCGACACATCATTAGGTGCAAGTAGTCGATCTTGGATCACATCATTCTTGTAGAGTTTAGGGCCTATCCTTTCAGACTTGAGGCCATCTTTGATCTAGTTTGTTTTCTTTACCAGCTTTGGGGTTTTGTTGAATCCTGTGGGGGCCATTACAGGTATCCCTTCCTCGCCCTTTGTTCTTCAGAGTTTGTTGCCGCTCCTGCCTCCTTTGGGAGGACTCATATTTGGTTCACAGAGGCCGCTGTCCTTGGCTCCATAAACATCGAGATTGATTGTCTCCCCGCTTCCAGTACTCTCTTGGCCCCCCCATCTCCTTGCCCCCTGGGCTGGAGCTGAACAGGAGCGTCAGAATCAACATTTACAAATAGTTCATCCACACTACTTGGTTCAACCTCCACATGGGTCTTTGCCCAAAGATGGTGTTTTATGGGGCACACTTCTTAGAGATCTGAGATGGGATCATTGTCCATCCCCTGTACCTATCCCACCATTGGTCTTATTCCCTCTGGATTTCTATTGGTTCCTTTAGGGTGGGTTCACATCGGCTTCGCATTGAGAGGGATCATTAGTTAGAGAGAGAGCATAGGGTTTGCCATCTCTACAGTATCAGGGAGCTTGAGACCGAGGAGCATTTCATTTTTCGTTGTCCTATTTACTATGAGATAAGGGGGAGATTCTATTGCCCGTTTAGGGAGGCTTAGGATCTCTCCACCTTCTTTAGATACATTGATCAGAGATGTCTTTCCCTTTACATCCAAAGACTACTAAGCTTCAAACCACAAACTTCATCACTAGACTCATGCATGGTCACACTCTTGTCGGCTTATTACTTTCTTCTTCGCAGGGCTCCCCATGGCTTGGGGAACCAAACACCAACTTAGTTGGTTCCTCCCTAGGTTTTTCCCTTGGTTCTTCTCAGCAGCAGCACACATCCTCCAAGACTTCTTAGAGACGCCCCAGGGCTACTCCTTGTTCCTTGTCTTACCCCTTGGTGCACAAGTTCTTTGTTGGGGCTTCGGCCTTCTAAGGGTGGCATGGTTTGCCTGTTGGACTCTACCCCACTCCTGTTGGTCTCGCTCTTCTTGCTTGTTTGGCTATGTTTGTAGCTTGTTTCTTGTTTCTTTGGGCATCATTTAGTGCCCTTGCTGTGGGCTGGTCCCTTGTTGTTTTCTTGGCAGTCCCTTTGACCCATTTTGTGGTCATTTGTTGGACATTAATATTTTTATCTTATCTTATCTTATCTACACGTCTCCAATCTCCCCAATAGGCTAGGCCTCTCATAACTCTCAATTACATCCCCTTTGACTCAAAAATTAAAGACAAAACCTATTATTTTTGCACCATAAATAATATTTATTAAGTGATTTATAGAATATCACTTAACAATATTTCTATGTTCAAATTTGATGCAAAAATAAAAACAAAATAAACACCTAAGGACTTCATATGGGGCATTTGTTTGAAAAAGATGTTTCATTTTTTAAAAACAATGACAATAAATGCCCCAAATGCTTGGCCATTTTAGGGCAAAGGAAACCCTAAACAAAGCATACACAACCGCACTTTCATTTTTGCATTTTCATTTTTTGGTTTATCTCTATTGTGCACCACCATGCTTTTCTGATATCTGGAGGTTTTCAAGGGGTCTTTGGAGTTTCTTGTGCAGAACTTGCTCACTTTCACAGGTATTTTGAGGATTCGTATGCTTTTTATGCAAGCCGCGGCTTCTAACTTCTGTACTTTCTATATATCACTAGTTGATACATGTACTTTTGAGGGTTTTTAATTATTTTTGCAGGCCGTAACTTCTCTGTTTGAAAGCAACCTTTATTGTGGGTTTTTGATTGCTCATTATTTTTGTACTCCTTTTGACGGTAGTATGTCGTTCTTCACCAATGAAACCCCACTGTGCATGAACCTCTGAACTTTCATGAAACTATACTTTGCTTATCTTTTCTTAAGGGCTTGTTCTTGTGAAAAAGAATCTTTAGAACATTGTATGGAAGCTCTCTGTAACAGTTATTGTCTTGAATCAGTGAAAAACTTTCTAAATAGCATTGGGAACCCTTGAACAATGGAGCTCTTGAGAAGTATGATATTGAAATTTAAGAACAGTGAATACTGTTTCTAAAACAGTGAAAGAGCCCTCCCTAATGATGAACACAACTTAGCACAGTGAACATGTCTCTGCAAGAGACGACAAACCTCTGATTTCCACCTTCTCTTTGCTGTGTATACCTTGCATTATTATCACTGCAACTTTATCTTCTTTTTGCTGTTACGATGCGATTTTATGATGTGTTGAATTTTAGATCAGATTTTAATTTTAATTCCTGTATGTATGTCTTCAAATTTCCAAATTATAATTTATATGTATTCACAAATAAATATTCAATATTTATTATGTTGAACTTGGCTCATGCTCAGTACATAGGTATACACATATATTATATTATCTGACGACTGAACAAGTCTGCTATTGTTTGACCGAAATAGAAGAGAACGTTGAGACTGTTATATTTATGTGTTGCTGTATCTCTCCAATGGTCTGCAATGTTTATATATATAAGTGAGTGGAGTCACATCCATGATGGAACATGACTCCACATGGAGTCACGTTCCATCGTGGATGTGACTCCTCAAACCTTTCATTTGCTAGTATAAGTTTTACGTAAACAACTGATGTGATTAACGGTGGTCAGCATAGTAATAATACAGCCGGTGAACTATTCAAACTAACATAGCCCGATCGGTGAACACAATCCAATACAATTATCGACCGAAGCTATAACACATTAACACTCCCTCTTAGCTAGGGAAGATAAAATCTATCATCCAAGAGAGGAACACAAAGTTAATTGTGAAAGTTTATTTTTATTTACATCACATCACTGTGATATCAGAAATATGGTCTAACCAGGAATATTAAATCTCATGATATTCACCATAACTCAAAAACTTCATAGTTAATGTATCCTTAATGCAAGGTATCATCTATTGTGATTTGTTTCAGCCATCACACGATGTCTATCACAATAGAAGGTCAATGGTCTATTTAAGGAACTGAATCCACCATGCAGGAAATCATCTATTGTGATCTGTTTCAGCCATCACACGATGTCTATCACAATAGAAGGTCAATGGTCTATTTAAGGAACTGTATCCACCATATAGGAAATTATCTATTGTGATCTGTTTCAGCCATCACACGATGTCTATCACAATAGAAGGTCAATGGTCTATTTAAGGAACTAAATCCACCATGCAGGAAATCATCTATTGTGATCTGTTCCAGCCATCACACAATGTCTATCACAATAGAAGGTCAATGGTCTATTTAAGGAACTGAATCCACCATGCAGGAAATCATCTATTGTGATCTGTTTCAGCCATCACACGATGTCTATCACAATAGAAGGTCAATGGTCTATTTAATTAATTGAATCCACCATGTAGAAAATCATCTATTGTGATCTGTTTCAGCCATCCCACGATGTCTATCACAATAGAATGTCAAGTTATTGTAAAATCGTCACCTTTCAATAACTCTTACAAATACAAATGACAATCATTTGGAAGTCGTCACTTCCTCATGATTTATACAAAGCCTAGTTAATAAATATTTTCATTCGTACAATAATCAATTATTACAATCATGTCAAGTTTACCTCAGAAGTATTTCACCTTCATCAGTGAACTCCCTCTCAATTGAAGTTCTTTTAGAACACAAATTTCTCTGATTCCAAGTTTGAATTTCTGACTTCAGCAAGGGAAGCTTGATGCTTGAGTCTGTCAGGGCATTTTGTTGCAATGTGTCCATAGTTGTCGCATTGGTAACATTGCACTTTAGACATGTTATGATGGATCCTGTCAGGACATTTTGTTGTAGTGTGCCCATACTTGTCGCATCTATAACATTGTATTGTAGAAATATCTCTATGTTTCTTGAACGACTGTTTACCATTTGGGTCCTTGCTCTTTTTCCTTTTCAATTTAGCAGTGAGAATCTGAATATCTTCATTTGTGGATTCCACGCTGATTCCTCTAGATATTAGATTACACTCTTCTTGAATGCAGTCAGTTTTCAGTCGATCAAATTTGGGAAGAGTCCATTTAAAATGACTATAGTTAACTCTTTACTGTCATAGATGTGACCAATTTTTGACGATTGGTTTCTTAATTCTGTTATCCTCATAAAATATGAGGTGATAGCCTCTCCATTTCTCATTTTAATATTAGAGAGTTGATTTTTAAGAGTAAGAATCCTGCTAGTGTTGTTGATCTCATACATGTTTTCCAGAGCTTTGAACATTTCATAAGCGGAGTCTAGTTTCGTGATAATAGGTAGTAGATGATCTTTTACTCCATCAACTAATAGTTCCATTGCTCTGGTACTGTCCTTTTCCCATTGTTTCTTTTTGTCATTCTCAATAGATTTAGGAGGATTTTCAATGATAGTCTTTAACTCATTTTTTTTTTAGTATAAGCATCATTCGTAGTTTCCAAGATTCAAAATTTGAAGCACCTTCAAGTCTGTCTTATAGTCTGATTCCGTTCACCATTTTGTGGATACAAGTTTTCCAAAATTTATAAAGAATTATGATTTGATCGTCCTTCAATTTAATCGGATTTTCCTTCAAGCGATTAGACTTCTAATGAAGGAACCTCGCTCTGATACCATGTTGAATTTTAGATCAGATTTTAATTTTAATTCCTGTATGTATGTCTTCAAATTTCCAAATTATAATTTATATGTATTCACAAATAAATATTCAATATTTATTATGTTGAACTTGGTTCATGCTCAGTACATAGGTATACACATATGTTATATTATCTGACGACTGAACAAGTCTGCTATTGTTTGACTGAAATAGAGGAGAACGTTGAGACTGTTATATTTATGTGTCGCTGTATCTCTCCAATGGTCAGCAATGGTTATGTATATAAGTGAGTGGAGTCACATCCACGATGGAACATGACTCCACATGGAGTCACGTTCCATCGTGGATGTGACTCCTCAAACCTTTCATTTGCTAGTATAAGTTTTATGCAAACAACTGACGTGATTAACGGTGGTCAGCATAGTAATAATACAGCCGGTGAACTATTCAAACTAACATAGCCCGATCGGTGAACACAATCCAATACAATTATTGACCGAAGCTATAACACATTAACATGATGATTTATACGTTCAACATTTTATGGAAATGCAGTGACATTACACTTTATCATTGTTTAGCTTGTAGATCACTGTCATGGATCTGCTCTCTTTCATGGTAAATACTATTCTCTACAATAAGCTTTCAATCCATCGTCCTAGAAATGATCATGAGTTATTGTGCTTTTTTTACCCTTACAAACAGTCCACTGTCATCTTCTTGTGTCAAAATTGTATGCAGCCCTTGACTGTCACAATGAGAATATCACTGTTGAATGTTTTCAATGCTTTCCATTGTAGATTGAAGTTTGTCATGGCCTTATATTGCTGTTGCCCACTGTTGATACCATCTTTGCTTCCAATTCTTTGTTCCATGTCAACTTGGCTTAAAAATGTCATTTGCTTAAGACTTCTCACTTTCTTTTATGTTCTTAAGACCATGCATTGTTGTTAAGGTTACCAGATTGTGTATGATATGAGAGTCCCTAAGTAATCTGTCATCTCAAGTAGCAACCTGTCAGTTTCTCTTTATGACCTCAGACTAGTCTTTTGTTTTAATCACGATGCTTCATTTTATAGTGCAAACTCCAATATTGTAAGGAATGAGAAATTCACTGTTTTTTGAATCTATAACTGTTTTTTTATTACTGAAGTCCACTGTTATTAAGTATATTGTTCCCACTGTCTTTATGTGGCTTAGGCTATCCTTTGATTCTTGGTAATAGTATCTTGACTATCATATTGATATGTAAAAGAGTACTGTCTTTTTTGCATCACCTTGGATTCATGCTCTGACTGTAACAGTCACTTGTATCACAGCCTCCTGGTGATAGTCACTATCTTTGTGATAGTGACTATCGCAAAGATAGTGACTAATTAATCCAACTTTGTCTCAGATCCATACCTAGTGGAAAACTGGACCTAAACTTGGCAATTTTAAAAATCATAAAAAATAGTGATTTTTGAGAAAGACGATAATAACAGAAGCTAGAGAAGAACATGAATCAATTTGTATATCGATGCCTCACCTTTATGATGTTCACACTTTGATTGAGTATAAGGAAGTCATAGTTTCAAGATTTGACATGTTACAAGATTGGGCTGCCAAGACTATGCAAGTGTGCTCTTGCATTGAAGTTTTCCAAGGCAATGAAAGAAAGGTACAATTAGTTATACATCTTTGATTAAGGACATCAGTGTTATACTCTTTCATTTACATGAATTTGCAGCTCCTATTCATGGAGTAATTAGCGAAATTGAGTTTTCAAATGTTGGCATACATGATGCATTGGCTAAGCATGGTTATTTTGATGATGCTTCTTCCAAGAGGACCGAGTTTGTTTATTTTAGAACAACAGTAATAAATCAGTCCAAAGAAATCCATAACATACACCATTCCATACAAATAAGAAGCAAGACTTCTCTAATTCTGAGTTTATAGTTGATGTTGACAACATTATGAATGAGCATAGTGATTTTATGGGTGTTACTGTTAGTGGATCAGCCACTCATGAATTACTTTTGGGTGTTAAGGAAGACATCTACATGTTGAAGTTAGGTAGCTGCAGGAGCTATCTGCATACCTGCGTTGATGGCATCAGTTTCTTGGTTCTTCTGTTTCATTCCGTGTATGATTGATTTCCTTGGAGACGGTTGTTTCTCTGCTAATTTTTTATCCTATCACCAGAATTTGTCTCCTGTCATGTTCATTGGCTGAAAGGTATGTTATGGTAGAGGCAGCAAAGAGTCTTAACTGCTTTTGAGTATTGTCGGTTATTGTATGTTACGGCTGTTGAGTTTTGAAGAGTCTTAACTGCTTGTAACTGAAGAGCCACATGTGTACGTGGCTGCTGAGTTTGGACAACATATTTATAGCATCCCCATCATTGTAACTAAAGATGTTTGTGGCTATTGTCATCCTCTATGCTGAACGGTTCATACTCATGTCGGATTCCTTCCTTTGATGCCATTCATTGACGTCAATAAAGAAAATGAAACGACACATCTTGGGAACTGCTGTCAGGTCATGCACACGATAATTAGAGATGTAGCGCCTTCCATTATTGTTCGATGGAATTCTGATTATCGCAGGTTATGTAAGTGTAACGTGATTCTGATGTTTGGAGGCATGTTGTCATTAATCAGTTGGTTATTATTTGAGGGTGTATGATTGTGCTTGGATGTTGAAGTGATCATTTTTTGTGACTCTTGTTTTAAAAGGAAGCGGCTGTAATAATGTATCGTGACTTATGAGCATGAGTGATCATTCTATAGTATTGATTTGATGATTCTTTGCGATACATATTGATGTTTGTGGTGTGTTCAGTTATGAGTGTTGAAGTTGTAGTGTTTGGTATTGAATATTATTGTTTTGCAGAGCATATGATTATTTTGCTGATGGAGATAGTGAAAAGTTGATCTTTTTTATCTCTGTATGTAATATTCATTCAGTGTGTAGTTGTGAAAAAGCTCAAGAGTTTATGAGCTGTGATTTTGGACTCTGTTATTATTATTCAATAAAAGAGGACTTTTGGTGTGGCTGAGTTTTTCCCTCAAGTAGGAGGGTTTTCCCAAGGTATCTTTGGTGTTCTTGTGTTTTTTGATTTATCTATTATTTGTTTCATGCTATTCTAGTTCCTAATTTTAACATGGTATCATAGCAGGTTTAAGGAAAGATCCAGAACCAGATTTTTTCAAGCATTGAAGTATTCTTTTCTTCTCTTCTAGTTTGATTCTTTCAGGATTCAAAAAGGTGAATGGACTCAAGGTTGAAGATAAGCTGGATGGTGCATCAAATTTCACATCATCGAAATTCAGAGTTGTGATTACACTAGAAGAAAATGATCTTCTAAACTATGTGAAGGAGGATGTGTCTGAGCCAATCGATAATGCTGAGAAAGCTCAATGGAAGAAGAATAACATTATGGCAAGGAAGATATTGATTGATTCTGTAAAGGATCATCTTGTGTCTATTATATCCAAATTGAATTCAACTAAAGAAATGTTTGGGAGTCTTTAAAGCTTGTATGAATTCAGTAATACCAACAAAGCTTTGCCCTTGAGACGTCAACTCCTCCATATAAAAATGTCTAAAGGAGAATCAGTTAGCTCCTTCATGAAGATTACAGAATTGAAAGATCAACTTAATGCCATTGGAGATTTAATTGAAGATAAAGACTTGGTTATGTTGGCCATGAATGGTCTCCTTCATTCTTGGGTGTCTTTTATTTAAGGCATTAGTGGAAGAGATGAATTACCCAAGTTTGATCGTCTAAGAGCTGATTGTATTCAAGAGGAACTCAGATTAGAAGCAAGAGGAAATGGACGGAAATCTCATCATGAAGAAGATCATGTTCTTGCTACTCATACATCTAAATGGAAAGGAAGAGAAGAGAGAAGAAAAATTTAAGAGGAGTAGAGATAGGAATTCAAATTTAGCTCCTGAACTGAAGGAGGATCTCTCTAGAATCCAATGTTTCAGATGTGACAAGTATGGTCACTTTGCCAAAGATTGTTTAACAAGACCAAAACATCAAGTTGTTGCTGCAAATTTTGATGGTGCTTCACCTCATAAAGAATCTTGTGACAATTCAAAGGGATTTTTATTTTTGGTGCAAAGATCAGGAAAGAACAATTGGTGGTTTGTAAGGAAGATTTAAACAATCATTGAGATAAGAATTTTATTAGCGCGATGTTCAAGTTATTGCATATTAAAAGATTTACTCTTTAATGTTGAATAGTTAAAGATTAGCATTGTTCTTTTAGTTTTTGATATATTCAATATTTTATGAATGTTTAATGTATTCTTTCTTCTATGATTTTGTTACAAACATTAGAGTAGTATTTTATATTATTTTGTTGATATTGTAAATGAAATTGGTGTTTTGTTTTATTGTATATGATAACTGTATGATTTCCAGGTCAGGTTGGCTGAAGTCTCCTATAATCATCATTTCATGTAGTTTGAACTTTGTATTGCTGTGAAAATGTAGTTGCATTCGGAAAACTGAGACAGGAAAATCATTAGTTGGAACAACTTTTCTTATTTATCAGGCCATATCTCTTGTGTGAGATACATTGCTATCTGCATTGTTGGAAGCGTTCTTCAACCTCTGTTGGGCTGTCATTTAGTAATTTGGAACAATCATATAACCGTGATAGAGACAGTCATATCCAAGGCTTTCTTGTCTGATATGAGGAATGGGTTGTTTTTTCTGCAACTTTGAGTTCCAAATCAGATTTGTTCTCTTCAACTGTAGTATAAATTGTATTTAAGCTGCTGCTGTTTTTCAAGAAGAGAAACGTGGTACTTGGGCACTATGTCCAGCTACAAAACAAAGGACATCTCTTGCTAAACAAATTTGCAGATAAGTCCTATCTAATATTATGACTGCTTTGAAAGTTTATGTTTTAAATTGGAATATTTTTAATTGAGTATTATAGGTCCGTGGATAGATTTGTATCGAGTGTATGTGAGTTTATTATTACCCATAAGATAATTGAAAGAAGTATAAAAGATTTCAGCTGCCTTTGTGAAGTTATGAGATTATCTAAAATTGTTATTATTCATTTTATTTGATGAATATTCTAATGAAAGTTGTTTCCTATTATTAGGTTTGATGTCTAAATATTTACTACTCAAACATTTTGATGTTGGCAATTGAAAATTTTATGCATGCAGAGACTCTACAATGGTAGCACAAAGGATCATCTGATAGCACTGTGGCAGTCAAGCTTCAATGGTCATTTCATATCTTTGATGAGGGATCTAAGTATTCTAGGAAATACAACAGATTGACTTAAGCAAATAAAGAGTATTGTGGTCCATCTGTAGAGCCTATCAAATTCAATGATAAGAACGCAGTTGTAGGAGTCTATTGCATGGGTAAACATATTAGGAGACATCTCTCTCTCGAAGAATCTATTTAGATTGTCTTGTGATCAGTTTCTTCTATAAGGAGGAAATGACATTCAGAGGAGAGTTCACTTCCAGAGAATTTCTTTGCAATCTTTGAGGCAGGGATCAAGAGGGAGTTCTATGAAGAAGTGAAGATGTCAGCTAAGTGGGTTGCAATGTTGCAGAGAACATAATTGCACAGTCAATCTAAATTTGACATTGGTAGCTCCGCATACTTTCAACATAGGGTGATTTGGAATGAGGTTAAGGAGGACAATCCTAGACTTTAGCACGTCAAAAGCTACAGAGGTGTGTGTTGATTACAGTTACTCGAAGGAAAGTATTGCAAGCAATCTTTGAATGAGGAGGTTAGGAGGTTGATGCAATTGCTTGAAGATTCAGAGGGAGCTTGAGTGATAGATGGAGATTGCCAAGTCCTTTGCAGATGATCAACAAGCGTGAGAAGCAGTATAGCTTTGAGAGCTCATTGTTTGGTCAAACATTGGAGCCAACTGTAATTTTTTGTGATAATCAAAGCTATGGGAATGTTGCCCCTTTTGAGAGGGAGCCATTGCTGAGAGGGAGTCTCAGTATTCAGCTATTCTTATTATGTGCTATAATGCATTTTTCTCCGAGTTGAAGAAATTTGAAATGAAATCCCTTGTTGCTCTTTCCACTCATGGGAGTAGCCATAGTGGATGCCATGATGAGAGACTCCATGACAACATCACGTTGAATGACTCTGTGATGGGAGCTTGTGTTTATTTCACACATGGGAGCAGCCATGGTGAACATCATGTTGAGTGACTCCATGATGCTATCATGTTGAGAGACTCCATGATAAAGTTTTGAATTTCTTTACACTGGGTGTAGCCATTGCGACTGTCATGTTGAGAGACTCCATGACTTGAGAATTTGGAAAAGATCTCCTTTGCTAAGAGGGAGTGTTGAAGTTAGGTAGCTGCATGAGCTATCTACATACCTGCGTTGATGGCATCAGTTTCTTGGTTCTCTTTCATGCCATGTTTGATTGATTTCGTTGGAGACGGTCATTTCTCTGCTAATTTTTCTTATCCTATCACCAGAATTTGTCTCCTATCATGTTCATTGGCTGAAAGGTATGTTACGATAGAGCCAACAAAGAGTCTTAACTACCTGTAACTAAAGAGCCACATGTGTACGTGGCTGCTGAGTTAGACAACATATATTATAGCGTCTCCATTATTGTAACTGAAGATGTTTGTGGCTATTGTCATCCTCTATGCTGAACGGTTCATACACATGTTGAATTCCTTCCTTTGATGTCATTCATTGTCGTCAAGAAAGATAATGAAGCAACACATCTTGGGAACTGTCATCAGGTCATGCACATGGGAATTAGAGATGTAGTGTCTTTCATTATTGTCTGATGGAATTTTGAGTATCGCAGGTTACGTAAGTGTAACGTGATTCTGATGTTTGAAGGCATGTGGTCATTCATTGAGTTTTGGTTATTAAGGTTTGAGGGTGTATGATCATGCTTGGTTGTTGAAGCGATCATTTTATGTGACTCTTGTTTTAAAAGGAAGAGGCGGTAATAGTGTATTATGACTTACGAGCATGAGTGATCATTCTATAGTATTGATTTGATGATTCTTTTCGATACATATTGATGTTTTTGGTGTGTTCAGTTATGAGTGTTGAAGCTATAGCGTTTGGTATTGAATATTATTGTTTTGTAGAGCATATGATTATTCTGGTGATGGAGATAGTGAAAAGTTGATCTTTATAATCTTTGTATGTAATATTTATTCAGTGTGTAGTTGTGAAAAAGATCAAGAGTTTATGAGCTGTGGTTTTGGACTCTGTTATTATTATTCAATAAAAGAGGATTTTTGGTGTGGTTAGTTTTTCCCCTCAAGTAGGAGGGTTTTCCCAGGGTATCCCTGGTGTTCTTGTGTTTTTTGATTTATCTATTATTTGTTTCATGCTGTTCTTGTTTCTAATTTTAAGACTATATTGTAAATTTAATTTTGGCACCTAATTCTTATGACTGTACAACTACTTATTGGTTGGCATTAGAGCTAAATGACATGGGTTATTTAGTGACAAGTGGCTGTCCTACATAGAAGCTCACTACATCTTCAGAATTGTGTAGATCTGCATCAACCTTTGGTATGCATTGGAGTGTGTGGGAACATGATTACTTGAAAGGTAATCCTTATGAGATGATTCTTCTACATTTGCTTTGGTTAGATGACATCACGTGTGTTGTTGGTTCAAGTTATGATAGCCGGGTTTATTGGCCATTTGTGTTGGTTTCTTGGCATGTGGTAGTTCATTTTCACATTGTCTTGATGTTCTACATTCATGGATGGTTACTTTACGATGATGGTTGAGATACTTCTACATCTCATACAGTAGGTTCTATATTTTGATTTGGGATTTAAGTATTGTCATGGATTATTTATTGTTTCTTATGGATTTTGATGAGTTGCTTCACAACTTATGGCATAATGTTGTTATTATCAGAGTAGCACAGTGGATCGGTGGAACAACATTCCTGATGTTGATATGGGATCCAAGCGTTTGGTCTAAGCAAGTAGGTGCAAATTGCTTGAGGGCAAACAATTCCAAGAAGGGAGGGTTGTAATGTCCCTTTCTTGGGTAGTTCAGACTACTTCAGAGGTTGGCCTATAATAAAGGGTTCTTGTAGGTCAACAGAGTGGTTAGGGAACCCAACCAGGGGTTGTGGAGCTTAGCAGGGAGCTTTATAAGCCTTTTTGGACAATTTGAGATAGTCTCCTATATTTTAAGAGGGGTTCCTATTTTTTAGGGATTGACTGGGAGTTGACTAGAACGCATTAGAAGACCTCAAGGATTATTTTGGAGGCTTTAGTTGCAGTTCCTATTTTTAGGAGGGGATTGTCAATTCGCTTGCTATATTTAGACATCACCAAGGTTTTCAATTTCAGATGGCTAGTTGATGGGGTTTGAATAAAAATTAATTATTGTATAGTCCTAAAAGGTTAGCACCCATAATTGAATGCTTTAGAACCTATTAGGCCCCATTTTGGTGATTTCAAGGTCAGAATGGTTGTTATGCTTGATTCTAGCAAGCTGTCTGTTCTTTTTCTGCCCTTTTCTCTCTCCTCGAGCTCCCCTTGAAATTTGAGCACAGTTTGCCATTGGCGACTTGTCCTTGGGTTTTGGAGCCCAAATTTTGTCTGGGGCTTGCTGTTGGGGTCCTATTTCTAGATTTTCATTTGTGGTTAGCCTGGATCATATTTGAGTCCCGAAATGGAGTTAGTATAAGAACCCCCTATCACTCCTCATTTTGATATCATGAACTATATGCAAGTAAGAGCAATTGGATTCAAGATTTGGAGGTAAGCCCAAGATCAAGATCACCTAGTCTGATTCTTCACAATCATTCAAATCCAAGGCAATCTTCTCCATTTGATGCAAGTTTCTCTTCCATGATAGCCAAGTAGAGGAATTCTCAAATCAAGCAAGAAGATCCATTCATTCATCCATCCTTCTATTTCCTCTTTGCAAGTGTTATCAAGCATATCTACATTCAAGATCTAGGAGTGGCAATCATAGATCTATATTTGTGAGCGCATCCTTGATTATACATCTCGTTCCAGGTAAAGTCTTTGGATTTCAAGCACAGTCAAGCATCTTCATAGATTTGAGTGATTTCTACATCCGTTCATCAGGGTTTTATGCAAGGTGAATCAGCAATTTGCCTTTCTACATTCATTCCTTTATGCAATTTCTTTCATATTTCAAAGTTTCCTAAATACGGGTTGGCCAAGGCAAACCCCTTTCCACAACCTTTTTCCTATTTTTCTATGTGTAGGAATAGGTTACGGAGCCATAGATTCAGATTTGAGAATAGGAATAGTTGCAGATTTTGTGAAAATTTCAGCCGAAAACCTCAGGGACATGTCGCGAAATTCGACCTGTCCCAATACACATTGTCAAACTCAATGTATCCTAGCCACTTTTATCTCAAATTTCTGTCACAGGTCCATTTCATCTTCTGATTTCCATTTTTGTCAGTTTCAGCTCATTATCTCTCTGTTTCAATTTGTTTTCAGCAACTTTTTAGTGACTTTTCTAGTAGACTTATTACATCACTTAATTATTACCATTTCATTCATTACATTACTTAGTGAAGGATAGATCTTGTTCGCAATTAGTGCTTGAGTCACCTCTTAAGCCTATTGGGGGCATTCTTCCTTAATAAAATACATTGTACAAGTATTAAAGTATTGACATTAAAATTTAGTAAAATAAAATAAAGTGATTAATAATGTCACTTTTTATTAAATTATTAAAGTAATAAAAGGACCCCATGTCGAAGGGAGATAATGTTGTTTTAAAAAGGGGGTCATTGAGGGGTATTAGCACATGAATAAAAAATAAATTTAATTAAATAAAGTGGAAACCCTAAAAGGACCAATTAGGGTTTGATGTCAATAAAGTAACATGAGAAAGCATCATTTCGTTACTATGAGATCAATTTCGGAATTTTTTCATACAATAACTCTTGCTAGGCATTTTCTGAGGATGAAAACCCTTGGAGAATTGTGAATTGGACAAACACTCAGTTCACCATTGAGGAGAATCTATATAGGGTTTCCATTTGTGCTACAGTGGATGATTCATAGGCAGATTTTACAAGTTTTCTTACAGCAATAGGGTTTCTAGGGTTTAGTGAATTCAGATCAGAATTATTTAATAAATAAGAAATGTCACTTGGAGATCGGTTGGGCATTGTTTGATGTGTTTTTTGCAAGATTTCCTCTACGAGTTGTTTGCAACAAATACATAATAATTTATGAGCTAATTTTGAAGGGTTGCAGCTTCCTAAGCCAATTGTACCATTCACCTTGCAGCCATACCACTCTTCCTGCGAGCCGTACCATCTAGATTTGACATTGGGAATTGGTGCAAATTTCGTTATCAATACTCATCATCAACAGATTCAGATTCATTAGAAAATCAGGAATAATTTGTGGATCAGTTTTCTTATGCTCATTGAGGATTGCTAGTCTGAGGTTCACAGCCTTTCTTGCAAGTCAGGTGTAGGGTTTAGCATTTCCATTGTTTCTTCCATTATTTCTTTTCAATAATTATTGTTGATTAGAAACAAAGCATATGGCGCCACCTTAGCAAGTAGGATGCCCCTATTCTTGTGACTCCTCAGTTTCATCAATAAAATTCATAAAGTGGTTGAGCGCTGATTTCTTGGTATGCTTCCCTCACTATTTGAAATTGCAAATATTGGGTTCAAATTGCTGCTATAAATATAACAGAACTCAAAATTTTTATATCAGTCCTTTATATATTTGCATTTTGGAATCAAGCGCATTGTATCTTGCATATGATTCATGGTTAAAAACCCAAACAATCACTTGGCATTGAAAACTCAAACAAAACCCTTGCAAATAAACTCAAAAGGAAAAAAAATATATCAGAAAAATCAGAACAGATGTTGGAGGGGATATTTCATGATGCATCACCTTCTATCTCCTCATGTGCTGTTAAACTTGAAAGAAGCACTATACTGTAGAGATTGAAGTTTCTTTGATGGAATTGACATCAAACCATATCTCAATTTGTATCAAGATGTAATGGCAAGAAAGATTTCAGTTTAATTAAATTGGGGTCCATTTGGTTGCTCGAATTAAATAACACTGGAATTGTCAAATCCCAGTATTTGACAATTTTGGAAGT
This sequence comes from Chamaecyparis obtusa, assembly GCA_027943335.1. Taxonomy (NCBI): domain Eukaryota; kingdom Viridiplantae; phylum Streptophyta; class Pinopsida; order Cupressales; family Cupressaceae; genus Chamaecyparis; species Chamaecyparis obtusa. The sequence goes on along the minus strand of BSBK01002798.1, from coordinate 1,048,201 downwards.
TTTAAATCCGGAAAACAGTTTTTGGAATATGGCTGGAACCATTTGGTTCACCTGGAATTCATAATGAGAAGATGGAAAATGTTGTTTGCATATGGATTTCAAAATATTATAAATTTTGCTTTACCCGCAATACCCATTTAAGTGGAATTGGAATTGATTTTCCAATTCCACCTATTTAGATGGAAGATTCAAATGCTGGTTTTGGGGGTAAATGGGAATTAACAAATCCCAATTCCAGTCTAATTCCAGCAAACAAAAAGTCCAATCAATAACACTACCAAAGGAAAACATTCTTACAACCCAAGATAATTGTTCAATCTTAAAGGAGGCACATAAGCAAAGAATCTCAAAGAAATACAAAGGAGCATAATCAATGCTTTGAAAGCCACAAGCTACAAAAATATTTTGAGATGCATTTGAAAGATAAAAAGGATGATAATCTAGAAGAACAAAAATTTATTTTCCAACAAATGGATGGTATGTTAAATATTGTAAGGTGACATGGAGAGCTCAAAAAGAGCCAAGTACATAGGAGACAAACATAAATTTGTACAAGTAAATAGTAAAAGAAAAATAATTGAAGTTTGTGAACAGTAACATGACGAGAAAACTAATATATTTAGGGAAGAACAATCTGAAATTAAACTTCATTAGAGATAAAATCAATTAGAGAGTAGTGTTATAGCAACCTAATATCTAGAATATGGAAATCGATTGCACGAACATGAGTTAGAGGTGGAGGCCCCTCCCACAATGATTACAAGAACATAACTATTCACTTTATAGGTAGTTAAGGAAGGTAATGAGAAAATGGGTATAGATTAGGCTTGTGACATGGATGAGATGTAGGTAGAATATTTAAAATGAGAAATGAAAATTCCTGCTCCTCACATAAAGAAAATATTCAACAACATTCAACATGGGTTTACAAAAGATTGGGCAACCAATTGTAATGTCCCCATTCTGAGCTAGCATCTGAGTTATTGGATTTAGCCAATTTCCAGGTCCTTGTAGGCTAATACTAGTGATTAGAGGACCTTGTTGAGGGTTATGGCTCCGTTTGGTGGGACTTACTATTTATAGTAAGTCAAGGGATGGTTCCAATGAGCTCAGGTGAGTTAGAGGAGTTGAATGATGCTCTCCGTTTATATTTTTGGCTTTCGGTTTGGGCTCTAAGAATCTTGGAGGGAGCATTTATTTTTAGTAAGTCACCTCATCAGCTTCATTCATCATCTTTCTTCATCAGGATCACGCCTGTGCTGTTAGATTTCGATTTTGATGCTTCTTTGGTCATTTTTGCAAGATGAATGAATTATGACTACTATTTAATTTAATTGGCTAAGGGTGCTATTTTTATTGGGATTGCACATTGGACACCTTGGTGTTATAGCTCATTGGAACCGGGTTGACAATTTTTAAATCTTGAGCACATAAAACAGGGACCTTGTGTCAGAATATCATTATATTAATGAAAAAGTCATTTTTGGAGCAATGGGGGAGTTTAAATTAATAAAGTGACTTTATTATATGTCATCTTTAAATTATAACATAAAGTAGGTTTATGAGAAATGAAATTAAAAGTAAATTAAAGGAGATGAAGACAAATGAAAATTGATTATTATAAAAGGGGATTTAGATTTCATTTCATTCATTCATAGACTTGTTTTTATTGAAAATTGGAGAGAGGAGAAATGACTAGGGTTTGAGGACTGATTCCTCATTGTGCAATTTGAATCATTATAGGTTAATGGTGAATTTTGCAACTGAATTCTGAGAATACAATTTTGGTACTGTGTATTCGAATTTGATATTGAAGTATATCAAATTTGAAGATATTTGAATAAGTTCTGAATTATAATTGGTGATTCGATTTTCTTCTTGGTGGTCATTGTTTGGTAGAAGTCTGTTCTTCTACATGAGGTGCAATCTATCTGTTGGCAGCATATGGTAAATAAGTGCTGCAGAGCTCACTGATTAGAAGCTGCGAAATCATCTGGAGGCTGGCGTAACCATTCCCAGCTTGTGCGTATTTCACCTTGAGGCTGCGTTTCACTCACAGTAGGCTGTGATTATTATTTTGGAAGCTCCGGTTATTATGTTGGAGGCTGGATGTTTGGCTAAAGGCTGCAACTTTAATTTGGGAGGGTGTGACACCTCTACCAACAGCAACATTCACTTTCTAGTGGCTGCGTTCTTTCCTTGGCATGCCACGATTTTCTTAAAAAGGTGCTTCTATTTTTTTAATTAATGTTATGTTATCCAAACATTAAACATTTACTGAGTTTGATTATTTGAGAGATTGGGAGTTAAAATAATTGGTTGATATTGTTAATTCAAATTCTGAAATTTTTTTATAAAATTCATATTTGTTCAAACTCCAAAACAAATTGCAAGCAAATTGGGAAAAAACATCAAATTGATTTTAAAAAGCCAGCCAGGCTCTTCACACCAATCAAGTAGTACCTCTCTTCAGGAGTGGATATGCAAACAATTCTACTGACTACTAGATCATCATGATCAATCTTTTGTTTGCAAAGCTGTTTGGAAGAATGGTTGAGCATAAAATCCATATATTATAAAACCTTAACATATAAGATTTGTGTCAATTTGGTTGACTTACTATTTTTAGTAAGTGGTATTTTAGGTATGGCCTGGATTAGCAAGGTGTTTGCACAAAGCATCAGATGTTTCAGGAGTGAGTCTCAGGGAATCTCCAGTTTGAGAGACTTACTATTTATAGTAAATCTATTTTTAGCAGCTGGCTATTTTTGGCAGTGGGTTATTTCCGGCAGGGCAGTTGGTGTTTGAGGCTCTGGTGTCGGAAATGAGTTGTTTTAGTCAGCAGAATTCAGAGGCTTTTGGTTTTTAAAGTTATCATTATTAAATTAAATTATTTTAATTTAATAACTTTAATACTTTATAACTTTAATGTTATAAAGTGAAGAGGTCATTTAAAAGCCTTTTTTAATGAAAAAAGTGAAATTGTGCTTTTTTCCGAAAAAGCTATATATTCTACTCGAAAAAGCACTTTCATTCATTCATTGTTGATTTGATAAAATTTATAAAGTCTCTTGGTTGTGAGAACCGGCTAGGGTTTTGAGGACTGATTCCTCTTCTGGCAATTTGAGCCATCACAGATTGGTGGTGAATTTTGTAGGTGCTGATTCTGAATTAAATCCAGTGCTGATGTATATTGGGTTTATGAGAAGTTTGTTCTATAGACAAATCAATTTATTCATTCTGGGGTTTGATTTGTCTTCTCACTGGAGTTCTGAAATTGTTTGGAGATGTTTTGTGTTTCTTCATTTGGTAATTGCATTCGAATTTGCTGAGGTTGTTTTTATTGGGAAATCTGTTGTTAATTAATTGCTGATGTTGCAATTAATAAATTGGTGTTCGGGTTTTTGGTGAAGTTATTTCTACAGGTGAATCATTTGTTCTTAGGATTCTGAATTGTTTCATGGCTGAGGTTTAATAATTGATCGAGAGATTGGCAGAGATCTTCTTGTAGATGCTGAATTAATTATATTGAGATTGAATTCACAAAATCTAGAAACCCACATTAATTACATGGCTGTGTTTTTTAATTGGGAATTTGAGGAGCTTCATTGTTTGCTCACGTGACTGGAAAACAGGGTCAGATTAATACTTTTGCTGAAACCATCAATACAGCAAGCCAACCTCATGATATTACATCTTGTCGTGAATGTACAGGCTGGAGTTAGGGCGTTAGAGAATTGTGGTATGTTTTTATGAAAGACATTATAAAATTACAAGCATTTTCGGATTGCCAAGTGCCTTTGAATTTTTTATATTAATTGAAATGCTTATATATTCTATTTGTAATGAGAAATGAGAATCAATTAAATTATTAAAGAATGTCATTTTGTCTTGGTTGGATTATTTTGAATTTGTGGAAGTTGAATTTAATTGCAAATTAAAAGTTTCTGAGCAAAGGGTTTGCAAAAATTATAAATTCAAATTAGTAGTTAGAAGAGTCAGCTTGGGTTCTTCACAGTGGTATCAAAGCTTTGATCTTGCCAGCCTGGAGGGTATGAGGATTTAGCAATGGCATATAGGTTTGTGCCTGGCATGCATTATGTCCGCAGGGGTAGAGCTTCACCCCCGCTAGAAGGAAATGAACAGGGTCCACAGGTTGATCGTGCAGGCAACAGGCACAGAGATAATATTGGCAATGATGTTGATAGGGAAGCCAAAGATGCTTTTAGAAATTTAGTAGAAGGTCAGCATCATGTTGCAAATGCATTGCAACAACTTTCAGACACTCTACAACGCATCGTATTACTAGGAGATCATGCTAGAGAGAGAGGTGCGAGGAGTGTTTCAGTTAGATCACATAGGTCACGAGCAGATAATATGCGTGATTATAGAGCTGACTGTACAGGTATTTATGATAGGCCTCTTTGTTCTACTTTCTTGAGGCCTGAGCTGGATGCAGTTAGTAAAGAGACAGAGCCGACACCATTCGTTGATGATATGGTGGCACAGTTTGTAGAGTGGAATGATCTTCTAGAAGCAATTAAGAAGAATTTGAATTTTGACAGGTATGTGATACAGAAGAGAGAGCATTCCAGAGGCTCTTATCGGGATGATGGGGCTATGACAGACTTGCTTGAGGCCAGTTGCGTTGAGTCTCATCATATCCATGAGACAGGGGCTCGTGATCAGGAGAATGCTGAGGCCATGATAGTCACTTGTGATGGCAGCCCTACATCTACTGGTAGCAATGAAGTTACCAACAATATAGGTTTTGATTTTTATGAGAGCGGTCCTATGTTTGAGCCTATTGATGACGTTGATGACAAGGCTAGTGTAGAGGATATTGTGGACATCACTATGGGTTTTGACTCACATGATGTGAGTGTTAGTTTTCAGGATTGCATGCTAAATGCGAGTTCTTCTAATTTTGATTTCTATGACAGCAGTGAGTCCCATTGGCAGCGGCATGAGATATCAAAGGTTTTACAGGTTGGTAATATTGGCATCGATGATGTGGACACTACTGATGTTATGTATGAGGATGATTCATGCTGCAGCAAGTCTGGTATATCGTATGGGATATTGGATGATGATAAGCCCCAGGATCATAGTTTACAGGGACTTATTGTAGATAGTGAGGATTCTCAGGGACATGAGTCAATTCAAGTAGAGAAGATTACACATCATGTCTCTTGCAGTTCGCAGATTTTGAGCTCAGATCAACTGATGGGAGCAGTTCACTTTGTGAACAACCCGTTATTTGATGTGGATGTCGTTATGACTTATGACAATCCGCTGTTTAAGCTTAGTGATGATCCCTTACAGGCGTTGTACGATCATGATGATGATGATGTTTGGGATCTAATTTGTACACCTGATCATCAGGTAGATTACGCAGGAGGCCAGCCAGGCCTAGCTGAACAGTTTATAGAGGTGTACACGGTGAGGAGTGCTTATAGCTTTACATTCGATCCTCACGTTCAGGACATCTATCAGTCACAGTTCTTCAGGGCACCCTTTTGATGACTGGTATGATGATTTGATTAGCTCGGAGACTGGGAGAAAGTCCAGTATGTTGGTTGAGTTACTTCTATGTGAGTTACCCTCAGTTGAGTTTCTCCCACGAGGCGATCCTGTTGCAACATCATCAGTTCAGGTGTTGAGTGCAATTTTTCAGTTGCTGGTGTTGGTATTGTTGATTTTGTTGACTTCTTTACAGGAGTATGAGGTGGATCAGGACATTACTCATGACCATCCTTGGGATCTGGGTGGATTGTGATTTGGCTTGTTTTCCCTGATTGCTTGAGGACAAGCAACCTTGGGAAGGGAGGATTGTAATGTCCTTGTTTTTCAAACTTCGGGATTAGCTTGGTTTGGTGACCCTTGCAAGCTAATCAGGTGTTCAGAGGGGGTCAAATTGTGGAGCCAGTGTTGGGACTCTATTCTGGAAGTTTAGTTTATGATATCTGCTCTTCGTTTGGGTCAATTTGGTTGACTTACTTTTTTTAGTAAGTGGTATTTTGGGTATGGCTTGGATTAGCAAGGTGTCTGTACGAAGCGTCAGATGTTTCAGGATTGAGTCTCAGGGAATCTCCAGTTTGAAAGATTTACTATTTATAGTAATTCTATTTTTAGCAGTTGGCTATTTTTGGCAATGGGTTATTTTCGGCAGGGCAGTTGGTGTTTGAGGCTCTAGTGTCGGAAATGAGTTGTTTTAGTCAGCAAAATTCAGAGGCTTTTGGTTTTTAAAGTTATCATTATTAAATTAAATTAAATTATTTTAATTTAATAACTTTAATACTTTATAACTTTAATGTTATAAAGTGAAGAGGTCATTTAAAAGCCTTTTTTAATGAAAAAAGTGAAATTGTGCTTTTGCCGAAAAAGCTATATATTCTACTCGAAAAAGCACCTTCATTCATTCATTGTTGATTTGATAAAATTTATAAAGTCTCTTGGTTGTGAGAATCGGCTAGGGTTTTGAGGACTGATTCCTCTTCTGACAATTTGAGCCATCACAGATTGGTGGTGAATTTTGCAGCTGTTGATTCTGAATTAAATCCAGTGCTGATGTATACTGGGTTTATGAGAAGTTTGTTCTGCAGACAAATCAATTTATTCATTTTGGGGTTTGATTTGTCTTCCCGCTGGAGTTTTGAAATTGTTTGGAGATGTTTTGTGTTTCTTCATTTGGTAGTTGCATTCGAATTTGCTGAGGTTGTTTTTATTGGGAAATCTGCTGTTAATTAATTGCTGATGCTGCAATTAATAATTTGGTGTTCGGGTTTTTGGTGAAGTTATTTCTACAGGTAAATTATTTGTTCTTAGGATTCTGAATTGTTTCATGGCTGAGGTTTAATAATTGATTGAGAGATTGGCAGAGATCTTCTTGCAGATGCTTAATTATATTGAGATTGAATTCACAAAATCTAAAAACCCACATTAATTACATGACTGCGTTTTTTAATTGGGAATTTGAGGAGCTTCATTGTTTGCTCACGTGACTGGAAAACAGGGTCAGATTAATACTTCTGTTGAAACCATCAATACAGCAAGCCAACCTCATGATATTACATCTTGCCGTGAATGTACAGGCTGGAGTTAGGGCGTTAGAGAATTGTGGTATGTTTTTATGAAAGACATTATAAAATTACAAGCATTTTCGGATTGCCAGGTGCCTTTGAATTTTTTATATTAATTGAAATGCTTATATATTCTATTTGTAATGAGAAATGAGAATCAATTAAATTATTAAAGAATGTCATTTTGTCTTGGTTGGATTATTTTGAATTTGTGGAAGTTGAATTTAATTGCAAATTAAAAGTTTCTAAGCAAAGGGTTTGCAAAAATTATAAATTCAAATTAGTAGTTGAGAAGAGTCAGCCTGGGTTCTTCACAGTGTGAAGAGCCTAGCTGGCTCTCAATAGAAATCTAGTTTTTTCCCAATTTTAATTGCAATTTCCAAGAGTCCCAAAACATTTATAACCAGTTCGCAATTTTTAATTAAAATTGTAGATATATATTTACTGAATTTATCCAACTAAAATACCAAGCAGCAGCAAACTTAAAATTACCTCATATATTTATCAATGATGATGATATTTGAACAGCAGATCATTACAAATGTTAGAAAGAATTTGCAGCACCTTAGTTTCATGATGTGACTGCTGCAGACTAAAACGCAGTCTATGAAGAATTGTCGTCAGCTATCCAATGATTCCCTTTGCGGATGGAAACTTCAAATACCAACCAAAGTGGAGTCATGGTTTGAACATAACAGCTATAGCCCTGTTAATACTCACATCCTTGCAATGGCATAGCACTCCAAACCAAAATGCAGCCTTCTAATAAATGAACACCAGCAATGTACGACTAAGCTATTAATTCCGTACGGCTCTGAGAATCAGTACAGATTGGGATAAAATCAAAAGTCTAGCAATCACTCGCACTCCAACAACGAACAGCATGAACAAATCTGCAATCTTGGTTGTTTCCTCCGATGAAAAGAACCAATCACCAATCCTCTACGAATTTTTCAAACCCTTTCTTCAATTTCCAGATTTCTACTGTAGCACTTGAACAAATTCAATAATCTTCTACAAACCGGTATACAACAGCACCAATTTGTATTTCCTCAAATAAAATCAGAATATAATTCTCAGAATTCCAGTATTAAATCTCAATAGATTTCATAATTCATAGATCAAACCCCAGCAAGAGACAAATTTAGATTCCTTGAGAACAAATAATTAATTTGCCTGTAGAATAAATTTCACATAAACCCAGTATACATCAGCACTAAATTTAATTCAGAATCAACAGCTGCAAAATTCACCACCAATCTGTGATGGCTCAAATTGCCGGAAGAGGAATCAGTCCTCAAAACCCTAGCTAGTTTCTCACAGCCAAGAGACTTTATAAATTTTATCAAATCAACAATGAATGAATGAAAGTGCTTTTTCGAGTAGAATATATAGCTTTTTCGGAAAAAGCACAATTTCACTTTTTTCATTAAAAAGGCTTTTAAATGACCTCTTCACTTTATAACATTAAAGTTATAAAGTATTAAAGTTATTAAATTAAAATAATTTAATTTAATAACGATAACTTTAAAAACCAAAAGCCTTTGAATCTTGCTGATTGTTCAAACTCATTTATGATATTAGAGCCTCAAACGCCAACTGCCTTGCTAGAAATGACCCACTGCCAAAAATAGCCAACTGCTAAAAATAGACTTACAATAAATAGTAAGTCTCTCAAACTGGAGATTCCCTGAAGCTCAATCCTGAAACATCTGACACTTCGTGCAGACACCCTGCTAATCCTGGCTATACCCAAAATACCACTTAATAAAAATAGTAAGTTGACCGAAAAGACCCAAACGAAGAGCAGACCTGATAAACTGAATCCCCAGAATGGAATCCCAACACTGACTTTGACATTTGACCCCCTCTGATCACCTGATTAGCTTGCGAGGGTTGCCAAACCAAGCTAATCCCAAAAGCTTGAAAAACGGGGACATTACAGTATACATGCATGTTTTATCCATGTTCTCATAGGAACACTAAAAATTTCCCTATATTATTTAAATTTTCCCTATATTTTAAGTAGCCATCCTCTAGCTGTCCCCAAATTGGCTAAAAAAGAAATCAGTGTCCTAGAAACACATCCCCCCATCCTAGAAAGTTGGGGCAACCTTGAAAAAATAAATGGTATAACAGCCAATTGGAATCTCCAAATGAATTTTGAAGTTTGATTTTAGCTGCTAGAAATGTATTACAATAAAATAAATTAGTAAATTCACTCAAAACTGTAGATTTGTAGTTGCTTGGCATTTCAAAGGGCTGGAAATTAGCATGGAAGCCCTCCAATGAGATTTTGAGCTCTTTAATCTGTTCCATTTGTTTTTATTTTATTTCTGAAATCACATTAATCCTAAGTTACCAATTTTGGTTTTGATACATGTTTGGGTTTGTGTACGTGGGTTTGGCAATTGTTTTCTTTGGGTTCGGATTCGACACAGACACACATACTGTAATGTCCCTTGTCGGAACCTTGCTTAAATTTCTCATTTAAGCTTTGTGTGAACTAATTTTCTGTATCTTTGTTCTTAATCATAGATGAAATACTTATATTTCATCAATAATAGATTTGTTTATTTATAGTTAATCTTCTTGTTAATTTATATCTTGATATATCATATTTAATTTATAAGATATTATTATTTAACGATATATTATATTTTGATTATTATTTATCTTAAATATTTTATATGATATTAAACAACCAAGAATACTGGTTATGTAATGTCTCTTCTTATTCTCCTTTATGTGATTTCCTACAAAACCGGCGTTAGTACAAAATAATATGTAACATTTATATGACTCATACTCTGCTCTACGTTAGTAAGGGGGAGATTTGATTCGTAAGGCTGCCTCTAGGTCAGGCTTCACAAAATTCCCGATTCTCGGCTTGAGGGATATAAGATCTGCTCTAAGCAACTGGGCTATCGACACGTCATCCCATAGAGCACTGCCCATAAGAATCTCTTGGAAGCACTAATACATTCCAAGCCTACACATATGCATATGACTGCCAATCAGTATATATACTGCCTACGTGAGATTATAATAATCTCGAGACTAGGGAAACTATAACAATCTCCTCTAGCCCCCTCCAGATATGGGGATCCATCTCTAATAAATATAAGATTCATTTTATATGGAATCCATATCATCATTTTTGGTGAGATTATAACAATCTCGAGACTAGGGAAACTATAACAATTTCCTCTAGTCCCCTCCAGTTATGGGATCCATCTTTTAATGAATATAAAATTCATTCTCTCTATGGTCCCATATCATCAATTTGGGGTGCACATATAAATGTACCATAAAATGTAAATTCACAATCATATATTCTGATTTATAAAAGAAATCCAAAAAAACATTAATACCTATAACATAATCTTATAGGTCTCCATTGCACATGTAAAAAGATGAATTTATTATTGACATTTTATATCTAGCAAAAATAAACTTTTGAATATATATATATATATATATATATACTGAAATTAATAACATTACCAGTAATCGACTGCAATGTTCGTTCCTTCGTATTTCTTTTTATTCCCTGTGATATCCTTATATTCCATTGAATATTATTTTGTCTGCTTTGTTTTTATCTTTTTTGTTTTCTTAATCCATCTTTAACTCCTCTTCTCTCCTCTTCTTTTTTTTTCTTTCAAATGAACTCTCCTCTCTTTTATATCTTAATTTGAAGGAGTCACATATCTTTATTACATATCTCTTGACTTTTCATTAGATTTAGTTAATTTATATTAAACTTATTTATTTTATGTTTATTATCATTTATTATTAAATCCTATTTAAAAAGGCAACATACTTTCTACAATATTCTCTCTTGTAGTAAATTTTATTTATTTATTCATTCATTTTAATTTTATTATTATTTAATTATTTTAAATCTTATTTTTGATAATAGATTATATATATGTTATTTTTAATATCACATGCATATGGACAATGAATTAATGTTTGAAATTTTGAATTAATGTCTCAATTGAACGCAAATCTTATATGTTAAGGTTTTATAATATATGTGCATGCTTTATCCATGTTTTTATATATATATAATGTATACATGCATGTTTTATCCACGTTCTCATAGGAACACTAAAAATTTCCCTATATTATTTAAATTTTCCCTATATTTTAAATAGCCATCCCCTAGCTGTCCCCAAATTGGCTAAAAAAGAAATCAGCGTCCTAGAAACATATCCCCCCATCCTAGAAAGTTGGGGCAACCTTGAAAAAATAAATGGTATAACAGTCAATTGGAATCTCCAAATGAATTTTGAAGTTTGATTTTAGCTGCTAGAAATGTATTACAATAAAATAAATTAGTAAATTCACTCAAAACTGTAGATTTGTAGCTGCTTGGCTTTTCAAAGGGCTGGAAATTAGCATGGAAGCCCTCCAATGAGATTTTGAGCTCTTTAATCTGTTCCATTTGTTTTTATTTTATTTCTGAAATCACATTAATCCTTAGTTACCAATTCTGGTTCTGATACATGTTTGGGTTTGGATACGCGGGTTTGGCAATTTTTTTTCTTTGGGTTCGGGTTCGACACACACACATACATAGCCATGCATAGCAAAGATATCCATCTCATGTGCAATATCTAACATGTAGACATGTCTCCTCACACTCCCATGCAACTCAATAGCTGTTGTAGACCATGCCAAATCTAAAAGTGCGATGGAAACCCATGTAGGACAGCTACTAACCACGTAAGAATCTATGAAGATTAATTCACCAATCAATAAATGAACAGCTGCCATGTAAAATGAAATTGATGACAAATGCAAAGATGAACTACAGATGCCTTCATTGCCCATCAAATACAACTCTTGAATGGCGGATTCACTACAAGTGTCATCAACAAATGCATCAACTCCATGCTGAAAATTATCATCATCAACTGAAAATTCAGAATTAGACATCCCATGTTTCTCATCATCAATGGAGTGGTGAATGTCATGAATGTGTCAAAGATGAAGCTTGGCTTGTTGTGCTATCAATATGGCTTGCCTTTCTCTTTCTAGCCATCGTCCATTCAACTTTTGGGACTTCTCTACATCAGCTGCTCTAAAATGCAAAACATCAGTCATATGACAAGACACATCATCAAAATTACTATATCTCATGCTTGCATCTTGTGTACCAACGATAGTAGAATCTATATCACTCATTTCTCCATGATTGGAGGTTGCAATATCATGAAAAAGATGAGGTATATCACGGTTGTCCATGATCAGAAAAATGGGACCGGTTCCTTCCTTTTTTTCTATATCTTTGAAATCTTCGATGTCAAAGCAAGCAAACACACTTTTAGCTGTCCTATCCTTTGTCTCATTCCTCAGTGCCTTAAGCACCATATGTTTACCCATGTGAGTAAACTCCAACTCCATTTTGTTGAAGTCTTCCACCATACACATAACTCTTTGTCCTTTACCAATTCCTTTTAACATGAAAGGATGATATCTAGGAACACCGGAAAAAAAATCAATCATACCATGTGTTTTGTCATCATTTTTATCATTCTCAAGCTCCAAATGTGGCTGCTGCCCCTGATCCCTATCATTTCCCACCAAAGTAGAATCGTGGCCCTTATCATCTTCCATAAAATTGTATATAACACTTGTGGCCGATCCATCAAGTGTGTATCTAATATCATCATTGTTTTGAGCCTTCAAAGGGCTCTCTAAAAGAGGAAAGTCATGAACTTCATGATGCAAACTAGATACACATACTGAATTTTCTGAATCGTACCTCTTCTCTTGTTCACGCACAACAACATGATCTTCTTGTTTGCTTACCTCAAGAAGTTCTTCCTTTGCATGCTCAACTTGTATACATCCTTCCCTTGGAAGAAATAATGATCTAATGTATGATTCTCTTTGTTTCCTTACATTATCTAGCTGATTGCATCTTTCCTTGATCTCTTGCAAGTGTTGTCCTGCTTAGGCAGCCAGCATGTTGGCCTTCTTAGCTCTTTGTAACCACCCATCACACCTATCTTGTGTCCTTTTAACAACTTCCATGGTATGATGTACAAAATCAGAACTTTTGTGGCTTGAATCCACAATATACAAATAATGATCTAATGTATGATTCTCTTTGTTTCCTTACATTATCTAGCCGATTGCATCTTTACTTGACCTCTTGCAAGTGTTGTCCTGCTTGGCCAGCCAGCATGTTGGCCTTCTTAGCTCTTTGTAACCACCCATCACACCTATCTTGTGGCCTTTTAACAACTTCCATGGTATGATGTACAAAATCAGAACTTTTGTGGCTTGAATCCACAATATATGCTTCATGTTTAACACACAAAACTTCAGTGCCAACATCAGGTGACTCCATAACATTTCCATCTCCATGTGTATGGGTAACCGGTTCATCATTCTGCAACAATGAGGTACTGCTGTTGCAAATCAGAAAATCAAGTCTTGTTTCATATCTGTGTGGTGTACTCAACATCCTTAAACTCCTCTCCCCTCCTTGATGCATGCTCTCTATCAAGCGCTGGTTCAATATGTGTCTCCCAATCACATGCCTCAAGGTTAGATTCATTCTTCAAATCATTGTCATGCTGTGATAGATTATATCAGACCTCTTGTAGGTTGAATCTACATCAAAAACATCATGTCTAACTCTTGAATCTTGAGAGCCATCTTTGGGAGGCTCAAGAACACTTATAGGATCATTCATGGAAACAACAAGATGGTTCATCTCTTCACATGATTTTCCTATAATGATCTTAAGATCACCAACAAAAAACTTAGAGAACTTCTCTCCTGAAGCAATTTGTTTTTCGTTCTCTTTTTTAGCTGGATTTTCCTATAATGATCTCAAGATCACCAACAAAAAACTTAGAGAACTTCTCACCTGAAGCAATTTGTTTTTCATTCTCTTTTTTAGCTGGCCCATGTAATGTCCCCGTTTTTCAGGCTCTTGGGATTCGCCTATCATGTGACCCTCGTAGGCTAATGAGGATGGACAGAGGGCCTCTTACAGTGGGCATCTACTTGAGGATTCAGTATGCTTTGATTTGGCTTTCGTTTGGCGTTATTCGGACTTCATTTGCTATAGTTTTGCCACGTTTACTATTTATAGTAAGCTTGATGTTGTTCAAGAAGGACCCTTTCTATTTTTGGAAAATGCATTTGGTCACATGGGGAAATAATACGTGTGACTCCTCTTTCAGATGACATTAAAAAGATCATTATTTTGGGAGTTATTATTATTTTGGTGGCCAAGTTATTATTAAATCATTAAATGCCTTATTATAAAGTTATAATTTAACTTTATAATTTCACTTAAGTTGAGGGTTGAGTCATCATGGGAAGGGGCCATTTATTTAATTAATTAATGGAAGCCTAAGCCAAGGTATTATTTTAAAGTATTGGAGTAAATGAATTATTAAAAGGAAAAGTATATTTATTTATCCCACATTGGTAAGAATTGTGTTTGAGCTCTTACAAGAAAGACTAAAAAGGGACTTGAGAGCTCATTCTAAGATATTCATTGTTGATTTGATAAAATTTATTAAGTTCTTGGCTGTGAGAAATGACTAGGGTTTGAGGACTGATTCCTCTTTGTGGCAATTTGAATCATCACTGATTGATGATGAATTTTGCAAATTGAGTTCTGAAAATTCGTTCTGAATCTGTGGATATCATTCTTGGTGCTAAAGTATACCAAGTGTGTGAAGATTTATTGAATTACATCTGAGCTGAGAGTTTAATATATTCTGGGAATTGGAATTCTATTTTTTCAAATTCATGGGAAGCTGGATTGTTTCCATGACCTGTTGAAATGGTTAGCAGGAGGCATCCTGACATGTGAAACAAATCTTCTCTCTTCTCATTTTATTCTTACTCTTTTTGGGATACCTTGCAACCTGTAAACTCGAAGAATTCAGCTTCTTTTCAATCACTATCTCCAACTTGTCTTTAAGACAATACCTCATACTACCTTGCTCTTGATAATCCTTTGATTCATCATACTTAGGACTTGTGTCTTGGTGAACCCTTGTACTGGACAAATCAACCTTTGCTTTCTTTTTTAAGCTGAAAGATATTCACCATATTTTGTCAACAACTCTCCTTGTTGAAAAGTTTGATTCAATTCTAATAAGCATTCTAACACATGCATATGATGTTGTCATCTTTCCCATAATGAACTAATATTCTGTCCACAAATACAATCCACTGATTCTACCCAACAGGATGGCAGAATCCAAACTTTGATACCATTGTAAGACCCTCCTAAAGAATCTTGCCCAAATTTTCAGCTTCTCAGTCTAAGTTATTTTGTCAAACAGTTGGGTTGCAAACCATATATGTTTCTGATTTAAATGAGGAAGGTTGAGTTTGCGAGCATTGAATGAAATATGCACATTTACACTTTAAACAATACAGTTGTGATGTTCAGAACACTAAGGCCGCATTTAAAACATAGAGAAACAAAACCTCTTCCAGCACACAAAGGAAATATTTGCAGAGAAGTCTAACCTTTATATTAAACAGATATCATTTACAGTACTCATCACACATGAACAGCAACAACTGGAGCCAATGTATCTGCTATCTAAATGCTGAGATACCACACAAGGACTTCTTTTAAAGCACAGTTTTGAGCATTCATACAGCAGCACTCTTTTATTCACTCTGTTCAGTATGATCTGCAAACAACTCTTCTATTCCCTTGACATAGAATTATCTTCATGAATCCTTCCAGTTACTCTTTTGTGTATCAGCAGTGCTTCCCAGTTGCTCTCAATGCTCAAACACCAAATGCTAGGAATCTCAAAGTAGTCTCATTATATTTTGTTGAGTTATTCAAATGATATACCACCCAGAAACATACTTGCTTCAACATATCAGAAGATTTATTTCGACATTCTAAACTCAGGGCAGAGGTTGAACCAATAGAAATGCTGCTTCTTTAAATATTTCACCCAAAACTATATCAAAACTTTATGACCAAACATTATGTGCTTGTACAAATTTCTCGACAGACTTTAGAACTCTTCCCATCCCTTGTTTCTTACAGTGATGGCAACGTTAAATTATTTCAAATGCCAACTTAACACATATCAAATATTAAAGTGCCAAACAAATATATTTCACACGACAGGTGTGAAATTCAAACCTCAAACCATTGAAGAGTCAATTCAAATAGGGGATCGGGCCCCACACAATATGTAACGCTTAGCTGAACTTCAGAAATAATATTGTATTGAAAATTTCCGCTTATGTATTGCAGTTTCCAATAGCTGATTATATCAAATATTAGCACGAAAACCTTAATTGTCAGCCCAATAGAATTGGGACCCACCCAAAATAATAATCCAAACTTCTGAAGAACAGTTTGTAAATCAAAGTCTTTATGCGCCAAACTTCAGACAATGACTTATTTAAGATTCAGAAATGAAATACTCTTTATTTCCCAAATTCAATAAAATTATTTCAGACAATAATAGTAATGCTATATTTTGTAATATAACTTTTATTTCTGAGAATTCAATAAAGCCCTTACAAATTTGTCTCCATAGGAGACTTCACAAATTTGGCCCAAATGTAGACTTCATCGAAAATCCACTCGCATGAAGAAGAACTAGGGCTCTGTCCAGCCCTTCCGACAATCTGTTGAAGGTCTGCATCCTTAGAGATTCAGCTAATGCAAAGCATCGGATAGCTTAATCAAATCCAAAATCCATAAGCATCTGAACATCCCAAATACATTGCAAACCCCTCCTTTTATAACAACTGATGAGCCTTCTAGAATTTTCCCTCATGAAGTAGCTTCAAGAATAAGCTGGTGAACTTAATTAAATGAAGTGACTTTTAATAATATATTATATTATTTAAGTCACTTTTTAATTAAATTAATTAAAATAAAGGCATCCTTTTTAAATTTTATTTACTTGGAAAACTTAAGAATAATTAATTTATTTCACCAAAATTTGGGGACATTACATATATACACACACACACACACACACACATATCGATATATTATAAATTGATATACATCATACATGTTCAAAACTTCAAACATATAATAATAAGTTAGAAGCGTGATACTCATAAATCCATAACTGCCAATAAGATTCAAAATGTATTTGCAAAAGGAGCTTTTAGGGTGCAAACTAGGCTTTTAAGGCATGTGGGGTCCATTCTTTGGCACCCATAGCCATGGGTGCACCCGGGTGTTGCCGGGTTTGCCCCAGGCATCTGGGTTCCTACCACAAGAACTCAGAGTAGAACCGGACCAGAACTGGAACCCAATTGAAACCAAAAGCCGGCCATAAACAAGGGAACCATGTAACTTAGTTTGTCTTTTTTAGCTTTTCAAGCTTGTCAGAGACCCTTTTAACTAATAACTGTTATTTTTGGGTGTCTTAGTCACAGGGTTCGCCGATTTTCAAACATGAAGTTCGAATTTCGGCGAACTTCAAAACATGTACATAAATTTGTTGGAATTTGCTCCAATATTCATGCAGAAAAAGAGCGCAGTTTTTTTTAATAATATATATTTAAAAAAAATGTTTTCTGGAACTTTCCTAGGTCCTGCCGCACAAGCCATGGAAATGATATTTCTTTTGTTCACTAGATAATGAAATAGAAGAACAAATCAAGCAAAAGCCAGAATAATTTCGTGACAATTTTTCGTTGACCCATAACATCTTGTGTTCAGATTCACGGCCAGGAGAAAGTGAGCCCATTCATTGTTCACAGGAGGCTGTAGCAGTGTGCAAAGTTATGTGGCGAATGAGACTGTAGCAGCGTGGTTAGAGAAATCAAGTGGTAGACTGTATGCAGAGGTAGCAGAAGAGTCGCACATGGTGTTGCTCGCATTCAACATATAATGTTTCATTTTGTTTCTATTTTTGACTTTATCACATAAAACTTACATTTTGTTTTGTTTTCATTTTAATCTTTTCCTTTTTCCAAATAAAACTTAGACCTTTTAATTTTTAGGTTTTGTTTTTAATTAATTTCTTTTAAAGTAAATATATTAAATTTTAATATTTAAATTAGATTTTTTAATCATAATATTTGCACATATAGAATTTAATATATTTATTATTTATATTTTAATAACATTTATGTTAAAATTTTAAATATATTTTATTATAATATTTTTACATTTTTAAATTTAATATAATATTGTTTTGTTTATATTGATTTATTAAAATATTTTAAAATATCAATTTATATAGATGAATTTTATGGCGAATTTTTTTTCAAAATTTTTTCTCTCGTCGGACTTTATCCGAATTTTATTGGCTCCAAACTTGAACTCAAACTTGAACCTTGTGACATAGCTGGGTGTTAATGAAAAAATCCATGACTTCGGTTTCTGAATTTTTCCCAAATGGATAGAGTTTTGTATGTGCTAACATTTTGTCAAGGAAATAGTGTTCTTGTAAAGATGTAAGGTTGTTAAGGGGAGCAGAAACTGATATAATGCTACCTATTAAATGCACTATGCCTGCAAAAAGCTATAGATGCATTTATTATTATGAAATGTAGTGCATTTTTCTTGGCATATGAATTTTCTTTGTCAATTTTTTTACCTGGTGCTAGTCAAGTCATGGCTTGTTGAGACGTTCTTGTGATTTTTTTTCTAATGGATCTCAAAGTACTTAAAATCGTTGGTAACTTCTCTATATTCTTTGCACAGGGCTTAAGTCTATCAAAGCAGAGGCACAAAGTTGAAGGCACTTCAAATTCTGGCAAAATGGAGAAATTGAAGACATTGGAAGAAGCTGCAGGTAAAAATGGTGAGGAAAAGTGCCCTGTGTGTCATGAAAAGCTGGACACTAAATTCATGGTGTTTCCATGTGGACATCAGTTGTGTTGTAAATGTAAGTTTATTGAACTTTTCCCCATATATAGAATATAACGAGAAAGAAAATAAAATGATGAAATTTTGTTTTCTATGAGTAAATGCTTAAACATTTAGTTAAATTCAATTGCATTCAATGCAAATATGGAAGCATATTCTGTTATCTCCTGGAAGGATATTGTAATTGTGAGAATCAATTGATTCGGACCTTTCTTCCTGATTACTTGTTTTATACTTCAGGTATGATTACAATGGTGGATGAACCATCTCCTTTATCTACAATTTCACAACGCAGGCAGATAATATGTCCTACATGCCGGTACCGAACAGATTTTGGAAATATTGCTTATGCTGATGATGATAGTGGTGGGAACTTTGTTGCAGAAAGAAAAATCAATGAGCTCCAAGATGGAGAAAGATCTGAGTCATCTGTTACTGTACTGGGTTCATTTGGTACGAAGGTGTGTATAATGACAATTCACTATCTTTTCATGGATTGGGATAATTTTGCTGGTTTTTGAAAACAATATTCATTTTGTAACATTTCCATCTTTTCAATGTCCAGCAAAAGTGACCAACTTTACAATTTGTTGCTTCCTATTTAGACTATTTAGTTGATGAATGTTAACTGCTCGAAGAAATTTGTATGTTATTCAAATATTGGTTCTATAATGGTGTTTTTTATAACCATGTGGTTTTGCTGAAGTATTAATTATTGATGTAGATGGGAGCAGTCACCAGGCGTATTTTATGGATAAAGTTTGTCGATCCTGAAGCCAAAATTCTTGTTTTCTCATGCTGGAAAGATGTTCTTGATGTGCTTGAACACTCACTACATGCAAATGATATAAGCTTTGTCCGAATGAAAGGGGGAAGGTATTCAATAGAGCTCATATAGAGTGTCACTATTTATGAGTACCATCCAGGTTTATAAGGCTTCATGTTTGATGATACTTATTTAAGATATATGAGTAAAAGTATATTTATACCCCATACATACCTTTTTAGATTATCTAGTGGTGTTTCACCTGAATTAATATGACATGACACATAAGTTATTCTTTTAATATCAAGCTTTAAAACACATTCACATGTGGTTATTTTATCTATCAGCTTCTTTTAGTTAAAATATTTATTTTAAACATTGTTTTATCTGAGTTATAGTTGTCCTACTGTAAATATGTTTTCTTCCATCTTGGTCACATATACAGATGCACATTACCAGATTTTTTCTCTTATACGAGGTTTTCAATAGCCTTGGATGTTAAGAGAGGCTCTAGTTGGGGCAATTGGCTTCCTTCCAAGATCTTTCAATGTGGATCCCTTAGCTCAAGACATACTCCTCTGAGCATTCTCAGATCTGGCTTGGGCCCTTTCACCATAATAGATGATGACACTGTTGGCTCTTCTGATCCTATTATCATTGTAGATGAGACAATGTTTCTTTTTTCTTTTTTTTGTATTTGTACTACTTATTGCTCCATGTTTTCTTGAGGGATCCTCGTCTTGCAGGACTATTTTTCCCTTATATCTTATGGATTGGTGTTTAACCATCCAAGGTCTAACCTTTGACCTGGCTTTGTTCATCTTTCATTGTAGCGTGTGCTTAGTTACTTTTTATATCTTGTGGGCTTTCTACCTGTGCATTTCTATTAAACTAGTCGTTTAAGTTGAACACATGGCTTCTCCTTTTGGTACACTCTTTGCAGACGACAATGGACATTAAAGAATCCCTTTCATATATAATGAAGTGAATATACACTGATGCAATTTGAGTTGCGTAGCTGTCATTCAGATAGCAAATGGGAACATTTTATAAAACTTCTCAATATGTTGCTTTTGTGAATGCTCATCTCTTATTTTCAAACGGGTTATCTACACCTCACTATTGGTTTCTATCATCTTTGGTGCCTTTTGAAACCGTGTCATTTGGATGCTAAACTCATATCAAGATGTTTTATGGAACCACTTACAGAAATTTTAATTATGGCAAGGGAATTATAGCACAGCATGAAATCCTTTTGAAATCGAATTATAGAACAAATGAAGTCTTTCAAAAATTTCCATCATCTGGTTTGGTGGATATAATTGTTCATCTCCATATCATGTTGTTTTCTTGCCTATTTTTTTTCCTTTTTTTGGTCATAGATACGATTTTAGAAAGATTGATGCAAGCATCTTGAATTGGTGGTATCAGACTATTACTAATTACAATGGAAGAGATAATTGTATTTGGTTGATTTATATGTATATATTTTAAGTAGGACAGAGATGGGCCTGAGCCCTTTCATTTTTTGAAGGGGAAGCTCCAGTGCTCTACCATGTTTTTGTTATGTTAATATCTGTTTAAGGATGGCTGGAGCGATTCTCCGAATGTTGTGAAATGATACATGGAACAGAAGCCTCCTAAAAACTAAAATATGTAATTTTTAAATGATTTTTAAAAATAATTTGATTACGCTTCATTTTTCCATGACATGGGGTCAAATAAAATATGTTAATATCCATAGAGCCATGTCCTTGACTCTAAAGCTCATCTCCCTCTCCCCATTTGAATTTTTGAGATGGCAATATGGCAGGGGATGTCCCTTGGCTGTCCCCATAATTTTCAAAAATGCTGGAATGTCCCTAGGACATATTCTCAAAAGACAGAATGTCAAGGGGTCGTTTGGCTGTCCTTTGGATGGAGGAGGATATCTGAGAGATCCCTTGACTGTCTCTGGGATGTCCAGTCATCCCCAATGTTTTTTGTTTTGTCATACTTTTGGTGTGAATGTGTATTTGTTTCTTTGACATGTGAATGAACTGCTAGGCAACAAAGGTTACAACAACGACAAAACAATCAGCTTAACAGACATTGAAAGGTGATATATACATTTCTGACTTACCAATGGACCAAAAATATATTACACAGCCCATAGTTGCAAAAAGTGAACTTGGCGACAACTCAGCTGACCCAAACAATTTAATAACTCGGGGAAAAGTTGGCAATAAATTGGCAAATTTATCAGAAAGTTTAAAACAAATAAATTGTTAAAACATTTATCAGAAGCACAAATTTTAGTGAATCTGTAGAACGTATTACACTCATATTAAGTGGTGAATATGTATTTAGAATCCTTAATTTTGAATAGAGATAAATATATCAAAAAAGAAAAGAGTTAGGAGATGTGCTCAGTCCCCAGACATTTTAATGGGTATTGAGGTGACAGATACAGTAATTTCATGCTTAGGTAAATTGCTTGGTAAAACAAAGAAGTTTGTGCAAAAGACAAAAAAAAAATTACAAACAGGAAATATATCTACATTTTAGGTCTATTAAAAAAAATCAGTCAAGAGAACATCAAGGTAAACTAATGTGTGAAGAATCTTGTTAGAATCTTGGGTGTAATGATTGAATTACAGCCATCATTGAGGATCACAGAAAAAATGAAAGACAATTATCACCATTGTTCACCTATGTATTTCTGAATGTTGCCCTTTAACTGACTTGAAATTATGCCAAAACACTTAGCATGCACCCTTAGTTTGTTGTGCAACTGCAACCTATGCCCTAGAAATTTAAAAACATCACACCCATTCAGTTTTCAGTCTTTCCCGAAATCATTTAGGGGGAAAAAATGTTGTTTTTATTTGTCATTGGGCAGGTTTTATTCCTATCCGTGCATATTGATGAGTTCTTTGCAGTCTCAAGCAAGTTTTTATGTGATCAACAGCAGAGAGTTTTTTAAAAACTTGGCGGCGAGTAACTTGTGACCAATTTTGGTTTGCAATTACTTGGTGAGCTTTGCAAGTAACTGTAGTAGTCTATAATTATGACAGCTTATTTTTGGAGACAACAAAATATTGATCCCTTCAATTTGTTTTGTTTTTTTATTCAGTGACTAAATGAACATGCGAGTTTAACAAAATATGAAACATATGATAGTGATATTTAACAAGTAGAATTCAATTCATGAGTTAGCATTGGAATGACCTAATTGATGAGATAAAATTAGATGCATATGCATATGCCCCTAATATTTGCTTATCTCACTTTTGTTAATTATGTATTCGCTAGTATCATCATGATCTCCATGTCCACTCCATGTACAAAGTAGTCCTTGATTTTTGGGACAATTACTTGTATAGTTTGTTGATTTTGTGAGGATCACTGCAAATGTAATAGCACTCCTGATTGTATGTGTTTTTCAAAGGCAGCAATCTCTCTCTTATTTATATTGTGGATGAGACATGGATAGACATGTCCCTTCATTAACACATACTCTTTTAATTAATATATATAGTTTCTATAGTCTTATTATATTAATTTCTCTAACACAATAATACTTTAGATATATATAAATTTATATCTCATGTATAATGAATATATATATAAATTATATCTCATATATATATATATATATATCTACAATAGTATTGTCTCATAGGTTTATCTGACTGAAGCTTCCAAACATCAACACTCCCTCTTAGCTAGGGAGAATAAACACATGATTAGATATTACCTCAATGTAATATCAAGTTTATAGACATATCATCTCATGATATTAGGAGTAATGGCCACATAATATCAAGTCACACGATATTTACCATGTACTCAAAATACTGGCCTACCAACATCAAGTCTCATGATGTCCGCCAAGTACTCAAAAGTTTATAAAGATATCATCTCATGATATCGGGAGCATTGGCCTGCAGAATATCAAGTCGCATGATATTCACCAAGTGCTCAAAGTAATGTCCTACCAACATCAAGTCTCATGATGTCCACCAAGTACTCAACAAATGTCCACAGGTAATGTGCACTTACCATAGGAACATTCCTATCATTGATCATGATCTGTTTCAGCCATCATAAGATGTCTATCACAATAGATGATCATGGCCTGTTTAAGGAACTCAATCCACCATGCAAGATATCATCTATCATGATCTATTTCAGCCATCATAAGATGTCTATCATAATAGAAGATCATGGCCTATTTAAGGAACTTGATCCACCATGCAAGCTATCATCTATCATGATCTGTTTCAGCCATCATAAGATATCTATCATGATAGAAGATCAAGTTATTTTAAGATCGTCACCTTTCAATAACTTTAACAAATACAAGTGATAATCATTTGGAAGTCGTCACTTCCTCATGATGTACATAGGAGGTAGGCCCATTAAAACATGATATCCACCATGCCTCAGCGTAGAGGGTGGAAACAAGGGATTTCACCTCGAACTTCTCTCACAAAGAAGAACTCATTGAGCAGATATCAATTTGTTGATCTTTTCATCCAAGACTACTTAAGATAACCTTGTTAGACTCCCTTTGAATCTGATTTCAATCTTCTGAGCTCCTCATCCAAAGTTACCTTAGAAGAGTCAGACTCCCTCTGAATCTGAATCTTCTTTTTCCTGCGCATCGACATCCTTGACACAAGTTACTTAAATGAAGGTCCATATACATCAAATCAGAAAGCACCTTCTCAGATTATTTGAAAGACATCTCCCCTTTGAATCATCTCCCCACTAAGGATGGTTCAAATGGGAATGTAACATTGGTTATTATTCTCCCCACAATGTAAAATTCCCACTCTTATATCGTTGAACAATGCTTATGTCTTCTTGTGAAATGACTTGATTGCTCCAAAAGAGGTGACACTATAATTAAAGCTTGCTTTCTAGAAAGAGGCACCCTTCTTTGAATACGTGCTTCTTTGTTAATGCTTGACCATGATCATAACAAATTAATGTCTCTTTAATGAAAGCCGCTAGAAGGTCTAACTAATCATTATGGAAATCGTTGTGTATACTTTACAAATTCATCGTCCTCAACCTCTTACTAAACAACACTTTTTTCTTTAATCAAGTCACTTTATTCAAATATTAGTGCGTAAATTATGTCTTTAATGAATCACTGTGTTCAAGAATGACATAGTTTCCAATATATAATCGCTAAAGTTTGCTTCTTAACAAATCTGCTACAATTCACTTGACCTTATTCTTTGCACTTGGTGTGGACAAAAGTCTGCAACACAACACTTCCAGTATTGCAGTATTTTGTTGGCAGTCGGTTCTAGATGTGGAGGGTTGCTCTTGCGTAAACAACACTTGTTGATTCCTGGCCCTCAAATTGTAGGGACATTCTTTGGTGGAATGTCCCACAATCTGGCAGATGTTGCAAAAGGATTTCTTTGGACAAGAACCTTTGGTATGTCACGCTTCTTTGCAGTCTGTACACCACATAGTATCTTCCTCGGTTTTGCTTGAGCCTCCCTTGGATGTCTTAAATTATTTCATCATCCTCTCAAGGTCTTTTTGTAAAGCATGCACTTTCTTACTTGATTCTCCCTCGCTACTTTCTGCCTCAGATTCATCATCGGAGGACTTAGTTTTCTTAGAGGTCTTGCATTCACTCTCCAAATCCATCACATGGTTATATGCATTGTTTTACGATGTTGGTGGTATGATTTTCATTTTCTTGCGGAGGGAAGTTTTTAGTCCTTCCACGAAGCATCATTTCTTGAGTTCGTCCGCCGGGGCAGATTCCATTTTTCCAATGAGTTCCTTTAGTCGACGCCTGTAGACCTGAACCGACTTGTTCTTCGTCTATTTTGTATTGTAAATTTCGGCAAGGATCTCATTGTTATCTCTCAGCAATTGAAATTCTGTCTGAAAAGCCTTCTTCACTGTGGCCCATGTTGTCAAACCAGTTTTATCCACATCAGAGTACCAGTCGATGGCCCCTTCCCTCAATGTGGCAGGGAACTGTCTAACCCACTCGTCCTGGTCTATGACTCCGTTCGCGGTCTATATGGTTTGACACATTCGACAATGGCGAACATGATCCTCCTTCGCTTGGCCCATGAATTTGGGCAGTTTATGCTTATTCGAGGCCATGGCTACCGGTTGTTTTATCGGTTGTGCCCCTTGGGGTTGGAGAGGTGGGTTGGTGTCTTCCCACCCGGGTTAAATTGCAATACAGTGGGTACCATGTTCCGACTTCCAGATTGTCTTCCTACGTTCGGTGTACGAGGATCAAACAGTGTGTCTTGGCTATCCGGCGCTCGTGCCCCTTCGGCACCTCCAGCTGCGCTGGATCCTTCGTCACTCCTACTTCCTGCTCCTTCTACCTGTGGCGAGATGGACAAGTTTCAGAATTGTTCTCGTGTTCCCTCAATCAGATTCAACCTTTGTCGTGTTTCCTCCAACAATTCTTCACTACTTCTTACCCATCGTTGTTCTCTTGTACGGTAATTGTCTCCTTCGGTTGTTACACCTCCCATGACACCCCCATAGTTACCTTCGGTACCATCTCCATGGTTCCCTTCGGTTAACCCGTGGGCTGGTTGTCCCTTGGCAAGATGTATGAACCGTCATCGACGTTCGACTTGTTGGGCAAAGATTAGGGCTTGATGCATAGCCTCCAAAACATTTAGTTGTTCCTTTTTATTCCTATCCTTATTTAAAAGATTGGGCATCAATTATATTCAATCATCAATTGCCAGAGCATGCTCTCCTTCAAAAAGTTTTGTGATTCCATCCTTATTCGTCCTCACATTGATATTCTCCTCAAATGGTATTCCCATTCATACACTCATTCCGTCACTTGCCAGATTTGTTTGACAATGGCGCCAAATGTTTACCCACTAGGGTAAACTTAATATTGCATAGACATAGTACAGGAAACGTAATAAACATAGAATATATCAAAGAACAATAGATGTTTTCATTAATCATTCCAACGTATGAGTACATTCACATTATAATCCCCCATTCGCCCGTAGGTGGTACATATTTATCTACCCGAAGGGGTGTGACCAAACGTCACCACCCAACCCAACTGCCCTTCGGTAATAACTAATTCCCGTCAGGACCACATAACTAATACATGTCATAACATAAAGTAGTCTTTCCGGCTAACAATGATATCAGTATCACTGGGTATGGTTGTCGTCGTAGCTTCTCAATGGTATCATTGAAGCCAAGTTTGGATCGAATGATGTAATCACTCTGTAATTTTAGTGCTTCTAACTTCTATGAATTTCAATGAGGGCCCACAGATGTGTTGCCGAATTTACTAGGTAGAATTGCAGTGATGATTCAAAGTCTTTCCAATGCTATCAATCTCCAATGTAAGCTGATATTGATTTGCAAAAGATGATAATTCTCATTAGTCCAATAAGGTCACGAAGTGACTTAACCTTATTGGAGAAACCAGCAGACTAGGGAGGATCTTTCACCTTCAAAACTACTCTTCAATGCCTGATTCCTCAATCAGAATTGTAGACACAAGAATTGATATGTTGTGAATGATGATAATGAACAACCAAATGACTTTCTTAAATATGCAAGGCTATGTCCTAAAACTCAAAGGTGGCGGGCACAAATGTAGGCGCCCAAATTCAAATTATAAAGATTGGTTCTAACTAAGGCAAGGTGGCACACTAGTGCACCCCCTTGATTGACACTTAACTCCCAAGGGACCATAAGAGTTATTTGCAAAATATAATAGGTCCGCCTAAAGAGGAGACATGACAGCTCTCTCATACCACAAAGTTCCCACGAATGTCTAAGATCTTGAATGAGTTCATCTTCTTTGCCTTTGTGTATCAACTGTTTGTATAGTTTTGATGCTTACTTCAACACTTCCACCTTATTGGGTCATCATCAATAATTATTGCCCAACAACAACTCTATTTAAGTCTGATCCAACTTATCAAAAGGCTATTACCAAATAATAAGTGGAAGTACAAATAAAGATTAACAATTCATAGCAAGAATGAGTGCATGAGATGAACAATGGATGCTTTATTTAAAAATTAAAAGGCTTTTGTTCAATTACAATGCAAGAAATATAAGGGTGGACCTCTCATAAATTGTATTAAAATAATAACATAAACCATCTACACTTCTGATACTTCTGTGGCACAGGAAAATTGTTTGTAATTAAGAGATTTCAGTGATGGTCCTCTTGTGATCGGAATTGGTATCCCACTTTCTTGAAATCCACAAACTGGAGTGCATCTTAAGTTCAATTGAAGCCATTGTTAACATTTAATATTATGTTGCATGCTTTTCAGATCAGCATTCATTATTAAATGGGATACTATTAGTTACTATTTAAACCAATGAAATGGACTTTTGGAAAATCTAAGAATTAAGACAACCTTTTCTGTAGTCTAAATTGAATGAACTTGATTTTTTCTGACTGGTTGATAGATAACAGTTCAGTTGTGTGAGACTAATAGTGGATTTTTTTTTGTATTTAGCAATTCAGATATTGCAATCAAGCAATTCAAAGGAATGGTTGACCAAGGAGAGCAACCTGTAAGGCAACGGAAACCTTTTGAAACGAAGCCCATTCAAGTTTTATTGATGCTTTTCCGGCATGGTGCAAATGGACTCAATCTACTAGAAGCTCAACATGTAATTTTGATTGAACCACTCCTAAATCCTGCTGCAGAAGCCCAAGCAATCAATCGAGTACACAGGATTGGCCAGGAAAAGAAAACATTTGTTCATCGTTTCATTGTATGTGTTGACCTGTCCTTTCATTTTCCTTTCTTTATTGCACTGACTTTCTAACAAACATTTACACTTTTTTTATCATATGGATTTATTTTAATTTAAAATAAAGCAGTAATGAATATATCATTTATATCTACCATGAGATCTATTTGTCAATTCAAGCTTTGCTTTGTTTTAGATGTCTTTCCCTTTTAATCTCTATTGTAAGGACAAGGCTCATTTACCTGAAAGATAATGAATTTACCTTTTGTCATGATCTGCTTCTTGGCAAGTTGTGTTAAGAAATTAGTGTGTTTTTCTATAAGGATGACCATCTTATATGTTTTTTCTTGTGTTGAAAGACCCATTCTAAATACCACATGAATTTGGATTTTAGTGTTGGTGGGTGCATGGGGAATGTAAGGGGCCCCCTTATTATGATTTTTTTTGGGGGGGTTTCTCTTTTAATTTCCTAGGATTGTTTGCAATAGCTTAATAGATATGGAGTACAGCTAATATTTGAAATAAGTAACAGAAATACTAATAACGGCATTTGTAGATGAAACCAATCATTCTATTGCAATTTACCAACTGTAACAGCATTATAGAAGTTCAATTTATATTCTGAGTCTGATATACATTGTTACTGATTTATAATTGATTACAACTATTTGTATGCATTACACAACTTGCAATATTATAAATTGCATACCAAGTTCACTGTCCCAGTTCTGTTCAGTCCCAGACAGCCCTCTTTTCAGCATGAACAGCACCCAGTGCTATTGCAGACCTATTCAGCACTCTTCTCAGTCATATACAGGATCATGTAGTTGTTATCAGTCCAACATGGCACCTCAAGGTGTAGTTTAGATTAGCCTCTAACCATTATAGACAGCAATATGCACTTCCAGATCCTACGACAGACTTTGCTGATCAATATCAGACCTATATAACTTCCCTTGCAGCTGTCTCAAACCTGTACAATCCACCTGTAGATGATTACCAGTGTGTTTGGCCCTTTATCAGACTTGTAAAATCAGCAAAACTCTGATTATAAGCTCCAAATACACCCAGTTAGCATATAGAAATAGTTATGTAGCAGTACTAATTTGAACACTCTCATCCATAGATGTACCACTGGCAGAGTAGTCTCCGAGTTGCAAAAACTGGCCGAGTTTTCTGGCTTGGCGAGTTTTTATGACTTTTACTGGCACCAAAAAATCACCAAATGTTCGGCAAAAATTTGCCGATTTTTTTCCAAAAACTCGGTTGTGTTTTTATAACATCACTTAAAGGCAAAAAACGGCCCAAATTTATTTCATTTCCAATTTCTTCACTTGGATTTTGTTGAGAGGGGGAAAATAGTCTTCCAAACACTTGCAAACTGATTTCTATCGATTTGAAGCGGATTTGAGGTGGTTTTTAAAGAGGATGACATCAATGATTTGCAGAGGCATACTATGGAGGAGGGGCGTGGATTTGGTTTCACACTGGATGACATTGAGTTGAATGAGTAGTCATTGCTAGTGCTAGGAGAAGCTAGAGGCAGAGCTACATCTAGGATGGAGGACAAGCCACAGACTGAGTCAGAGATACTGAGCGAGGAGGCATAGTCATGCCCAGTGCAGACTTCTAGGACTAGATCCTCTAGTTCTACCTCTCCTTTAGTTTTTATTGGAGCTAGGAAGAGGAAGATTTTGCTTCCGGCCATCAACATTCCTCACGAGAATGCGATTTTGTACCCACTTTGTGTTTAAATATATCTAGAATAATCTTGCTTCTTTTGTGTTCTCATTTATTGACTCATTGGATGCTTCTTCAAATTGAATTTTGCAAAAAAAATGCATTTCTAATTAAATTTAAGCAATTTTTTAAGTTCCCAAGTTTTTGCCAAAAACTGGCAGAGTTTTTCCCAATTTTTTTTTCAGGCCTTAGCAAGTTTTTGGCTTTGGCGAGTTTTCCAACTATGCTCTCATCAATAGCTCAAATCAATCACTTCCAGCCATTGAGATTGCATAAAATGAAGTAACAGATATATTGCATAAACAAATTGTTACCTTAGTGCTCAAGCAATTCACAAATCCTCCTAACTGTATCTTTCAACAGTGAAGAGAATGCCAGCGAAAAGGGATTTCTTCCTCCAAGCCCAAGAATATAAATTTTCTAGACAATTTTATAAATTTCATATATTTTCAAACATGCTGAAAGAGAGATCTTCAATCTCTTTTATAACACTTTCTAAGAGCTCATCCATTCACCTTGTCAATATGGGATAAACAAAATCACTTTTTTGCCCCTTCCCATTTTTTCAGGATTTTTGTTTTTCGCCCCTATTTTATCGCAATTGCTTTTTCCTTAATATTTCCCATACCATTTAACATGATTTTCCTTCAACTTAAGTCCCCAAACACTTTTTTATGTCTCCTAAGAATTATAAAATAAAGGGGACCATTTAATTTAAATATTTTCTACAAACTATAGACAATGCATTAATAAAGTTAAATAACTAAATTTAACTTTTTAAAATAACTTTATTAATGCACAATAAATTATATCAATGATAAATAAATCTTTTGTCGATATTAAACATTTACCATCAACATGTCACTGCCATTGGAGGTCCCAATCATGCCCGAATGACTTACTGTAAATAGTGAGTATGCTCAAAACTGTCTCTAAACACCTCAAAACAATCTGCAACTTAAACTGCTTAGGCCAAATGGCCTCTAAATTCCTTAAATGTCTTGATTAGCCTACGAGACCAACGGGAAATAGGCTAACGACATCATCATGTTGTAAGTGCTAGAAAGGGGACATTACAAGGAACATTGATTGACAATGCATTTATAAATATGTAACTCTTACTTACAATGAACAAATAAAACACATGCTTCTAATATTATAACTCAAACATTTCTTAAAAGATAGCAAAGTTAAGACTCAAAAATTAGGTAACTGCAAATCAACTATCTCTATGAATTGCAGGAATGGAAGAGTTAGGAAGGTATAAAAATGGAGAAGTTAGCTATGCTGGTTTGTCAGCATAAATTTTTGAATTATCTCTTACAATTTATGACTTTTTTAAAGGAATTTAAAATCTAAAATAGATTCCATAGTGTTTATAGTTTTATAATTACCATTTGTGATGAATTTTGCTTCATTTTAGAGAATGAAATTACTAGCTATTATTATAAGAGAAAAAATATTATCTTAATATTTTCATGTATACTTCTGAAAAGAGATAATTTTATTCTCCGATTCAATATTATTTCTCAAATATCTAAACTCTATGTGCTCTAAAAACAAGCACAGCCCTTGGTCTTCATACCTCTTGATACTAGCAATGAGGTAGAAACCTTGGGGTTTATTGAAGGATTGTGACTTGTAGTGGAACAAAGTCAAGTCCTTAATTGTCCAATGGGATTCTCAACTTCTGATAAAACTTAATAAGTAAATATCCTTCCCCAAATTGAAAATTCACTAATCTTCTCCAAGAAGTGAAATTCTTAACATTAGAAGTGCAAGGTAAACTTTCAATTTTGTTTCAAATAGGTGTTTTAAGGCAGCAGATTGACTAGTTAATGATGGTGTCAAATAATCAGGTTATTTATATATTCAATAATTAAGAGCAGCAAATGGAGAGTGGGAGTGGATACAAGCCATCATCATCGATGTAATGCTAGTATAATCATAGGGGTTCCTTCTCCTATTTTCGTAGGTAGTTATTTTGAATACATTAATGTTTGTAAGGTTGAATTTAAATTTAGGATAAATCACAAAGATTTGGTGGTCTTCAGTGTGACACAAAGATTTGTAAGGTGCCCAAGTTAGTACTTGATGACTGATGTGGGATATTATGATTAATGAGGATGTTCCATTCTTCATGGCACTCCCTTGTGCTCTTTCATTTTCATTTCCACATTAAGCTCTCTATCCGCCTGCAGCTCAACATTCATGGAAGCTAAGTCTTTGCACTATTTTAGTATCGCCACCAAATTTGTTGAAGACGTTTTAAAATGCTTTCTAGATGGACAACTCTGCGAAATGATTTGTATGATTAAATTCATAATCAAGCAAACTGGGAATACAGGAGAGTGTTGAGCCAAGGTCTCCTTTCAAAAATCCCTCATGGAAGATTTATAGTGATTCAGACAAAACATTTATCTGAATAGGTAGAGAAGAGAATCAACGAGATGGTAGAAATTGGATGAAGTAGAAACAGTTTGGAGGAATAAAACATTGATTGATGAAGAAAGTGGAATGTAAAGCTGAAGACTTATTTGTTTGGAAGCCCCAAGGCAATCATTTGTCAAGCTAGACAGATTCATTCTGAACTAGGTCATAATGGTGAGAGGGATTCCCACTCTATGGAGCCTCCATGCTCTCTTCGTGTTAAAACAAGTCCCCAACAGCTTCTCTGATGCATGTGACTAAGACAATGGAAAGTGATGATGACGAGTTTGAAATATATCGTGTCGAAATAACTGGCTTATACAAGGTTCTCTCTAATATTCACAAAGGGCCTAATTTTCAGAAGAGACTTAAATGCATTACATTCTCCCAAAGGCAAAGGTGGCAAATTAACCGGATGTGTTTAGAACTAGGGAATTGATATCAAAAGAGCCTAAGAAGTAAGTCAAAACCTTGTTTGATGAATTTCTGTATGCAAGAATGGTGTAGGCCCTAGGGCATGGAAACAACACATACCCCTAGTCTATAGATGCTAAAATAATCCTTGAAGACTTGTAACAAAGCCAGCTTTTAGTTTCATGTTTTAATTCTTTATGGCTACATAGTTGGTTAGATTTGGTTGTGTATGGCAATATTCTATGTTTTGTTTTTGTTTCCAAAGGGGGCATGTTGTATAGGATAATGTCTAGTTTGTTTTGACTGGGATGATTTTTAAGAATGCAACAATAATGTCATAAAACTGATACTTAAAAGATTTACTACACATGGACTCTAGAAATGGTTAAAATCAAGGTTATCCCAAGTTTTTGGGACGAGGATGGTAGGGGACGGGGGGATGAGTTTCTAGGATGGAAATTTATTTTCCTAAGTTTGGGGATGGCACAGGGACAGGTATATAAAATATAGGGAAAATTTAAAATATATAGGGAAATTTGCATATATACATTACATTCATATGAAAAAATGGATAAAGCATGCCATCTAAACATCTTAGAACCTTAACATACAACATTTCAATAGTCAATACTCAATATGCATTCATAATTTGGATTTCATTGTCAGTATGCATGTAGTATTAAAATAATAACATACAAAATTGAAATACACCCAAGAACATAATTTGGAATTTACTGTCAATAGAAACAAGAACAATAACCTGTAATGCCCCCTTTCTAGCACAAATTGTATGAGTTTGTTGTTAGCCTATTTCTCCATGGTCATGTAGGATAACCACGACATTTAAGGGACTTTGAGGCCATTTGGCCTAGGCAATTTTCATTGTAGGTCAATTTAAGGTGTCTGGATGCAGTTTTGGTATACTCACTATTTATATTAAGTCATTTGGGGCATGGTCGAGATCTTTAGTGGCAGTGTCATGTCAATGGTAAATGATTATTATCGATAGAAGATTTTAAATATCATTGATATAGTTTATTTATGCATTAATAAAGTTAGGTTATAAAGTTAAATATAAATATTTAACTTTATTAATGCAGCACTATAGTTAAGTTGGAAATGTTTAAAGTCCATTTATTTAATAACACATTGGAGACAAAATGTTTGTGAGGGGAAATATTATTAAAGAAAAAACGTTCGTGAAAAATAGGGGAAAAAGCAATCACGAGAAAATAGGAGAAAAAAAGGAAAAAAATCCCAAAAATATAGGAAAAGGCAAAAGTGATGGGGAAAAATGATTTTGTTTATCCCACATTGGTAAGATGGGTGAATGAGCTCTTATGAGAGCATTATAAAAGATTTCCAAGAACTCACTTTCAGGCAAGCTGGATGGAATAAGGAACTTATAAAATTGATTGGAGAGTTCATTTTTAAGGGTTTGTGAGGAGGAAATCCCTCATGAATGACATTCTCTTCGTTGTTGCAAGATATAGTCAAGAGAATCTAAGTGCTCATTTCAAGAAACATATTAAGATTAGAGAGTTTTCAAAATATTAGTCGAGAAGGGTTCGAACATATGTTGAAGATATAAGGGCAAAATTGGTAAAGTATTGGCAATCTCACTATTTGCTGTTATTTATATTATTGGTCCAATGAAATAGGTTGTGACTGAAGATATATACAGGTTGCATCTAAAGTATATAGGCTACGATAGAAGTCCCAAGACTTGCATTGCTGATTGATGGAGACGTACAGGTCTCAAGTTGAGTATAAGAGTGTGAAAGATCCCCAACCACCTAAATATTGAATTTCTAATTTTTTCTTGGTTTCTCACTGAGTTTTTCTTGAATTTTTTTATTTTTTTTGCAATATTTGATTTTATTGTATTTTTCAAGGTTTTCTGATTTTTTGTTGTTTTTGATGATAAGATAAATGCAATGCTTGCAAATTGACAACACAATAAAAAGAAAACTAACAGCAAATAGGTCATACAAAATAATTAAATTCTTATTAATCCAAATAACCGATAACATAACCGTACCAGGCTGTATGGATCTGAGAATAAATGGACAGCAACAGACTTTGATGTGTTTGTCTTGCAATACTGATCTCCTCTTACCCGTTCCAATCTGCAAGTACTAATCCAATGAAATCTCTGAATTTTTATACTGTGCTGCTAATATAATCCAATGTCCAGCTAGGAATGGATGTGGCCTCTACCTTGAGCTATACAGCCAAGATATAGAAGCCTGGGATGTGTGTAATCCAATGATTAAACTCTGATCTGCAAATCTGATAACTAATTTCTTCCGTTATACAGTCAGATCCAAAAGATTCTTCTTAAAATTTGATGCCACTCTAATTCTAATACTAATCTGTGATGAAACCTGTCTTTAGGAGAGTTGGGTTTTCGTCCAACTCTCAATTCCTCCAAGAGATTTCGTTCCTGGAAGATCAATCTGCTGTCAAAGTCCTTCTCAAAGTTCCACCTCCAAAATGCTCAAGTAAAAAATGATCTTTAATTGAACGAAATGGCTGCCCACAATGTTAGTTTATTTATTTTTCCCTCTCCCTTCGTGAAGTTCGAACCTTTTAGGGTTTTACACAATTTATTTTTATGTACTTTATAATATTTTATTTTATTCTCCCTCCTAGGAGTTCGAACTATCTTGAGGCCTTATTTATCATTAATAAAATGACCACTTCTAAAATACAACTTACAACTTATGCTCCTAGGGAAGTGTGCCATAGAAGGGGCCACTTATTATATTTTATTATAATATAAAGTGATTTTATTAAATCTCTTTATTATTTATTTATTTAAATCAAGCTTTAGGCAATAATTTAAAGTGATTTTTATTTATTTAAATCAAGCTTTAGGCAATAATTTAATTATTCCAAATTTATTCATAAATTCATCACTTGGACTCCAAACTGAAATCTGACTGATGCCACCAGTCCAAGGATGAAATCTAAATGTTGCAGGCGAACTAACAGTCTTGCCTAAAAAATAGGAATTGCAACCAAAGTCTGTAAAATGATCTCGAAGGTTCCCTGATCATTCTAGTCAACTCCAGTCAATCCCCAAAAAGTAGGAATCCATCCTAAAATTTAGGAGACAATCCCAAACTATCCAAAACGGCTTATAAAGCCCCTGCATAGCTCCACAAAATCCTAGATGGGTCCCCTATCCATACTGCTGACCTTTAGGAACCTCGACAATAGGCCAACTTAGCAATTGAGTTGTCTAAGGAAGGGACATCACAAAGTGTTGTACAATAGAAAATCTAATTGCCATAGGTTGTACAAGTCTAAATCTGAATAATAAAGTATTGAACAGGTCTGAAGTACATCGATACTAGTTCCTTACAAGTCTGCAAATACTAGCAAGGGAGCCATACCAGTCTCGTTAACAGCAAGAGGCCGTACAGATCTGCAGACTTCCAGAGATTGTTGTACATGCTTGAAAGGGGCTGTACTTGATCTGAAATCATCCTAGGGTGAGACATTAAGGGTTTGGAAGAATTATATTCCTTTTAAATCATTAAGAGATGAACATTCTTATTGGAAGCTGCAATACATGGTATGCATTTCATTGTAATGACTGATTTAACAATCATGGAAAATCTGATGTTAATGTTTTAACTATATGTAAACACATAAGCTGAAAGAGAGTTGAGTTAAGAAAGTGAATGTCATTTCAGTTTGTCCTGAAAGTCTATAGAACAATGCTGCATCATTTCTGAGTTATATGATTTCTTCTTATGAGTATGTTATACGACAAAAGGAGCTCTCAGACGTCTCCTCTCGGCCACTGTCCACGTCCCCCAACTCAGACCCAGAAACGGCTTGCCTCTGCCGCTTCTGTCCTGGAAGCACTTTCTGACCTGTCGATATGTCTAAGTGTCTACAACACATGATGGGTGGCTCGCCAGGTGACAAGGGACCAGGTGTCACCTCCAGTTGGTCAACTAGAATCTGTGTGCGTGTGGCATCCAAAAATAGTCCAATGGCGTAGTGCGGCATATAAAATGTCTTATCCTGGAGGGTCATGAATTCATACATCCTCTCCGCCTACAATGTACCCGAATCATATACTGTACCATTCAACAAGCCATTCATCAACACTATTTGGGGAAGCGCAATGTTAGAAGCACGGCTCGACCCTATAAGTTTGCTCTTTACAACATCCATAATGCAGTGCCAATGTCCTTTTGCAATGAAGGACTTCTTCATCCCCCTTCCTCTTGATGCCTTCGCCACGGAATCTAGCTCTACAGGTGTGAGGCTTTTGGATACCATCTTAATCCAAAACTCCTTCGTTTCCCTTGGCATCTTCCTTGCCTTCATATCAATCTTTTTCCCATTGCGCCCTAGTATGCCAAACACCCGCGTAAACTATCGCCGTGAATGCAACCCTCACATCCAGCTTGAGGTAGGAGAATGTGCTCACCCGAGAATGTATGTCGAAGGTCTCTATCATAACCCTTAGTAGCCCTTCGTAGCCCTTAATGCAAAATACGGGCATTTGTATTGCCCATTGCACCTATGAGGTCCTCAAACTTCCCTTTACCAGATCATTGTTGAGTGTATCTTGCCACCACTTCCGACAGTCCAACCCATTCAAACCCTCGAACGCTACTGCCTGTGCTATAACTATTTCTTTCTAAGGAGCCGGCGCCATCTGAACTTTGGGCCTTATCTTCTACTTGTCGCTGCTGAAACTAGCATCCATTCTTCCTGCAACTTTTACTCCGGATGGTAACAGTTGGGCATTTTTATCCATACGGTTGCTTGAACTACTTGCCTGCAATTTGGCTTTCCAATTCGTCTTGCCTGCTGAATTAATAACTGTCTTCTTCTTGTCATTTTGTACAAGCCTCAATCCTCAATAACTATAAACTACTTACTTCCTTCGCCCTCGTCTTCGTCTTCTACTCCTCCAATCCCCAGTGTTGTGTGAATGTCACAATGCCTTTGCGTTTTATTTTTTGTTTTCACCATGCGTTTTGTTTTATTGCTTTTCTTCTGCACAGGCAGTGGTTTTTCCACCGCACGGTGGTAATCCACTACATGATGGTCCCACCATTCGGTGGTCCACCACTCGATGGTCCACCATCCGGTGTTCCCACTGTTTGGTGGACACCGTATGGTGCCCACCATCAGATTGCCTTCTTTTTTTTCTTTTAATTAAGTTCGAATCTACTTTCTGCAGCGCCCTCTACCCTCTAGCTCAGAACACCCTCTTGCCCGTTCCGCCTTTCATGATAGGGTTTTAATTTAGACCCGTTTATCGTTTCTGGGATCTCTCGTCCATTCAATGTCCATAGTTTGATAGTGCCATTATCGCCAACTTCCTTGAATTGATACAAACCTAGCCATTTCACTTTAAACTTTCTCGGCTTGATCTCATTTCGCCCATTGTATTTTAGCACCGACTGCCCTGGTGTGAACCTCATTCGACGTAGGTTTTTGTCGTACCATGCTTTCCTTTGTTGTTGGGCTACATTCGTGGCCCATTGTGCCATCATTCGTCGTTCGTCCATCTTATTGAGAGCGTACAACCTCTCCCTTAGGCTCTCCATATCTCCTAGCCTATTCTCAATTGCTATTTGCAAACTTGGCACCATGAATTCCATCGGTACTATGGCTTCTTATCGGTACATCAACTAAAAGGGAGTTTGACCTATAGTTACCTTACAGGTTGTTCGGTAGGCCCACAACACTGATGGTAGCCTTTCTTCCCAGTCTTCTCCTTCGACCCCGCAGGACTTATAAATTACAAATACCAAGATTTTATTAGTCGCCCTGCCTGACCGTTTGCTCTTGGATAGTAAGGGCTCGAGATGAGTGGAAAATTTTGAACTTAGTGGTTAGCAATTTAATAACGTGGTTCACAAAGTCTCCCCCTCAGTCGCTAGTTATCTGAATGGGGATACCGTACCTTGTGATTATTCTCGGCCAATTGTTGGTCCTCCACTGGTGAGGCTTCTGCTGTTAAGTCTATGACCTCCAAAGGTACATCCCATCGAGGAGAGAGGATTGTGGCTCCCGTTGGTTCCAAGGGCATCATCTGAAACCGCCTATTGAGCCAAGTGCTCATAGCCGTGATGGAAGCAAGATCACCTGCCACTGCCTGGGGATCCTCCAACAACTCAGTGTCAATAGTAACCAATGCATCAATTCCCACTACATCCAGATGAAATTGACCACCCCTCTGCTTTGGAGGCGCTGCGTCATACTAAAATGTCTCAGGTCTAGACTCCACCATTGCCTCACACACTGTGACCTCCGTCAAATGCAATGCCTCCACTGTTGTAGGTGGAGGTGCGACTGAAACTAACTCCTACACCAAAGGTGGTGATGGTATAGGTGCCATACTCACTGGTGTGCAAATCTCGCCAAATGTTGGGATCGTTGTGGATGTCACCGCCGATACTGTTGAAGTCAAGTGTGCAATGTTTGACAATACTGGTCAGCTAAATAGAATTGGGGTAGGCATGGGTGTAGGCATAGAGGTGGTTGCGACAACTATCGGCTCCGACTCAATGGGATCAGCCTCAATTGCCTGACTGTGCCCTTCTCCGGAGTCACTGGAGCTCTCAGATGTCTTCTCTCGGCTACTGTCCACGTCCCCCAGCTCGAACCCAAAAACGGCTTGCCTTCGCTGCTTCTGTCTTGGAAGCACTTTTTGACTTGTTGATATGTCCAAGTGTCTCTAGCACACGATGGATGGCTCGCCAGGCAACAAGGGACCAAGTGTCACCTCCAATCGGTCGGCTGGAATCTGTGTGCGTGTGGCATCCAAAAATAGTCCAATAGCATAGTGCGGCATATAAAATGTCTTATGTTGGAGGGTCATGAATTCATACATCCGCTCCGCCAATAATGTAGCCCAATCATATACTGTACCATTCAACAGGCCATTCATCAACACTATTTGGGGAAGCGCGATGTCAGAAGCATGGCTCGACCCTGTAAGTTTGCTCTTTACAACATCCATAATGCAGTGCCAAAGTCTTGCAATGAAGGACTTCTTCATCCCTTGTCCTTTTGATGCTTTCGCCATGAAATCTAGCTCTATAGGTGTGAGACTTCTGGATACCATCTTAATCCAAAACTCCTTTGTTTCCCTTGGCATCTTCCTTGCCTTCATATCAATCTTTTTCCCATTGCGCCCAAGTATGCCAAACACTCGTGTAAACTCTGTCACCGTGAATGCAACTCTCACATCTCTCTCGAGGTAGGAGAATGTGCTCACCCGGGAATGTCTGTCGAAAGTCTCTATCATAACTCTTAGTGGCCCTTCGTAGTCTTTAATGCAGAATACAAGCATCTGTATTGCCCATTACACCTGTGTGGCCCTCAAATTTCCCATTACCAGATCATGGTCGGGTGTATCTTGCCACCACTTCCGGCATTCCAACCCATTCAAACCCTCAAACGTTACCGCCTGTGCTATAACTCTCTTTCTTTCTTTCTTTTTAAAATTTTAAAAAATTTTAAATTTTTTTTTTTTAAATTAAGTCTGAATCTACTTTCTGCAACGCCCTTGCCCCTTCCACCTTTCATGATAGGGTTTTAATTTGGACCCGTTTATTGTTTTTGGGATCTCTCGTCCATTTAGAATCCATAGTTTGATAGCACCATTGTTGCCAACTTCCTTGACTTGATACGGACCTAGCCATTTAACTTTAAACTTTCCCGGTTTGATCTCATTCTGACCATTGTATTTCAATACCTGTTGTCCGGATGTGAACAAAACCCGTTTGAGGTGCTTGTCATGCCACGCCTTGCATCTTTGTTGTGCTACCTTAGTGGCCCACTGTGCCATCAGTCTCTGTTTGTCCAACTTGTTTAAGTTGTGCAATCTCTCCTGCAGGCTTTCCATATCCCCTAATCTATTTTCAATGGCTATCTAGAGGTTGGGAACCATGAACTCTGCCGGAACGACAACTTCCTGTTCGAACATCAACTGGAACAGAGTTTGTCCTGTTGTTACCTTATATGTTGTGCGGTATGCCCAAAGTGCTGATGGTAGCCTCTCTTCCCAATCTTCTCCTTCGACCCCGCCGGACTTATAAATTACAGATACCAAGATTTTATTAGTCACCTCCGCCTGACCATTTGCTCTTGGATAGTAAGGGCTCCAGAATGAGTGAAATTTTTTGAAATCAGTGGTTAGCAATTTAATAACGTGGTTCATGAAGTGTCCCCCTCGGTTGCTAGTTATCTAAATGGGGATACAGTACCTTGTGATTATTTTCTCATAGATGAATCTCGCTGTGCTCAGGGCCGAGTTATCTGGCAAAGACCGTGCCTCCACCTACTTTGTTAGGTACTTTGTCACCACCGCGATGTACTAGCACCTTCTGGCCCCGCTTGCCTTTAGAGGTCCAACGAAATCCAAGCCCCAGCGCTCAAATAGTTCTTGTGCCTACAAAGGGTTGAGCAGCATGAAATCTCTCTTCAAGGGTTTCCCCACTCCCTAACAAGTATCACAACTTCCGACCCACTCTCTGGCGTCGTTGTACAGGGTAGGCCACCATAACCCTGTAAGGAGTACCTTGCGTGCCGTGGGATCGGGTCCCATATGTCATTTGGTGGGGCCCTCGTGAGCCTCCCTTAGAACACTTTGAACTTTCCTCCACACATCATCAGAGTACCTGGTCCAATCCCATTTTGTATAGCAATCCATTGATAAGTTGGAAAGTTATATTTTTGAGGACCAATTTCCTTCTCTCGCTTGGCGGCATCTCCCTTGGAAACTGGGTTGTAGAAAGATATTCCCCGATACTAGTGTACCAAGCCAGCAAACTTGCAATTCGAAAAAGATGGGCATTAAGGAAGCCATCATTTACTCCTGGCAGCTCCTTGGATTTGATACGGCACAGGTGATCTGCACTCACGTGTCTTTTCCTAGGCCGTACCACAATGGTAAATGTGAACTCCTGTAGCAAGAGTAGCCATCTACTCACTTGTCCCTGAATGATGGGCTTATTCACCAAATACATTGATGCCTAGCAATTCACATAAAAAGTAAACGGAGTAGCCAACAAATAGTGTCGAAATTTCTGTACGGCATACACCATTCCCAAGGCTTCCCTTTTAGTTGTGCCATAGTTCTTTGCCTTCGACAGAAGTCTACTAGCAAAGTATATCGGGTGGTCTAACCCGTGGTCGCCCACCTGTGCCAGTATAGCTCCGATTGCAAAGTTGGATGCATCAACATGCACATGGAACTCTTTATCCCAATTAGCATATGCTAGAATGGACACACCCACTAGCCTTGTTTTCAATTCTTCAAATGCCTCCCCCTGTTCTGTTCCCCACGTGTAGAGCTTCTCTTTCTGAGTCAATATATCCATTGGATAGGACACTTGAGCAAAGTTTTTAATGAACCTTCTATAATATCAAATGTGTCCGAGGAACGATTTAACTCTCGTAACGTCCCTGGGTGGCTCCATCTCGATGATCACCCTTACTTTATCAAGATTTGTCTTGAGTCCAGCCTTACAGACAATGTGTCCGAGTAGCTTCCCCTGAGATACCATGAACCTGCACTTTTGGGGGTTGAGTGCAAGCCTTGCCCATTTGTATCTCTCCATGCATTCCCCAGGGGCAACAAGGTGTGTGTCCTCCACACTAAAAATAGACCAATCATCCAAGAAAGCCTTAAAATTCCCGACTGACATTTTGTCAAATATATGCAAAATTATCCTCTGAAAGGTTGCAGGAGCATTGCAGATCCGAATGGCATCCCATTGTAAGCATAAACCCCATCTTCCACTACAAATGTCGTCTTCAGTTTGTCCTCCCCAACGATGGATATCTGATTGTACCTAGAAAATCCATCCATGAAGGAGTAGATTTCATGTCCCGCGACCTCCTCCAAGATGTTGTCTGTGAACAGTATCGGGAATGGGTCCTTTATGGTGACCGTGTTCAGACATTTGAAATCCACACATTCAAATTTGATTTGCCTCCTTTAATGATATGACAATAGGGGATACCCATTCACTTGTTTGGATTCGAAATATGATACCCGCATGCTTCCAACATGCATTCAATTTCGTCATTAACTCGTGCGGCATAGTTTTTATTCATCTTGTACGATCGCTTCCATACGAGCACCGCTCCTGGCATCGACGGGATTTGGTGGACACATAACTCAAGCGGAACCCCCTTTAAGTCCTTATACGTCTAGGCAAAGACGTCCTTATATTCCATAAAAAAATTGAATGTCGTTGCCTTCAGGAGGGGGTTCCAATTGTCCCCTACAAGGATGTTTTTAGGGTTACCCTCGTCTCCTAAGTTCATGATCTTCAGCGAGGGCTCCTCATATCTGATTAGTTTTTCCTTGTCAAACTCATGTGCTAGGGTTTCGTTCACTAGACCTCTCCTTTGTACTCTCAATACTTAGGTGGGAACGAATCCTTTTCTGCCCCCTCGTCTACTTGGAGCATGTTGCTCTGAAACAACTCATAATCCTCCATTTGCTAGTGAAATAGTTCATTTAGCGAGTCCAAGTCATCTTCTAAGCATCCTTCCATTTCGAGAACTCCTTGTTGGGCTCCATGTGTCTCTTCCCTTCATCCGGTTCCTCTTCCGCTTCTGATTCTGATGAAGACGCCAAGTCTTCACTCACCATTTGGGTCTTCAGGTCAATTGTAAATTTCCTGCCGCTCCTCTCCATGGATAGGGTGTTCCTCTTCCAATCGTGGTTTACTTTTTCTTGTACCAGTCAACCCCTACCAAGAATGGCATCGTACCCTTTTCTCTTTAGCGGGATTACCACAAAATCCAACACGAGTTGTTGGGTGTAGATCATTACCCTTTGCACCATCAGTGTGCCGATAGGTTTGATGCCATGCTGGTCTATGCCTACGAGTTGGAAGGTTGGCGGCCATCATGTGGGTCGCCCAAGCTTCTTCCATGTCTCCTTTGGTAGCACATTGACATCTGACCCTTCGTCAACGATGGTGTTTGTTAGAATGTTGCCGAGAATACCCATCTCCACCATTGCTAGATGTCTACCCTTGTTGACAACCAACAACATAGGATCCCCTAATGGCCCAATAGAGTCTTCTGTACGGTCTGCACAGTTGGACACTCTCTAAGGTGATACCATTTTTAATAGGGCTGTTTGTAATTGAGGCATGGTTTGAAGGAGGTCCTTGATTTTTATTGGAATTTCTATCTGCAACATTTGCTTTAGTATGTTGTGCTCGGCTTGACTTCTGAGTGAGGTACTCGCCGTGTCATGTGTCTTCTTTCTCTCAGCCATCATTGCCTTTTCGATGTCCGCTTTTGCTTCACATACCCTTTGC
Source organism: Chamaecyparis obtusa (assembly GCA_027943335.1). Lineage (NCBI taxonomy): Eukaryota > Viridiplantae > Streptophyta > Pinopsida > Cupressales > Cupressaceae > Chamaecyparis > Chamaecyparis obtusa. Next base: position 1,003,837 of record BSBK01002798.1, on the reverse strand, counting down.
TTCTTCATGGGAGGGTGTCGGTATGCAACCTTCTTTGCTTGCCCTCAGGCAAGGGCCAACACCACTCCCTCTGCTCCGTCCATTTCAATGTTTAAGAGATTTACCCCAGATTTTGGACAATTTGCATCTTCGTGGTCTCCTGGACCACACCACCTACAGAGGAATTGTGTTGTCTCTTCCCTCGGGCAATCTCTGGCAAAGTGTCCCCATTGGTTACACACACGACATTGTATCATCGGCCTCCCCTTAGCATCATACTGGATGCGGCTGCGGCTATTGTTATTGTTGTTATTATTATTATTGTTGTTGCTTCTCCCTTTACGTCTATTATTCTGGTAGCCGCCGGACGATGTCATGGTGTTGTTCACTTGAGGGTTGGTTGTGTTCGTCGATGTCGAGGTTTCTTGGGTAAACATCGGTTGGCCCCTTGTTTTCATATTATATGGGCATTCCTTGGTGGAATGACCCATAATCTGGCAAATGTCACAAAATTCTTTTTTGGACATGCCCCCTGTAATGTCCCCTTCTTGAGCTAGACATGATTTGATTAGTCGTTAGCCCATTCTTTCGTGGTCCCGAGGGCTAACCAGGACTTCAAAAGGGATCCTGAGGTTATTTGGCCTAGTCAAATTTAATTACAGGCCAAATGGAGTTCGTTTGTTGGGTTTTGGGGAGGACTTACTATTTTTAGTAAGCCAACAGGGGATGCAGTGCCTTCATTTTTCAGTGGTAGGATGAGATGCATTTTGTCAAGCTCTTTCCTATGAGCTATTATATGTGGGATTCCGAGTTTATTTGGTATATTATTTCAATGTTTGAAGTTATAACGATAAAAGTGACTATTTAAATTAAATATTATAATGTTTCATAAAGTCACTTTATAAAAATCAAGTCACCCCTTTAAAGGACATACATGGGCATTTGTAAAAAGAAAAAAGTAATATTAAAACTCATGTATTATCCAACATTGGAAGAGGGAAGAGAAGAACTAGTGAGGAAGTGTTAAAAGAAAGGTGATAGCTCTCATTTGGGTCATGCTGAATATTATTTGAAATTGGAAGTAATTGTGGAGATTGTTTCTTCGGGCCTGGAGGACGCAAACCCTCTACGCTTTCAATCTTGATGCCATTGAAAGATATGGTCTTGAGATTCAACATTGTAGCAGCAAGTTCCTGTAGCAGCGTGAGTACTATAGCAGTCCGAATCACTGTAGTGTGGTACTGTAGCAGCGAGTTACTATAGCAGTCCGAATCACTGTAGCGCGGTACTGTAGCAGCGAGTTACTGTAGCAGTCCGGATCATTGTAGCTGCGAGTTACTGTAGCAATTTCAGAACTATTAACACTGTTGTAGCCGCAATGGGTATGGACCATCATTGAACTCTATAGTTGATATAATGTGTTGAGTTTAATGAGAAGATATGTTAGTTATGGTAGTTGTAATTTTTGATAATCTGAAACAAGAAATAAATAAATGGGCATTGTTATTAGCTGCATATGGTTCTATGTTGCCTCCTATTTACATCTCATATGAAACACAAACAATCTTGAGGAACCATTAATCAACATCAGGCTTAAAAACCATAAGAAATTTAGTTGCAAGCCAATTGTTTGACAAAATTACAGGAAGAAATAGACATTAAAATAACAGAACAAGGCAGTCTATTACACCCCCTTAGTGTGGCCCTCCTCTTTATAGTCCGCACACCATAGATCTCCGTCCTCATTTCTGCATCATCCTGAGCATATCTTTCTAAAGGGCTTGTACCTTCTTGCTAGATTCTTCATTGTTGTTGTGGGCTAAGGAGTCATCATTGTTTGATGAGGACCCATTCTTTTTCTTCTTTGTTGTCTTGTTCTCACTTTTGAGATCCATTGCCCAGTTGTAGGCCTCGGCGTACGACGGTGGTGGTACAATTTTCATTTTCTTTTTTAATGAGGGCTTCAGTCCCTCAATGAACCACTGTTTTTTAAGTCTGTCATCTGGTTGACTCTCCATCTTACCTAGCAATTCCTTCAATCTCCGGCCATAGGCTCTAACAGTCTCATCCTTGGCTTCCTTGGCATTATAAATTTCGGCCACTATTTCGTTATCATCTCGTAATAATCTGAACTCTGTCTCGAATTCCTTCTTCAACTGTCTCCATGTGGCCACTTTAGCTTTATCGATGTCTGAATGCTAATCGATTGCTAATCCCCTTAGTGTGGCTGGAAATTGCTTTGTCCACTCATCCTGGTTTGTCACCCCATTAGCAGACCAGATGGTTTCACATGTTTTACAGTGGCATGTGAGGTCCTCTTTCCCGTCACCTGTAAACTTAGGTAATTTTTGCTTTTGAGACATCGTAGCAGTTTTGGTTACCACATGTGTTGGCATCCCGGAGCTTGGTATCCCTAAATTGGAAGTATTTGAGCTGGATAGATTAGTTTGATTCCCGTGCCCCTGTGTCCCTCCGACACTCGTGGCTGCACTGGTATCCCCGGTATCTCTATTCCCGACCTCTTCTTCCTCATTCCTTCGGGCCTCCCTAGTCGTTGTTCGTGGGGTAAGAGACAGATCCCTCAACCGATGTCGAGTCTCCTCTTCAAGAAGATACAACTGTTGTCGGGTCTCCTCAATTAGATCCTCACTACTTCTTCCCCTACAGTGTCCCTCCTTCCCGTGGTGGTCACCTTCAGCCCAGTTGCCTTCCCCCCTGTCAGTTCGCTTCTCTGCTAATTTCCCAAGCCTCCATCTCCTTTCAACTTGTTGCTCCAAAATCAAAGCCCTCTGAGCGGCTTCACACTCCTCTATATGCTCTTTACTATTTTAATCCAAATTGGGCATTAATCATAACCGAACATGAATTATTCAAAATAACACTTTTTATTAATTCATTATGTACAATGTATGGTGCAGGGGCACCTCCACCTTTGAAAATTATAATGTTAATGTGTTGGAATCATTCATTTATTTACTCCAATGAAAGACCATGTAAACAGATAAGATGTCCATGTCAAAGGTTATGAATCATTATGAATATAAAAACAAGACCTCAGGAATGTAACCGGGAATCCAAGGAAAATTGTAACCGATAGTGGAATGGGAATGTAAACAATTATATTGTAACTGCCAAAAATGTTATAAAAGGCAGAGATATATCAATAGGAATAGAGGAGAGATTGGGTTACGAGAAATAGAATAGAAGAGCTGGAAAGAATCGAGCTCTCTTTCCTCCAGCCAGAGAGCCATCGATATGATGTATTCATTTGATTTTATAATGAAATTTATTGGAATGGAGTCTATCATTTGAGTTTTCCATTCTCGTTGAGTCATTCCTTTAATATGTTCTACAAATCGGTTTTATAGATTCCTTTAGTGATGGACTATTATATGTTAGTATGTTTTGGGTTTTAGATGAAAGAATTTCACATTGTAATGAATCAGGTTTTAAGAGATTGGAAACCGAATTTGTTAGTGCAGTTTGGCTTTTGTTTTGGTTTTTATAACAGTCAATTTCAGTCTCGATACGGAGACCATAACTTTAAATATAACCGTTGGATCTTCACGATTTTGAAATATGTTTGAAAACACCTAGTTTGGAATATCTTCATTGGAGCAATTGAGCAAACAATGCCTGGTTCGAAAGTTATGAAGGACTGAGTACGGGTCTATACGGAAGATCTCATGACTGAAATGTTTAAATGTCGAAGTGTGAAGATGTGTGTTTTGCCTCTAATAAATGATGAGAAGAGATTGATATTTGGAATATGCAGATTTGGGAGAACTTCTTGGACTCTCTCTGCATCAGATTGGTATCAGAGCTCAGAAAATTCTAAGCGTGTAGAGGATAATCTACACCAGGCAGTGTTGGGTTGCTATGGGTTCTTGTTATGTAGTTTGTGGTTGCAGATTTGGTGCTGGTTCATTCAGCTGCAGTGGGTGGACAAGAAAGGTCTACCAAGGGACCATAGGAGATGGTCTTGTGTGTCTCCAATAGACTGGGGAGAGAGGCATGATGGGACTCCCAAGTGAGGGACAAAGGTTGTGATGCAGCACGAAGGAGTGGACTGTGAAATGGGAGAAGCACCCTGAAGGCGACCAACATAAGCTCCATTAATAGGAGTCAGAGTTGAAAGAGATAGAGGAAGCAGAGGAGGCATTGATCCAGTAGAGGCAAAGATTTTGCAGAAGTCTCACCAAGGCATTTCCATGGGACATGGAAAATTTTAAAGATCGGGAGTATGGTGCAGGGGCACCTCCACCTTTGAAAATTATAATGTTAATGTATTGGAATCATTCATTTATTTACTCCAATGAAAGACCATGTAAACAGATAAGATGTCCATGTCAAAGGTTATGAATCATTATGAATATAAAAACAAGACCTCACGAATGTAACTGGGAATCCAAGGAAAATTGTAACCGATTGTGGAATGGGAATGTAAACGGTTATATTGTAACTGCCAAAAATGTTATAAAAGGCAGAGATATATCGATAGGAATAGAGGAGAGATTGGGTTACGATAAATAGAATAGAAGAGCTGGAAAGAATCGGGCTCTCTGTCCTCCAGCCAAAGAGCCATCGATATGATGTAGTCATTTGATTTTATAATGAAATTTATTGGAATGGAGTCTATCATTTGAGTTTTCCATTCTCGTTGAGTCATTCCTTTAATATGTTCTACAAATCGGTTTTATAGATTCCTTTAGTGATGGACTATTATATGTTAGTATGTTTTGGGTTTTAGATGAAAGAATTTCACATTGTAATGAATCAGGTTTTAAGAGATTGGAAACCGAATTTGTTAGTGCAGTTTGGCTTTTGTTTTGGTTTTTATAACAGTCGATTTCAGTCTTGATACAGAGACCATAACTTTAAATATAACTGTTGGATCTTCACGATTTTGAAATATGTTTGAAAACACCTAGTTTGGAATATCTTCACCGGAGCGATTGAGCAAACAATGCCTGGTTCGAAAGTTATGAAGGACTAAGTACGGGTCTATACGGAAGATCTCATGATTGAAATGTTTGAATGTTGAAGTGTGAAGATGTGTGTTTTGCCTCTAATAAATGATGAGAAGAGATTGATATTTGGAATATGCAGATTTGGGAGAACTTCTTGGACTCTCTCTGCATTAGATTGGTATCAGAGCTCAGAAAATTCTGAGCGTGTAGAGGGATAATCTACACCAGGCAGTGTTGGGTTGTTATGGGTTCTTGTTATGTAGTTTGTGGTTGCAGATTTGGTGCTGGTTTATTCAACTGCAGTGGGTGGACAAGAAAGGTCTACCAAGGGACCATAGGAGATGGTCTTGTGTGTCACCAATAGACTGGGGAGAGAGGCATGATGGGACTCATAGGTGAGGGACAAAGGTTGTGATGCAGCACGAAGGAGTGGACTGTGAAATGGGAGAAGCACCCTGAAGGCGACCAACATAAGCTCCATTAATAGGAGTCATAGTTGAAAGAGATAGAGGAAACAGAGGAGGCATCGATCCAGTAGAGGCGAAGATTTTGCAGAAGTCTCACCAAGGCATTTCCATTGGACATGGAAAATTTTAAAGCTTGGGAGTATGGTGCAGGGGCACCTCCACCTTTGAAAATTATAATGTTAATGTATTGGAATCATTCATTTATTTACTCCAATGAAAGACCATGTAAACAGATAAGATGTCCATGTCAAAGGTTATGAATCATTATGAATATAAAAACAAGACCTCACGAATGTAACCGGGAATCCAAGGAAAATTGTAACCGATTGTGGAATGGGAATGTAAACGATTATATTGTAACTGCCAAAAATGTTATAAAAGGCAGAGATATATCGATAGGAATAGAGGAGCGATTGGGTTACGAGAAATAGAATAGAAGAGCTGGAAAGAATCGGGCTCTCTGTCCTCCAGCTAGAGAGCCATCGATATGATGTATTCATTTGATTTTATAATGAAATTTATTGAAATGGAGTCTATCATTTGAGTTTTCCATTCTCGTTGAGTCATTCCTTTAATATGTTCTACAAATTGGTTTTATAGATTCCTTTAGTGATGGACTATTATATGTTACTATGTTTTGGGTTTTAGATGAAAGAATTTCACACTGTAATGAATCAGGTTTTAAGAGATTGGAAACCGAATTTGTTAGTGCAGTTTGGCTTTTGTTTCGGTTTTTATAACAGTCAATTTCAGTCTTGATACAGAGACCATAACTTTAAATATAACCGTTGGATCTTCACGATTTTGAAATATGTTTGAAAACACCTAGTTTGGAATATCTTCACCGGAGCGATTGAGCAAACAATGCCTGGTTCGAAAGTTATGAAGGACTGAGTACGGGTCTATATGGAAGATCTCATGACTGAAATGTTTAAATGTTGGAGTGTGAAGATGTGTGTTTTGCCTCTAATTAATGATGAGAAGAGATTGATATTTGGAATATGTAGATTTGGGAGAAGTTCTTGGACTCTCTGCATTAATTTGTGTCAACCATATGACAGAATCACAACAATATAGAAGTGCCCTCTTTTATTTCTACTTGGAGGGTTTAATTATTGTTTTGCCTCCCACTATTCCTTTGATGTATGTTTTCTTTGTAGGCTTGAAGGATTTGTTGCCGTCTATTTTGACGGTCGTCCTCCACACGACTGTTCTGGAGATCAAGGAAGGTTTGTGCCAACAGTCAAGGGAGATGGCACATTAACCGGTCTACTACAAGACTCATTGCGAGGGCACTCGACACGACACTTTTCGGCACCTCTTCACATGCGGCTTCCCTCCTGACATGAGTTTCAATTGATGCTTGCAGCAAAGAGACAAAGTCTGCTATCAATGCCCGTTCACCTTCGAAAAATTCTAAATGTTCCTCCTCATGCTCTCGGCTGCCACTTGCACCATTGTCTATTGGCTGGCCCATGATTTTCCCTTCGCAATCAACACTCCGCCACTTCCCAAGTTCGTGTCGGCAACGGCGCCAAATGTTTACTGCTACGGGTAAAGTATATTAATGCATACTAGCAAAAAGAACATACAGATACAGATATGTGCAAAGTATTATCAGAGAATTGCAACTTCTTTCATTAATGTCAAAGCAGATTTGCATACACAGTCATGACAATACCAACGATGTTGATAGTATATCGCTGCCATAAGTTACATCCGAAGGTGTACATATAGTTCCTGAGGGGGTGATGTGAAACATCGCGACCACAACTACCTAGCCCTCGGGTGAACTAACTACCAACGACATGATTAACATTAACAACATTTTAGACAGCACATATGATTTTACTGACAACATATGTGATGTTATCTATATCTGTACTGTGGTTTTGTTATGATTGGATAAATCCATGTCAAGCACTCACCGACATATTGTAAAAATCAGAAAATAAATATTAGTCGAAACTAGGCTGCCTATTACATAACCCACCTTCCAAATTGAAATACACTACTATCATTTAAGTCTGATATTAATTATCAATGTACACATTATAGCATTATAATTGCTTTGGAAGGCAATCATTCACACAGTAGTGCCAGTACATGAAATAACATTCCTATGAAATACCTTGGAAACTGTGCTGGAATTGATTGTTGCCAGTTTGATATTCACTCCAGAAAGGGCTGCTACAGACAATGGATCAAGTATATGTCTCCCAATGCTCTTTTAACTCTAGACCACATTCACGAATGATCTAAATTGAGGTTACACCCCTGAAACTACACCTCTAACTCATTGTAAGTGGACTGATATTAATACAAACAGGTTTGCTATACAATTTCAATCATGATATAGGTCTCTTACAGCAAGATGGCACCTTGTTGCAACCTCCAATATTCACCAAATCTTGCAGAAAGGACCCAGATCAACCCAGCACTTATGTATTGCCACAAAATGACAAAGATTCAAATTCCAGGTCTGTAATGCACTTTTCAAACTTTCCCAACACCTTGCAAACAGTCTGCTATATGATCCTGAGTGTATAGCATGACTGTAACAACCTTTTTGATTTCACGATTCTTAATAGAATGTTGCTTGAAACTACCAGAAAGTTCATTTTTCCCCAAACTAATCAAAGGTTCCCCAATAGCAAGAATTAACTACCAAACAGTAATAAGCATATTGGGGTGAACTTGGAAGGAGGGGCCCAGTTTAAAATTAAAAAAGAAAGAGTTTTATAAAAGAAAAATGTGTTGTTATAAGTGCTGACACTTCTTATTTCATTAGGGACGCTTGTCTGTCCCAAAGATGGTCAAGGGATTTCCCCAACCGACCCTGGTACATGTGGACATCCCCAAAAAAATTTGAAGTCATCCCAAAGTTTTGGAAATGTTTCTAGTGATTTTTGGCAAATCGGGTACAAGGGATGTCCCCTGGCCGTCCCCAAGTCCTCGGATTGTTTCCAGTATGGGGATGGGATTTTTAGAGCTAGGGACACATCCACGAGTAACGTGGGTTAAAATCTCTCTTTGAAATGAAACTTGTTGAATTTCATAATTTTTCTCTTGAATTTGAACCCATATTTTTAGGGGTTGTGGTCTCACTGACAACCACTTTTTCACTATCAACAACAACAAAATCTAGCACACACATTTAACATGGATCTCATATCATTGCAAGGTGTTTAAAAGGCGTAAGGTGTACCTACATAGGAATTGACTCCTCTTGGTGCATATCAGATACAAATTAAGATGGATGTGTGAGTAAATATGTTCTTCAATTATATTATAAATGTGTATTGTGTGGAGACTTGCTTTATTAGTTCTCATCTCAAGGAAATCATTGCATGCATTCATGATCCTTTCAGAATTAGAATAAGTGGAAGACCAATTGCCTACTATTTTATTTATTGTAAGCTATGGGACAAAGTTAGGAAATAATTTTAATAATATTATAAGTTGTAATTTTATTTTAAAACATCGTAAACCAAGGTTGCCAAGAGACACAGGTACTTGGAGACTATAGAGACTAGTACCAGTACCGGTGGCTAATTTTAAAAAATAGGAGAGGGGGGCACCTAGAGACGCCAATTTTTTTAATATAATTTAATTTCTAGAAAATATCATGACATGGAACTCGAAAAGAAGATTAGAGGTAAAGTTTCACATTAACTTAAGGGTTTAAATACACAAATGTCAAAAGTCATTGTGTTGAAGAGTCAGATTTCAAAACTCATGCTATATATTTCATATTAGATTATAATTACATATTAAAATTCAAAAATATTGATAGTTTGATGCTGATACACATGCCAATAGATATGAGATGCCTAGTTATGAAAATTTTAATACTGTCCTTTTGAGAGTGGAGAAGGTTAGCATGGATGTGTCCCTATAAGATATTTGAGAAGACTAGAAACACTCAGTGGCTTCCATTATTTCCAACAGTTGAATTGATGTTATTCAAAGATCTCTGATTCTCTTATTACCATTTTGGTAACCTCTTTAAAAGAACAACAGTTAGAGAATCATGAGACTACAAGAAAAGTGAACAATTGAACCCCATTGACGAGTCTTTCTACAGAAGCAATTGAGCAGATGGATTAGAAGAGTATAGCAGCTATCATTATCATTACTAATAGATAGGAAATAATGATTTTGCAAGGATAATGATATCAGAGCTTTTTATAACACCTTATGCCCTAAGTTTTCTGGTGGGAGACTGCCATTTTCTGGTTGGGAGACTTTGGAGACAGCAGGAGATGACAGCCAAAAGAACCCTGCATGTCGAGACGTTTCTGATACTGGAGATCAGGGGGTAAGAAACGGGGCTCCTGGTAATTATGTTGTAAACTGACATCTTGAATGTAATTATCATTTTGATAAAGTGGGTCATCTAATTAGGACACAAGAAGGCCTAATGTAATACTAATATTCTATTAAAGTTTTTTAAATACACTCTTTTGGAAGGAAAAGGTAAATCAAACTAAAGGGGGCCAAAAAGGAATTTAAAGAAAGATAATTGCTCAAAGAAAATCCATCTAATTTATGAAATCAAGACACCTTTTTTATCTAACAGTTTGACCGGTTTTGTGCATTGTTTCTCACAAAGACAAAAAAATCCTGGACTGAATTTGGAGGATGAAAACCTTCTTAGTTTCTAAGAAAGAACAAAGAATGAAATTAATCTTGTTCCTTGAGGTGGTTTCACCTAAGAAATGCAGTTTGTAGAGAAGATTGCAGCCTTTTTTCTAGTTTTCAATTTTCTACAGTATCATTTTGTTCCACTGCTATAGTATCATCACTACAGTACTGCTGCAGTAAATTCTGTATCACTGCTAGAGTATCGCTACACCTTGTCATTGTGATAAGCTGTAAGCATTTATAACTACGGTTAGTATCAACATATGAGTTTTGCCTTATGGAATTGGTTGGTGATTTCAATCACAGCAATCATCTCATTCGTGGTGCTTATTTCTGCAGTACCCTAGCAGTATACTAGTTTAGTTTAGCATTATATTGTTACCCATATTAGTTTGTGTTTTTTTAAATATTGACTACATAAGGGTTTATGCAAGATTATTGCAAAATAGTAAAATTTCATTTGTTGAAGGGTTTCATTATTAAATATTGATATTGTGTTGCTGCTGTTCAGTATTTTGTTTGTCTTATTACTACATATAAAGAAAACACACATTACAAAGAGACATTACAAAAAAATAAAGTTTATATTTTTTTAGAAAGAGACATTACACATGCATGCTCATTAAATATGGTGCTAAATTTGATTTGCTTCTTAACATATGGTTTTTAAAAGAAAGTAATAACTTAGGCATAAACAATCTTTTACTGTCATTAAATATGGTGCTAAATTTGATTTGCTTCTTCACATATGGTTTTTAAAAGAAAGTAATAATTTGGGCGTAAACAATGTTTTACTGTCCTTATTTTTGTAATACAAAGTGTATATTTTGTTATAAACGAACACGTGGAACTTAACTCACTTGTACTAAGTGGTTAGTTTGGGTTTTAGCACAAGTCTAAGTTTTGGATATAGTAGTTGAATTTCACTTTTTTAACCTGGATTTGGTAGCCTTATAAAAAAAATTAAAGAAAAAGAAAAAAAACTATAATTTGCACAAAATATACATTTACCAGTTTTTAAATAATTTTTTGAATATATTGTAAATTGTCATTCATTTTACTAGTTTTAAATTAATTTTTTAAATATAAATTTTTATATTACTTTAGTAGCCATTCCCAAATTCTGGGATAAAAATTGCAGTTCCCGAAACTCATTTTGCTGGCCCTGCATTCCCTTGTCCTACAGACTCCATGGAACGCTGGCTATTCCTGAGCTTTCTCTCTGTGTCAGCAACTGCACCTTGTATCTGGGTTGAAACCAGAATAAGTAATTAACATTCGCTATCCAGCTTCATTAATGTTTTCATTCTCTGGATACACCAGTAACATTATTGACTCTTGAGCCCTAACTTATTTTTGAAGGGACCTTTTTAATTCCTGTTGAACTGCAGGGAAAGTAACAAACATAAATTTGATATGTAATTGCTGTCTGCTACAGCTCTGGTGAAGTAGAAAATAAATCAAATCCCAATGATCATTCTTGAAAATGTTTACTTTCCAAATACTCATTGTTACCTTATTATTCTTTACATGGCCTTTGAGTGAATCCTTTAATATGAAACATTCACATTTTCAGTAACATTTCTTTACACTGGCTGTAATACCTCCGAAGGCTTTTAAACGAATGTACCTCAAACTGGTGGTCTACCATGTAAGAAATATAATCTTTGTTTAATTCCTTTGCACAGATGACATTATAAGATGCTTTTTGCTTCCATGAACAGGTCAGAGAAACAGTTGAAGAGAGTATCTACAAGCTGAACAGTAGCAAGCCGGTTGATCTTTCAGGAACATTTGGTAACATCCGCAAAAAGGACCGATTTTCACTTACCATCAAAGACATAGAATCACTTTTTTCATGTAGTGGACTTGAGAAAACAAATGATGAAAGTACAGAGAATTCTACAGAAGTGCAGCCTAAAAGAGACCTCAGAGATTTGCCCCCAGCTGTTGCCGCTGCAATGGCAGCTGAGAATAGACACCGACAGGCAGCAAGTAATGGGAGTGAACTGTAGAGATACAAATATAAGAGAAGTGCAGCCTCTGTCTCAAGACAGATGAATTGTAAATTACTATGTCCAGAATCTCCACCAGTTTATGTATTTATATATATTTTGTACAATTTTTCATTAACAATTGTGAAATCATATTTCCATGTTAGTTGATTGGGTTTCTTGATCCTTTATTTATTTATACAATGATTCATTAATCTGCATTGGGCCTGTAACTAGGTATTCGTATGATAGCACCAATAAATTTTGCTTTATCGCATTGTATATACTCTCCGTTTGCTTCCCAACAATCAAATAGGGAAAGGATCCAATACCTGAATGCGTTCTAATGGTTGTGATAGGAGTTGCTGATTTAATACCCACACTTGTGTAAAAACCCTTCACAGGCTCTGGTTGGTGTAACTGTTTTGCTTTGAATTCTTTTTTTGTGTTTTCTCAATATGGGTTTTAAAACAATACGGAAATGACTGAAAGATTAAAATGATAGTAATCTACTGTTTCAACTTTTATTTCTATTTTTAAAATGAAATGCTTATTACAAAGATAGCTGAATTCTATGAATAAATCTTGCAAGAGACATGTTATTTTGCATAAAAAAAACTTGGAATAAAACCGTCACGGGCTGCTGCAGTTATTTTTGCTGTAGTAGTAAACGCTGAAGATGTCGTTCTATCTCCTATACCCTTACGCCATCCAAATAAAACTCTGTTATTTTCTGTAGGCAAAAATCGTGCTTTCCAGCATGTGCGCTATGAACATAAATAAGCTAATGATTTGTGATATTCAGCCATGTTTCAACTAGTTTCTATATGATATAATCTGTCTTCGTCAATTCCCAACTACCAGTCGATATTATCTTTCCACAATGGTGAGTAAAATCCTCTGCTAAAGCACAATAAAAATCTTTGGATGAGACCCTCTCCACAATACCAGATTCACCAAGCATTTCATTGGTTCAAATGGCGAACACAGAAGATAACTACGTTTCTCCAATGGTGAAATGTCGAAACCCTTATCAGAGCTCGATGTAAGAAGCAATAGTCAATTTTCAAAACAATGGATACCTCTCCAATCTCACGGCTAGCATAAGTAAGTCTCAAATCCCTAAATCGCACCCAAAAAGCATTCTTGCGATTTTCTCCATAAAGAATACATTTAATGCAATAACATTAAATGAAATGTTTAATTTATTAAGTCTCCGACTTAGGGAAAAGAGCCAATAAATTAATTCATTAATTTGGCCCCCTTCATGATGCTTGGACCCATAACTTAAGTGATTTAATATAAAGTCATTTTACAACTTAATATTAAATCGTTGATTATTAATTAAATACTAGGCCACTGAAAATGCAATATCTCCTTCAATATTGTAAATCTAGCTGAACCGTTAGAAATTGGAGTTGGCATAACAATTCCCCATGTGCCTAAATCAATTTTTAAAAATAGTCGAGGTCCATCTCTATGACTCGAAAATACACCAAAAAATAGCAATCTTTCCAAAAAGAGCAAAATTCATATATATGAGCCAAAAGGTCTCTCAATACCAAACCTAAGACATTGAGCTCTACAAACTTCGAACCATCGGATCACCATACAACCTATGTGCCCGAAATGACCCTCTATCCATCTCTACTAGCCTATGAGAATCCATTGATAGACTAATCAAAACTAGAGTGATGTCTCTAGTTAGAAGGGGACATCACAGTCCGCCCTTCCTGAAATTGTTTGTCCTCAAGCAACCTCAACTCCGGATGTTGTAAAATCTCCTCACTCTCAATTAGCATCCTCAATTGGCATGTCCTTCCATTTTACCAAGTACTCCCTGACAGTACGCCTTCTCAAATTCCTCTCCCTAAACTCAATGATAGCCTCTGGCACTAAAACCAACTTTGTCTCATCATCCAAGGGTGGAAGCACTGCAGAAGGAACAATCTGGTGTCCAACACCTTTTTGAGACGTGACACATGAAAGACATTATGGACTCTGCTATCTACCGGAAAATCCAACTCATAAGCCACCTCACCAACTCTCCTGATCACCCTGAAGGGTCTATAATACCGTGGCTTAAGTTTCTCAGCACCACTCTTTTTGAGAATAGATTGACGGTGTCGTTGCAACATCAAGTATGCCATATCACCAACCTCAAATGACCGCTCAGTCCTCTTTTGATCTGCATACTACTTTTGTTGATTATGTGCCTTAGTGATATTCTCCTTAAGAGCCTTTACAATGTCTTGGCTCTCCTGCAGCAAATCCCCAACACTAGGCACCCTACTATCGGCCAACAAATCCATGAAATTTGGTGCCTCATATCCATATAATGTCATGAAAGGTGACATCTGGATAGACATGTGATAAGTGGAATTGTAGCAATATTCACACAGAAAAATCCACTTAACCCAAGTTTTTTGCTGCCCTGCTATGTAGTTCGTGAGATACTTCACGCATTTATTGACTATCTTAGTTTGTCCATTTGTTTGGGGGTGGTAGCTAGTACTCGGAGTGAGCTTTGTCCCACATAATCTAAATAACTCTATGAAAAATGATTCATAAACCAGTTCTTGTCACTGACTATGCTTCGAGGTAAGCCATGCAACTTGAATACCTCCCGAAAAAACAACTCTGCCACTTGCATAGCAGTGTGTGTAGTCGTGATCAGAAAGAAGTGGGAAAACTTCGTAAGCCAATCAACAACGTATATACAGTCTTTGTCGTGGGCTCTCGGCAGTCCTGTGATGAAGACAATGGACAAACACCCACTTCCTATCAAGAATTAGAAGCGGCTGCAGTAAACCGGTTGGGTAAGACTGTTCATGTTTATTCTACTAAAAGGTAGGACACTCTCTAACGTACTGCAATACCTCAACTTTGAACCCTTTCCAAGAAAAGTGCTCACGAATCTATCGGTAGGTTTTATAAAAACCAAGATGTCCTGCCATAGGCGAATCGTGATAAATCCTCACATCTGATCCTAGAGCCAAATAGATGTGCCCTTTGTAAATGATAAGCTCATTCACAAGGGTATAATCACTGTCCTGTACGACTCCATCTATAAATCTTGATGCCCATATATCCTTTTCATACTCTACAAGGATCAACTTTCTCCAATCCTCAAATATGTCTGTCATCAAGCTCAAATGGGGTCTACATGACAAAGCATCTGCTACAACATTCTATGTCCCTTTGAAATAGGTAATATCAAAATCATGACTGTAATTTACTTCCCCACTTTTGCTGCCTGCCATTAAGATCTCACTGCCCTAGGAAATATTTCAGGTTGTTATTGTCTATATTTATGCAAAACTTGTTGCCTACTAAATATTGCCCGAACTGGGCCAAAGCATGCATTATGGCCAATGTTTCCTTATCGTAAATGTTGAAGCTCCTCTCAGGTCTCTTGAGCTTCCTATTCTCATAAACAATCGGGTGCTTGTCCTGCATAAGCACTACTCCAACCCCCTCTTCGGATGCCCCCCAATGTAGCTCAAATGGTTTGCTGAAATCAGGTAAAGCTAACACTAGGCAAGAAGTCATCAACTCCTTGAACTTATCAAAACACTCTTGTGCCTCAAGAGTCCACAAGAGCGCCCCTTTTCTCATCAAATCAGTCAAGGGTGTCGTGTGCTTGGAATACCCATTGACAAACCTCTTGTAGAACTCACACAAACCCAAAAATCCTCTCAATTGTGTAAGGTTCACTAGAGTAGGCCACTCAATAATAGCACGAATCTTTTCAGGATCCATGCATACGCCCTGTGCATTGATAATGTGACCCAAATATAATAACTTTGACAATCCCATATCACATTTTGACTCCTTTGCGTACAAGGACTCTACTCAAAATACCTAACATTGTGTCCAAGTGTTGCAAGTGCTCATCTCATGTTTTAGTATAAACAAGGATGTCATCAAAGAAGACCAATACAAATTTACTCATCTAAGGCTAGAAGACCATGTTCATTGTGGACTGGAAAGTAGCTAGAGCATTAGTTAGCCCAAATGGCATAACTACAAATTCGAAATAACCACAATGACATCTAAATGTTGTCTTCTCTACATCCTGCTCTCTAACTCGGATATGATGATATATTGATCTCAAATCAATTTTAGAAAAGAAACATGAACCGTGAAGCTCATCTATCAACTCATCAGTCTGTGGGATGGGGTACTTGTTTTTTATGGTCTTTCTATTCAAGACCCTATAATCAATGCACATCCTAAGTGTGTCATCCTTCTTCTTCACTAATACCTCTGAAGAAGCGAAATGAGATTTACTCGGCCTAATATGGCCCATGGCAAGTAACTCCTTTATGGTCTTTTCTATTTCATCCTTCAATCTTTTTGGATGCATGTATCGTGTAAACATAATGGGTTTGGCACCCTCCTCCAACTCAATGATGTGCTTGATACCTTTATCAGGAGGACTACCTGGTGGAATGTCACTGAACACCTTACTATGCTTGATTCTCGGTGCCTATATGTCTGGATGATACTTTGAATGTTGTTGTCCCTGTGATGCCATCAAAGTGCAAGGGGTTGCCCACTCAACCTGGTTATGTCTCAGCAAGCTCCCCATGCGTTTGCAAGACATAATCCTAAACTCATTGTCACGGATGCCTTAAGTATATGTGTCTTTCCATCTGATTGGAACTCCATCTCCATGTTTCTCAAATCAAGGGTGAACACTCCAATGTCATGCAACCAAGTCATACCAAGTACTAGATCTGTGTCACCCATGTTCACAACATAAAAATCAGCTTTGAAGTCAAAGTTATTAATCCTCAGGGGTAGACCTGTAATCTTCCTATCACATTTGAGGACGTAGCCATCAGCTACCCTCACTCTCAGACCCTCAAACTACTCTGCCAAAATTTCACGTCTCTCAACTAACCTGAAATCAATAAAATTATGAGTGGCACCTGTATCGAGCAAGGTGATAACTTGTTGTCCTGCCAATACTCCCCTCATCATGAATTATCCCTCATGTTGCACACTAGTGAGACAGGCCTCCTTAAGTCTACCCTCAATATTTTCATCACCTATAGCCATTTGGTTTAGCTTTTCATCACCTGTGCTTTCCTTTTCTTTAGTTGATTCATCATTTTCAAATTCTTGGTCCAAATTTTCAAAATCAGAATCCTCATAATAAGCCCACATAACCCTGTTTGGTTTGCCCTTGGGTCTTAAAGGACAATCACGGTTTATGTCATAAGGTCCTTTGCAATAGAAACACAATTTCTTCTTCCACAAATCATTAATTGTCTCCTTGTTGAGAGGTGCAAAAGATTTATCTATATTTTCAGTTTTAAATTCAATCATCTCTAGTTTCTTAAAGAATGGCTTATTGTCCTTGTTGGAGGAAGCCACCTTGGGCGGAAATTTATCACTGGGGTTGCATGCCACATGCTTTTCGCTTTCTTCATAGCATCATTCAATGTGAAAGGATCAAAAGTCTTTACCCACCCTCTAACTGGTTTGGCTAAGCCTTCAGTAAATAATGCTATCAACCCCCTCTTTGATATGTCTGGCACCATAACTGAGGACTGTTGAAACTCATTAATAAAATGCTCTAAGCTCCCTATCTATTTGAGTTGTGTCAGGTCTCTAAAGTAGACCTCTGGATCTTTTCTATCAAACCTCTCAACTAATCTGTCTGCAAAGTCCTGGTAAGAAGTCGTCTGGTTGTGCTGAAGAGTGATCAACCCATGATACCACCAATCGTGTGCTACTCCCTCCAAATGTAAAGTGACATATTTTATTGTCTCAATATTTGTCATAGGCCTCAATGCTAGAAAATTATCAAGCTTGTGGATCCAAGCTTTCACTGTCAATCTACCACTACCATCATAAGTGGACAAGGAAAGCTTGCCTGTAGCACGCTTTAGTCCATTATTCTACCCCCTATGTCTCTTGTCATGTCTGATTTCACAGTAGTGTTCTCTCCTTTGGTTCACAAACCTTTCAAAGGTCATCATTTCTCGCATATGTGGGGCCAATAGTTCCCACTCATTATTTGCAACCATAAGGATGTCTGCAAACATCTCAATCCCCAGCTTCCTCTACTGGATCCTACATTGGTTTCTCCCTAACAAAGGTAGGATGTGTGGGTCTATCTATTGTCCTAGAGTGTGTCCTTTGTGTCCATGGAGAACCTATAGCACTCTTGTTATCCTCATATTCTTGATCATGTCTTGTTTTTATAAAGGCATTAACTTGGGGTCATGTCTTATGCCCTTGAATAATCCTAACAACTTGGGTAGATCCTTAAGGAAAATATGGAGGGTTTGAGATACAAAAAACAACTTGACAAAGTTGAAAGGGTTATCAAATAACTAAAATATTAGTTGAAGCATTCTTTGGCCAAGTTAAAAGAGTTTGTTGAACAACTCAGCGAGGCTCAAGACTACATTGAGAAATTGTCTAAACAAAGTGGATTTAAGAAATTTGAAGCGCACAAGGACAAGAAGAATATCAAGAGGGAGTTAGAAGCATTAGCTATCCAGATGGGTCAAGAGATGGAAGCAAGGAAGACTAGTGAATATTCCCTAAAATCTAAGGATCAGATCTTGAAGGATAAGGAACGTGGTCTTTTTAAGTTAGAGAAAGAGGTAGGTACCTTGCATGCATATCTTCATGAGACTAGAGAGGAACTTGAAAATCTAAGAAGAGAACTCAACAATTTGATGATGAGAAATGAGAATTTGGGAAGAGAGAATGAGAGTCTGAGAGATAAGAATAAAAATTTGAAGGGATAACTAAAGAATGTCAATGAAAAGATAAAGAAATTGTATGAGAGTTCTGAGAAACTTGATGAACAACTAAGAAGCCAAAGAAGAAGCAAGGACACAATTGGTCTAGGCTACACTGGTCAGACTACTTTTGAGATTGGTTAATATTCTAGAACTAAGGGTGAAAAGCCATCAGTAGAATCTGTACCTAAGGTAAATACCAAGATTTTGGGTAAGAAACCCTACAAACCTATATGTTTCAATTATCATAAAGTGGGTCATACTACTAATGTTTGTAGAAGTAGGTTGGTTAATAGGCATAAACACTTTTGATGGGTTTTTTATAATTGCAATAAGTATGGACACACTACATATGATTGTAGATCCAGATCTAGCAGTAGATCTAGCAACTTTGATGGATATTGTTATACATGCAACAAATATGGCCACAAATATGATGAGTGCAAGTCAAGAGTTAATAATCCAAGGCCACCTATGAATTGGGAAATCCCTTACCAAAGGGAGAGGTAATTCAATGTCACTTTCTTAGTGTGTGGAAACTATGGACACATGGTTGTGAATTACATGATGAGGACAAACAAAGGTAATGTTGGACCATGGAGGTTAAATGGTATGGCATGTTTTTATTGTCACAAGATTGGTCATCTAGCAAGGAATTGTAGAATGAGAAACCAACCAATAAATCGGTCAGCAAATGAAAAGGGAAAACAAATTGTTAATGTGGAAGATACCAAGAGTGAGATGAGAAAGATCTGTAAGAAGAAGGATGAAAACAAGATATCAGAGGGATCCACATCACCATCAGGTGCGGATGGTTCATCATCAAACTAAGTCACCTTTGAATTAGGGGGATAATGTATTGTTGAATCCATCTACAAATTCCCCTACAAGTGTGTGGTAAGATCTATTGGCATATGAAGATGCAATAAGATATCCTAAAGCTTTTTGAGAAATTTTGTGATGTTTTGATCATTGGTAATGAGGTATGAGTCATTCGGTTAAAAAGGAAAGTTCTATCGGTAAAACCATTTAATGCAAGCATGTGAAGGTAAATAAATAAATAGTTTTCTATTTCATTGTTACCTTACATACTTTGTGAGCTTTTGTGGAGTGAAAGAAGTGTTATTTGAGTTCTTTGTTGAGTTTGATGCTACATGAAAAGATTGTCTATGTTGATTTGAGAAAAGTAATCAATCAATATTGTCATGTTCTTCATCAAGAACCCTATCTATGCACAGTTTGAGGTATTTATCAACTATCTGCTTGTGTGATTGAAATTTAGTATGGATACTCCTAAGCTGATAAATATAATTGAGAAACCATGAACATAATTCAAGTGACACCCATTCAAGTTGATGGAGAATTCTCCAGTGGGTGCCCTTACTAGTGTATCATATGGAATTCTATGTGTGGAAGATATAAGAGCTTATATTCATTGCAAATTGGAAGATTTAGGATCAAGTGCAATACTTGATCATTACAAGAAGCTATGTGATGAGAATTTTATATTGAAAGATGAACACAAACATATTTTTTATGAAGGTTTTCATCAAGTTGTTAACTATCTCAATGAATTTTAAGATGAGAAAGTAAGATATGTTCTTAGCAGGATACATGATCAGTTATATGGTTGGACAAACCACATAAGATAACCAAGGAAGTAATCCATATTGTAACTACTCTATCTACAACCAATAATGTACCTATTCTTTGTACTATTCCCAAGGAAGAGGTGATTAAATTGACAAAGTCTAAATGGGATGGGCGTGTGATGATTGTGGATGATATCATAGATGAAGAAGTTAAATATGCATCAATGGTGATTGGATATAAAGTTTATCACTCCAGTCGGGTGAAAAATATACCCAGTGGTGCCATTCATACTACCCACATGATAAGTAAGGAAAATAAGGATTATGATCTAGCTGAAGCACCAAGGGAGAAGCTAATGTTGAATCTCAAGAAGATCAAGGACAATATAGACATAAATTTAAATATGCTCAATTGATTATATATTTATTCTTCTATTTTTAGAATATGTTTCCTCGCATTAGTAGTATTACTTGGTCAATTGATACACCAACTTTCATTCAAATCAACAATTATGTAAAGGTTTTGGGAAATGAGTTTACATGAAAAATATGGGGATATTTGAAAGATTTTTAGAAAAGGATGCATGAGAAAGAAAGAACACCTTCAGAGATTGTAGAAAAATATTAGGATACAATATGTTTCATGGTAGATACTGATTCTTACTTGATGGAAGCAGTGGAGCCAAGAACCTCATGGGTTATGTCGATGGGATATGAAGTGGTAGTGACATCTTAAAATTGTATGCAGAGAATTTGTTGGCACAACTAGTAGATCCTAATACTCCTAGATTTGGCATATTTCAAGAAAAGTCACTAGAAGCACACAATGAATTGATGAAACTAGTCATTGAGAAGAAAGTGAGAAAAGAAGAACAATTTATCATCCAAAAAGGTTTCACAAAATAGAAGATTGAGAAAGATAGAGCCAAACATGCTACAGAGAAAACAAGTACATCTAAAGCAACAAAAGGTGATGAGGATGTTGAGATAGTAGGTGCAATTGGTGGTATCCCAACTGGTATATAGATAAGGAGCACAATTCAATTTAAGGAGAAACCTTCTCCTATCAAGCCTCAAGAAAGAAGATCAACAAGAAATGTCAAGACTACAATGGTAAAAGAGGCACCAAGTATAGATACAGTAATGGGGAAGAGAAAGAAGGAGAAAGCAAAAAGATTTGAAAAGGTTGTTGAAGAAGAAAGTGAGACTGAATTGGAAAAAGAACAAAAAATGTCAAATATAAAGGTAAAAAGTCTAATGTGGCAGCTTCCCCTACTAAAAAATATGTAAGTCACGATTTCAATCAATTTATTTGTGTTGGAGACATAATACAAGTGAAGAAATGCGGAATTTTGAAAAGAGTTAAGTTGTATTATGAAAAGTTTAGTGAAAAGGATCAAAAGAAAATTGAGGAAGCAATAATCCTTAGTATGAATAGTTTGAGTCAAGTGCTATTGCAGTTACAAGATTTGTTACCCAATTCCTTATATGAAAAACTAGATACAAGATGGAAGTAAGCACTTAATCAAGACAATGAGATAATTTAATATGTGTTATTACATCTCCTGCCAGAACTTAGCAAGGAAGAAGTACAAAAGAAATGCAATGAATTGAGACCCCTATTCAAAATGAAGACTAGAGCAACTAGAATACTGATAGGTGAGTCTAAAGTAGTACCAGATGAGACTAAGAGTATTCTCAAAGAACATTTAGGTCTTGATAGTGGAAGTAAAGAGGATGAACATGTTGAGGAACAAGTGAGACTTCAACCGGATGAAGAACAATCGGTATTCACCCAAACAATCGAAGGATGGAAAATTGATGGTGTTGATGTAACACTTGTTAATGATCTTTTGTATGATACACAAGATAATGTGGACAACTCGGGATATCTCAGCACAAGGACCACATGAGGAAAACATTGATACATTTGAACTACATAATCCTAAAGAAGAACAAAATGAAGAAGAGAAAATGGATACTACAACTAGTCAAGGTATGACCGATGACAATCAAGAGGAGATACTGATTACATATAGGAACAAGTACAAGTTGAAAGTGAAAAAATTCCAAAAGATCAAGTAGAATAGACATGAGCTGTAGAGGTCAAGCCTAATGTAAAAGAAAAGGAAAAGGGAAAGGACAAAGTGAGTGATGAAGATGACATTCCAATTAAAGGACAGATAAATCTCAATAACATGAGCCCCAAGGGAATGATGAAATATGCAATGGAAATCAAGGCTAAGGCAAAGAAGGATAAGATGGAGTGGGAAGATCAAGTGATTCTCACTGCTAGAGACATGCTAGCTGATTTGCTAAATGAAGTAGAATATGATGAATCAACTACACCAATTGAGAAATTGGCACATTTAGTTACTATCATAGGTGAATAAATGAAAGACTTGGAAGATTCTTCAATATACAATGTAGAAAAGGAGTTTGAGAAGAAAATAACATAGAAGCTGATCAAGCACACATCTATGACACTATGTTCTTCAACTTTGAGAGATTTAAGGAATTGTTGCAAGGCTAGGATATCCATAGAAATTGGCGGGCCTACTTATTTTCCCTACACTGGCTCATAGGAAGAAGTTTCTAGGACTTGAATTGGTGTAATACAATCATCACATAGAGCTATCTATAAATGCCAATGTCATTCCCTTTGGCATTTAGAACCCAACTATTGATAATTTTGATCAATTGTTAGTTGATTTTGCCAGATCATTTCATACAATTCTTTTTATTGAGAAATGTCCTCTTGATGGAGAATTATGTATTTACTCTAAAAATTTTCACTTTGGGTCTTGTTAACACAATGAAGGATAACTTTGTCAAAATTCCTTTTGAAAAACACCCCTTCAATCAAGAGATATATTTCTCCTTGTAACCTATAGTATCTTCTTTTAAAAATAGGGAGATGAAGTGGGTATTTACTTGTCTATATGAAGATGATCTGGTTTGAGACCCAATCTTTTGTTTATGTTTCTTGATTAATCACAATCAATTCTTTTCCTTGTTCATTTTATTTGTCTAGGTATTTAGAGATCCCTCTTCCATGCATGAATTTAGTGTGATTGACCTTTATATCATATTGTAAGATCTTGGTGATCTAATTATCCCTTTTATCTGTGATCTCACCATCCATAATGTATTCTTGCACACTGGGTTCTACAACATATATCAAAACCTTGTTTCCATCTTTTAAATGTTTAAATTTCTACAACCCCTTAACCAAGGAAATAACTCATTTTTCAACAAAGTTGTATTTTGTTTCATAGTCTTTAAGGGTTCTTGAATGGAGAGCAATTGGATGTTCCTTTTTCAGTTCTTTATCTTTCTAAGTTCGTGACTATATAAATACATGATAAAATCTTTAGAAATATTAGGATTGGCCAACACTCGTGCAAATTTTATAGTACCTTTTACCTTTTCAAAGACTATTCTACCATTTGGTGTCCATTTGAAAACTTGTTATTTTTACAAAATTATGGTGATTAGTATCACCAATCTAGCAAAATATGAGATAAACTTGCTAAAAAAAATTATTTTCCCTAGAAAGGATTGATTAACTCTCTTCTCTTAAATTAGGAACTACAATTCCATGATGGCTTTCACTCATTTAAGGATTAATTGAAATTCCTTGAGGGACTCCAAACACACATACCTTGGAATTAAGACATATCCCAAATTCTTGGCATCTTTGAAACGCCTTTTAAAAATGACCAAAATGATATTCTTTTTTTTTTGACAACATTGTCAGATTGTCCAAATAAATTAATATGATTATATTTATTAGATCCTTGAATGCAACATCCATGGATCTTTGAAAAGTAGCCCTCATATTAGAAATAACAAAAGGAATCTTGACATATGAAAAGGTTCCCCACTTGGTGGTAATGTTATTTTACGTTGATCTTCCTCTTCCATCTAAACTTGATTATAACCAGAGAAACCATCTAGTAAAAAAAACATCTCTTGTCTACCACTCTTTGGAGAATTTGTTCCATGGATGGTAATGCATAATGAGCTTTCAAGGAGGTCCTATTCAGGTTGCTAAAATCCACTTGTAGGCGAATATATCCATTCTTCTTTTTTACTAGTACTATATTTGACACCCACACGCTATGCTTAATTGGATATATTATTTTGGATTCAATCAATATATTTAACTCCTACACCATCAAAGACTCTTTTTTTGGGTATATTATTCTCTATTTTGTCTTGATGGGCTTATCTCCTTCAATTAATTCAATAGTATGTCTGATGACATCTCACTCACATCCCTTCAAATCATCATAAGTCCATGCTATAAATCCTTTAATGTATCACATGAGGATTTAAGTCATTCTTTGTCATTAGAAGATACACTTTTGACGAATTTTAATTTCTTTCCATTTCTTATCTCCAGGTCTTCATAATCTCCTTAACCAGTGACACTTCTCTTTTTCTTTTCTTGCATCATCACAATAAAAAATATTATCCAAGGTTATTAGACCTTTGATCAATTTATTTTCCTTCAACTCAATTATTCAATCCTTGTAAGATTCTTCAAAAACATGGCTATTTGGTCACCACTTTTAAAGACTTGCCAATTCTTGTAATTGTCTAGTATTGTTGGCCTAACAATCATCCACTCAATGTTTTTTAGTTTCCATACATAATACTGGTTCAAATTGAGATCCAATCATGGCCAATTGGTTGACTTCTATATTCTCCTTTCTTGGGTGAATTGAATATTAAAAGTGTCAAATATTTCAATCATATCCCATATTCTATGACAATAGGATCTTTTCTAAGGATTCTTAGAAGCTAAGGTGTTCTACACTTTCTTCACAACCAATTTAGAATCTTTGAATACTTTTAGTTGCTTCACTTCAATTTGTTCTTCTAGATCTAGTTTGCAGACTATTCCTTCATATTCCACTTCATTATCAGTAGAATTGAACTAAAAGTGGAAAGCTCTCTTTCCTTCCTCCTAATGGGGAGATTATGTGAACATCGGCTCCTAAATTGTTTGTGCATATTGCTCCAAAAAAATACATTGTCTGCAATTATGATGCTTAGTTATTACTATCCTTCTTCATGTCTTCCTTCTCCTCATTTACCTTTCAAGTGGGTTGGCCTTCATAAAAAAACATTTAAGTTCCCATACTAGCAATATGGTAGTTTCCAAATGGGTCATTTTCTATAAAATAATTTAAGATTACATCTTCTTATTCAATTCTTCTCCTATCACTTCTTCCTCCTCCAAAATCTCAACACAATGCATCTCATCTCTTGAAATAGAAGTATGTGTGGGTTCAAATTTCATTAGGGCTTCATTTGCTACATGCATAGTGTGCATGGGTTTAGACAATACTTTAAAGTTTTCTCCATGTCAAATTCTTAAGATTAGGCATGACCAGTCAAGGGACATATAACTTCTTATTTTTGTGGTAATATCTCTTGATAAATAAATGTTGAAAAGTGGAGGGATCAATGACAACCATCTCTCGTGGAACGACAATGTTTGGAAAATAAAATAAATTCAAAGTAAGTTATCTTATCAAGCCTATAGGTTGGAATTTTTCCCATCTAATTACATAATACCCCTATCTAAAGGTTCATATTCTACCTTTAAAACTTTCTCTATTTTTTTAGGCATAACAATATTGCTTACTCCAGAATCTATCATTAAATTATGTAATAATTTATCTCCTACTATAAGGGTTAAAAAGAAAGGATTTGGTTTCGACCTACCCATTTCTCCTTCCTTTGGACCACCACTCGAGTTAATCAAATTTATTGGCTATTGAAGTTTTGGGATTTGTTGTCTAGCAACTAGAAATTTCACTTTTATTTGTATTTTTTCTACAATAAATTCATCTCTCGCTTTCTTATCACGTCCTTCTAGAGCTTCCTTCAATAGTTGCTTCTACTCTAGAATGGAAAGTATATCCCATAGGGATATATTCATTGGGGTCTTCTTTAGTTTCTCTACCATATTTACTATAACGTTAGGTGGAGCCTTGAGATATTTAGGTTTGTACAAATTGAAATCAAGTGGTTTCTAGAGAGGCTAAACAAGAATATTTGAAATAGGTGTACCCCTTTCCAAATGGATAAATAAATTGGCTTAATTCCTTTACTCACAGATTGGTCATCTTGACTAAGTAACTATCTATCCTATGGTAAGGTTCATTTAATATGTCAAGCCAGGGGTATAAACTTGAAATGGCTCTACATAATATATATACCAAGTCTCCATTATAGGCATACTAACTACTGCTAGAAGGGAAAATAGTGTAGGAAAGTGGATACTAAATGTAAGCCTACCTGATCACCATCTACCAAAGCATAAACAACATGAGAAAAACTAAGTTCAGGTCTATCAAGAAGGAAACTACTATGCCCACTTTGGGGTTAGGAACAAACATGTGAACTATTTCCATGTGGTGGAATAGACAAGTGACTAAAAAGTAACTACAATAACTATAAATAATCAATAAAATACAAAGGATCACTTACCAAGTGGCACCCATTGGGTGAGTGAATCCAAGTTATTCAACACACTATAGACTCAGAATCATCATTAATTTATTCATATCAAAAAATGATTACACATAGTACTTTGGAACTTCAAAACTATATTGCTAAAGACAATTACATCAACTTAGTATTGTTTGATCTCTCTCTAGCTTAGCTAACCTCCAAAGAGGCTTTAGCAAATTATTTATACTAAAAATCACAACTAACTAATTGAGAACTAACTGACCATCTCCAACAAAATAGATGGGTGCAGTTATTACATTCAAAGTAGAAAAGAGAAATTATCTCAACAAGGAAGAAAAAATCTTCTTCTTATCCACAAGAGAAAATATGGAAAATGCACTCCCTAGATTTACTTTACATTAAAACATCACTAACTACTCTGACTAAGAAGTAGGTGAATGAGTTGAGTCTTCAAAGTTGTCCTTCTTTTTCTCGCTCCTTGCTACATGACTCTGTCCAAGAGCTGATGAAGTTCACTAATTATCTCCTTAGTCATTCTAAACTATTGACCTATTCCTATAAAGAATGTTTAGGATCACAAAACATGGAGATACACCCATTCCACATTACATATATTTATTAACCCTCATATTTCATTAATATAAATATATCACATGGTTGTAGGAAAATAAATTACTTGGCTACAAGAAACCCATTATGCTTCAATTACTCATAAAGGAATAATATAAAGATAACTAATGTTTAGAACATCAAGTATTCATTCTAAAGGTATATTATTCCATATGTTGTATGTCTATCAAATACTGCTTTAACCGTCATAAAAATATTAAAGTAAAAGTCTTTAAAATACCATAAACCCTATAACAATTCAAAATAGGATAAGAGAAACATAAACAAAATAGGTCATTATTTCAGCCCATCATTCCCCCCAACCTAATTCCTTATTGGTCCTCTAGCAACTCTAATTTTTTTGATCTTTGCATTCAACTTGTAGTAATTGATTGAACTTTTTCTTACTCCACCTTTGACCAAACTCCAGTAGTATCCTTTGCTTTCCCTCAACCTCTACCATCTAGGCACTTCATCCTCCATATCATATTCATTCCCATTATCTACCATGCTAAGAAGTGGCCAAAGTAGAAGTGGAGGCTGAAATATCAATGGAAGCCAATACTCTTATCTTATGCGACCCAAATCTATATATCAGGGTGCTCTTTGAGTTGCTACGACATAGCTCTATGGTGAATGTGGCTCAAAACACTTTAGCTTTTTAGAAAGGTTGTTCCACCACTGAATGATAGACCCAAGAACTAAATGTCCTTCATGCATAGCCATCTATTCATATTCCTAGAATGCATCTATTTCTTCATTTCTATATGGTCTATCTTGTATTTCCCTATTGATTTCATTCTGAATCCAAGACATGAATGCACATAACTGTATATCCCCTATATGAGCAAGTGGGTTCCAGATGATATTCTAAGGGACAGAAAAATTATTCAAATATAATTCACAAACTAAATTCTTTATTGTTGTAGGAGAAGAAGTGTACATCTCATAAAACTCTTCAACTATTTTCAAGGAAGGATTAGCCCTTCAACAACCCTCATCAACTTGAGATTCAAATATTATTCCTTTAGATAGAGGTATAGACTCTAGTAGGTCACCTATATTGCATAAGCTTAGGAATCATGGTTGTAATTGTGGTGATCCTATCCTTGAGCTTAGTTATTTCATCTTCCTTATTTTGAATTTTAATCCTCTAATTTTCTATGACCCTCTGCAATCTAGTTTTCTCCAAGTTCCATTGAGTTTGTTGAATTAACATATCTTTATATAGGCTTAATATTGTAGCAAGTGGAGTGGATATGATGCAAGAGCATCCTGGGTGTAAGGGTAATCTTGCATCACCCAAAAATATTTTTGGTTTCTTTTCAATATGGGCTATCTTGTGCAAAGCTACTATTTTTGGAAATTTACTATTTTTAGTAAGTTCTTCATTTGACCTCAGAATGCTCTATTTTATTCCCTAGAGGTTCACTTTGGTCATATCATCCTGCCAGTAAAGTTTCATTGCAAGATCAAGTCTAGTTTTGAAGATATTGGAAATTTTTAGTATTGGCAGCATGGTATAGAAACTTTGAACTCAATTTTGAAGGCTTTAGAGGCTCTCAAAGGGGTTGAAACTTCAATTGTTTGGATCTTGCATTAATCAAGTGTTATAGAGAACTTCATGCCATTTATGAAACGAGGTCATAATAGCCAATCAAGTCAATGGGTGATGACTTATGGTCTCCAGAAGTTGCGCTACCTAAAATGGAAGAAAATGAATTTCCTTCAAAATTTCTTTTCGAGTTCTGAAAGTTATTTTGAGCCAACTCTAATGTAATAAAAATGAAAATTAAATAATTTTAGGGTTGGTCGGCCTCAATGGCTAAAATTCTAGAACCTTCCTGGCGGTGAAAATTTGCCTATATAAGGAAGACCCGTAGTGTTTTCTAGGCAATTCTGGGTGGTTATTCAAGGCTTTGTCTTATAGAATATTGTAAGAAAAATTCCCATGTGGCTTTGCATATTGTAATTCTAAAATTTGTAATTCCACACTTGTGGAGATAATAAGAAGCCCATCTTCTATTCTTGTAAATTGTTGTTGTGTCTCTATTTTTGTTATTTGTTTGTGGTATTAAGGGGAGCACCCTTAATCAAGTGGTATCAGATTAGGAGTTCCTGAGTGTGTAGATAGATTGTCGACTGTGAGGCAGTTTGCACTAGGACTGTGGTTTAGGGTTTCAATAATAAGCACAAAAATGCCTCCTTGAAGGGAACGTGGCAAAAGAGTCAGAGGTGTATCACATGAGGTTAGAGCCCTCTAGAGACAAGTGTGAGCATTGCAAGAAGATATTCACAGAGGAATGAATCTTGTAGTTAGAGATGAAAGTGAGGATGAAGCCAAAGAAGAAGGAAATTTTGATCAGGAAGGAGAAGGAAAAATTTTGAACCAAGAGGAAGAAAGGCTTTTTCAGGCCATTTCCAAGATTGGGAAAAGACTTAAGATTAAGGTCCCCACTTTTTCAGGAAATCTTAAGCCAAAGGAATTGATCGAATGGATCAATAAATTAGAAATATATTTTGAGTATGAAAATATCAAGGATCCTAATAGGGTTAAGTTTGTGAAGGCCAGACTAAAGGGTCATGCAAAAATCTAGTGGCAAGAGATTCAATTGGAGTGAAATAGAAGAGGAAAGGAGAAAATCACAAGATGTGATCAGATGGTAGATAAATTGAAGTGACAATTCATTCTTGTTGATTACGAGCTTGATCTACTGAAGAAAATACATGGGTTAAAGAAAGCAGGAAGAGCTTTTTAGGAGTATATGGAAGAGCTCTATCGAGTCCTCATCAGAATAGGCCATGTAGAAGATGATAAGGAAAAAGTTGTCTGTTACCTTAATGGGTTGAGGCTGAGTATTCAAGAGGAGTTGAATTTGGTCTGAATGAACAGTATTGAAGAGGCATATAAGTTTTCCCTAAGAGTGGAGGAAAAGATGAATAAGAAGTTTGAGAACATGCAAAGCGAATGAGGTCATGGTGGAATATCTAATGGACGGTCTTATGGAGGCTGAAATGAAGATCAGAAAAAGAAGGATGAGGCCAGTTGCAGTCAAATTAGAGGGGAAATAATTTCAGTCATTTCTATGATCAAAATAATAGAGATCAGATAGGAAGAGGAAGAGGACAAGGACTAGGAAGAGGAGGCTTTCGTGGAACATGTTTTCAGTATGGAGAAGAAGTTCATAGGGCATATGAATGTCCTCAATGCCAAGGAAGGACAGATAGGAGAAATGAAGGCCAAGATAGAGTTACACATGTGGATGAAGATGTCAAATCATCACATTTTGAAGATGTTGAAAGAGGAGAAGTCCTAGTTAACAGAAGAGTCCTAGTGAGTGGTGAGAATGAACCTGAGTAAAGGAGGAGCTTGTTTCACACTAGGTGTGAGTGTGAGGATAAGTGTTGTGATGTGATTATCGATAGTGGAAGCACTAAAAATTTGGTGTCAGAGGAGATGGTCAAAAAGTTAAAGTTCAAGAGTCAGAAACACCCATGTCCATACCAGATCGCCTAGGTGTAGGATGACCACAAGGTCATGGTCAATGAACAATGACTAGTGAAGTTCAAGATTGGGGGATACCATGATGTGGTACTATGTGATATTATACTCATGGATGCATGTCATATGTTGCTGGGTAGGCCATCGTAGTTTGATAGGTGTGTTGTACATGATGGTTATGCTGACAGTGTAATTTTTAGTGGCGAATATTTTCCTTTTCAAAAATTCTGGGGAATACGTTTCATGAAATTGGCAAATCACATAGGTATAGGTTGGCCCATATTCACCCAATCTTGACACAATAACTGCTAAATATTCATTGGAATCACCAATTAGATTTTCCGTTTGACGTTGTTAACCATCATATTCGCCTATAACTAATCTAACGTGGTTCTTTTAATGGTCTCTTATTCGCCAATGATATTAATTATGAATTGCATATAAAATTTAAAATAGCCAAATGGTTTATATTGTTATCTTAACCATGACCTATTTCTCCACCCATTAATTAATTGTTTCATTAACCACGATGTATTTTGCCAACCCGTTAATTAATTGTTTTATTAACCACTATGTATTTTTAATTTTTTGCCAAAAATAGCATTGATCTGGTCGGCACTCAGCACATTTTTGCCAAAAGCCCAAGAATTAAAAAAAAAAAAATTGGAAATTTTGAATTTCAAATCATGGATTGATATAAATTCAAATCAAATTTATAAAATTTAAAAGTAGTCTTATCGTGTGTCATTACAAATTTTTGGAGCCGGAGGGCCAGATTTACAAATAACAATCTTGCAACAGTAAATAGAGGATTCACCATTTCAGAGAGTTGAAATTTAGAGGAAGCAGGAAAAAGGTAAACAATTATTTGTTCACATTTCACAATATTGCTATTAATTTTAATTCCTAGAGGCTAGAATCCTAGTGACTAGTGAGAGGTCATTAGGTGAAGATGTTGGACAAGGGTGACTATCCTGAGATTGAGTATCCTCGGGCTACTACTGCTGAAGGGATTCATATATTAGGGGAGGTTGAGACTCAGATTTCTCACTGTGCTCAGGATAGTGAAGAGATTGGAAAGCTAGACAAGGGTAAGACTCCTTAGGGAAGTGAAGGGCAGGGTAAGACTCCTCAGGGCAGTGAAGGGCCTGGGAGGCCATCAAAATGCCCAAAACTTAAAGATACTACCATAAAGGCTTTCTTTGGAGTTGGAAATGTTTCTGCTCCATCAACATCTGCAATTGTGAGTGCAAAAGCCATTCACAGTAGCTCACCAGTACTGGTACCACAAGCTGGGGTTGTCATTGAGTTAAATGAAAATCAAAATGCATCAAATGAGGATAACAATGGTGGCATGAGAGAAGATGTTATAAGGGATACGTAGAACCAGTTGGAAGAAAATGCTAGCAAAGAAGATAATAATGATGTTGGTAGGAACAAAAGAAAAAGGGAAGTAATAATGGGGCAGGGGTGGGAAATGACAAGAAATTTTAAGGTTGATTGGGTAGAAAAGTACTGGTTCATTGAACCAATCCTAAGCAATGATGAACAACCAACAGAATGCAGGTGTAAGATTTGTACCTAGAAACTTAAAAGAGAGAAGAAGTTGCAACTAAAGCTTGACACTATAGAAAAGCATATTGGTAAGGTTTATGAAAAATAGACCATAGACGGACAAGAAATATTAGTAGTGAGATGGAAATCAAAGGAAGAATGTCTTCATGTTAAGTATTCCATAGAATATGAAGAGCATAACAAGAGAATGGCAGTAATTGCTAGTAGTGAAAATCCAATCAAGGCTAGGTTTAAACATGCAGCCAATGAAGAAAACCTGGCAAAGACCGTTCAAATGAGTGTTGTTTTTCATATTATGTCCAGAGGGCGTCCTATGAGAGACTTCTCAGAATATGGTAATTTATTATCTTTTTTGAAATTTCCTCACTATCCTATAATGTCACATTGGTCAACAAACGTTGGATGGGAAATGGAAAATTGTCTTTCTGAGGTGGAAAAGAAAAATTTACAGGAGAAAGTAAAACAGTCTAGATTAATTTCATTATCCATAGATGAAGTTACTGCAGTAGATAACACTACTTGGGTTTGTATGCATATGTATATAGTAAAAGAACATGTCCGCCAAGCTCATCTACTATGTGTTCGTAAAATGAGGAGCAATTCAACAGCAAAAAACTTATATTTTGAAGCGAAGAATGATTTGAATGAAGTTGCCGGTATGGATGATTTGACAATTGGAAAGAAGTTAGTGTGTGTTGGAGTTGATGGAGCTGCAGTAATGCAAGGCCAAAGGAATGGTCTCTGTGCAATATTACAAACTAGTATTGCACCTTACATGCTTGGCATACATTGCATGGCCCATCAAATGAATTTAGCATATAAAATTGTAAGCAATTTTCCTATAGTGTCAAAATTTGAAGATCTAGTTCGCGACATATACTCTTACTTATGCAGAAGTCCTAAACGTTTTGCAGAATTTAAGATTTTCTCAGAGGGAGTAACACTAAGAAACAAGCTTCTCAAGGATGTTGAGACCAAATGGATCTCTTTGCATGGACCAGTAGAAAGAGTTCTAATAGAATATCAATCCTTGATCGGAGTAATATATGAGCAACTCCTCACATTAGATAAAGCTCCTGATTTGTTACATAAGTTAAGTGATATAGAGACTCTGTTAACTTTATCCAGTCTTCTCCCCATGCTAGATTTAATGAACAAACTTGTTAAGAAAGCCCAAGACAGGACTATGTATATCCATGAGTACTCAGATTTATGTAGAATGACATGTCTTGCCTTGGATAATTTATACTCAGATATGATAACACTTCAAAGCCCAAATTTTTTTAGGTGGAAAATAATTATAGATTTGAATCATGCTGAGAATTTTTAAGAATTCAATGCAAAAAATGATTTATGTGTGTTTGTGAAAGGATATGAAATACCAATGCACCAATCTAAGACGGGCAAGAGAGGCAGACTACTTCCAGTTAAAAGGGTTGATTTTGACAGGTTTGTTAAATCTGTTAGTGAGAATTTGAAGTCAATTTCCTACCAACTTTCAAGTGAGATTCGTGAAAGATTCCCTCGAGAAGCAATTCTTGAAGCCATGGGTTGTGTGTTTCCTCATTTTTGGAAAAATGTCAGAGATAGACAAATTGATGCTCATATATTTCATAAAAAAATTGATGAATTGATCCGAGAGTTTTCAAAATATGCAGATTACAATGGACAACCAATTGAAGGAGTTATAGATTCATCTAACCTTAAAAAACAATGTAGACAATTTGCATCATGTATGAAATTACAGTTAAAAAACTTGGAGAATCCATTTGAACCTGGTGCAATAACTA
The DNA here is from genome assembly GCA_027943335.1 of Chamaecyparis obtusa. Taxonomy (NCBI): domain Eukaryota; kingdom Viridiplantae; phylum Streptophyta; class Pinopsida; order Cupressales; family Cupressaceae; genus Chamaecyparis; species Chamaecyparis obtusa. The sequence continues at coordinate 969,453 of BSBK01002798.1, read as the reverse complement.
GGCTTTGGAAAAGGAATCAAGATAGAGCAGAGTGAAGTATTGCATGATTCAATATCAGAATATTTCAAAGTTGTTGATTTATGTCAAACAAGGATATTGGGGTCGGTGGAAAAGAGTTTTTAGTGCATTGTGGTTTTTGAAATCAAAGATCAAAAACAAACTAGATAGAAATTTGGAAACTTACTTGAGGTTGTTTGTAACTCAATACAATGTTAAAGACTTTCCTTATGATAGGGCATTGGCAATTTGGAATTCCTTGCATGAAAGATGAGGGCTTTTGAACACTTCAAAACATGGTGGTTCTGAGACAAACGACGGATCTTGGTCCCAGACTTGGAATGAAATTAAAGATGAAGAATTTTTTGATTTTGAATACCCAACTTAGAATGAAGAAGAACCTCTTTCTAGTAGTAGTAGTCAATTTCAGGAGCTGGATTCCATGCGGGATATAGAAGTGGCAGACTGCTCACTGACATTGAGTGAAACTGAAGAGTGAAGTGATTTAGAATTAGCATTGCATTCGGTTAATAGGTATTTATAATTTTATCAACTGTATATGTATTACTGTACTTGTTGGATAAATTGATAATGGACTTGATTCTGAATATTTATTAGTGACAATTTGACTCATATTACAAGTAATAAGTATTGTTCATGATTTTTGTAATTTGCAATTTGAATTCATGATTTTTGTAATGCAGAATGTTCATGAAATTTGTAATTTGAATTGTTGAAGACGATAAATTCCCAAAGACCTCCCTTAAGATTTATTCTTCCCTTGAAAGAAACTAAGTTTAACCCCTATATCTACCTTGTAAACAATGCATTAAAGTGCCTAACAATTTAATACATAAAAGAATTGAACATCCATATGTGAAGACAGTAAAATAAGCAAAGGAGTTCCAGCATATTGTATTGATGTATAACTGTATTAGTACATTCTTGATAGAGAATTATAGGACAAAATGCTATTATCAAAACTTCTGTTACAAAGTAATATCCACCACCCTTAACAAAAGAAGAAAACTTGCTATATATACCACTAGCTATCTTGGAATCCTCAAAGAAAGGATGCAACAAGCTTCAGATAGCCAAGATAGTGACTTGCACTACAAATAAAAAGTACAAACATAATGACAAAAAGACTGGAGAAATAGGAAGCAATTTTCCTGGTCCCAACAATGGAATCTTCACAGCTGGCACCTTTGTCTGAGGATATTTCAGAGTAGTTGCTTAGGGTTGTTGCATGAATGATGAGTCATGGCTGGCATTATAGGCTAACTTACATCATTCTATGTATGATACATGCTCTCCCTATTTTTCAGGATCAGGTGCCAAGTGTACCTCACTCTTCTTCCTCTGCTTCTAGCTTCTCAACAACTAACTTCCTTTTCTTTTGCCTTGTACTCATATCCCTCGCTATCACATCATCATCTGAATGCCAAAAATATCCCTGCAAATCCTATAACAACTTAATCTGTCTATCCCACCTAGATTCAATGATGCCCTTAACATCTACAACAAATTTAATGCAATCATTTTCAACTTTAATCAAGTTGTCAATTATGTTGTTGCACCCATCTAAGTCCAAAGAACTATCACTACTGAGGAAAGCCTCTTGCTTAATCATTATCTGTCCCATGCCTAATTTCCACTCATCCACACTTAGCACACTTCCATCATCATTGTAGACAGAGGAAAAATATTTTCTATAATCCTTATTAAACATGGCCAACTTGGCCTTTATCTGATTTGACTTTCCCTTGAAAAAGCTTGAGGTGGCACTGACTAATCTTATCTTTTCATAAACCTCAGTAACAACCTCAAGAAGATCTGGCCTGTGAGGCTGCAATGCATCAAGTTTCTCAAACAATGAATTCCTTCCTGACCATACACTGTAAATTGGCTCCAAAGATGCCACTACCTCATTCACTTTTTCATTAATCTTATGAAGCATGTCTATTGATTGATGGACTCAGTCCATTTTATCCTTTATTTTCTCAAACCTATGCTACACAATATCCAATATGGATTTTAGGGCTACATCAAGCCTCACCTTTTGTAAATCTTCAGATGCCTCTGCCATTGGTTGAGTTGTTACCTCAATTTGCAATGCTGGAAGAGGAGCTACCTTTGAAACTTCTTCAAGCTTGGTCTTTAGATCATTCAATTCATCCTCCAGGACCTTGATTTGCATTAACTTTAGGTCTATGTCCTTTGCAACTTTCATTGAATTATCAAATAGTAGAGCATATCTATTTGCTAATTGGGTTGTCTTTGCTTCATTAAGGTGAGCAAAATGTGTCACAACCTTGGACACCTCAAGATTAGTGGTATTCTAAACAGTCCATATGATCTTATCTCCCTCCATTTTATCTCCAATGCTTGCCAGAGAAGGCTTTTGAGTCCTAGGGGAAAGAGACCACATTGCAACAGCCTAGGACTTAGCATCATAGCCACTTCCCCTTATCATGTCTTTGATGCACCTCATAAGATAGGCTATCCTCTGGCTACTTTCTAATCTGATCTATGATGAAAGCTGAAGTCAGATCCCATCTAGGAGTCAGAAGCATTCCACTTGATTTCACCATTTCTATGGCCTCATCAACACTAATATTATCAAGGTTAGGGTCATATGAAGTTAGAGCCCTCATGGTCTCTTCACTTGGTTCCATTCCCTCTGGCAGAGCCTTAGCAATCTCCTGTGATTTCTTCCAAATGAGGAAGCTCTTTAATTCATCACTTTTGATGAACTGGTCATCACTGAGGAATTCCTTTTGATATAACTCCCTCACATCTTTTCCAAGTGCAAGAGGCATTTCCTTTTCTTCTTTGGACACTACCTTTTTTCCCTCTCTTATAGCTTTTCTCAACTAGTGATGATAAGCTTGGTCACCAGGTATTAGAGCAAAAGCTCTATCTATCATATTTTTCTATTTCTTCTCCTTAGAAGGTTCACCCACCTCAAGTTTTTGTTTCTTCAATGGTGGCTCTGAGGTTTCCCCTATTTCTGGTGGATCTTGAGTCAATTCAATGATATGTGAGTCCCTATTTTGAGGCAGACTATCAGCCTCCTGTGATTCTGTTGGAGCTCTAAATTTTGGGCAAAATTTGGAGCCCTATATAGTTATAAAACCCTAAAGAATGGCCTCTTAATTTCCATGCCAAATAATTAATGATGGAGTACGTGAAATGGGATAAAAATATATATTAATTTTTAATTAAAAGTTGAGGGATTAAGAAAGGAAGCTCTGTGACAAGAACAATCAAAATTATGTGATCAAAGCCTTCAGAAAATGCTAAAATTTCAACCTACTGCAAAGATGATGCTGATAGAGGCTGAAGATGGATGAATTTTAAAAATCTAAAAAAGACCCAGTTCGGAAAATCAAATTTCCCATCTCTATTAAAACTCTTAGCTTTCCATAAGGTGTTTTGGTTTTCCAACCAGACCCAAATCCGAACGATAGGTAGTTATTTTTTAGTTAGTTTATCATTTTTCAAAATAATTTGTAATAAGGGTGTGTCTTTTCACCCTAAAGAGGTGTGAAAGCCACTCAAACATGTATATATACATAATGTAAAATGTAAAGAGGGAAGACAATACAAGATAGATTTTCATAGAATAGAATTTGATAAACAAGTGCAACTATGAACTCTTATGTACCAATGTTTCAACATCAATAAAGATAAGTGCCATTTATTTTTTATTTGTGGTTATAAGTTATATATTTTCAATTAGTCTTTCAGATATTCTATTTTATAGAATGTTTCATTGTGTTAAATTCCCTAAATATTGTAATTTAATATTAATATATACAACTCAAGTATCAATTGTATGGTCTGTGAACCTACCATTGTTCTTATCGGTCTCTTAATTTGAGTTAAACTCGATAAGATTAGTTGTGTAGATTGATTTGAATTACAAGTCAAGTGGAAGCCTGTGAAGTGATGGTCTTACTTTATAGGAGTAAGTTCTCTTAAAACCGTCTCTGATCATATGTATGATTGAATGTAATTAACTCTATTCCCAATTTGGCATCAGGCATTGTTCTCTTTTCATTTGTAATTGGCATTTTGTTCTTTCTGTAGTTTATACACTGTATTTGTTATCTTCTTTACAAAGCATTCAATTAAGTTTTAATAGTACTTTTAAGCCTTAGTTTAGATTTCAAGCTATTTAATAGTTAGGAAATTAGGTTATTATCCTCCAAGGACTGTTAACCCCTTTGGAAGGAATCACTTTTGTCTATGCACATGTTTGTGCAGTTTGAAAGCACATTTGATTCAGGCCTACTAGCCTTGGCTCAATCGAGTCAGAATTGTAGAGGCACTTGTTTGTGCCTGTTAGTTGGCCTCAAAATGGTCCAACGTTTTTGAGCACCAACAAATTGGTGACTCTACTAGGGAGAGTTGCTCACAATATATATTGTGAAGTTACCTAGAATTTTAGATTTCACAGATCAGAATTAGAAAATAGTTATATTAGTTTGTTTGGAAGCACACTCTACTGGAATAAAGAACCTAAAAGCAAGACATTCCTCAAATGAGGTGGTGACTCTATTTAACAAAACATTTCAGTTGGTGACTCTACTAAGGGAGAAGACCTAGAAGGAGATAAGTAAAGTTTTCCTCTTTAAAGAGGTGGTGACTCTATTGAAAAGAACCTAATGTATAAAGAAAAAAGTTACTACAAATTTAAATATTCAGTATGTACCAAAATACATACTCATATAAAGTATCAAACTTCTGTGACCCAAGACCAAAATTTATTATTGAAGTATATAGACCATTGAGTTTTGATAACATCACTGGTGGTCAAAAATATTTTCCTCTTAAAATAAAAAAATATGTTCCAAAATTTTGTGGAGATGGATTAGAATCACCAACAGAGCATTTGCAGGCATTTTGTAAATTTATTCTAGATTGTCATATCTATGCAGAAGATGTGATTATGAAACTATTTGTAAGATCATTGACAGATCATGCAGGTTTACTTTTTAGTATGACACCTGAACAAAGTATATCATCATGGAGAGAGTTTGAGCAATGGTTTCTTGATATGTTTCATGATGCAAGTGAAGATGATATGCATTATGAACATGACAAGATTCAGGATCACAATATGGAAGAGAACTCTTACATGTCTCCACTTGATGCATTTTTTGGCTTGGAGAGATTTGAAGGGGAGTCTTCTGCACATTTGCTGATAAGAACGGTGGACATTCTTTGAGAAATACCTTCAAACATTATGCCTTCACAAAAAGAAATCATGAGAAATGTCAAAAAATTGGGAATTACATCATATGATCCTTCTATAAAGCTCCTTGTGCATATATTAGAAGAAGATGACGAAGACAGAAAAAGGGAACCTATTGCTCAGATTGAACAAGGCCTTGTGCTTGATGATTATCTTGGTGATGGAGATGAATGCACTAGTCATATAGAAGATAAAGAAGCATACATTCATGAGAACCATAATAATACTTGTGATGACATGTAGGATAAAAATTCAGATCCGATTGAAGAAGAATTTGTACATGATGAGATGTGTATGGAAACATGTATCAATGACCATGATGATGAGGAAGAAAACCATCTCAGTACAAGAAAAATTTCATATTTATTAGACATAGAATACCGAAGACACACTGAGAAGAATGACCCAAATTTTTTCTTAATCCACCATGGTAAGGAGGTAGATGGATCAGCCCATATTCAAGATAAATCAAATTATGGAGATGAAATAGAAGTGCATGAACAGGAGGAAGTTGTAGGAGATAATGTCAATGAAGATGTTAGTCTTGTTGATGAAAAACTTGATGATCCAAATGAAAATTCTCATGAATGTATGCCTAAATTCTCTATGTTCCTAAATCCATTGTCTGAAGAGGAAGTAGATGAAGATATGTCTGATTTCTCTATGTTATCAAATCCATTATTTGAAGAGGATCCTTTATGCAATGGAATCCATCATCATAATAATAAATATAGCAATCCTAATTTTAAAGTTGATGAAACTCATGAAGTGAATTCAGAGGGTGAGATATCTTTTCGTTCATCCTTTGAGCCGGAGGTACACCAAATATGTGAAGATGAGATGGAATCAGCCAATCATGATGGGGGAAATAGATTAAAGGATAGTTTTGAAGATTGCTCAAATATTTCACCTGACCATAGTCCTGATATATGTGAAGAAGTGTCTCCTCAACATGAACCATCTTTAAAATCATTATATGAACAAGTGTTGCACCATAGGCTTGAAGAAAAGATTGGATTAGACAAACATAATCTGCATTCTAAATATGGAGACATAGAAAATTGTATACAAAAAGGACAATCACATAAAGAAAATTTATTCTAATGCTTATATGACTAGTCACATGCATGACCATAAAGAGCATCCATTTGGCAAGGAACAAAGTGCATCAATGATTTCTCAAAGGAAAAACAAAAAGAGAATACCAAAAAATACATTGATAAAGCAACAAGTATTGTTCAAAAAAATGATGGCATTGTATTTAGGAAATCCAAAGTGTTACATGATCAAAATCAAGTGTTTGATAGGGGAAAATGTTGATTCCATGTTTTGGTCGCCTAGGGCCACCGAATGAGATTTGATTTGATTATTGAAATATGCAGTGACTCTATAGCCTAATAGACTTCATACTTGGTTTGCTTCTCTAGAGATAGTTGGAATCTCGCTATGTTCACATGGAGCATACGTCCCCAGAAAGAGCATGTTGGAGCTCTAAATTTTGGGCAAAATTTGGAGTCCTATATAGTGATAAAACCCTAAAAAATGGCCTCTTAATTTCCGTGCCAAATAATTAATGATAGAATACATGAAATGGGATAAAAAAATTATATTAATTTTCAATTAAAAGTTGAGAGATTAAGAAAGGAAGCTCTGTGACAGGAACAATCAAAATTTTGTGATCAAAGCCTTCAGAAAATGCTAAAATTTTGACCTACTGCAAAGATGGTTGAATTTTAAAAATCTAAAAAAGACCCAGTTTGGGAAATCAAATTTCCTATCTCTAGTAAAACTCTTAGCTTTCCACAAGGTGTTTTGGTTTTCCAACCAGACCCAAATCCAAACGATAGGTAGATATTTTTTAGTTAGTTTATCATTTTTTTAAATAATTTGTAATAAGGGTGTGTCTTTTCACCCTAAAGAAGTGTGAAAGCAACTCAAACATGTATATATACATAATGTAAAATGTAAAGAGGGAAGACAATACAAGATAAATTTTCATATAATAGAATTTGATAAACAAGTGCAACTATGAACTCTTATGTACTAGGTTTTCAACATCAATAAAGATAAGTGCCATTTATTTTTATTTGTGGTTATAAGTTATGTTAGGAATGAATGCTTAGTATATCCTATGGGAGTATTGGCAACTATTCTGTAGCAATTGTTGTTGCATTCATGACTATGATTGTCATTGATGTCAACATAGTGATCTATTGGAGATTAGCAGAGGAGCAGATAGTGTTTTGATTAGCGCACGCGGGATATTATAGAGCTATATGATGTTCAAGATTTACTCTTGGATATGTTATATGTTCATGGTTAAGAGCGCAGATAGTAATTCATTTATTCATGGAAGTTATGAGCATTTTGGTGGAAGCAGTATTCAAGCAATGTTCCTAAGTAAGGGTTTGTGGAAATTAGATGATATCTCCTAATCGAGATGGAATCTAGTTTTGTGTAGTTAAAGGGAAGTTGAAGACATGTTGATAGTGATGTGGATAACAGCATAGACTTTGAGGTCGTACAAGTGAAGAATTATTATAATTGGAAGCCGATAATTTTGTGTAAATTTGATATAACGTGTGGAAACCTTTTATTTTGTAATTGGATGCCGACTCATTTGTAATTACTTGAGTTTGGTATAAAGAAAGGAATGTTTTTCCTTGTTGTAATATGTGGATTATGTAATTGTGAAAGTGAATTTGTGAAGAGGATATGTGAGGTACAGAGATTTGAAATTGAGATCTGGTGTAGCAGTGAAGTGCAGTTTGGCACAATCAGAGAAGAGGTAACATTTTGTTGAGATCAGTAATGACTTGATATTATTCTATTGAATAATTTAGACATCAATTGGACAGTGTGTTCAGTGATCTTGCCATTGAAGTTGTTTGGGCAGTGGGTCCTTTTGTCTTCCATAACTCCTAACAGAGTTAGAATCTTTTAGCAGGGATTCAAAATCTCCTAACCGAGATTCATATGTACTGAATGTATTTCATAAGGCTCCTAACTGAGTCCATCCTTTCACAAAGAATATTCATATTAGTGCATCTTTTGTGGGTATCATTCCCACCGGGGTTTACTCTTTGATCAAGAGGTTCCCTAGTCAACATATCTTGTGTCATTGTGTTATTGTGTATGAATATCTTTTTATGGTTAGTAATTATATTGCTTACATGGTTAAAATATGTTGAAGTTGATAAAAGTTATAATTTTTGTAATCACCAAAAAATGGTCATCTAGACTATTAGCCCCTTGCTAGCATTATTTGCTAAAATCATCAATTGCTTATTCTTGATCAAATCCTAATTCTATCATTTATTTGATTATTTTCTATGGGCTAACCATTTTATCCTAAGTCTTTATTTAATTAAAAGGAATTCCCTCCCCTTTTATTAAATAAAAAGCCCCCACTTTTCCTCTTATCCTAAGTTGCACAAATAAAGCATTATTCTTATTTTATAAAAATAAGAAAAGGCTTTTTTGTCTCACATGGGAAACAAAAGTCAACACTTATTTCTCATTGGAGGAAACTTGTGCACATGGATTGCTCCTCTTTTAAGCTCCACCCTTGATTAAATCTTTTGCCTCTTAATCTCCATGGTCCATTCCTTTTCAATTCCTATAAAAGAAGAGCTCTCTTCTCATTCTAGGATCCCAACTTTTTATGCTAATCTTATGCTGCAGGATTTCTTGGAGACTTTGGAGCTTTTTGGAGATCTTATTGCATTTAGCCTTCATTTCTTGCATTCTTAGCTTAGCTTCATATTTATGCTTTCTTAGCTTAGTTTCCTTTCATGCTCTAGTTTAGTTCACATAGCTTAATTATCAAGGATTTGTAATACTCTTATCTTTCATTTCCATAGCTTAGTTTGCATTTTCATTCTTAGCATAGCTTGCATTTCATCTCCATTTGGATTTTTGAGGATATTGGCATTCTTTCCCTTATCTCATTGAATCTCCCATTGCATGGTTTACTAGCAAGGTTATTGGCTTAATAGCTGTAGCTGAGAGCATTCTTAAAACCCTTGCACTCCATGCCTAGGGAGCTCTAGGTCGCCTTCCCAAGGTTTCCCATTCATGGATTCTCTTGGAAGCAATGGCTTAGAGAAGTGCACATTCTAGTGTGTACATTTTTGGCGCCCACCGTGGGGCTAAACAACTCTGTTTTGTCCTTTTTTTTTGCATTTTCACTGCAGGTTTCGGCTATTTTTTATTTTTTTGCGATTTTCATACGCTGTCCATACTTTTGTGCATCACTGTTACAGAATCTCGCGCGAGGTTTCTCACCATATTGCACAAATATTTGCTATTTCTAGTGCTTCTATGCGTGACGAAGTGTTTTATCGTGCGGGCCTATGTACTTTCTCGCATGAGCCCTTGTACTTCCTCGCATGAGCCATCGTACATTCTCACGCGGGCTTGTGCTTTCTCGCGCGTGGTTAGGTTTTCAATTTTCCTACTTTCTATTTTCTATTTTGCAAGTGATTTTTTTTTAAAAAAAATTCTGGTGTTTTCAAAATTTGTGCCACTCTACAAAACTAGCACCCATTTTTGAGAAATTTTCACATACAGTATCAAAAATTGAAGTGTGATATATCGTTGGAAAGCTCTTTGCGAGCCTGATCCAACCATATTGGTTTCATTTTCAAATTTTTTCATTTGATTAGCTATTTTACTTGTAGATTATTTGATTTTTTACATGCTAACCATTGTGGAGCTAACAAGTTGTGCTTGTAGGTGCTCTCATTGCTTGAAATATTTTCTTAAAAGAACACATGTCAAAGCTCCAAATGCACAAGGGCTACTAATGGTTTTTGCAGGGCTGCCCAAAGCATAAAAACCAATCAAGTGCTTGTTTAATTGCTTTCATTTTTAAGTGTGACATATACTAGTTGCTTCATTTCTTAGGCACTTAATATCTTGTTGTAGGAGTCTTTTGGTGGTAGGAGAGTATGCTCTTCACCCTTGTGGTGAACTAGAAATCTTGACCCGCTTCTAGATTTTGAAAACAAGAGGGTAATTGAACCTTTGCTTGGTGTGTTTGGGAGATATTTTTGAGCTAGGAGAGTATGTTCTTCACCTTTGAGGTGAAATAGAAATCTTGAAACTCAAAGGTTGATCCACTCTTTGTTTAGTTCTAGAATCCTTTAGTGGGCCTGCTCTTGAGCAATCAAGAGGAACGACCCAAGTGGGGACAAGTTAATACTGAGCTATCCCAACCCACTATAAACTCAAGGCTATCAAAGACACAAAATCTTGGTAGACGTAGTACTTATCTTCGCTTAATGTGAGTACTTATGGGATTGTGACCATAAGGAAAATGTTGAGAAAGAATGTTTAAGGTACTCTTGTGGGCGCGAGGTTCGTTACTTGCCGCAAGGTAAGGAGTCCCTTCGAGGAGCAAGAGGAGTATTACGAATGGAAGCCCTTACTAAGAACCATAGATAGAAGCTACCCAATTTTGCCGCTTAACATCTTGGTACAATGATTTATCCCAGTGGACTAACCCAGATCACCCCAAGACTACTCACCATCTGTGTTCCTTTGGTTGTGCCATTGGCACTTCCATGACAAAGCCAACATCTATTGTGGGTAACCACTTTGTGTGAGGTGACGGGACATCAAGTGTGGGCCAAGTTGTTAAGTATTGAGCCTTTTTCCTTCTAGTTAGTGAGTGTTTGAAGTGTTCTCACTGTGATCTACCTGTGCAAACATTCTCAAATATAAAACATCACGGTAGTGCTCATATAATTTTTTGTTTTGATATCATAATTACTTGTCTTGGCAAGGTTGCTTTTGCCCTTGTGCAAGTGTTTTATGACATGTTTGATCACCTACTATTTGCAAACTTGTCTATTTCCTGATATTACTGTGCTTGAAACCAAGAAATTGTACTTCCAACTTACAATATTGACCAAATTACCTTCAACATTGAGTTTTTCACGTTCACTGGTCAAGAGTCAAACTACTTACCTGGAAACTATCGCACAGAGTTATTTTGCTATCTCATTATTGGTTGTTGTCTTACTAATTTGTGTCACTTCCAGTCTCCCTTGGTCGGTCTAGGTCAGATCTTAGGTACTGTGACATGTTGCTCAATATCCAAATGAACTCAAATGGTATCAAATTGCACAAAATGACTCTTGGTCCCTTTTCTTCCACATCTCCCATGTCTTCTTAGTCTCCCATTTTCATCCTTTTTCTTCTTCCTTCATGCTTCTTCCTCTTCTTCCTAAACTCTTCATGTCTTCTTGATTCTTTTCCTCTTATTATCTAGTCTACCTTCCTCTATTCTTCTCTTCTTTCACTTCCATGCTTGATTCCTCCTCTTCTAGAACCATAAATTTCAACTATCTTGTTATGGAACCTCTCTTGAGAATAGATGATCTTGAACTCATTACTCAATTTGAAGAGTAATATTCTTCCAATAGTCCTTCTAGATATTGCATGGATGTTAAACTTAAGACAAGAATAAAATAAAAGATGCTTAAATTAGATGCATTTGCTAGGATCATAGACATGATCCTGTCACGACCTCCTTCTTCCAAAAAAATTTCATCTTCTAAGTCTTCTCATTCTTCCTCATCTTCCAAGTCTCGTCATGACTCTTCTAGACATTATTTTCATTCCTCATTATCCAAGTCTTCTTCCTCCACTAGGTCTTTGCTTTCCTCTTCTTCATGATCTCATTCCTCTTCTACTTCTCCCAAGAGTCTTACTTCTCTTATCAAGACATACCATGATGAGAAATATGATAGTCCTTATGATACCTCTATTCCTAAGAGTCCTAGTCGTGTGCTTGTGCTTACTAGAAATGGGACATCACATTTGATAGATTGTGATGGTGATCCATATGATTCTGATTTTGAACAAGACTTTGATGATTTCTGTCAATAATACCTAGATGATGCATCCACTTTTGTTGACGAATATAAAATGTACTGCACTGATATGAAATGTCAATACTATAAGAATCCTTCCTCTAAGAACCCTCATGCTAAAGATAAATATTTCTCTCTCAAGCAAGATTATGTTAATGATGGACCTTTGTCTTGTGATGGTTCCCTTCCATCCCCTACTTCCTCCGATACCCATACACTTCCTAAAGCTTTCGAGTCTTCCAAATCTTTCACAAATCTTTCATCCAATGAAAGTCCTAATACTTTTCATATGGTTCCCTATAGTTATCCTCAAGGGCTACCTCTTAAAGAAAATCAAGCTAACCTTCACTTGGCTGAAAATACTTTCAATAATGCTAAACCTAAAGAGCCTAAGGCTTTATGTGTTATAATGCCTACTTCAGCTAGTCCTTCACTATCTCTTCCAAATTCTTTCATAAAATTCCAACATGCTTCCTTGTCCTTAGAAGTGGCTCCATGTCAAGAGGACTCTAAAAATGATAAAGAAAAGAACATAAAGAAAGATCAAGATCAAGAACCCTCCATGTCATCCAATCCTTTTCATGATGTCTCTTATCCGTTTCATGGTTTTTTGATCCTACATGCCCTTCCTCATTCATTCCACCATGTCTTAAGTCTCTTCCTAAGAAAGATCAAGCTACTACTTACACTTTCAAGCTTATTGACAATCAAAATAACCTTACTCCACTTGCGCTTTCCAAAGATGATACTTCCATTAAGGTTATTAAAAATAATGTTGTTACTTCTAATGTTAAGCCTATTGAAAATCAAGAGAAAAATTATATGCTTATGCTATCCAAAGCTCCTTGTCAAGATCAAAGTCATCCATCTTCTTGTTCTACCACTCCATGTTCGCTTCCACTTTCTACTCTTCCTAAGTCTTTGCAAGCTTTGAACAATCTTATCGAAGAAGTTGCTCCTATTCAAGATGTTCATGATCCTATCAAAAATCCTAATGCTCACTCTAAAGATGATGATGTCCTTGGTTGTCATATAAATGTTGATGAATTGGTTGATTATCCTTTTGCATCTTCCACATCCATCCTTGGACTTCCTCCACCAATACCAAAGGCTTCACATCTTCCTTCCATCTTGGGCCCTTATGTCCCCTCACTTTCCTCTCCTAACTCTCCTAATTCATCATCCATCTTGGGTCCTTACGTCCCTTCATCTCCTATCTTTCCTCAAGATCAACATAGATGCATACCCTTGAATCCTTTTCATCCATCCACCCATCTACACTAGTCATATCATCCTTCTTCTTCCACAAGTCTCAAGTCTTTTGGAAGTAACTTGAATGTTCAATACAAGAAAAAGAAGCAATACAAAAATCTATCAAAAAAAGAAGATCACCATGTCTCCTCTAATCGACATGGAGGTATAAAGTCAAGAGAGATATCTAAGAAGAAAACTAAAAGACAAGTATGGGTTCCAAAATCCATCATTGAAAATATTCTCTCTAAATCATCAAAAATAAATGAAAAGCCTAATTCTATATGGATTCCAAAGTCTCTCTTGAAAGAGTCTAATGTTGAGAAACAAGTGAAGTTGACATTCAAGCTTCCAAAAGCTTCCACTTCATCTTCTTCCAAAAATATTCTTTCATTCCATGCGCCTAAATCGCAACCTCTGCTAAACATTCACCATATTCCTTCTCATATTCCTTCATTCACATTTCCTCCATCCTCTCGCTACCCTTCAAGGTGTCTGTTAACATTGATCTTGCCTTCCTTTCCATATACCCTTTCACAATTCTTCCATTCATTATCCTTCTACCTTCTATCATTTTTCTTCATTTGTCTATTCCTCCTATCTTCCAACCTCACTCGCTTTACATAAAACCTTATCCTCTATTTTTTTCTCTTCCATCTTCCTTTCCCTATCAACATCTTTGAGGATATAATTTTGAATCCTTGGCATATCATGGTTTATCCTTTCAAGGAGCATTATCTAAAAAGATTGCCTTCTTCCAAAAAATATAAGAAAATAAAATTTAAAAAAAATAAAAAAATAAAAAATGTGCCTTGGTGGAAATCTGGAAACAGGTGTCTTGGTAGCAAAAGTAAAGAAAAATAAATTCATCCTATGGTGAAAACCACTCCCTTGTGGCACTTTGGATAAGTACCATGATGAAAACCTGGCAATCAGGCATCATGCATAGTTCTTCTACATATTTCATCCATTATGTCTTCTCTCTTTGATCTTGACAATGTTGACCTATGCACGAACATTTGGCTATCTTGTGAGCTATCTTACAATGATCTTTCTTTCATTCCTTTCATGTTTAGCCTTCATATTTAGTTTCCTCCATTCACTCTAGCCTTTCATCATCTTTTTCCCCTTTCGTCTTGATCTAATAAAAAAGAGTAAAACATGATGCTATGAAGCCTCTTGACATGTCTACTCCTTTGGACTGCATCCTTTCCTTCTTTTGCATTACGCCTTTGTGACTTATCCTATGTTGGCATTTTCATTGCTTGTCCAAATGTGTTTTACATGACATTTTTTTCCCCTCTCTTGGGTACTCTTGAAGAGTTTTCCCTTGAGGATTTCTTCCCTTCATTCTCTTTCATTCTCTTGTCTTCCATCTCTTCCACCAACTTGCTAATCCCTCTTGTTCTCCACCTTCCTAGGCATTGGAACTACATGATGTGATCTTGTTTGGGAGTTTGATGTCCATTTGGTTTAGGGGCATCCTTTGTACATATTTTATTGATCTTGAAAAAAATTTAAAAAAAATTCATATATGATGTTGAAAAAATCCTAAAAAGCATATAAAGTCTTGGAAAAATTTATCAAGTGGTGAAAACTTGGAAACAGGCACTGCTTGAGACCCTTACACCTATGTCTATCAGTCTTGCATGGTGCTCATTCACTCCACTTCTCATTTTTCCTCTCCTAGCTTGGAATTGACTCTTGTCTTAGTCTAGGGGGCATACGTTGTTCTAGCTTATCTTGGGTCTCTTTGTGTGTCCGGGTTTCTTGGGCCACTTAGTTCCAATGGTGTTTTTCAACGCCACCCCAACTATGTTTTTCAACACTTCCCTAGCGTCAAGTGTTTCTCAACACTTATCAGATATCCCATCTGCATTCTAGAATGATACGATATTTCTCACTGGCAGATGCGATACTCAAAGTTTGACTCTATGACCCACACACACACACTTAAACACTTGCCTTGCTAAGATTTTCTTGACTTTATTTCTTTGTGTGTTGTCTATGATGATTTCTTTGATGAGTGTTCTCTCCCTAATAGTTTTCAATGATTTCGAGCTAGAAGACTAGGGGCACGAGGACATGTTTTATTTTCTTTCTACTTGTGAGTATATCTTGTTGATTCTCACTATCATGAGCATTTATGCTTGTTCCACTTGACACTAGGATCTACAATGTATTATCCTTGATTGTTTTTCGCAAGTGCATGCTTATAGTCATCTTGACTTTCTTTGTGTCTCAATGTGAGTATAATCTTGCTATACTAAACTTAGGGAACCTCACTGCACTAGTCATCTTGACCTGTATGTCTTTGGTGCCTAGGTGGGATTCCCACATTTCTATCTGATATAGATCATATTCAGATTCACATAGTTATACTAGTGTGTATTGTATGATCTTGCGACGCTACCAATAACACTCGATGATAAATATTAGAGACTAGTAGTTTTGTAACCTTGCAAGTAAACCACTTTTCATAGTAGCTTACATTCTTAGGTTCATGTTAGTTAGTTTTTTATCTTGCATATGGAGAGAGCTCTTCTTTCATCTTTTACGGATTTCTTAGTCAAACTGTGCTCACCTTTCACTTCTTCCTAATCATGTCTTTTGCTTCTTGTCTTTCATATCACATCATTTTCTATTCATTTTAGGATCAAAACTAAAATTTGAGTTCACCTTGATCGTCAAAATTGCATTTCTCCTTCTTTCGCATAGTTGGCTAACCTTTTGAGGCCTGATCCTTCAATCTTCACTGGGGCATTCTTTCCCTCTTCATCCCCATCTCTCTCACCCTTCTAGTCTTTCATTCATTTCATTCATCTCTCTCTGAGGTCTTGACTGGGGCATATCCTCACTGCTTCATGGTTATCCTATCATCTTTCATCTTCGATTATGATTTCTAGTGATTTGATCATGTTGCTCTTACTTCTTCCTTCCCTCTACCTAATTTCACTTTTGATCCTGAGGGGGCAAACACATCATATCCTATTGGCTATTCTCCAGAGCATATGCTTGACCATTCCATGTGCTCTGATCGATCTATCTTTGTGCTTGACATGTTAGTTCTCATCTTGAGTTCTAGTACTATCCATCTCTCTCCTAAGTGTTCAGTACTATCGCTACCAAGCTGACCATGCAGGATTTGCTATCTCTCTCCGCACTTCATACTTTGGAGTCAAATCTTTATCTATTGCCTTCTTACCTGATCTAGTCTTTGACATAATGTGTTCCCAGATCGATCACACATTAGTCAAAGAGGGGCAAATGTAATCACCAAAAAATGGTCATCTAGACTATTAACCCCTGGCTAGCATTATTTGCTAAAATCATCAATTGCTTATTCTTGATCAAATCCTAATTCTATCATTTATTCAATTATTTTCTATGGGCTAACCATTTTATCCTAAGTTTTTATTCAATTAAAAGGAATTCCCTCCCCTTTTATTAAATAAAAAGCCCCCACTTTTCCTCTTATCCTAAGTTGCACAAATAAAACATTATTCTTATTTTATAAAAATAAGAAAAGGTCTTTTTGTCTCACATGGGACACAAAAGTTAACACTTATTTCTCATTGGAGGAAACTTGTGCACATGGATTGCTCCTCTTTCAAGCTCCACCCTTGATTAAATCTTTTGCCTCTTAATCTCCATGGTCCATTCCTTTTCAATTCCTATAAAAGAAGAGCTCTCTTCTCATTCTAGGATCCCAACTTTTTATGCTAATCTTATGTTGCAGGATTTCTTGGAGACTTTGGAGCTTTTTGGAGATCTTATTGCATTTAGCCTTCATTTCTTGCATTCTTAGCTTAGCTTCATATTTATTCTTTCTTAGCTTAGTTTCCTTTCATGCTCTAGTTTAGTTCACATAGCTTAATTATCAGGGATTTGTAATATTTTTATCTTTCATTTCCATAGCTAAGTTTGCATTTCTCTTCTTAGCATAGCTTGCATTTCATCTCCATTTGGATTCTTGAGAATATTGACATTCTTGCCCTTGTCTCATTGAATCTCCCATTGCATGGTTTACTAGCAAGGTTATTGGCTTAATAGCTCTAACTGAGAGCATTCTTAAAACCCTTGCACTCCATGCCTAGGGAGCTCTAGGTCACCTTCCCAAAGTTTCACATTCATGGATTCTCTTGGAAGCAATGGCTTAGAGAAGTGCACATTCTAGTGTGTACAATTATTAGATAACTGATTCCCCCCCCCCCTCGGTTATCTTGGTGGACTTTAATTTCTAACAATTGGTATCAGAGTAGCAGGTCCTTGAAAGAAAAGTTTAACAGCTTAAGGAGATCTATGGTGAATTTCAGGAAAGAAAGCCCTAAGTTTGATGTAGTGAATTTTGACAGCTGGAAAGAAAAGATGAAGACACATCTACTATGTTTAGGACCAGGTTATTGGTTGAATACAAAGAATGAGAAGACTATCATTGATGAGGATAATATTGAAACATGTTTTGATGATGAGAGAGATCTATTCATGTGTAACACACTTGCTAGAGAAGCAATTTTGACAGCCCTTCTAGAGAATGAGTATAGTTAGGTAAAATATTTGAAAACATCTCATGAAATTTGGAAAGCTTTACACTCTACTTTTGAAGGTGATGAACATGCAAAGAAAGTTACATTACATAATTGGATATGTGCATTTGAATATATAATAATGATGGAAGATGAATCTATTAGAAGCTATATTGGTAGAATGTCATAAATTGTTGCAGGCATAAAATCTTGTAGAGGAACAAAGATAGAAAATGAAGTTATATGAAAAATTCTAAGGACATTGACTCCTGCATTTAAGCAGACAACATAGATGATTGAACAAGTTATACCTTGTACTTTGAACTTTACAAGAGAGACTGTTCTTGGAAGATTGGAAGCCGTAGAAATGAACCTGCGGTTATTTGGAGATTTTCCTAGAATGGAGACAACATTCAGTGCTCTTAGTGTTTTCCCTACTTTGTCAAGAAGCATCAGTGTGAGTGGAGATTATGCTGGCGGTAGCAGATCTAGAAATGAAGAAGATAAGAAGATTGAAGAAGGTATTGCCTTACTTGTGAAGAGAGAACCAGACAGTAAGAAAATCTTTAAATTTTGGACTTATCAAGAATATGGTCATTTTGCATATAAATGTCCTAAGAGAGTTAAAAAGTACATAAACAATTTCAAGCCTAGAAGATCTAAGGAATGTTATTATGCTAATGATGGAGATCTTGAAGCTAGTATAGAGAGAACTTTAAGTGAAAGTGACACTGAGAATAATGATGACATAGGATTTGTAGCAATTAAAGTAGAAAATCTTGAAACAGATGTTAAGGAAGAAAAAGCCCTAGTTTCTCAAGTTGAAAAGAAAGCTGATTGGATTATAGATAGTGGTTGTTCACATCATATGACTGGAGACATGAAAAAGTTAGTAAAGTTTAACAATTATGATGGTGGAGTTGTTAGAGTTGGAAACAATGCACTTTGTTTGATTAAAGGTATGGGATCTATTACTCTTGATGGAAAGACTAATACTAATGATGTTTACTTTGTGGATGGTTTGAAACGTAATCTTTTGAGTGTTGGACAATTAGTTGATAAGGGATATCAAGTTTGGTTTACTGAGAAAACTTGTGTGATAAAAGATAAAGATGAAAATCTGATTGGAACTACATCTAGAACTAGAGGTAATGTATTTCAGTTGAATCCTACTTAGATGACATGTTTGATTACTAAGGTAGATGACAGTTGGTTATGGCACAGAAGATTTTGTGATATAAATTTTGATAACATTGTGAAAATAAGTACTACACTTGCAGTAAGAGATTTGCCTAAAATTATGAAGCCTACTAACATGATTTGCAAGGAATGTGTGATGGAAAAATAGAAGAAAAATTCATTTCCTAGTAAGAAGTTTACATCTACAGAGAAGTTGGAGATTGTTCATACAGATTTGAGCGGTCCTACAAGGACTAGAGGATTCTATGGAGAAAGGTATTTTATGATTCTTGTTGATGATTTTACAAGAATGATGTGGATTGCATTTCTTAAATAAAAGTCTGAAGCATTTGATAAGTTTAAGGTCATTAAGAATAAAGTTGAGAATGAATCTGGAATGAAAATTAAATGTTTAAGATTTGATAGAGGTGGAGAATTTACTTCTAGAGAGTTTAACACTTTTTGTGAAGTGAATGGTATTAAGAGATAGTTTTCAACCCCTAGAACACCGAAACAAAATGGTATCTTTGTAAGTCAAACAAAGTACTTGAATGATTTGTTAAAGATATTTGGAATGGAGAACTATAAACTAGTTAGAACACCTATGGTAACTAGACATAATTTATCTAGCACATATGAGACTCCCACAGTTGAACAAAAGAAGTACAGATCTATGATTGGGGGATTGTAGTACTTGACACATACAAGACCTGATATAGCACATTCAATTGGAATTGTAGCAAGATTTTAAGTTGAATTGAGAGAATCACATTATGCAACAGTAAAGAGGATACTGAGATATTTAAGAGGCACAATTGAGTATGGATTGTGGTATGAAAAATCTAATGATTTTACCCTATGCGCATATACAGATGTTGATTGGGGAGGCAGTGTTGATGATAAAAAGAGCACCAGTGGTGGAGCATTTTTCCTTAGAAGAAGATTAGTTTCTTGGCTAAGCAAGAAGAAGAATTGTATTTCACAAAGTACAGCAGAAGCAGAATATGTAGCAGAAGAAAACAATTGTAACCAGATAATTTGGATGAAGCAAATGCTGAAGGATATTGGAATAAAGTTTGTTGAACCTATTGTTATACATTGTGATAACACCAGCATAGTTAGTATGTTTAAGAACCTTGTACTACATTCTAAGAAAAAGAATATAGAGATTAAGTATCATGTAGTAAGAGAGAAAGTTGATGAGAAAGAAGTCATACTTGAGTACATAAGCACAAAGGAGCAGATAGCAGACATATTTACAAAGCCTTTTCCTAAGGATACATTTGAGTATCTGATAGGTATGCTTGGGGTTATGCCCCAACCTACTTTTGAGAAGTGATGCAGATTGGTTGCATCCGTCTAGTGGTATATGAGCCTTATCTTTCTTCTAGATTGGATGTTGGTACTTCCTCTATGGGGGAGTATGTGTATCTAAACTGAGTTGTGAGGACTCTAGTGAATGTATTTTTTCTGAATAGTGTCTTTTAACATTAGAGTTGTTGTTGACATAATGATGAAATTTCTATCATTAATGTCAATGGGGGAGAAGTGTACATGAAAAACCATTTGTACCATATGTTGGAGAGAACTGAATAGGAAAATGAAGCAAGATTTAACTGATGAAGAGGATTTGAAAATATTTGTTGAAGAGCAGCAGAATTGCAGTATTGGAGTTATGGAACATTGGATGTTTTTCATCTATGTTGTCATCAATTCCAATGGGGTAGATTGTTAGGAATGAATGCTTAATATATCCTATGAGAGTATTGGTAGCCATTCTATAACAGTTGTTGTTGCATTCATGACTATGATTGTCATTGATGTCAACACAGTGATCTATTGGAGATTAGCAGAGGAGCAAACAGTGTTTTGATTAGCGCACGTGGGATATTAAAAATCAAGCTACGCGATGTTGAGGATTTACTCTTGGATATGTTATATTTTCATGGTTAAGAGCGCAGATAGTAATTTATTTATTCATGGAAGTTATGAGCATTTTGGTGGAAGTAGTATTCAGGTAGTGTTCTTGAGTAGCGGTTTTTGAAAATCGGATGATATCTCCTAATCGAGATGGAATCTAGTTTTGCATAGTTAAAGGGAAGTTGAAGACATGTTGATAGTGACATGGATGACAGTGTAGACTTCGAGGTTGCATGAGTGAAGAATTATTATAATTGGAAGCCAACAGTTTTGTGTAAATTTGATGTAACATGTGGAAACCTTTTATTTTGTAATTGGATGCCGACTCATTTGTAATTACTTGAGTGTGGTATAAATAAAGGAATGTTTTTCCTTGTTGTAATATGTGGATTATGTAATTGTGAAAGTGAATTTGTGAAGAGGATATGCGAGGTACGAAGATCTAAAATTGAGATCTGGTGTAGAAGTGAAGTGTGGTTTGGCACAGTCAGAGAAGAGGTAACATTTTGTTGAGATCATTAATGACTTGATATTATTTTGTTGATTAATCTAGAGATCAGTTGGATAGTGTATTCAGTGATCTTTCCATTGAAGTTATTTGGGCAGTGGGTCCTTCTATCTTCCATAACTCTTAACAGAGTTAAAATCTTTTAGCAGGGATTCAAAATCTCCTAATTGGGATTCATATGTACTGAATGTATTTCATAAGACTCTTAACCAAGTCCATCCTTTCACAAGGAATATTCATATTAGTGCATCTTTTGTGGGAATCATTCCCACCGGGGTTTACTCTTTGATCAAGAGGTTCCCTATTCAACATATCTTGTGTCATTGTGTTATTGTGTATGAATATCTTTCTATGGTTAGTAATTATATTGCTTACATGGTTAAACTCTGTTGAAGTTGATAAAATTTATAATTATCAGATAATTGATTCACCCCCCCCCCCTCTCAGTTATCTTGGTGGACTTTACTTTCTAACAAGTTATATATTTTCAATTAGTCTTTCGGATATTCTATTTTATAGAATGTTTCATTGTGTTAAATTCCCTGAATATTGTAATTCAATATTATTATATACAACTCAAGTATCAATTGTATGGTCTATGAACCTACCATTGTTCTTATCAGTCTCTTAATTTGAGTTAAACTTGATAAGATTAGTTATGTAGATTGATTTGAATTATAAGTCAAGTGGAAGCTTGTGAAGTGATGGTCTTACTTTATAGGAGTGAGTTCTCTTAAAACTGTCTCTGATCATACGTAGGATTGAAAGTGTTTTGACTCTATAACCCAAGTACTTAGAAGACATTGATCTAATCTTTAATTGGAAACTATTATATTAGTTCATTTGTAATTTATAGATTATTAAATCATTATTTCAAAAGAACTAATTTTAATTCTTTAGTATAATCCACTTTAGTCAAGATTTATAGAGTGGAGATTATTAGAGGATTTGTTGCTTTCCTTCAAGGATCTTTCACCACCTTGGGAGGAACTTTGTTTATTTATGTATGTAGTTGTGTGACATAGAGAATTTTATAGTTTAGAGTGAATTTAGGCCTACCAGCCTTGGCTTGATTAAGCCAACATTGCAGAGGTATAAGTGGTGCATTACCATTATACCTATCAATTAGCCAAAAGTGAATCCATCATTTTTGGGCACCAACAGATTCATCAGTATATTCCTCACAATCTAAAGAGGAATAGTCCTTTTTCACATCTAATTTATCCTCAAGCAACCCTTCCATTTGACTAGACAAGGTGCCATACATTTCAATCATTTTTTCCATCCTTTTCAAATAAGGGAGATCAGGGAAAAACCTCTTAAAATCAATCTTGGCTGCTTTGAGTTGGGCCTCCAAATTTAACAAATCAAAGTATTTGGTCCATCTCCTACTAGCCTCATCCATTTCTAAGATGTTTCTTACCACATCTTCCTCAACATAGCCTTCATGCTCCCTTATTGTCCCAATGTTTGAAATCAATGTCATCCTGGCAGTCTTGATGAAATCTTCAGGATCAATGTATTTGCAAGTACTAGAAATCATCTTGAAATGATTTAGCCAGCTACTGAGCTAGTCCAAAGCTCTCTTTCCAATCAAGAAACTACCTACCCTAAATTTTCTTGGCATGAAGGTACCCTTCCTATGTGGTGCCAAGTGCTCCTTATCAATCCAAATCAATTACCAAATGAATTCTAATAGGGCAACCCTAGGTGGTACAAATTTTGATAGTAAATGTGGGGGTTGAGGGCAGCCATAAAATTTGATGACTGTGAAATTATCCCCTAGGTATAAGTCACCCCAATTGTGGTTTCCTTGCCAATTATCTTCATACTGCATGTGCCTTAAAAGCTTCAAAATCTTAGGTTGGAACCTTACCACATTTGCCCCCAATAATCTCAAAATTGGGAAAACAATAAAATTTTGGAACACATAGAAATCACACTCATTAGAGGTGTAATTCCACACTCTTACCCAGTACTGCACTGGATTAGGATGGCCTTCAAATGTGAGCCTATGCTTCAGCATCCTTGCTTCCAAACTATTGATATTGAAATATAAAATTATATGCATCAGGAGGGATTAATGCATGAACCTAATGGGCCTCTTATTTTCTTTAACAGCCATCAAACCCTCATGTATTCTATCGATTACATATTGGATGTAATCATAATCAATGTTGGTGTGAGAATTCTGAATGTCCAGAATTATCATCAGCAAATCAGCAGGCAATTTCTCTTCATCTCCATCTAACCCTAGAACTCTACACAACCCATGACACAAAAACTTCATATAGAAGTTGAGGGACTTGAACTCATATGGGGCATTTATGCTTGTAGGGAGAGGAGCTATGTATTTACCTTGCTTTGGGATGTGCCTAACCATTTGAATTTTTACTGATCCTACATGACTTGCATACTTTTGCCTTTCTTTTTTCAAGTCTATCTCAGTAGAGGAAGAGGAATAGAAATCAAAAGCCTTCATAAATGACCCCCTATCTAAGGTTACCAAGGTAGATTGATCTTCTTTCCTATTAGTTTTTGAAATAGGGTCATACAATCTAGCCAACTCAATGATTAAGTCTACATCTAAGAAAACATCTGGCACAATTAATTTTGCCATCCCCAAAGCCTAAGCATTGCAAATTGGTATAGCTTTATGTCTATTATTGTAAAAATAAGTGAAGATTATGTAACCTAAACTAGAAGGAGTGATAGGGTCTCTATAATTCTCCATCAAATCCTCAAAATTTGTATCACTTGCTTTCTTGTTCTGGTTGGACCCTGGAAGAAATTTGAGGAACTCATTTGAATAATTGGGCTTCCCCTTCTCTTCACCACTCTGTTCTTTGGCCCCTCCACTGGACGATGCCATGCTTGGCTCCGGTTGGCTCATCTTGGAATATGAATATTTCTCAGCTCTAAAACTTCTTTGCACTTCTCACTCACTGCTTTTTCACTAACAATCACAGCTATCTTCAAAAAACTTCGAGCACAGAAAGCAATGGATTCCTGTCTATTTATCATTGAGAATTGAATGCGTGTAGTTGCCAAAATCATTACAAATCAAGCCTCAATCACTTTTGGATTCAATTCTGTATATTACCAACTTCAAATCAAGGCTAGCTATGGCATGGATGTTGACAGGTGTATGTGACTGAATGTGACCTCTAAATCAAGCACAACACAACATGGTCATTATTCACTTGATAGAATTCGGGAGAGAGTATGAAGAACTCAATCCAAATTCCATGGTGAGGTGACCTGTTGCCTCCTATGTGAATGAGGTGTTTGAATACTCTCAGAACGAGAGCCAACAGCCAGAAGACCAATTCAACAATGGAGGATTTCCAAGAATCAAATAAAGATGAGCAAGATGAAATTAATCTAAGAATGAATGCAATTAATCTAGAAAAATTTGAAAGAAATATGAAATGCAGATTTTTATTTTATTTTGAAATAAAGATGATATTAGACTAAGAACAAGTAAGCAAATTTAATCTAAATGTGAAATGCAATTACACTAATATGAGAAATTAAACTAGATAATGCAATAAAAGAGCTTTGAAAATAATAAGATATGAGACTAAAAAATGCTATAGTAAGGATGCTCTCAAAAATTGCTCTTTTGAATGAGAAAAAGAGGTTCAAATAAATAGAAGAGCCAAGAGGAGGAGGAAGAGTTTCTTGATTCGAAACAGTGGACTCTTCATTCCTAATTGAGACAAAAAGACAATGAATTATTTAATTAAAAGAATGGAATTTGCCACATGTGGGGAGGTGACCTTTCGAGTAATTTGAATTATTAAATTCAAATAAAGAGGTGTCCATTCAATTAACTAAGTATTTATTAATTCCTTTTTAAGGGTAATTAGCCAAAGGGGTAGATTTTAATTTAATTCAAAGTGCTTAGGACTTTAGAACTAAATTAAATTATCATAGAGGTAATTTAGCTAATTAAAGTCAAGGACTTTAGGAATTAATGTTAATGTTTGATTATTGCAATTTATGGTCTTTGCAATTGACATCAAGTCAAATTAAGTAAGGTAGGAGAGAGAAAATTGCCTAGGGAACTAGGACTTTGGTGATGTAAAATCAAGATAATGCACCAAAATTGATGAAATTAAATAGGTGCCAATTTTGGGGTATTACATTTGCCCCTCTTTGAATTGATGTGCGAACAACGCATTGATTCAAAGAATAGTCTGAAGTGACAGATGAAAGTAGATCAAAGCATGAATTTTTCGAAGTCTAAGTTAGATTGCGAAGACAACAGTCTTAGAAGAGAACCAGAATCGGGGTTAGATTTCCCCAATACCAATTGATGAAGATGCAGATTTAGGACTATCTCTGAATCAGGGTTAGATTGCCCCAATACGAAGCTTTGTCCTTCGAGACCTAGGTTAGATTGCCCAGATAACAGTCTAAAAAATATTTTGAGAGCTATCTCCAGAATGAAGCTTGGCCCTTGAGGATCCGAGTTAGATTGCTCAGATACCTAAAAGATAGATGATAAGATAACAAGATGCGAGGCACCAAGATGCCCCTAGCGATGAGAACTGATGATTCAAATCAAACTGATTCAAGAATAGATTCGACAAGATTCAAATGATGTAATCATCCTGAATGTGACTGAATGTGACCTCTAAATCAGACACAACACAACATGGTCATTATTCACTTGATAGAATTCAGGAGAGAGTATGAAGAACTCAATCCAAATTTCATGGTGAGGCGACCTGTTGCCTCCTATGTGAATGGGGTGTTTGAATACTCTCAGAACGAGAGCCAACAGCCGGAAGACCAATTCAACAATGGAGGATTTCCAAGAATCAAATAAAGATGAGCAAGATGAAATTAATCTAAGAATGAATGCAATTAATCTAGAAAACTTTGAAAGAAATATGAAATGCAGATTTTTATTTTATTTTGAAATAAAGATGATATTAGACTAAGAACAAGTAAGCAAATTTAATCTAAATGTGAAATGCAATTACACTAATATGAGAAATTAAACTAGATAATGCAATAAAAGAGCTTTGAAAATAATGAGATATGAGACTAAAAAATGCTATAGTAAGGATGCTCTCAAAAATTGCTCTTTTGAATGAGAAAAAGAGGTTCAAATAAATAGAAGAGCCAAGAGGAGGAGGAAGAGTTTCTTGATTCGAAACGGTGGACTCTTCATTCCTAATTGAGACAAAAAGACAATGAATTATTTAATTAAAAGAATGGAATTTTCCACATGTGGGGAGGTGACCTTTCGAGTAATTTGAATTATTAAATTCAAATAAAGAGGTGTCCATTCAATTAACTAAGTATTTATTAATTCCTTTTTAAGGGTAATTAGCCAAAGGGGTAGATTTTAATTTAATTCAAAGTGCTTAGGACTTTAGAACTAAATTAAATTATCATAGAGGTAATTTAGCTAATTAAAGTCAAGGACTTTAGGAATTAATGTTAATGTTTGATTATTGCAATTTATGGTCTTTGCAATTGACATCAAGTCAAATTAAGTAAGGTAGGAGAGAGAAAATTGCCTAGGGAACTAGGACTTTAGTGATGTAAAATCGAGATAATGCACCAAAATTGATGAAATTAAATAGGTGCCAATTTTGGGGTATTACATTTGCCCCTCTTTGAATTGATGTGCGAACAGCGCGTTGATTCAAAGAATAGTCTGAAGTGACAGATGAAAGTAGATCAAAGCATGAATTTTTTGAAGTCTAAGTTAGATTGCGAAGACAACAGTCTTAGAAGAGAACCAGAATCAGGGTTAGATTTCCCCAATACCAATTGATGAAGATGCAGATTTAGGACTATCTCCGAATCAGGGTTAGATTGCCCCAATACAAAGCTTAGTCCTCCGAGACCTGGGTTAGATTGCCCAGATAACGGTCTAAAAAATATTTTGAGAGCTATCTCCAGAATAAAGCTTGGCCCTTGAGGATCTGAGTTAGATTGCTCAGATACCTAAAAGATAGATGATAAGATAACAAGATGCGAGGCACCAAGATGCCCCTAGCGATGAGAACTGATGATTCAAATCAGACTGATTCAAGAATAGATTTGACAAGATTCAAATGATGTAATCATCCTACCCCCTCGAGAGCGAAATTGAAAGATGACATGTCAGAAGGATGATAAACAACAAGAGATTGCAGAGCAAAAGCAATTAGACTAGATTCACGAAGCTGTAGAAGTAAATCAGAGCAAAGCAGAGGTCTTGTTGACCAAATTTGACAATAGTTGACCAAATTTTGACTAGGGTTGACTTGATGAAAAGAAGCAAAGATTTGAGAACATGATGCAAAGATGAGGATCTGGCAAGAAGATGACACCAGAAGGCTGACTGCACAAGCATCCGATCCAGAAGGAGTCCAATATTTAAAACGCGATTTTGAGCCACTTAGGGATGTCAGATTTTGATTTCGATCTTGAAAATGGATTCAGAACAGTCGATTTAGCAAAGGGTGCAATTTTTACGTAAAATGGAGCACTTTCAAAAATTAGGTCAAAAGCTATATAAGGCTCAGAGGAGTCATTTTCAAATCATTATTCAGCGTTGTCTTTTAGTGATTCTGAGCTCTAAGATAGAGAAATGGAGGGTCTGCCACTACATACACACCGATTTGAGCGTTCTCGACGACATGCCCGGCCACCGGAGTATGACGCACCTGTAAGTAGTCGATAAATTGCTTTGCATTTCAATTCGTACAGCGTGATAGGTTAGATTTTTTTATAAAAAAAATTAGCATAATTAAAAAAATGTGAAATCTCGCATGAGAAAGTAGTTCTCTCGCGCGAAGGCAGGTTTCATTTCGCGCGATAAAGTAGTTTTCTCGCACGAACTAACAAGCTCCAAGGATAGAACTTCACGCGAGCTAGAGGGCTATACCGCACGAGAATTCTATTTTCTCGCGCGAAGTGGTAGTTTTCTCACGCGAAAGAACACTTTTCTCACGCGAAAGACTATTGCAAGTGGCCAAATTTTATCAGATTTGCATGAAATCAGCCAAATAAAGTCTTGTAGAGCCTTGTCATAGGATAGATACTCTGCTGTAGTTGCTGTTGTAGTAGTGAAAACCAACATGATTGAGTTGCTAACCCAGTATCATCATTTGCTTTGCAGGTTGACTTTCCAGATATCGCATTTCGAGCACATCACCCTGTTATTACTACATTAGTTCAGAGACTGACAGATGCTAAGAGTGCTCACATTGATGCTCTGGGCTTGGGATATTTGCGTGAGTTACCCGACATTCGGGTGAATCACGGTCTTCTTACTGCATTGGTAGAGCGTTTCCATTCGGAGATGAACACATTTCATTTTTCGATGGGGGAGATGACAGTGACCACCGAGGACATATATAGGATCCTGCGGATACCCATTCATGGTACTCGTGTTGAGTACAATACACAGCCGCGGTAGGGTACAGTGGCCTTGAGGACTATCTTCAGGGATGATCTTGTGATGGGTCGGGCCATCTCTTGGGAGGATCTGGTGCACAGATATGGTGGAGCGCATCCATTCCAGGTCATGTTGGCTATATTTCTGAGTTGTTACCTCATACTTGATCGAGGTTAGCATGGACTAGAGTGTGGTTGGGGTACTATGCTGCAGAGGATGCTGGACAGACCAGCTATGAGATTTGGATGGGGGGAGTGTATGCTGGCACACATGTATCACGAGATGGATGAGATTGTGTACAGAGGTGCGAGATCGATGGCGGCAGGAGTCTTCATCTTACAGGTCTGGGCCTGGGAGCACCTCCCCATTTGTAGACCCCTATTCCATGATACGCGATAGGCGCTGGAGCCTTATATTTACAGATATTCAGGTGTGATGACCCAGCCCCTGCTGGGTAAGACAGAGCAGTGGAGAGCACAGTTGGATGACATGGTCACTGTAGTTTGGAGACCTTGGATAGCTACTAAGCCCTGGGATGATGCTCGGAGAGATCTTGCTACCATGTTTGTATCACGTCCATTGATTGGATGAACTATTCAGACGATTGAGAGATTCATGGTTACACGTGTCCTGCGCTAGTTTGGCAGATAGCAGGATATTTCACAGGAGTACTACCCCTATGCTCGCTTCTCCGACGAGGAGAAGAAGGGGTGGTGTGCATGATTGGATCCAGGGTGATGCGCGATAGAGTCACGCATCCCACCAGCATGATGGGATTACATGGTGGATGTCACCAATGCAGGGGTGACACCTGCATACAGGAACTAGTTGGTTGCACGGCCTCATCTGAGGTTCATAGATCTAGTTGGCATAGGAGCACAGCAGCAGGCACCACAACAGTAGCAGGCAGCACAGGATCAGCAAGCGCAGGCAGAGCAGCCTATACAGCAGCAGGCTGTGCAGCAGCAGGCACCACAGCAGAGACCTGGGTAGAGAGTTTTGAGGCCCCGATCAGGACAGGTGAGCATCCCTGCTAGGACCATGGGCTCAGATCCCAGAGCAGGGAGTAGTGGTACACAGCAGAGGTCCACGAGACCACATACAGCTGACATATCCCAGCAGGTACCACAGGGGGAGGATACTGACATGCCAGACGTGGCAGCTGGAGCAGGTGTAGGACAGGTGTAGGAGGCTCTCAAGAAGAGCCGAGAGAGAGTACGGTAGGTGCAGCATGAGCATGATGATTTTCACACGCGTCTTATCTGAGAGGAGACTCGAGTAGCAGATAGGGATGCAGAGATTAGACAGCTACGGGCAGAGTTAGCACATGCGAGATTAGAGACGAGATATGAGGCCGCCCAGGCGGCTTATTACTATGCAGCATACTGCGGGGCTGTTCTAGATATATCAAAGTAGGTGCCGCCATTTTTTGAGTATGCTGGGGCTCCCCAGGCTCCTCCCCTAGTACCTCCATAGGTTCCTCCACAGGCTCCTTCATAGGCTCCTCCACAGAGACCGATGCCACCACCGCGGACATTAGGACAGCAGGCTCCTCCACCTCCACCCCCTCCCAGTGGGAGTGGATCTTGATTGTATCATAGCTCATTTTTGTTGTTTTGGTACTGTGCTCGAGTAGCACCTCTTTGTATATGACATTTGGATCGAGAGATATATATATATGAGATCGATGATTCTATTGATATCATTGTACTTGTTGCAAATTGCTTGAATGTATGATGTTTAGGAGATGTGCTCTTATATGCTTTAGATGTATGAATAGAAATGTATGCAATGTAGTGATAGATAAATGGTTTATGCTTATAGTGGATACACATATTGATGCAGATGCAACGAGTTTATGGATGGAAATAAAATGCAATGGATATGGTACTAATCATCTCATGCAGGATTGTAGCAATATTTAACAGGTACTAATCAAAGGATAGATATGTTCGAGGATCGACAATGAAGACCGGATACTTGTGCAACCAAGAAGAACCCGAGGCAATAGATGAGAGCCTTTGATGAAGACTATTAAGAGAGTAAATAAGGCATCATCTTAAGTTCAAAGCCTAAGCTAAAGATGCAAGCTTAAAATGAAAATGCAAACCCTAGGACTTGGTTGTTGGACTCACCGTATTTATCATCATAGAGCCTTTCAAGTTCAGACAATCGCAAGATGTCATACAATCCTTACTAATATTGCTATCATGAGAATATGAATACGACATGAGTCTTAAATTTGTCGGAATAAGGTGTAAGCATTAAGGCACAAGAAGCCAGAATGACCTGAACACCTATTCCTTTTAAATCTAGCAAGTTAACATAAGCATTAGAGCATAAATGCTAGAATGACCTGAATGTCTCTTGCGAACAAACACACCAAGCACGCAGGAGTTCCTTCTTTTGCCAAAGATTTCTCGCAGTGACCCTTACGTTCACTTAACAGGACGAGCGTTTACAATTTCATCAGTAGTAGAAAGAAGTCACTCAAAAGACAAGGAGAAGAACCAACCTCACCAAAGCATCCATATAAAGGAGTCGAGGTACGCATGGCCATCCAATACGAGATAGAGGCTCTTACAGACAGACACCCCTCTTAAATGAATTCTTTGGATCATTGGAACTAAACCAACAAGTTGAAAGCAAAGAAAGCAAAGCAAACAAACAAGCACTCAAAGAAAACAAAGCTCAGCAAGCCTCAAAGGAACACACATTTAGTTTAAGTTTCAGTTCAATTTCGTGTTCGGAAAGATAACGTTTGAAGTCTCAATGAGATAATGATAGTAGGCAGATGTAATGAGAATCACTGGTGA
Organism: Chamaecyparis obtusa; assembly: GCA_027943335.1. Taxonomy (NCBI): domain Eukaryota; kingdom Viridiplantae; phylum Streptophyta; class Pinopsida; order Cupressales; family Cupressaceae; genus Chamaecyparis; species Chamaecyparis obtusa. Next base: position 937,704 of record BSBK01002798.1, on the reverse strand, counting down.
TTGATAGAAGGGAGAAATCCTGAAGAAGAGAGATCGAACAAAAGCTAGGTATCGATAGGCAGGCATAGTGGGAACCACTGGCGACCAATGCTCAAAAGAGTTTCTGAAAGCGATAGGACAATGCCCCCTAGACCAGGCAGGTGCCCCCAAGTGTGAACCAGTTCCAATCTATGAAGAGTCGAGGAAAACTCAAAGACAAGCGCATGAGCTAGCAAACCAAAGCAGGAAACAAACTAAAGCAGGAAAGGAAGGAAACTAAAGCAGGAAACTAAGAGCCAAGCGACGCTGAGATGAGATGTTACTTCAGGAAAACAAGAGGCACCTGTTTACCAGGTTTTCACCATCTTGGCAAAGATTCTATTTTTGCTACCATGACGCCTGTTTACCAGGTTTTCATCAATGGCACATTTTTCTCTTTTTCAATTTTTTTTTACTTTTCTCTTTTTTTGATTTTTTTGTATTTTTTTGAATATCTCATTTTTTTGTATTTTTGTATTTTTTCATTTTTTTTGTATTTTTCACATTTTCTATTTTTTTTGTATTATCAAAGCGCTTGTTTACCAGGTTTTCACCAGGATAATAGATACATCAAAGTGCTTGTTTGCCAGGTTTTCACTAAGATGATCATTTTTTCAGGACATTTTGCAATTTTTAGGATTTTTTGCAATATATCAATTTTTAGGATTTTTTCAGGATCAATAAATATGTACATGAGCATACTGAGAATTTCAGCTATAGAACTTCTTAGATGAAGAGCATTGATGGGCTCTTTGAGTTTCTCTCCTTTAGTAGGAATCTCTGAGAACACAATCATTTGTAGCAGTAGCCAGCTGAGAAGTTGTAGAATCAGAACTAGATGTTGTAGTAGTAACAGGAGATCCAACCAGTAGTGTCCAACAGTCAAGAGATCCATAGTCAAGGAAAGATCACCTAAGTGAGACCCACAAATATCCTCATGGACACATCTTAACTCTTTATCAGATTTCCCACGCTCTAAATGCTTAGGGAGAGTACATTCTAGATTTCTCTTAGTCATGTCATTAGCAATAAGGAGATACTAATATGCACTTTGGGAAAAGGCAAGATGGAGTGAATAGGGTAAAGTATGAGAGGCAAGGGTGATGGAATGGAGGGAAGCATGAGAATTTTGGAAGCTCAAATGACAACTTTGATTTTTTCTTTCTTTGGAATCCACATAGCTTTTGAATTTTTTTTGCTTTACTTTGAGGTGCTTTTGATGACAATGCCTGTAGAATGGATTTCGAGATCCATTTTTTATTTTATTTTCTGGCTTTTGATTGTCTTCTTCTTTTTGAGGACCTTTGCGGTCTTTTGAACACCCCTGTTTCTTTCCTTTCTTCGTAGTCACATGTCGATTAGATGGGACATGGTGACCTTGAGATATAAGTGGATTCTTATTATTTTTGTTTTTATGTTGTACATCCAAGTTACTTCCAAAAGACTCAGGAATGATGGATGAAAGAGGCTTCTATGACTGGTTTAGGTGGAGAGGTGGAAATGGAAGTGGACGGGCCACTTTTCTGGGAGATGAAGAGGGAAGAGAAGTCAATGGGATGGGCTCAAGTGAAAATATATTAGTATCATCCTCATCATTCATGAATGCATCAGATAGATCAAGAAAGTAATCTTCCATAGAGCATTGTCGATTGTGAGTTATCTTAGAAGAGTCAGATAAGTTTGGAGGAATATTATGTGAGCCTAACCAAGATGGTCTATTCCAAGAGTCAGGTCCCCTTTCAGGTGGTAAGAGTGCACGAATAGGAACTATTTCAATTTTGGATCTTCCAATATTCCATGAAGCTGTAACAGAATGGGGTCTTACATACCCATGATTTGCTGGAGCAGTACGAGTATATCTTGGAGTAGATGGCCTAGGAGCCATAGGAATGATCTCCATAGGAGGGTGGAAAGGATCATCATCAATAGCTTGATCTGGAGGATCATAACTTTCTCCTCTTTCTGAGTTGTTAAGACTAGCATATAAGTGCATAGCATCAACTGGTATTTCTGTAGTAGCATCTGATATGGAGTTTGATTTAGCTAGAGACATAGTCGGAGGCAGACTTTCTTCATCACTATCATCTGTCAAAGGAAATGTTTCTTCAATAGCAGGATCTTGTTCAGTAGTAGAAGCAGCAGAGTAATCTAGAATAGGCATATCTTGAGGCATACCCAAGAGGAGGGAAGCATCCAATAGTTGCTCCCAATCAGTATGTGTGCCATTGGAGTTGGCATCAGTAGGAGTCTGTTCAATAGCAGAAGTAGTGGAACAATCTAGAATAAGCATACCTTGAGGCATACCCAAGATAAGGGAAGCGTCCAACAGTTGCTCCCAATCAGTATGTGTGCCATTGGAGTTGGCAACAGTAGGATTTTGTTCAACAGTAGAAGTGGTAGAACAATCTAGAATAGGCATACCTTGAGGCATACCAAAGATAAGGGAAGCGTCCAATAGTTTCTCCCAATCAGTATGTGTGCCATTAGAGGCAGTGACATATTCAGTAGTAGCTGCAGTAGTAGAAATCTGTTCAATAGAGTGTATAAAATCCTCCTGGTGAGGACCAAGATCATGTTCTTGAAGCACTTGAGAAGGTAGATAAGACTCTTTCTGGTAGTCTGAATCAAAATTTTGATCATTCAAAGGTCTTTCATATGTCATAGGCTGAATCTGTGTTTCTTCATCATCTAAATTTGCATGTGAGTGCAAGCTGCAACTAGGTTGGTCAAGCTCATAGCTCTGATAGCTAATACCAAATCCATCTTTAGAAGGTTCCTCATAGGAATGTGGAGATGGAGGGAGAGTTGTCAATGACAAGACAGACTCAATCTGATATTCCCCCATGCCAATATCTTTGATCTTCAAGGTCTTTTCTATTTCTTTTAGCTTAGCATCATAGAACTCAATAGACTCTCTATTGGTGGGGACAAAGTTGTCTGTCGTTTTGGTAAGCATCTTAGCAGAGCAAGTATTTTGGCTAGCACTATTGTTAATGAGGACGCGGGGGATATGCTTGGGACCTTCCATAACTTCAATGTGCTGGGAAGCATTATGTGGGTGGCTTAAGGAATGATCATCTTCTTTGGAAAAGCACAAATAGTGAGGTGAAGTTAAATAACCCACCATAGATTGGAATTGATTGAGATCGGGATCTTTGGGGATGTTTTCCTTAGTGAGGGCTTTATCCATAGATAGTTTTGGTCTGGATGTCAAAGGTTCAGGACCTTTGAGCATGATCTTTGCACGAGATTGAGTGATAGTGTTCGCACAAGCTAGAGACTGTGTGGAGTTATACGAGGGAGATGCAGGGCCTCGCAAGACAAAGGGAGTTTTGGGTTTAGGAGTATCCTTTCTCCTTGGAGCAATGATCATGTCACAATGAGGGATCCAAGGTTTTTTTCTAGCAAATCTAGAAGGCGGTTGAGCTTTTGTTGTAGCCTTCTCAGTGGCATTGACTGTTTGCATGCTAGAGCTAAGATTAAAGATAGACTTTGAGGGTTTTGGCATGTTAGAGCTGAGATTGAAAACCAACTTTGAAGGTTTTGGATCTCCCATCTTGTTGGTAGTATTATGAGAGATCATGAAAGAGTTGATAGGTTCAAAAGGATCAATAGGTTTAATTTTAGAAAGTGACTCTTTAGAGTCTTACTGGTCTTCAAACAATGGGTTATAATATTCTTGAAATAATAAGTCAGACTGTATCTGAAACAATGGATTGTAATGCTCTTGGAATGAGGAGGAATGTGAGGATTCCTCACGAAGTTCAGATTTCATAAAAAAATCAGGATGACCTATGTCTTGATTATGAGGTTTACTTCTATCTTGATCAGTATTCTGAATAGGATAAGTCTTGCCACTTCGAGTCATGACAGTCATAGATGAAGATGTAATGAGAAAAGATTCGGGATAAAGCTAGACTCTGTCTCAAAGATAATGAAAGGAGATAAATGGCTAGAACAGCCAAGATGCAAGATGAACCTGGTATGATTGTCAAAAAAAGATGGCTAGAACAGCCGAGATAAGACAATCTCAATGCAAGGTACAAGAGTACAATGAGATAAGGTAGACTAATGAGAGACAATACGAGTCAAAGCAAAGATCGATCGATTCCTAACTCAGGACAACCAGTTTTTGACGGTGAATGACAAGAAAATAGAAAAATAGATCACAGACAGAAGGCAGATTAGATTTATGTCATTGATCAAGCACATAAGACAACAATCAAGGAGTTCAAGCAAACAGTCTTCAAGCAATGGGCAAGGGACAAAGAAACCTTGCGCACCAACATGAATAGTGACTTAGTATTTCTACTCCTTAAGGACTCTACTTGTGTATGTTCTTGAGAATGTTTTAGCAGACACTTAAAACACAACAACATCCTAGCAAGTTGTCTACAAGGATATACATGGATTTTCTAAAGGGATTCCTCGATATATGCAAGGTACGTGAGGCACAAATCCGTAGATGAGAAGAATTTGAAATCACACAGCCGGGGGGAGACGGTAACCCAAATCTCCTCCTTCACTTCTCAAAGGTATAAAGTTCTTTGAGGCTTAGCCAAGAGTGAAATCTAACTCATTCCCAAGAGAGGTGTCTTTGGATTCACCTCCTGATATTTATACTCCATCGGAACACGGGAGTTAAGGTCATCCCTTGAGATGATGAAATCCCCAAGCAGGCCTTCTAAAAAAATGAAAAGTAAGTAATTCTTTATCAAAAATTATTGAAAAGCACTAAAGGTGGAACACTTAACCCTTTAAGTAAATGTGAGGTGAGTCCACAAAGTGGTGCATTTAACTCCTCACACAAACTCAAAGTGAGTCCACACTCTAGAAAACAAGTGAGTTCCAAAAAGCACAAAAGGGTTGCCAAGTGGAACAATTAACGCTTCTTTCCTATAGACCCCTCCCCTTTAATGTGGTGCTGGGATTGCAACCACAGGGCAGAAATGAGGGGCCGGCGGATTAGCGAGTCCAATAACACAAGATAGCAATCTAGATCGATCACAAGTAATCTAAGACTGCTAATCAATACTACTCATAAGTGCAAGAGGGTTTGAATCATGGAATATTTAACTTTCCAAGTAAACATGAAGTGAGTCCACAAAGTGGTGCATTTAACTCTTCATGTAAACTAGGAATGAATCCATGCCCTAGATTACTCAATGAGATGCTTTGATATTTAAAACCAAGAATTACTTAAGGTGTAAACACAAGCATTCACTTACAAAAATTTGTATGAAAGAAAATCTATGTTCATTCATTTCCCATTAAGAGCATCAATTAAAATGTGTTCTATGAAAGCATGTAAACACTCAAGCCAAACACATGAGAGGTTCAATTTTAATCCCAAAGTCCAAATGTTTTAGAGATTTTAAGAACTCACCTTAGGTCCAAAGATCTGCAATCCAGCATTTAGCACACATCCGAAAGTACAAAATCAAGACAAATCAATGGCAAACCGTAAGATATGTAACATTGTTGTCTTCAAGACAGTATTTAAAGATTGATTTATTTGATCCATAAAATCTTAATATTAAAATTTCTAGAAAGAATGAAGTTTTTAGCTAACATCAAGAACTTCCATTTCCCAAAATTATAAGGTCTTATGATTCAATTTGGTTCCTCAACCATTAACCTTTTCAGACTGCAATTGTTCTGTCATAAATCAGATTTAAAACATCAAACCCTGCCTAGGGAATCACATATCTTTCTCAAAAATAATACAAATGAAACCAAACTAATTTAAAAATAACTATTCATGAATCTAGTTTCCAAATATGTAAGCCATTTATTTTTCCCATTCATAAATCATTTTCTAAGAATAAATCATTGCCTGCAACTCCAATACAGATTGTTAAAAACCAGTTTTCACTCAAACGCCCATAACTTTCACAAATCTGCATGAAAATGACTCAAACCAAAAGGAAATGAAAGATAATTCACGTATCTTTCCAATGAATGTTATTAGAGATCATGATTCTCCATAATTTGTCCTTACTAGACATTTCAATCTGACTATATTCAGAGAATCTCAAATCTTCAAATACCCAATTTCACCAAAATGATCATAACTTATTCATTTCTCAATAAAAATCAACCAAACCAAAAAAATGAAAAATAGGATTCATCATTCTATCTATCCATTACTATATTAAAAGTTTTTCAAGTTGTAAATGGCCGTACAAGGCATGAAACTGACACTAAAGCTGAAAAACCAATCAAGAATGAGGCCAGAAATTGATTTTTTCTGCCCCACGGTGGGCGCCAAAATGTATGTGACTGAATGTGACCTCTAAATCAGGCACAACACAACATGGTCATTATTCACTTGATAGAATTCGGGAGAGAGTATGAAGAACTCAATCCAAATTCCATGGTGAGGCGACCTGTTGCCTCCTATGTGAATGGGGTGTTTGAATACTCTCAGAACGAGAGCCAACAGCCGGAAGACCAATTCAACAATGGAGGATTTCCAAAAATCAAATAAAGATGAGCAAGATGAAATTAATCTAAGAATGAATGCAATTAATCTAGAAAACTTTGAAAGAAATATGAAATGCAGATTTTTATTTTATTTTGAAATAAAGATGATATTAGACTAAGAACAAGTAAGCAAATTTAATCTAAATGTGAAATGCAATTACACTAATATGAGAAATTAAACTAGATAATGCAATAAAAGAGCTTTGAAAATAATGAGATATGAGACTAAAAAATGCTATAGTAAGGATGCTCTCAAAAATTGCTCTTTTGAATGAGAAAAAGAGGTTCAAATAAATAGAAGAGCCAAGAGGAGGAGGAAGAGTTTCTTGATTCGAAACGGTGGACTCTTCATTCCTAATTGAGACAAAAAGATAATGAATTATTTAATTAAAAGAATGGAATTTGCCACATGTGGGGAGGTGACCTTTCGAGTAATTTGAATTATTAAATTCAAATAAAGAGGTGTCCATTCAATTAACTAAGTATTTATTAATTCCTTTTTAAGGGTAATTAGCCAAAGGGGTAGATTTTAATTTAATTCAAAGTGCTTAGGACTTTAGAACTAAATTAAATTATCATAGAGGTAATTTAGCTAATTAAAGTCAAGGACTTTAGGAATTAATGTTAATGTTTGATTATTGCAATTTATGGTCTTTGCAATTGACATCAAGTCAAATTAAGTAAGGTAGGAGAGAGAAAATTGCCTAGGGAACTAGGACTTTGGTGATGTAAAATCGAGATAATGCACCAAAATTGATGAAATTAAATAGGTGCCAATTTTGGGGTATTACAACAGGTTGATTTAAAAACTCAAAAATAAAGTAGAAAAGCAATGATCACTGTTTAGCTTTAAAACCCTTATTTACTGATAAAAACCCTCGATTAATTCTGATGGGATGACTTTTTACTTTTTTCCAATTTGGTAGAGTACTTTTCCATGTAGCAACGACTATCATCACTCTTTATTAATGAACACTTAACTAGATTTGATTTAGAGATCTAGTGAACAAAGGCTCTCGCGATCTCTGAAAGAAATGTTAATCCTAGGTTAAGCTTGGAGATTCAACAACCAAGTCATTCTCATGATCTCAGAATGATTTTCTAACTCATGACTTAACTTGGAGATTCAGCGACCACCATTGATCCCAAAGATGATCAACAGTCCTCAGATTAACCTTTGAAACCCATGATAACCCGGCCGCAATTCAGAGAATAAGAGATAACCACCATGCCCAGTCATTGAATGTTATCATAACTTCCGAAGTCATGCACACTGTCAACCTGTCCTTTGCGTATCTTTGTGGCCTTCAACTACAAACTGCCATCATAACCGCTGAAGTCATGCACACCGTCAACCTGACCATTACGTATCTTCGTAACTGTCAGCATCGACCCTCCTTTTAGCTTACCAAAGCAATGCAAATGCCAAATTGTCAACCACAAACTTGACCTTTGCATATCTTCGTGGCCTACAACTCTAAACCACCAACATAATAGTTGAAGTCACACTCACCATCAACATTCAACATGACCATTGCGTATCTTCATAACCATTAGCCGTCAACCCTCCTTTTAGCCTGCCGAATCTACGCAAAATGTCCTCACAAACTGGTCATCAGTAAATCATTATCATTTAAACCATTATCATTTAATCACGAGATTCAATGAATACAGTATTCACTAAATCTCCCAAAGTTTGAAACATTAATTATTTTATTTCGAGATCAGGCGACTGAAGGAAATATACTTTTACCATTTCTTTGTTCTCTGAATCACTGAATAACTTAGGGCTTTACTAACTTATTATGAGACTACGTGAATGCCTTATTTGTTGAGTCACCAAATGATTTGGAACTTCGCCATCCTTTCCCGAGATCCAGTGACTGAAGAAAATTTCACCTTTTAATAGACTTTGCCAAATTATTTTGTCAGAGTCGCCAAACTTAGTGAACAGGAGATCATGACTCAATCACTGAATAACTTGATGTAGGCCCCATTCATTGTGAGATTAAGACACCACTATTGATCCCAAAGATGATCAATGATCCTCACTAAGTCGCTAGAAAACTTAGAGCCTGAGCCCAATTCAGTGAATAAGAGATAACCACCACGCCCAGTCGCTGAATGTTATGAGAAAACTGTCAGATATTAAGAGATTGGGGGACCATACAGTCGCCAATTCCCTAAAAGAAAGACTAACCGCGGCCAGAACTGGGAGATTCAACGACCAAGGGAAAACTTAACAAGGATCTAACACATAGTCGCTAGTTCGCCAAATACTTTAGTGACATGAAAAATTATTACGAGATTCAATGAATGCCTAAGGAAAGGAAGATCATGTGCAAATTGAGAAATCTTAAATGGCCAAAAAGGTAACATAGACATATAAGAAACTAGGGCACGCTTAAGATAATTTGAAGGATTAACCCTACCAAGGGCAAAAAGACCTAAAGCAAGGGTTTACAAGCACAATTACAATAGATTTAGAGAGATTTTAAACCCTAGACCAGTGGTCAAAGCTTCCTAATTTCTTAGAAATTGTCATTTGTCAATTTATTATTTTTCATAGTTCATAGTACATACTCATTAGTCAATTTATTATTTGTCAATTTCCTAATTTCCTAATACTAAGCATTTACTTAATTCCTTAATTCCTTGAATCAAAACCATTAAAATTTACTTAATTCCTTGAATCAAAACCATTTAAATTTTACTTAATTCCAAAATTCCTAATTTCCTAATTTCTAAAAGCAAATATTAATACAATAATATGACCATTGGCATTGACATTAATAATTATACATAATATACAATTATACATTCAATTTTAAATAAATTGCAACTGCGATCTTCAGGATTCAGGAATTAGAATTGAGATTCTTTACTTGAGCCAATGAGCTCTTTACAAAATTACACAGGCACAGTGACAGAAAAATTGAAAATTACAAAATATCCTTGTATTAAATTTAACTTCCTTGAAATTTATACATCAAAATTTCAAATTCAAGAGTCAATGATCATAGTACCAGTAACCAGACTCAGAGGTGAGAGGACAGAGACTTGAAGTCTCAGACTTCTATGATCTATCAGAAAATTACAAAATATTTTTGTATATTTTTATTAACTAAAACTTCCTTGAAATTTATACATAAATGTCCATTGTCAATGATCAATGATCAGAAAATAAAAACTAACATTGGCATTTGGAAAATTAAACAAATTTGGAAACAGTTATTAGAGTGATAGCTGGCAGCCTGGATTCTTCAAAATTAGTCTTGATTTCTACCAAAGGTGTATCCACAACAGTTGAAGCACAAACATAAGATACCCTATTCGAATTAACTGACCTCCCTCTATTGGCTCTTCATCTACTACCAGAACTGTCTCAACTACTTCCATCATCCATGTCAATATGGCAAGACCAAGGCTTGAATCTCTGTAATGTTTTCCCACACCATAATTTCCCTCTTTGATGGCCAAGTTACCTCTCTAACTGTATGCAAGTCTTCAAGGCATTTGTTCCACTTGGCATCCATTATGGCTCGAGCTTCAACAAAAAACTTATTCATGTCAATCTCCTGCTTGTACAATTCATCCACACCTTCATAAAAAGTTGAAATGTCAGCATCACCAACAAAATAAGAAGCCACCTTGCTAGCATCCAAAATTTGGTTGAAAGAATCAACCCACTCCTATCATTCCTTCAAGTATCCCTCTGTGTCCATAATAGCAGGGATATATCCTTCAAACTCTTCGAAAAAAACCTTAAGCTTTGCCTGAACGTTTTGTAACTTGCCAGTGAAAAAAGCATACAAATCCTTTACTAATAACACCATTTCCTAAACATTAATTTTTTTGTAAAATAACTCCATTTTTTTTCCTATTAGTAAAACTAACCTATCAAAGAATTGCAAGTATGGGCCCCAAGTATTAAATAATGGGGTTAGTACAGACAAGGCATTAGAACATTGATACTCTGTCCCCTACAAAGAAATTAAAGTACTATGAAGGATTTGAGACTTCCCTTTTAAAATATTAACTTTGTGTAATAGCACCTTCTTCAAAGTCTCCTTTTTAGCAATTCCAGTATTAGCAAGCTCAGGCTGATCAACATCCATTATTATCTTTTCTGTTGCAAGTTCTGGAGCTAAGCCCCCCTCATGCTTAGTTTGGACCCCTACATCACAGACCTCTATAACTACCCTGGACTGATTTTTTAGAGTATTTATTTCATCTTTTAGCTCCTTCACAGTCTTATCCAGGAAAAAAATCTTCTTCAGTTCCTCTTCAAACTTTTTTCTAGTTGCCACATAATCTTTGAATGTCCTGGCTAGCCTATTCTCCAAGTCCTCAACCACTACTTTATTCATGGAGGATGCATGATGTAGGAGATTTTCTATCTCCAATCCTGTAGTGTCCTGTAACCTCCATATTAATTGGCTACCCTATGTTGTGTCTTGGATGTCAACCAATCTAGGCTTACTAGATTCTAGGGCCACACACCATACTGCTAGTGTCTTAGTGTCCATATTGAATCTAGAACCCCTCTATAGTCCATCAGGGCCAAAAGCTTCATAAGCTACAACTTTATCTTGCCTCTTTATTTGGTCAATTAGGAATGAAGACTCCAAGTCCCATCTAGGGATCAGCAACATGCCACTTCTTTTTACAAGATCTCTTGCCTCCTCCATAGTTAATTTTTCATTGTTGGGATCATAGGCCTGTAATTTTTCAATCATTTCAACAATTTTTTCCTGTGATTCCCCTAGTTTCAAAGACAGTGTTAATTCATTTTGCTTAACTCTAAAGAGAAAACTTTTAAACTCATCAGACTTGATGAATTCATCATCATCTATAAACTCTTTAGCTTGGATGACCTTGTCATCCAATCTAGCTGCAACAAATTCTAACTCATCTAGGGCCTTTTCTCCCTCATCTGCCATTGATGTCAAAAAATGTTGTCTTAAGTCAGCAAAGTAATGGCTATTACCTAGCAGGATTTGTAGTCCCTTTTGCCTTGCCTTTTGTGGTACATTCATCAACTTTTGTTTCTTTGATGGCCCCTGCTCAGATGTGGATGGCTCAACTTGTTGTGTTTCTACCATAAACACCATATCAGGTTCAACTTCCTCAGGGTTTATTCTGTCCTCCTTCTCCTCAGGGATGTCTGGAAATTTAGACATAATATCTTCATAATTCTTTATACACATGTTAATTTTTGAGATGTATTGGAGATCAAGAAAGAAACTGGGGAAGGTAGGGTCTGCCTTTTTGAATTATTCCTCTACCCTTACAATATTATTCCATTTAGAGGTTCTCTCTTCATAGGTATCTTTACTAAAAACATTTCTAATAACATCCTCATCTACCATAGGTTGATTTAGAGCCAAATTGTGATTCCTCATTTCTCTCAATGCTGCTCTAACGCAGTCTTCAGGGTCATACATCCTTGCTTTACCAGAGGGAAATCTAAATTGTCTCAGGAATTCATGGATTTGGTCCACAACATTTTTACCTATAGAGAAATCCCCTATTTGGAACCTCCTTGCCAGAAAGGTTCCCTTATGTCTTTTAGGGCCTAAGTGCTCTCTATCCATCATGATAAGATGCCACATGAATTCTACTATTACCAATCTTTCTAGAAAAAATTTTGGTAGTATGTGTGGAGGTTGAGGGAAAGCATACACTCTTATAATAGTAAAATTCTCAAAAAAAAACATATCACCCCAATTGTACTTAATGTCATTGTCAATTTTAAATGCTAAGGGTCTAAGAAATTTTCTAACAAGTAAAGGAAATCTATCCCTCACAATACCTAACATGTTCATTACTGGATCCACAAAATCACTATAAAAAATAATGGAATTAGAGAAATGGTAAGTTCTATGCCATAACCTGGTCCACAGCTGAACCAGAACAGTTCCTCCTGCATTATCGGTCTCATCAATGAACCCTGGGTTGATGTAGCCAATATTGAAATAGAGGATCAGGTGCATCAGCATGGAGTAGTGATTGAACTTGAAGCTTTTCAAATCAGTCTTCACATTCATCAACTCAGTGTGCATTACATTGATTATGTGCCCCACATAATCAAACTCCTTGTTGGTGTATAGGTCCTGAACATCTGTAGCCATGAAAAAAATGTTAGGAGTCACTGTCAAACCTCCATCTAGTCCAATAACTTTGTGTAGACCGTAGATGGTATTCTAGAAATAGGGAAAGAAAAGCTCAATATCAAATGAATCTACAACCTTCTTTGGTAACAACCCTGCCTCTTTCTTTTCTCTAGGAATATGCCTCCTCATAACCCTTCCATGGTAGTAACTTTTCTATCTATTAAATAGGGCCTCCTCTTCTACTAGGTCAATATCCACGCTCAAAGGTCCCTGAAGGTCGAAAGCTTGAATAAAAGTCACTCTATCTAACATGCAGAGTATAGACTTGTCATGCTTGTGGAAATCTTGTGTCACTGGATTGTATGCTTGAATTAGCACCTTCATGAGGTCTACATCCAAAAATACCTCAGGTACTATCAACTTTCCCAAGTTCATGTCCCATGGGTTTGAAACAGGAGGGCCTCTAATTCTATTGTTATAGAAAAACGTGAAGAGCTCATACCTAGTTCTGTTTGGGCAATCAGCATCCCTGCAGAACACATAAGGGTCCCTCCATTCATAAGCATTAGCTAATTGCAAATTTGAGGATCCAGGCAATAGTTTCATCTATTCTTCAGCATATATGTTTGGCCTCTTTATTCTTGAATGCACGACACTCTTTTCTGGTACTACAACAACATCAGGATATCCTTGTTCTACCATTATTTTAATTATACTAAACTCTAAGTAGTAAGATCCTTTTTTGTCTGCACTTAAAGCCAAAGGTTTCAACTCTTTGGTTGCTCTTCAACTCTGGAAATTATGGATGCTCTGTGAAGTCACTAAAGTGTGAACTGTATTTAATAACTAACAAGTAACAAGAAACTCACAAGTACAACCAGGCTATCAGCCACTAGGCCACCTACTCTATTAAAAATTAAAATCTCATCAAGCACACACGCATGAAATTAGTAATTACCTTTTTTAGAAAAGTGTCACTATCAACTGTCACTTCCAGCATAGATTTGGCGGTGATCCAAGAGAAAATAATTAGCGTGTTGCCTAAGTGACGCTAACAGTACATCTAACCCTAGGTCCCTATCTCAACTTTTCTAAATTGCTACCTACAAATCAGGGCCCTTGGCCCTTGCCCGTTTGAATTTGAAATCCCAAAACTTTGAGACTTGCGAAGTCATGCAACACCTTTTCAAAACTTCAGGACTGTTAAACTGACCAGAAAAATGAAACCTTGAGATGTTATGACATAGCTTGGCATGTCACATGACACTTGTACTTTGTAACCACCATCATAAATGGTGAAGAAAGTTAGAAACCCTACCGAAGCTCTACAAAAATTCCATTGTTTGGCACTTTACAGTTTACACGTGGCATGCAACTTACTCTTCGTCTCTCACTTTTCAACACCTTAAGAAGTTACGCATGAAGTTATTTGGGACTTCGGAACCCCTAACCATCATAAAAACTTAACCGTTGAGAAGTTACGAAATAGCCAGGCGTAACTACGAAACCGATCACCATCATAATAAATTAACCGTTGAGAAGTTACAAAATAGCCAGGCGTAACTTCAGAACCGATCACCATCATAATAAATTAACCATTGAGAAGTTATGAAACAGCCAAGCGTAACTTCGGAACAGATCTTCATCATATTAAATTAACCTTTGAGAAGTTACGAAACAACTAGGCGTAACTTCAGAGCTTGGAGTGGGTTCCAATTTATTTAGTATTCTGATTTAGTAATTACAATTTACATATTTTTCAATTTATAAATAATAAAATTATAAAACTATTGTTCAATTTCATGATTCACGTAACATGTTACTGTATTAGAATTTAGTGTATTGACTATTGAAATTTAAAGTATTAGCATTGCAAATAAAGCGTAAAACTAAAAATAGTAAAACTATTTGAAAAAGAGTCTTCTGAGTTCTGACTTCTCAATGTTTCATTTGTATACAGTATTACAGACTACAATATTACTATGAAATTCAAAAAGTGGTATTATACATTATACATATACATGTTTCATTTTTATACAATATTACAGACTACAGTATTACTATGAAATTCAAAAATTGGTATTATACATTATACAATATTACTATGAAATTCAAAAAGTGGTATACATAATACTAGTAACTGGAACTAAATCACTAATTCACTGAACGGTTGTGGTTTCCCCAGAAGGATAAGCGATAAGCTTCCAACCGTTTCCAAAACCAAAATGAAAAGTACATTCGATTATTTTGTATTTACAAATTACAACTTATAAGTAACAAAAATTTTCGTAAGATCCACAAAGAAAAAAAGATTAGTCGATGCGCAGACCAGCAAATAACCAGATCATCTGATTCATCTCCTTCTGGAATGCCTCCTGGTCGAAGCCATGATCATCAAAAATGGTGCGCATCTCCACCTTGTCATGTTCTACTTCAAGTTCGAACATGTCTCTTTGGTAACCGGCGTAACTGGTAGCATTATCCCATGCTGTAGACATAAGATGACTGAGGACATCCCGCTGAATCTCCTCCTCCATTTCCAAATTTGGTTGGATAATAGGTTTTGGGTTCTCATTTGATCATCCCTCAACTACTGGAAGACCCATTCTGTCATCCAAGATTCCAAATTTAGAAATTTAGAAAGCACCCATGTTCTGCAATTCCACTACCGAGGAGTATATAAAGAAAATAATCACCAACTTGCCAACCGTAATAAATTTTGAAGTAATGTTTCACGTAAGGTGGCTTGCTTGGGAAAAGGAAATTAATGAATATCGGTAAAGAAAAATTGCAGACATTGTATCCTGCGAAACTTGGCTTTGAAGTTGAGAAGAAGAATAATGAATGTTGATGAATCATAGCTCATATCCCATAAAATTATCCTTTTTAATGTCTAATCAAAATCTTGGCCTGGATTATGTACCACTCAAGTTACACAAACTGCTAGCATTACCTCGGAACCACCATATCCTAGCTGCGATTTTAAATTTTGAACTGACAACTTGGCAGCTGCATTAAACTTTTGCGTAATGTAAAATGGCTTCGAAAAGAAAGATAATGAATGTTTACGATTCATAGTTGAGATCTTGTACAAATTAACCTTTTTAATGTCTAATCAAAATCTTGTTGTCGTTAAGTCTCATTAATTGTATTTCACTATTCAGTGTTCAATGTCACTGTAACTTCGTGGCTAAGTTACGCAGACTGCCAACGTGGTCTCGGAACCCCCATATCTTACCTACGATCATAACTTCTGAAGTCATGCACACTGTCAACTTGTCCTTTGCATATCTTTGTGGCCTTCAACTACAAACTTCCAGCATAACCGCCGAAGTCACGCACATCGTCAACTTGACCATTATGTATCTTCGTAACTATCAGCATCGACCCTCCTTTTAGCTTGTCAAAGCTATGCACAATGTCACCAGTCACCACAAACTGTGCCGAAGCTACGCAAATGCCAAATTGTCAACCACAAACTTACTTGACCTTTGCGTATCTTCGTGGCCTACAACTTTGAACTGCCAACATAACAGTCGAAGTCACGCACACCATCAACATTCAACATGACCATTGTGTATCTTCGTAACCATTAGCCATCGACCCTCCTTTTAGCCTATCAAAGCTATGCAAAATGTCATCAGTTACTAGTAAATGACACGTAGTCACGTAGCAGCCAACTTGACACGTAGTCCTATCACTATGTTTTGAATATTCGCCAATTTATATTTTTTATAATATAAATACTATTTTTTATTCGTCAATATATATTTTGGTAGTTTTGAAACAAAAACACAATTCGCCAAGATTTTCCACATGGTTTTAGGGAGCATCAATGATTCACCAAAATTTTCCACATAGTTTTAGGGAGCATGAATGATTTGCCAATTGAGATTATTTTTTTTCCTTTGAAAAGAAATTTTTTCGCAATAATTTTTTTTTTCTTTCTAACTTTCACCACTTTTTTACACCTTTTTTGAAGGGGGGTTTCTTAAAGATTACCCTGCTTACAAATCCTGCTTTAAGTGATAGTAATCTAATTTTTTAAATTGAAAGAGATGTTCTTTTATAATTATCTTGAGGGGTTATATAATTTCTATACAAAGAATAACAATACAGATCCAAGGCTAAGTTAAATAAAGCATGTAATTGATAAAACAAACATCAATTAGCATACATCTCTCTAGTTTTATATTGTGATTTTTGTAAAAAAATTATTTGAAAAATTGATTACAAAAAAATAATAGCGATTTAAAAGGAGTTATAGGAAAAGAAGAAATAAAGAGTTACATAATAGTATCACTTCTTAAATGATGATTTATGTTTTTATATGGAATTTTTTTTTATGTAATGCATAATTTCTTATGTATTAATGAATATTGATTAGTATGTTTATATTGACAATGATTTAATTATCTAATATTAAATTAAAAGGATTATGTAAATTTTTTATGTGAAATCAAATTTGGCTTGTTAAGTTTGTTAGACACTTGCCCCAACATTATAAAAAAATAGCCTTGAATAGATCAAATAGATAACTAAATAAAGTATAATCAATTAATAAAATATTTTAATTTAATTATTAATATTAAATTAAAATTAATTCAGTAATGTAAAATAAATATTAATTTGACACTAATTATTATATTTTTTATATTAAAAAGCAGCCAAACAAGAGTGTGGACTCATACAAAGACAAACTAAAAAATGTCATTTACAACAAGGTAAAAAACAAACCATTAACGACACACTAGAAAAACAACTAGTAAGCAGCTTCAAGAGTGGGTAAACAATTCAACCACAATGTGGGGAGGAGAATGAGGAGCTTAAGAATGATCTTTCTTGTATTGACAAACAATCGTCCAAGCAATACTATCATTAGGATCCCCACCACATGGGGGGGCAAGTGGGGAAATCCTCTTTGTGAGACTGCCAACACAAGGGATAGAGTGTTAAAAAGGATGTACATCGTCAACCAAAGATTGGAGTAAAGAAAGAGCAACAGATGAAGAAGGGTCCATGGGACTAAAGGGGGTGACAACAACACCAAGAGGTGGAGTTGAATATATAGGAGTCAAAGCATGAGCATTGTTGTGAGAGGAGTCATCGTCAACTTGTCAAGAGTTGTCATAGGAAGAATCAAAAACTTGGGCACTTGAGAGATCACCATTAGCATTCTTCCACCAAGTGGGAGCACCTTTATGAGGTGAAAGAAAAAAATTTGTGGCCAAGTAACCAATAGAGAAGCATCAATGACATTGAAAAGGAAACCCTTATAATCCAATGATTGGGTCCATGGCCTATCCCCAACTTTGAGAACCGCATCCCTAAGAAGAAGTATAGAGATGTCAATATGTAACATTCCCTCTTGGGGCCACTTATAGTTTGCCTCTAGACTGATAGAATGGGATACCAACTAGGACACTTTAACTCTTTTATATCCCCTTGATTTACTTATAGAACTTAACAATGGTTTTGATTCCCTATATATATATATATATATATATATATATATATATATATATATATATATATATATATATATATATATATATATATATATATATATATATATATATATATATATATATATATATATATATATATATATACATATATATACATATATATATATATGTATATATATGTATATATATATATATGTATATATATATATGTATATATATATATATGTATGTATATATATATGTATGTATATATATATATATATATATATATATATATGTATATATATATATATGTATATATATATATATATATATGTATATATATATATATATATATGTATATATATATATATATATGTGTATATATATATATGTATATATATATATATATCTATATGTATATATATATATGTATGTATGTATGTATGTATGTATGTATCTTGTAAAGGAATATGAAGTCTGAAGTTCAATTGGGAATACTAAAGCTTTCTATCAATGTTGATTAAATATAAGTAGTGACAAAAATAGATGGCTGCTATTTTTGAATAGGACCTTATGCTCATGCAATCTGTTAAGATTCCTATTTAGATGTGGTTGATATCTAAATTCTATTTTAAATCAGATTGAAAACTTGATATTTATATATTATACTACATATATAAATCTACACTTGGAAGAGCACTACCATTTATTTAAGAGTCTTCCAAATACAGATTTCTCTGAACATAAATATTCAATTATGAGAACATGTCTCATGGAGAGACATGCCTCTACAAATGTAGAGACATGTCTCTACATGAGACATGTATTTTATGTTTCGCAGGAGATACTGTTTCATAATACATTGGAGGCATTATTTAATACAAGAGATTTGTTGCAAATAATAAAGCTTGTTATGATATGTATTGTGTTACAGTGCGTATTACGTATTGTAACACATCTATGGTATGATACGTAATACATATCGTAACACAACTGTGTTATGGTACATAATACATATCATAACACAACTTTGTTACGGTACATAATACGTATCGTAACACAACTGTGTTACAGTACATATTACGTATCATAACACATGTTACAATACCTTTAACACAAGCCACACGATAAGTATCGTGATCTCCAAATATATGTATATTCATCAGTCGATAACTCTATGTATTATTATCATTAATATATATATTATATAATATGTGTGTGTGTGTGTAATAAATATGTTTAATCATTTTCGAGAGATGATTCTTAATTGATTAATTTACTAACTGACACTATATCATTATCACTTCCTCTTAGCTAGGGAATATGTTTTATGAAAAGATTCATACACAATATGAATAAAATATTACCTCAATGTAATATTAGAAATGATATTATCTCATAATATCAGGAGTAATGGCCTACTAATATCAAATCTATGATATTCACCAAGTACTCAGAGTAATGGTTTGCTAACATCAAGTCTTGTGATGCTCACCAAGTACTCATAAGGGTTATAAAGATATTATCTCATAATATCATGAGTAATGGCCTGCTAATATCAAATCCATGATATTCACCAAGTACTTAGAGTAATGGCCTGCTAACATCAATTCTCATGATGTTCACCAAGTACTCATATCTCTAATACAAGTATATAAAGTATGTGCACCTTCCATAGGGACATCATTATCATGATCTGCTTAGATATCAATAATATGATATCCATCATGATGAAGACAAGTTATTGTAAGATCGTCACCTTTCAATAACTGTCAGATATACAAGTGCAATCATTAAAATTCATCACTTCTTATGATGCACACAAATCACATTTATATAAGTTCATGAAATAACACTCATGATAACAAAGAAATATTTGATTAGTAAAATGATCAAAGATACTGAGACTCATTCTCAGAAATTACAATCATACCAAGTTTACCTCTGAAGTATTCTACCTTAATCTATGTAAGAGGTTTGGTGAGTATATCTGTTGTATGTTCATCTGTACTAATATACTTCAACTCCACCACATTCTTTTCTACCATGTCTCTAATGTAGTGATAAGGTGTCTCAATATGTTTGGACCTGTTATGAAACACTGGATTCAAGGATAGTATAATGCAACTCTAATTGTCACAATGAATAATGGTGGGATTTAGTGGTTTTCCAAATAGTCCAACTACAAGTTTTCTCAACCAAACTACTTCTCAAGCTCCCATAGATGCTTTAATATATTCTGCTTCAATAGAACTTTGAGCTACTGAGGATTGTTTTCTACTGAACCAAGAAATCATGGCTTAACCTAAACTGAAGCAACATCTAGAGGTGCTTTTCCGATCCACAATGTTTCTATCCCAATCTAAATCAATGTATACATGCAAGTTCAGGTCCACATCTTTATATCTCATCTCATATCTAATTGTGCCTCGAAGATATCTAAGGATGTGCTTAGCTACTACTAGGTGTATTTTCTTTGGTTCACTCATGAACTAACTAAGTGCATTCACTGCATAGTAAATATCAGGCCTAGTGTTTACTAAGTACATCAAGGACCCGATTATTTGTTTGTATAGGGTAGGATCTGCAGGCTCTGAGTCATTAGCTACTTCCTTGAGTTTGAGGAGGTTTGTCTCCATTGGATTAGACATAGGCTTCATTTCATCATTCTAAATCTCTTGAGGATGTCCACCATGTACTTTCCTTGATTTAGAAATATGTTATTTTTATGTTGCCACACTTCCAATCCGAGAAAGTAATGAAGAATTCCCAAGTCTTTCATATCAAATTTAGATGCTAAGTCTTGTTTGCATTTAATGATGAGGTGCTCTTCTCCTGTGATTAATAAATAATCAACATAAAGAATCAAGATCAACATGTCTCCATCTAATATTTTGAAATAGAGATTTGGGTCTGCATCATTTTTTTGAAGTTGATTTTTGATAGATTATGGTCGATCCTTTCATACCAAGCTCTAGGAGCTTGTTTGAGACCGTATAATTCTTTATTTAGCTTGTAGAAGTGTGATTGCTTATTGTGAATTATGAATCCTTCAGGTTGCTCTAGGTATACTTCTTCTTCAATGACTACATTTAGGAAAGCAGTCTTTACATCCATCTGATGAATTTTCCATCCCTTAGATGCAGCAATAGCAATTACAGTTCTGATAGAGGTATACCTGGCAACTGGGGCAAATGTTTCTTCATAGTCAATGCCTTCTTTCTGAGAGAAACCTCTGGCTACAAACCTTGCCTTGCATTTTTCTATACTTCCATCTACTGCATGTTTGATTTTGAATAAGCATTTGGAGGAAACCACTGATTTATTTTTGGGCCTGGGTACAATATCCCAAACATCACTCTTAATGATGGAATTGTATTCTTCTATCATGGCATCCTTCCAAGTAATATGTTGAAGAGCTTCCTCAACATTAGAAGGTTCTGATTTTATTAATTCACTCATTAGAGAAACATAACTAGAGAATCCGTTGGGTCTTTTTCTTTCCTTGGACGTACCCAAAGGAGATGCTTATCTTCTTGCTTCTTCAATCATTTTTTTGGTCCATAGCGGTATTTTCTTGTTTGTTTTAATCTCTTCAGTAGTATCCATATGATCACTAAAATCATTATCCTTAGTGATCTCTTGTATCTCCCTCTAAATATCAGGAGAGAGATCTTCTTAACTTTCATCATTTATTTCATTTTCATCTTTGGATCTTTTCAATGCAATATCTTCCTCGAAGATCACATCTCTACTTAGTTCAATATTCCTTGTTCCTGGAATGTAAATTCTATATGCCTTGGATGTTTCACTATATCCAACTAGAATAACTTTCTTCCCAGAAGGTTCTAATTTGGTTCTTTTCTCTTTAGGAATATGAATATAGACTAGACATCCAAATATCCTAAGATGACTTATTTTAGGTTTGGTTCCAGTGAATACTTCTTCATGAGTTTTTTTTTCTAAATGGGAATGAGGACATCTATTTTGAATGTAGACGACAGTATTAGAGGCTTCTACCCAGAGGTGAGTTTCTAGGTTTTGATCATGCATCATAGCTTTGGAACATTCAACAATAGTTATGTTTTTCCTTGAACTGCAACTCCATTTTGTTGAGGGTTGTAAGGAATAGTGTACTCCCTCTTAATCCCAATAGTTTTACAAAAGTTTTGAAAGGTTTTTGAAGTGTATTCCTTCCCATTTTCTATTCTTAAAGTTTTAATACTCTTTCCAGATACATTTTCGACTAGATCTTTAAATTCTTTAAACTTTAAGAGAATTTCTTCAAACTCTTTACACTTAAGAAAATATATCCATGTTTTCCTAGAGTAGTCATCTACAAAGATAATGTTATACAGGAATCCTCCAATGGAGGGAACAGACATAGGTCCACACAAATCAGAGTGAATAAGTTCTAATACATCTTTAGATTTGCTTTCACTATTGTGAAATTTGCTTTTAATATTATTCCCTAATGTACAACCGTTGCGGGTCCCTACAAGTTCATTTTTGAGTTTTGGTAGACCAATGACCATCTTCTCTAAACTGGGTAAACCATGAAAGTGGTAATGCCCTAGTCTTCTATGCCAAATTTCATTATCATTAGAAGATTCATGAATTAGGGCTTGAGAAGGAGTGAATAGTTTATAAAGACATCCTTGTCTTATACCAATAGTATTAGCATTTTTAATGGTAGAGTTCTGGGGTGAGGCTAATACTTTTTCTTCCATAAATGTGATCATGTAACCCTTGTCTTCAAGAGTTGATATAGAAACTAGGTTTCTTTTGATCCCAAGTACAAATAGTATTCATGTGAGTTGGAGTGAGACACCAGATTTGAATTGAATTATACAGGACCCAATTCATTTTATTGGATAGTTTGTATCATCTTCAATAGTTACTTCCTCATCATAAGTTTCCTCAAAGGATTCTAGGTGATCTCATAATCATGTTGTGTCTGGAGGCCCCACTATCTATCACCCAGGTGTTCTTGTTGTTAGTGACTTGACTAGATAAGGCAGATTAAAATACAAGTTTCTCTAAATTTGTATCCATAGTTTTAACCTCAGTGAAAGAAGGTTGAGATTTTGTTCTATCAGGGCACTTCATCACAAGATGACCATATTTGTCACATCTAAAATATTGTACTTTAGATAGGTCTCTTGTTTTCTTGGATGAGTGTTTCACATTAGTGTTTTTACCTCTTTTCCTTTTATTAAACTTATTTCCTCTTGTGTGAGTTTGAGTATGTAGGATTTGAATTTCCTCTTCTGAAACATTCATGTTGATCCCTCTGGATATCAACCTAGACTCTTCTTAAATGTAGTTTTTTTCAATCTTTCAAATTTGGGGAGTTTAGGTCGAGCACTAATGCCTTGAATAAATGATTCCCAAGAAATAGGTAGTCTGTTTAGGGCTATCATTGATAACTCCTTATTATCATAATAATGACCAATTGTAGAGAGTTGATTTCTCAAATCAGTTATCCTCATAAAATATGAAGTAATAGTCTCTCCTTGGTTCATCTTTATTTGACTGAGTTGATTTTTTAGAGTAAGGACTCTACTAGAGTTTTTTATCTCGAACATTTCTTCAAGAGCTTTGAACATGGCATATGTTGAATCTACTCTGATAATTATAAGTACTAGATGATCCTTCACTCCATCTACTAGCAATTTCATTGCTTTTGTATTATTCTTTTCCCATTAAATCTTTTCATCTTTCTCATTTTGTTCGGGTTTCTTTTCTTTCACCATTGTGATTAATTCGTTCTCTTTCAATGTTAGTAACATTTGAAATTTCCAAGCCATGAAATTTGAGGCGCCTTCAAGTCTATCCTCAAGTCTAACTCCGTTCACCATTTTGATGAGTCTAATAATTTTTATCACAAGGTAATTATATAGTTTGGTATATCAATATGAGAATTTGATCTGGATCTTTTATTCCAAACTTGGCTCTAATACCATGTTAAGATTCCTATTTAGATGTGATTAATATTTTAATTCTATTTTAAATCAGACTGAGAACTTGATATTTATATATATATATATATATATATATATATATATATATATATATATATATATATATATATATATATATATATATATATATATTATACTCCATATATAAATCTGCACTTGGAATAACACTACCATTTATTTATGTGTCTTCCAAATGCAGATTTCTCTAAACATAAATATTCAATTATGAGAACATGTCTCATGGAGAGACATGCCTCTACGAATGTAGAGACATGTCTCTACATGAGACATGTCTTTTATGTTTCGCAGGAGATACGTTTCATAATACATTGGAGGCATTGTTTAATACAAGAGATTTGTTGCAAATAATAAAGCTTGTTACGATACGTAATACGTATCGTAACACGTGTTACAGTACCTTTAACACAAGCTGCACAATAAATATCGTGATCTCCAAATATATTTATATTCATCGGTCATGGTTATCGATATTTTATGTATTATTATCATTACTATATATATATATATATATATAGATGTATATATAACTTAATTATATATATATATATATATATATATGAGATGATTCTTAATTCATTAATTTATTGACCGACACTATATCATTAACACAATCAATGCATGAGAGGTTGTGCCTCACTTGTATAGCTGTGTCTGATTATATCTTTATACCGTTGTTGCAATTCTTAGCACTATATCTGAATATAAGCCTTGTGCATATGGTGGCCTTCACCTTGCTTGATCAGATGGGTTTTCCCCTTCTTGCACTTGGTTGCCTATTGGCTCTTGTGAGTACCAAAAACTTGAATTAAATATCTGGAAATGCATCTCTTCCCTTATTTGTATCCTCCTTGATGTGCTTGCAACCATGCAGATGACTAAATAGCAGATCCAAAAATGAATAAGAGATAAAAGGCTCGTAACCCCCTGCAATCAATAAATCTGACTGAATACTTTCTTGAGGGATAATGTTTAACGTCTCTATCGTATGGGTTAGATGATATGTGTTTCTTTGGTTAAGGAATAGGTACCCTTGTATTTAAGTTTGTTTTAATGGAATCCCGTGTATTTCTTATTGAGTGAGTAGTGATGGATTGAATTACTGAATATTGTGATTGCCTGAATTGAGCTTTAATTCCCGCTGATTGAGAGGAAGAGTAGTGAACCGAATATGGGTGATAATAAGGAATAAACAATTCGATGGTCTCTTTACTCTCACCTCTAATGTCTTGTTGTTTGCTTACTGTCTTCCTGTCGCCTACAAAAACTAAAGTTTGTATTTTCCATTGTTTTGGATTTAGGTTCACATCATATGTTTTACTAATATATAGTCAAAATATGATTTCTTGTGAAGTGTAATAATTCATTGGATATATTATACAAATTTATTATAAAATTATATAAAATGCATTTTTTATTCTTCAAAACAAAAAACATGAATTATATTTGAACTCTTAAAAACATAAATATTAAATTAGAATTAAAGTAATATTATTAGAAATCCTTCATTTAAGGAGTAAGAGCTGCTAGTATTTGTTTAAAAAATAGATCTCGAACTAATTCTTATTTCAACAATAAAAGTAAAGTTTGGATGTTATTGTATGAAAATTGTACCATTTAATTTCAAAGGTACATCCAAGAGAAATGTAAGCAATGTTAGGGTATATCTCATTCTTAGTTCAATTTAAATTTAAATCTTATGTATTGGGTCTCATTTTTTTAGAGACAAAACTAATAATTTGCAGACATAGTCTTAATTATGTGATAAAATTCTCAGTTGATTCTGGTGTGGAACAAGAGCATTTCACTATTCTCTACAATCGTTTTACAAATTTTTGAATTGGTATTGATTGACATTTATGTTATGTCACCTTGATTCTTATTTTTTAAGGGGTTCTTTTTCTTGTCTCTTGTTTTCTTGAATTGATATATTTTTCTTTTTATTTATAGAAGCACAAAAATATGACATTAATTAAAGAGTAATGTCAAAAGGCCTTTAAAAGTCAATTCTAACATAAGTTATTTCCACCATCATTTTTATTTTTATTGTCAAAGTTAGTTATTGAAGTGAAATGTTTGAGTGTAAATTTCATCCATATATTCGCATTCTCTCAAAAGATAATTTGATTCAAAAAACTATGTATCACATATCAAGTCCATATAAATAAATTATGGCCTCAAGAAGTTTGTTGCTGATATGCAAGTCAAAGTCATAACATCAGTGTTGAATTCTATGTTATTGATGTCAAAGAACTCGATCAAGGGTGTATATCAATTGAACAACTCCTCTAGGTAAGGGATTGCATCCCTGTGATCCAAAATCTTCCAAGTCCTTCCTTCCTTTTGATATTCTTTGCAGAGAGTGACTCAATTCTACTTTTGTCAACACACATAGGACTCACTAGAGAAAAAACCAAGAAAATGCAGAGAAAAACACAACTCACCCTGCTAATGAAAACCAAGGAAAAAGACTGCAAAAACACCCATAATCCATGTGAAGAGTACCAAGGTCATGATTACCTTAGTTGATATTTCCAAATCATTCTTGTTGCACATAAATTTTTATGATAGATTCAGTATTCAAGTGTAAGGAATCATAATTACCACAAAAGTTAGCTGAGTCACTAGAGACCCCCATGTGACAAAAGCATCAACTAAGTCATTCCTCCCTATAAATATGAGATTATATAAAAAGACTCCATGTAATTAAGGATATTGATGGAATCTATAATAAAAGATTTGATGAACCAACTAGGGGTATTACCATGTTGAAGGCAATTTATGATGGTTAGAGAGTCTCCCTCTTACCAAACTTTAAGAAACCTTGAGATAAAGCCAATTTCAAATTTGATAGGCTTTCTCACCTTCAGTTAGGTGGTTAGCTTGGATACCTAAAGGGAGTGCCACCACTGAAATGAACATATCATACCGGTAATGACCCCAATTAGGAGGCTGTCAATTCCCAATGTTTAACACTCATTGCCATGTAACCAAATTAACTCAATGTAATGAAACAATATATAGTTCATAATGCATTGAGTAATTATCATATTTAAGCCTTGATTCCTTACTTTTCTCCTAAACTCAACCCTAAGGAGAGAGTGGACTTACTTGTCGTAGGATGCTTGACACTAGTACATTCTCTAGATTTACTCTGCCTCTCGCTACACAACACCAACTATCAACCCCTGGGGCTATAGTAAGGGATTAAGAGAATAGACTTAAAACATGTAATCTTTTGTATTACAAACATATATTCGTATAACCATAAAATTTCAATTACTATGTTGACATAATCTCTCTTGTGATTGCCTGGGCCTTGCAGCTTGGAGAACCTGAAGCTGAGGTTAAGCGGCTGATAGAACTCCTCTTCGATAATGATCTTCTGCTTGGCCTCGACTCTATTTTGGAGTGGGTTGTTCCTGGAAGGGGATTTGATTATAGTGAATGTTTTGAAGAACTCAAAGATTAATTTGAGTTTGGTCGCATTCCCTTCTTGTGGTGGTGGGGTAAGGTTGACACGATGGCCTACCAACAGGACGTAGGTGTTAAATGGAGCCGTTTGAAGGCTTTTCTTGCTGAGCTTTGCAAGTCTCAGGAAGAGCGTGATAAGGTGGTCTTTGAAGATATCCCCCAGATGAAGCATGGCCAGCGATAGGGGAAGCAACATGTTGCTTAATGGGATCCCAGCCTCTCCTTTTTTGCCTCTTTTATTGTCTGCCTTCCTTTTTTTTACAACATGTTCTTCTTTCCTCTTCCTTTTATAAGCTATGATGGAAAAGTTGGTTGTCTATTTGCCCTTCTTCTTTCTGGCTTATTTACTTGGGCTCTTTGGAGATGCTCTTTTCTCCTTCCCTTCTTCCTCTCTAGTTTTTCTTGGTCGTTTGAAGGCCCTATTGTAAGCCTCCTAGCATATATCTCCATGTACTCTTTTCTTATTAATATATTCTAAAATTGTTACAGACCAAAAAGAAGAAAAAAAATCAATTACTATATTTTCATATCTTGATATATTCTTATTTATAATAGACCCAATTCTATTTATATATAATATTAGTATCTCATATTGTATCCCTAATATGTAAATATAAAATACAACCTACTCATATAGATTTATATAACGTATATAATAAAGCCTCATCTCTAAATTATTCAAATATCATATTCTTTAATATTAATGCAATGATTTATATTCTTTAAAATACAACCTACTCATATAGATTTATATAATGTATATAATAAAGCCTCATCTCTAAAACTGTTACCTGGGCAACCTAGGACTGACAATGAGAACATTCGGTAAGCTTCAGTAGGCATAAACACATTGGTTCAGTTCAAAATGACAATCATTGCAAGAAGCTCAATAAGAGAATGCACACAACATAAACACTAAGTTCATTTTTATAAATGAAAAACAATATTTGGGGATCCTAAAACAAAGGCAAGCTCGGAAGAAAAAACAACTGCAGAAGAAAAATCTTATCATGATTCTCCCAAGGACAACTAAAACCTTGTCTTTAGGTGCCTCAACTAATCAGATAACAAACACAAAGGAGGAAACAAATGACCATACAGTGCAAGAGGAGATCAAATTTGATGGGGTTGTTAAAGAGGTTACCAAAATGGAAAGTGCGGGGGGGCTCCTACAAGAGTCGTACGACCCCTCTTCCTCCCCGTTGCTTTGGTCATCAAAACTATATGTAAATGACCTTATGGACATGAAACAGAGGATTGAAGCCCTAGAGGGTAAGGGGCAACTAAAGAGTGAAAAGCTACACGAAGTTACAATAGCAAGATGGGAACTTGAAAGAGAGAATAAAAGGCTGAAAAAGTAGGTTGTAAGTCTGCAATATGACATGGAGAGAGGTCAAAAAGAATTAATCAGCATCAAACAAGATATGGTATGCAAGAAAATTTTGGAGAAGGATTGCCTTGAACCAACAAAATCAGCATCTTCAATACAAATAGAGGAGGTCCAGGAAGCTCTAGCAGATATGATTGTAAGAGAAAATGAACTAAAAGAACAAATTAAGGAGGTTAAATCATGGGCTCAAGTGGCAAACGAAACATCACCCATGAAAACAGTAATAATTGAAAAATAAATCAAGAAACAAATTCAAGAGGAAAAAGACAAAAATGAGAAAGCAATAAACATCATTATTAAAGGTTTGAAAGACTATGGGAATTGTGAAAAAATAGATATTTTGGCATGAGACTTCCTCAAGGACAAGCTGAATTGGACAAGGTCTATAAGGCAAGCAAAAAGGATTGGCAGAAGTATGGGAACAGAGAAAGACAAGCATATGAGGATTATCCTAGGCAGCATAGATGACAAGAATGCGATTATGAAGAACAGGGGATCACTTAGAGGCACTCAAATATATTTAGATGATGATTTAACAATTTTCTAGCAAGAGGAGAGGAGGAACGAATGGGAGAAAGTAAAATCAGCAAGAGCTATAGGCAAAGGGGTATGGCTGAAAAATTGTAAAGCTCAGATCGAGGATAGACCAGCAACACAAAAATAGGAACTTGGGGCCCCACGAGTGTATCTAAACATGGTGAGTTGGAATTGTAGGGGTTATCTATGGAAAAGAGGACTGAGGTTGGGCCCCATAGCCGAGGGACAAGATATTATTTGTCTCATAGAAACACATGAACATGAAGGATGTATAATTCCAGAATTTGAAGCATACAACAAGATTTTTGTTTGGAATGAAGAGACAGAAATAGGTAAGGGTCATGGTGGGATCAATATTTTAATAAGAGAAACTTGGGACAAAAATGTAAAGGTGGAGAAAGAAGACTCAAACAAACAATTTATATGGCTGAAAATTGAGGATAACAAGGAGATCACATGGCTGGTTGCATGTTACTTCGCACCTAAAAGCTCAAAATTTTACAAGAAGATAAACTTAGATAATGAAGATCCTTTTGGAGCATTAAAGATAGATATCTTAGCTTTTAGTTCTACAAGAAACACAATCTTAATAGGAGATTTCAATGCTAGGACAGCAGGTAACCAAGCTATTCAGCCAGGAAGGGATCCAGTGGAGGACAGTAATCCTTTGTGGCTAAAGGAATGCGAGGATATTTCTAATCAAAGAATTTCCCAAGATGTGAGGGGATGTGTGTCACACTTTGGTACAGAGTTGTTGGGTATGTGTAGCCTTCATGGGCTGGTTATTTGCAATGGCATGAAGTATTGGCCAAGATCTAGTGGAATCACTTGTAAAACATATAATGGGCAAAGTGTGGTAGACTATGTGATATGTTCTCACTTGGCCACTCACAAATTAGTAGATTTAAGGATAGAAAATTGCCCTATAGAATTAAACTCAGACCACATGCCTCTATTTATTAAACATGATGTTAGAGCAAGAAGTTCTGAAGATGGGCAAACCCATAACGGTAACACAAAAGGGCATAAACTTGGTAAAATCCTCATAAATTGTGAGAACAAGGAGATATTTTACTAGGCCCTTGAATAGTAGATGCAAATAAGTGGGTACAACAGTAATTCCAGGGACAACAAGGAAGAGAATGAGCAATTAAATAGCATCAGGGTAGTCCCCTTAGTTCAGAATGCCTTAAAGAGATGTAAGAGATCAAAACCAAGGAGGAGCAACTCAAACACCTTTCCAACTAATCCATGGTATGGTGAAGAATGCAAGGAAGCAAAGAGAGATCTTAAAGGGAGAAATGAAAGAAAAGAAAACATAAAGGCCTACAAGAAATTGATAAAATTAAAAAAGGATAGCTATAGGATCACTTGAAGGAAAGAGCTAATCTTGTTTTGATTACATAAAAATAGGTTTTGAAAGGACCCGAAACCTTACACATAAGGATAAAAGATAAAACATTTAAGCTCCAAGAGGGCAAGTGCAATAGCACCAAAAAACACAACACAACCAAGTCCTTAAACATAAAGAATAGCCAAAAGACAAAGGACGGCAAAAAGGAAAGCAAGACAACAAGATGCTATCTAAACACATTTCATCAGTTCTATAGCTTGATCAGCAAGAATCTACATGTTTGCAGCAGACAAATTTAGATTTTTATGTCATTCTTGTTGTCATCCTCCATCTTCTTGAACCTAGATCTTGTACGCCTATTGGGCCCCTGATCCTCTTTAGTCTCTATGATCTCTTGGTTCCCTTTCCCATTATCAAACTTGTCAACCAGGATCTTCACGTGCTCATTTGAAGCCTTGAGGATAGCAAAACTCTGTTCTGCAATATTCCCCACAGTCTTCTCCAACTTGTCAATTCTCTTTTCCATAGTCTCAACTTTCCTAGTTATAACATTACTACTTTGAATATTCTCCTCCAGGGCAGTGAATCTGTCATTGAAGGAAGCAACATTCTCAGCTCTAGCGACAATGTCAGTGAGCTCATCAATTGTCTGGCCCATGGTCTTCTCCCCCAGGTTCATCCTTTTAAGAACCCCCATCTCTTTTTGCAGCTGGTGGATGTTGGTCTTCATCATAGTGATATTGTTTTTCATTATGCTAAGGGTAGATAAGAAGGCCAAGCACCCCAAATTCTCAAAATCCTTGTTCCTCCCCTCATTAATCTCAGGACCCCTATTCTCTTCCTCCATGTTCTCCGTAGGATTCTCCACCTTCTCCTTCTCCAAGTTGGCCTTGTCCTTCTTATACCCATCTTTCTCTATATTAGTCACCTCCTGTGCAACCTCTTGTAGGAGTTTTTCCTCAACCTAGACATCTTTACCAGTACCCCCACTCTCCTCCACAACAGGGTTGTTATCCACATGGTTTTCCTAATCACTCTTTTCTTGGGAAGAAGAAACCTCATCAAAGGCTATGAAAACCCTTTTCGCAACCTTCTTCTTCCTAATTTTTGTTCTGGTATGATTGCCTAAAGGTTCCAGTCTCTTTTTCCCTTGCTTCTTGGAACTCACCTCCCTGCTCTCATCTTCCTCAACTTCCATGTCCGTAGTAGAATCCTCCATCTTCCTTTTCTTTTTATATTCCTTAGGGCTGACCTCCTGGTAATCCTCAGAATCCTCCTCTTCATCTTTTGTATCCTCCATAAAAGGCTCCTTAGACTCTTTCCCATCAATTTCATAGTCCTCCAGGGCTTTCCTGTTAAGCCGGGTTCTTTCCACCTTCTTTGATTCAACACCTCAAATATGAGGACCATGAGCCCTTCATGGCAAGCATGATCACCCTCCAGATCCCTTTGCCAATGGAGGAGGGATGCATTCAGAGAACTCAGCAAGTAAAAAGGGAAATTAATCTTAACCCTATGCCTAAAGTGGTTCAGAAGAGTAAG
The DNA here is from genome assembly GCA_027943335.1 of Chamaecyparis obtusa. Classification (NCBI taxonomy): domain Eukaryota; kingdom Viridiplantae; phylum Streptophyta; class Pinopsida; order Cupressales; family Cupressaceae; genus Chamaecyparis; species Chamaecyparis obtusa. Next base: position 905,335 of record BSBK01002798.1, on the reverse strand, counting down.
ATGGTGGTTGTAGATTTTAGTATACCAACCATCTAGGGTAATGTAGCCTATAATAACAAATAAAACAAGGTGCCAAGGCCTCAAAATTAACTTAGGGTTAAAGTATGAATTGTCCACCTTAACCATACGGTTTCTCTCTTGCTTCATGGGTGCAAAAGCCTCCAACACTTTGTCTGAAATCTTCCTGTCCCTGTAGAAGTTGATGCCCTCAATCAGCAAGCCCGTCACTTCAGCTATCACTTCCTCAGTCACCTCCATACTTTGTGTGCCAATCAGAACACTCCCCTTATTCCATGTTTTGATGAAATTTATGGTCACCGTGACTTTCCCTCCATACAATCTCTCCAAAAAATTCACCATCCCCCCTTCTTTGACAATTTTCCAAATTTCCTTGTTCTATTTCCAGTCACTACAGTCCATCAGCTCACATCTCCTTTTCCTGCCTCCCATGGCTATGTAAGAAAGCAGAAAGTTCTTGTCCAAATGAATCCCCACTCTCTGCAACTTATCCTTTGAGCTATAATAAACACTATTAATGTTATGCACAACCCACAAATCATGCCAAAGGACCCCAATAATTATCTCAGAATTAGGCCATTGTCCTTCATGATGGTCGCACAAATTGTTGCACTCAATACTCATTAATGATTTCTTCATTCAAAATGTGTTGCTTACTCCTCGTCCTCTCCTTGTTAATTAATGGTGATCCATCACAAGGGATGTTCGAACCATCACTCCATTCAATTTCCACCTAGCTTTTACAAGCCACGTTCGCAGCCCAGTCAGCCACCAAATTTGCCTCCCTAAAAATGTGGGTTACCATGCATTTTTCAAAGGTCTCAATAATGTTTTTAGCCTTTCTTATAACATTGTCTATGGTCCATGAAGGGGTCATGGAATTCTTCAAACAATTTACAATACTTAGGGAATCCCCTTCAATCCATATTTTAGTATAGTTCTTCTTTTTGGCTAGTAACAACCCATAGAGAGCAGCGTTAGCTTCCGCCACCTGATTAGTGTTGAAGCCTATAGGAATTTCCATAGCCCCTTTGTAGTTCTTGAACTCATCTCTGATAACCATTCCACAGCCAGCAATTCTGAGGTTTCCTTTTGAGGCACCATCAAAGTTGATTTTGACCCATCCATTAGGAGGACAATCCCACCTAGCCTCTTCCCACAGATTTCTTTGGATGTTTAGACCCTTCCTTCCTTCAAGCTTCCACTTCTTATAAAAATTTTCCTCCCACTCATTCTTCGGGTCTTGATAGTTCTTAATCAACCCCAAGTTTTCCACTAGGGCACTCTTAATCTTGTGAAAAATACTATCCCAATTGGACTCCTTATCCCTAAAAATTCTTTCATTCCTTTCTATCCAAACCCCCCAGCACAAAAAGGGTAGGAAGAAAATCCAAAAAGAGGTTTAAAAACTTGTTGTTAGTCAGTGGTTTCCAACACAAAAACAACTCCCGAATGCTATGAGGAAACACCCACTCCATATTCATCAGATCAAAGAATTTTTCCCATATTTGACTAGTAAGAGGACAATGAATTATCATATGGTTGATATTCTCCTCATCTTTTTTGCAGAGACAGCATCTATTAGTTAAAACAAGGCCTCTTTTCCTAAGATTGTCAATTGTAAGAACTTTATCCTACAATAAGATCCAAAAAAAAATGTTAATTTTAGGAGTTAATCCCTTGAACTAGGCTTTGGCCCAACAAGGTTCAGGATTGTCTTCAAAGTTCTGTATGTATAGGGATGAAACCAAAAACAAGCCATTAGTAGTATATCTCCAAATAATAGTATCCTCATCATCAATAAGAACAACAGCATTCAGAAGGTTATTCAAGCCTCTGAGGGAAGGATCAAACCTAGACAGATCAGTCCATTTACCCTCCCTGAGGGAAGAGCTAATCTTGTTAGGGAAACACAATCCTAAGGGTTTTTGGAGAGAGTTACAGCAGGCTAGAAAACAAGTGGAAAACAACATTACAGACACTCAATGGTTGGATTATGCAAAGCTATTATATGAGAGACCAAATGAAGAGACTCCACCTGCTATACCTAACAATAACATAGAGTTATTTTCTATTGAGGACATTAAAATAGGTATAAAGAGGCTCGCAAGTGGAAAAGCCCAAGATATTGATGGGCTACAAGCAAAATTTTTAAAGTGGGGGGTAGATCTCTTAGCACCACATGTCAAGAATATTTTCAACAAGGTACATAGGGATTATTTCCTATTGATTGGACTAATAGTATGGTTATCCCCCTACACAAGGGTGGGGACATCAACAATCCCTCCAATTACTGTACCATAATGGTGAACCCTCTATTGAAAAAACTCTTTGGGACTATGTTAGAGCGTAGAATCAATGATTGGGCAAAAAAAGAGAAGAAAAGAGAAAAAGGTTAGGCTGGGTTCATACCAAAACATTCCACCATTGATCATTGCATCACACTAAGACACCTCATTGAAAGTGTGTGGGAAAAGAAAGGGGAATAGGCTTTTTGTTGTTTTTTGGATTTTAAGAAGGCTTTTGACACTGTTCCTAGGGATAAACTATGACATAGAATGGAAGAATTGGAAGTCCCAAAAGAGTATAGGGATGTTGTTCATAAATTTTATGAATGGGTTCAAGCAAAAATTAGAACTAAAGAGGGCACGTTAGAATGTTTTAAGAGTGACATTGGGGTCAAACAGGGGTGCCCTTTGTTGCCTACTCTCTTTGGCCTATACATCGATAAATTGGAAGAGTGGCTAAACAAAGCCAATGGGGGAGGTGTGCAATTGTCAGGTTATGTGATAAAATTACTCCTCTATGTTGATGACCTTATACTAATTGCAAAGAGTGCACAAGATTTGAGAGAGCATTTGAAAAATCTTGAATCCTTTTGTTCAGAGGTTGGGATGGAAGTCAATATTGCTAAAACTAAAGTCATGATCTTCTCTTTAAAAAAGAAAAAACAACAACACACTTTCATATTCAAGGGCAGCCCATTAGCAATGGTGGAAGAGTACAAATATCTCAGAATTGACTTCCATTCTAGACTAAGTTGGGAGACATGCAGGTCAAAATAGATTCAGGGGGGATGGAAGGCCCCCTACCTTTTTCAAAATAGAACTTTGGGACTGGTCTTTTAGTAGTTCCAGTTATTCTTTATGGATGCAAGGTTTGGGGGAGCAACATATCAAATCATAAATGGAGACAAATAGAAAGAATCCAGAAGCATCTCATTACTACTAACCTCAAGGTCAAGGAAACTATTCCTTACGAGATCATTTTGGCGAAGGTAGGTATGTTCCCAATCAAGGCCTCAGCAATTATTTGACTGTTAGGTTATTTGAAAAAAGTGAGAAGTATGGATAAGCATCACTGACCTAAATTGGTGGTTGAAGAGGAGTTAGCATGTAGGAAAAGAACGTGGAAGAAACAAAATAACAAATGGTTGAACAAATGGAACATTACCCTCCAGGAGTGCCCAAACACCAATCTGGAAATAAAGAAATGGGTGTTAGAAAAATTTAGAACTGTCATGTGGATGAATTTGATAGGAATAAAAAAGGCCTACTATGTTAAGGAATTTAATCACACATGGGATCATGGGGATAAAGCATATTGAGGGTCCACAATTAAAGGAAAGGCCAAGATTCTAATTTCTCAATTAAGGACTAGCTCCCACCATTTTCAATGTGAAACTAGTAGATGGATGGTCCCTAAAGAGAGTTGGGAAGAGAGAATTTATGCTTTTTGTAGCAAGGGAGTGGTGGAAATAGAATTGCATTTTATTAAGGAATGTAGGGCTTATGAGGATATTCGTAGCAAGAGTAGCATGAAGGAACTTTTCAAAGAGGCAAGATTACATAAGACAACAAGCTTCCTAATCTGGATCCCCAACAAAAGGAACAACTTGGAGAAATCACAGAAGGATGCCTAACTTGCTCTTTGGTCTCTTAGACATGTGGTCTCATAGACTTCATTAAAAACATTTCATTGCATTTCACTATACCTGTTCGCTACCCTAAACAGTATTATAATGTTCTGTGTTCCTTTCCCTAGGAGTGATTTACAAGGTGAAGTAAAGGTTCATATTATTGTAGTTCTAGACTCATCTTTTATTTTCTTGACTAGTCCACGTGGATCGTGTGCCAATATTTCCTCTACGATGATCCACATGAATTATTCGGCAATGTGCCCTTGTTTTTCATTCGTTGGGTATAAGGAAATTATATAATAAGAAAATGGTATATATTACCGAGACATGTATCCCTGTCTTCTCAGCCACGTAATGTGGTAAAAGCAACAGACTTAAAAGAATACTGTGAGTAGATAATAATAAGATTGTGATGATAATCATGTCTTATTTTCTATTAGTCTACAGTTTCTAAGAGATTGTGATTTTATACATTTCAGCAACAGAGTCTTCCTTAGGGGCATTGTTGGCTCAATTAGATGATACTGGGAAAGAAAGGGCTATTTACTACATTAGTCATAATCTAGTGTCTTATGAGATCAATTATAATAGCATTGAAAAGTCTTGTCTGGCAGTAGTGTTTGCTTCCCAAAAGTTGTGACACTATATGCTCACTCATACTATACATTTGGTTGCAAAAATTGATCCTCTTAAGTACTTGCTTAGTAAGGCTACTCTCACGGGTAGACTTGCTAAGTGGATGATGGTTTTGATTGAATTTGATATAGAGTACATTGAGAGAAAGGCCATAAAGGGACAAGCTATTGCTGATCAATTAGATGATTTCCCAGTTAAGGATAGTATGCCTATTCAGGTAGAGTTCCCAGATGAACACATACTGTATATGACTACTCGCACTTGGAAAATGTTCTTTGATGGTTCCCACATGCAAAATGGATCAGGTGCTAGAGTATTATTTGTTTCTCCACATGGGTGCAACATTCCAAAGTCTTACAAACTTTTATTCCCATATACAAATAATATTGCAGAATATGAAGCTTTGACCAATGGATTGAAAATGGCTATAGAATGGAACATAATAGAATTACATGTCTTTGGGGATTCATAGCTAATTATCAACCAAGTCAATGAGGAGTATCAAACCAAGGATGATAAATTGGTACCTTACAAAAAGATGGTTGAATAATTGAGACGTTACTTTACATTTGTGACATTTCAACAGATCCCTAGGACAGAGAACAAAGCTGCAGATGCTATGGCCACATTAGCTTCACTCCTTCAGTTAGAACAACATGAATCAAGATTTGAATTTCTGGTGGAAGAGCTACACCATCCCATATTTGACTCATCTGAAAGTCATGTCATTTGTACCCTTGTCACACATGAATCTTCCCAATATGGTGCTATCTATTCATATCTCCATGATGGCATCATCCTCGACACGTTCAACCATTCTGAATGCTGAAACCTTGTTCGCAATGCCTCCCACCACACCCTTATCTCTGGTGATTTATATAGGAGGGGTTTAGATGGGACACTCCTTAGGTTCTTGGAAAAGGAGGAATCTGACCAAGCGTTAGCCGACATTCACGAGGGCATTTGTGGTGGACATTCCAACGGTCTTGCCATGGCCCGAAGGTTGCTTAGGGCGGGGTATTATTGGCCCATGATGCAGATAGACGTAGTAGCCTTTGCTAAGTCTTGTGAAAAATGTCAGAAACATGGAAACTTGATTCATGCTCCAAGTAGGGAGCTGATTGCTTCCATTTTTCATTGGCCATTTCAGCGCTGGGCCTTTGATCTAGTTGGGCAGATTCACCCCAACTCATCAGGTGGACATAAGTTCATTATTATGACTACTGACTACTTCACAAAATGGGTGGAAGCTGTGCCACTTTCTGTGGCTTCAGGGAAGACTATCTCTTTGTTCATCTTGAATCATATTATTTGCCGATTTGGAGTACCTTCTGAGATTGTCACTGATAATGAAGGTCAATTCAAGAATAAGGACCTAAAGCATTTATGCAAAAAGTTTAAAATCAAGCAACATTGGTCCTCCATTTACTTTCTACAAGGAAATGGCCAGGCAGAGGCTTCCAATAAAACCATCCTTAAGATTCTTCATAGGACAGTGCACAAGAATGGTAGGGATTGGCACTTGCAAATCAATCCAGCACTATGGGCTTACAGAACTAGCATTCGTACACCTACAGGAGCTACTCCTTTTTCTCTTACCTATGGCACTGAAGCGGTGTTGCCCTTAGAAGTAGAGATACCTTCACTTCGAGTCTCACTCAAAGGATTGATAACATATGAGGATTATCACGCCATGAGGTTACAGGAACTTGAACTTCTAGATGAGAAGCGTAAGGCTTCATTTGATCATATGAGAGTGTATCAGAAGCGTATGTCCAAAGCGTTCAACAAGAAGGTTCACCCTAGGGAATTTCAGATAGGTGATCTTGTTTTGAGAGAGAACCCTAAGAATCAACAGAACAAAGAACAAAAGGGCAAGTTCAAACCTAATTGGCTTGGACCATACATTATTACAACTACTTTTGGTACCGGTGCATATTTACTATCAGATCCCGATGGAGAACAGCTCCCTGATCCCATCAACATTTTGCACCTAAAGAAGTTCTATCCTTGATGCATGTTTCTGTCTAGGGGCATCCTTTGTACATACTTTATGATCCTGAAAAAATACCAAAAAATTCATATATGATGCTGAAAAAATCCTAAAAAGGGTAAAAAGTCCTGAGAAAAATACAAAAAAAAAATTAAAAAAAAATAAAATAGAAAAAGTGCCTTGGTGAAAACCTGGAAACAGGTGCCTTGTTAGCAAAAATCCAAAAAAATGAAAAAAGAGAAAAATTGCAATAAAAATCCAAGTGGTGAAAACCTGGAAACAGGCGCTACTTGAGGCCTTTGCAGTTCTATTTATTAGCATGCGTCCTCGACACTGAACCTTTCCCCATCATGCCTTGACCTTATTTGACTTGGTCTGGAATTGGTCTTTGTCTTTGTCTAGGGGGCATACCTGTTAGCATAGGTCCTTTAGGTGCATTTGTCTCTTGGGGCATTTCAAAAATAGGTGTTTTTCAACACCACCCCAAACAATGTTTTTCAACACTACCCTTGTGTCGAGTGTTTCTTAACACTTATCAGATGTCTTGCCCAATAGTCTAGTATGATGTGATATTTCTCATTGACAAATGTGATACTCAAAGTTTGACTCTATGACCAACACACACGCACTTAAACAATCAACTTATTGAGATATGTTGACTTTATTTTGTTTGTGTGTTGTCTATGAGGATTTATTTGATGAGTGGTCTCTCCTTGAGAAGTTTTCAATGATGCATAGCTAGAAGACTGAGGGTATGAGAACATGTTTTCTTTCTTTATCTGCTTGTGGGTATATTTCGTTGATCCTAACTATCATGAGCATTTATGCTGGTCTTACTTGACACTATGGATTGACAAGATATTATCCTTGACTGTTTTGCGAGTGCATGCTTCTAGTTATCTTGACTTTCATGTGTCTTGATACAAGCATAATCTCACCATATCAAATTTAGGTGATCTCACTGCATTAGTCATCTAGACCTACATGTCTTTGATGCCTAGGTGAGATTTCCACATTTCTATCTGATAAAGATCATATTCATATCCACATAGTTATGCTAGTGTGCATTGTATGATCTTACGATGCTACCAATAACACTCGATGATGATAATTAGATGTCTATAAGCATTGTGACCTTGCAAGTCAACCACTTTTCATAGCAGCTTGCATTTTTAGGTTCATGTTGGTTTAGTTTTGCACTTTACATATGGAGAGAGCTCTCCTTTTCATCTCACATGGACCTGTCAGTCGACTGCGCTCACCTTTCCTTCTTCTCAATCATGTCTTTCACTCCTTGTCTTTTTCATCTCGAACCTGTTCCTGTTCATCACAAGGGGTTAATCATATCATCATATCTATATCACAACTGCCATTTTTGGAAACATGAGTCTATATCATATACATGGGAATCAAACATACATCTATGAGAGAGAACATACATGAACATATACATCAACACTTTGAGCAAAATGACAAGACAAGATACATAAACTGATACATCCATCACAAGTGAGACATAAACACATGATATATCAAAAATCTAGTAATCTCATATATAAATCAATGACATGATACAATATACAATATGGGATCCCAAAATATGGATCAATGTCTCAAGATATGTCTAAATATCTATCAACCTCAGGCCTAAACTTAGGACTCGCTACCACCCTCATGAGGAGCTCGTGGTGGTGGAGGAGGCATGGCTCTCCTATCAAGTAATATATCTGATACCCCTACTCTTTGAGAGTATGACGGTGCTCTCTGATCCTCTAGGATGGCCTGAAGGTAGAGTCTGTGATAGTATGCTACTCTCACCATCTCCCATTGGATCTCTAAAGCATCTTCCTGTGCCACCGCCTCACGATGTGCTATCTCTGCCCTGAGATCGGCTATCTGCTGATCTCTCTCCACCCTCAGATCTACTAGCTGCTGATCCCTCACTACTATTGTGACCCTCAGCTACTAAATCTCTGCCTCTAGAGTCTAAATGCGAGCCCTCAAACCATCCCCTGTAGCTGGATCTACCTGTATCTGTGGTGGTACCTATCCTTGTGCCTGCTCCTGAGAAGGCCTCTGTACCTCCTCACTCCCCGAGCCCTGACCTCATGGCCATTTCTAGTCACCAGCTCTAGATCCCTCCCCCATGTATCTAGCCTAGCCTCCTCCTCTACCCTCATCATCACCTCCATCTCCTCCTCTCAGGGCAACCTGTGCTACATCTGGTACGGTAAATTGAGGGAATGGCACCCTGCGTCTCTCAGCCCTATGTGCTACATCTACTCCTGTGTCTGCCACCTCTGGGAGATACTCCCAAGGCTCCCTCCTTATAGAAGCTACGTCCTACACTGCCTGCTGGTAATCCAGTATCGGCAGCCACCCATGACCCTCCTCATCTCAGGCCCGTGCATATGTAGTAGTCTCCATGGAAACTCGCTGTTGGCACCCAAACTGCCTCCAAACCTGAGTGATGTAGAATCTCTCAACAATCTCTGAGTGTCGACCTACTAGTGGCCAGGTACATAGCATGTAACTCAACTCATCCTCTACATCACTCCATCCCTCAGCATCCTTGTATGGCCTCCATGTGATAGAGGTCATCTCATCTAATATCCACCTGTAGTATGTCACATCCCCAGTATGGGCATGTGATATGTATCCTTTGTACCTATATATATATGGGTACCTCCACTCCCTAGGCTGGACTTTGGGGTATATCATAGCAATATGCTCCCAAGCCCACACCTGTGCCAGGATGGCACCGCAAGCCCATGTCCGACCATCCCTATAGACGATCTTGTGCAACTCATGATACATCTATGCTAGTATGGCTAGACCCCATGCCATGCGCCAAGGTCTGCCTACCAAGTCTATCAGTAACCTGGCCCATCCGAGCAGGAATCCCTTCTGACTATGATCAGTCATCAAGATCTATGAAATGATAGATGCCACAATACATGACACCAAAAAATCTCGGCCAAAGTCATCTAGTAGCCGCTCCTAGTTGACGTGCTGATCAAGGATAGTCACATCCTGGAACATCTCCTGGATCAACCGTCATCCCTCAGTCGCATCCTGATCATAGTATACCTGTGCCATCACATGACTCATATCAATGTCTATGGAAATATTACATTTATGACTATCTCTCAAAACATGATTATACTCACCGGCTCGCCATGGCACGGAACCCGTAATATCCTATAGACATCCTCCAGTGTGATTGATGCCTCTCCGATAGGCAGGTGGAAGGTATTGTGCTCACTATGCCATCTCTCAGCAAGAGTAGTCAACAACCCATGATCGGCCCTAATATATGGGAATCTCAACAGATATCTGAATCTCATAGCTCTAATGTCAGCATTGCCTGAATCATCTAGATCTCCGACGCACCTCAACCCGATCACCTTCGGCACTCTGATGATCAATGCCGAAAAGACCTCCTACAAGCCATTAGACCAAGCCAGTTGTTAGAACATATCATAATGGATATCTAAAAATTAGTATCACACATCTTTAATAATGTAAACTTGTCTAGACCCATGTCATTTTGCTCACAAAAAACTAAAAAATTTCAAGATTTTGCCCTTGGACGATACTATTTTTTTTGGGACAAGTATCGCGCGATACTTCTCTTTATATCAGGGTGATATACCTTTGGTCGTGTGATACTTCACCCAGTATCGTGCAATAGTTCTCCTGGTATCATGCGATATTGGTGTATATGCGCGTGCGATACTTTGGGGTCTCGCGAAGTATCGTGCGATATTTATCTCCAAGGGGCGCGATACTTTTAAAGTATCGTGAGATATTTCACCTAAAACTCAAAATTTAAAAACGTGCTCAAAATATATTAAATGACTCAAAAAATATGCATTTTTCAAAAACATACCGGGGCAGGATAGTGTGGTGGCCGGTTGTGCAACCGGGCACGCTCGAATTGGTGCCTGTGGACATGAACTGCTACTTGCTGGGCCATTCTCTCTCTCTAAGCTCTCAAAATTCTCAAATCAATCAAAGTCAAATGATTTTGAAAATGACATTTTTGACCCCTTTTATAGCATTTTGACTTTTTGACCAATTTTCAAAACACCTCAGAATTGTGCAAAAATTGCACCCCTACCTAATTTCGATGTCCTGGATCCATTTTTGGACTCAAAATCAAAATCTGAGGTCATATTGATAGTCAAAATCATGTTCCAAATTTTCCCCTTCTTTTGAGCAGTTGACTAACTTTTTGAGGCATAATTTGATTTTCGATGGACTTTCTTCCTTCCATGTCTCTCAAATTTTCTAGTCTATTATTCATGCTATTTCTAGTCTTCTATTTTCTATTCTTCTACTTCATCACTGGGGCATGTTTTATTGCCTAATGGTTAACCTATTGACCCTTACCTTCGATTGTGATTTCATTCTGATTTGATCAAATCTTTATCAGTTTGCTATTCCTCTCTACCTGATTTCATTTTCGATTCCGAGGGGGCAGTACCTATGGGATTCTCATCCCTAATTTTCTTGATTCTCTTGATTTAGACATCTTTTGTGAACTTTTGCTCAAAATTTGAGATTCTTATCTCTTTCTTTGAATGTGATCCCGAATCGACCTCATGTTCAAAGGCCTTTATTTATGTTTGTCCGGGTGTGATCCCGAATCGACCTCACATCTGGGTTGTTTTGTGATCCCAGATCGATCTCACATTTTAACTTCATTCTTTGACTACATGTGTTCCCAAATTGATCACACATTAGTCAAAGAGGGGCAAATGTATGCACCCAAAAATGGTCTCCTAGACTTTGGGCCCCATTTATTTGATTTATCAACCATGAATCAGTTTTATCAATAATCAATATTTTCAACATTATCAATTTCTTGATCAAGTCTTAATTTCGATCATATATTGGATTTTTATCCTATGGGCTAACCATTTATCCTAAGCCTTTATTTAATTAAATGGAACTTTCTCCCCTTTTATTAAATAAAAAGCCCCCACTTTCCTCTTATCCTAAGTTGCACAAATAAAGTATTATTCCTATTTTATAAAAAGGAGGAAAACATTTTTTGTCTCATATGGACATAAAGTCAACTCCTATTTTCCTATTGGAGGATACTTGTGCACACGGATTGCTCCTCTTTCAAGCTCCACCGCTGATTAAGACCTTTTGCCTCTTAATCTCCATGGTTCATTCCTTTGCATTTCTTATAAAAGGAGAGCTCTCTCCCTCATTCTAAGACACTTGTTTTATGCTAACTCTATGCAGCAGGAATTCTTTGGAGCTTTTTGAAGATCATTGTTACATTGCATCTTAGAGTTCTTCATTTGCTTCATAGTTTAGTTTTCATTCTTGCATAGTAGTTCATGTTTATGCTTTCATAGCTTAGATTTCACTTTCAAGCTTTGGAATAGCTCATCTAGCTTAATAGGAAGGGTTGTAACACATTGTTATTTCCATTTCATAGCTTAGTTTGTAATTCTATTTTCATAGCATAGCTTGCACATTTGCATCCTCATTCTTAGCTTGCATTTGCATTGCATTTCCATTTGATTCTTTGGGGATATTGGCACTCTTGCCCTTGTCCTCATTCGAATCTCTCATTGTATGGTTGACTAGCAAGGTCACAAGCTCAATAGCTCTAGCTGGGAGCAAATCCATAATCTTGCAACTCCATGCATAGAGAGCTATGGATCGATTTGTGAGGGCTCATTCTTGAGTTTCCTTGCATGTAAGGATTCATAGAAGTGCACAAATTTTGTGTTTACACATATCAGACTGATATTATTAGACCAGCAAGCTGGAAGGTTGCACATGAAGTGTTTGACAATATTCCTTGTGTCTCACAAGCATATTTTAGATTCTAAGGTGCCAAATAATTTATAAAATCTGAAAGTTGCAATCTGTTGTAAGGGAGTCAATATCTTCATTGAATGAATATATATATATATCGGCACTAATTTGCATTATTGAGTTGAGTGGATTTGTTGCTCAGCAATTTCCATATTCAGTCTTTACTTACAATAGTATAAATTCAGATTGCATGCCAAGTGTTTGACGAAATTCTATAATACCATATCAGTGTTTTAGTGATCCATTAGTAAGGGTCATTACAGTGGTATCAGAGTGGTTTTCTTGCCATCCTGTTGGGTAAGAATCATCTTTGCATGAGTAATCAGCGCTCGATTGATTGTAGAATGGAAAGGAAGAGGTACACTTCATGGTCAGTTAACCGTCCTACATGGCCTACCTTCTTGAAAGAGGAACCATAGAGCAGCAAAAAAATTAATTATTCAGACAGTTTGGTTGAGATTAGTAAAATGACTGAGGCTATGATAAAAACAAACCGTGAGTTGAGTGACAAGTTGGCTAATCCAGCTACTATGGATAGTTTGGTTAGATGGGAAAATTCACTATTTGGTAGATCTTCTCGTAAGGCACCATATGATACAGTGAGAAATGTTACCAGGGATCTTAATGAGTAGTTCGAGAAATAAGCTTACAGCCAGGTAGAGGTTTCAATTTCTACTCAGCCACAGGAGGAAGTGGTGAATGATATTATGCTAATGGATAGTAATTGTCAACTAGATACTCAAGTTGAGATAGTTGTATACAGGACGCCAGAGGGTGATGTTACAGGTACTCAAGATGGTTTGGTTACGACAGGCAGTGACTACAACATAGTGAGTTCAGATGATGATTATGTGGATGTTGTCGTGCATGATGTCGAGATACCTAGTAGAGATGAGCAGGCATTGAGTATTCATGACTTTTTTGAGAGGGAGTATCAGGCACAGTTGGATGCTTTTGCACATGAGGTTGAGGCTGGTAGCACTCCACATGATTTGTCTAGCCAATTGAAGATGAATGAAGATAGTATTGTGTCTACACTATCTCATCATGATAGGATGCAGTATATGATAGAGGATTACATTTGGATGATTCAATTACAGGGCAGACATAAGGGAGTTCAGGTAGAATCTTCTTGTGTTGACTTACAGGCGATCAGGGAAGGAATGGGAGTGATGAAGATGAGTTATTTACATCTTTTGGACCGTGACCATCTTCTTAGCCTTGCCAGAGACTATTCTAATGCCTTGAGGAGGAAGGAGAAGGAAGTTGGTAGGCTTTCTCGAGAGTTTGAGGACACTTGAGCCTCTGTGTTGAGTACTTCATTGGCATCACAGGACTCAGAGAGACATGCTGATTTGATACAAGGAGACATCACAAGTACCCTAGATCGTGTGATTGACACAGATAGTGATTGCGATACGGTTGATCCTGATGATGTTACAGTGGCCGAGGATAGTATAGTTGATTAGATTAGTGCAGTGGAGAGACATGTGGATGGGTATGGCATGGAGTTGAGTTCAGCTTCATCTTACACACTTGATACTCAGCTTTCCATGACATGCAGATCACATGTGGTTGTTGATAGTTGTGAGAGTACACTTTGCATTCATATCCAGGATTTAGGGACAATATCCGACAGGTTTGTGGAGTTAGTTGGTATTTGTCATATTACTCAGGTGAGGAGTTTGCTTGAGTTACCAGCTGATTCTAGTTTATGGATATGGACTTGGGATTGTTATATTGGTGTTTGGGATTCAGTTGATTGGAGATCTTTATCACTTTTTGGTAGCAGTGATTATTTGGGTGCTATCATAGATTTGATTAGCAGATTGCATGGTGTTGTCCTTTCTTGTGCCAGCAGCTTGTCAGATGTTGGTATTAGTTTCTATACACCGGTGTTGGGAGTTGTGTGTATTTCCAATCAACCACTCAGGATGCAATGGGCTTATGATGATTCAGGCACATCTGAGTTGTCAATGATTACAGATGACTCCCAGGATTGTATTGGCATTGATGACATCCAAGTAGATGTAGTGGACAGTTTTGAGGACTTAGTTTCCTCGGTAGTTTCTTTCAGTACAGAGGAGTTGGATAGTGATGCTACAGTTTTTGATACTCCGTATGTTGATATGAGCTTTGGAGTCGATTTACATAGTATGGATGGTAGTACTCCAGAGATCAATGATTTTGAGTCTACTCCTTTGGACAGTGCATCCGAGGATGATTGTAGGAGACAGTCTAGTTAGCACCATCATGTGTCTAGTCAGCTGAGAGTTAGTGAGTGAGACATTGCTATCGCCTGCCAGCATTTTGATGTTGTTCATTAGTTGTTAGTAGTTTATGGATGGGGTTCTCCTACTAGTGATGAGTAGGGAGGAAGTTATTTTTCCTTGACATAGATCCACTCTTTATGGGAGGCTATCTTGATTCTGAGACAGGATTATATGCAGTTGGTAGCCGACAGAGATTATCTCAGGGAGTGGGGCAGTACAGTGTATGATGCATTATTGGCCAAGGAAGATGAGGTGAGTGAGCTTACTCAGTAGCTTGAGGTGACTTCTGAGATTCTTGAGAGTACATAGTTGGCTTTAGAGGAGTCACAGTTTCATTTGGCCGAGATGACCATGGAGTTAGAGAGACTGCAGTCTTTACCGGATTCTATACAATCATAGGTTGTGATGTCTGGTGATTTGAGGATGTCCATGGTCAAGATTGTCAGAGATAGTGGAGATGGGGATGCATCCATCCTTGATACTGGCATTGGCATATCAGTTTCTCT
Organism: Chamaecyparis obtusa; assembly: GCA_027943335.1. Taxonomy (NCBI): domain Eukaryota; kingdom Viridiplantae; phylum Streptophyta; class Pinopsida; order Cupressales; family Cupressaceae; genus Chamaecyparis; species Chamaecyparis obtusa. The sequence goes on along the minus strand of BSBK01002798.1, from coordinate 890,146 downwards.
TCCATTGGGGTTAGGTTCAGTTGAATTGGGTGCTGCAATAGATTGTTGTAGTATGCCTGACATGGTGGCAGTCTCTACTTCTGATGGCACGGAGACTAGTGATGTTGTACCAGAGATCATGTTTGATGTTGATGAGTCGATAGTTGGCATGGTTCTTGTTAGTGATACTACTCCCTTGGCGATGTCTTCAGAGGTAGTAGTTAGTACCGGCTTGGTTAGTGATCGGTTGCAGTTAGTTTCATCTAGATTGTAGTCTGAGCCACTGACTGAGATTGGCACATTCTATCAGCCTTACACTATGAGGTATGCTCATCAATTTACCTTTGATGACCATGTTGATGAGATGATGATATGGAGATGTACTTTGGTCCCTAGTGCTTGTCATCAGTTATGGAATGGTTTGACACCACGGGATGAGAGTTGTGATGAGCATGTCATGGCAATAGGTTTTGCGGTTGACATCTTGATAGTGCATGACTTAGAGAAAGAGTTTGGGAGTGATTCCTTAGCAGTTGTTATTGATTCTACTCCTTTGGCTATGTCATCTCTTGACTTAGCTAGTGATCAGTTGCAGTGGGTTGCATCACCTATGCATGGCGAGCTGTCGACCGAGGCTGGTTCTTTTAATCAACATTATACTATAGGGTATGTTCATCAGTTTGCATTTGATCCATGTGTTGAGGAGTTGATGGCAGGCAGATTTGGTTTGGGTTCTATTTCTTGCTATTTATCTTGTGATGTCTTTTCGCCATTAGCGGTACATGGGATTTATGGTTATGAGACAGTGGTCGGTGATTTGCAGAGTTGTTTTCAATTTAGGAGGTGTACAGTGTGTGGATTCTCTGTACTTGGTGCAGTTTCATTCGGGAGTGTTCACCATTGTTGCAGAGTTGGATTGTACATTCCATATAGGCTAGTGGGATGCATTGATGGTATTTACCATGTTGGCAGTTTGAGTTGTCCTCTCTACTTGGGTTCTGATATTTCAAGAGTTTGTTTCTCATGGGTTCCTGACTATGGTAGTTGTCATTTTGGAGTTTGTTTGAGCTGTATTTGTCAGTTTGATTATGGGTTCCTCTTGATTATATTTTAGACGACATTGTAGGAGCTTGCGTTGATTGATAGCAGTGAAGATCATGACTTCATTTGGGATCCAGGTCGATTGATTGGTTTATTGTTCAGCCATTGCTTGGGGACAAGCAATTTCAAGAGGGGCGGATTGTCATGTCCCCTTTTTAGTGACATGTTATTTTTCAGTGGATTTGCCTATCATGGACTCTCGTAGGTAGATGGCTTTGGTGAGAGAGTCATCTTGGTGATTATTTGGAGATTGGATGGTCTTATTTGCTCTTGGACAGATGATTTGGAGTCTATTTGTTATTATTATGTGTTATGCGGGACCCACATGTTATAATTTTAAGTTGGGTTGCACTTTTTATTTTATAAAGTTATTTTATTATAAAAGTGCATTATAATAGGATTTTATAATGGATGTTTCTAGAAGTTCTTAGTAACTTCTTAGAAAAGTGAATAAATAGAGGACTTGGCCTCTCATTTGGACATGCTTGATTTGAGGATTCTACTACATTTTCATCTTGGAGCATTTGTGGCACCATCTAGGTCTGCAAATTTTCAATTGATCTTTAGGAATGGAAACTCCTAAGGGTTTACATAACTGAGGAGGTGAAATATCTTCTGAAGGGTTGCACATTGGAAGTGGTATTCAACCATTTCATGCTGGGCATTATTGAGTATTCAGATTTGGACTGAGTCTTGATATATTTTGAAGTCCTCAGACTTTATTGAGGGTTTGGAATTTGGGTTGTCAAAAAGACTTGTTTTCATCCATTAATCAAGAGGATTGCATTGGCATTATTTGAAGACCATTTCAGTAGTTTTTGTGGCATTTCCAGCATACTGCGATTTTCATCTCGGACCCACATTTTTGTTCATAACTTCACTTGGAGGCATCCTTTGGTTATGGGTATTTGAGGAATCAATTGCTATTGTCTTGGAAATAATTTCTATACAAATTTGGAGACCTTTTATTGCTGCATTTATTTATTATTGGCATTCATATCAGAATAGGGGTGAATTTGAAAAAAAATTCAATTTGGCAAGAGGAAGGCTCAAAGTGAAGTGATATTGATTGCTTCTTCATTCACTCCTAGGTGCTTCATTTCAGGTTCCTTTGGCACTTATTTCAATAAGTTTTAATGTTGTTTATGTATGAAATCATGGTTGTCTTTGTACTCAAAAAATTCTGAAACTTGTAGTTGAAAGTCAAGAGACTAGGCCATTTGATAAATATTCTTGAAATCAGTTTAATGCTTCAGTTGCATAGAGAGATAAGGCTGCATTCTAATTACGTGATGTTCTTGAGTTGCATGACAAATGTTTGTCAAAATGTCACTTGGCTGTAAGTGCATACGTAACATTGAAAATCCATCTCTATGCATTGGTTAAGGGTCCAAAGTGTCATTCAAGCATCTAGATGATAATTTATGTTTTGATGTGTTGATTCTCAAGCATTGGAAGCTATCTATAGTCATTTAAAAGTACATATCAGACTGATATTATTAGACCAGCAAGCTAGAAGGTTGCACATGAAGTGTTTGACAATATTCCTTGTGTCTCACAAGCATATTTTAGATTCTAAGGTGCCAAATAATTTGTAAAATCTGAAAGTTGCAATCTGTTGTAAGGGAGTCAATATCTTCATGGAATGAATATATATATATTGGCACTGATTTGCATTATTGAGTTGAGTGGATTTTTTGCTCAACAATTTCCATATTCAGTCTTTACTTACAACAGTATAAATTCAGATTGCATGCCAAGTGTTTGATGAAATTCTATAATACCATATCAGTGTTTTAGTGATCCATTGGTAAGGGTCATTACAAACTAAAATTGAAGAGGCTATCATCCAAATGATGATAAATTTTAAGAAAGTTCCAATGGATTTTGCCTATGCATTACCGAAGAAATTGGATGATATAATTACTGAAAAATGGGTTGTTGCATTAGACACTGAGAAGAGAAAGAGAGAACGCTCTCTAGTCCAGGCAGCCGCATACTTAAGCTTTGGACAAGTTAGCGAATACTTGACCAAGTACCAAGAAAAATTTATGATCAAGAATAGAGCCTTAATGATCATGGATGACAATGTAGCAGATATGGATATCACTACTGATTCTATATGGACATCAATTCTGAAAGATGAAGAAAAAGCTGAGCAACAAGCATTTTTGAACCTGTCTAAGAAGAGACAAAATTCTAAAGGTAAAGGTATTTACATTGATAAAGGACTAGAAAAAAAATCAAAGAGTACCGGTATATTAGTTACCGAGACAATTGATATAACCGAGGACAAGGAAGAAATAAAAGTTTCACAGGATGCACCAGATAAAGTTTAAATCCAACTGGAGAAGAAAACCGATGACGATGTACTCATTGTAGACATCACACATGGTGATCATGATGACCAAGATGATGAAGATGTAAATATTGCACCAAACAAAGATGAAGCACTAGACACTGACAGTCTATTTACATCACTACCGGGTGAACTTTCTATACTTGTTGAAGCAGTAGAAATTCTTTCCCAAGTACAACCTGATGGCTCAAATCCTGAGAAAAATAAGGATACCACAAGAGATCAACACATAGAGAAACCTGCAGAGATAGATGAGCCTAGACATATAGAGGCACCTTCCACTGAACCAAAGGAAACAGATGCAACAAAGGACACACAAGAACTAAAGGAAACTGAGGTGATCCCACTGAACACCACAACCGAGACTTCTACTACAACAACCGAGACCACCACTACCAAGGAGTGGAAGAAGGAAGAACAAGTGCTAATAGGGAAGGACACTCTGAAGATTGGATATAGATCTATTACTATTATTGAGAAGAAATCACCCCTAGCATAGAAGAAGAAGAAGAAAGGAAAAGGGACGATCACCCTAGATGAAGTGATTATTTTACCTGAGTGTGACCCGAGGACCCTAAGCCTCGAGGACTTGAGTAAATATGGGGAGTTATGTTGACTTGCTATGGAAAATATCTCCTACTTATAAATATGGGGAGTTATGTTCAAGGAAGGCAGTGCAAGAGAAGCTAAAGCAAGCGCACAAATGAAAAGAAGTACTAAATGATGTACGAGACATCCTCCAACAGGTAGTACCTGAGATACATATTGATGAGGATATGCCTATTATAGATCAACTTGCTACACTTGCCGAGAAGATCAATGCCCTAGACACCGATGCAGATAAATGAATTGAAGAAAGGGCAGAATCTAGAATACAACACAAATTAGCTGAGAAAATCAGCCAAGAAGTGGCATTACTTAAGGTCAAATTATCTGAGGTAATTACTGAAAAAAATCCATGACCCAGAAAATTTGTCAATACTTATTGAGGCTATGTACTCTAGACACCTTCACTGTTGAAGTCAGTGAAAAGATCAAAGGTTTAGAAGCAGAAATATAGTTGAGTACCAATGCAACTATCATCAAGCCACATGCTTTCCTAAAGCATATTCACCGAGTTCAGGAACTCTGGCAGTTGATAGTAGATTTGAAGAAACAAGAAGCGCACCTAACAGATTAGGTTATTGAGTTGCAAACCGAACTCATTTCGTACCTGAAATTTTTTGAAGCACATATTGTCAAAGCTGAGCTATTATTTGCAACACTGGAAATTTTGGTGTTAGAAAAAATCTTTGACATGCATGCACAAGTCGGTCTTGAGCACATTGCTCTCACCAAATTGAAAGAGGAATGGGAAAACCTCTTGGAGTCACTGAAGAAAACCCATCGGTCAATCTTTGACAAGCTGTGAATATACTACCTCAATTTTGTATTTGGCATTACTATCAAAAAGGGGGAAAACAATGTATCAAATGCTATTATGCCAAATATCATGTACATGGATGCTATGTATACTATATTACCGGGAGCATGCACCAAGGGGGAGTACTTAGTACTTAGAAATTTTTTGATGTGTATATGTATATGGTGGAGATATAAGGAGATATAAGTCACATAGAAATTTTTGTCTTTATACATTCAAATTTTTTATACTAATGCCAAAGGGGGAGATTGTTATCTCTATTGAGCCTTCTAAGGTTGTCATTAGTACCAAAGGTATGTAAAGATACCGATTGGTTATTTACAATGAGCTAATCGGTAACATAAAGCATAATAGACTAGTTGGTAAAGCCTATACACTGAGCAACAAACAGTTTACCGAATACCAGTAGACACCGACAGACAGTAAACACCGAGCATCGCAGTATACACTGATCAGTTTACACAGTGTTTACCGAGGATCACAAGAAATGACATAGTATTCAGGAATGGCACATTCTTCTATGAAAATGGTTACAAAAATTTGTAAAACATTTTACCAAGATCGAGGAACATTTAATGTAATGATATTCATTAAATACAATTTATATCTTTTGTAATAGATGATCTAGGTAATTATTGTACACCGTAGATCTTAGGGTTATGATTATAGGGTGTAACCTAATTGTGTTAAAGTGGAAAAATAGAACACTATATATTTATGTGTTCACATCATTTTTGGAGAGAGCTGATATATGAATCATAGAGAACTTGAAGCATTTTGCCTATCTTCAAGTCTATTAGTTAACAGAATAGAACCGAGCATAGTAGAATTCGGTTTGAGCAGAATTAGTAGAGACTACTGAGTAGTTCAGAGTAGATATTCATCACAAGTAAGGTGATATTTTATCAGAGCTTATAGATCTATAAAAAACAATTAAGTGTCAAATAGAAGATCAATACCTATTGCTTTCTGACAATTGTAATAGAGTTTTTGGATAAAATCTCTTAATAGAGTAGACTTAACAGTCTTATGTAAATCTCTTAACCGAGTGCACACTTCATTTTTGTTGCTAAAATCCTATAACTAGGTAGATCTATCTGATCTAACATGTCACTCCTAATAGGGTGAGATCACCATAAGTGATCAAAACTTGTAGCCCTAACAGGCAAACCTTTTCTATCTGCAGTAGTGAAGAATTTGTGGGTGTCATCCCCACCGCAGTTTTTACCTTCTAACAAGGGTTTCTATGTTACCAAAATACTTGTGTCATGTGATTGTGTTATGGATTTCATGTTGTTTACTTACTTATGTTAAGTGGATAAATGATTGATGCAATTAGATTCAAGTTATATTGGTCGGTTATCACTATTTATAGTTTTAGATCTAAAAGGTTTTGCAAGTAAAGTTTTTGAAGGCACTAATTCACCCCTCCCCTCTTAGTACCTATCTCTCCTAATTCCAACATCTCCTTCTTCCAAGGCTTTTAAGAACTCTTTTTCACCAACCATGAGTACATTGGGACCTATTGTCTTCACCTCTGCATCCTCTAACAGTGACTGAATTTTGAAAGTCACATTATCCTTTTTGAAACTATAGGAGTTCTTCACTCCATCATGCATAGCTTGGTGGTCAAATTTCCATGGACTACCTAGGAGAAAGTGACATACATCCATAGGTAACACATCACATAATACCTTGTCCTTGTACCTTCCAATTGAGAACTCCACCCAAGCCTGCTCATTTACTAAGACATGTTGGCCTTTATTCAACCATGTGACCTTGTAAGGACTAGTGTGGGGTATCCTTGTCATGTTTAACTTGCTGACTACTTCCTCTGACACAATATTATCACTAGACCCTGAGTCAATAATGACTCTACACACCTTGACCATCATCTTGCATTTTATTCTAAACAGGAACCTTCTTTGGCTTGGCTCCTCTTTCACCGGCTCCTTGATCAATGTTATCCTCATCATAAGGTTCTCACCTTCCTCTGATGTCAGTGGTACCTCAGGGTGTTTCTCTCCTACATTTGTCTCCTTACAAACAATATTAACTCTCTTATCACCTCCTTGAGAATTACTACCCTTCTCTGGACACCTATAGGTAGGGTGTCCCATTTGGTTACAATGATAGCATTTCATATTGGCAAAATAATTGCCTCTTCCTTGTCCACCACTTCTTCCTCTAAAGTTAGAGCTCCTTCCTCTACTACCACTTCTAGAGCTTCCCTCTTGTTGCTTAGTGTATTTGACTTCTCCTTGAGTCATTGGCTCTGAACTCCTTCCACCATATCCACTTCTTTGCCCTGTACTATCTCTTCCTCTATCTCTTCCCTTGGAGGTTTGTTCTTGCTTTCTTTTGCATTTCTCCTCAATCTTCAAGGCCATCTAATAGCATTGGCATATAGTCTTGAAGTTAACAAGACTCATGTATTCTTGTATAGATGACTTGAGACCATTCAAATACCTAGCTAATTTGATACTTTCATCCTCTACCACTTTTAATCTTAAACACAACTTTTGGAACTCTTCGGTGTATGTTTGGACCTCCAAATCTTTTTGTCTAAGATTATGTCTCCTTCTATGTAACTGAACCTCATAGTCATTAGGTAAGTAGGTCTGCTTCACCTTAGTCACCATGCCCTTCCATGTAGCTATAGGACTCTTTCCCTCTTTCTCTCTTTTAGTTTGAACAAACTTCCACCAAGTGAGTGCTGAACCTCTCAACCTAGATTTGGCCACCATCAATTTTTGGGCCTCTGATATACCATCACACTCAAAATTATTTTCTATACTATCAATCTAGTCCATGACTGAATCTAGATCCATTTGTCCACTGAAAAGTGGTACACCCTCCAAAGCTTTGCCACTTAAGGCCTTGAGTGCCTTCAAGAAGGGTTCTTCAAGAATAACAAGGTCAGGGGTTGGAGCTTCCTCCTCCAATTCCAATTCCTTTTCCCTAGCTTCTTTCTCTTCCTTCTGATCTATTTTATCCTTCACCTTATCTGCCTTGTCTTGGACTTCACCCATGAGTTGGTCCATTTGAGCCAATCTTTCTCTTATCAATCTATTGTCTTCTTCTTGGTCTTCCACCTTCTTTGCTAACTCAATGTTAGTCACCATTGATTTATCTTCTACTAACTCAAAAGATTTATTCTCTCCTACTGATTCAATAGGTTGCAACATTAACCACAAGCCTTATCAAAACAATCTCTGATACCAATATGGTGTATGTGCTTCTAGGTGTGCTTGCACAAGTGCTAAGAAGAACTTGCTTATCTTCTTCAAGGATCCTAATATCCTCTAGGATCTTAATAGGTTTAGATGATTAATTGAAACCTTTACAAACTCTTCTCTAAGAGTTAAACCCTTTGTGCTTAACCTTGAAGGACAATCACCTTGTTGTTACTCAAATGCTTTCTCCTACACTTAGAAGACTCTGAGTGCCATCTTCACAAAAACTATCAAACTCACTGTAGGGGTGTCAAATACCTCAAAAAAATTCATATTACTCCCATTTGGATCCATCTTGAAGGATCTCCAAGCCCTTTTCTATCGGATTTAAGAACTAGTCTTGAGGAGGCCTAATTAGGCCTATTTCCTTGTAGCCCTTGACAGGGTCCTTTTTCACTTTCCTGCCAAATATTCTCAAAATAATTACAAAAACAATCCCACATTTGAGTACCCTTTTGGATTTTATGAAGGATTCAAAAGATTTTGGGCTCCTAGGTCATATGTACATAGGTTTCCTATTATCTAGGTCAAATAGGGCTAATAGGCCTAATTTATAGGACTAGATTGATTTCTTGCTCAAATCTCAACCAAATGGATTGGTAAGTTCTCAATCCTCTTAACATGACATGATATGATCATATCCCATTTGGAACTATGTTTATTTTGTATTGTACTTCATTCCCCTGCAAGCAATCTTCAAATCTTCCCTATCAAACCTCTAACTGGGCACACTAAGCTCGCCTAGGGCTTGACATTGAAAATAGAAACTCGACTCTTCCAACCTCCTACCTCTAAATATATAAATAAAAATTTCTCCCCTAAAACATTCATCTACCCTTAGGAAGATCCCGTTTCTAGATTTCATGGGGCAGTCATAGAAAGACAAACTGGTCAGGACAGGACCAAGAAACCCTCTAGACTCTAATTAATTTATTCAAGACACTAAATCAACTCTAGGCTACCTGCACAAAGAATTAAAAAGCCTTAAAAATATCCTATGAACACAAATCAAACACTATTTCAAAGCATTCAATCCATATGATAGCACTGTCACACAATAAAGCTCGGTGTCCTCACAAAATAGAATTGCAGAGCTACTTCACTATTATCAAACTTGATTACAATACTCTCTACCTCAGGATTCGAGCCTGAGAGAGTCTTAGATGCCATTCTCCATGTTTTTAGGCCATGTTAGTTCATTTACCACTCCTATATTTTTGGGAATCCAATGCTGCCAAGTTGCATGCAACATTTGCAATAAATTGCCAATGTTGTCATGACAACTTTTGGTATCTTTTACATTCATTAGGCCAACTAGAATATATGGCCTCTATGCTACGTGGTTCAAATAAATAACCCCATTAATGACCTCAAAGAATATTCTTTAAATCCCTCATGTGTTTAGGACACATTAAAAATCTAAATCCCAACTTTAGACTTCTAAGCCTAAGCTAACCAAAACAACAAACAATGACTAATTGATGACCTTAGTTCTAACAATAACTCACCTAGTCCACATGAGATTCTAAGATCTCAAAGAAAAATCACAACTCTAACTTGGATAATGTCAGATACAAGCCAAAATGACATAGAATTAGGAGGCTAGCCTAGGTGCTCCTGCACTAGGCACCTAGAGTGACAAATTTAATAATGAGTAACTGATGTAGGCAAAGTGAATAGTGGGTCCACTATGTCATCACTAAAATTGTCCCTTTTATAAAAGAAACATTGAATATTATGTTCCTCATGATCATATATCTCATTAATGTTATACAAACAAAAATAGTAGTTTAATAATGTACAATAATATAATTGTTTAAAATTGTATCCACCTCAATAATCTTAGTTATTGCAAGCAATACCATTTTGTGTTAAGTATAGGTGATTAGGGTAAACATTTAATATGGAGGTGTGCATACTATATATAAGAAGGTAAGAGTGAAAGGGAATTTTTTTGCACATTCACCCTAGAGAGAGAGCTCTAAACATGTCACCATGGTGCACCATATAGGCCATAGCAATATAGGAAATGTCTTGATGAGTTAACTATTTAAATTTGTTATTTTTTAATAATATTTTAATTAATATGATTAGATAACTAGCATGAAATATTTTTAGCTCACAATTGGTATCTATGGAATAATCCTATATATATGGAATCAACCCTAATTTTGTAGGTGTTGACCAATATATGAGGATTTGATATGTGGAATCTATTGATAAATGCAAACATGTATCAATTTGTTTAAATTTAGCAAATTTCTAATAGATTTAATATTTTATTACTATTTTTATAGTTTCATATAATGTAAACCATCACTTTGTTATTGATTTTTGATGAGGTTGAGATTAATGTTAGAGAGATCTAGCAACTGCTAGTTAAATAGCCTCCTTGATCTAGACTTCACATTGAGTAATATTTAAATGCTTGATAGGTTTGGTTTTTCTACATGAGAGAGATATAATAGATTTTTGGAGACTGGCGTACAAGCCAACATCAAGCTAAGACTACATATTGGTAATGTATCAATTGACCTTGATGTACATAAAGGGAGTTCCCCTTGCGAGACAATATATTCAAGAAATTTCCAAAAGTCACACATTTTTATTATTGACACTCACTATTATGCTTCATCAAAATGGGGAGGTATCATCCATTTCCTATAATTTTTTATTTGGTTTACGATATGGAGTAGCAAGACACAATCTATTTATGGGATATATGAGTGTTGGCCCAACTTCATGATGATTTTCACATATTTTCTAATACAAATTTAAGGCACTTTTTTAGTGTTGGGATTATGGGCATATCAAGAAACCAAACCCCACATGCTTATAGAGATTATAGTTGATAAATGTAGATGACATCAAATGGAGGCCAACCATATAGGAGAGGATCATCTTGTTTAAATGGAGACACAATTTGATAGAATGACCTTGATTGATATCATATAATGGACATACAAAGATATAATTTGATGGAAAAAGTAACAACATAAGTATTATTGTTTTGATCCATTATTTTTATCCTATTAGCTAGACTTGTGAGTTATATATGTGCGCATTAGTTGAGGGTGGACTAGTACATATTTATAGTGATGAGACCTAGGCTGAAAGGATAACCTATGGGGAGAGGGACATAACCTAGATATAGTAAGATAGATTCAAACTAGAGCTATAGTAGGTATAGGAAAGACAAATCAATCTACCAGCTATAGGAAATGATATGTGATATTTTAACCTTTAACACCATAGGAAAATTATATAGCGACATAGGTAGAGATTTCCGACCTCTAATTAGACATAGGAAATGATTAGGAATGATGATTCTTATGAGTGATTTTCCATCAAGGAATAGGTTAAGGAGTAAAGCTCCTTCAACTATGAGGTCTAAGTTGATTATTCATTTTAGGAGAGACAAACGAGAGGTAAATAAAGGATAAATATCAAGAGGTTTATCAATAGATTATATGAGGATTTTGTAAGTTTCTTAAAGGAAAGCTTTAATGAATAGATTTGTTTGCAAGAATTTAACTCTTTGAAACATTGTGTCTCTCAATAAGAGTCACATTCCTTGAGAAGAATTTGAAGATAGAGGAAGGTTATTTAGAAGTGAGAAGTGCAGTGCGTGTTAAAGATATACCAAGAATATGCAACAATGGAATTGATGAGAAGGGAATATTATTGATTTGATGAAGAAGATATAGAAAATTATTGCATATTTATGAAGACATGTATTGGTATATTTATAAATAGATTCTTGGACATACATATGAAATATATGTAAGTTTTGTCTTCAAAGAGAGGACAAGCAATTACATCAAGTTCTAGAGAGAAATTATGTGAGATGGAGAAGAAGTGCATAGCTAGATTCATAGGAGTAAAATTGTAGAAAATTTGTGAAGAGCGTTTTTGTGGAAAACTTGTGATCAATTTGAGAAGGTATTAATACAAAATCAAAGAAGAGAATTGTAAAATAACTTGCGAAGATCAAGATTATCCATCATTTGTTGTAGAAGAAAAATTGATAAGATGGAAATTTGAATGACGGGTTGGTGCCTCAAGTAGGTTGGTGCCTACGAACATTGTAAAATAATTTTATATAAAATAATTCTATTTTCATGATTTTATCCCACCAGGGTTTTCACTTAAATCTTGTATTCTTTTATGTTCTTACTTGCTAGATCTTGCATGTGTGGTTGATTAAACTTTAAGAAGTATTTCTAGTGTATCTAATCAAGTTTTGAAAGTAAAATTTTGTTGATATACTAGTTCACCCCCTCTCCCTCTCAGTATATTCATGCTCTCTTCAATTGGTATTAGAGTGGCTACTTTCGAATATAGACTAACCACTTGAAGGAAAAAATTTAAGAGCACTAATGGCTGAGAAAGAAGGATTTGGATTCTCATCAAACATGACACCATTTTTTGATGGGACAAATTATTCCTTTTGGAGCATAATGATGGAGAACTACTTGAATGCCTTAAGATATGATGTTTGGAAATTAATCGTAGATGGCTACACACCTCCTTCGATTCCCCCAACAGATTGAGATAGAAAGAAGAAAAGTGAGAATAATGCAAAGGCCAAACATGTAATTTTATGTGGGTTATCCAAATCTTAGTTTGTGAAGGTTATACATTGCAAATAAAAAGGACTAATAGAACAAGTTAAAGAACATATATGAAGGAGATGCTAAAGTGAAGAAGGAAAAGCTTCAAACTCACCAAAAGCAATTTGAAAGTCTCAAGATGAAAGAAGAGGACAACATAGCCTCTTATTTGATTTGGGTTGATGAGATTGTAAATTCAATCAAATGACTAGGTGAATATTTTGAGGAAGCTATAGTTGTTCTAAATATTCTAAGATCCTTTCCCTTAAGATTCAATTCTAGAGTTTTGTCAATCGAAGAAATCAACGGTGTAGATACATTGACAAATGACAAGTTGCATGGGATCCTCACTGCATATGAAACAAAGATTGAAGATAAACCATCACAAAAGGAGACAACCTTTAAAGTATTAAGAAAGGGAAAGATTAAAAAAATATGGATTGAGTAAGAGCTTGTGTAATGAAACATATGAAGAAGAAGATTTCTTCATGAGAAAGCTAAAGAAAGGATTTGAGAAAGATAAAGGACAATTTCCATTTAAATGTTTTAATTGTGGCAAAATTAGACACTTTGATTCCAAATGTTCACAAAATAATAGTGAAAGTAGCGAGAATGAAGAAGACAATCATGTAAAGGAGAGATAACATTACCAAAAGAAGAATCTCAAGCATATTAAAAAAATGAAGTTCTATAAAAAAATACAAGAAATTCTTTTCTTTGTGATTTCTTCCATTAGGGATTCCACAAAAATATTGTGTTTTTTTGTGTTCTTACTTGCTAGATATTGAATGTGGGGTTGATTAAGCTTTATGAAGTATTGTTGTTGTATCTAATCAAGTTTTTAAAGTAAAGTTTGTTGATAAAATGATTCACCAGTCCCCCCAATATATTTGTGTACTCTATAAGTTTTCAAAGACTTCCAATTTATAAAGAAAACAAGAAAGGAGGTTAGCCCCAAATAGATTAGTTGTCCAAAACCAAGCGATACATTTCACAACCACTAAGCATGCAAATGATACTTGTATATCATTTTTTTACGCACCTAACAGTTGTCATACAATATATCTGTGAGTATCAGTTTCTGGATTCAATTGTGTAGCATTTTTTTAACCATCAACATTTCGGATCATACTACACGATCTGATACAATATATCATAATTGATATCACTTACAACTATAAGAAAGTCTATCACAACTAACTATTAATAGATGGTCTTCTTACAAAATGTCATAACCTAGTTGGGTGCCCACCTTCTCTATGAAAATATGTTTCTTGACACTTTTTAATTTTTTCATTGATAGATTCCAGGCTAAACTTGTTGGTTGGAAAGGTGCACTGCTTAGCCATGCAAGAAAAATTCAACTAATCAAGGCTACTCTTTAACACTTACCTACTTATGCTATAAGCCTTTTCAAGGCTTAGAAAAAATTCATTCAAAAGATTGAATGGATTCAAAAGATTTTTTGTAGATCAAGACTGAGGATCGCAAGTGATTGCATTTGGTTTCTTAGGGCCAAATGAATAAACCTAAAAAGTTAGGTCTTGATATCAAAAAATTAAGGGAGTTGATTTTTTTGTTTTCTTTTTAAATATCTGTGGAGACTATTGACTGATAATAGTGAATGAACTAAGATTTATGTTAATTGGTTGGTTTGCATAATGTTAAAACCATATGTAATGCCCGAATTCTTCCTTCACGTTCCACTTTGAACAATAGTATTTTAAACTCTAAATTTATCATATCGAAATGTTCAAGATGGTTTGTTGGAGATGGTGGATGTTTTGATTTTCAAGAAGATTGGTGATTAGGAAATGGTCCATAGAATAATGAGCCATGGGAGCTTCCTCATAAAGATGTTTGTATTAGAACTTTTGAGAAAATTTTGGGAGACTACTTTTGGGATGGTTTGTGGAAAGATTTGATTGCAATTGACCTTGGTCTTTCCTTCCTTCAATATGCTCTTTCTTGTTTCCACATCCGAGCCCCCCAATTAGTGACATGTTGATTTGGAATTTTACGCCTTCTAGGTAGCTCTCTATGTCTTTAGCTTTCAGTCTTCTCTTTGATCATTGCTCTTCCTTTTTGGGTTTTTGTGTGAAATTTTAAATTATAATTCTAAAGGTGAATATATTCCTCTAGCTTTTAACTCAAAATGAAGTGCTTACCCTAGATAACCTTTGTAAAAGAGGTTTTTCACTAACCGACATACACTCTCTTTTTGAATCTAATTCAAAAAATAATTATCATTTCTTAGTGGGTTGTAGATTTGTTAAGGAAATTTGGGGTTATATTCTATCTCTTTGGAATGTTTATTCCAGGCATTCCCAAATTTTATTGTTGATCTTTGGTTCCAATAAATGCCACCATGTAAGAATTATTGTATTTTATTTTTCTTGATTATCCCCTATGTGACTTGAGGTGTTTGAAAAGAGAGAAATAAATGAATTTTTACAAAATCTTTTTTAATCCTAAAAGGGTCTGTCTCAAATTTTGTAGGTCCATCAAGGAGAAATTCCTTTTGAGGGTCCCTCTTATTGAGACATTTTTATTTTAGAGTGTCAATATCTAATAATGATAGTTATAAGTGACGAGGAACTTCCATTTACCTTTTGATATCTCTATTCTTATTAAGAAAGTGAAGAAGCTTAGAGAATATATTCTTTGGCGTATGCCTC
The DNA here is from genome assembly GCA_027943335.1 of Chamaecyparis obtusa. Lineage (NCBI taxonomy): Eukaryota > Viridiplantae > Streptophyta > Pinopsida > Cupressales > Cupressaceae > Chamaecyparis > Chamaecyparis obtusa. Next base: position 874,757 of record BSBK01002798.1, on the reverse strand, counting down.
CTACAAATTAGGTCAAGATAAAACTTTGAAGGGGCAAGCAAGGCTTATTCAGGGCTTTCTAGTAGTTGGAGAATGTTGAGAGATTATAAGGATGGTTTCCTAGGAATAGGCAGCATCAAAATTGGAGGATTAGCCAAGTATTGTTTAATTTGATCTAGGCTCTTTTGGCATTCCTCATTCCACATGCAAGAAGCACCCTTATGCAATGTCTTATTAAAAGGTTGTGCTCTGTCTGCAAGCTGAGAAATAAACCGCCTGATCGACTGAAGACATCCCTGAAGACTTCTCATTTGACTGATATTTCTTGGAGGTGGCATATCTAATATAGCTTGGACCTTTTCGGGATCAACCTCTATTCCTTTTGCTGAAATTATGAATCCTAGGAGTTTACCTGAGGCAACTCCAAATGCACACTTTTTTGGATTCAATCTAAGCTAAAATTGTGCCATGTGATCTAGAATTACTTCCAAATCGTCGAGGTGTGTGTCCTATTTTCTAGATTTAGCCAGGGTATCATCCACATAATCTTCCATGTTCTTATGCATCATATCATGAAAAATTGTGGTCATAGCTCGCTGATATGTTGCTCCTGCATTCTTTAGGCCAAATGGCATGATGTTCCAACAATAGGTTCCCCATGCACATGTGAAAGTTGTTTTCTCTTGATCTTCAAGAGCTATTTTTATTTGGTTGTATCCGAAAAAACCATCCATTAAAGAGTATATCTCATAGCCCACGGTCATATCCACTATCATGTCTATGTTAGGGAGTGGAAAGTCATCCTTTGGGCATGCTTTGTTGAGGTCTCTGAAGTCTGTGCAAATGTGAATGGACCCATCATGTTTTGAAACTAGAACAATATTGGAGATCCACTCAGCATAGTCGATAGCTCGAATGAATGCTGCATGTAGGAGCTTTTCTAATTCAGCTTTAACAAGAAGAGCTATGTGAGGATGCATTTTCCTCAACTTTTGTTTAACTGGTTTTATTCCTGGAGCTATAGATAGATGATGCATAATAAGATCAGTGTCAAGCCCTGGCATATCAGAATATGTCCAAGCAAAGTTGATTTTCTTCTTTTGCAAAAATTTTGTATATGCCACTTTTTCTCCAACTGATAGAGGCTGAGCTAGGTGCACTATTTGTGGCGCCTCTTCTATATTCAAATTCACTGGTTGCGTAGCCTCAACAAGAACTGATGACCTGTCTTGGAAGTAACTCGAAAAGTTATTAAGTACCCCATCCTTAGGCACCTCAAAAAGGTTTTCACCCTTGGATACGTCATTTATTTTTACTATTTTTGGTTCTGATACCGCCACAAGGTGGTTTTTGTCGTCAGACCTTTTTTTCTTTTTTTCTTTTTCTTTTATTTTTAGACAGAGGTACTTAATATCAGGCTCTGTCATACTCGTTGTTGGTTCACTGGTGGAAGAAGCCATGGGTTCAAGAGCATTCAGATAGCAAGCAATTTTGTAATCATTCTGAAAAGTGAGGAGTCTAGGCTCTTGGTGGCGCTAAGACCAATCGATTAGGTCATAGTGAACAAGGGGTAGGTCAATGATGGGTTCAACATTATTTATATGGAAGGTGTTATCTCTGGTGACCATATGATCAGGATTCATCCAGTCCTCTCCTAAGATACTCAAGTCATGATTTGTCCTATCAAATGAAGCGTCGTCCACTAAGGCAATTCAAGGAGTCCAATCCTCTAGTCCTACACTAGGCTCGTTGGTCACATCAGGTTGAGTACTATAAGCATGGACAACATCCATGTCCAAATCAACTGTTGCATCTAAAAGTGAGTCCCATTCAAACTCATGTGAGTCTATCTTTGAATCATTATTTGGGCCTCGTGATGTAGAAGCCTCAAGGTTATGAAAGGTTTCCCCTTCTCTAATACTAGCATTGTTACTATCCGTCGCAGCTAGGATAGCAACACTTTCCATTGTCAATCTAGCATTCATACTGTCAGTTGTCAAATCTTGTGAATCTCCCCAAAGGATATTTTTTGAAGGCACCCAATCATCAGACATGTCTTTCTGATTAGAGAGATTAGGTGTGTAGTCTGAGTCATTGTCACTGTCTGTCACAGCTGAGACAGGGACACTTTTTTGTTTCTTATTTTCAAAACCTAAGCCAATTGTTGACTTATTCCTTTGTCCAAAAAGGGCATGGTTAAGAGGTTCAACCCTAGCATCCAGTCTATGACTAAGGGGACCCTATCCTGGATAACCCATATTCTTGACCAATGTATACCCTCTCCCATAAGTTCTAGGGGAAGGTGCAAAATTCTCATTATGTAGGTATTTCTCTTCTCGGTAAATCCAGTCCCTAATGGCAACCTCTTCTTTTTCTTCTTGAATTAGAATTGAGGATTCCACAAACTTATCGAACAATGTCATGGCCGAAGATGAGGGCTTCATTTCTTGAGAAGGTCTGACATAAGACCTAGGGGAAATTGGCAATTTTGTAAATGAATCTAATTTGTAATCCCCCATACCAAGATCTATGGTCTTGAATTTATTCTTGCATTGTTCAAATGCATTATCAAAAGCGTTAGCCTCCCTATTCAAAAGAATGTGAGACCCTATTGAAATTGTGTTGACTGACAGTGTGCTATCTCCAGGTATGCAAACTTCTATTCCATTGTAAGGAAATTTTACACACTGATGATAGGTAGACGGGACCACTTGCATCTCATGTATCCATGGTCTACCTAAAAAAACATTGTAAGCCAAAGGACCGGCATCAACAATCTGGAACAAAATGTCTTTCTCTACAAGACCAATTCGAATAGGAAGAATGGCCAATCCTTTAGAACTACGTTCTGCTTCATCATAAGCCTTGATAGTTATTTTCTTTCTTGTGTCAATGACTTCTTCTAAATAACCTAAGGCCTTCAATAAGCTCAAAGAACAAATATTAAGCCCAGCACCCCCATCTATCAACACGCACCTGACACAGGTCTTGTGGATCATAACCTCTATATGAAGGGCCAAATTGTGTGGGTGGCTTAATGACTTGTCATCTTCCTCTGAGAATGTAAGGTAGTGAGGGCTAGCCAAGTGGTTGACCATATTCTGGAATTGATCTACATCTATATCATTAGGGACATTAGCCATTCGCAAGGCATCCTCAAGGACACGCTTATGCTTAGGGGACAGTTCCAAAAGCTCAAAGATTGAAATCTGCACTGGTGTACGTTGTAATTGGTCAACAAGATTATAATTCAACTCGGGACTAACAAAAATTTTTGGAAGAACACCCTTTGACACTAGCTGCTTAGACTTACTAGAGTTAGGACCTCTAATAACAATGGGAGCTTGAGACTAGCTTCTAGTGACAGCATTGAGGGGTTGGGACATCTTTCATGAGTGAGGACCTCTTAGTACCACAACGGGTCCTTCAACAGGCATAGGAGTTGAATCCACATCATATCCATAAGGGTCTTTCCCTCTCATCATGTTGACATTATCATCAGCCACTTCAAGCATGTTAATAACATTTTCAGCATTTGTGTAAGTGTAGTTGATAGCATCCTTGCCATTCTTGTTGTTAGAATTCTCTCCTTCCTCATATTTGGGAAAGGGTTCTTTAAAAGCTTTGTGATCCACATTAGTGGTTAAACCATCAACTTGTAATTTGTTTCTCTCAATAAGGTCTTGAACAAGATGTTTAAGTCTAAAACAATTTTCTATATCATGTCCAATTCCATTGTGAAAGACACAAAAGGCCTTCTCATCCCACCAATGAGGTTTAGGGTCTAGTATGCGGTGCTTGGCAGGGTCCTGAGGGTGTGCCAAATTGTGAGCAATTAATGTCTTGAAAATGTCTGCATAGGAGTCCCCAAGTTTAGTAAATTATCTCTTTTCTTTTTTAGGTCTCCCTTGATACTTGGGTTTATTCTCTGGTTGTCCCGAAGATGTTTGCAACTTCATAGCTTGAACTGCATGAGAGAGATTAAGAACTCCTTCATTCTTAGGTTGTGATGAGTCAAAAACCTCGTCATTGACCACCTGCTTATTCTTATTCCAATAAGAGTTCTTTTTGTCCTTATTACCATTATTGTTGTTGTTGTGGCTATTGTTTTTATTAGTCGATTTAGCCAAAATTCCTTGTTCTTTTAGGACATCCTCTATGCGACAGGCCACCTCTACCATGGTATCAAAAGAATTAAATGGGATCTTCCTTACTTCATATCTTAATTCCCATATCAAGTTGCTCACAATGATGTCTATTCTTTCCTCCTCAGGAATTGTCCTTGGATATTTTGAGCACAAACATCTCCATCTTTGTAGGAAGGTGACAAAAGATTCCCCTTGATTTTGTTTGAGCTTGCACAAATCAAGCATTGTGACCGACCTTGATAGATTATAAGCAAAATGTTGAACAAATCTTTCCACAAGCTCTTTAAATGTCTTAACTGGAGGAGTAAGGTTATTAAACCACTCCATGGCTTGACCCTTGAGGCTCCTTGGAAATAATCTCATTAAATAGGAGTCTTCATGGTGAAAAGAAAAATGCATTATATAAAATTGTCTAACATGGTCATGAGGATCACCAATGCCATCATATTTGTCGTAGGTTGGAAACTCAACTTTCTTAGGAAACTCAACCAACACCACACTCTTGTCAATTGGGTTGGGACATATGGAATCCAAATTAAAGGTGCTCTTAGGTGCCCTCATCCTTTCTATATCCCTTTGAAGTTGTTTGATCACCTCATTAGTTGATGGATCTTGCTTCTTTACCTTTCAGTCCACATCAAAATTGTATGGGACCTTAGCACCTTTGTTGATGAGACTTTCTAGGAACTGATCCTTGTTTTGTTCCACATACCTTTCTACATATGCTTGAAAGGATGGTTCTTGTTGCATAGTCATAAAATCCATTTTATCAAAGTTGGTATAGCTTCCTCCATGTTGTGAGCCATGATGTGCTTGTTGGGAGGGTTGCTTTGAATGTCTATGAGGCGATCGTCTCCTATGATGATCATATCTTGAAGTCCTTCTTCCTCTAGGACTTGGGGATCGTGAGGGTGTCCTTGACCTTCTTCTAGGACTTGGTGAGGGGGTAGATGGGGGTGAGTTGGTCCCACTATTGGCACCCCTCCCATTGAATCAATTTTGGAGTTGTTGTGCATAGAGCCTATCTTCTTCTTCTTGGGTGACTCTTTTGCTTATGTCCAATAACGCACATTCCTCTTCTTCTAGTTGTCTGAATTTCTCCTTTTTGGTGGCTTGTTCATCTAGATAGGCTTGCTTCTCCCTTTCAATGCTTTTCAACCTTGTATTTGCATATCGAGAGGTATCTTTAAGTGGAGAAGATTGTCTTGAATGCCTTATTGTGTTGGTTGCATTGATGTGATGGTCACTAGATTCATTGTTCTGGTCCTCGTGTTGTGACCCTGAATCTGAGTGAGTTTTCTTATAATGTCTCTCAGCTCATTGGTGAGCATCTAAATATCTTGTGTTGTTGGGAGGTGACCTAGGTGGACTAGCATGAGAAGAACCACCGTACTCTCTCCTATGCCGTTGGAAGATATCCTCAAGAGTTTGATTCATGGCCTCTCTTTATTGTTGAGTGAAAGTGTAACTCATGTCCATACTAGATGAAAGTGGTGCTAAAGAGGTGCTCACTTCACTAGGATTACCTTTTGGATTAAAACAAACTTCAGATTCACTTTTAGGAGATTGATCGAAAAGGGGTTCTTTTCCCTTGTGTTGTTAATGAGTCTTAACTGGTGGTAACTGGCTAAAGACAACAAGGGGTCACTTCCCTTGATTGACTTGGTACCTTGTTGTAACTAACATGAAAGAAAGAGATTCTTAATGATAGGGTGACCTCGCAAAGTGTCAACACCAAACTAGGATAATCAAAGTTCTCTATTGTCCAAAGAGAAATGAAAAGATAGAAATATCAAAGGGGTTTTACCAACATTGTCAAAGAGGTGCTTCAAATCAAAGGGTGACTACCCTTGCACTTTTGAACCAGGAGGTTGGACTAGGCCAAAATATAATTGAAATTGAGATTTAAATGAAAGTGATTTGGACAATAAGAGCACTAAAATTTTCCAAGAATGTAGCTAACAATTCTAGAGATAAGCTTCCTCACCAAGAATAACCTTCTAACCTAGCAACTATTTCCAAAGTGGCCTTGTAAACCAATTGATGCTATTCCTAGAGGGCAAAAACCAAAGATTTAGAGTCAAGACAGGTCTCTAACGACAGAGTAAGAAACCTACTCAAAGGCCTAACCTGACTAACAGCAATTAAAACTGACCAAATTGAAAGCACAGCAAAAACTACCCAGGCGATATACTCTAGGCTAACAAGGCGATACACCTATAACTGGGTGATACTTCGCCCTATACCAGGCGATAGACCTCACAATATCCGAGCGATAAACACCAGGCAGGTCAGGCGATAGTCCAGTAGGGGTGAACTATCGCACGATGTTTCTTCTCAAAGCAGGTGATACTGTTGCAAAATTATTTAACTCTTGACCAGAACTGTGTAAAATTTTCATTTTTGGGTCTGTTTGGTCAAAATTTTCAGTCTGAGGGTTGATGTTTTCGATCTCAATCATAGTATCAGTAGAATTTTGGCAAGTTTGCAAATAGTGAGGGATCAAACATGTCTCAAAACACTTGAAACAAGGGCAAAAGCAACCTTGCCAAGACAAACACTTGTGATATCAAAAATAAAATTGCACCCTATGAGCGCTACCAATCATTTGTATATTGAGAACGTTTACACTAGTATCACACAACTGAAGACAATTCAAGCAAATCTATCCTAAAAAGTCAAGGCTCAATACTTACCAACTTAGCCCACAACTTGGTGTCCCCTTGCCTCACACAAAGTGGTTACCCATGATAGATGTTGGCTTTTTCATGGAAGTGTCAAAGACACAACCAAAGGAACACATATGGTGAGTATCTTAAGGTGATCTGAGTTGTTCCACTTGGATCGATCTTTGCACTAAGAAGATAAGCGGTTAAATAAGGTGGCTTCTATCTAAAGGTTCTTAATAAGGGCTTCCATTCATAACACCCCTCTTGCTCCTCATAGAGGACTAGGACCTCGCGGCCTCAAGAGTACCTTAAGCATTCTTGCTCAATGCTTTCCTCATGGTCACAATCCCATGAGTTACTCGCATCAAAGGAAGACAAGTGTTATGTCTACAAAGGTTTTGTGTCCTCGATAGCCTTGAGATTATAGTGAGTTGGAATCACTCACCACCAAGGAAAATGGTGACAAGGTTTTCCCCACTTGGGTCATTCCTCTTGATTACTCAAGAGCAGGCCCGCTAAAAGATCCTAAACTAAACAAAGAATGGATGATTTTTGAGGTTCAAGGTTTTTGGTTCACCACAAGGGTGAAGAGCATACTCCCCTATCTCAAAAACTTCTCCCAAACACACCAAGCAAAATTTAATTACCCCCTTGCTTCCAAAAACCTTAAGATGGGTCAGGATTTTTTGGTTCACCTAAAGGTGAAGAGCATACTTCTTCTACCACCTCAAAATCTCTTTCACAAGGTATTAAAGTTCCTAGTACAATTAGTGAATGCCACACTTGAAATAAATCACAAACACTTTTTAAAAAAAAAAAAATCTTTTTGCTTTTATTTATGCTTTGGGCAGCCCTACAAAAATTTTAGTAGCCCTCTTTGACATGCGATTTATAGAGATTTCCTTTCAAGCAAAGCACCTACAACCACAACTTGTTAGACAACTAGGGTTAGGAAAACCAAAATCTAAGTGAAAGCAATGTAAAGATCTGATCAATTTAGACTAAGAAATGTAAATTAACCCTGTTTAAATGCATCAAAGTAATTCAGCAAGCTAAATGTGATCAAATTTGGCTGATAAAACTCAGAATCTAGCTCTTTGTTGTATCAGGTGATATACCTTAGACTTCACCAGTATCGCGCGACACAGTTTCCTGTATCTGGGCGATATACCTCAGTCTGGGCGATATAATTCACAATATGCAGGCGATACTTCGCACGACACCAGGTGATAAACCTCAATACGTGCGTGTGATTCTTCTGAGACATGAAGTGTCACACTGGTATTATAAGGTATATCACGCGATATACCTGAGAAGTGTCACGCGATATTCTGAGATAGAAAATCAGAGAGCGCAAAATATTCAAAAATTAACCTAAAAACTTGCCAAAAAATTGACGAAAAATGATAAAAATGCAGGAAGAAGAAGGGACAAAGCTAGTCTACTTTGCCCCATGGTGGGTGCCAAAAATGTACACACAAAAGTTGTGCACTTCTATGAATCCTTACATGCAAGGAAACTCAAGAATGAGCCCTCACAAATTGATCCATAGCTCTCTATGCATGGAGTTGCAAGATTATGGATTTGCTCTCAGCTAGAGCTATTGAGCTTGTGACCTTGCTAGTCAACCATACAATGAGAGATTCGAATGAGGACAAGGGCAAGAGTGCCAATATCCCCAAAGAATCAAATGGAAATGTAATGCAAATGCAAGCTAAGAATGAGGATGCAAATGTGCAAGCTATGCTATGAAAATGGAAGTACAAACTAAGCTATGAAATGGACATAACAATGTGTTACAACCCTTCCTATTAAGCTAGATGAGCTATTCCAAAGCTTGAAAGTGAAATCTAAGCTATGAAAGCATAAACATGAACTACTATGCAAGAATGGAAACTCAATTATGAAGCAAATGAAGAACTCTAAGGTGCAATGTAACAATGATCTCCAAAAAGCTCCAAAGAATTCTTGCAGCATAGAGTTAGCATAAAACAAGTGTCTTAGAATGAGGGAGAGAGCTCTCCTTTTATAAGAAATGCAAAGGAATGGACCATGGAGATTAAGAGGCAAAAGGTCTTAATCAGCGGTAGAGCTTGAAAGAGGAGCAATCTGTGTGCACAAGTATCCTCCAATAGGAAAATAGGAGTTGACTTTATGTCCATATGAGACAAAAAGTGTTTTTCTCCTTTTTATAAAATAGGAATAATACTTTATTTGTGCAACTTAGGATAAGAGGAAAGTGGGGGCTTTTTATTTAATAAAAGGGGAGGAAGTTCCTTTTAATTAAATAAAGGCTTAGGATAAATGGTTAGCCCATAGGATAAAAATCCAATATATGATCGAAATTAAGACTTGATCAAGAAATTGATAATGTTGAAAATATTGATTATTGATAAAACTGATTCATGGTTGATATATCAAATAAATGGGGCCCAAAGTCTAGGTGACCATTTTTGGGTGCATACAATATGTACTTTTAAATGACTATAAATAGCTTCCAATGCTTGAGAATCAACACATCAAAACATAAATTATCATCTAGATGCTTAAATGACACTTTGGACCCTTAACCAATGCATAGAGATGGATTTTCAATGTTACATATGCACTTACAGCCAAGTGACATTTTGACCAACATTTTTCATGCAACTCAAGAAAATCACGTAATTAGAATGCAGCCTTATCTCTCTATGCAACTAAAGCATTAAACTGATTTCAAGAATATTTATCAAATGGCCTAGTCTCTTGACTTTCAACTACAAGTTTCAAAATTTTCTGAGTACAAAGACAGCCATGATTTCATACATAAACAACATTAAAACTTATTGAAATAAGTGCCAAAAGAACCTGAAATGAAGCACCTAGGAGTGAATGAAGAAGCAATCAATATCACTCCACTTTGAGCCTTCCTCTTGCCAAATTGAATTTTTTTTCAAATTCGCCCCTGTTCTGATATGAATGCCAATAATAAATAAATGCAGCAATAAAAGGTCTCCAAATTCATATAGAAATGATTGCCAAGACAATAGCAATTGGTTCCTCAAATACCCATAACCAAAGGATGCCTCCAAGTGAAGTTATGAACAAAAATGTGGGTCCGAGATGAAAATCGCAGTATGCTGGAAATGCCACAAAAACTACTGAAATGGTCTTCAAATAATGCCAATGCAATCCTCTTGATTAATGGATGCAAACAAGTCTTTTTGACAACCCAAATTCCCAACCCTCAATAAAGTCTGAGGACTTCAAAATATATCAAGACTCAGTCCAAATTTGAATGCAAAATAATGCCCAGCATGAAATGGTTGAATACCACTTCCAATGTGCAACCCTTCAAAAGATATTTCACCTCCTCAGTTATGCAAACCCTTAGGATTTTTTTTCCTAAAGATCAATTGAAAATTTGCAGACCTAGATGGTGCCACAAATGCTCCAAGATGAAAATGTAGTAGAATCCTCAAATCAAGCATGTCCAAATGAGAGGCCAAGTCCTCTATTTATTCACTTTTCTAAGAAGTTACTAAGAACTTCTAGAAACATCCATTATAAAATCTCATTATAATGCACTTTTATAATAAATTAACTTTATAAAATAAAAAGTGCAACTCAACTTAAAATTATAACATGTGGGCCCCGCATAACACATAATAATAACAAATAGACTCCAAATCATCTCTCCAAGAGAAAATAAGACCATCCAATCTCCAAATAATCACCAAGATGACTCTCTCACCAAAGCCATCTGCCTACGAGAATCCATGATAGGCAAATCCACTGAAAAATAACATGTCACTAAAAAGGGGACATGACATAGTTTGGTCTTCTTTTGACATTTTGTCAAATCTATCTAGCAAGGGATCAGCGAGGTCTCCATTTTCAATTATGTCCTCAATGACTTCATCTATTGTTTTGGCCTTGCTACTAACCACTTTGAATTGATTTACATCATCCTCTGTCTCTGTATCCTCTAGATCTTCCTTATTTCTTATGTATTTCCTCTTTTTCTTTGGTGCCTCAGCTACTGCCTTGTTCTTTCTCTTAATATATTTCTTTGTCGGTGTAGCTGGTCTTCTTTTTGTTGCTTTTACTACTTCTTTCTTGGTAGGTGGTGCTGCAGTTAACGAACGTGCCTTCATACCTTCATGTATTGGTGACTGCTTCTTTGTAGGAATTTCAGGTGGAGGAACTTGTGTAGGATCTACTTCTTTGTCAGACTCGATCTCCTCACTATCATATCATTTGTCTGCTAACTATAGCTGACCTTCGATTGCCTATTCAACCGATATCCCTTCAGATGTTTCAGACTTATCTCCATATTTAGCAATGAGATCTTTTTTCATCTTCTTTACCTTTCTAGTTATTTTACCGAACTCAATATTAGTAGATATTCTAGATTTAGCTTCTTCATATACTCTGAACCTTGTGGCTATGGGATCCTTTGGTACTGCAAGTAGTGCATTAATAGATTTCAATGCAAAATCATGGTCTATTTCATATCCCATTGGTGCCAACCATTTTATCCTAGGCTCAACTATAATGCCCCACCAAGGAACCCAAGAGAATCTAATCCTAAACATGCTAATAAGTTTGGTGAACATTTTTTTTTCTAAAGTTAACATACAAGTTAAACAGCAGTGTGGAAGCAATTACCATTTACTCACATTGATACAACATCCATCACAGATAGCAAGACTCGAGGGTTCCATGACGTATAATTACGTAAGAATAAAACACAACTAGAACTAACATCAATAAAACATTTCATAACTAATAAATTACAATTACATGATACAATAATAATACAATCCTCATGGACATCCATGACATATACATAAACTGACATCCACTACACATGACATAGGGTATGTAGTAATAAATCTAACTATAATAGTACAATGTCCAAATTAGGTATCATATGTGATACACTAATACAGGATAACAAATAAAGAAGATATGAAAGAAACATCGATGAAGCATCATAAGGAATCCATCCGTGAAATCACCATCAAGCACTGGTACCAGGACGTCAAATCTCAAATGGTAAAGAATCACTACCACCCGTCCATGTAGGACCACAAAGGACTACCCCACCGTGTTGAGGAGATAATCACAAACCCCAATCAGAAACCAAAACAAAACAAGCATAAAACTCTAAGCGAAAGGATCTTGAAAGAACTCTAACTCAAGATAAGCATATCAAAGATAAAGGTACAACTCACTAAACCAGAGGCAACCAACACATATAGAATAACCAAACTATGCATAGGAAGGTGTCATCATGTACGTCTAACTCTTGAGTTTTGTCCTGGTAATCTCTTTGGATCCCAACACCCAAGTGACCATACACGGCATCAATGACCTCTCATACTAATGAAGTCATCAACTATGCCAACTCATCCCTTAAAAGGGGGCTAGTCATCTTCTCAACACCATCTTAGCTTGTACTAGCACTCAAGCATCGGTGAGGACTCTTGTCTTATTAGGTTCATTTAAATACCCCTTAATTATATTTGGTTATCACTTGATTACTGAAACTTTACAATAAGTGATCCTAGCAACCACTTGTGGGCCCCGATGCTTATTGCAAGCCACCTCCTATTACATGACCAGGTAAACTACCCTAGGCTCATAGATCTCTCCTAGATCTAACAGGAGTGATAATTAGATAAAGTACACTCACACCAAACATAGCTAAAATAGAAACATCTAACTCATACCCCAGCCTATGTATTCCCCTAGGTCTTCTAGTACCCGACAACCCATAGCATAAAAGAAGACACGAAGAATACAACACTCACGCCATTTCAAACTGAAATAAAACCATGATCAAATACATTCCATATTCATCATATTTGAATTCAAGTATATAAATAGCAAGATCTACTAGGAAATTCTGAAAATAATCATTCCAAGAATAACCTAAGTAAAGAAAATTTCCCAAGGAGTACCTAAGAATCCAACATAGTGAAAATGCCCAATTTCACTATAAAACTAAACACTTGTTAAGTTCATATGCCAATATGATTCACAATTAAATTTATCACAAAATGCATAATATATGTACCCTGTTTAACCTAGGCATGCATATACACACGTCACATTTAAATAGTAACACATTAGGTCTAGTTCGATTGAATTCTCAAATTACAAATCAAATATTATAGAAACCTAAGCACACGAAAACTATATGCCAAGTTCTATCTAACTAAACCAACTATCAAAATAAATCACTAAATGTTTATTAGATTCTAACTAAATCATATAGTTCTAATCTAATTTTAGATTTATATAAAATCTAAATTATGAATTTCAATTTAAAAGATTAAATTAAGAATCAAAATTTCCTCTAATTAAAATAAATACAAAATGACTATATGATACAAGGTATTCTAAAATACATTATAAAATTAAGTCACTTCAAAATTTGAATTTAAATATATATTAATTAAACTTGAATTAAATATACAACAAATTCATATTAATTAATTTACAAAATTTATATTAATTAAAAATTAATTAATAAATTTTATAAATTAATTAAAATTTAACTAACAAAATAAATATACATTAAAACTAATAAACAAATTAATAAATTAAATTAAGTAAAGTAATATACAAAATTAAATAAAATAACAATACAAAATAACAATAAATTTGTTGTTTTTAAAAAAAAAAACATTAAATAATAAAAAAGTGTGTTGGGGGGGCTAGTCCCCACACCCCCCTATCGCGCGGTACTAACAGTATCGTCGGCAGGCTTGGCAGGTGCAGCGCCTGCCACGCAGTACCCTCGGGTACCGTCGACAGGCCTGGCCTGCCATGCCCTGTCACCTAGGGAGGTGGGGGGAGGTGGTGGCCCCCACCTCCCACTTACTTTTACAATTTTTCTAATAAAAACTTACCAATAATATATTTTGATTGCTAAATTTTATTTGTATAAAAATTTCATTTGGTAAGGTATTTATAATTTGTTTAGTTTTTTTTATATAAATAAAATACTAACTTATATATTATTTTTTTAATGTTTTGACAGGACTACTCATTTCTGAAAACGGAAATGGCAGACTATAACTCTAATTTTTCAGAAATGGAAATAAAATTTATTTTCTAAAAATTCATGGAATATCCTTGTTTCTTCTAATCTGTTTTTTCCCTTTTAACATTATTGTTCAAAAATACAACCAATTAAAACATGAGACAATAATTTTTGTCTTTACTAGTATAATTTTTTTTTAACTGTATATTTTTACAGAGAATGGGATTTTTTTTTTCCAAAATGAAGAATTTTCACTAAAATTGAGTTTTTGATAACAACCCATTTATTTAATTTAGTCATACTATAGAACTAACTATAGAGAGATTAATTTTTTCATTTTCTAGGTGTTCTAAGATGAATTTTCTCTCGAAAATTCGACAGCATAACCCTACTATGCCAAGTTTGTATAAAAATATATAATGACAAACTAATGAGTTTTCTAATCTTCAATTTGAAAGCATAAATAGAAAACTGATCTAAATCTATATTCTAAATCAAACATAGAAAATTGTTGAAAGTACACAAACAAAACACAAGAAAATTCCTCAAAACCCTACCTCAATTTCAATGCTAGAAGCTGAATAAGATTACCTGTAGAATGTTGAATCTCCCATATCTGACAATAGGAAAGCTCAACCTACAGATTCTGAGTCACAGTGCATGCAAATCCCAAATTCAAAAGCAAGCAACCTTCACCCAAAATTCAAGCACACACACCAAAAGCTCAAGAACACAAGAAAGCACAAAACTTCAAAAGCTCTCTCTCTCCAAAAATGCTCCAACAACTTGATTGAATCAAAATGAATGCTAATCCCCCTATTAGGGATTCAACCCCACTAATCATGCAAAACCCTAGATGACTCACAAAAGAACTCCTAATCAAACTCTCCCATTTTGTTGAGAGAAATTACTAATTAATAATTAAAAATAAATCTAATTGTGCACAACTCAACTTAGTCTCCTAAAGACAAGTTGTCACCGTTTTCAAACAAATTACTTTCAAACTCAATAAAGCACATGTTAATAATAAAATCTATTATTAAATAAATTAAATACTTAATGCATCATGAATTCATGCAATTAATTATTTAATCATTTAATAATACTCACAAACATAATAAAACCAATTCTCAATAAAATACTCAATTAAATCCAAATAATCAATTATTTGATTTTAATTAAATTTCATCAAAATAAACTTAGGACATAATCAATATTAATTTCCAAATACTAAAATAATTAACTTTAATTTAATTTCCTCCATTAAATCCTAGGAACATAATTAATCATTAAATTCAACTATGCACCTAACATTGATATTCTCATAAAATAATCTAAATTAACATAATTCAACTATAATCAATAAATTAATAATCACCCACATAATCATAAATGAACTGAATCATGCATAGTAAAAATCAAACACAATAAATCAAGCAAACATAGGAGAAGGGATCCATGAATTCATGCCAACTAGGTGAATTTGGGTAGGGTAGTAAGACTGACACTTGTCCAATCCTAGGACAATAAGGCTTAGGTTTAGGGTTTGGGTCTGTGTGTTATCTCCCCTCTTTACCATTGAGATGAATGTTTGTGGGCATGCTCACTCCTACCAATTCAGAGAAGACGATGCCCTGTACCTGCGAACCTGTCACCACAAGATGAAGCATGTACATACAATAATATATAATAGACAATGATAGGGTACATTTGGTCATGTGGATCTCGACTATGCGAGTAACTGTGCCTCTGTCCTCTACCAAACAAACACGTCAAACAGATGCAAACACATGACAACCATACACATGCCAGTATGGGATCAGTACCATGAATCAATATAAAACATAAACATAACATCAAATGATATCAACATCTAATCTATGCAATAACCTGATACACATTCAATGAACAAAAATCCATAATCATCATTTAATAACATAATAATTGATCACATCATAAGTGACCTAAAAGAATTCGGTCAAACACTGAAACATAAAGAAACCTAAAAGCAAACTACGGGCGAGGTACTACATCAACTGCTTTTATCAAGGTATAATCAGTGTTGACCACAAAACATATGTCATCTCCAAATTTCTGAACTAATTCCCTCAGAATTCTGCTTCTCTTTTGCATTTTAGATTGAAATTCAGTGAAGTAAGCATTAAACTCTACATTCAACTTATCTCCTAACTTGTTCATCATTTCACCAATTTGTTTTGTTATCGATACATCATGTATCCAATTTACTTTACCGGTGCCACACACAAGCTTTTTTAAATAGAGGAATATGCATGCAAGTAGAGATCCGTACTTACATGTGTTAGATTTATTTTTCCTTATGGTCTTCATATCCTCTTGAAGTTGATGAAACAATACCTCGGCAAGATCAACTTGGTGACCTTTCACTACAATTTTGTGTGCCATGTCTACTGCGTTGCAGGGTACGTTGTTGAGTCTACTCGATTGAAATAGTTTATACCCGATCACATGTGCTACAAATTTTACTGATGGGTCTTGATTGTTGAAATCTTCAATGCCCAACCATCCAATTGTGCTCCAATGTATTTCTCAACATCCGGTCGTGAGGAACTTCAGAAAGCCTTAGCTTTTTCAGTTGTAGGGAGAGCCCAGTAACCCTACTGATTATTTTCTTGTTGACCTCAATCGGTTTATCCAGCCAAAACTTGTCATCATGATATCTGCTCAAAATGATTCTAATCCAATCTAATTTGAATGATTGCGGCAAGTGTGTAAAATACGATAAACCTGATTCCTCAATCTTCTTGTAGTCTGATTTCATTTTTCCATCGGGGCCACAGAGTGGTTGATATGATACAATAGTTTCAAAGTCCCCAACTTCTTCGATTCTATAGTGAATATAAGACCTTACGTCTTCTATCAGTAAAACCCTTTCTGGTATGCTCGAAAATGCACCCATTGTATCTATCTATGCCGCAACCTTAGGATGTGGCTTAAACTTTGGTTCAATGAAATTTGCCCTAACAATTAGATTAACTTCCTCTTTAACACTTTGAGTTTTGCTTGCAGATGATGTCGATGCCATAAATTAATTCAAGGGTTTCGGCAAGCAACAGGATAGGAAGTGTTTGATCACAAATGAACTTACTCGATATCATGAAGAGTGATGTTGGTTTGATCTAGCGTAGCCTTGAATCCTTCAGAAAATCTTTTAGCTCAAACTCTGCTCTTTGAATTCTCCGCTCTTCGAAATCGCATTGTAGAAATGAACTCTGTTCCCGTGTATTTATAGACTTTCGATGTTCCTGCTCAAACTTTTATGTAATAAATGCTCCATCTAACTTTTGGTATGACATAGCTATTAGCTTGGTGACTACTAAAACTTTCATCTGCTCGGTTAACATAAGTTTTCTTCATTGGTTGATACATATGCTCGGTTAACCTTAGATAGTGATTACTGATTGGTAACCAACTCTCGGTCTCTCTTTTACCGACTATATAACATTGTTAGCTCATGACAACTAAACCATAGTGCATCTTTATTCATGCTGATTTGGTATAAGAAAATTATGCATAAGGAACTGTATGTAAAATGTAATCTTTTGAGATATCAATCCCATACATACCTATTTCACTTTAAGTGGAGGTACCGATGTCACCCAATCCAGTGGATGAGGTTTCACCGACAACATTACTTGACTCAGCATTCTCATTAGATGCCTTCTTCCACATAGTGTTCCTTAACTTTGTGATATCAGCAATAGTATATCCACTTTCAAATATATGGTTTTCATCTGGTGCTCGGTCTCTGTAGTTCTTGCTTAAATGACCAACCTTATGGAAGTGCATACAAGCCATCCCAGAGTTTGTCCAGTTTCTTGATTGTCCAATCTAACTCTTTCTATAACAGTTTGCTGCAATGTGTCCATATCTACCACATACAACACAATTAGTCCATGTATTATAATCCCAAACATAAGAGTTACCTTGTCTCTTCGGTTGATATGGCCTATGTTGTGGTTTCTCCTTAGGTGTCCAGACTTGCTTCATTTTCTCCTTACAGTCTCGTGCAGTGTGTCCATGCTTGTTACAAGTATAGCATATTTTCTCCATAGTAGTATTATTAGCAAGATCATTTTTCTTAGCTCTACACTCATAAGCAGGATGTCCAAACTTACCATAGTAATAACAATATCCATTAAACTTAGGAGTGACAGGAGGTTTACCTTGTGCTTTGCTTCTACACATATTAGATGTATGTCCCAGTTTTCCACAATGATAACATGCCAACACTTTAGGTTTTTGATTTTGATTGATGTTGACTTGTTCAGCTTGTTGTGATGTTTCTCCTTCACCGGTGTAGCCTATACCGGCTTTGTTTCCAAATCTTCTCTGATTAGTTAAGAAGTCATCAATCTTCTTGGAGTTGTCCTCAACAAGTTTCTTCATTTCATTTTGTTGTTGTTGATTTTTCACTTCATTTCTCAGCTTCTCATTATCTTATCTAAGTCTTGCAATATCTTCTAGTTTTCTTGACAATTCTACATTCACTCAGTTTACCTCTTGATTCACAGTCATCACTTGATTAGTTACTTGGAAATGTCGATCAGTGAGTCTTTGTATCTCACTTTCTTTAGTTTGAAGTTGTTCACTCATTTGTCTTCAGTCGTCGATAGCTAGATTTCTTTCTTGCTCGGCTTGATTTTCTTTGTTCATTGTTTCTATCATTCTCACCATCTAAGATTCTTGCCCGATTTATAGTGCTTTCACTTGATCAGTTAAATATTGATTCTTTTTAGATAGATTAGTGATTATGCTTTCAGATCCATCGGAGATACTTCCAGATTTAGATCCAATATGCTCAAATATGTCATCAATAGGTTCTTCATGATAATTGATCTCATTCTGTAGTCTAGCTAGGTTCTTCCTTTCATCTAGTAATTTCTTCAGTCCTTCCTTGGCTTGCTTATACTATTCCACAAACATTTTCATTCGTATCTGCTGATTCTCAATAGTCTTGTCAAGCTTGTATCTCTCCATGACTTAGATCTTTACCCTTCAATGGTTAAACTGTTCAATAAGAGAATTGCACTCTAATACCAATTGTTGGAATTAGGAGAGATAGGTACTAAGAGGGGAGGGGTGAATCAGTGCCTTCAAAAACTTTACTTGCAAAACCTTTCAGATCTAAAACTATAAACAGTGATAACCGACCAATATAACTTGAATCTAATTGCATCAATCATTTATCCACTTAACATAAGTAAGTAAACAACATGAAATCCATAGCACAATCACATGACACAAGTATTTTGGTAATGCAGAAACCCTTGTTAGAAGGTAAAAACTATGGTGGGGATGACACCCACAAATTCTTCACTACTACAGATAGAAAAGGTTTGCCTATTAGGGCTACAAGTTTTGATCACTTCTGGTGATCTCACCCTGTTAGGAGTGACATGTTAGATCAACTAGATCTACCTAATTATAGGATTTTAGCAACACAAATGAAGTGTGCACTTGGTTAAGAGATTTACATAAGACTGTTAAGTCTACTCTGTTAAGAGATTTTATCCAAAAACTCTATTACAATTGTCAGAAAGCAATAGGTATTTATCTGCTATTTGACACTTAATTGTCTGTTACATATCTATAAGCTCTGATAAAATATCACCTTACTTGTGATGAATATCTGCTCTGAACTTCTCGGTAGCCTCTGCTAATTCTGCTCAAACTGAATTCTATTGTGCTCAGTTCTGTTTTGTTAACTGATAGACTTGAAGATATGCAAAATGCTTCAAGTGCTCCATGATTCATATATCAGCTCTCTCCAAAAATGATGCAAACACATAAATATATAGTGTTCTATTTTGCCTCTTTAACACAATTAGGTTACACCCTATAATCATAACCCTAAGATCTACGGTGTACAATAATAACCTAGATCATCTATTACAAAAGATATACATTGTATTTAATGAATATCATTACATTAAATGTTCCTCGATCTTGGTAAAATGTTTTACAAATTGTTGTAACCATTTGCATAGAAGAATGTGCCATTCCTGAATACTATGTCATTTCCTGTGATCCTCGGTAAACACTGTGTAAACTAATCGGTGTATACTGCGATGCTTGGTGTTTACTATCTGTCGGTGTCAATTTCTGCTAGTATTCGGTAAACTATCTGCTACTCGGTGTATAGGCTTTACCAACTAGTCTATTCTGCTTTATGTTACCGATTATCTCATTGTAAATAACTGACCGATATCTTTACATACCTTTGGTACTAATGATAACCTTAGAAGGCTCAATAGAGATAATAGGAGAAGGAGTTGGCTTTGCATTGGTTTTAAGGCCAAGAGAGGTAGATGAAGGTAAGGCAACCAAGAAGCAAGTGCTACCTAAGGAGATACAAAGCATGATGCAGACTTATGAAGGCATAGTAAGTGATGGACAACTATCAAAATTACCCCCTAAAAGATCCATAAGTCATAGGATAGACTTCATACTAGGAGCTACCCTTCCCAATAAGGCATCCTACAAGATGACCCCTCAACAAAATGAGGAAATTGCTAGACAAATAAAACAACTCCTAAACCAAGCTCTTATTAGAAAGAGCATTAGCCCATGTGTCGTATCCACTGTCCTAGCACCTAAAAAGGGAGGAAATTGGAGGCTTTGTACTAATTCAAGGGCCATAAATAGGATAACCATTAGATATAGGTTCCCTATTCCTAGGATTGAAGACCTAATGGATTGTCTAGGGGAAGCCAAGTACTTTACCAAGATAGACTTAAAGAGTGGTTATCACCAAATTAGGATACATGAGGGAGATGAGTGGAAAACAGCCTTCAAAACCAATGAAGGTTTGTATGAATGGCTTTTTATGCCATTTGGACTATCTAATGCCCCCTCCACATTCACGAGGCTCATGAATGAAGTGCTCAAAGACTACATTGGCAAATTTGTAGTGGTATATTTTGATGATATACTAATTTATAGCGACACAAAAGGTGAGCATCTCCAACACCTAGAGACTGTTATCAAGAAGCTGCATGATGAGAAGTTGATGATCAACTTAGAGAAATGTGAGTTCATCAAGACAGAGCTGGTATACCTTGGTTTTTTTCTATCTCATGGCAATCTGAAAATGGACATTAGCAAAGTGGAATCCATCCTCAATTGGCCCACTCCAAGGATAGCAACAGAGGTAAGAAGTTTTCATGGCCTTGCTCAATACTATAGAAAGTTTATAAGGCAATTCAGTGCCATTTTTGCTCCTACGTTGGACACCATTAAAGGAGGCATGAAGACTAAGTTTGTATGGAATGAACAAGCCAGCAAGAGTTTTGAGTTGTTGAAGGAAAAGATTGCTACAAAACTTGTTTTAGTTTTGCCAAGATTTGAGAAGCTATTCACCATAGAGTGTGATGCAACCAATGTGGCTATTGGAGTTGTTTGAATCCAAGAGGGTAGACCAGTGGCTTTTCATTCAAAGAAGTTGAGTGAAGCTAAGAAGAAGTATTATTCTTATGACCTTGAAATGTATGCATTAGTTCAAGCCTTAAGGAAATGGAGGCATTATTTTCTTCCAAAGGAGTTCATAGTCTATTCAGACAATCAAGCTCTAAGTTTCTTGAACTCTCAAGAGAAACTCAGTCATAAGCACATGAAGTGGGTTGAATACCTGCAAGCATACACATTTCACATCAAGCATAAGAAGGGAGTGCTAAACAAGGTGGCAGATGCCTTGAGTAGGAGAGCTCTCACTATCCAAGAGATCTAATTGAAGAGCATGGGAATAGATCACTTCAAAGATCTATATGTTGATGATGAAGACTTTGCAAACATTTACAAGGTATGTTCTAAATATAAGAATCATTTCCATAGAAAATATGTTGAATATACTTTGCAAAGTAATCTCTTGTTTAAGGGAAATCAATTATGTGTTCCTAAAGGGTCCATAAGAGAGAATTTGATTCAGGAAAAGCACAATGGTGCATTGAGTGGTCACTTTGGGATCACTAAGACACAAGAACTTGTTCAAAGGTTCTATTATTGGCCAAGAATGAACCTTGATGTTAGGAGGTATGTTGAGAATTGCATTGTGTGTCAAAAGGCCAAAGGAACCTCTTTAAATGTAGGCCTATATCAACCACCACCTATTCGCACTAGGCCATGGGAATGCTTGAGCATGGACTTTGTAGTTGGGTTACCCAAGACAAGACAAGGCATGGATAGTGTTTATGTAGTTGTGGTAGATTCAACAAGATGTCTCACTTTGTGCCATGTAAGACAACCAATGATGCCAGCCACATAGCCTCTCTCTTCTTTAAAGAGATAGTAAGAATACATTGGTTACCTTTGAGCATATTGTCAGATAGAGACACCAAGTTTATGAGTCACTTTTGGAAGACTCTTTGGAAAATATTGGGCACTAATTTGTCCTTTGGATCTGCATACCATCCTCAAACAGATGGTCAAACCAAGGTGGTAAATAGGAGCCTTGGAAATCTTTTAAGGTGCTTGACCAAAGAATATGGTCAACAATGGGATCAATTGATTGGACAAGCTGAGTATGCTTATAATGACACTGTGAACAGGTCCACAGGGAAGAGTCCCTTTGAAATTGTATATGGCCTACATCCTAGAGGATTCTATGAGCTAAGAGACTTAAAGGATGGAGTTAAAGGGAGTGGATATGTTGATGATTTTTCTTATGCAATGCAAGAGATTCATGACATAGTCAGGAAGACATTGACTAAGAACACTATGAATCATAAGACTAAAGTTGATGAGGGTAGAAGAGAAATCCAATTCAATGTTGGAGACTTGGTGATGGTGCACCTAAAAAAGTCTAGATTACAAAAGGGAGTCCCTCACAAATTGCAAATGAGAAGGATAGGCTCTTGTCCTATCTTAGCAAAATATGGAGACAATGCTTATAAAGTTGAGCTGGTGGAGGATAGTGGACTGTCCCCTATTTTCAATGTTGCAGACCTGGTTCCTTACAAAGGACCCACACCTGATCTAGATCAAATCTTGATTGAAGTTATCCAAGATGTGGATGAACTCCAATTACCTTATACCACAGTCAAGAAGGCTGACAGTATACTACATTCAAGAGTCTACAAAAAGACTAGGAAGGAGTACAAAGAAAATTTGATCAAATGGCATGTTCAATCTGATGCAGATGCAGTATGGATCAAGGAAGCTGAGTTTAAGAAGATGGGAATTGATCCCACCTTACTCAATCCAAGGGTGGACTAAAATATTTTGTTTAGGGGAGGATGGTGCAGGAGCACCTAGGCTAGCCTCCTAAGTCTATGTCATTTTGGCTTGTATCTGACATTAGCCAAGTCAGAGTTGTGAGTTTTCTTTGAGACCTTAGAATGTCATGTGGACTAGGTGAGTTAGTGTTAGAACTATGGTCACCAATTATTCATTATTTGTTGTTTTGGTTAGCTTAGGCTTAGAAGTCTAAAGTTGGGATTTGGATTTTTAATGTGTCCTAAACACATGAGGGATGTAAAGAAGATGCTTTGAGGTCATTAATGGGGTTATTTCTTCAAACCACGTAGCATAGAGGCCATATATTCTAGTTGGCCTAATGAATGTAAAAGATGCCAAAAGTTGTCATGACAACATTGGCAATTTATTGCAAATGTTACATGCAACTCGGCAGCATTGGATTCCCAAAAAGATAGAAGTGGGAAATTAACTAACATGGCCTTAAAATATGGAGAATGGCATCTAAGACTCTCTCAGGCTTGAATCCTGAGGTAGAGAGTATTGTAATCAAGTTTGAGAATAGTGAAGCAGCTCTGCAATTCTGTTTTGTGAGGACACCGAGCTTTATTGTGTGACAGTGTTATCATATGGATTGAATGCTTTGAACTAGTGTTGTATTTATGTTCATAGGATAATTTTAATGATTTTTCATTCTTTTTATAGGTAGCCTAGAGTTGATTTAGTGTCTTGAATAAATTAATTAGAGTCTAGAGGGTTTCCTGGTCCTGTCCTGGCCAGTATATCTTTCTATGACTGCCCCATGAAATCTAGCCATGGGATCTTCCTAAGGGTAGATGAATGTTTTAGGGGAACCTTTTTTCTATATATATTTAGAGGTAGGAGGTTTGAAGAGTCGAACTACTATTTTTAATGTCAAGCCCTAGGCAAGCTTAGTGTGCCCGGTTAGAGGTTTGACATGGAAGATTCAAAGATTGCTTGTAGGGGAATGAAGTACATTATAGAATAAACATAGTTCCAAATGGGATATGATCATATCATGTCATGTTAGGAGGATTGAGAACTTACCAATCCATTTGGTTGAGATTTGAGCAAGAAATCAGTCTAGTCCTATAAATTAGGCCTATTAGCCCTATTTGACCTAGATAATAGGAAACCTATGTACAAATGACCTAGGATCCCAAAACCTTCTAAATCCTTCATAAAATCCAAAAGGGTACTTGAATGTGGGATTTTTTTTGTAAGTCTTTTGAGAAGATTTGGCAGGAAAGTGAAAAAGGACCCTGTCAACGGCTACAATGAATTAGGCCTAATTAGGCCTCCTCAAGACTAGTTGTTGAACCTGATAGAAAAGGGCTTGGAGATCTTTCAAGATGGATCCAAATGGGAGTAATATGAATTTTTTTGAGGTATTTGACACCCCTACAGTGATTTTGATAGTTTGTGTGAAGATGGCACTTAGAGTCTTCTAAGTGTAGTAGGAGAAAGCATTGGAGTAACAACAAGGTGATTGTCCTTCAAGGTTAAGCACAAAGGGTTTAACTCTTAGAGAAGAGTTTTTAAAGGTTTTAGTTAATAATCTAAACCTATTAAGATCCTAGAGGAGATTAGGATCCTTGAAGAAGACAAGCAAGGTCTTCTTAGCACTTGTGCAAGCACACCTAGAAGCACATACACCAGTGCCCTATCACTTGATTACTCCACATGCCTTCACACTCACCATTAAATCTAAGAAACTTCATTAAGACCATCCTACATGTGATGATTTCTCATTTTTTAATCCAAAAGTCATGATTCATTGTATGCATGACTTACTAAGTATTGTTGGTATTACCTTGTTTCTAGGGTCAACTCTATGAGCATCACATCCCCTTTTTAATGAACTTACATGCATATCTCATAACTATTATTTTATTTTCTTATTGAACCTACACAATGTTACTTATTTCTCTACATTAATTGTTGGTGTACCAAGATAAATTTATTTATAGATATTTAATGCATGATTGTTGTGCATACATGATGTTATATGTTGTTATCCATTAGTGTCCATTGTGTGTAGCTTATGTAATATTACATCTGACAATATTACATACTTGGTGTGTTTTAAATGATGCTATCATTTTTTCCTTTGGATTCCTTGCATCACTAGTATATAATTGATTGGATAGGGCATATATTACCACTAATATTTTTTTATGGGTTTGATTACAATGATTCAATTATGATAGACATGGTCATCTTCTTGTAGTATATAGAGATCTATTATTGTATCTAGATTAAGTACATTTTTGTACAATTAAAGACCTTAATCATGTTATTTACAAATTCAAATATTGTTTCATATCTAGAAAAAGTCATTAGCATCTTATGTGCTTGGAAAGAGTTCTTCACATGTATCCACTTTTCCAAAAGTCCTTTACATGTGTCTGTGGAGAAGGAAAAATCACACCGACCTAGAGGCGGGTTAAAATATCAAGGGATGAACCCTTCCCTTACACCACCTCACTTATGCTAGCACACAGAGCTAGGGAGGTCAATTGTCAATGTCATAGGAAGTTTACTTGGTTGCTTCTAAGTGTTTAAATATGAGTGCTTAATGAAGATTAATTACCAAATGCAAATAAACAATTATAATGAAAGTAAATAAATTGATAAAAATGTTTAGATTATCAAAAATGAACAAGCTAACTATGAAGGACAGATACTAAACCCTATGAGCTCACTACCTCAGACAAGTGTGTGATTCTAGGACTACGGCATGGAGATAGGACACCAACACAATGTGTTGGTGTCTCTTACGGACATGGTATAGAGGACAGTGAAAAAATGCAAAATAAAATAACATAATGATAGCCTAATATGTAAAATGAAAAATATGAAGTAATAGAGTAATGGATATGCTATGGTGTGATGATAGTAACAAGGAAAAGGTTAAATAGGGCCTAATTCGATAGTTGATGAAGTAACACAATGGATTCGTCTCTCCAAGTGACCTGTGCACATAGAAATAAGGAAAATTGTTGGGTGGTTGTGTGGAGACCTTCCTCAGTCAGATCCCTACTTTTGTGTCTCCACCTCCAAAGCATTTGAATAGATAGGATAAGAGATTATTGATAACTGATAATGGAATGATAAATACAATAACAATAAGAGAGATAGATAAAGATAAATGATATGCTAATCAAGAGCTTAACAAAGTTGAGTGAAGTGACTCCCCTCAATGAAACAAGAGCTCAATGAAGGTGATAGATCCAATGTGGGTGCGATGGCAAGAGCTTGAAGGCTTGGAAATCGTGTGAGATTGAAAACTTGCAAGTAATTATCTATGGAATGTGTCCAAGAAGATCAAGATAGAGTGAATGAAAAACCAAGAAGTATCCAAGAGAGATTCAAGAAGTATCAAAGGATTCAAGAAGACTAAATGAATGCAAAAGGAGGCCATATATTACATGTAGGTTGGGTGTTACAAATGCAGGTTAGTAGATCATAATGCTCCAATGAAAACCTACATGTCTGCAGATTCATGGATTGTATCACGTCGCGTGGACTTCTCTATGACACACACACATCCTAAGTCATATAGGCTGCATGGCTGGAATTTTAGAGTGGGTTATGAGTTAGCTAGCATGATGGATGACAAGGATTATGTGGAATTTGAGAATTGGGCTAAGGTAGGGGTGATGCAAAATGGTTATTTATACAAGGGTGTAAAATTTAAGCAATTACATTTTACCCCCACTTTAGTGAGCATATCTTATCAGAAAGATGTGAAGGTAAAGTGAGAGATATTTTACCTAACTTACCTATTGGGATTCATTTATGTGAGATTGCCCCCAGCTAGGAATCCCTAAATTGTTGTTGAGTCGGATCTAGCACACAAGCTACAAATGAGTGTGCTAGATGATGAAGACAACTTGTAGACACAAGACCTTTGTTGGTACGTTGATATGGCTAGCAAGTTGTGTTATCCTAGGTAGCCATATTATAGGGTGATTTTTTATAGTGCTCTGGCATGCATAGAGAATGCTAGATAGGCATGTGATAGGGGGACTTTGATAGTACGTTGACATGTGTAGCAAATGCAAGATATGCATGTGATAGGGTGACTTAGATACATTGTGTGGACACACGTAGCGTTGAGCTTGATAAGTGTGTGATAGGGCAGATTAAGGTCATGTTGATACATGTAGCATTAAGCTAGATAAGCATATGATAGGGAAAAATCAAGACACTGAGATAGTGGTTTTTCCCCCACAAAGGCATACATCGAGCTCAAATTTTAGAAATTTTGCAAGAAAAACATATGGTATAGAGATAACATGATCATTAGGTAAAATCCAAATCAGACACATGGATAACACAACCCCCCTTTGGGATGGACTATATTTCTCAAATGGGAGTAGTGACCATTCCAAGGAGAGAGAAAATATTGTGGCATGTCAACATATGAGATGTTGGCATGGAATGTCACTTCCTAATGGGTGACACATGGTTCCACAACATTTTCACAAAGACGGGGGATCCGATGGATTGATGTCAAAACCCAAAAGCATAGACATATATTTGGTCTCAAGGGATATCTCATCACTACCAACTGTGGCTCAGATCTGAAGGAAAAGAACATGAAGACAAAGAAAAATGAAAACTTTGGGTCAACATGGAAGGAGTACCTAAATGCCCCCAACACTTTACATTGTCCCCAAATGTTGAAAGTCAAAAGTATGAAAAATAGAAGAATCCAAAAACATGTAGAAGGAACACAATAGAAAACCTCTTGTTTCCAGGTACTGACAGAGTACAAGGGTCCTCTGGGAGGGAACAACACTAAAAGACAAGCACTAGGGAACACAAGAAAACATGCTCTATTCTAAAGATGTAGAAGCAGGTACTACCCTCACAAGTTTTCCAGTAGTAGATCACCATCCTCCTAATCTTGATCAAATGGGGATGGAGGTCGAGATTTCAATGGCACGATTGTGATGATAGTCCCAAGCGCCCCACAAATAGCAAGAGTCAAGGATGAAGTATCCAACATATCCTCATCTAAGAGCTCCATTGTGGTGAGTGAGAGGGATTGTGTGAAGATCATCGTCAATGCTAAAATGTCCTCCAATGAATCGAAGATGCAAGCGTCAACACTTTTGGTGATCCACGTGGAGGTGTTGATGAAGAAACTTCTCCACCAACCTTTGCAAAAGGGGCTGAGAAGAACTTAGGAGAAGACGAAGCTTGCTCCACTACAAGAACCAAAATAGAAAGAGGATTATTTAGAGTATATTTACGATGCCTGAACTCCAAGATAGGGCCCTCCTTGAACTTCATTTTAAAGGATAGAGGTTAAGTCCTTCGCTCCACTGTAGCAGTCTTCAAGACAATGGGAGAGCTAGCATGGCAGTCATGAGATGAGGTAGATGCAAATTAAGTGGACATCACTGTGTTGGATACCACCTGGGTATGTAACATGTTCACTAGCTTTGGGAATGGTGGGATATCTGGCAAGGTGGTGATCAAAGGTGACTCCTACGAAGGAGAGATTAACACTTGGACCCATTTAGCATGAAGCTCAATGGTTACTCCTAGTGCAAAGGGAATCATGATGAAGGTGGTTGCATGATAAGTAACTGATGAAGCTATAGTAAGACCAAGGGAAAATTTGGAAGCGTAAGTGGAAGCAGCAGCGGACATGAACTTAGAAGATGCACTATCATCCCTCGCAGCAACCTCACGAGCCAAAGCCTTTTCCCGTCAATGATGCTTACGCTCACACACAAACTAGTTTTGACGTAGATGTGGATTGGGTTGAGAACCTTGTGAGGATACAACACCATCCTGCTCCATCATGTGTACACACTAATACATTTAACCCTATTTTTTTACCAGCATTTCTGACCAAGCATTAAAATGGTTTTTCTTGGTCGGTTTATAAATGGAAATTTTTTATTTTTTTTTATACATTCCCATGTTGGTCGAAATTTCAAACAACACGGACATATAACCTAAAAAAAAGAGTCATTTTATTTGTTATTATATAACCTAAATTTTTCATTATATTTGTTATTGCAAATTGCCAAAGGTCGAGGGCATTTTACAATGATATTTCATTTGGTTTACATTGATATAGTCATAGAGTTGAAGGAGGCCAGAAGGAGGGCTTCGATCTTAAGCTCTATTGGTGACCACCTACATATCTGAAGATTTTGTAGAGCTGAAGGAGGTCGGAAGGAGGGCATTGACACCTACCCACCTATAAGGGCATTTCTACCAAATTTGGATATGATCAATCATCAACATAGCTAATGTGATCTGAAATGTAAATGAAAAAATTGTCCCATCAGTCTTTCTGAAAGCTCACATACAAGTATATATGCTATACACGGACATTTTATGATAAAATGCATTATGTCTTCTACTTCAATATGCCAATTAAACACATTAACATGTATCACACGAATTTGGACCATTTACTTGTAGATTTGTTAACATCTTTGTCATTTACTCTATAAATAGAGTAATTTAAGGATTTCATATATTTTGTTTCAAGAATTTCCATGTGCGAATAAACCGAATCCATTTTAGGAATTCTAGGGTTTTCAAGTGCTTAAAAAGCCTCACACATTATTTTTATCTGAAATTTCATCATACGAATTAGAATGTGTGTTACGAATTTAAGATAATAGTTCATTCTAAGATCAAATTTATCAAATAAATTTGCCTCTACTAATTTATCTTTTCTAAAAAGACAACTAACGAAATGAGAATATTGGACACACCTTATGGCCAATTTTAAGTAGGCACTGAGTGAGATAATAAATGTGATTTTCCACCCACCTGTGAATTTCAAAAGTTTCTAAATGTATTTGGTTTCAAAATCCCAAATGCATACTTAATCAACTTAGAAAGCATACCCGCGAACCTTAACCAAAATGATTAAATGATAACTAAGGAGATGGTAACAATGAATTGAATGAGGCATTGCCCTCAAATAAGTATGCTTTCTAAGCTGATTAAGTATGCTTTCTAAGTTGATTAAGTATGATTTCTAAGTTGATTAAGTATGCTTTCTAAGTTGATTAGGTATGTATTTGTAGACCCATGAACCTTAGCCGACATGACCACACATTTCTATTTCAGCAATCATATTAGGGTTCGATATGACCAGCATATTAGCCCCCCACCCAACCCCACACACGGATAGAGTTATAACATAGATAATACTGGAATTGGTTGAAAATGTATTGGTCTCATTTCCCATGTCTGATTGCAAATGATCAAATGATGAAACAACTTTCCACTCCTAATGTCCTCTCAAGGACTCACCTTCTAGGTTGCCCCACATGCACCTAGTGCTTCCCATACACCATATCATCATATAGGTCTTCAAACTTCATTCTAACTTCATATAACATCTCATCATGGCTGATACACCATGTTCCATCAACCCACTAAACATGGATAACAAATCCTTTACCCAACACTCACCATTAGCCCTTAAAGCTAGTAGCCTACACCAGTCAGTAATTTGTCTTTTTCTCCAACATTCCCCAAAAAACTAAGGAAATTATTGATTGATCTAGATACCCTTTTGGATCCTTTAAATCCTCCCCAAGACTCAGTATATACTTCTTTGGACCATACCCAAGATCCAATAACCTAGCAACCCCAAACTAGGCCTAATCCTCCCCCACTTACAAATAAGCACATAACTCCACTCATTCCCATGACTTCAAAGTATTAAATGGTCATTCTAAGGGTTAAAAAAACAACAAATTTTCTAGTCCTTGTGGTTTCACCATTCTCCTATGGTCTTAGCCACTAAACCCTTACTTCTAGGGTCATACACCTAGGGTCTATTCAAAAGGACCTCCACTATCATCTCCAGACCAAACCTACTACTAAAACACTTCAATAAGGACCCATACATTAACAATCCATCACCAAAAACCTTCTTTCACAAGGAAAAACATCCTTCCATTTGACTGGTGTCAACCGGGCTCATCTTCAGTTAGCAAATTCTAGCCATCAATGTTCCTCCATCATGAATCCTCCACATCCTTGTATATGATTAGTATAGTACAAGGATAGTATTACATGGTTGTGCTCTCCCACCAATCACAGTGACCACAAAGGGTGGGAGAGTTACAACATTATAAAAACTTCAAATCAAAGATGTTGACTATGTCTTATAACCAGTCACTGGTTCTAGCACACCAGTCAATTATTTCAACTTAAAATGCAATGAGAACAGTGAAAAAAAATGCAAGGAACAGTAATTAATGACTATGGGCCTTTCTTGCATCAATAATCAATCACAAAACATGTTTCAATCAGTCATTGGAATTCATTAGTCCCTGACTGTACCCACGGGACAGTGAGCTAATTTGCAGAGAATAACTTTGTTCTTATTGAATGAAACTTTGTTCTTATTTGGTAGATATTATAGTGATTACAAAGATGAATCAGTGAATAATATCTAAAACCCAATAATATTTATCAAACTTCATAGGAGTTATGAATTATTATTTTAACCATCTTAGAATGATTCAAGGATGGCATTAGATTGGAAACCAATTGAATATTGAAAGTTTTATGCCTGATCATTTGTTTCATATTTAAACATAATAACATTGTCTACAAGCTTTCCTTTGTTGGGTCTCAAATGACACATCAACAATCAAGTTTATTATGCAGTATGTACCAACAACATCTTGTCATCAACAGATGGATTATTCGATCTTAATAGCATCACTACAATATCAATATGCTTTAGATACAATGATGAAAAAATATATTTTGATCTAGTATGAATGTCATTTTTAAAAACTTATTCAAAGCCATTGATAATATATATTAGTTTTCTATGTTAAACTTGCATGTGCTTCTATTTGTTTTGAGTTTATATAATTTTTCATCAATTGATGAAGATTGATATGGTTAAGTTTTTTGTTAAACTGTACAAATAGATAAAATGAAGTTGAATGATGCAGACATTAACTAAGTAATTTGAAATAGTTTTAACTTTCTCCAAACATCTTTAGAACCACCGAGTAGTATTTAAAGAGGACTAATGGAAAGAAGGTGCGGGTATGATATGGGTGTTCAACAATAATTCTATATGAGTATTGAAGTCATTATAAATAATGATAAGAATTTGTAAGTTCTATTTGAAGTTAGATAAATATGCTTGTTGAAGTCTAAGAGTTGGCACAATCATAAAAAAGAAAGATAATCTGCTGAAAGATCTAAAGATCGGTTATATCAGTAAAGAGTGCCTTGATTCTAATTATCTTTCAAACCTCTTCCAACAGTAACAATGCCTTGATTTTGTTTCTCAGATATGTTCTAAGATTTTAGATAAGTTTGTTTCAGAATTTGTTGATAGCAGAGGAAAGTTTTCGGATTTATATGAATTATTGTTTCAGTTTGTATTTAGTTTACAAAGAGAGTACTGGATTGCATTTTGATACATCTAAAATTTGTTCAAAGTGGAATTACTTGTCTACTTATTTTGTAAAGTACAATGTTAGAAATTGTGATAAGTTGTATGTATTGTAATAGATTTAGAGTTGCTACTTTTAGAAGTATGAGTTGGTGCTTAGATCATTGAAGTAATATTGATTGAGTTGCTGCTCTTAAAGTAGGCGGTCGGTGACTCCTTAGGGTTGGTGTTCTTAAACATTGTGATTGAAATTATTTGTGAGGAAATATTAGGACATTAGATCCTAGCAATGATTCTCGTCGTGGTTTTTCCCAACCTAGGTTTCTACGAATTATAGACTTGTATTTGGAGTCATATTTTTTCAATAAAGATAGGGAATTAAAATCTTTTTGAAGAAAAAATCCTTGTAATCAAGACAAAGGGAAAATACTTGAAGACTTAAAAAGTTTGAGACGATCATAGTATTGTGATTTTTTGTTGCACTTAAGGAGCAAATGTAAAGGTCAAGATATAACTTATGTTTTTATTTTGATCTTAACTGGCCCTGTCTCTGCCCGTGAGGGTACAATCCTCTAATTGGTTGCCTAAAATGCTTTCTTTCATTGCAATATGGATATAAAAGATAGATTTTAGTATGATTGTTCATTTATATGTTGATTTGGACTGATTTCATAGAAGAATTCTATGAATGACAATCATAATAATCATAATAATATGCAAGTTGAGGGACTCCAACACTTTAAAATATATTTTATTGCATAAAATACATTTTATTGTAAAGGAAGGTATATGGTCTGGAGATAAAATGGATGAATGTAATATACTTTTCTTCAATGAAATGTAAATTAAACGAGACTGGCCCTATCTCTGCTCGTGAGGGTGCAGTCCTCTTATTGGTTGCCTAAAATGCTTTCTTTCATTGCAATATGGATAGAAAAGATAGATGTTAGTATGATTGTTCATTTATATGTTGATTTGGATTGATTTGTGAATATTTTGAAGTGTTTGAACCCTATTTAGAGGTGACTGTCCCTGTACAGTCATGGTGTGCAACAATAAATTACCTTGGTGAAATGATGGATTGGTGAGGCCCCACACTCCCATGGATGTTATGGGAAGTGGAAAGGCATTTAAATATGTTATTTGTATGTTTCCTCATGTGTTTTTTGCAGGGTTGAATAGGGGTGAAGAGTTAGAGGTCTCTAATGGAGACAAATTATTGATTGAAGGGTCACATGTGATGGGACTAGTCATGGTCTAGGAGATTGGTCCATTAGAGGAGTACTTTTTATGACATGGATGGTTATGATATGGATAAGAGATGGTGTTGGATCCACTAAGGGGATCTAGAAGTTTTTGGAGATGCTTGGAAGAGAAATCCATAGGTAAATGTACCTAGAACGGAGGGTTTTGATGTTGGGTGATTAAAACTTGTAATCTCTTGAAAAGTGAAAAATCCTTAGTTTACGATTATTTTATAACTTTGTTTTTGGGTTAGAAGTTTTGGGAAGGTGTTGTGATAGCACTTGCTTTGTATTTGGAGACCTATTGGAGGGGTAAAAGCCTGTATAACAACAATTGTTCATATCGATGGTCCAAAGAAGTGATAGTTGGTTTTTAAGTATTTTATACAATAAAATGTATTTTAAAGTTTTGGAGTCCCTCAACTTGCATATCAAGTCCACCATAACAATGTAAAATATATTTTATGCAATAAAATGTAAATTCTTTCCAAGTTTCCTGTCTCTTCCCGTGAGGGTTCAGCCAATGTATTGGGTGTCCAAAACATCTCTTTTATTGCAAATATGGATTTAAATGAATGTTATTATGATTGTCATTCATAGAATTCTTCTATGAAATCAATCCAAATCAACATATAAATGAATAGTCAGTTTTTGGGGAGTTAGGATTTTATTTGTATTAAGATCCATGTGAGTGGAAAGAGAGAAGTAGGGTGGGATGTGTAAGAGACCAAATTTGTAATGATTCCAATCAATAAATAAAAATCATCCTTGCAACAGTAAATCTCTGCCTGTGGGTACAATCACTACAAGAGTGAATTAAATTGCTTATGGAAATGTGTTCTTGAGTGAATAGTGATGTAAGATCATTGCCTTGTGTTTTACTTACACGTTTGTGCAATCATTTGTGTTTTACTCCTCTAAGGATCCCAATACACTCAAATCATACACTCATTAACATCTCAATCCATTCTTGTGACCATTCTATCTCCTTACACCAAATTGTATGTAATATCACTGTTAGTTTGTAACCTTGGAAAGCCTGCATTGAAATAGACTCAAACTCTTCAAAGAAACCCGACTACAACCACCTAACTGCCCAAAATTATTCCATAACAGTCATAAAACTAACTATCAAAACCAAATAGATCAATGATCAAAGTTTTTAGATTCTGAGAACACATATATTCAGTGGAGGCTAGAAGAGATATTTGTGAAGATTTTCTAGATCTCTAAAATTCTAGAGAATATCTTCTTTACTGAGTTGAGGTGGGAAAAAAGTAACATAGCTCTATGAAACCTTCACAAATATCCCTTCTTTGGCCTCCACTCATACCTCTTCTTAGAATCTGGAAATTCTTCAAAGAAACAGGTGATGAACATGCAGATTTGCCTAAGCACTACTGGGAGCTTACCCTACAACACATGTACTATTTTGAAAAATCATTACAAGTCCATTTGTTATAGGGTCTAGTTCCTAGTAATTCTTGGTCAAATCTGCATGTTTGTCACCTATGCATATACCTTCTCTGATCGACTCTTATATGCACAGGTGATGAAAACTCAGATTTTCCAAGCAGTACTGTGATATACTTAAATGGAAAACACCAAGAAGTACCAAATGATGAATGCTCAATTGTTGTAATGAATAGGTGATGAACATGCAGATTTTCCTAATGAATATTTAGATTGATGAATACTTTGTGTCTGGTATACTTAAATGGAATACACCAAGAAGTACCAAATGATGAATTCTCAATTGTTGTAATGGCAAAGCATTAGAATTGTCCATTTCTAGAACTTGATTTTCTATAGTCTTAATGATTTTTCCATAGTCCTAATGATTTTTCTTATTTTTTGTCTTTTGTCCCTTTTTGATTTCCTATGTCTGTGCTTGGTGATAGGATTTTGAACATTTTTGACAAAGCGTGTTTCTTTTTATGATTGTCATGGGGTTCCGCATTGTTTGTTGCTCTTGATAAATTAGGCCTTGAATTTGAATTTTTGTTCACTGCTTTATTTCAGCTTGATATTTCATTTATTTTTCATATACACAAAGACTACACATGCTGATAAAAAAATGAGCTATTTGATTTAGGTTTATTGTTCATGATTGTAAATGGTCAATATTTCTGATGGTACTCCTTGGTGTATTCCATTTAAAAATAATCATGTTTCTATGGCTATAATACATGTCCCTCTGTGTTGAAAAAAATAGAGTTGAGAAAATGGTTGATCAGTGATTGTATCTGCCATTAGAGCCACTTCATATGAATAGGTGATGAACATGCAGATTTGCCTAAGTACTACTGGGAGCTTATCTAGCAACACATGTACTATTGTGAAAATCATATCATAATTCCATTTACTACTGGGTCAAGTTCCCAGTAAGTTTTAGTCAAAATTGCATGTTCTTCAAATCTCAATTGTTAAAGAAATTTTATTCATTGGTTGTGTGATTAGAGAATGTAGATGCACATGTGATGAACATGCAGATTTCATAATAATACTTTGAATATTATTTTGACCTCTTCTCATAACAATAATAATATTAGTTTGTGTTTTACATGATTGCATTTCGCAAATCATTACTAGCAAAATTTTGAGCGTATCTAAATAGAATATTGTGTGTCTGACATACTTAAATGGAATACACCAAGAAGTAACAAATGATGAATGCTCAATTGTTGTAACGACAAAGCATTAGAACTATCCATTTTTAGAACTTGATTTTTTATAGTCTTAAGGATTTTTCTATACTCTTAATGATTTTTCTATATTCTTAATGATTTTGAACATTGTTGACAAAGCGTGTTTCTTTTTGTGTTTATTTGATTGATCCTCTCACAAAATTAGAGTTGACAAAATGGTTGTTCAGCGACTATATTTGCCATTAGAGCCATTTCATATGCACAGGTGATGAACATGCATATTTTCCTAAGCACTACTGGGAGCTTACCCCGCAACACATGTACTATTATGAAAATCATCACAAGTTCATTTTTTGCAGGGTCAAGTTCCTAGTAATTTTTAGTCAAATCTACATGTTTTTCAAATCTCAATGATTTTTCTATAGTCATAATGATTTTTCTTATTTCTTGTCTTTTGTCCCTTTTTTATTTCCTATGTCTATGCTTGGTGATAGGATTTTGTCACCTTTTAATGGTATATTTCATTCACTCTATGTGGAATACTATTTTGTTCACTATTTTATTTCAGCTTGATATTTCATTCATTTTTCATATACACAAAGACTACACATGCTAATAAAAAAATGAGCTATTTGATTTAGGTTTACTGTTCATGATTGTAAATGGTCAATATTTCTGATGGTACTCCTTGGTGTATTCCATTGAAAAATAATCAAGTTTCTATGGCTATGATAAATGTCCCTTTGTGTTGAGAAAATTAGAGTTGACAAACTGGTTGTTCAGTGTCTATATCTGTAGGTTGCAAAAAAATCATCCTTCTTCCACCAACGAGTCATTCCATTCAAGAAAGACCATGTTTGACAATATCAACCCAGAACAAAATTATGCGACAATTGCTAGATTGTGGTCTAACTTTAAAATAAAAGGTGATGAAAAATGTTATTGTCCCTACAAAATTTGCAAGGGCTTAAAGACTCAAAGATATCTAATCAAAACAGTCGAGGAACATTGTAGGTAGCATGGTCACATTGAAGGGGGAAACGAATTTCATCCATTGGTATGTATTTTAATCATTTATAAAATACATAAGACATGATTTGATGATGACAGTATGGTCATGGTTAATTTAAGGTCATAATTTTGATATAGGTCAACCACCCTGGGTTTCATGTTATGGACCA
Organism: Chamaecyparis obtusa; assembly: GCA_027943335.1. Taxonomy (NCBI): domain Eukaryota; kingdom Viridiplantae; phylum Streptophyta; class Pinopsida; order Cupressales; family Cupressaceae; genus Chamaecyparis; species Chamaecyparis obtusa. Next base: position 837,182 of record BSBK01002798.1, on the reverse strand, counting down.
TGATAATTTGGATAATGTGGATTTCCAAATGAGGGAGCATGGAGGTGTGAATATTGAAGTAGAAGGTAATGATCCCATGGAAGAAAATCATGATGATTAAGAAGATCATGATGATCAAGATGATCACGATGGTCAAGATGATGATGATGATGATGATGATGATGCAGATGACCTTGATGTACCTATACTTGAGAAGGCATACGAGCCCCTATACGAAGGCTCCCAAACATCTCTTCTTGTTGTTGTATTATTGTTGGTGAACTTGAAGATTATGAATGGTTTATCCAACATAGAAATGACATGTATGTTAAGGTATGCCATCTTTTTTCATTTTTTTAGTTGTAATTTCCTTACAGTTAACAAAGGGTGAATCATGTAGAAATTAATATTCTTTATATTAACAAATTATATTTTTGGTCGTAGATTGATAGGTCAGTGTTTGTTACCATGACCATCGAACATTCTACCTCGCTCATACCGAGAATTATCTTCCATTATGAAAGATATTGGAATGGAGTATCAAACAATATATGCATGTCTGAATGATCATATTATATATCATAAATAGCATGAATTTGTAACAAAATGCCTTGATTGTCATATTAGTAGATATCGATTAGATCAAATAATAAAAAAGGTTCCTCGCAAGGTTCTTCGGTATATTCTCATTATTCCATGTCTGCAACAATTATTCAGGTGCAATAGCTTGGCACAATTTATGGATTTCCATGCACGCAATAGAAGTCCATATGACATTATGTGAATGCCTATGGATGGTTTGGCATTTAAGGAAATAGAGGAAACTTGGCCACACTTTAAAGAAGAACCTCGTAATCTCAAGCTTTCATTGGCAATGGATGGTGTCAATCCGTTTGGAGAGATGAGATATTTTTACTTGGTGTGGCCTATTTTTGTTATCAACAATAACATTCCTCCTTGGATGTCTATAAAGAGGGAGCACATAATGTTGGCAATGATTGTTCCAGGTATTTTTTTCATTTAATAGTCATCTAAATTAATTTATTATAAATAATCTATCAAAATGGTCATAATAATTATGTAATATTATTGTTCATTTAAGTAAGTACCAAATTAAAGATATGAATATATATATATTGAGCCCCTTATTGATGAGTTGATGGTGTTATAAAATGGGGTCACTATGTATGACATCTCTAGACCAATAGGACAAAGACAATTTCAATTACATGCAATGCTTGTATAGACAATACATGATACCCCTAGGCTAACACATTTTTGTGGTATGCTCTCTTCTTAACACCTCTTTTTTGGTATGTTATAGTGCTAGCACAAAATTAACATATTTAATCTAATTATACACGATCTTGTAGGTCTTCAGACAAAGGGAAAATTTGCATGTCCAATTTGTGGTCCAAAGATGAAATCTCGTCATTCAAAAACTTTAGGAAAGCAGGTGTTCGATGAGCATAGACACTTTCTCCATAGAAATCATAAGTACCGAATTACCGAAAAACATATTTTCAATGGGAAAGAAGAGACTACATCAAAGCCACGGAGAATGACACCTCGCCTATGAAAGTTGGAATACAATAAAATAAATCGTCGAGGTAATGTCATTCCATCTTATGGTTTTTGTTTGAAATTTATATTTTGATATTATATTTTGTTTACTGATGATGTAATTGATGCTCATGAAGGTCGTCAAGGCATTAATGACCAACTTCCAAAAGGACTAAAAATTTATCCTACATAATTTAGTAGGTTTTTGTACTACAAGAAACTCTCAATCGTGCATTTGTTTGATGCTATGCATATTGGAAAGAATGTAATAGAGACATTATAAAAAATATTGGATGGAAGGCGTGACAAAGATAAAATTGTCAAAATTTGTAGTGACATTGAAGAATCCAACCATGCAATGAAAAATGTCATTCGATCAAATAACAATGGAGACTAGATTGATATAAGTTCCCTTACTTAGTTATTGTCAGAGTAGCAAAGCAATGCTATAAAATAAGTCATAAAAAAAATACGATTTCCCACAGGATTTGTTGCGAACATAAACAATCTCATATCAAAGAAAAGTGAATTTGGGCCAGGGATGAAAACACACGATTGGCATACATTTATTAAGGTAATTCATGTTATTTTGTATTCACTATATATTTGTATACTGTATGTAGTTTTCATTGCATTATTTTATAAAATATTGATAAGATCATTTTATAATTCTTGTAGTACGTTCTACCTCTATCTCTCCCACACCACTTCAACAATAGTGTCAAACAAGTTATATATGATCTTGAAAAATACATGAGGTGGTTATCATCAAAAGAAATCAATAAAGAAGATATTAAATATTGGAAGAGAACAATTCCTCATCTTATGTGTGAAATGCAAAAGTGTCTACCTTCAACTTTTTTCAATGCACAAGAACACTACCTCATACATCAAGTTGAGGAGATTGAATTGTGTGGACCTATACAAACTAGGTCAATGTGGATGGTTGAGAGGCACTTGAAATTTTTGAAGGGCTTGGTTTGACAGGGAGCACATCCTGAGGGTTCTATGGTGGAGGGATATATGGTATACCAGACCATGGTTTACATTAGTGAATATTTTCTTAAGTTTGCAGCAAAGATCCATGTAGATCGTATTTGGGATCCCAACTCCATTAACAAATTCGAAAGGGAGTACTTGATGGGGAAAGATAGACTAACGAAAGTGAAAGGTAATTATAAGATATTATTGTAGGTAATTAATTCTTATAAATCTTTAATATAAGTTATTTGCAATTGGTCTATTTTTTTTATACAGTTGGTCGAGAGTGGGATGCAATACATTTGTATATTGCAAACAATCTTGATTGGATGATGGTATGGATTGAATGATGTCAACAAAATAGTTTCTCATTAACATGGGAAGGTGTTGCTTCATTGGTTAGAGAAGCTCATCGTAATGGAGATTCTAATGTTATGCCAATGGTACTTGATCTAGCATATGGTTTAAGAGGTAGAGAGGTGCGTAAAAATTTATTAATGATCATGACCCATATCTTTCATATCAACTCATGATGAAAATAATTTCCATGCGCTTGAAAAATTGCAGGTCAAGCACCACAAAGCTATGTACTATATTCATGGCCACAAATTTCACATAAAAAAGTTGGATGACATGAAGAAAACTTGTGATTCTGAGATAACTGCAGTCTTCGAGGTCACTAATATATCATCTAGAAATGACATACATCCTCAACAATCTCAAAATCGATACTATGGCATCTTGGATGATATACTTGAGTGCGACTTTAACTCCTTCAAATTAGTTATATTCGTCATCAAATGGTACAGACTACGATTGAATTAAAATGATCCTGATAGAACTATTATTCAACATGATAATGGATTTACAATGATTAATACAAGGTCGTTTGAGCCAGTTGGAGATGAGCCCTATGTTCTTCCAAGCCAATGTGAGAAAGTGTTTTACTTAGAGGTTCCACATAAACCGGGTTGGTCATTTGTTGTTAGACATGATCCAAGAGGAAGGTCGATAAAGTATAATATGGTGGAAGAAGAAGATATTGAAGATGATGAAGAAGAAGAAGAAGATGAAGAAGAAGAAGAAGATAGTGGTGGTGATGATGATGATGATGATGATGATCAATGACATGATTGAAATGTACAAGGTATTTGATTTAATTATTTATATGTATTTATATTGATTATTATATATATTTATATTGATTTATTGATTTCAATTCTAATGATTACATATTTATTGTGTTCAATTCTAATGATTACAGCATATGTGATTTATAATTACCAATGTATTGCTTATGATGCTCAATTAATTGTTATTGATACATGTATGTATTTTATTTGATTGTCACCCTTTCTAAAAACAGGCAATTGACTACACACATCGTCACCCCTTATGTTGATGATCTTGCATTCCATATATAAGGTAAAGGTAATTTTTTCATGTTTACGATCTTACATATTGTTCATGTTGTCTTCTATATAATTTGTAGCATACGTATCATGTAATTTTTAACTAACTTAAGATAAATGATTCACATATGCATTAGTGAAAATCCATTAGTTTAGTTACAACATATGTGATTTACAATTATCAATGTATTGCTTATGATGCTCAATTAATTACTAATGATACATGTATATATTTTGTTTGATTGTCACCCTTTCTGGAAACAAGCAATTGACTACACACATCGTCACCCCTTTTGTTGATGATCTTGCATTCCATATATAAGGTAAAGGTAATTTGTTCATGTTTATGATCTTGCATATTGTTCATGTTGTCTTCTATGTAATTTGTAGCATATGTATCATGTAATTTTTAGCTAACTTAAGAGAAATGATTCACATATGCATTAGTGAAACTCCCTTAATTTAGTTACAACATATGTGATTTACAATTACCAATGTATTTCTTATGATGCTCAATTAATTGTTGTTGATACATGTATATATTTTGTTTGATTGTCACCTTTTCTAGAAACAGGCAATTGTACACACATCGTCACCCCTTCTGTTGATGATCTTGCATTCCATATATAAGTTAAAGGTAATTTGTTCATGTTTACGATCTTGCATATTGTTCATGTTGTCTTCTACGTAATTTGTAGCATACGTATCATGTAATTTTTAGCTAACTTAAGATAAATGATTAATATATGCAAGAAATTTAACCCCTTTGATGAGGATCCTGCACAGTGACATGGATCAGCAGGTATAAGTCAATAAATAGACATAATTTTTTTATATTCTTCTTGTTTATCATTGAGCACGTATGTTGCTTGTGTGCTATGCTAAGAATATGACTTGTCTTCGTCACTTTTCTGATCCTGTTATATGATTCCTATTTTTTTTTGCCTTTCCTTCATTTTCAACTTACATTTTATATCTCCCACATATAGACAAAGAAGAACTGTATGGGTCACAACTCTATTCAAGACTTGATTATTCTATATATATTATTTAATTATTATCAAAATTCTATTTGAAACAGGGACATGACAATATCTCATTTGATGGATTGCAGGTCCCACCAAATAGGTACTTGTCAGATCTATCTTCCTCGAATGAGGGAGATGTGGGAATGGTAGATGAAAGTTTGACATGTAGTACAGCTAAAATAGGGAGATCAACTAGAGGTCAAAATATTAGAAGAAAATTCAATAAACGCATGTAATTTTTCTTTGCTCAAGGGGGGTCATGTTCTTATGATGATGAGACCAAAGGTGACATCAAGGTGCCCTTTCGGTACACACATCTTGAGAAAGAATGGGTACCCAATGAGCTACCTCCAATTAAAACTGATTTTTGTGTTAATGAAAGGATATATCACATAGCTCCATCCTCATTATATGGATTGGGCCTATTTTTTATGGATGGGATAAAGGTATGTTACAAAAAAGTTGTTGAATTGATGGAGTATGTCAGACCTTGTTACAATTACAATGATTGGATGCGGATTGTTCAATATAAAAAAACTATGTGTAGGTATGCACTATTAGCAAATTATATACAATGAAAAGAAAATGATCAAAGTAAAAGATTTGCTATGTACATTGATGGGAGACCAAAAGTAATAGGGAATATTGCAGGTTTTATAAATAGTACGTGACCTTCCTCAACTAATAAGCAACCCAATTGCATATTTGAGGCATGTGAGGGGAATTGTGTTTTTGTATGTGCGATAAATTCAATAAGTGCAGGGGAAGAAATGCTAATAGATTACCATTTAAATCGCATAGATACAAAAAAAGCTACTATCATGAGGGTGGTAAGTACTATATACCATTTAAACTAACCTCAAGTTTATGACTCTAATATACCATTTTATTAATAAGTTTTTTTTGCTAAGTCTATTGCTTTCAGTTCATTGAAGTTTTTATATTTAATCTTTGTCATAGGACGATATGGATCCCCCACATGAGAGAGATCGTGGGGATGCTCCTCCCACCCATTCTTCAGTAACGGTAAACCTTATTGTAATTGTACAAATTAGATAGTTGAAAAATGTTATATTATTATATTATTTTATTTAGGGTTTTGGAGTTATTCTGATAGTTTTATTGATATTCCTGTCATAAATTGATGTTCAGGATAGAGGAAAAGTACCTACAACAACAAAGGCAATAGCTATAGATACGGATGAGGATATCCTAGATATCCCTAATATAATAAATACGGTGAAGAAAAAACTAAAAAAAGCCAATGCAGAAATTATTAGCATTTTGGAAAATGCAAATCCAACCGAGGAGATGTTGAAGAGGATAGATGAATTGATAGCGCAAGAACGTCATTATGAAGTAAGCAGTAATGAATCTTTAGTTATAACAAAAGTTCAATAAAGATTTATATTTTATACTCTTTTATGTCGTGAACTAAAATATGTATGCGTTCTTGTTACAGGAATTTTTGTTTGCTCAAGTACCTGGTCATAGATATCGCAGTGAGGTCGGTACTAGCAGAGCTCCGGCCACCTTGGGTAAAATAATCCTTAAGTAACAAGTTACAAGGAATTTTTTCTTTGGAACATTCAAAAACTTCATTGGACTTACTGATTAGAAGTGTATGTTTTTCATTTGGCTTACTAATACTGTAGATACATCTATAGGAAAAAGTACAGTTACAACTAATTCAAAATTTCTAAGAAAATTTTTGCTCAACATGTATTGAAAGCTACTCTTACTTTTATTATTTCAGAATGTCTTTGCTAACAATGTATTGTTCGGGTCATCAAGTGTAGGAGACTCCTCCTAGAAGGTTGATCGGCATCCATCTGATATTTTTGAGTGCAATGTCGGTAACAAGGGGCATGCAAACATCGACACCTTCATGGTCTATGCTTGGTAAATCCTTATTTTTCTATATTTGGTTTTGTGTTAATTATGATTTGATAATTTATACTTTAATCTTGGGTGTATCTCATAGTGGATTAATTTTGTGGAGTAGGAGATACACCGGCGTCATCTGCTATGCCAGATACAGATCAAAGTACCTATATTGGTGATAATTCACCATCATTTCCTAGATCTACCCATGTTTCTAGCACATGAGTTATGCAGACGTCATTGTTGATTGACAATAAAGAATTGATGCCTTTAAAATGTCTTAAGCTTCCAGGTACTTTAAAATTATTATTATTTATATTGTAATATTCATTTACCTATTCATAACAAGTTTTGGATTGATGATCCCATGACATTTTTGCAGAAAACAATTCTTTTTATAAGATGCTTTATGATTTCACATTGAAGATATTCGAGCCCACCATACGTACAAGGTGGAACATCATAAGTGAACTAACCCTATCCCACTATTTTTATTTCATATCATTAATTGGTATAATATTTTTCCTTCCATTCAGGTCTTTTCTTTTACTATATTCAAGGTACACAACTTTAGTTAATTTTTCTATCTAACAGTTTTGTGTTTTTTCTTAAAAGGTGGAATTTGCAAGAAAAAAAATTAAAAGATCATCTCATAAAAGATTTAGAGCGTGAGTTTGGTAGTAACATTTTTGAAGAGAAGAAAATTTTAGAAAAATCTACCAAACATCTTAAGACTGTGAGGGACTCATATAGGAGTCTCGTCCAGAACTCAAAGTACGAGTGTCCTCCCTTTATTTCAGTGAGGGATTGGAATGAGTTCATTTTGGATGAAAAGGAGAAAGGGGATGCTCAAAGAGGAATTACACCAGCAAATGAGAGAAGAAGGTATGCAATAGTATTAACTACTGGTAGAATGTAATAATGCACTAATTAGTGATCTTTATATCTATATCATCTAATATATTTCAAACTTTTCATAGGTTGCAAGATAAATCAAAGGCAACAAAGGCCAGACTGCAAAAGATCGGGCAGCACAAACTTGGCTCTGGTGGATATTCAAAAATTAAAGCATGAATTGTAAGTAGTAGTAAATGAATTCCAGATCAAAATTATTTATAAAATGCAAATAATTTTGTTTAATCAAAAAATGCAAGGCTCGGGATTTAATTTAGAGGCCATGGTAGAACACAAAAAAATTGCCTTCAAGGAAGGCTATTAAGTCGTGGCTGAACGCCTACGCCAACCTTTCACTGGCCCAACCCAAGAGTCTCTTGCATCGGTTGAACAGGTAAATATGCCAAAAGAAAAATATTTGAAATTGAATACTTGAGCAACAATCTATTTGATGTTAATTTCAAACATAAATTGACTATTTTTGTTTTTAAAAAGCAAATAATAATAATAATGCACATGACATTGCAATGCAGCCTCATAATCCTAACACGAAACCTACGCCCCATGATGAAGGTGATGAAATACAACTGATTGAATACTTGAATGACTTGAAGATCAATGATGAGAGATCGTCGAGTTACTGAAATGATATGTAAGATAATTAAATCAGTCATTATGTTGTCATTTATGTCAACTAGTTTTGACAGTACTTATCATGTTAGTTACAAACATCTAAACATATGTAAAAAGAGAGAAAAAGATGAAGAACTGAGATATCTACATGGAGAAAGATGGACATGATAGATGAGGATAAGGAATACTTTGGGTAACTTATTGATGAGTCTATGATCTCATATTGTTGACTTGATTATGTTGCATTAATCTATTATGAAGAAGGAAGCAAAATTGTACAAGGCAATGTGGTTGGTAAATGAAGACTTCAGTATACACTGAGCCAGTGTAGTATATACCAAGTGACAGTATTAACCGAGCTTGTATTCACCGATGCATTTCTTTGTTAACCGATTATGGATGAAAGTATTAAATGCTTAGTTTATCCAACAGAAAATGATGAGCTGTAAATTGTTATGATTTCGAGATTGAGGATAAAGTTTGTTATGAGATCCACAGCTGAAAAAATTCAAAGAAGAGCTAAAGGATGGAATTGAAACGTGTTATTGACACAACTATCGAGGAAGGTTTAAGAGGAAAAATCAACGAAGAAGGATAAGCGGAAAAATCTGATGGTTGAGATGAAAATGGTTTATCTGTCTATATAAGAGATATGAGTTTCATTGTTGAAACTATGCCAGAAGAATGAAGACTGCAGAGATTTCACATGAATACAGTTTCATGTATGCCTGATCAGACTGGTTGAAGGAGAACCGAACTCCAGAATAGTATCGAGCATCAGAGAGTTATTACCGAGTGAAAGTAAGTTGAGGAAGTGAATTGAAATATTGATCAGAAGATTTGTATGGGCTTAGAATAGATCTGAACATCTGAAAATTAAGTTGTATTGTAATCAGATCAACTAATGTTTCAGTTAACCATTGATACAAAAAATATCCTAACCGAGTGGACTTAACTGTCTTATGTTATGCCCCTATGTCATTCAAGGAATGTACATTGTTATCTTATTGACCCCATAGTGAATGTTGGTTGAAAGTTAACTGTTAGTCTTAAATCCTCTAACAATATCACACCTAACAGTGTGTTTGTAACCTTTAACAGGGTTGACTCTTCACCGAGCTCACTTCAGAAGAGTGAAAATTGATTTGGGTTACTGGTCTCAGGTGGTTTTTCCCTTAGCAAGGTTTCCACGTTATATCATTGTGTTATTTGTTTCTTTGATGATTGTTTTATCGTCATACTTTACATACTCCATATTTGATTTGGTTGGTTGGTAATCACAGTGAGTTAATTAACTGATAATCAGTAAAAGGCACATACAGTTTAATAGTTTATGTTACCAAGCTACAAAATTTATTGAAATTGTTTTGAGTGTTACATCTTTGTATTTGGGACTGTAGGATAACTGATCTAATTGATTCACCCCCCCTCTCAGTTATTCTAACAATTGGTATCAGAGCATTGGTTTCTTGGAATAGAGTTTTAAGGACTTCAGCAAAAAGATTACAAGATGTGTAAGCCGGAAGTGTCAAAGCTGAATAAGGAAAACTTTACTATATGGCAAAGCCAGATGAAACTTCACATATCTGGAATTGGTGATTCTTCTATAACCTTATTGAAAAATGGCTACATACAACTGCCCAATGGACTTTTAACTCTTGATCAGTTGAGAGACCGACATGAACATAACATTACTATGATAGAGATTGTTGCTGCTCTATCTGATGCTGAATTTGAGGATGTCAAAACTTGCACTACTGCAAAGCAAATGTGGGATAAACTTGCTCAAGTCTATGGTGGTGATGCAAATGTGAAGAGAGCCAAAGCTGAAAGCTTAAGAGGCAAATTTGATGATATGAAAATGAAAGAAGGAGAAAAAATTACACAATATACAAACCAAATCAAAGAGGTAGTCAATGCTATGCGAGGATCTGGTGGTGTCATTGATGAAGATACAGTGGTAAGTAAGATTCTAAGAACCTTGTTGCCTGCATATGCAATCAGAATATCTACTATACATGAAATGAGGTCTGCACCTGGTAGCAATCTTACTCTTGATAGTCTGATTGGTAAGTTAACAACCTTTGAGTTGAACAATTCTGATAATAGTGTTGTACTATCTATTGAGTTTGCTTTTATGTCTTTTCTGAAGATCGGTAAATCTAGCAGTAGACATGATTTAAGGAATAACAGTGATAGTAATACTGATGATGAGCTTGATGAACTTGAAGCTCTTATGACCTGGACACTGCCTAAAGGTAAAGGTAGATATAAGGGAAAGTTACCTTTAGCTTGTTTTAATTGTAAAGAAGTTGGCCATATTGCTGCTAGATGTCCCAATAGGAAAGAGGAAGATAAAACCCAAGACCAATCTGCTGATGGAAGCTATGGAAGAAGAAACAATAGAGGTTACTGACACTACAACAGAAATAACTGAGATCACAAAGATCAAATCTGCAGAGGAGTGTCTGCATTTGTAATGTTGTTATGTAACATAGTGATTGAACATATTAAATGTCAAGCTAGGAAGAGCTTACCGAGCTACAACATTTACTTACATAGTTGTAGAATACATGTTTGGTATGTGTATGACATATTTTCATTTTGCTTGTGTTGCCATCAATGCCAAAGGGAGAGATTGATGAACTACAACTGATTGAATACCTGAATGACTTGAAGATCAGTGATGAGAGATCACTGAGTTACTAAAATGATATGTAAGATAATTAAATCAGTCATTATGTTGTCATTGATGTCAAATAGTTTTGACAGTACTTATCATGTTAGTTAGAAACATCTAAACATCTGTAGAAAGAGAGAAAAAGATGAAGAACTGAGATATCTACATGGAGAAAGATGGATATGACAGATGAGGATAAGGAATACTTTGGGTAACTTATTGATGAGTCTATGATCTCATATTGTTAACTTGATTATGTTGCATTAATCTATTATGAAGAAGGAAGAAAAATTGTACAAGGCAATGTGGTCAATAAATGAAGACTTCAGTATACACTGAGCCAATGTAGTATATACCGAGCGACAGTATTAACCTAGCTTGTATTCACCGATGCATTTCTTTGTTAACCGAGTATGGATGAAAGTATTAAATGCTTAGTTTAGCCGACAGAAAATGATGAGCTGGAAATTGTTATGATTTTGAGATTGAGGATAAAGTTTGTTATGAGATCCACGGCTGACAAAATTCAGAGAAGATCTAAAGGATGGAATTGAAATGTGTTATTGACACAATTGTCGAGGAAGGTTTAAGAGGCAAAATCAACGAAGAAGGATAAGTGAAAATTATTTTGGGTTACCGGTCCCAGGTGGTTTTTCCCTTAGCAGGGTTTCCACGTTAAATCATTGTGTTATGTGTTTCTGTGACGATTGTTTTATTGTGATACTTTACATACTGCATATTTGATTTGGTTGGTAATCACAGTGAGTTAATTAACTGGTAATCGGTAAAAGGCATAGACAGTTTAATAGTTTATGTTACCGAGCTGCATAATTTATTGAAATTGTTTTGAGTGTTACATCTTTGTATTTGGGACTGTAGGATAACTGATCTAACCGATTCATCCCCCTCTCAGTTATTCTAACAGAAGGCCCTGATGTGCATCGTAGTGTCGATGGAGGTGTTCATTTGCTATTGAAAATTAATTATGTAATTATTAATACAATTTAACATCTTAAATTGAAATTGGTGTAACCTTTTTGTGTATATTTTAGAGCCTACAAAACGTCATGCTGAACAAGTGGAGGATGTTTAGAGTGATCACCATGTAGATGATGTGGCACATTCGGGTAAAGAAAATCTATGTTTTGTTCTTTTAAATTTTTGTTTTGATTTATAGTTTTTTTAATTAATGAAATACTTGTAACACTAATATAAAATGGTGTGAATTTAATCCATGACATAGTTGTTATTGCAGCGGACCCCCCTTTGGCGTAGCAACCTCCTGTTCCTGAACAGATGAGGAGGAGACATGTGCTGAGATTAGAACCACTAGAGGAGAGGAATGACGAGGATATTGATGCTCCGCTTCGCCGTTACCTTAGAAAAATGAGCAAGAAACCAAAAAAGAAATGATTATAATTAACATTTTTTGCTAATGAAAGAACGTTGTCTTAATGGATGTAATTTTGTACTAGTAAATGTTGATGAATGATGTGTTAATGAATTATTCATGAATCTTGTGTGTTAATGAATTTTATGTGTTAATGAATGTTATGTGATTATAATGATTGAATGTTATATTTCAAAAATGGATGAATGAATGAATGAATGTTATTAGATGTTAATGGGGAATTTAGATTGATGTTAGGGGGGAGAGGGGCCAAATGAGCTTCCACATTCATGTGGTTGGCCTTGTTAAGTAGAGAATATTAAACTATTCTCGAAACCAAGTGAAGCTCAAACTAAACCAATGACGTAGATTCAATGGTCAAAAACACCTACTTATTCCATATTATTTCTCATTCACTTTAAGAAATATTTTACTTCTTAAACATGTTCATCAACCAATCTGCATCACCATGTTCATCAAATTAGATTTATAGATAAGAGAGTGAGAACTGAAAAGTAAAGCTCGATAGAAAATCTCAAATATACGTCTAACAAAGAATCACATTTTATAAATTCTATGGCTCACTAAGGTTGATAGGACAGTGGATGGGTAGAATTATATTAGAGATGGTGGAATTGATGTTATTAATATCAAAATATGTTAGATCCACCTTGGGTAGATCCTAGGAATAATTCTGTCAAGTTTTGCACAACATTGCTAAATGTTGTCAGCAACATTTGTTGCAAAAGTTGCTAAATGAAAACTACTCTCCACCTATTCATGTAATCATCAAACCCTTGTTCCTAGGGTCATTTATCTAGGGCCTATGCAAAATCAACTTCATAATCATCTCCATCATCCAATGCAACTATTCTTAATGGAAAATGCTTCCCGAGTGACTGGTGTCAAACTGGCTCTCCTTCACTCAAGAAATTCCACCATTATGTGGTCTTCAACATCAATACTCATTATCCCTGCATAGGAAAATTATAATACAAGTATAATATACATCTTTTAAACCTCTCCCACCAATCACAGTGGCCACAGGGGTGGGAGAGTTACATCAACTTAAAGGATTTCAACCCAGCAATGCTGACTGTACCCAAAAATTAGTCACAGACCCAAATACCAGTCAATCTCTCTGTCTCAAGAACAATCCAAACACGATATAGTTGCTTAAACATGTAAATAAAACACTAGTCTGTGATTCTACATTATCATCCCATCAAGATCACATTTTAAATGAACATGAGAATTCACTATTAAATGAAGCTGAAGAGGAAACTAGGGACGCTGCCAACAACTATGGGATTCGTCATTCTAAGCAATGACATGTTCTGTTTCTTTATTTCCATTTCATCTTTTCGTGCATATGTTTACTTTTGTATTAGTCCATAAAAGTTGTCATTTTATTACTTTTGTAATTTTGAGTTTGGTATCTAAAAGCTAACGTGAATTTTAGTGCATCTACATCAACCTTGGTATTTTTTATGTAAAACTCAAATTTGATATATTCTCTTTTACTCCACTTTGGCCTCTTATCACCTTGATTCATTTCAATGCTCTTTTGTTTCTTTTAAGATGAGGTTTGTGGTGAGTAAATCTACTGGTTTGTCAAGTGACAAAGGCAAGGAAGAGTAAAATGAGCTTACAATGGAGTTGGGTTTCCTAATTTTTTTAATTAAATTAATCTACACTTATCACTGCCAAGTCAAGCTGTCCATTGGCTTTGAGTGGGGAGATCCATCTTCTATTTGAATACTTGACTCAATATCTAGAATTCATTTCAAGTTTGAGTGTCATGAAATCATCAACCCATGTGAATATTAAGTAGTTTAAAGTTAGTTGTCGACATTTGGAAAAGAGATAGGCATAAAAAAATCCTCTTTGTGATATTTGTAGATGAGTACCATTAAGAAACATATCTTTGGCATCATGTTGAATTTTTTGGTGTTATTTGATTAGTTTGGTCTACCTTCTTTTGGTACTCATATATTCTAATTCACCCTTCAATCTATAGAAATTTATATTTTATTTGACATTGAGATTTTTAGCAAATGGCTTTTATTTTAGGAATTATTTCGATAGATTGAAGGCCTTGGATCTAACCAAATTCATTCAAATATTGCAATTACCATTATTAGTTGACCATTATAGAACTGACATTATCATTATAAAATCATTGCAATTTACATTATAGGAATTTGGGGTAATAGTCCTAGCATTCAGAATACAAAAAAAATGGACATTACCATTTTCACTACAATATTTATGACATAAGTATAAATGATGAGCAAGTTATTAAAAAAAAACAAATCTCTTACAAATTAATTGACAGATTTTAGAAATTAATCCAAATCTCTATTTTTTACCACTGTTGTTTGTATTCTTTGGTGCACGTCCCATTTATATCCCCTTCCTTTGAAGGGCTACCACCTTTGGACGTCACAATATATTATTTTTTTAAAAAAAAACTGAATATGTTGTTGATTTTTTGACCAACAAAGACTATACAATTCGACGAGAATGCTATAGTCTCAACATAAAATCCTATCAATATTTCAACAAAACGACCTTCATTTTCAACGCCAATGCTATACTGTCGACGTATTTATCGATCGATTTTTCAACCATATGTGGTCGAAAATGCAAAAAAATATGTCGGCTATTTACACCAACTATATGATTATTTCGACCAACATTGGTCAAATGCGATGAAAAATATGTTAGTCATTCTTCACAATTGAAGTGATTATTTCGACATCAGATTTGTCAATAGTTCGACAACTAGAAGGGTCGAATATTCTTTGTTGTCGAATTAGTGACAAAGAAAGTTTGACAACAATAATGGTTGTTTGGTCCACCAATGTGCATCGAAAAATTGACTAATCCGCATCAAAAATTAGGTTAAAATTTACTAGTGTCAGGGTGGCCAATGATGTCATCACCGACAAAGAAGATGGCTCTACCGATGGAGTATGAGGTGGAACCAACATAGGCACTGGTGGCTTAGTCACGAGCGGCCTTTCTCTTTTTTCCCTACAAGAAGCTAGAGGAACATGTGGTGCTCTCCAAGGCTGAGGAGTAGGTGCAAGAGGGGATTATGCTATCTTGTGAGACCTCTTACCCTGGTCATAGATGGCAGGATGAGGTATGTTTGGGATAATGGGGGGAGACGGATGCACCTTGGGCTTTTGTAGCATGGGTGCCTTTATTTTATCCACATTAAATGTAGATGTAGGAATGGAAGACATCGTGAGAGGTGTGACCCTAGGTGGGTGAGGGGTTTCCCATGGGCCACATGCTTGTCCTAAGCCCCCAATGAAGGAGCGGAAGACAAAGCATGTTGAGCCTCACAAGAAGGTTGAGTGGAGGAAGGTGCTACAAACCTTAAACTCATTTCCCTGACTTTATATACTTGCTATGAAAGGAATGTGACATCTTGCTAGTGATGTGAGGGCCCTATCAAAGTGGACCAAAAATGATTAAGACTAAAGCCCCCATGAGACACCAAGGGACGATATCCAGTATCTTGGACGATGTGGATAGTCCCCTCGTGGGGAAACTTTATGCACTTGTGGGCAACTAAGGGTACGGCTCCCATAGATGTCAACCAAGGGACCTAGTTTGACCCTGAAAAGATCTGACTCTGAGATCACCACAAATGTTGAGAACATCAATTTGGGTCCCACCTGGATCCTCAAGGTGGTTGATCCCAAAGAGGGGAGGGAGAGCCCGTCATGTGTTCTTAAGGTGGCCGAATAATTGTCACATTTGCCCCTATTTAAGCGATTTATGAAGAGGAGGACCTCCGTAATGACGTTGACTTGACATGTAGGATCTACCAAGATGCCCCTAACGGAGACATTGTTGATAAAAGTCAGGACGTAAAGAGGAGAAGGCTCTCCATTATATGGTTCGTCCAGAGGGGTGAATGAAATGGTTGTTTCAAGAACCCTCCGAGCAAGCAGGGAAATTAATTGGAGTGATAGTCACCATTCCTATGATAGAGCTCTCATGAAGCTCTGAAAGGCTACTACTTCACGTCTGGCTCACCAAAATGTGGAGAAGAAAAAATCACACCGAGCTAGAGATTGGTTCAGGTCTCAAGGGATGAACCCTTCCCTTGTGCCACCTCACTTACGCTAGCATGCAAAGCTAGGGAGATCAATCATGGATATTGTACGAAGTTTACTTGGTTGCTTCTAAGTGTTTAAATGTGAGTGTTTAATCAAGATCAATTACCAAATTCAAATAAACGATTTAACTAAAGTAAATGAATTGATAAAAATGTTTAGATTATTGAAAATGAACAAGCTAACTATGAAGGACATATATTGAATCATGTGAGTTCACTGCCTCAGACAAAAGCGTGAGTCTAGGACTACAGTGTAGAGACAGAACACCAGCACGAAGCGTTTGTGTCTCGTACAGACAGGGTATGGGGGACAATGACAGAATGTGAAATAAAATAACATAATGATAGCCTGATATGTAAAATAGAAAAGACGAAGTAACAAAGTAATGTATATGCTATGACGCAATGAAAGTAACAAGGAAAAGGTCAAAGAGGACCTGATTCGACAATTGATGAAGTAATACGGTGGATTTGTCTCTCCAAGTGACCTCCTCACACAGAAACAAGGAAAATTGTTGGGTCGTTGTTTGGAGACCTACATCAGTCAGATCCCTTCTTTATGATGTTTCCACCTCCATAGTAGTCGAATAGACACGATAAGTGGTGATAGATAAACGATTATGGAAATGATAAATACAATAACAATAAGAGAGATAGATAAAGATAAACAAGATGCTAATCAAGAGCTCAATAAGTGGAGTAAAGAGACTCCCCTCAACGAGACAAGTGCCCAATGAAGGTGATAGAGCCAATGTGAGTGCGATGGCAAGAGCTTGAAGGCTTGGAATGGGTGTGAACTTGAAAACCTGCAAGTAATTGTCTATGGAATGTGTCCAAGAAGATCAAGATAGAGATGATGTAAAACCAAGACGCATCCAAGAGAGATTCAAGAAGTGCCTTAGAGGATTCAAGAAGACCAATGAATGCAAAAGGAGGCCATATATTGCATGCAAGCCGAATCTCGCGCAAACGAGCCCATCATTTTGGGTGTTACAAACATAGGTTGGCAATTTGTAACGCTCCAATGACAACATGGGCATCTGCAGATTCACGAATGCTAGCACACCGCACAGACATCTCCGCGACGTGCACGCATCGTGAGTCGTATAGGCTGCGTGGCTAGGATTTCAAAATGGTTGATGAGTTGACTAGAGCGATAGATGACAGGGATTATGTGGAATTTGAGTCTTGGGCTAAGGTAGGGGTGATGCAAAATGGTTATTTACACAAGGGTGTAAAATTTAAGCCATTACAATGTCCACTTGGTTGAATCCATTTTTCCACTTGGTTAGAGCTTTACATTACTATAACAAGAAAAATATATCACCCTAGCTTTTCAATCAAGATGAATTCCCCACTTTATGATTATGATCATTTTTATGTTTGACAAATGCTACTTATTGTAAATTGTGTCCTCTCTATATGCAAGATTCTCTAGATGGACCACTCATGGCAATACACAATCAACATTCATGATCTGTATATTTTAAACAAATTTGATCCACCCCAATTTGAGTCTACAAGTGTTGAAGTGTTCTAGATCATTTTCGCACCTACAATTTGAACCTCAAACTTACAATTAGTCCTCCATTTCCACTAAGCACTAAGAATTGACTAAAATGTAAATATTTCAAATTGCTCTCTCAAGTGGTTTATTTAAAGACGCACCCTAATTCAAAAAGAACCATCCATCTAGTGTACTAAATGTAAAGAGAACCCCTAGTTCCCATCATAGAAGCATATCACTTATTGTTCTCAATCTTCATTTATCATCATTGAATCGACTTGCACAAAGGGCTTATTGAGGACATGACCCTCACAATTCAACAAATTTTCTAGAAATCTTCCTAAAAATCCTTTCTTCCTAAATGATTCATAGACGATGCACAATGGTAAACAAGTTTTTCTTTTTTGATCAGTGAAGTGCAAGGATTTTTAGCCTGGCCCTTGCTCCAAGTGAGGCCACAAACAAGAGACCTCGTCCTTGGCATTAACACTTGGCCAACCTACAGGCATTAACGCATGGTCATCTTGCTCATCCTCCTCCTCTTCACTCCTCTCCTCCGTCTCATTCACTTCCTCCTCATCCTTTTGTTCCGCCTCATCCTTCTTCTACACATCCTTCCTCCATTTCTTCACCACCAACATCACATGCAGATTGATGGTTTTGCATTGGCATGAACACTGTGTGTGCCGAACAAGGATTTGAATTTTGGTTGCACCATTAACAATGCAACCTCTTAACCATCATACTACATGATGAACACCCATTGGCAAACAAGTTTTAGATAGAAAATTAAGGTAAATCATATCTACGCATTACAATTCAAATACTGTGCATGAGATTCAAGTACCTATTCGTAGAGATCACCTTAATACTTATGGAGCTAAACCCAAGAGTTTCATAATTAGATTTCAAAGTTATCAATAATTTTCTAACAAACCTTTAGTTTTAAATATTATGGCTAATAAATATACATCTATATAATATAATATTCATTAATTTAATATTAGATACCTTAAATATAATTTCATATATTTATACATTAATTACAACATTTATTTCAATTATTTGATATCAATTCCAACTCATTATCTAGATTGATAACGTTGTAAGGGTGATTGTTTTCCTTTTTACACTCTGATGCTGTGAAACATTTTGAACCAGTTTAGTTTGTAGAGGACCAACTTTAATTATGATAGAAGCGAAAAATATAGAAAGCTTAGAAGAATACGTTCTATAACTTAAAATCATTTTATCTTAACACGTGGAAACTAAATATGGATGAATTAAACTTATAAGCCTTAACTATCTAGTTTTAATAGTCAAACAATAGATAATATATGTTTCATAAATAGATACATAATTTTTTAAATCAAAATTATATAGAATAATTTTGACCTATTTAAATCAACATTACTGTATAGCTAAATGTTTTGAAAAGTTTTACGATATGAGCAATGTTGACCATTAAGGAAGGTGGCCATCCAAGTCAAAGATTCAAGCGCATGGCTAAGAGCGAATTGGCCCATTAAGATACGTGAATGATATTTATTTATATCATAGCAAAATTGTTTTAAACTAAGAAACATTTAATAGTTGAAAAAAGAAAGAATTGAATGATGCCAACGTACATGCAAAACCAATTTTATTGTAGTGCATTGTATGCTTCACTCTCTTCCCAAAGACAGAAGGAATGAGCATCATTTAACACCCGAATGGCATGGGCTTGTTCTTCGTGTAAAATGAAATATTTGAAGCATTGAAGGGGATTACAGGTGAAAAAATTTCTGTGCATTGTGCAAATCTAGTTCATCTTACTTAGATTTGAAAACTGTTCTTATTACACCAAATTCTGACAAGACTAATTTTTACTGCAAAACTATTTGGAAAGCGAGGGAAGCAATTAAGCTTTCAATATAACAGGATGAAGATGACATCTAATTTGGCATCTCTTTCAATGATCATTTGCATAATTTACCACTCAATATTTGTTTCCATTAGATGAAGTCTTATTGCTTAAGACCCTGAGATTTTATAGCAAGGACATAAATGAAATTAAAGATTTTTTTCCCAAAACCTCTTAAAACTGATTTCATGCTTACCACCCTGTGCTAAGTTTAACCTTAACTCTATAGAGCTTGTGTTTGATACCCAAAATTTAGGGTTAATCTCCAAATAATTGGAGAGATTGGAAGAAGAAAAATGGCTTCCACCAAGAATTATAAATCTAGAAAGGCTTTTCTATGATTCTCTCTCATGCCTTTCCTTTAGCAGAAGATTCATTCTAAAACTTGCAATCTTTGCCAAAGATGTGGAATGTCTAAAGAATTTGGACAGTTTATGTCCATTTTCAATATTCAGTTGTCTACCAAGGCTATTCTCGTGAGCCTGCACTGCAACTAGACCATACTTGCCCATGTGACGTGGTTGTTATAGGCTCGAATTGTTCCAACACATCATTTGGACTTGCCCCAATGCAAGATGCGTAAGCTTTTTCATGTCCATTTCAAGCCACAGTGCATTGTCCATTATGGTATATTGGTAGAATGCACATTATACATTAACTTCTGGAAAAATCATGAAATCATTAGACATACTCTTATAGAGAGATATTTAATTCACATCGAGAGCTCATGACTTAGTAGAACGTTGGTATGGTGCTAGCTTACACCACAACCCACAAAACATTTGAATTCTCTGAGTACCTGATCCAAACATTGGTGAAACCATTCCGCATGCAGTTTCCCTGTTTGAATTTACTTCACCTTGGTTAAAGTCCTCAGAAAATGCTAAATCTGATGCCTTTGATGTTGTCCTTAATAAACTTAAATGATCTGTGTGATCAGAAATGGCCTTCACGATTCTCTATCTACTTCCAGCACAGTTGTTGCTCGTGCAAGATCTTATTGATCATTTCATATTCTGTATCTTAGCTTATTTGGTGCAGTTATTATCCTCGGTTAAAGAACTTGTGTCTGTGTTACATAGAGAATCCAGTCATGCTTACGTTTTGCTGATGGGTCAAGTTTTCAACCACCCAGAATTTATATTTTATTTTATAAGCCATTTTCCATCCATGTCTGCTAGCCCTGCTCCTCATTCCCTTCTCCTATTACCCAGATCCCTTGACTCCCCTCCCTAAAGGAACGATCTGCAATCTAGTACTGCATGTTTTATGGGTCTGGCTATAACATTGTAGTAGTAATTTAAAAGTTGGTTTTTCCAAAACAAAATAGTTACTTGGTACCACCACCATTCCCTCAACAGGGTACCTTCAAATTAAAGCTGAAAACGATATTCTTGCAACAATGTGACCAGCTCCTCAAAGCACCCTAGATAACCCTAGGAGTGTGATTTCATGTACACAATTTTCAGTATAAAAGTATTAAAGGTCAGTCCACACATATCATGCTTCATAAAAAATAAAATAAAAAACAATACAAATTAATTTAGAATAGTGCAAAAGAGCATGAGCTTTTGGGTATACAATTAATTTTGGAAATAACTTACCTTCTCATGGAGTTGATTAGTCACATTCAATAAATAAATGTATAATTTTGCATCACAAACTTACAAGAAAATGATTTCTGATACCAAAAATTCTTTCTAGGCACTGGAAATGTGCATCTCCTCAGAATTGCAGCCAGTACTTCACGTTAGATCATATTCCTTGAAGCAAGGGATCTGGCTACATTTTTCCATGCATACTACATCAAGAGGAAGTTTGGATACTCTCCTCAAAGGGTCCATTTTACCCTTCAACTGTAATATTCGTGCCTCAAGTATTGAAACAGTGAAGTTCAAAATTCTTTTAATCCTCATCCCGACTTCCACATTAATGAAAGAAAGAAGTCAAGCATTCAGGATTCTTGTCTCTCCAAATGAGAATAGAGAGGAAATGGAAATTGAAGTTAGTTATAAAAATTTAAAGAATCAAGATTAACTGATTCATATTGGTCTGCCTTTCATAACATATTTATGAAAATTTAAAACACATAATTACAAATCAATTTGCAGAGAGATACAGCAATCCAAACCTTGGCTGCTATGGCCAGCTTTGGAAAGTAGAATACATTGAGATTTTCATTTTTTTACAAAGCCTGCAAGATTAAGATAAGCAACACACAGGTCACCTGATTTGGCCATTTCAGACCTAAATGTGAGCAATGAGCAAGTGTGCTACTCCGACATGAAATCTCATGCTGTTGTGCCAGATGCGACACAAGATGATTGAATACAAATATTGTAACTCTGCAAATTGGCACTGCACTTTAGTTTTCACACCAAAAATAAGCCCCACAGAGAAGTTACCAGTTCCTGTAGCTACATGAAGCAGGAAAGAACTTCATCCTTTGTAACAATAATGACCAAGCAAGTTTGCAGTTGAGTCAACATCACAGCCTAGTTGTCAGAATCCCTTTTCAGTATTTCTGCTTCTCGGGCAATTTGAATATCAGATGGCCAGAACCTCTGTGTCATAGCTTTCACTACAAAGCGAGGCAGTAATGCTAAACATGTTATAAGAAGAATATTTAACCAATATGGCACTGACATGGCCAGTCGGAAGATTGTCCTGTAAAATGCATATTTCAATTAGCAGTTGCCTTTCATCATAGGACTACAAACAAAACTAGAACAACACTATTCCAATGGCATACACATTCTTGCCATTCTCCAAAATAATAATACAAATTTAACAGAACGACATGGATCAAGAAGATTATATGAAAACTTTCTTACCAGTAGTTAGGAAATACAGGAATTGAATCCAAAATGACAAGGCAAGCATATGTAACAACAATTGAGCCCCATGTTGCAGCATGAGTAAAAATCGCCCAACATTGAATGTCCATCGCCAAATGAACATTGACTAGAACAACCACACTAATTGTCCACAAACTACCGATGCTCCAGATGTCAATTGTACTTTGTTTGTATGATAAAAGTGGTACATAGAAAAGAACAAGACTTTGCCACAATGTATCAGTCATTGTGAGCCAGAAGAGCTTCGGGTTATAACTTTCCTGTCTGTGCCCAGCCCCATAAAGTTTTGGATAGCGAAGTAGAGTTTTTTGATCCAAATCTTTATCCAATATACCTGCCACGATTGTTGGCAAAGAAGTATAGATGACAGAATAGAATACACTGCTCCAGTCAGTTAAGGAAGATGTTGTAGAATAGGCTGTGTACAATATATACCTGCATAATTCAATAGAGTATATCATTTAGTAGAATATCACTATCAACCAAATTAGCTACTAGAAATCCCAAATATACTTCTGATCTTTACAATATTTAGTTATTAAAATGTGTAGTGCTGGAAACATTTATGATGTTTGAGTCTATTACAACTAAAGATTAGGTTTCCAATTTCTCTTAAAAAACTCTCATCCTATCAGTCATTATGATTCTAATTTGTATGATATTCAATTCTTTGCCAAAAGAAAAAATGAATTAAAAATGTTCCCTTGTGCTGACGTGAGTTAAGTTCTCTTCTCTTCCTCATTGCCTCTCACTCTTGCAAAGGCTTACTCTCAACCACCAGCAGAGCATTGAACATGCAATCAGTGATGGTAGAAAAAAAAAGTGAGAAGTAGAGGAGATGGAAAAGAACAGGACACAAATTCAGAATAGTTTGAAACTAGATGGCTGTAACACACTGTAAGCTGCCAGCATGTAAGGATATAGGCAAGGAATCAAATTTGACAGCAACTCCAAGTACAATATTCTAGAAAGTGTTCCCAAGATTCAAGAAGGAAATAAAAGAAATGCAAGGGATGGTGTAAATCTGTGAGAAGATTACAAGAGTAGATGGTAGCAAAAAAATTATCGACTTCTAGTACTTCTATAACCAATGACCTATATAATGAAACAACCCAAAGCATGCATATATTACCAATGTCCACATATATGGCCACTGTCCCCTTTATATATTTCTTCTGTCCTGATTTAGAGGGCTTTTATGTGAATTAGTATTAGTGTCTATTAGATCCATTTACAGATGTTTAATTATCATCATCATGTCCAACATTGAAGAACCTTAGAACACATAAATCAATTGAAATGCATTGTTAAGAGATTGAACGATGAGCACAACAGTTGGAAAAGATGCCGCAATATGGTGTCAACATTTCCTTACACCCTATCTGCTTCTTTCTCTGCTTTCTCTTGGACTATGCATTTGAATCGATTAACAGAAACTCCAACCCATCTAACTACCTTCTAATTAAAGCTTTGACCAATTTAATCAAATTAGAACTTTACAGATTATGGACTAACATTTAAGTAATCATACTATAGACTTCCAGATCTAAACTCCACCTTGCAAAATAATACTAAAGCAGCTTTATGAACATTGCAAGCTTTGGATTGCAAAGTTTAGAGAAGCATAAAATTGAAGCTATGTATGCATTGCTTTCCTTTCAACTTGACAAGCTTTTCTGTTGTGTAAACAAATTCTAGCCTTGTATACATGCACTGCTCAATATCTATTTTAGCTAAACAGTGTCAATGTATTGTAATTGTAGGGTTTTCTTCCAAACAAAAAGCATAAAAATATTTTTGCTTACTCAAAGCATGACAAACTTTTGCCCTGGGTAAATCTATTGAAATCAAGCAAATATTAACCATAGTATTATTCACAAAAGGTGAATAAATACAATGAGCATGTCAGTTAAGACAAGAACTAACCAACTACCCAAAAACTACCTATTGTTTGTTAGCAATAATAAGTTTCTCCATTGATAATTTTTTCCAAAAAGGGTAATAAATTAAGTGAAGGTGAAGGCAGACATGAAAGAAGTGACTAGAGTAATTGGTGAGCTTATGCATGAGCGTAGGCAGATGAAGTAGTGCAGCAATGGGGCAGCACGTGGACAGCAGGTGGTTTTGAATCCTTTTCAAAAGGAAGGCTTGCAGCTTGAGGAAATAACCTTTCAAAACAACAAAAATGTTAGATCTGAAGGAAATGCTCCAATACCAACTAAAACCATAGCAACTTAAGCCTGACAGAATCTTAAGCACCAAAGCCGTAAATTTTTTAGGGAATGTAAAAGATCCATCCAACTCCTTTCACAGTTGTAACATTTTTTACAGAAAACAAGTTTTATGGATTGACCTAATGCTTATCGTATGCTTTTAAGTTTTGGACAAAGACTTGGCTGATCAATGCATTTTGGATTCTCCACTAACGACCAAGGATACTCTTCTTAGCCCATTTCCATATTCCAGACAACTGCATCAATGCTATGGCCCAAAATATTGGATGTAGATCCCTTGTTTTTAGGAATTTGAGGAAGCACTTTCAAGTGACAGATTTTTTGTCTTGGATCAGTGAGAAATGAGGCGATTTGGAAACTCATTCTGTGGAGCTCTTGGACCATGGATGTAATGTCCCCATATTTTGTTTCTCTAGCACTGCAGTTGGCTCTGAGCTTCTGAATCTCAGTGTGTTAGCTATGTCAGAGGAGTTATTTGATCTTGTATGTGAGCTCTGTTAGGTTTGAGGACACTTATGCCACTTTCTGATGTGAAATGTCACTTCTCGTGTATTCTCCAAGATTCTTGGAGAGAGCATGTGTGTATAGTATGTCCAGTCAGGTCCGATTCTCATTATTTATTATTGGTATCACTCGATTGCAGTCAGTTTTTTATTCCAATGTTGTTCGACAGGTTCCACAACTCGGGTTATTAATGAGCTATAATTTAATTATTTTTACTATGGTCGCTAATTTTATTAGCATGATTTATTGAGCACCTTAGTATTATAGCTCATTTCAAAGAGAATGAAAAGTTTTAAATCATGGACACATAAAACAGGGACCTTGTGTATCAAATGTTATCATTATTTTAATAACTGTCTTTTGCAGAAAAAAGGAGTTTCAAATTAAAAAGTGATTTAAAAAAAAGGTCTTTCATAAAGTTTGGCACGAAAAGTATATATGGAGGTTTGGAGAGCTCATTTGTATTATGCAGATCATTACGTTCTCTGTGGTGAAACCCTTGTGATTTGGAGAATGAACTTAACACATCTCAGCCTTTGGGAGGATGAAAACCCTCTTGGAGAAGATCAATTTTGGTGGTAAAAGATTCCTCCCTAGCTGTTTGTAGGCGAAACCTCTCAAGTTTCTCGTTGGAGATTTAACAATCAAGGCTACAAAAACTTGTGACTTCTGTGAAGACAAATTTCTAAGATTAAGACTTGTTAAGAAGTTGGATGCTATTCTTTAATGGGATGGAGCTGTAAAGATTTGTGTTTGGTACTAGGTGTTAAAGACAGAAGTGAATATATCGAGTGTAGGGTTTTTATTATTTTAATAGAAGACTGCTCAAGAGTTATATTATTATATTTCAACTGGGCATGAAACATTTTGTGCCATAGTAATAATATTGTAGAATTAACCCATGCAACAAGATTTGAAAGAATTAATCCGCTGAGCGACATAACTAACATGCACACGTAGTAATGAATGGTAGTTCTAAGCCATGACGTGAGCAAAAAGGACAGACTGAAGACATAAGAGTAGTAGATTAAGGGTTGATTGGCTTTGTTTCTGCCCAGGTGAGGAAATTGGATCACAGTTTGAAATTGTTGGAGCAATGAATGGATATTTCTTGAAGGTCAATTTAGCTTGCGGAAGAAATAAGTACTGATCATATTTGACGTGGCAATCTTGTGAGACTTTCAGTTTTGACATGTGAGTTCTTGGACCCATATTCCAGTCCTTTGCTGTGATTCAATTTAAGGAGATAAAAGTGTCCTAGTTGTGGGTATGTTTGAGCCCTTTGGAGACTGAAATTTCATTCAACAGAGTAATATTATTACAAATTCAACTCTGTATAACAGGATTTGAGAGAATTATTCTGCTGGGTGACATAACACACATGCAGGCATAGCAATGAATGGTAGTTCTGAGCCATGACATGAGCAAAAAGGACAGACTGAAAACATAAGACTAGCAGATTAAAGGTCAACTGGCTTTGTTTCTGCCCAGGCATGAAAAGATCACAGTTTGGAATCATAGGAGCAACAAATTATATTTACCGAGGGTTGATTAAGCTTGCCGAAGAAATAACTGCTGATCAGATTTGACGTCGCAATCTTTTGACAGACTTCAGTTTTGGCGTGTGAGTTCTTAGAAGTTAGAACCATATTTCAGTCTTTTGTTTTGATTCAATTTAAGGAAATGAAACTGATGTAATAGCTGCTACCATCAAATATTTAAGGTCGGAGTATTTGATCTGTTTTTATGCTAGCTGTATATGAAAATAAAATTCCATTTTCAGACTATTAGAATTTACTATTTGCTTTTCAATTATGGATGTCACTCTAGTCACTGTATGTCACCTTGCCGAAATCTGAAGGAGGCAAAATGTCTGGATTGAGGAGATTTTTGGGGCAAATTTTTCTTTTTCACTCTAAGTAACTCAGATCAATCAGGTGTATTATAAGCAGTTCCCAAGTGATAAGCTCACAAAATGAACATCTGATACCACAGTTAGAAGCTTTCTTTATTTTCTCCATTATCTAATTATGTTATTTTTTAATCTAAATCAAGACATTTAAATATTTTCAAATTTCTGTTTTACTTTAAAAAATTTACTGTTGCTATACTGCTACCATTGATCAATTCAACCATATCTATTGCATTTTGAATCTTCAATTTATTTTTAATAAATATAAATCGAATTCAACACATTATATGAATGTCTAAAATTTTGATGCTATGTATAGTTAAAATTTTAGATCTTTGAGTATCCCTATATATCTATCTCTGTGTGCATGTGCTCGCTTTCACATAGATTTATCACTTGAGAAATGCTTATAAGAAACCTAATTGGTATATGTCCCTGTGTGCGTCCGTTTGTGTGTGTCTGTGTCTGTGTTTGTGAGTGCATAATCAATCCCCAAAAAAAGGCCCCCAGACTGCCATCCATAGATGTGTCCCATGTCATCTCATTGTCACCATCCCTGAAATGTCATGGAAAATAGATCGAGGTGTCTCAAGGCTCTTCAATGAGATCTCCATGTTCCTATAGTAGTTTGTCAAGTTGTTGCTAAGTTGTACACTCAGCACATTGAGTTATGAAAACATGCTTCTTTGTAGCATTTTACATTGACTTAGGGCAGAACATGGGAAGTACAAATTTTTGGGCACATGAAACAAGCTTTTTGCAATTCTTAGCAGATACCAATGAAATGTTGATCTTCGAAGGGGACTCTAGTTAATAAAAGGGACAACTTTAAGAATTATCAGACCAGCATTGTGGATAAGCGATATCAGTAGCAACTCAGTCAAACAACTATAGGTTACAAAGAACATTGCATATCTACAATGGATTACAGCACATGTAAGAGAATCTCGTATGGGTGAGATATCGAGCTCAAATGTCCACTGCCGGTACCTTGAACTCCCCTCATTGTTGAAACTGACCAAGCAGTTAAGGCTGAGAGTGTGATTTTAGTAAAGGCCTGTGGATTTAATAGGGCCTTATGTGATGATATTCTTTTGGCTTCTACTGAATGATGTAAGAAAAATGTTTTCTGTTCTTCAGCAAAAGTGGTTGTTGGACGGGCATTGACATTCATACAAGTTGGAAAATCTAGATTGATATTTTGCACTTCCTCAGCTGTAAAATGCAATGTCTGTGAGACAAGGACATGGTGGTCTCAATCATTATGGGTGTCAAGCCTGTAATGACAAGTCCATTTCTTTTCCCTCCGCTTTTTCTTTATTTGACACATGGGCTTTCAGTTGTGTAGTTGCTCAAGGCCTAGGCAAAGGCTTCATATTGCAAGGTGGTTGGTGTGCAGTGTAGACTTGAGTATTTACAGTAGATTTAGGCTTGGGCAAGGGGACAAAGAAGGAGATTGGATCTTTTGAATGCATTTTGATTTGTTTCTCAATCCTGTCAGTTGGCATATAGGCTTCCCAAGATATTTGATATTTCACACATAGGAGTAAAATTATTTCTTGAGAATACCTCGACAAACCGAAAAGATAAAAGAGTATTTCAAAAAGTCATTTCAATCAGAAATCTAAAATTGCAGAAAAAAGAGAAAAAAGCTGTTATTTTTATACTTAAAGGCAATTTAATTGAATATAGAAATTAAGAACAAAGGGAAATGAGAATTTAAATAATGAATTTTGAAACATTGTTTTTTCATTAATTTTCAGATGACAGATTACAACGCACAATGCATAGTACATTACTACATAGTAACATATTACAACAACTTTTAAGTTCAAACCTGAAAGGCATGACAATCTAACCAACAATGTACAAAGTCGCAAAAAATTTAGTGAGCCAAAGAATTGCTGCTACGAAGTATGCTACAATAGAGGGCTGCAAAAATTCAATCAATCTCCCAAGGATAAAATTCAGCATACCCCAAGATAGTAAGATCTTTCCCATGAAAAATTGACTCCTCATCACTTGTGATCCATTCACAATCTAGATTAAATCTCATCAGGGTCAATCAGTTGATCCTCCTTGATGGATCTGTCCTCTTTATGATGAATGACTTTGTTTCAGAAAAAAAAAATGATGCACTAAGCAATTCGAAAAACACATGAAAGCTTATCAAATATATCCCTTTGTCCTCACAAAATTCAAAGCATAAACAAAATTCTTTCATTTTGCACAAGTTGAAGAGGTATCTTGTTCAAGAAAGTGAAAAACAAGTTTTCCAACTTCTAAAGCACAATTTCTTCCATTGACTCCTTGCCACAACTTACCATGCTCAAGTGAACTTTAACCAACATCCTTTGCTTGCAAAGGTAAACTAGATTCTAAATAGTTCAACACTACACATAGGAAAATGTGGCATCACCCAGATGCATGACCTCTGGATAAATGGTATTCAGCTCCAAGGCATTCCTTAAATTTTGGTCTATGGAGAAACCATAAAAGCCTTTAAAGTTACTTATTTAAGAACACGATTACCCTCAACTCATGGGAGTTTGCCCTGCTGCTAGGTCTAGGGAGAATATCCTCTCCACTAAGTTTTTGCTCCTAAGTTTCCACTACTAAGTTTTTTTCCAATTTTTGTATTTCCCCTAAATAATGGAGAGACTTAAACCTCACAGTTTAGATTAGTCTTTACCAACAAGATTTTAGTGATTGGATCTTCTAACTTTTCACAATTTGATCCTTTCCCACCCTTAGAGATGTTCCTATTTGAATCCTTTGCAAAGCACAACATTTTTAACCATGTCCATGTGCTCTTAAAGGAAAATGTGTTTATGGTCAATGTATTCATTGCTTTTGATTTAATTTTGTGTTTTTCTATCATCTTTAAGTGTCTCTTTGCTTATACATACATTTTGAGTACTGCTGCACTTCTTTATTGTTTGCCCGTAGCCCTAAACCAAAATCTCCATAAACCCTAAATTGAAATCTTTGTATATAATGAAAAACAGTGTGACTAGAAAAAAAGTGTATCGCTATTTTTTGTGAAGTTTATTGCAACTTTTTGCAGATTTTATCACTAAAAAATCGCAATTTGTTGGCAATTTATCTTGAAAAACCATTCACACTGAATTTGCAAATAGTTCACAAATCTTTGATTAAAAAAAAAAATTGAGTAAAAAATTCCAGTAAATGTGATTTTTGCTACTATGGTCCACAAGTCCGCACAATAGGAACTCTTGGAGCATTCTGTATCTAGTGATGATAGCCAGTAATCTGCTCCAAGACTTTGTGATGGTGAAGAGGACAACTATTAATGCCCTTTCAACAAAATCGATCGGTATAACATTTGCTTTATAGTGGGGGAGCAGGGCTTTTAAAAACCATCATATAGTTATAATCTTTAACATGTCTACTGGCTTCATCTTTTGTCTCACTCTACAATCTAGTGTTGGATTTTAGAGCAGAAATGGCATACACAGCACAAATAAAAAATAGAGAATACAATACAGAGGATTACCCTGGGAAAACCCGCCAACCTGAGGGAGAAAAACCCAACCACAAAACACACACACACACACACATATATATATGACTATGCAGAAGTCTGATACACAATTTGTCCAATTCACACCTTTCCCAGTGATAATTCACAAACCATAACAATCTTACTTGATAACAAACTTGCAGAAGCAATAATAAAAAATCACGCCTTAGTATCTGCTGATCATACAAAAAATACTCCTTTGACGACATTCCTCCACAAGAGCAAGGAAAGTTGAAGATATCTATAAACACTGTAACTCCTTGACATAACTGCACACCTTTCTTATGAAGAGTCAACGTCACAATAAAAGAGTCTAATGTCTTTCCAAATGAAGAGACGCCTTATTACACATGTAACTGTCCGATGTCTTTCCAAATGAAGAGATGCCTTATTACACATGTAACTGTTGACAATACACTTGAAATGTCTGGGCAAGACAAAATAAAGAGAGACGGTGAATGGGAATTTCTGCCGCTATGTCTTGATTCATTTCTGCAGTTCAGTAAGCAACAAAGGATAACTTCTGCAGCTGTAACAGAGACAACTATCATATGAAGTAAATTAATGACGTCGTCTATGCCAATCAATGCACTAGTGCCAACAACACCACTGGAAGGCTGCGAGGGTATGTTCAAGGCTGTTGTTATGTTGGTCTCTTCCTGCAAAACCTTGTCCCCTGTAGATGCATGTCTGACCATGGTGGTAACCTGTGGCTTGGTCTCATATTCATCTTGTTTATGTCTTACCACTGACTTAAAATATCCTTTTACGTCAGGATCTGTCATTAACTTAGAAAGTTCTTGCACCAACTCAACTGTTGATTTATCACCTGTAGTCATCTTGTAAACTCTGTTATACAACTGATGAAAAGTAACAAATGATCACTCCCCAACAGGATGGCAGGATGCTCTGCTCTGATACTGTAATGACCAACCCCCAGATGGTTTTTTCCCAAATGCTGATTTCTAATTTTTTTCAAATTTGACTTTGACCCTCATGAAAAATTTCTGATTTTTTGAGTTTTATGCTTTTCTGATTATTTTTGTTTTTGAAGGTTTTCTCAATTTTTATGTGTTTTCTGTAATAAACAATGCTTGAAGCTACTATTGCAACTACTGCAAACCAATTCCAATACTAAAGCTGATTATTAAAAACTGATTTTATTCAATTCCAAGGACAGTACAATAGCCATACCAAGAGATTTTTGGCTGATGTCATAAAGTGATTACAATTTGAATTGTTTGTGTCCCGATAACCATTTGCTGCTGATAACTTCAGATCTGTTTGCTGACACTACAAAAACCTCAGTTTTTGAACAATACTGCTGCCTTAACCTCCACATCAAGGCCGGGAGCTGTAAGGCTGCTGGTTGATCTGACATACTTATACAAACTCTGTTTTTTACTGTAAATGTTCTGATATAATCCGATCTGCTACAGCAATATGAAACTGACACCAAACCTCCGCCTAGAAGGCTTGAAACCCCAACGTCCCACTACAGATCTGTAAATGCTAGCTTTGGGTGGTACTGTATTTGCTGCCTTATAAATACTGTGAATTCTGCCCAAATCGGTTGAAGTACTGATCAGATCTTCAATTCTAACAGCCCACGTCCAAGCTGGGTCTGATATAATGCATCCCTAAGTGGTACTGATGGCTCCACGACCCAATGATTGATGGAAATCACAATCCAGTATTCTGATCAGCAAATCTGAGACTAACTTTCCTTGCTCCAACCTGATTTTCTAATTAAAATTTCTAATAATTTGATGTCCACTGCAAGAAATGGTATGATCTGTACAAATGAAAACCCTTGGATGATCTCTCACACCTGTAGGTCTTCAATCTTCTGAGAGATTTCATTCTCACAGGATGATATGGCTGAAAGCTCTTCAAGCTCCATATCCCGAAATGTGTTAACAAAATAACCTGGAATGCCTCCATTCAACTCCAATTCCCTCCTTTATTCAATTTCCTTTCCCTCCAAGAGGAATCAAACCTCTTTAGGGTTTCACTATTAATTATAAAATAACATTGAAATGTTTTTATTTAAATTAAATCCCCTCGCCTAGGGGTCAGTCCGCTAGGAGGCCCTGTTTGTCATGGTAAAAATTAAAATGGCTCTCTTTTAAATTATAACTTAATTTTATTTGCCTAGAGAGTTGCACCATAAAACCCCTTTATTATAGTTTATTATTATATTATAAATGACTATAATAATTCACTTAATTTATTATTTTATTAGAATCTCACTTAAGAAATAATTAAAATATTTCTAAATTATTCATAGCTCGCTCATCTGGACCCCAATCTCAATTCCATCTAATGGCTCCTGTCCACTAATGTTGTCTGACCATTGCATGCACTGTCAGTCTTCTCCTAAAATCTAGGAACTCTCCTAAAAAATAGGAACTGAGCCAAAAGTCTCCAAGCTGATCCTGGAGGTCTCCTGGTATGTCCTGCCCAACTCCCAGTCCATCCTTAAAAAATAGGGGTTCCTTCTAAAATCTAGGAGACTGTCCCAAACTGGCTTACAAAGCCCTAATAAGTCTCCATAAGCCCCTGAATGGGCCCCTTATGCAATCTTCTAGCCTACGGGAACCGAATAATAGGCCAACCCTTCTAGAAATACTAGCACTAAGGAAGGCGCAAAAATGGGGAAATTGCACATTTTGACATTTTGTACTTGTTTTGAATCATGCTACTCATTGTAATCATCTTTATGATAATTTCGATATAATATAAATCTTCCATTTGCTGATTTGACAATTTTATTTAGTATTATAAATTCTAATAGTAATTAGTAATTCAATATTCAATGTTCATTATTCATTGGTTCAATGTTGAAGTATTTAGTATTTGGCATTTGCAATTTTGCTATTTTGCTTCTAATACTGTTATACATCTTTTCATAACTAGCATTTCAAGTACTATATGTTTAGTATTTAGTATATACAGCGCCAACCCCGCAACGCCCCCAAATTGAAGCCCTTTTTCCCCTCGTCCTAGAAACCCATCCTACCATCCCCTTATCCCCTAGGGCCTGTGTTACACTGACACAAAGTTAAACACAGATTTTTTTATTGCTAACTTGTCAAACTCTCCAACTATAGCACAATAAACTTCTTAGCTTGAATGAAGACTTCTGCAGCACAAAATCTATGTGCTCAAAGCACTTATTTATAAGCTCGTAGAGGAAGCTATCTAAGGACTAATAATAATAAAATAATGCATATAAGCTGCTTTAAATTATCCCTAAAATCTACCCTTTGAAAAGAGGCAATAAACACTCCAAATAACCTAAAACGGAACTACGTCCAGCTTTAAATCTACTTACTACCTTGGACAAAGGTGACATCATGATTTTATCTTTTAATCCTTGTCTTAGTTGCTGATTTAAGTGTCAATGGGGGAGTTTCACCAAGGCATCAAAAAAGCCCGGCATCCTTTGGGCATTTGAACAGATTTTGACTAGGTTCAATTTTGCATTGTGTTCATTGTTGTCTTAATGCTTTGACTAGGTTATATTAATTTCTCTAATATTTACATAATAATAATATTTATATAAATATATATTAATATATATACATCTCATATATACTAAATATATATATATATACATATCTTCACTAGTATTGACTCATAGTGTTTATCTAATTGAAGCTACAAAACATCAACTCTTAGCCAAGGAAGATTAAACACATGATTAGATATTACCTCAATGTAATATCAAGTTTATAGAGATATCATCTCATGATATAAGGAGTAATGACCACAGAATATCAAGTCGCATGATATTCACCATGTACTTAGAATACTGGCCTACCAACATTAAGTCTCATGATGTCCACCAAGTACTCAAAAGTTTATAAAGATATCATCTCATGATATCGAGAGCATTGACATGCAGAATATCAAGTCGCATGATATTCACCAAGTGCTCAGAGTAATGGCCTACCAACATCAAGTCTCATGATGTCCACCAAGTACTCAAAAGTTTATAAAGATATCATCTCATGATATCGAGAGCATTGGCCTGCAGAATATCAAGTCGCATGATATTCACCAAATGCTCAAAGTAATGGCCTACCAACATCAAGTCTCATGATGTCCACCAAGTAATCAACAAATGTCCATAGGTAATGTGCACTTACCATAGGAACATTCCTCTCATCTATCAATCTTCTGAGCTCCTCATCCAAAGTTACCTTAGAAGATGTAAAACGGAAAATGCTGAGAGGGGGAGGGGGTGAATCAGTATTTTAACAACTTTAAACAAAAGCAATGAAATAGAAATCGTGAGAGCACACAATTGAGGAGACAAGACACCCAAATTATCTCGTGGAAACCCAAGACGGGAAAAACCACAGCATCACTAATCCAATGGGCAACAACCCCTTCTTACAAAGAGCTACAACTCTTAACTGGCTTCAACCAGTATACTCAAGGCTACAACCTTTTCTAGAAGATAAAGATATCCGAAGTACAACCAAAAGAATAATCTCTAGTCCTTACAGAAGCATAAGAACTTCACAAAAGTATAACAGACTGCCTGGAAACAAATTCAATGTGGGACTAATACTCAAATCTCCAGCACTTCATAACCAGTCAAGCTAAAAAGACTTCAGCTTGTCAACTCAGTTGTAGGACAACGTTGTTGCATACAGGTAGCTGACTGTGGCACCCACAAGTAGCGTTTGCTTGTGTGTTTCTCAGACTTTTCACTGTGTCTGTGTGTATTTTTTATAAAAAACAATCCTTTTTCTATTCTCCCTCAAGACTTAAGTTCTTCAGCACACCTCCTGAACTGAGATACTGCTTGTTGTCGATCAAGACCACACTCCTTTTATGCATCCACAGTCTACCACACCAATTCCAGATTTTTCACCTATTAAGACTTCAGGAGCCGTCTTCTCTTTCAACTCCAATCACGGTTTTTTTTTAAAAAAAAACTACACCCGCAACTTGCTACACCTATCCCACGTGACTTGGCTTCCTTTTATACAACTCTTTCTTAGACTGCTTTCCACACCTGAGAACACGTCTAAACAATATGTCTCAACCGCATTGACCACAGTAGTTCTGCTACGCAGCTACGATCCATTGAAGTAACACAAACGCCATTTTTTTTCGTTAGTCTCTTTAAATGCGCATCTCTTCTCTATATACAAAAACGTGATCTACAATTCTGAAACTCCTTTTTTTTTACTGCACCAGCACACACTAGCGTCTCTCTATTTTCGAAAACTACTCACTCCTTGGTCGTTTATCAGTAAGTGTTAAAAAAACTACACTTAATCCTTCTACTACAGACGCATCACTTTCAATGGAGATAACTATATATGTTCGAAAACTGAATGCACACGATCCCACTGCCGCAGCCTTCTCACTCCTCCGAAGATGTCTGTATGTTCTCATGTATATCGAAAACAAAAAATGCCTATTCTTTTCTTAGGCGGGATGTACAAAAAAAACTTCCAACACATGCAGTTTGAAGATGAACCACGAAAATTGTTTTTTTTTGCTTCAAACGTCAATGCCCCATGTCCAACCGACACTCAATGGCCTCCTTTCTGCTTACCAAGTTTTACTTACACTTGTTGTGTGAGCTATACAACATATCATGTTGCTACCTTCTATCAAGGAGCGGTACCGATAAAAAACAACTCTCTGCCGTGAGTTTTGACAGCTCAAACTCAAAAAGAAAGGTAATAATAATCATACGTTTCTTTACACAGACTTGTGTCTTCATATCCTTGGCCTAAGGTCTTCATATCCTTGGCCTAATGCCCATGTCTTAGGTTCTTTATACGTTAGTCTGAATACATAGCTATCGTTGGATGCCCAGATAAAACGCAACACCCTGACAATCATTCGAAGAAATTCCTTTTGGTTTTAGCAAGACGTTAACAAACATCTGGCAACATCAAAAAATGACTCAACTGTTAAATGGCAGAACTCCATATGACATCTGTATATGCGTTTGTTTATACCAGTCCCAGCTGCAACATTTATCCACGTTTTCATTTGTCCCTTTCTGGACAGAGACAACAAAATAAAATTGACGCCAAACTCAACACATGGCAACCGGCCTAGGAGTTGTCTGAAGTCAAACACAAGCAAGAATTGCGGTGACACATTGCAATTGATCCACTAAGCATTATCAACAAACAGTAGACAACGGCACACACTAGCAGTATAAGATTCATCAATGGCATAAAACTAACAGAAGTCATACTCCCTCTGAATCTGATATCAATCTTATTTTTCCTACAAGAGCATCCCCGGAAAAGATCAAGGCAAATAGCTCTTATAGTACGTATAGAAATACAAATAGATAAAGTAATACTCAAGGATAATAAATACTTGTCTGCACGTCAACATCCTTGACACAAGTTACTTCAATGAAGGTCCATATACATCAAATCAAAAAACACCTTCTCAAATTATTTGAAAGACATCTCCTCTTTGAATCATCTCCCCACTAAGGATGGTTCAAATGGTTATGTAACATTGGTTATTAGTCTCCCCACAATGTAAAATTCCCACTCTTATATCGTTGAACAATGCTTATGTCTTCTTGTGAAATGACTTGATTGCACCAAGAGAGGTGACACTATAATTAAAGCTTGCTTTCTAGAAAGAGACACTCTTCTTTGAATATGTGCTTCTTTGTTACTGCTTGACGTTGATCATAACAAATTAATGTCTCTTTAATGAAAGCCGCTACAAGGTCTAACTAATCATTATGGAAATTGTTGTGTATACTTTGCAAATTCATCGTCCTCAACCTCTTACTAAACAACATTTTTTTTCTTTAATCAAGTCGTAGTTTCTAATATATAATCGCTCAAGTTTTCTTCTTAACAAATCTGCTCCAATTCACTTGACCTTATTCTTTACACTTGGTGTGGACAAAACTCTACAACACAACTTCACTCACTTGATTTCACATAGACCCGTACACAATCGGTCATAACTTTTGAGCCTGACACTTTCTCGCCAATCGCTCTGGTGCGATTCTTCAAAATTTGTTTATCACCACCATATCCAAAATGCAGCAAAATCCAACAATGTATTTGTGAGATATGGTCCCCGTACTGAGACTGTATTTTCTAAGACAGTCACACATTCACCATCAACAAACTACTCTCTTACATTCGCAGCCCGACTCTGATACCATGTTGATTTTGTGAGGATCACTGCATATGTAATAGCACTCCTGATTGTATGTGTTTTCCAAATGCAACAATCTCTTGCATTTATATTGAGAATGAGCCAAGAAGAGACATGTCCCTTCATGGGACATGTCTATTTATTATTATGTAATTAATATAATGACAATTATGATTATATATATATATATAATATCTCTTGAGTATTATATTAATTTCTCTAATATTTACATAATAATATATTTATATATATATACATATCTTCACTAGTATTGACTTATAGTGTTTATCTGACTGAAGCTACAAAACATCAACAAAAACCATACAAAACATGTGAAATTTTGATTGTTTCTTTTAATCTTTCATGCAGGTTGTAATTTCATGATGTCATCACCACTTCTGTCCCCATTTTGGACAAGCACAACCTCTTTAAAAGTGTGAAATTTCACTCAACGTGTGTTTGCACGTTTACTTCACCATATTTCCTTATCGCAACTGTATCACATCCTTGCCACCTCTAGACAGAATTTCTAACTGGTTTTGCCACCTAAAATGGCAATTAATTTCATTATTTGGTTCTCTTTGCTAATTGTCACATTCATCCTTTAACGTCACCACCTTTTCTTCCCTTGTAATGCTGTTGTCACCTTTCACTTGGGATGCCGCAATCTCAAACAACCTTCAAAAACTAAACAGAGAGAGGATAATTCTCAGACCTGACAAAGGGGCAATTTAGTTGATATTCAGAACATGGCGAGGAAGAACTGACTATAGGAAAATTTTCACAGGGGTACCAACATGGGTACAACGAAAACTCATAGTTTTATTAATTTGATTACAGGAGTAATCAATAAAAATGAGGAGTTCCTAACAGCCACTGACCATTCAAATATCTTTAATTATATTGGTACCTAACTAATAAAAACTAAAATTGAATTTCAATTAATGTTCATCTTTGGACATCTCACATGTCCTAATGGATTTATCTTTAATACTTTATAAGAAGCTCCAGATTTGTAAACTCTTGACTTCTTCATCCTAATGTTAAATCAC
Source organism: Chamaecyparis obtusa (assembly GCA_027943335.1). Lineage (NCBI taxonomy): Eukaryota > Viridiplantae > Streptophyta > Pinopsida > Cupressales > Cupressaceae > Chamaecyparis > Chamaecyparis obtusa. The sequence goes on along the minus strand of BSBK01002798.1, from coordinate 797,910 downwards.
TAAGTGTGAACCAAAACATCAATAAATTTATGATTTTTTTTCACACAAGTAACAAGAGAATCTTGGGTATCACTGATTATGAAAGCCTCAAACCTCTTCATATAATTAAGGAATTTACTGAAAAATATAGCCTCACTATTTCTGGCACACTCCACTTTATCCATTCAAGCAACAGAGCAGGTTTCTTCACGAGTATGATAAAATCTTCAATATATGATTATTTGATTAAAATTTCAGTAAATAATTCTGATTAAAGTTCTACCCAATTCTTACTTAAAATACAAAAATCCACATGAAAATGATTCTAGCTACACCTCAATAAACATAAAGAAACAATAGCAACATCCTTTAACTTGAGAGTCTCAAGTTGGCAAATTTTCTCCAAAATTTTAAAAAAATAACCTATGAAAAAGTTCAAAAGACTGTATGTCTATCATGAAAGATGGCAATTAGGCAAAAGCTGGCATGGAAAACACAGAGGAAACACAGTAGAAAAGACAGAATTCCAAAGGTTCCAACATAAGCCTTCAACCTTAAATGAATCAACTTTACCGAGGAAAGCATCATGTTTTTACAGTAATATAATACATCAGAATACTCACCAGAAAAGCATCAATACAAATACAGCATTCCTGTAGAAGTTGTACAGAACCAAATAGCCAACACGTTGATAATTCCAGTGACCATGAACAAGCAATAATCGCTTCAAAAATTTGAATTGTCCCATTGCAAAGTCAGATGCCATCACAGCTTGTCGTCCTTCTTGACCACTAATGCCTACTCCAACATCTGCCATCTGTATCATGGAAACATCGTTTGCTCCTGCACCAATAAATAAATTCATTTGGAGGAAAAAAGAATGACGCAAATAAAAAAGCATTAACATATTGCAAGAAGATGTCCCTCCAAAGATAAGCAAAGGTGTGTTGGATTGGTCAGTTCAATGACAGAGTAACCATGCATATATGAAAAGAGATCTTAGGTTGCGATAAAAAATTAATACAATATGCTTTAATTATACTATTTCAATTTGTCTTGTCAGATAGTAATAAGCATTTCCAGTTTTGAATGGATTGTATAAATAATGGCTGAGTTGATTTTTTAAAAATAGCATAAACCTCAAGAACCTGCATATCATATGTGCGGGAACACATCACATTACAAACTCTTTGTAAAAGAGAGTAAAAAGCAACTAAAAATCACATTTTATAGATCTCTATTATTTACATTATACAACTATAAGAATAATGGCAACTAAAGAAATAACACTCACCATCGCCAATGGCCAGTGTCATGTCATTTGTTCTGCTCTTTATAAGATCAACAATACCAGCTTTTTGCAAAGGAGCAACTCGACAGCAAAGGACTACTTTACATGATGTGGCCAAATCAAAAAGCTGAAAAGGCATTATAAACAAAATCCAGAGTATTAACAATGATTACCACAGATGATCAAATAATCTGAATGAAAGCTTCAATTATATACTCAAGATAAATCTCAAAATCTCATGCACACTTTCCTTTTCCAAACACAAGATTGACCATTTCAATTCATTTAACTATTCTCCTTATCAATTATCATGATATCAAAACAAGCTTAAGATAAATCAAAAAGAACATGCCTCTTCTTCCAATTCATTTTCCAATATATAGACCAGGCTCGTGCCATCAATTACTAGTGCCAACGGTGAATGCCCCTCTTCAGTACCTGTCTTACAATGGTAGTCAAAATTATTATTTATTTTTGAAATACATCTAACAAAATTTAATTGGGATTTAGAAGTTACCATACCGGGCACTCGCCTTCCATGCATGCCCTCACCCTCATCAATATCAACACTTTTTTGCCTTTTCAATAAGTTTTTTTGCTTCTCGTTTCTAGTTATTCCATATGTTGCCTTTGCCTCTGCTAAGAGATCTCGACAAGCATCTTTGGAGGTACCTTTGATTATAATTTGTTGCATACTACCATTAAGAAGCTTACATGAAAGAGCAATGGAAATAGCAGTTTCTTGCTTGTCTCCTGTCAGAACCCAAACCTTAATTCCAGCTTGCCTTAGAGATTCTATTGCATCTGGAACACCATCTTGTAATTTATCGTCTATCCCTGTTGCCCCAAGTAGGTTAAGGTTGCATTCAATGAGACTTGCAGCTCCCCGAAGCATGCCTGCCCTTTCTGTTAATGATGTACTGGCTTCTTCATAACAACACTGCCATCTTTTAAGTTCTTCCTCATTGAGGTTTTTGGCTGCCACAACAAGAGTTCGCAAACCTTGTGAGGAATATTCAGTCAAATGGCTTTCTGTACCACGAATTAAATCATTCGAGGGTGCCGATTCACTGCCACCAGACATTTTGGCTATAATATTAAGTATTGAACTATCTGCCCCTTTTACAAGAACTTTTACAGTATTGTCTGGACATCGCACTATAACTGACATCCTTTTGCGTACACTGTCAAACTCGTGCAACCCCAATACATCCAGCCTGCCTTTCCAAAATCAAGGGCAGAAACAAGAAACAAAACTGATTAAACTAAGGTCTGAAAAAATATTTCAGATACAACTTAAAGATAATAAACTGAAACAAAAAATCATTGCATTACAAATTTTCCATTTGGCACTTTAGCAAAATCCATATAAGATGAACTCTCAAAAAAATATATTGTGGATCATGGTAGGCTACACCAGAAAGAATGCAAGCAAATAATACTTACCTTTGCCTTTCACCCAATACATTGATCACAATATACCCTGATGTTCTCTCAATGAGAGTATATCCATAAGCAGCTGCTGCTGCAACCAGAGCCTGTTCATCTGGAGACTCTCCCTGATAATCAATTAATCTTGAATCTTCATAAGATGAATTTGCAGCATTACATTCATGGTTTCCAGTAGATGGCGTTTCTGTTAAAATAGGGACTACTGTATTACAAGCTGCCAGAGTAAGGAAGTATTCGTGTGCAACTTTTCTCTCTTGCAATGATAAACTTTTACTAAGTAACTGAACAAGCTCAACATCCACCTTGACCTTCACCTTTGGTTTCAAAACCTGCCTATCCAGTATTTCTGTAGAGCCTCTAAGGAAGCACCGAACAAGAGGGAAAACATCAGAAACAGAACAAAATACATTTTTATAGAGACACTTGAAACCTACAAGTTCACATAACACTTTTCTAAGGAAAAAGAATTGATAGAGTTGAAAAACAAGAAAATGCATCCATAGTAAAAGTATTTTTGGATAATTAATTTCCTTTGTAGAGACAGATTTCATATTTGTAAAGCAATGACAGGGAATGCAGTAAAAGATTAAGAAGAGTGAATAGTGAATTGCTTTCCTTGCCCTCAGTAACATTAGAATATATTTCTTTATGCACGAATATATGAAGTTATGAAAAAGTATGGCTTCAGACATTAGAAAATCATCAATACATGTTTTTTCTTTTAGGTAGTTCAAATCCTGCTTCTTATTAAGAAGAGCAGAGACTGCTTGAGTGTAATTGTATAGAAATTAAAAATCAAACTTGATTGGATATTATGAAATATTTCCTCCAGGATATTAATAATTTAAACAGGTCATTATGCCATAAGCTTTCTATCTTGACCTACATAAGGTGATAAAGCATTTGATGGTGGGTCATAAGAAGGGGGTATTAGAGATGACTGGTGCACATACTCTATCCTCCCTGGACAGGCTTCATCCAGCACAGTCACAGCAGAGGATGGAAGTCATTCATGGTGTTAAGTTTTCCGCTTTAGGTATTTGTCAAGACAATGCTTAGGATAATGTTTCTTCAGTGTGCTAGGCAAATGCATTGATTTGACTTCAGGTGACCTAGATGATGGTAGTGCGAGTGTTGGTGGCTAGGATGTGCCACATGGATAGTGATGTTGGTTGGGGTTTTTTCCTTTGTTGCCTTGCATGGATTGTTTCTATGCTGCTCCTACATGAGCTTTTCCTCTCTCGCCCTGTGTGACCTTTTCCTCTCGTTCCCCTGCATCATTTTTTTATGCTTTTCAGCTCTTCAGTTGTGCAGTCTTTGGTTTATCACTCTTCTGATTTATGCACAATCCAAATCATAGGAGTACTGTTAAGATGCCAAATAAATAAAATAGCAAGTTTGTAATTAAAAAAGATTTTCAATTGTGAAAATTTGATTAATTACAGAAATGCCAATTGGAAAAAGTATAGTTTCCAGTGTGCATATTATTTTATAGAAATGTGATATCCCCTTTCTAAAATAAAATTTAATAATATATAAATGATAATAATACAATTAAAATATAAAAGTAAATAAATAAACACATAAATTATAATATAATACAATTATAAGACAACTAAATATCTCAATTTTGTGAAATCCCTGAGGAGACAATTGCAAAAAGAATAGATAATGGATGTCAGGAATGCTAAATATCATTGAATTGACTATTCAAACAAATTACCCAGAGCTACCGTTAAAGACAGAGATCAATGGATAATGACTATTAAGCGGTGATTTGTAATGAACTGCATCAATTGGGCTAAGCAATGATTAGTCAGCCAATGAAATCAGTGACTTATAGAAATAACTAATATCGAAGTGTATAATAGACAGTGCCCAAGACCATGTCTTTAAGTCAACATTTAAGTTTATGGTCAAAGAAGAAACATTAATGAATAGACATTAGATATGTCTATGACTATTGAGAACACAACCTTTCATATCCACGTACAAAAAATAAGAAGGATTAGAAATTATTATTTATAATCATAGATGAATAGGACAATATATAATATATCTGAGGAAGACCTCAGAAAGGAATATAGGGGCCAATAAGTGGGCCAATATATATATATATATACAATGAATTAAGAATTATCTTAATAATATATACATAGCCAATTTCTTAACCTTTCACTAACGCCTTTGGAAGGTTAAAAAGGTTTCTGTAGGGAGAGGTGGAGTAATTCCATCCCAAGTTAGGTGACTCCCAAGTGGTGGTATTGACAGGTGTTCATGAAAGATGGAACCCTTGGGCCTAATTGTGGAGGTGGTTTCAGGCACCCTATGATAGTAAATACCCATCCTCCATTAGGGTTAGGAGAGAAGTAAAGAATTAGGGCTTAAGCATGTATTATGAAATAGTGATGTGTGTTAACCAGTGGAAATGGGCAGCTTCCTAGTAGGGAACATTACAGAGAGTCGAGACTAAGTAAATTGCCATTCCCGAGAGCAATCAAAACCCTAGTTGGTCATTTTAGGGTAAAACAAGTTCAGTTCCGATAGGGGACATTACAAGAAACTAAAAATTAAACTTCACTGGATATTATGAAATATTCCGTCCAGGATATTAATAATTTAAACAGGTCATTAGGCCATAAGCTTTCTATCTTGACCTACGTAAGGTGATAAAGCATTTGCTTGTGGGTCATAAGAAGGGGGTGCTACAGATGACTAGTGCATATACTCTATCCTCCCTAGACAGGCTTCATCCAGTACAGTCACAGCAGAGGATGGAAGTCATTCGTGGTGTTAAGTTTTCCACTTTAGCTATTTGTGGAGACAGTGCTTAGGATAATATTTCTTCAGTGATGCTAGGCACAGGTGATGTTGATTAGACTTCAGGTGACCTAGATGATGGCAGTGTGGGTGTTGGCAGCTGGGATGTGCCACATGGATGGTGATGTTGGTTGTCAGGCGTCTTCTCCTCAGCATTTGAACTCTATTTTTTTCCTGGCTTGCCTTGTGTGGGTTGTTTCTATGCTGCTCCTACATGGGCTTTTCCTCTCTCACCCTGCGTGACCTTTTCCTCTCTTGCCCCTGCGTGATTTTTTCTATGCTTTTCAGCTCTTCAGTTTGTGTGGTCTTTGGTTTATCACTTTTCTGGTTTATGCACAATCCAAATCATAGGAATTCTCTTAAGATGCCAAATAAATAAAATAGCAAGTTTGTTTTAAAAGAGATGTTTAATTATGCAAATTCAACTACTTACAGAAATGCCAATTGGAAAAAGTATAGTTTCCAGTGTACATATTATTGTATAGAAATTAAAAATTAACTCGACTGGATATTACGAAATATTTCCTCCAGGATATTAATAATTTAAACAGGTCATTATGCCATAAGCTTTCTATCTTGACCTATGTAAGGTGATAAAGCATTTGCTTGTGGGTCATCAGAAGGGGGTGCTAAAGATGACTAGTGGATATACTCTATCTTCCCGAGACAGGCTTCATCCAGTACAGTCACGGCAGAGGATGGAAGTCGTTCGTGGTGTTAAGTTTTCTGCTTTAGCAATTTGTGGAGGCAATGCTTTGGATAATGCTTCTTTAGTGATTCTATGCACAGGTGATGTTGATTTGGCTTCAGGTGACCTAGATGGTGGCAGTGTGGGTGTTGGCAGCTAGGATGTGCCACATGGATAGTGATGTTTTGGTTGTCAGGGGTCTTCTCAGTATTTGAGCTCTATTGTTTTTTATTTGTTGCCTTGTGTGGGTTGTTTCTATACTGCCCCTAAATGGGCTTTTCCACTCTCGCCCTGTGTGACCTTTCTTGCCCCTGCATAGTTTTTTCTATCCTTTTCAGCTTTTCAGTTTGTGTGGTCTTTGGTTTATCACTTTTCTGGGAAAGGGCCCCTATAGAACCACCTAGAATCATATAAAAAAAACAATCATTTGAATTGCCTATCCGCCATTAATACCTTACTGATCATTGTTTTGTTATAGACCAAATCTAGTTCACATTTTTACAAGTTTTCTTTGTCAAATAAAGCCGGTTAGCTAGAATAGGCTGGTTATGGTTTCAAAAAGCATGATCTTGATTGCCTTTTCAGATATAATTTTAAATAAGTTTTGATATCCATCTAATAATTGACTCAGCCCATAACAACTTAATTTCTCAATATTCATTTGACTAATTCTGTAACTATTGTCCTCGATATCCCTTTATGCTTATCCAAGGAGATACAAAATAAGTTATAAAATTGGAGTTATAAGTTATTCAGCAACTTTAAAGCTTAAACACTTAAAGCTGTTAACTAAATTATTAATCATATAATTTGACTACTAATTTACTCTCTAAATTTATAAGTTTTTAAGGAATTCCTTTTTTAAGGATGTTTAATAATGAATTAAGTACATATAAATGCACATATATAAATTGGATCCTAATGATGCTTAATCTTTGAGGAATGTGGAAATGGCTACCAATTTCATCCAGAACTATACAGACAGTTACAAGATTTGATATTATATTTGCAACTAGTAAAAGATAAAGGTAGTTTTTAAGGCCACTGCTAAAGAATACATTAATTTGGTGTATAAGACCTTCCTTATATGAGCATTCTGCAGAATCATCAATTTTCCATTTACCATATATATTGTTCAATGAGCTGTACAATCCTCCCTTTCTCCAAAATCCAACCTCTGTCTACCACTCTAGGAGTCTAGAGTATAAAGACTTTAATCATTAGGCCAACTTAGATTGTATTAAAAGCCATATATTTGTGCCCCTGGTCTCATGTGTCAATTCCTAAAATTTGGGGTGTCTCTATAGCTCACCCATAGACACATCCACATATTACTGAAATTTGGCATATAAACCACAGGGAAATATTGATTTAGACGGCAATGATATCTACCTACAGTAGAGGAGATCATCTCTCTTAGATGTGAACAAATAAATTCTTTAGAATGAAAAGTATGACTCACGTGAAGAGACAGTACATCAAAAATACCTCCATATGGTTCAAACTCTCAATAAGCATATTAAACAAGGTAAGCAAAACAACTATAAAGTGGTGATCATAAGTAGAAAATCAATAGCTATTTCTTAGCAGAGTCCCAATTTCTAATCCCCTCTAGACATGTGAAGTGTTAAAATTGCATAAAATATAGTATCCAACTTGAGGTGGAACTGATGAGGTCATATACAAATCCTATGTGACTATGACAGAAAAGATAGCCCTACACTGTGGCATCAGGGTAAACTCACACAAGAAATAGACCAATCAAAAAAAAAAGTTTCGGAAACAGCTTAAAGTTGTGCCAAAAGTTACTATTTTGTGCAAACTTGGTAGGACATTCCACATCCAACATGAAATGTTCTGAAGGACATCAAAATGAGATTAATCCTATAAAAAAATGATTAAGATTTATCATTGAGAATTTGAGACCATGGTTAAAATGACCAAGTTTAGAAGATTGTGCAAATGATAGGAAGAGCATAAATTAAACATATATTTCACTTATTCTAATAAGGTTTAACAAACATCATGGGGTACTTGTGTCTGTACGCTAAATGGGGAATGAAAAACAACAGCTTAAAGTTGTGCCAAAAGTTACTATTTTGTGCAAACTTGGTAGGACATTCCACATCCAACATGAGATGTTCTGAAGGACATCAAAATGAGACTAGTCCGATAAAAAATTGATTAAGATTTATCGAGAATTTGAGACTATGGTTAAAATGACCAAGTTTAGAAGATTGTGCAAATGATAGGAAGAGCATAAATTAAACACATATTTCACTTATTGTAATAAGGTTCAACAAATATCATGGGGTACTTGTGCCTGTACACTAAATGGAGAATAAATAAGATAGAGAAAAGGTCTGATTCTTAGTTGTCAAATTAGAGCTTAAAGAAGCAAAAATAAACCAGCACCTTCACTTAGTGAAAAGAAGTAGATATTGTGTGCAATTAAATTGAGTTGATGAATCAACAATATTATTAGAAAACATATCATCTGAAAATGGGAATTTTACCAAACGAACATGCTTATGGAACTCCCTCAATGTGAAGCATAAGTAGAAATAAATTAAGTCATTAGCACCTGTACAATGCTTGAACCAGTAGAAAGTAACCAATACAATGTTAAAAGGGGTAGAGAAACAAATAGCTAATGTTCAACATCAAGGACATATTCTCAATTCCTCAAAAACATGCCAAACAAGAATCATAAACGAGAAAACATTTATCCAAGAAATCATAAAGGTGCATTTTCCAAACCTGCAATATTTTCCCGCTCTTCATGCTTGCCAGAAGTTTCTTGCACCAAACATTCAACAGTAGATCTTGCATTGCAGTAACTCACCCCAAATATACTTGCATTACGAAATTCCATCTTATTCTCTGTCAGGGTCCCTGTCTTGTCAGAGAATATATACCTGATTTGACCTAAATCTTCATTTATGTTCAATGACCGACATTGGAACCTTGAATTTGAATTGCTATCATACATCTCCTGATCCCCAATCATGAAATAGGACTGTCCCAAACGGACTAACTCCATTGATATATACAGAGATATCGGTATCATTATCTGGAAAACTATGACAGAACTCAGAAATGAAATCAAAACCTCCATTCCAACACCATAATAATTGTATTTTTCTCCACCCCTGTTTTCATCTGTAAAAATTATCTTCCTATAGTACGGAGAAAAATCAAGTTGCCCACTATGCTTGAGAAGCCACATAAGCATTCCAAATGCCACCACAGCACACATAATAAATAGAAAGACAGATAACCATATCGTCTCTCTGTTCATGTGCCCTTCCAATCTGCTTCGTTTTGAAGGTGCTCCTGAGCTATTCAGCATTGCTTTGGTCTCTTGACCAGCATAAACAACCACACCAACTATCCATGCAGTATTTTTCAGCTGGCAACCTCGAAGCACAATGTTTGATGGCCCAAGGGGAATCGTTTGGTCATCAACTTTCATGTTTGCAATGAAGCCATATATGTTTCTATTTGGTTGTTCACAGCGAATAAATCCTGAAGGGGGTTCCTTCTCAGGCCTCTTAACTGCAGTTTCCTGTCTGGCATATCTTGTTTTCAGATTTGATTCTCCATCAAGATTAATTGTCTGAACATATGCAATTCCGCTAGGATCACTCGTCTCTAACAAAACAATATCACATGGAATTGTTTCATTTGCATGTATCTTCAAAACTTCACCTACCCTTACATTCTTCCATTTCTTAGAGCTGAACAGGGCACCCTGTAACACTTGTACCTCCCTATTATTCTCCTTCTTATCAGAACGATGTCGACGCCAGTCCTCATACCCATCCTTGATAGCTGTCACACACAAAACAAACAGCAAAGGGAAAAGTGATACAGTTCTCCCAAAGACTGCAAGCTGAGGAAGCTGATTCAAGGCAGCTATCACCAGGAAATAAATGTAAGCAAGCCGATGAAACTGAACAAACAAATTCTTCGGTAGGAATGTAATGACTGTGTATTTGCTAGTCCGAATCTCATTTCCAGTAAACTCATATTTGTCATTTGTCAGTTTGGGGTCGTTGATATATATGAGCCTATCATTTTGATTTTCACCATCTGTTGCGGAATCTTCTCCCTCCAAAACTCTCAAACCTTGCCCTTTTGAAGAATCTGTTTGACGCCTCATATTCTCTGCTTTCTGAGCCAAAGGACTGTCTAGCGTGTTAGAAATCTCAAACGCAGTTACACAATTACGAGTATCTAAGGAATTAACTACAGATGTATTCGACGGATACATGTTGTCAGCTGAAAAAGCCACAACCCGTTCTTCAGTTTCACTCTTCAAGTGGAAAGGTGAAAATTCAGAGCCAGGGAGCTGAACTTTACTGTTAGGGCTTGAATTGGAGTACGAATCCCATCCGATGAAGCTGTTATTGTTATCCTTCAAGAATGGCATCTCGTGTGGCCCACCCGCATTGTAATTTGAAGATCGGATCTGAGATGACACGCGGGAGGTAGCATTAACACTGGGGAAAACACAATCATAGCTACCGCTACTAGTACTAGTGTGGGGTGGAGAAGAGATTAGAAAAGGATTGTCTGAAATCATAATTTGCAGCCTTAACACGCATACATCCAAAGATCAGCAAAGAAAAGTTATGAAAAGCTCTAAATCGGGATTGGCGGCCCAGAAATCACTTCTTCCCCCTCCGCTCTAGCCCAAAATTTTACAATTACTTCAATTCCGCATAATACACTCAAATCCATTTCCTCTACCTTGCCATTTTGCATGCTCCGCCAGCATCTCCCTCTAAAATCTCACCGTAGAAAGCGGTAAGCAAAGCTTTGGCTGTTGCAGATTGAAATATTTGAGTTGAAAACTCTTACCCGAGGACTTCGCCACACTTTCTCCAGTCTGGATCACTCTGCCTGACGTATCGGCTCCTGCAATTTCAATTTCAGCAGATCGCTAGGGTTTTCTCAGCATCTTCCACCGAGCGCACAGCAGAATCGAACGTAGAACCTGCAAATAACTTTGGAGATTCCGTCAAAAAAAAATTGTTTGGTTTCTACTTTGCTCTACTCTCCGTCAATTTTTGTTTTTATCTTATTTCTAAATTGTGCCAGTTCGAATTTTAAATGAATTTTTGATTCGGAACTGGCACTTTCACAAACCCAAAGAAAAGGGGTGTCCCCACGCTTTGACGGACGGTCCTTCATAATTTTGACGCCTTTTGCCACGTTGGTAACAACTAAGACTTCAAATGTTTCGGATTTTCAGGGTTTTTCGTGCGAACAGTGCATATGCCGTTTTCCACAGTAAGGATGGACTCCCATTTTCAGCGGACACGCCTATGGCGCTCCGTATTTCTTGGACTTTTGCCCCTATTTATATATACTTTGGATTATCACTAAAACCTGAATATTTTTTAACAAAATAACAAATAGAATGTTCGGATTATACATTGATTTGGTATTTTGATAGTGAAATTTGTATATTTATTAAATTTCTATTTAATGTTGAGTTTATTTCTGAAAAAAATATTTTAGCAATAATTATTAGTATTTATGTCGATAGGCATTCTACAATTGTAATGAGGTCTCTACAATGGTAACAAGGTCTAGAGGAGTTCATCTGTGTAAGAATTACAAAAGGCTAATGTTTGGCACTTGTATTAAAAGAAGGCCCAATGGTTACGCTAATAGAGAGATATAATGTGTGAAATATATTGGAATGTAGACAAACAATAAAGAGTGAAGATTGTCGTTATTAAGAGTAATCAAGATGATTCGACAAAATTCAATTTTAATTGGTAAGTTGTGTAGGATGTTCTTGCAATTTGAATTGTTTTGTGTGGTGTATGAAAATGATAACCATTCAAAAAGATTGAAAATGAATTTATACAAGTTAATTTTTGTCACAACCCATATTAGCAATTGAACAACAATAAAATTTCCTCATATTAGTGTCATAATTTTTCAGCATGAATGCCAAATTTTTGGGAGATAACAGATAGTTAAACTCCCTATTTGTTTGTGTAATGGAAGAAGGGGAAAAAAAGGAAAACGAGATTGTTTTAGAGGGGAATTCTGACAAAATTTTAGGGAGACATTCGCAAGAGATGTGTGCATAATTTGGGGTGATTCATATGAAGATGGAAACATAAAATGAGAATATGCTCATGGTATGCAAGAGCGAACAAGTAGATAACAGGTGATGAGTAATTGAAGACTCGCACAACAAGGGATTAAAAGGGAATCGATACGCATGAAGGGATAGATCAAAAAGCGACAGAGGAGACATGCAGCAGTTAAGGAGTGATAAGGGATCAACAAAGACGAGATGGAGGGGAGATAGATACAAGGAGCGCATGGAAAAAAAAAATAGAAAAGTCTAGAAGAGGGGAGAATTGGGTGTGAAGGATTTGGAACGGGAAGCACAGAGCAGGAAGAATGCCACAAAGGATGGGTTGAGAAAGAAAGAAAACAACGTTGAGGAGGACATGCAATCCTTAGAAGAGAGTAAAGGTTGAGGGGAGGAAAAAAATTTAGTTGAGAGAGGCAGAAACCAGAGAAAAATAGAGCAGAAAAATAGAGAATGAGAGAAATGAAAAATTAATAAAGAGGGACAGAGATAAAAGATATTAACAGGAACCATAAGCTCTTGCAGGTCATCTTTTATGGACTGGTATTTCTCTTAAATTGTGTTTTCTAGAACAGCGTGGATAATTGGTTATTTTTATGTGTTGTGACCTTTTTCTTCAACGTGTTAAGTTAATTTGCAAACAGAAGATTAAAATTCGCATGATTTAAATGATTAAATTATTTCTCCTGTAGCAAAATGTTTTTCTTTATGTTATTTGGCTAAACACCATAGTTGGGAAGAAATTTGAAATAAACTTTTGGAATTGAAATTAGTCATCATTGTTAAAAACCCAGTCAGTGAACAAATGATAGTATACCAAATAACCTATTTGGCGATCATCTCTATTCAAAATTATGATTGAAAATTCTGGGAATTGAGTTTGTTGTTCTAAACATTTAAATTAGGACAGGATACAAGTGTACTTCCTGTAGCACTAGTATGTTCACCTAAATTTGAAATATAGATTTACTTGTATTACCATGTTTTCCGGAATTGTTTATTTTGGGAGCAAAGAATTATCGTGTTGAAGGGATGAAATTAAGTGGTCTCACATTTATTGGTTTTTACTTAACGATATAAACTTTCCTTGATCTATATGGATATATTGTTCATACTGAGAGAATTGTCTTTGTGTCTTTCATATTTAAAATTACTTTCATTTTTTTTTCTTTTTATAAGATCTCTCCCAATAGACATGGAATTAAAGTCCTTTGTTTTCTTTTTTCTAATTAATAATGCTCTACTATTTATTGAAAACTTGAATTTGAAACTCCTTGTTAATGTAATGTGTTGATCCATTTTGAAAGGAGTAATTGGAATCTTAACTATATATTAGGTGGATAATTTATTATTTAGGGGAGAATTTATTGCTAAAATTAGAACTGTACTGAACTTCAAATGTTCAAACTTTAAACCTGGATTTATAAGTGGGAGCTAACTACTTTGTTGAATGGAATCAGTTTAATTAAGTATATCTTTAAAAGTCTACAATAATATTATATTGAAAATTGAATGTGTACCTGTGTACTTGTTGGTGAAACTTGACATGGTTAAAGTATCATGAAATCGTGTTGCTTCGTATGCCATTATTGTGAGTTCCTTCATTTAAAATAATCCCTTGGTATATCTATGTATGTGAGTGAAAAAGAATTGAGATCTCAACATGTTGTTCAAGAAAGAGTTGATGCTTCTAGTTTAATATGTTTGGCTGATGCATTTGCTTTATCCATGTCTTGATGATAATGATTTAGAATATGATTACTTCTTATTATACTACTACATAAAATAAAAGAGGTGAAAGTCAAATCTTAGTGAGTAGATATATGGAGGAAAGCTTAGACATGTAAATTCATTAGAGCTATTTGTGATGTACCTGTTAATCATTGTTATAGTTTATGTTTCCTGAATGAAATGAATTTGTTACATGTGTATTCTTGGGTTTTCTCCATGTACTATGATGAATTCAAGTTATATTTATCATTTGAACTAAAAGAGATATTGGCAGAATTATGAGTTTGACATGTTTTGATAGTTAAGAGAAGGATTTTATTATGTTCCTATATGTATGTTGAATGCACCCATGAAACATGATGTACTATGCATTAAATGAGAATCTTTGCACAATATTTTCCATATGAATAAAATGGAAGCAGATTTACAAGGTATGCTTTTGGAATCTTGTGACATTTTATATTAGAAAATGAATGTGGATGTATCATGTAGCACATATTCCATTACTTCAATCAATCTTACATTGTTAGTCTACTTCTAGCTAGGTTGGGTATCTTTCATGTCAGGAAAGATTCTAGGGAAGCATAATTGCATCGTGGTAGGGTAGAAACGCACTCCCACAATATTCTCGCCCTATCTGACTTTTGTGAACAAGTTTTTGAAGCTTCTTTCAGGAAGGACTTTCCTTTATAGTGTTATATGCTTCTTTTTATTTGACATGGTGGTATTTATCAACTTTGATGTTTACCTTTATCATTAGAAATGGAAGTTCATAATTGAGCTAATCTTAAATCTTTTACTGGTGAGATTCGATAGTTGGTCTATAATCTCTTAGGTTGTTATCCTGACATGATAGTTTGTACTTGCATGTATTTGATGTGACATCTCTTATTGTGATTTCTTTAGGACGTTCGACAGATGGAATACATGGAAAATACATCTTTTTGACTCTAATAAGATATTACTACCACTTGGGTGATTATATTTGAGACCTTCAAAGAAATTATTACAAGGTGATTGAAATAGATGTACTAGTTCATGCATTTGATGATCGATGAGTAGGTCAAGATATTTTCATGATGAATGAGATTTTTCATGATGTAGGGCATAATTCTTTTGATTAGTTGATTGTTGTATGACTTGCATGCTCTTGTTTAATGCATTATTACATGAAAGGAAAATATATGAAATGCATGAGTTGCATCTTTTTACTTACTTTGTATGAGAATTGGAAAGCTTACCTTCAAGTGAGGGGTGTTGAATGTGGGCAAAATAGGGAAGGGTAGAAGATTCACTCTACCTACCAATAGAAGTTTGGTATTAAAATACTTTGGCCAAAGCTATTTGCATATTTTTTCTTGAATATGTTAACTATGTTCCATCTTCCTGCCACATCCATGATTAGCTATACTTAGACATATGTGGAAAGTAGTTAGTTTCATGGCTGCACCAGATACCCCCTGCCTTTTATTTGTTGGACATTGCAAGGTTGGGAATTATGCAAGTAGGTAGAATCCCAAGGAAGTGTAAAGTTTTGTGGATAGAACGGACAAATGTCTGAGCCACACTCCTATCTCGAGATGGCCTTATGCTAGGAGATAGGGACTTATAGAAGCACATATGTATGATTGCAATTAAATATCTTATTTCATGATTGACATTTATGGTTATATTTTTTGATGCATTTTTATATATGCATAACATGCATGATGTATTGATTTTATATGGTGATGAATTATCATGATTTATTGGAATGTTTCTACTTAGATTGAGCACACTTGCATTACATTGATGAAATTGTGAATTCTTATTCATATTAGGATGTAAGACTTGTAGGACTTATATTGTTTTAGAGATGAAATATAATTGTTGTGATGAAATGAGTTAGAATATAGTTTTGAAATGTTATTGTAATGAGATGGGCATGAGGGCCTAGATCACATAAATGGAAAATGGATCCACTAACCTTTTTAGGTGATTTCTAAAATGAATGGGTGACTTTCTCACCTAGTAAGTACCACATGTTAGATGGTCTGTATGAATGATTTATTTACTTATGATCGAGTTAAGGTTTAGAACTTATTAGCTAAAAAAATTAGTTTTCCAAAGATTATGTTTATTCTTGAATATTTAAAATTGGAAATTTTCGTCCATGAAGAATTGTTATTTGATTTAACTAAAAATATTGTAAGTGTCTACTTATAAGTATGACAGAAATTTGATATGAAGTATTCAACACCTTGATCAATTCGATATGATGTCAAGGTATGGTAAGAAGCACAGGTACATGTGTGCTCTTTTGTAAATCGAAGGTATTATGTAGATTTATGTTTAAAAGCATTAGGATGAAGGAATGATATTTCTTGATTATGTTGAAAACATGTAATAATGCTTTGATGTTGTTCCTATGTATGAATAGATGGAACAACACATTATAATAGAGGGGGAATATTGTCAAAGAGAGGTAACTATAACCTTGTAAAACTAAAAGGTAGTAATAGAATTCACACACTCACATAGAAAATGTTCCTGAAATAATTATGATACAATTGTGTTTGTTTTTGCTCCAATGAGTTTATTTTGGTGTGTGTACTTACTAGAATGCATAACCGATGAAAATTTAACTTTATGTAAGCAATGAATTGAATCTTGTTGATTTTATGCTAGAATATAAAAGTGTATACATGAATTAGCTTGAATATTCAAATAATGAAAGATTATTAATCATGTCAATTGTAAATTTCTTGATTCTTCTTTGAATATGATTGCAAATTTTGAATTATGCATCAAGACGATGCATTCTTAAGTGGGGAAAGATGTCACAACCCGTATTAGCAGTCAAACAACAATGAAATTTCCTCATATTAGTGTCATAATTTTTCGGCATTAATGCCAGATTTTTGGGAGATAACAGATTGTTAAAATCCCTATTTGTTTATGTAATGGAAGAAGGGAAAAAAAGGAAAATGAGACTATTTTAGAGGGGAATTTTGGCAGAAGTTTAGGGAGACATTCACAGGAGACGTGTGCATAATTTGGGGTGATTCATACAAAGAAGGAAATAGAAAGTGAGAATATACTCATGGTATGCAAGAGCGAACATGTAGATAATAGGAGATGAGTAATTGAAGACTTACACCATGATATTGAAAGGGAATCGATACGCATGAAGGGATAGAGGAGACACATGACAATTAAGGAGTGATAATGGATCAACAAAGATGAGATGGAGGGGAGATAGATACAAGGAGCGCACAGGAAAAAAAATAGAAAAGTCTAGAGGAGGGGAGAATTGGGTGTGAAGGATTTGGAAGGAGAGGCACAGAGCAAGAAGAATGCGATAGGATGGGTTGAAAAAGAAAGAAAACAACGTTGAGTAGGACACACAATCCTTGGGAGAGAGAAAAGGTTGAGAGGAAGAAAAAAAAAAGTTGAGAGAGGCACGAAACCAAAGAAAAATAGAGCAGAAAAGTAGAGAATGGGAGAAATGATTAATTAAGAAAGAGGGACAAAGATCAAAGGAATTAATGAGAACTGTAAGCTCTTGCAGGTCATCTTTTATGGACTAGTATTTCTCTTAAATTGTGTTTTCTAGAGCGGCTTGGATACTTGATTATTTTTGTGTTGTGACCTTTCTTCAATACATTGTTTTAATTGATAAACAAAAGATTAAAATTCACATGATTTAAATGATTAAACTATTTCTCATGTAGAAAAATATTTTTCTTTATGTTATCGGGCTAAACACCATAGCTGGGAAGAAATTTGAAATAAACTTTTGGAATTGAAATTAGTCATCATTGTTGAAAACCCAATCAGTGAACAAATGACAGTATACCAAATAACCTATTTGACGATCATCTCTATTCAAAATTATGATTGAAAATTCTAGGAATCAAATTTGTTGTTCTAAACATTTAAATTGCAACATAATACAAGTGTACTCCCTGTAGCACTAGTATGTTCACCTAAATTTGAAACATAGATTTACTTTTATTACCATGTTTTTCAAAATTGTTTATTTTGGGAACAAAGAATTATCATGTTGAAGGGATTAAATGAAGTGGTTTCACATTTATTGGTTTTTACTTAACGATATAAACTTTCCTTGATTTATATGGATATATTGTTCATGCTATGAGAACTGTCTTCGTGTCTTGCAAATTTAAAATTACATTCATTTTTTTTCTCTTTATAAGATCTCTCCCAATAGACATGGAATTAAAGTCCTTTGTTTTCTTTTTTTTTTCTAATTAATAATGCTCTACTATTTATTGAAAACTTGAATTTGAAACTCCTTATTAATGCAATGTGTTGATCCATTTTGAAAGGAGTAATCATAATCTTAACTATTGTAGACACTCAAAAATGGGCAAGTGCTTTTAAATTGCAATAATCTTCAAAATGCACTAATTCAATCAAAAAAATGAGCAAATCATTAAAATGGACATTTATTAAATCAAATTGGACAAAAATAATTAAATCAAAGGAAAAATCAAATAATGATGTTAAATAATTAAATCAAAGCTTAAAGGGGTGAAAAATACTACATAATTGATTTTAATCAATTAGTTGTATAATTGTTTAAATCAAAAATCAAAATGAACCTATTACCCTTACATGGCTAAATTTAATTAATTAATTGAATTTAATAATTCCTAATATCTTTCAACAAAGTTGAGCAACCAATGAGAATTGAGGACAAAAAGACATAAATCACTCAAAAAGAATGAATCTCAATCACTCATTCTAAAGTTTCAATCGCAATCACTCAATCTTGTCCTTTTGTCCAAAGCTTTGAGACAAACCTTTAAATTGTCCCCCCATTTATGAACAAAGCAAAGTAGTTGACTCAACCAAGGGTTAATCATGATTACTTCACTCCACTCTCTACCCTTGGGAATTTACTATAAATATGAAGCATTTTGAAAGCAATTCCCAATCTTAGAAATTCATTTGCAAAGCATTGTTATTATAGGCAATTGAAGAGCATTCTAAGAGCATTTAGAGCATTTTGCATATCTTTGTATCCATTTGAACTATAATAATCATTGTAGAAGCATTATAGTAGCGTAAATTCTCATTTTAGAAGTGTCACTAGTGGAGATTGAGTTGAGAGCTTCACTTACCACATCTTTCTAGAGAACCATGAGATGCTATAGATCTTAGTTTCAATTTTAATTAGATTTGCATTATATTTACTTTGAGTTGTTACTAATTTGATCTTAATTTCATGAAGGTGATTATCATCATCACACAAATGGTGCCCACCGTGGGGCCCTAGGCCTCATTTTATCATTTTGATCAAATATTGCATGCTTGTATTGTCACTTTTTCGTGAATATTTTGCAGAAAATAGGTGAAGTCACGCGTACAGAAGATTCACTCACACTTATAGTCATTTTGATGATGCTTACAATCTCTTTTCTGACACCTGTTAGCTGATGACTTACGCCTGATCTATCACTTCTATTATGTCTTAATTTCTTTGCAGTCACCTGCAAATCAGAAGCTCACGCCTGTGAGATAAATCGTTTAGCCTTTTGTGCCTAAAGTTACACCTGTGACTCAAGTAGTATTACTTATCTACTATTCATTATTGCCTATGATCAAGCTTTGCTCTGCAATTTACCGAAATAGTCACGCTTTGTATCAGCTATTTTACGCTTACTATTGTTAAATTATCGCTTAAGATCAATCATTTTCTGCAATTTTCAATTTGATTCATGCTTTGCAATAAATTGTTTACGCCTGAGTAATTTTCAGTGTCGCCTGTGTCACTGGAAAGTGTCGCTTGTTGTCATTAAAGTTATGCTTGCTAACAATTTGTTCACGCGTATTAGCTAGACAATGTCGCTTGTTGTATGTTGTCTTTATTTGCTATTAAATTGATCAAATCATTTATATAACTCTTTGTTTACATGATTTGACTGTAAATGAGCAGGCACAAAAAGGTCTAGAAGCCAGAAAGTGGGTTTAATCAAGAAGGAAAACATTACACACATTAAGGCTATTCTTGAGACAACACAAGAAGAGGAAAATCAGGTATTCCAGAACTATCTTGCAATTATTGAAGCTTACAAAATGAAATTTTTTTCTCTCAATTGGATTTTTAGTCCTTAGTTCAAGTTTTTCTTTAAAAATTTGCAAATAAGGTGCCTAAAGTTCATACATAATTCTTTGCTTCATCAATTTTGATTTGGTTTCCCCTCAAAGTGTTTGTTGGTGTTGACTAACTTGTTGGTGGACAAACATACTTGGAAGGAGCTATTTGCCAAGGTAAGATAAAAATAATGAAATCACTTAAAAATGCCCCTAACTTCGGTTAGCTACAAGGAAAGGTAAGCCTCAACTAGTCAATATTTTCCCTTAGCTTGTGGCATTGGTGCATTTTGAGAATCTAGTAATTAAGAAGGATTAAGGAATCAAGCACATAAAATCAAAACCCCTTGTTTGTAGAAAAGAGTAGTGATACTCGATTCTCATTAGTTAGTGGGTGAGGAAATTGAACCTTGTTAAGTATGTTTGTTAAAAAGTGCTAAAAAAATTATATTTTTTCTTTTTTTGCATGCAAAAAAGAAACAAAAAATAACATCCTACAGAGAATACCATGCTAGAACTTTAGTGGGCTCACCTCCTGAGTTTTTCCTTAACGAGGCCGGTGAGAGGGACAACCCAAAGTGGGATACGCTTGCTTTTGCTGGGAGAATCCAACCCACTATAAAACAAAATGCATGCATCCTTAATGGGGTGTGTGACAAAAGGATTTTAAATTTTTTGAACTTCCTCTAGTAGTCCTCATGGATTACGCAAAATCATACCTTGGTGCATGTGGGAAGCCCCTTAACATACTTGGGGGATGAAAGTTTAAAATCCATTTTGAACGGAATCTACAATAAATCCTTGATAAAATAGCAAGACCACCTTTTAGAGCCAAAATGATAAAAGTCAAATTTGACTATAGGTAGGCTTCTTGGAATTCTTTCTTGTGTAATACTTGTGGAAATGATCGAGAATATACACTCTAGTGTGTTTTAGGGACATGATGAAAAATTGATGTGTGTGTTGCGATTGTATTCTATTTTCAAACAAGAAAATTTCATAAGACCTGATCTTACAACATTTAAAAATTCAAAAATTTACAACCTGGTCAGCAAAGTGTCACCTGTGCATAGAGAAATACCACCTATCAGAGGCAAAGTCATGCTTATGACTGTTATGAAAATGCATATCAATCGAGAAGTCACGCCTGACACAAATTAAATCACACCTGCCAAAACTGGAAAAATGTCTATCAATAGGAAAGTGCTGCTTGTACCTCTACAGAGTGCCGCCCATACTAGTTCCAATCAATGTGTATCAATATTTAAGTCATGCCTACACCCTAGCAAGTGATGCCCATAAACAAAGAAGGGAAAATAGTGGACATTTCCTGAGGGTTTGGAAAAATTTTGAAGTCATTTTTGGATACCCTTTTCAAAGATATTCCTCATCAATGCAACAAATAGATCATATTCTTGAAAAAAATTTATAATGATGAGTCTATTTGAGAAACAAATCAATCCTATTATGGAGCATAATTATCAAAACCAAGACCAAGATCTCCATAGGAATCAAAATGATGAAGTATCTGAAGAAGAAGTTTCAGAAGCAATCCAAGATCCCATGTTTATGGAAATAATGGGATTAATTATGAAGAGGGATAAAGAAGCATACTTCATGAAGTTAGCTCAATTAGGAGCTAAGCTTCCTCATGATTTTGACACATCAATCTTGAGGGAGAATGAGGAAAAACAAAAAGATACATCAATTGAAAAGCCATCATTAAGATCAATGTGTCCTTTTCTTTATAATGATGGGCCATCGGTATCTTCATCTTCCTCACAAAAAGAAGCATTTAAGGAGCAACAAACCTATCTTGGATCAAGGGAAATTTCAGGATCATCCTAATTGTGATCAAGATAATAAAGAGTATGAAGAGAAAGATATCACTCTCAAGAAATATATAATGCACAAACCTCTACCTAGCAAGGTTGATCCCATAGTTTGTACTCCTTTCATCTTTCATTCATCTCACAAAGCTTCACAACTATCCAAAATTCCTCTATTAAAGAGTGATCCTAATAATGACACTTTTCAAGTTGACTATGTCTACCCTCAAGGGCTACCTCTAAAAGAAACCCAAGCTAACTTACATCTTGTTGCAGATCATTTCCATGCTTCAAGGATCTTGGACCCCAAAGCTTCATGTGCTTCAATGTCTATTATACCCATTCAAAAGAATCCTACATCATTTCTCCAAACATCCCCCACGCATATCCAAACATCTACATTGTTCTTAGAAGTGGCTCCATGTCAAGAGGATAATCCAAAGAGAAAAGAAACAAATGTTGATAAAGATCAAGATCAAGATTATATACAAACCCCTCCCATATTTGATGAAGGTCCCATATCTATAGAACCCTATGATGATCCCCTTGCATCCTTTCATGTCTTCTGAGATGATTTTCTTCCATTCCAAGAACAAAATACCCTTCCAAGTTCCATATTGTCTCCACTTCCCAAGAAAGATCAAGATATCCCTTCCACAATTTCCAATGAGCATATTTAAAATCAAGAGCAAAATACCCTCTCTACACCATTTGAAGATCCTTGTCAAGATCAAAGTATCCCATCATTTCCTTGTCATATTCCTCCATGTTCACCTCAAGAAACCATCATTCTTCCAAATCCTTTGCATGATAATAAATCCCTTCAAGCTTCAGTTGATTCTATCAAATTTGTTCCTATCAAAGCTATCCATGAGCCTATTGGCATAAAGATAAATCTTAAAGATGAGAACCTGGGAAATGTAGCTCTTTACAAAGATATTGATATCCCTTTCACACCTTATATCCCTCCATTTAAACACACCCACATGCCTTCACTATCCTCCAAATCCATTTTGGGTTCCTATGTCCCAAAATAAAAAGTCTTCATCCCTTCCATCCATATTAGGTCCATATATTCATCCATCCTCCATTCCTATCATCCCTAGTTCTCCATTCACTTACCCTACCATGTATCAAGATCAACGAAGGCACACATACTTGAAGAATGTCCAAATAGCAATCCATATGAACCCTCCATATTATTCCTATTCATCCATAATTCCTAAGTCTTTTGGAAGCAATGTTGATGTGCAACATAACAATCATAAATCCAAGAATCCATATGTGTATAAAAATCACAATGGCTCATCTAATCAACATGTGAATGAAAAGAAAAATGAAATATCCAAAAGGCCGCAAAGATCCACCAAGCAAAAAGAAAAAAATAAAACGTGGGTTCCTAAATCCCTCATTGAAGAAATGCATTCAAAAGCATCACAAAAGAAAGAAAAAGCAAAGACTATGTGGATTCCCAAGTCACTGTTGAAAGACTTGCACATAAAAGAAAAATCAAAATTGACATTCAAGCTTCCAAAGGCTTCCATTCCATCTCCTTCCAAACATCTTCCACTTTCCAAGTCTGATTTGGGTTCCTATATCCCAAAATTCACTACCCCAAGAAGATCCTTACCTCCGTCATCTATCGTTCCTCCATCATTCCACCACTCTTCAGAGCATGTGTCAAAGTTGATCTTGCCAACATTCCCATCTACAACATACCTTCTTCTTATCCTCACATTCATTTTCCAATGCATACTTTTTGTACTTCCATCCCTCTTATCAATATATTTGAGCATCCTAGTCATACCCATGGTTTATTATAGCATATCTTTCAGAGGAGCATTCTCCAAAGATTCTGATGTTGGGAAAATATTGAAAAATACAAAAAAAGAAAAAAAAGAAAAATTACCTTGGTGAAAACCTAGCAATAGGCACCTTGGTAGCAAAAGTAAAGAGAAACAAATCTGTATACCATGATGAAAACCTGGTAAATAGGCATCATGCATAATTCCTCCTTCTTACACTCCACACTTGGGGGCAAGTTTCATCCATGCCATCCTTCATCTTCCTATCATTTATCTCACCTTCATCTTGACAAGGTTGAACACATCCATGAGCATTAAGTATCTTGACATCCGCTATCCTTTCCATTAGCTTATGTACTTGTTGCATCCATGTTACCCTATCATGATCTTGCTTATCCTAAATTCACCTTCATTATTCCTTGGCAGTCTTTCCATAATCCCAAAACATCCCTTCATAGCCTCCATCACCCCTTTACCCGAATTGTGTTATCTTATCCACATCTTACCCAAGTTGATCCCTTGGTCTTGATCAAAATGAAGAAATTAAAGTATAAAAATTATTATCAAGAACTTCTTTACATGTCCACTTCTTTTGGATCCCTCATTTTCATGACAGTAGATCGTTATCCTATAGGCTATCTAGCACTGCATCATTGGCTGCCATGGCTTATCCAAAAACATGCTTCACATTGCTATATCATTTTTCCTTAGCTTGGGTACTCTTGAGGAGATGGTCCTACGGGTCACATTCACATGCTTCATCCATCATGGCCTTTTCATCTCTAATCCATCAGCTTGCAAATCCATCCTTCATGTCCTATATCTTGCTAGACATTGGGGGAAAATCAATGTGATCTTGTTCGAGAGTTGGTAATTTCTTGCATAAAGTACTTTGAGCTATATCTTGCATAAACTGAGCTTTTATAATATTTTGGAAGTTTTCCCAAGTCCAACATTTTTCCTATCCAACTAGGGGCATTTGATCTTAATCAATGGATTTCAACAAACATGCATCAATTCACATGATGCAATGCATTAAACTCGAGTGGATTCAATAGTGCTACTTTCAGTCACACATAAGAGAAGGAATTATTAGAGCTTCAGATGAGAGAGATTTTTGTTGAACCTTTGATGGATATCATTGTTCACACCTAAGTATTCCAATCCCACAACTTGATCCTTGAGCCTTCATTGACTTTATTATTCGGGATTAAAAATTGACAAACACTTTAAAGATCAAAATACTTGGAAATACCTTTTGAAAATCATGAAACATTGCAAAACACTTGAAGCTTTATTTTTTATAATCTTTATTGAATTGAATTTAATCACATCTTTTTAGCTAATCGATGATGTTTCGACTAGATTGGCAATGATGGAGACATGATATTTTTCTTGCCTTTGAGTGACTATCTTGAGGGAGATCCAACAACTTATGTGAATTCATCTAACAACATGGTCATCAAAGAACCATTGAGGACTCTCATATAGGGTGGAGGGTTAACCTTTGTTTGTTTGCAACATTGAATCCGTTGAAACCGGTATTCATACTCCCATAGTTGGTCATTCAACTAGTGAGGGTTGTACTAGTTTCCAAAAAAGGTGTTACCAAATGTGATATAAAGCGGTATTCATATCATCATGATGTGGTCAGTAATGGTTGTACTTGTTTACCGGTCCCACAATGCTCAATGATGAAAATTTATCTCTATGGCATTTATTTGCTAAAAGCTAGTGACACTTAGTTACATTGCATTGCATTTTCATGTTAGATTAAGTGCATTGGTTTGTAGTTATTTTTCCAAGGGAAAAGGGGTTTCAATTAATTATCTTGATCAATCAAAAAGGGGGAATCAAGGAAAGTATATCATCATATCAATGTTCATAACATCAAAGATCCAATTGTATGTGATGGAATGGGGACCTCAAATCCAACTACACACGCAACATAGTCATTACTCACATAATTGAATTATGAGAGAGAGTATGAATTACTCAATCTGAAATTCATGGTGATGCAACCTGTTGCCTCCTATGTAGACAGGGTGTTTAATTGCTCTCAGATTAGAGAGCCAACAACCATAAGACCGATTCTACAATGGAGGATTTTCAAAAGCTATGAAGATAAACAAAAATTGAATTACACTAGAATGAATGCAATTTAATCTAAGAGCTTTAAAAGAGATATGATACTAATCTAGAATAGCTTTGAAAGAAATATGAAATGCAAATTACTCTAAAGAACTTGAAAGTAGAAATGATATTAAGCTATGAACAATTAAGCAAATTAATTCTAAAATGAGGTGCTATATTAAGCTAAAATGAGAAAATTATACTAATATGCAATAAAGCTTGGAATTAATGAAATTGAGACACAAAAATACTATAGTTTAGTTACTCTCAACAATTGCCCCCTTCGAATGAAGAAATGAAGTTCATTAAATAGAAAAGCCCGAGAAGAGAATGAAGGGGTTCTTGATTTGAAGCTCCTGACCCTTCATTTCCATTTGATACAAAAAAGCATTGAATTACTTAATTAAAAGAATGGAATTTGCCACATAGGGGACTTTTCGAATATCTTGAATTATTAATTCAAAAATGAGTGTCCATTCAAATAACAAGTAATTATTAATTCCTTTTTTATGGGTAATTAGCTAAAAGGGGTAGATTTTAATTTAATTCCAAGTACTTAGGACTTTAGAATTAAATTAATTTATCATAGGGATAATTTAGCTAATAAAACTCAAAGACTTTAGGAATTAATTTTAATATTTGATTAATGCAATTAGGGTTTTTGCAATTGACATCAAGTCAAATTAAGTCAAGTAAGAGAGAGAAAATTGCTTAGGAAACTAGGACTTTGGAGATGTAAAATTGACGAAAATGCATCAAAATTCATTGAATTTATTAAGTGCCAATTTTAGGGTATTACATTTGCCCCTCTTTGAATTGATGTGCGAATAGCACATTGATTCAAAGAATAGCCTGAAGTGACAGATGACAAGAAATTTGGGAGTCTAGGTTAGGTTGCCAAGACACCGAGCAGATCAAAGCATGATTTTCTAAAGTTTAAGTTAGATTGCGAAGACAAAGGTCTTGAGAGAAGATGAGAATCGAGGTTAGGTTGCCCTAATGCCCAGAATGAGATTCAGATGCAAACTTAGGACTGTCTCCAGAATCAGGGTTAGATTGCCCCAATACAAAGCTCAGCTCTCCGAGACCCGGGTTAGATTGCCCAGATAACAGTCTAAGAGAGATTTCAAGAGCCCTCTTCAGAATGAAGTTTGACTCCCAGGAATTAGGGTTAGATTGCCCCAATACCAGATAGCAAGATGCGAGACACCGAGATGCCCCTAGCAATGAGAACTGATGATTCAAATCAGACTGATTCCAGAATTGATTCGACAAGATTCAAATGATGCAATCATCCTAACCCCTCGAGAGTGAAATCGAAAGATGACATATCAGAAGGATGATTGACAACAAGAGGTTGCAGAGAAAAAGTAATTAGACTAGATTTGAGAAGCTGCAGAAGTAGATCAGAGCAAAGCAGAGGTCCTGTTGACCAAGTTTGACCATGGTTGACTAGAGTTGACATTGATGAAAAGAGCAAAGATCTTGAGAACATGATGCAAAGATGAAGGTCTATAGGAAGATGACACCAGAAGACTGACTGCACAAGTGTTCAATCCCAAAGGGTCCCAGAATTTAAAATGCAATTTCAAGCTATCTAGAGATGTCAGATTTAAATTTTGATCTCGAAAATGGATTCAGAACAGTCGATTTAGCCAAGAGTGCATTTTTTGTGCAAAATGGAGCACTTTTGAAAATTAGGTCAAAAGCTATATAAGGCCCGGAGGGGTCATTTTCAATTCATTATTCACCTTCGTCTTCTTGTGATTTCTAAGCTTTGAGAGAGAAAATGGAGGGTCTTTCGCTGCATATGCATAGATTTGAGCGCTCTTGATGACATGTCTAGCCCATGGAGTATGACGCACTTGTAAGTAGTCGATAAACCTCCTTGCTTTCAATTTGTACAACTTTTTAGGTCAATTTAGGGTAGATTTAGCAATGTTAGTCCATGTTCTTCCAATCTTGCGCGAGGAAGTAGTTTCCTCGCACCATCCTAGGTCTCCCCTCACGCGAGGAAGTATTTTCCTCACATGAGTTGGGTCTTCTTCGTGCGGGCTTTGTCTAGAAGCTTGTGTGAGCTGAAAGGGAGTCCTGTGCGAGATTGTAGTAGCTCGCGCAAGGTCGAGTCCTGTCTTGTGTGAGAAAATAGTTTTCTCGCACAAAAATTTATTGTAGAGTTTGAAGTCTTTTGCCAAAATTTGTCAAATTTGCGTGAAATCAGCCAAGTATAGCGTCACAAAGCCATGTCTAGGATAGATGTCTTGTTGCATTTACTGTTGTTGTGTTAAAAAAGTCATCATATCGAGATACTGATCAAATGTCATCACTTGCTTTGCAGGTTGACTTCCCCGATGTTGCCTTCAGGACACACCATCCTATCATCACCACATTGGTGCAGAGACTGACAGATGCAGAGAGTGCTCATATTGATGGACTCGGCCTAGGATACTTGCATGATCTACCTGACATTTGGGTAAATCACGGTCTTCTTGGTGCACTGGTAGAGCATTTCCATTTGGAGCGAACACTTTTCACTTTTTGATGGGGGAGATGACGGTGACTCCCGAGGATGTATACAGGATCCTTCAAATACCAACCCATGGTGCTCGAGTAGAGTACGAGACACAGCCGCAACAAGGGACAGTAGCTTTGAGGATGATCTTCAGGGATGATTTAGTGATGGGCTGGGCCATCTCCTAGGATGATTTGGTGCTCAGATACGGTGGTGCTCACCCATTAGCTATTGTACTTGTGATGTTCTTGAGCTGCTACCTTGTTCCAGATCGGGGTCAGCATGGTCTAGAGTGTGGCTGGGGCATGATGTTGCAGAGGATGCTAGCCAGACTAGTAGTTAGGTTCGGATGGGGCGAGTGCATGCTATCCGACATGTATCATGAGATGCATGAGGTAGTATATCGCAGCGCGAGGATGATGGCAGCAGGAGTCTTTATCTTACAAATCTGGCCCTGGGAGCATCTCCCCATTTGCAAACCCATCTTCCATGACACATGGCAGCCGCTTGAGCCATATATTTATAGGTATGCAGGTTAGATGACTCAGCCCCTGTTGGGTAAGACAGAGTAGTGGAGGGGATAGTTGGATGACATGGCAGCTATAGTATGGAGACCTTGGGTGGCTACTGAGCCATGGGATGATGCTCAGAGAGAGCTATCACATATATGTGTATCTCATCCATTGATTGGACGCAGTGCTACTATCATCGAGAGATTCCTTGTTACACATGTCCTGCACCAGTTTGGTAGGTAGCAAGACATATCATAGAAGTACTACCCCTACACCCACTTCTCCGATGAGGAGAAGAAGGGTGGCATGTGAGACTAGATCCAGGGTGGTGTGCTATAGAGGCACGTATTCCAGCCGTGAGATGGGATTACATGGTAGGTGTCACCAATGCAAGGGTGACACCTGCATACAGAGATTAGTTGATTGCACAACCTCATCCTAGGTTCACGGATCTGGTTGGTGTGGGAGCACAATAGTAGCCTGCACAGTAGCAATAGGCATAGGATCAGTAGCCACCAACCCAGTAGCCACCAGTTCAGCAGCCTGTACAACAGCAAGCTGCACAGCAGGGACAACAACAACATAGAGTATTGAGACCCCGAGCAGGGCAGATTAGCATCCCTGCTAGGACGATGGGCTCAGATGTGGGAGCTGGGAGAAATGGGGCCCAACAGAGGTCCACCAGGTAGCAGACAAGAGATACATCATAGAAGGCTCCTCCAGATGATGATATGGATATGCCTGATATTCTGGTAGGAGCAGGGACACCACAACTGCAGGAGGCTCTCAGGAAGAGTCATGAGAGAGTATGATAGGTACAATGAGAGTGGGATGATTACCATACCTGACTCATTAGAGAGGAGACCCGTGTAGCTAATCAGGATGCTGAGATCAGACAGTTGCGAGATGAGCTGGCACGGTCGAGGATCGAGACCAGATATGAGGCTGCTCAGGTAGCATACTACTATGCAACTTATTGCAGGGTCATTCCAAATTTGTCAAAGCAGGTACCGCCATTTGTTGATTATGCTAGAGCTCCACAAGCACCTCCTCCAGCACCTCCAAATGCACCCCCATGGGCACCACAGCAGAAGGCACCACAGGCACCTCCTTAGGCACTTCCTCAGCAGTAGGTACTGTCATAGTGGCCGATGCCACCACCTTAGAGACCACTGCCACCACCTCCACTAGGTAGTGCGGGGCCTAGCTAGTCCATTTTGATACACTTGTACATTGTAGCCCATTTTTGATACTGTGCTCAAGTAGCACCTCCTCTTTTGTACATGACATTATTCGAGATATATATATATATATGAGATTGACAGTTTGGTATCATTATACTTGTTGTTATCTTGCTTTGATATTTGATGTTTATGAGATGTTTTCGTATGCTTAGATGTATGGGTAGAAATGTATGAAATGCACATGTTTCCTTTTATGAATATGAATATGCACCTGGTTTATTTTTATGATGACGAAGTGATAGATGGATAGAATGTATGCATATATGTAATGTATGATTTGAGTTATGCTTATAGTGGATGCACATGTATATGTAGATGCAAATGAATTTATGAATGCAAATGGAAATGAAATGAAAATGCAATGGATATGTAATGTATATGGTACTAATCATCTCATGTAGGATTGTCACAATATATGATAGGTACTAATAAAAAAGATAGGTTTCAAAGATCAAGAGCGAGGATCGGACACTTGTTCAGCCAAGATGAAACTGGGATAAAAATATGAGAACCTCTGATGAACAGAAAGCAATCAAGAGAGTAACAAGATATCATCTCAAATCCAAGCTTAACATGCAAATGCAAGCATAAAAATGCAAGCCTAGAATGGAAATGCAAGCCCTAGGACTTGGTTGTTGGACTCATCATATTTATCATCATCGAGTTCATTTAAGCATGGGACGATCATAAGATGTCATACAATCCTCACTAACATTGCAATTATGAGAATATGAATATGACATAAGTCTTAGATTTGTCGGAATGAGGTGTAAGCATTAAGGCACAAGAAGCTAGAATGACTTGAACACCTATTCCTTTTGATTTAGCAAGTTAACATAAGCATCAAAGCACGATTGCTAAAATGACTTGAATGTTGCTTGCGAAAAAACACACCAAACATGTGAGAGTTCCTTCTTTCACCAAAAAGTTCTCACAGTGACCCTTACATTCACTTAGCAGGATGAGCATTAGCAATTTCACTTGTAGCAGAAAGAAGTCACTCAAAATAGACAAGGAGAAGAACCAACCTCACCAAAGCGTCCATATAAAAGGAGTCAAGGTACGCATGGCCATCTAATACAAGATGGAGGCTCTTACAGATGGACACCCCTCTTAGATAGATTCTTTGGATCATTGGAACTAAACCAGCAAACAGAAAGCAAAGGAAAGATCATGCCCCCAGTCTTCACGTTTCTCAGTCAAGAAAGACGTCTTAGATTCACTTGAGGGGAAATGATAAAGAAAACAAACAAAAAAGAAAAGGAAAATCTCAACATGCATCAGAGGAACACAAAGTCAGTTTTTAGTTTCAATTTACGTTTGTGTTCAAGTGGATTGAAGTTGAATCGAAAGCGCACAACGTTCGAAGTCTCGATGGGATAGCGACAACAGGTAGACGTAGCGAGAATCACTGGTGACTGATGTAAGGAAGAGATCCCAAAAGAGAGAGGTTCGAACAAGAGAAAAGTATTAATAGGTAGGCACAGTGAGAACCACTAGCGACTGATACATGAGAGATCCTCGAGGAGAGAAATCTCAAAGTAGCTAGGCATCAGTAGGTAGACACAGCGAGAATTGTCGGTGACCAATGCACAAACAATACTCCTGAAAGCAATAGGACAATGCCCCCTAGACCAAGAAGGTGCCCCCAAGTGTGAACCAGTTCCAATCCATGACGGGTCAAGGAAAATCTTGAAGACAACTGAAGGCAAGAGCATGAGCTGGCAAACTAAAGCAGGAAATGAGCTAAAAGCAGGAGACAAACTAAAGCAGGAAAACAGGAAAGCAAACTAAAGTAGGAAACTAAAAGCCAAGCGACGCTAAGATGAAATGTAGCTTTAGGGAACAAGAGGTGTCTGTTTACCAGGTTTTCACCATCTTGGTAGAGATTCTATTTTTACTACCATGACGCCTGTTTACTAGGTTTTCATCAATGGCACATTTTTCTTCTTTTTCAATTTTTTTGTACTTTTCTCTTTTTTTAATTTTTTTGTATTTTTTGAATATTTCATTTTTTTGTATTTTTGATCTTTTCATTTTTTTTGTATTTTCAATTTTTTTTATTATTACCAAGGCACCTATTTACTAGGTTTTCACCAAGATAATAGATACATCAAAGCGCCTGTTTACCAGGTTTTCACTAAGATGATAATTTTTCAAGACATTTTGCAATTTTTAGGATTTTTGCAATATATCATTTTTTTTGGATTTTTTCAAGACCAATAAATATGTACATGAGCATGCCGAGTATGTCTCAACTGTAAAACTTCTTCAGATGAAGAGCGTTGATAAGCTCTTTGAGTTTCTCTCCTTCAGTGGTGGAGAGTCAATAAGCGCCAGACCCAAATGCTGGAGTAATGACATACAGACCAAGCCAGTTTGGTTCAAATTTCCCTTTTTGGACTTGCTGCTGCTGATTCTTGGGGTTCTCTCTCAGGACGAGATCACCCACTTGGAATTCCCTTTGTCTGACTTTCTTATTGTAAGCTTTATAAATCCTCTTTTGGTATTCTCTTAGATGATCGAACACCACCTTCCAACATTCATCAAGTAACTCAAGCTCTTGAAGCTGGGATATTCTGTTATCTTCATTAGTGATGAGGCCCCTCAGAGAGATTCACAATGTCGGCATCTCAACCTCAATAGGTAATACTGCCTCTACTCCATAAACAAAGGCAAAAGGAGTGGCCCCCGTTGGTGTTCAGATACTTGTTTTGTAGGCCCACAAAGCTAGATTAATCTGGAGATGCCAATCTCTACCAAAATTATGAACTGTTCGGTGCAAGATTTTCAGAATTGTCTTATTAGAAGCCTTTGCTTGTCCATTACCTTGAGGATAATAGATGGATGACCAATGCTGAATAATTTTGAATTTAGTGCATAAGTCTGTCAGGTCCTTATTTTTGAATTGTCCCCCATTGTCAGTGATAATAGATGAGGGTATGCCATATCTGTAAATGATATAGTTTAGTATGAACATAGCAATGGTCTTGCCATCAACTACAACGAGAGGCATTGCCTCAACCCACTTGGTAAAGTAATCAGTAGTTGTGATGATAAACTTGTGCCCTCTTGAAGATGAAGGATGTATCTGACCGACCAAGTCAAAGGCCCATTGCTGAAATGGCCAGAAACTGATGAGAAGACTAAGTTCATGAGTAGGAGCATGAATCAGGTTCCCATGAAATTGGCATTGCTTGCAAATCTTAGCATATTGAATAGCTTCTTTTTCCATGTCTGGCTAGTAATAACCAGCTCTAATAAGTTTTCGAGCTAACGTCAGACCACTAGAATGAGACCCACAAATACCTTCATGTACCTCAGCTAGCACATGCTTGGACTCATCAGGTTCTAAGCACCTAAGGAGAGTACCATCTAGAC
Source organism: Chamaecyparis obtusa (assembly GCA_027943335.1). NCBI lineage: Eukaryota > Viridiplantae > Streptophyta > Pinopsida > Cupressales > Cupressaceae > Chamaecyparis > Chamaecyparis obtusa. Next base: position 764,307 of record BSBK01002798.1, on the reverse strand, counting down.
CCCGTCTATACAAGTCATTTTCTATGAGGACATACCGTGAAGCAGTATGAATGAGGTGATGCTTTTCATTCTGGGTATAGGTGTCTGGAATGATCTGGTCACGAAGGCAAGAAAAGCTATGGTGGTAGCGGGATGAATCATGTCCAATGACTGAACAGATCATCCTAGATTTAGGAATATCATAGGCAGGGTAGTGTAATGCCTCCACTAGGAACTCGTGTCTGAAGTCATTTTCTGACATTTGTAACATTGAAGCAAGAGTGGCCATTGCATCAACTACTTTATTGTCTGCCCTTGTAATCTGCTGGAAAGAAATGTGTGCAAAGTATTGTTTAAGATCATCCACCATCCTTTTGTAAGGTATTAGTTTGTCATCTTTAGTTTGGTAGACATTGTTGACTTAATTGATGATTAACTACGAGTCTCCAAAGACCTTGATCTCATCCACACGCCATTCAAGGGCCGTCTTCATTCCATTAATGAGAGCTTCATATTTAGCTATGTTTTTCATGCAGGGAAACAACATTTTATATGCTTTTGGAAATGAGTATCTTTGAGGTGTAACAAATAGAATGCTTGCACTGGATCCTTGTTGAGTGAATGATCCATCAAAGAACATGCTCCAAGATTGATGTGTGAGAAGCATGGTGGATTCATCTGGAAATTCAATACTCAAAGGCTGATGATCTTTCAAAGGAGCTTCCACCAGCTGATCAGAAATTGCTTGTCCCTTAATAACTTTTCTTTCCACATACTCAATGTCAAATTCACTAAGTATCATTACCCATTTTGCTAATCTACCCATGAGGGCAACCTTGCTCAACAAGTACTTAAGTGGATCAATTTTTCCAATAAGCCTCATGGTATGAGCTAGCATATAATGCTACAACTTCTGAGAAGCAAATACCACTGCTAAAAAAGTCTTTTCAATGACAGAGTAATTCATTTCATAGGCAACCAATGTTCTGCTGATATAGTATATGGCTCTCTCTTTGTTATTCTGATCTTCTTGAGCTAGGAGAGCATCCAAGGATGTGTTTGTTGCTGAGATGTATAGTATAAGTGGCTTCCCATGGATAGGAGGCATCAGAATTGGTGGATTAGCTAGATATTGTTTTATTTGAGTACGTCCCTTGTCACATTCCTCATTCCATTCATAGGTCACATTCTTATGCAAAGTTTTAGTAAATGGTTGTGACTTGTCAGCTAACTGTGAAATAAAATGTCAGATAGATTGTAGCCTTCCTTGTAATCCTCTCATTTGACTAATATTATTGGGTGGAGGCATGTCCATAATAGCTTTCACCTTTTCAGGATCAACTTCTATGCCTTTAGCTGAAATGATATAACCCAAGACTTTCCTAGAAGTAACACCAAAAGCACATTTCTTTGGATTAAGCCTAAGACTGAATTGTTCCATGCGGTCAAGGATGGGACCCAAGTTTGTGAGGTGAGTTCTTCACTGCATGATTTTGGCTAAAGTATCATCCACATAATCCTCCATCATTTTATGCATCATATCATGGAAGATAGTAGTAACAGCTCTTTGGTATGTTGCTCCAACATTCTTAAGCCCAAAAGGCATGACATTCCAAAAAAAGGTGCCCCAGGCACATGTAAAAGCGGTCTTTTCTTGATCTTCTGGTGCAATTTTGATTTGATTATAGCTAGAAAAGCCATCCATCAAGGAATACATCTCATATCTTGCTGTCATGTCAACTATCATATCAATATTAGGCAGTGGGAAGTCATCTTTTGGACATGCCTTATTTAGATCTTTGAAATTTGTACACACACGAATGGATTTATCATGTTTAGTGACTAGAACAATGTTTGAAATCTATTCTGCATAATCAATAGTTTTTATGAAGCCAACCTTAAGAAGTTTTTCCAGCTCTGCTTTAACCAAAAGTGCTACGTGTGGATGCATTTTTCACAGCTTCTGTTTAACAGGTTTGATACCTAGTGCGATGGACAAATGATGCATGATTAGATTGGGATCTAATCCAGGCATGTCAAAGTAGGTCCATGCAAAGTTTATTTTCTTTCTCTGAAAGAATCTTGTGAACTCTTCTTTTTCTTCAGCAGACAATGATTGTGCTAGGTGAATAATCTATGGAGCAACCTCTGTACCCAAATTGACCGGCTGTGTGGCTCAATCAATACTGATGACCTCTCTTGAAAGTGGCTCAGAAGCATATCAAGTATCTCATCCTTGGGTGCCTCATATAGGTTTTCACCTTTGGATACATCTTTTATTTTTACTATTTTTGGCTCTAATACTGCCACAAAGTGGTTTTCACCATCAGAGAATCTATTTTTTTTTCTTTTAATTTTTTGACTGAGATAATTGATATCTGCCTCTATCATGTTGACACTGCTTTCACTAGTGGAGGACATCATAGGCTCAATAGCATGGAGGTAACAGGCTAGATCATAATCATTTTGGAATGTTAGGACTTCATTGGATTCGGAAGGGGAGTTCCATTTTATCAGATTGGGATGACAAAGTGAAAGGGAAGTAGTGACTAGTTCAATTGCATTCATGGTATAACCCTCAAAAACATTGATGAGCAAGTCAAGACCTAGAGTGATCTCATCCAAAGGAGCATTCAAATCCCTAAAAGACCTTGCATTGGAAGTAGAGGACACGTTGACATTAGTGGTGCCTAATTTGTGCCTAATTTGTGCGGCCTAGTGCTAGACCCTTTACCTACTTTGAGGAGTCTTTCATACATGTGAACAGTATCTATGTCTACATCATAAGTAGCATCAGAAAAAGAGTCAAACTCATATTCATGTGAGTTAGTACTTGATGTGGGAATTTCATTAGCAGCATCATCAGACTCATTATTATCCCTTGTGGCATTAATAGCTTGCTGAAGTTGTTCTTGTTCAAAGTACTTTTGAAAATGAGGTGGCCTGTATCATTCACCTTGAAAATTAGGATCATCATTTAGTGTTGCTTTCCATTCCTCATATGTGAATTGGTACACTAAATAAGTTTTATCAGAATCATTATCAGTATCAGTATCTATCTCTACCATATGAACAGGTATGATAGGCTCATCAGGTTCGGCAAAGAGTGCTGCAAGATCTAGAGGAATATTATATGGAAATGTATCTTCATTAGAGCTGTCCTCTGGATTCACTTTTGGAGTGGAATCTTCAATTTCTTATTCAAGTTCAAGTTTAGGCTTAGGAGTTGACACAAATTTCTTGGTCCCCAAATGAAAGGGAGTCTTTTTAAAGCCTAAGCCACTAGTATCTTTTGTACGGCGGCCTGTAGCTTCAATGGGTTTTAGTAAGCCATTATCATTTTTCCCTATAGGACCACTCCCCTTATAACCGAAGTGCTTCATGATCTTGAAGGCCTCACTATATGGTTCTTGCTCTAAATCTAGAGGTGGAGTGGTTGTTTCAGCTGTTTCTTTTCCTTTATAGATCCATGCTCTGATAGCCCTCTCTTTATCCTCATCTTCTAAAGGTATAGAGGCCCTTACAAAGGCACCATCATAAACTATTTGAGGGAGAGCATTATAAAGTTTGTTGTCCTCAGAAGGTCTCCCATAAGAGCATGGAGATAGAGGTAGAGTAGCCAATGATAGCACAGGTTCCATTTGGTATTCTCCCATGCTTGTATCTTTAATTCTCAAAATTTGTTCCATTTCTTTCATCTTAGCATCATAAAACTTAGTGGATTCTCTATTTGCTGGAACAAAGCTATCTGCAGTTTGTGCAAGGGTGTTGCAAGAGAAATTAGTATTTATAGGTACAGTAACTTCCACTCCATGGAATGGAAACTTAATGCATTAATGATACATGGATGGAACAACCTGCATCTCATGAATCCAAGGCCTACCCAATAAGATATTGTAGGCAAGAGGAATATCGAGCACTTGGAAAGTAACATCTCTCTCAATGGGACCTACGTGGATAGGTAGCATGACTAAGCCTTGGGACTTGCATTCTTCCTCATCATAAGCTTTGATGGTAATCTTTTTGCGAGGATCTATGCAATTCTCATCATATCCTAGCTGAGTGAGTAGTTTAGTGGAACAGATATTAAGACCAGCACCATTGTCTATGAGCACTCGACAGACATGCTTAGGACCTATCATGACCTCTATATGTAGGGGAGTGTTATGTGGGTGACTCAAAGAGTGGTCATCTTCTTCAGAGAAGGATAGATAGTGAGGCGAAGTCAAATGACCCACCATAGATTGGAACCAGTTGAGATCGAGATCCTTGGGAACATTTGCCTCAGCAAGGGGTTTATCTAAAATCTACATGTGAGCGGGCGAGATCTTCAGCAACTCAAAAATGGTAATCTGAGCATTAGTTTGCTAGAGTTTATCTAAAATACTATAACTAGCCAAGCTAGCTGTAGGAACATATTTCCTATTTTTGTTGGTAGGGCCAACAACAGTCTTATCTGCAATTTTCTTCGAAGTGGATGTGAGAGTATCAGGTCTCTTATCTGTAATTTGCTTTGGAGCGGACATGGAAGCATCGAGACCTTTCAAAACAACTCTCGCTCACGATCGAGTGACAACATTAGCACAGTCTTGAGATTGTTCAGATTCAGATGAACGAGGTGTAAAGCTACGTAAGATAAAAGGAGTCTTAGATTTGGGAGCATTGTTGCTCCCTTTAGAAGTGATCACGTCACAATATTCCATCTCGACAGGTTCGATCATACCAATAACATTATCATTATTAGTGTATGTGTAATTGACTTTAGCATTGGTATTCTTGGCATTTGAAGACTCACCCTTCTCATGAGGAGGGAAGGGATCCTTAAAAGCTTGGTGGTCCAAATTCTTATTATGGCCATCCACAACAATATCACCACTATTGATCAAATCTTGGACCTTGTGTTTCAACTGAAGACAAGTCGAAGTCTTATGACCAATGTTCTGGTGATAGTCACAGTAAGCATTATCATTCCACCAATGAGGTCTTGGTTGCGGGTCATAAGTACGCTTTTCTAAAGGAGTAAGAACTTGATTCTCTATAAGAGTTTTATAAACCACATCAAGAGGCTCTCCCAAAGAGGTGAAATCACACTTGGGTCGAGAGGCCCAAGGCTTGTTCCTTGCAAATCTTGAAGTTTTTTGATTATCTGTTGTGGTCTTTTCGACAGCCTTAGCTGCTTGTATACTGGAAGTAAGATTAAAAGTAGACTTTGAAGGCTTCATAGTAACATTATCCACTACTCCATCATTTGCTACATCTCTATTCTTATTGGTAGTCTTTCCTTTATCCTTGTTTGTGGAGAATCCTTGTTTATTGTCCTTATTCAAAGTTAATTCTCCCTTCTTGATCATAAAGGCCTCTATCCGCATTGCTTGTTTGATCATACTATCAAAAGTAAGAGGACCTTGTAATTGCACTTGGTATCCAAAGTCTAGGGCAAGGTTGTCCAAGAAGATGTTGAGTCTCTCAGACTCTAGTAGTTTGTGAGCACACCTCATACATAATTGTCTCCACCTTTGGAGGAATGTTAGGAAAGATTCTCCTTGTCGCTATTTTAAGTTGCAAAGATCCTGGATGTTGACTGGATGCTGAATATTATGCGAGTAGTGCTAGAGAAAAAGATTAGCCATTTTGTCAAATTTTTTAATACCAGTAGACAATCTAGAGAACCATTCCATAGCTAGTCCGCCCAAACTATGAGGAAAAAAGTGCATAAGATATGTTTGATCGTGCATGAATTCCATAGACAATGCACCAAACTCCCTTAAGTGATCTTTGGGATCAGTTGTACCCAAGTATTTGTCATATTTAGGGAGTTCTACACCTCTGGGAAAAGGTGGAATATGAAGACTTCTATCAAAAGGGAAAGGACAAATACTTTCCATTGTAAATTGTTGAGCGGGTTTGTCTTTATTCCTCACAAGTTGACTAATCTAATCTTGCATTTCTCGGACCATATTTTGCAATTTTGCAGTCTCAGTTTCTTCTTCCTTAGCTATGAGTGTTTCAACTTGATAGTCTCAGGGTAACTTGGCCCCTTGTTTATCTAGCTCAAGGAAGTACTTTTCTTTCTCCTATAGGAGAAGGATCTCCATCATTTTAATAAGACCCTTATTAGCTTTGGCAACATCTATATCCTATTGAGTTATCACCTCATTTTCATTCCCAATAATCTCATAAATACTCAAAATCTAATCTTGTTGCTGATCATCTTGATTTTGATCAAACGGAGGAGGACAATAGAAATAGGCGGGTTGTCGATCACCTTGAGGTTTGCTTCGAGATTGATCATCATTGTGGGACTAATTTTGGTCATGTTGAGATTGACCATGAGGCTACTCATTCCAAGGTTGAGCATGACGTAGGTCATCAGAGGATTGACCATGATATTGATTGTTTTGAGATTGATCAAAGGTTTGACTGTACTTGCCTAGTTGGAAATCAAACGGATCTCCCATCTTGCTGTAGGCTTGTGCAGTACATGAATTCTCAGTGAAATGATATGTCCAGTGTTGAAAGGGGGCAACCACGATAACCTTTGGTGAATGAATAGGATCAAAAGATTTAACAAATTTAGGCAAGAAGATATCGTCAATAGTATCACTCGGTTCAATGATAGAACTACTCTCAGCAGGATCAACAGGTACAATAATAGGATTAGTCTGAGGAAGAGGTCTTCAAAAGTTGTGAAACAATGAGTTCTCTTGGAAGAATGAGTTGTCTTGGTCTTGAAATGAGAAACCAAGTTGTGCTTCAAACAATGGATTAAAACACTCTTGAAACACCAGAGGTGATGGTTGAGACAGACTATCTTTCAAAGTATTCAATGAGGAAATCAAGGATATCTCACAAAGTTCAGATTTCGTAATAGATTCAGGAGGATCTATTTCTTGATTAGGAGGTTCACTTCTACCTTGATCAAAATTTTGAATGGGATAAGTCTTGCCACTTCTGGTCATGACAGTCATAGATGAAGATGAAATGAGAGAGGACTCAGGATAAAGCTAGACTCGGTCTCTAAGAATAATGCAAAGAAGATAAAGGCTAGAACAACCAAGATGCGAGATGGACCTGGTATGAATCATCAAAAGAGGTGGATAGAATAGCCAAGATAAGACTATCACAACATGAGATACAAAAGGCATAAAGAGATAAGGTAAACCAACAAGAGACGACACGAGTCAAAGAAAAGATCAATCGATTCCTAACTCAAAACAACCAGTTTCTGATAGTGACCGACAACAAAGTAGAAAATAGACCTCAGACAAAAAGCAGATCAGATAAAAAGTCAAACAGTCAATGGCAAACAGGTCTCTATTTTTGCAAACTGGACTACAATCTCGCACGAGAGAGTACTAGGTCATGCGAGAGAACACCAACCCTCGCGCAAGAGAACAAAGTCTCACGTGAGAAAGTGCTCTGAAGTGTGAAACTTCGCATGAGAAAAGTGCAAAATCTAACAATCTAACATAGTTTTCGAGGTTAAAGTTGAATTTTGAGGTATAGCCTAAATTGATGTCTAACAGAAAATCTAGTTTCCCGATAGGTTTGAAGAGCAGTTTAATCAACAATCTCATTTTAGGATTTCAAGCATTCATTTAAAGACACAAAGGTTTAAATCAAGTAGTTGTGATAGAAGAAGCAGTCGTTAACAGACCTATCAAGGACAAAGCAACTCGATAGCATCAGGGGAGTCTTTATTTGATAATGATTGGACAATGTTTAAGACTCGATAACAAACACGTAGCTTAGTCCTACAAAAAAATGGTGATAAGCCAAAACCTTTGCCCCATTACTTATGCGCATACGTGCACCTCACACAGCCATGTCACCTTCTAGAGGGTGCCCGTGTTTTTGGTGTTTCCAAGGAATCAATGGTGTATGTTCAAAGGTTACCCTTGTAGTAGGGGCTAGTGTCACAACCACCTTCAAGCATCCAGGTGTATGCCTATGATGGGAATCTACGGGAGAGATTCTTCCCCCTCTCTGTGCAAAGATTATGACCCCTTTTAGAGGTGAACTAGGTAGGCCACTAGCTAAGGAAAGTTTTTAATAGGCTTCCATTCATGCTAACCTTCAGTGCCCCTAATACAGGGTTGAGGCCTTGCAGCCACACCAACACCCGAAAGTCATACACCCCCGCAAGCAGGGCTAGGAGCGATGTTGCTCAGTATAGCAGATGAAGCCTCCTCAAGATGATAGTCAAAGTATTGAGAAGGAAGCTAACATGGTTTTGGAATCTTTAGACTCAACAAAAAATTATTTATTAGAGTGAGGTGGAATCACCGGTGAAAGGTGTGTACTCACTTGGGTCATTCCTGGAGGTTCAACTTCCGGCAGGCCCTCTAAAGGTGACACTAGACTTCGTTTACATTTGAGAGTTGGATTTTCTAGTTCTCCCAAAGGGAGAAGAGCATACTTCTCTATCCCATTTCCTCACCCAAACACATCAAGAAGATTCATCACCGAGTTAGCTTCACTCCACCACAACTACAAGCTTTTGGGTTTCTGTTTCTCTCAAAGAGAGAAGAGCATAATCCCCTAGCTAATAGAAGTGTAAAGATTCACTACCTTTCTCCGCTTCCCCAAGAATTTGTCATATTAGTAAGATCATTAGGATTTTGGTTTCATTCATGGTCATCACCTCCATGTAATGAAGAGCCAAATTCCTTACTCACTATCAAAATCCTCAAGAAATTTTAACAGAGCCCTATTTAGACTATGTGAATGAAAGCAAGAAACAAACACAACATTTTAGCAATTCTTCGACTATCATCCTGCAATCAAACCATTAGCATGTTTTAAGTTCTTCAGAAAATGTCCTATAGAAAACTGTTACACTGTGAAAATAACAGAGAAATAATAAACAATAGCAAATAGGAAACTGTCAGAAAACTGAAACAGGAAAGACAGAAACTGAAGATTTTAAACCATTGTATCCAAATCTCACATGAGGAAGTACTCCACAACACGTGAGAAAGTACAGGGTGTCACGTGATGATTCAAAAGCTCACGCGAGAGAGTGCTACAGGGAGCGAAACTTCACGCGGGATGCTCTGGATTCTCACATGAGAATCCATACACAAACAGTACGGACGCATGACATAGCTTAAATTCCTGTCAGAAAAAAAAGAGAATGAGGCCATAAATCAAATTTTCTGCTCCACGGTGGACGCCAAAATGTATGTGATGGAATGGGGACCTCAAATCCAACTACACACACAACATAGTCATTACTCACATAATCAAATTACGAGAGAGAGTATGAATTACTCAATCTAAAATTCATAGTGATGCGACTTGTTGCCTCCTATGTAGATGGGGTGTTTAATTGCTCTCAGATTGGAGAGCCAACAACCATAAGATCGATTCTACAATGGAGGATTTTCAAAAGCTATGAAGACAAACAAAAACTGAATTACACTAGAATGAATGCAATTTAATCTAAGAGCTTTAAAAGAGATATGATACTAATCTAGAATATCTTTGAAAGAAATATGAAATGCAAATTACTCTAAAGAACTTGAAAGTAGAAATGATATTAAACTATGAATAATTAAGCAAATTAATTCTAAAATGAGGTGCAATATTAAGCTAAAATGAGAAAATTATACTAATATGCAATAAAGCTTGGAATTAATGAAATTGAGACACAAAATACTCTAGTTTAGTTACTCTCAACAATTGCCCCCTTCGAATGAAGAAATGAAGTTCATTAAATAGAAAAGCCCGAGACGAGAATGAAGGGGTTCTTGATTTGAAACTCTTGACCCTTCATTTCCATTTGATACAAAAAAGCATTGAATTACTTAATTAAAAGAATGGAATTTGCCACATAGGGGACTTTTTGAATATCTTGAATTATTAATTCAAAAATGAGTGTCCATTCAAATAACAAGTAATTATTAATTCCTTTTTTACGGGTAATTAGCTAAAAGGGGTAGATTTTAATTTAATTCCAAGTACTTAGGACTTTAAAATTAAATTAATTTATCATAGGGATAATTTAGCTAATAAAACTCAAAGACTTTAGGAATTAATTTTAATATTTGATTAATGCAATTAGGGTTTTTGCAATTGACATCAAGTCAAATTAAGTCAAGTAAGAGAGAGAAAATTGCCTAGGAAACTAGGACTTTGGAGATGTAAAATTGATGAAAATGCATCAAAATTCATTGAATTTATTAAGTGCCAATTTTAAGGTATTACACCAATAAATCTGTATATCAAGATACAATGTCATCAACAAAATGATACATCTAAGTCCTGATCAATAAAACATCAACATGATATAAAATCAACAACAAGGAAGATCCATAAATCTAATATCCAAGAAGCTAGGGACCGTATGTATAACCTATGGAAATGTGCATATTTTGCATATCAAGGGAATCATATCAGGATACCATATCAATGAGTTATCCCAAGTCAATTAGTATATCGAATATCAGAATCAAGTATCAAGCAATCACACCTAGTACCATTTGTTCATGTCTCTATGTCTTTAGAGAGAATTATCAATCCTACCTATTAGTTATCCCATATCAGTTTTACTATCCTATTAGATTGAAAAATCACATTCATTGGTACTATTATCTTGATATCCTAATCACTTGTTTGCTTAACTACAACAGACCTAGCTATCTTGGACGTTCAATCATTCATCTAGAGGCATCAACAACATTTTATTAATCATGGTTTTTCTATATCAGCATATCAATCATTGAACCAGGACCATCATCAATGTTTTTTAGAAATGAAAACATATTGGATTAATTTATCAATTAATATAATCAAAATTTTCCAAATCAAGCAATCAATATGTTTTATTTATGAGGGTTCATCATAGTATCAAAGTGGCATCAAACATCAATGAAATCTGGGGCATCAAATTTTTTGGAATCATTATTAGTGGCATATCAGTTTATCATATCAAATCAAAAGTATATAGCATCAGAAGTATATCATATCAGACAGCATATCAGAGGCATATCAGTGAATCAGCAATCAGGACCTAAAAAGTGACTAGGATCAAAAGAATCTTTGAATCAATGTTCTTCACACATCAATTAAAAGAGGGGCATTTGTAGACACTCAAAAATGGGCAAGTGCTTTTAAATTGCAATAATCTTCAAAATGCACTAATTCAATAAAAAAAATGAGCAAATCATTAAAATGGACATTTATTAAATCAAATTGGACAAAAACAATTAAATCAAAGAAAAATCAAATAATGATGTTAAATAATTAAATCAAAGCTTAAAGGGGTGAAAAATAGTACATAATTGATTTTAACCAATTAGTTGTATAGTTGTTTAAATCAAAAATCAAAATGAACCTATTACCCTTACATGGCTAAATTTAATTAATTAATTGAATTTAATAATTCCTAATATCTTTCAACAAAGTTGAGCAACCAATGAGAATTGAGGACAAAAAGACATAAATCACTCAAAAAGGATGAATCTCAATCACTCATTCTAAAGTTTCAATCTCAACCACTCAATCTTGTCCTTTTGTCCAAAGCTTTGAGACAAACCTTTAAATTGTCCCCCCATTTATGAACAAAGCAAATTATTTGACTCAACCAAGGGTTAATCATGATTACTTCACTCCACCCCCTACCCTTGGGAATTTACTATAAATATGAAGCATTTTGAGAGCAATTCCCAATCTTAAAAATTCATTTGCAAAGCATTGTTATTATAGGCAATTGAAGAGCATTTAGAGCAATTTGCATATATTTGTATCCATTTGAGCTAGAATAATCATTGTAGAAGCATTATAGCAGCATACATTCTTGTTTTAGAAGTGTCACTAGTGGAGATTGAGCTGAGAGCTTCACTTACCACATCTTTCTAGAGAACCATGAGATGCTATAGATCTTAGTTTCAATTTTAATTAGATTTGCATTGTATTTACTTTGAGTTGTTACTAATTTGATCTTAATTTCATGAAGGTGATTATCATCATCACACAACAATATATTAGGTGGATAATTTATTATTTGAGGGAGAATTTATTACTAAAATTAGAACTGTATTGAACTTCATACGTTCAAACTTTATACCTGGATTTATTAGTGGGAGCTGTGTGTGTGAAAATTATACCTGATCTGTAGACACAACACTCAGTAAAACATTAGAGGTTAGCTATAATCAAAATCATGCAAAATTGAAAGCTATCTAACCAAGCGATTTACTGCCTTCTAATAGGTGCGAGATTAATGTTCTCAGATTGTAATCAAGATCAGTGACCTAGACGACACCTAAATGAAGGATTTGAATGCAAAAGATGGATATCGAATAAATGCAATTAAGCTATTTTTTGGATTTTTCTATGCAATAATAATTGTAAAAACTGATATGAAATCTATGCTATTGAAAATTGATATGCTATGAATCTAACAATGATATGTAATATGAATGCAAAAAAAATAAGATTGATCTCACAAAGCTTTGAATTCTCAAGTTGATTCCTCAGTCTCCAATTCTCCAGCGTGATTGTGCAAAATATGAGATGATTTGTGAAGAGCTGAAGCCTTAATTTATAGAAATCCAGGGCTTTGGAGGTGCATGAATGAAAGCCATAAATCACTCAAATTAACTCATCTTGATTTTTGAGTTATCTGATCATAAAAGATAGTTAATTCTCAAAATCATGCAAAAACATGCAAAAACAGCTTTTTAACTCAAATTAGAGTTTAGATCAGCTTTTTGAACTCCAAAAGGATGTTGAGTTCCAAAAATTCAATAACTTGCATTGATTTTCTGATTTGGAGTTTAACTGTTTCTTTTGAATATGCATAATAATTAAGAATTAAATAAATAAATAAAGTGATTTATCCTCAACTCAACTGATTTTTGAAAATAAATAATTAATTTATGGGTTAATTAACTATTTATTCAAACTTTTATTAAAAATTATATTATTAAATAATGACAACATGCTTTAATTAATTAAATAAGAATTTAATCAATTAAAGATAGGAATTTTGATTTATTGTCAAAATTAAATAATACAATTAATAATAGATAGAATTAAATTTAATTACATAATTAAGTGGCAAATATTAAATCTAATTAATTAAATATAAAAAAATATTCAATTAATCAAATTTTAGGATAAATGTGATTTATTGCCAAATAATTATAAAATTAAAGATAATTAAGATAATTAGGAATATTACTAGGAATATTCTCCGATGCAAAATTTAAGATAATCAATTATATTTGATGATGTTTAGATGTGCCTTAGATTAGGACTTTGATGTCGATTTCATATGATTTGATGATATAGGAGGTTAATGAACTTATAGCCCATTTTTGGGGTATTACATTTTGCCCCTCTTTGAATTACTGTGCGAAGCGCAGTGGTTCAAAGATAGTCTGTGTTTGATAAAGATATGAAACTGATTCAAAAGATAAACCGATCTCAAGATAGAAACCGATTGAAAGATATTGAGATAGGAGTTGATTGATATTGACTTGATATGGAGATAATAGGTCTTGAATGACCAAAGATAATGTTCACTGTAGCAGCAAATGAACCTATGATTGCGAAAAAGTGTCAAAATGCCTGATTCTGAACCTTAGGATTGATAAGAAGTGAGTGACCCGTTCTAGACTCGATTGTCTTAGCAGAACTAGCAAGTATCACATCTGAATCCTTCAGTTGCCGAAGAACCAAGGAAAGAACACTATGATCCGATGGTTGCAAAAATTGATACAGTTTACAAGATTAAGAAAATATCAGATTGATATGGATCTTGATGAATCTGATATGCCCCAAGTGATGATAGATTTGCCCCGAGCGATGAGGACTTTTGATGAATCAGTGACTAGACGTGATTGTTATCTTGATCACTGATGAAAGATATTGATAGATTTGATCGATAGAATTTTGATTTACAAACTTTGAATTGATGTGCAATACCATGCCCCCTTCGGGATTAAAATTGAAATCTGACAAGAGAAGTTAGCGTTAAATGGTTTAGAAGCATGTTAATTGATTTGAGAAGTGGTTATACACGTTCAAGAACGCATTCTGCATCGTTTGGAGGTCTTGGAGACCGAATTTGACTAGATTTGACCATGAGTTGACCATGGTTGACCAAGTTGAAATTTTGATAGTTTGATGTAAGATAATCAGTTAAGTTGAATACTAGATTTCTGTGATGATTGAAGGTCGAATATGCAAGTAGTTAATAATATGAATGATCTCAGATTTGAATTTTGATCCCGAAAAAGGATTCTACTTGCTATTTCATTGGAGGAACCTTCGTGTGAGATTCAGCTCTTGTTAGACTTGAAGATGCGATTTGAAGAATCATTTAAGCATTGAAGTTCGTTTAATCATTGTGAGATCATGCAATGAGACATGCAAAATGAAATGCAACCTAAGACCTAGGACCTAGTCACTGATCATGTGTCGATTTGTTATCATCATTGAACTTTTTAGGTAACCGGATAAATCAATACAATGCCCACTAGCCATGAAACCATAGACATATGAATATCGATTTGTATGTGCAAGAATCAATACAACACCCACTGGTCAAACAACCATGGACATATGAATATTGATTTTAGTTGTTGAATGTCGGATTAGATATAAGCATCAAGGCACAAACGCCAGGATGACCTGAATATCATGTCCATTTTGATATAGCAATTTGTACAAGCATCAAAACATACACGTCGTGATGACCTGAGTACGCCTTGCGTTACAAACACATCAAACAGTCAAGAGATCATTCTAAATCCAATGTGAATTACCCGTAGTGACCCTTTATTGTTCACATCCTTAGGCAAGATTGTGTTCCACAGTAGGAGGAAGAACTCACTCAAAAAGACAATAGTTAGATCAAACTTCCTTGAATTTTTTTTTGGGTATCAATGGTCGAGGTACGCATGGCCATCCAATTCGAGATAGAGGCTCTTACAGTCGGACACCATTTCAATCCAAAATTTCCAAAGTTGTTAGATTTTCACATACAAGCAGAAGACAAAGAAAAGATTATGCCCCCAGTCATCACTCTCTAAATCCTGTAAAGGACATCATTGAAGAGCTCGAAGGGACACAATATGCAAAAATCTCAATGCGAATCAGTAAGCATACAAGGAGATAAAAGCATGAAAAGCACAGATTGTTTTCAGTTGAGTTTTGATGTTTGATTGTTGTTGATGCAAAATCCTTTCTGGAGACGAGACTGACTGACTGACTCAACTTGAAGCTTCAAAGGACTCTGAGTGGATATGACATGTCTAAGATACATTGGAGACTATAAGATATGACATTGATTGCCCCCAAGTTTGAACATTGATAGGATACAGACGCTTGAGCTGATTGGTGTACAGACCGACTTATTGAAACCAGGATATGCAGAAACAAACCGGGAGATATGTACAAACTAAAGCAAGACGGAAAGCTGGGAAAGACCAAGATTGTGCTGATAGATGGAGCATTTTGGAGCAAGTGGTGCGCGTTTGCCGAGTTTTCACCATCTTGGTAGAGATTCTATTTTTGCTACCGAGGTGCCTGTTTCCAGGTTTTCACCAAGGCACTTTTTTTTTTTCTTTTTTCATTTTTTTGTATTTTTCATTTTTCAATTTTTTTGTACTTTTGATATTTTTTGATTTTTTTTTCGTGAATCATCAAGGCGCATATTGCTAGGTTTTCACCAAGATGTTCATTTTTTCAGGACTTTTTCCGATTTTTAAGATTTTTTCAGGACATTTACCAAGCACTGAATGCCTTAGGCATAGAATTTCTTTAGATGGAGAACATTGATTGGTTCTCGGAGCTGTTCTCCTTCAGTGGTTGAGAGTTGATAGGCACCAAAGCCAAAAGTAGCAGTGATTACAAAGGGACCCAGCCAGTTGGGTTCGAACTTCCCCTTGCGTTCTCGATGTGATTGATTTTTAGGATTTTCTCTCAACACTAGATCACCAACCTGAAATTCTCTGTGTCTGACTTTCTTGTTGTAGCCTCTAGACATTCTCTTTTGATATACTCTGAGATGATCATACGCTGCTTGTCTGCGCTCATCTAGTAGTTCAAGTTCTTGTAACCTCGACACTCTGTAGTCTTCATCAGTGACAAGTCCATGCATTCTAATCCTGAGTGATGGGATTTCAACCTCAATAGGCAGTACCGCTTCAGACCCATAAACTAAAGCGAAAGGTGTAGCCCCTGTAGGCGTTTTGATACTAGTTCTGTATGCCCAAAGAGCTGGATTGATCATCAGATGCCAGTCTCTTCCTGTTTTATTCACTGTTCTGTGCAAGATCTTCAGGAGATTTTTGTTTGAAGCCTCAGCTTGTCCGTTCCCTTGAGGATAGTAGATAGATGACCAATGTTGAGTAATTTTGAACTTGGCACATAAGTCATCTAGGTCCTTGTTTTTGAATTGTCCCCCGTTATCTGTGATTATAGAGTGAGGGATCCCATATCTGCAAATGATGTAATTCAGGATGAACATAGAGATCTGTTTCCCCGTTGCTTGTGTTAGAGGAACTGCTTCTACCCATTTTGTAAAATAATCTGTAGCTGTGATTATATGGGTATGTCCATTAGAAGAGTGCGGATGGATAGCACCTATGAGATCAAATGCCCATTGTTGAAAAGGCCATTGTGTAGTAAAAGGAATCAGATCTCTCCCTGGAGCATGAATCAAGTTGCCATGTACTTGACACTGTTGACAGTTTTTAGCAAATTTAATAGCTTCTTTTTCCATTTCAGGCCAATAATACCCAGCCCTAATAAGTTTTCGAGCTAACGTTAACCCGTTCGAGTGTGACCCACATATACCCTCATGGACTTCCTCTAATGCACGTTGAGACTCTTCTCGTTCTAAACATCTAAGCAGTGTACCATCTAGACCTCGTTTGTACAGATCATTACCAATGATGACATATCGGGATGCGGATAGGATAAGGTTTCATTTCTCAAAACGGTTAAAGGACTCAGGGATGATTTGGTCGTGGAGATAGGAGAACAAATTTTTGTAGCGAGATGAGTCATAACTTACAACAGTGCAGATCATGCGGGTTTCAGGGGAGTCATATGCAGGATAGGATAGGGCTTCCACCAGGAACTCGTAGCGTAGTTCATGTTCAGGCTGTTGTAAAAGAGTAGATAATGTTGCCATTGCATCAGTAGCCTTATTCTCCATTCTGGGTATTTGCTCAAATGTGATAGAGATGAAGTATTTCTTTAGATCATCGACCATTCTCTTGTAAGGAATGAGCTTTTCATCTTTGGTTTGGTACACATCATTGACCTGGTGGATGACTAGTTGTGAGTCTCCATGAATGTGCATCTCTGTAACTCTCCACTGTATTGCCATTTTCATACCATTGAGAAGTGCTTCATATTCAGCAATATTGTTTGTGCAAGGAAACTTTAATCTGAATGCTTTGGGTATCGAGTATCCTTGAGGAGTAATGAACAATATGCCTGCGCCGGATCCATTCTGTGTGTAGGAGCCATCAAAGAATAATCGCCATGCTCTAGAAGAGAGGTGCATGATAGAGGAATCGGGAAATTCCATTTGCATGGGTGTATCATCAAACAGTGGTGCTTCAGCTAATTGATCAGCAATGACCTGTCCTTTGATAGCTTTTCTTTCAACATATTCAATGTCAAATTCGCTCAAGAGCATGACCCATTTAGCTAGTCTACCTGTGAGGGCAGCTTTGCTTAGGAGATATTTCAGTGGATCAATTTTAGCTACCAAATGAGTAGTATGAGCTAACATGTAGTGTCTCAATTTCTGTGATGCAAAGATCACAGCGAGACAGGCCTTCTCTATCATTGAGTAGTTCTTCTCATAGGCCACTAAAGTTCGGCTGATATAGTAGATGGCTCTTTCTTTCTTGTTCTCATCATGCTGTGCTAGCAATGCCCCCAGTGATGTATCTGTTGCGGAGACATATAATATTAATGGCTTCCCATGAATAGGAGGCATCAATATAGGTGGATTTGATAGATACTTCTTGATATGTTTAAAGTTGTTCTCGCATTCTTCATTCCATGCAAAGGTCACACCTTTATGTAATGTTTTTGTAAAAGGCTGTGAGATGTCCGCTAGCTGTGATATGAATCTTCTGATAGGTTGAACTCTGCCTTGCAACATCCTCATTTGACTGATATTTGTGGGAGGTTGCATCTCTATTATAGCCTTGACCTTAGCTGGATCAACTTCAATGCCTTTCTTGGAGACGATGTATCCTAGGAGCTTTCCAGAAGTGACTCCAAAAGCACACTTTTTAGGATTTAGTCGAAGACTAAATTTTTCCATTCTGTCGAGGATCATGCTCAAGTCTGTTAGATGTTTAGTTCTAATCATGGATTTTGCCAAGGTATCATCTACGTAATCCTCCATTGTTCTATGCATCATATCATGAAAAATAGATGTCATTGCTCTTTGATATGTAGCTCCAGCATTTTTGAGTCCGAATGGCATAACATTCCAACAGAAAGTTCCCCATGCACATGTGAAAGCTGTTTTCTCTTGATCTTCTGGAGCAATTTTGATTTGGTTGTATCCAGAAAAGCCATCCATTAAGGAATACATTTCATAGCCCGCAGTCATGTCCACTATCATATCAATGTTAGGTAGTGGAAAGTCATCCTTAGGGCATGCTCTGTTCACATCTCTAAAGTCCGTGCACACTCTGATTGAACCATCTGGTTTTGAAACAGGTACAATGTTGGAAATCCACTCAGCATAGTCCATGACACGGATGAATCCAGCTTTTAGGAGTTTTTCTAGTTCTGCTTTGACTAAGAGTGCAACATGAGGATGCATCTTTCTCAATTTTTGTTTGATTGGTTTTACTCCGGGAGCAATGGATAGATGGTGCATAATGAGATTGGGATCCAATCCTGGCATATCTGAATATTTCCATGCAAAGTTGATCTTTTTCTTTGATAAGAAGGTAGTGAAGTTTTGTTTCTCTTCGTCTGATAGAGATTGTGCTACATGTATCAATTGTGGTTCCTCTGTTGTACCCAAATTGATGGATTGAGTTGGCTCAATCAGAACTGGAGATCTATCCTGTAAATGACTTGGAAGGACATCAAATATCTCATCCTTAGGTGCCTCAGAGAGGTTTTCACCTTCAGATACATCTTTTCTTTTTACTTTTGTCAGTTCTGAGACTGCCACAAAGTGGTTTTCACCCTCAGAACTCTTTTTCTTTTTCTTTTTACTCTTGTTTTTCTGACTAAGATATTTGATGTCCGACTCGGTCATGCTGACACTCGGTTCACTGATGGAAGTACTCATAGGCTCAACTGCATTGAGGTAGCAGGCAAGGGCATAGTCATTTGGGAAGGTATACATACCATGGTTTGGGTTGGTGGAAGTTTGGTCGATAAGATCAGGGCGTTGGATAGTCAAAGTGGGAAAGGCTTGGGATATGGTGTTCACGGATGTGGATATGTCATCATTGGTCCTAACCTGACGCTCAAGTTCAAAGGTGATATTACAGCTCAGAATGTTCAATTCGTGAATAGGCTCAACATCATCATAGGAGTCCTCTTCAGCCATAGGTGGATCAGACACGTTAAGTTCATTGTTTCGCTCTAGACCTACGTTGGGTTGAGAGACATATTGGTGAATAACATCAATAGATTTCTCTGTTATAAGCTCATCTTCTTCTGGAATGGCACCCCATTCATAATCATTTGACTCATCTTCTGATTCAGAATCTCTAGGAAATCTTAGAAAGTGCGTGAAATCAGGATGAATACCCCAAGAAGGATTACCCTCAGTCTCTGACTTGAATTCATATTCATGGGAATCAGTGTCAGAATAACTACCCCCTGCTTCTCGATCAGTTTGATTGCCTTCGAGATTGGCTGGTTCTTGTGGTACAACCATCTCTTGCACTACAGTAGGTTCTTGTGTTTCTACTACATTAATTCTTCTGATAGGATCATCTGTATCATCAAGAAGATCTTTGATCTCTTTAGGCAATTTTTCATAGGGGATAAGCTCAGAGCTATCTGAATCATCATCAGAGGGTTCTATTTCTTCTTTCTTAAGAAGGGGTTCTCCTGGTGCAATTTGTTCTATGACATGAGAACAACCACCTTTGAGATGATAGGGTTTCTTCTTAAACCCTATGCCACCAGTATCTTTTTTGGCTCGACCAATATGTGAAATGGGGGTCATAAGACCCTTTCCCCTAATTCCTAGAGGTCCTTGACCAGAATATCCCATCTTGGCTATCAATTTGTTTCCTGGACCATATGAATTAGAAGGGACTGTAGGTGCTATAGATTCACTAGGTTGAACAATTTTAGATTCAGAATCCTCTTTATATAGCCATGCCAGCATAGCTTCATCCTCTTCAAATTCTTGTTTAGATACTTGCTCCACCACAAAATGTCTTTCGTATGCTTCCATAGGTTCCTTAGGTTCTGATTTAGACTGCTTCAAGGATTGGCCATATGACTTAGGTGAGATTGGGAGAGATGTCAGAGACAAGACTGGCTCTATAGTGTATTCTCCCATCCCATTTTCTTTGATATTGATCTCTTTAGCAATGTCATCCATCTTAGATGTGGAAGCCACATTTTGTTGCTTGATGGAAGATTCTCTGTTATTGGGAACAAGTTTATCGGCACTTTCCTTCAATGTATTGCAAGTTGTACTCAGATCAGCTGGGATAGTAACCTCCACTCCTTCATAGGGAAATTTCAAGCATTGATGGTATGTTGAAGGAATAGCCTGCATGTCATGTATCCAGGGTCTCCCTAGAAGGATATTGTAAGCCAATGGTAGATCAAGCACCTGACATGTGGTATCTTTGATGACTGGACCCACCCGGATGGGCAAG
Source organism: Chamaecyparis obtusa (assembly GCA_027943335.1). Taxonomy (NCBI): domain Eukaryota; kingdom Viridiplantae; phylum Streptophyta; class Pinopsida; order Cupressales; family Cupressaceae; genus Chamaecyparis; species Chamaecyparis obtusa. Next base: position 743,476 of record BSBK01002798.1, on the reverse strand, counting down.
ACAATGGTGCCTTTAGAAGCTCTTTCTTGTTCATCATAGGCTTTTATGGTGATCTTCTTTCGAGGATCAATAGCCATCTCCGAGAATCCCAACTGTGTGATTAAGTTGTAAGAACAAATGTTGAGGCCTGCGCCTCCATCTATCAACACACGTTTGACTCGACGGTTCTGGATCAAGACTTCTATGTGCAAGGGCTGATTATGTGGGTGACTTAGGGAGTTGTCATCCTCTTCTGAAAAGGAGATATATTGCGGAGATGTTAGATGACCAACCATAGTTTGGAACCTGTCTAGATCTAGATCATCAGGAACATTAGAGCTGAGCAAAGCTTTGTCTAGGATATCTCGGTGAGCTGGAGAGATTCGAAGTAACTCAAACATAGAGATTTTGGCATTGGTATGCTGGAGTTGTTGTACGATGCTGTAAGATGTAGGTCTGGTATCCTTTGGATTGGAAGATTTCGAGGCAACCTTCTGTTTAGAAGCAGATGTGAGATTGAAAGGTATCTTAGGGACAGCAAATGAATTTGGTGTTTGTCCTTTCAGATGTGTCTGAGCTTGTGATCTGGTAACTGCATTAGCTGAGGAATGATTTCTATCTCTTCGTACAATTGTGATGACATTACAGCTCTCAGAGAGGCATGGTTCCACCATATTGATGACAGCATCATTTCCAGGGTAGGCATAGTTGACTTTTGCCCCCATGTTAGGCTGAGAAGTGGAAACTCCCTTGCCATGTTGTGGAAAAGGTTCTGTAAATGCTGTGTGATCATTATTGCTGGTAGGATTATCGATTGTGATGTCCCCTTGATCTATCAAGTCTTGAATGGTATGCTTCAAATGGAAGCATCCATTAGTTCTGTGGCCTTTAGTTCGATGGAAAGCACAAAATTCATTATCTTTCCACCAACATGGTTTTGGATCCGGATCAGGTTTTCAGATTGGTGGTAAAGAGATCATGTTATCAGCTATCAGGGTCCTCAGAGCAGATTCCAAAGATTCTCCCAGGGGAGTAAACTTTCGTTTATTATCCCATCGTTTGAATGGCTTCTTTGGAGATGGTTCAGCAGATTTTTGCTCTGAAGCTTCAATGGCTTTGGTGGCAAGGGTGAGATTGTAGGCCGGTGCCTTTGATGGGGTGTGGATAGTGTCAACAACACCGTCAGAGACGATACCTTTGTTTCTATTCCAGGTCTTATTTTTATCTTTTGAGCTAGATCTCGATTCAGACTTGTCCTTTTGAAGTGTGATTTCTCCTTTCTTGACAAGTACTTTCTCAATCTTGATTGCATTATCCACCATTTTATCAAAAGATACATGATCTTGCATTTGCAATGGATAGTTGAGCTCTGGAACAAGGTTATTGATAAAGATTTCAAGTTTCTCCATTTCGGGAATTGGTCTAGCATATAAAGAAAACTTCTTTCGCCACCTCTTGAGAAAATTTAGGAATGATTCCCCTGGATATTGCTTGAGGTTACAGATATCGATCATGGTAATCGAATGTTGAATATTGTAGGAATATTGTTGATAAAACAATTTAATCAATTCCTCAAAAGTTTTGATTGTAGAAGGTAATCTTGAAAACCACTGAATGGATGCTCCTCCCAAGGACCTAGGAAAAAGACACATTAGATAAGTCGGTTCATGCATGAATTCCATGGATTGTGTACAGAACTCTCTGACATGATCTTGAGGATCAGAGTGTCCGTCATATTTGTCATACTTTGGTATCTCCACTCTTTTTGGGAATGGAGGCATATACAAGTCTTTGTCAAAAGGGAAAGGACAAAGGGCCTCCATGGAGAATTCCTTGGGTTCCTTCTCTTTCTCAATTTTATTCATTTTGACCTGCATAGCGTGCAGCTGGTTCATTATGGCCGTCATCGGAGTTTCTTCCTCATGCGTGATGATATCTTTGACATTGAAGTGAGGAGGAAGTTTAGCTCCTTCTTGGGCTAATTGCAAAAAGTATGCCTCTCTATCCATTTTCAAGAAATGCCTCATCATTCTTTTGAATTCATCGTCATTCTGACACCGATGGATTTCAGAGGGTGTAGGGTCTTGGTCGGCATTATGTTGAGAGTGGTGTCCCTGGGATCCTCCTCCTAGAGAACCATGGTTTGTCCCTGCTTGAGACATGGTAGGAGTTTTTGGGCTCCCTGGAATAGATTGAGGAGGAGTTTGTTGATTACCTCTGTGAGTTGATAGAGGAGGTATGTAACCAGTTTTTAATCGAAAGTTACCGAGACCGTCGTCTTCGTAGATACCTGACTTGATGAGTTGTTCAAGAGTTGGACCCGGGGTATTGGTCAAAAGTAAGTTCTGAGATGTTTCTTCTGATTTCTTGTGTGAAGAAGCTCTGGTCTCCACCATTAACTTTGAATGAAACAGAAGAAAAGGATGAAGAAAACTGAAGAACAATTTGATTCGAGAAAATCGGATGGCGCAACCTTGTCAAGATTATGATAGTTTTTAAGATCTGATGAGATGTGGGTGAAGGAAACTGTGCCCTGGATGTATGGGATAGATCGCCCAAAAGATAGCGGACACGAGTTCTCAACACTTAGTTTGTTTTTGAAGATTGATTGATTGAAGATTGATAGTTATGACAAGGTTTTGACATGAGATAAAAAGGACTCAAATTGATCAAATAGAAGACTAGATCGGATTCAAAAGATCAAACTCAGAAAATGGTAGAATGCTCAATAGCTACTGCTTTGTTCCTGACACAATGATATTTTTGACAGATTCTGGAACTAGGCTGGAAACATTGGATATCTTGCAATTTGACAATTTCTGACAACTTTCTCAAATTTTTCCAAACGACACTCTGCAGACTCGTACGACACTGGGTAGTCTATGAAATGACAGTTGCTAAACTCATACGACAGTTGGGTAATACTGAAATGACACTTGACAAAACTCGTACGACTTTTGACTTCTTGAAATGACTTTTGACTCCAGAAAGAACTTTACGTCAATTTTTGCAAAATTTAAAGTTTTCAGTTTTGGATTGTTTGCAAATTGTACTGTCCAGATTTTGAAGGTTATACTAGATTTGATCATTTTTAATAGCCAAGTAGATAAATAAGCACGCAGAACAGCAAGCAAGTGATTCCAAGCACGTCTGAAAACAATGAACAAGGGCAAAAGCAACCTTGCGCATGAACAATCAAGTGACCAAATTGTGCTAATCCCTGAGAGTACTAATTGTGTATGTTCTGAAAAAGTTTTGCAATAACACACATATACCTGAGAATGAAAAATTGGCCTCTCTAGGGTTTTTAGTAATGGTTTGACTCTGCAACTTTTATGATTCAAAGGGGTGAACTCCAATCCCGGCGCCCCAGGGTTTTGACACAGTCCGAGAACTTAATCTTCAAGAGCTGCTAGGGTGATCTGACAACCCAACAATGAACCATACCCATGGAGATTTCTTCCACAAGGACATTTATATAGCGGTTGTCACTACCATGGCGAAAATGGCTATTACCGCTTGAGGTTCCGTCAATGCAGTTTGCCCTGTGAAGGGATTGTCCGCTACGGTTAACCCTCTCTAAAGATGACTCACAATAGTATACCACAAGGGGACTTGGCTCTAGATTCAAGGTTTTGACACCTCTTCACTTTTAACCCAAACAAAGCAAGCAAATTAATCCGACACGCTAAGACAAAGTTTTGTTCCACCAAGGTCTGTGATATCAACTCCACGTGATCTATCAACCTCTCCGGGGAGAGAATGTATCAATCAATAAGAGAAGACGCACTAACCAATTTTGATTCACCAAAGCTTGTGATATCAACCCCACATGATCTATCAACCTCTCCGGAGAGAGAATGTGTTGATCAATAAGAGAAGACTCACTAACTAAGTTGAATGTGAAACGCACTAAGTATCCTCCCTACCTACAAGGATTTTATCGTCAAGAAGGATTTCGCTAGGAATCCAATCTCTCAAGAATCACAAATAGTGTTCATAGGGCCTAATTACTATGTGAGCACAGATGTATGTTCCGAAAGCAAATCTACCAAAAGCATCCAAAAAGTAGAAAGAGGAACACTTAACGTTTAAAGAGAATATGAGATGAGTCCACAAGGTGGAACACTTAACACCTCACACAAGCTAAAAACGAGTCCACAACTTAGAAAACAAGGGAGTTCCTAAAAGCACAAAAGGGTTGCCAAGTGGAACATTTAACGCTTCTGTCCTGTTGACCCCTCCCCTTTATGGCGCTGAGATTGCAACCACGGGGCGGAAATGAGGGGCCGGCGGATTAGCGAGTCCAATAACCCAAGATAGCAATCAAGATCAATCACAAGTATTCTAAGACTACTTAATGAATCCTTAAAGGTTCACAACCTAGTATCAATTATGCAAGTGTGTAGAAATAGATCAAAAGCATGAAAAGATGCACACAAGCTTGACACATAAGAGATTTATTTTAAGTTCCAAATCAAGATATTATTAGATGAAGGAGAATACCTGGGATCCTTGCAATGCGCTTAGTAGATTTTACTTGATTTTTAGCAATTTTTGTTGAGCTTTTCCATGCAAGCAAGTGACGAACTCTCCAACAAGCAAACAAGCAAACAAGATATGCAAAATATATTCAACTTATGAAAACCATAGGGTTAGCTCTAAAAATCAATTATTATCAGTAATAATAACCAACAATCAACCTAAATGACAACTCATATCCTTCATTGAACCATGTAAAAAAAATAAGTGCATACCCATCACAAAACTTTATTTTTTTTGCTGCATTTGACCTAGTCAACAAGATCTAATTTTTTTGATATGATTTTGGCCACAAAAATAGAAATTTAGAATAGAGACCCCTGCTAAAAAACAGAGAGCTTTCCAAAAATGCAAAAATTTTAGAAAAACCTCTTCATTTGTGCCCTAGAGACCCATTTTATCAATACAGACCAGTTTTTGTAAATTGACTATTTGAGCTATGATATCATGTCCAAATTTAAAACACAAAGAATGGACCCCCTGTAGAATTTAAAGAGCTTTCCGAAAATATAAAAATTTTCGAAAAATATGCTGATTTGCGTCAGATATTAATTTTTTCCAGAATTTCAAGAAAAAAATTATTAAAAATTCAAAACATCTCAGAAAATTCTAAATTTTTTACTATAGCTTCCATGACATGTCACCAACCTGAAAAAAAAATTTCAGATAAAAATTCCAAGCCGTTTGGGAGATAAAATTAAATCTTTGAAACTTTGGGGTTTTAGCTCCAAAAAAATCAAAACCAGCATGCAAAGGTGGGTTGCCCCACGGTGGGCGCCAAAAATGTGTGTGTGAAAATTATACCTGATCTGTAGACACAACACTCAGTAAAACATTAGAGGTTAGCTATAATCAAAATCATGCAAAATTGAAAGCTATCTAACCAAGCGATTTACTGCCTTCTAATAGGTGCGAGATTAATGTTCTCAGATTGTAATCAAGATCAGTGACCTAGACGACACCTAAATGAAGGATTTGAATGCAAAAGATGGATATCGAATAAATGCAATTAAGCTATTTTTTGGATTTTTCTATGCAATAATAATTGTAAAAACTGATATGAAATCTATGCTATTGAAAATTGATATGCTATGAATCTAACAATGATATGTAATATGAATGCAAAAAAAATAAGATTGATCTCACAAAGCTTTGAATTCGCAAGTTGATTCCTCAGTCTCCAATTCTCCAGCGTGATTGTGCAAAATATGAGATGATTTGTGAAGAGCTGAAGCCTTAATTTATAGAAATCCAGGGCTTTGGAGGTGCATGAATGAAAGCCATAAATCACTCAAATTAACTCATCTTGATTTTTGAGTTATCTGATCATAAAAGATAGTTAATTCTCAAAATCATGCAAAAACATGCAAAAAGAGCTTTTTAACTCAAATTAGAGTTTAGATCAGCGTTTTGAACTCCAAAAGGATGTTGAGTTCCAAAAAGTCAATAACTTGCATTGATTTTCTGATTTGGAGTTTAACTGTTTCTTTTGAATATGCATAATAATTAAGAATTAAATAAATAAATAAAGTGATTTATCCTCAACTCAACTGATTTTTGAAAATAAATAATTAATTTATGGGTTAATTAACTATTTATTCAAACTTTTATTAAAAATTATATTATTAAATAATGACAACATGCTTTAATTAATTAAATAAGAATTTAATCAATTAAAGATATGAATTTTGATTTATTGTCAAAATTAAATAATACAATTAATAATAGATAGAATTAAATTTAATTACATAATTAAGTGGCAAATATTAAATCCAATTAATTAAATATGAAAATATTCAATTAATCAAATTTTAGGATAAATGTGATTTATTGCCAAATAATTATAAAATTAAAGATAATTAAGATAATTAGGAATATTACTAGGAATATTCTCCGATGCAAAATTTAAGATAATCAATTAGATTTGATGATGTTTAGATGTGCCTTAGATTAGGACTTTGATGTCGATTTCATATGATTTGATGATATAGGAGGTTAATGAACTTATAGCCCATTTTTGGGGTATTACAGGAGCTAACCACTTTTTGAATGGAATCAGTTTAATTAAATAGATCTTAGAAACTCTATGATAAAATTATATTGAAAATTGAATGTGTGTAGCTATGTACTTGTTGGTGAAACTTGATATGATTAAAGTATCATGAAATCTTGTTGCTTCATATGCCATTATTGCGAGTTAATTCATTTAAAATAATCCCTTGGTATATCTATGTATGTGAGTGAGAAATAATTGAAATCTCAATTTGTTGTTCAAGAAAGAGTTGATGCTTCTAGTTTAATATGTTTGACTGATGCATTTGATTTATCCATGTCTTGGTGATAATGATTTAGAATATGGTTACTTCTTATTATACTACTACAGAAAATAAAAGAGGTGAAAGTCAAATATTAATGAGTAGATATATGGAGGAAAGCTTAGACATGTAAATTGATTAGACCTATTTGTGATGTACTTGTTAATCATTGTTATAGTTTATGTTTCGTGAATGAAATGAATTTGTTATATGTGTATTCTTGGGTTTTCTCCATGTACTATGATGAAATCAAGTTATATTTATCATTTGAACTAAAAGAGATATTGGAAGAATTATGAGCTTGCCATGTTTTGATAGTTAATAGAAGGATTTTTTTATGTTCCTATATGTGTGTTGAATGCACCCATGAAACATGATGTACTATGCATTAAATGAGAATATTTGTACAATATTTTCCATATGAATGAAATGGAAGTAGATTTACAAGGTATGCTTTTGGAAGCCCATGGCATTTTATATAAGAAAATGAATGTGGATGTATCATGTAGCACATATTCCATTACTTTAGTCAGTCATACATTGTTAGTCTACTTCTAGCTAGGTTGGGTATCTTTCATGTCAGGAAAGATTTTGGGGAAGCATAATTGTGACGTGGTAGGGTGGAAACACACTCCCACAATATTCTCGCCCTAGCTGACTTTTGTGAACAAGTGTCTGAAGCTTCTTTTAGGAAGGACTTTCCTTTACAGTTCTATAGGCTTCTTTGTATTTGACATGGTGGTATTTCTCAACTTTGATGTTTACCTTTGTCATTAGAAATGGAAGTTCATAATTGAACTAATCTTAAATCTTTTATTGATGATATTGGACAGTTGGTCTATAATCTCTTGGGTTGTTATCCCAACATGATAGTTTGTACTTGCTTGTATTTGATGTGACATCTCTTATTGTGATTTCTTTAGGACATTAGACAAATGGTCGACATTCTTCTTATCTTTGGACATAGGTGATAAGGCATATTAATGTCATACTATAGAATGCCTTAGGATAGTATTTGCTATACCTTTTTGCTACATTTACCAAACAACTCTTATGATTTTCTGCTACTATTTGGCATGCTGCCAATAGACATTGAATATGGTTTAAACATACTTAATATACTATGCTTGGATAAAATGCTATATTTCTTGATCTGAAAGTTAATGTTGTGTTTTGAATAAGTAAGGGTAGATGTTTGAATGTGATTGATTATGCATATTCTGGTAATTACTGTCATAAATATCTTATCCTAACCCTTCAAGGCATAGTACATTGGAATAGCGAATGTTGTTTTTGACTAGGTTTAGAGCATTCAACCATAAGGAGTTCCGCTCGATCTTCTTACAGCCTTCAACAAAAGAACATTCATTGTAGCGCCTATTCAAGGAGCAAGGTGGCAGTCTCTGTGATGAGTTAGGCAGCGTGCTAATTTCTTCGAGAAGATCTAGGCATGGATGGAAGTTGGATTCACTGTCATGACAATTCTCTCCTCCGCTTCGGGATCAATCTGTTTAATCTTTAAAGCTTCCCTTCTTTCTAGTTGTTAATGTTGTAATAAATATCTGTATTTTTCTACAGTGCAGTTAGGAGTTAGTTAGAAGTATTTCCTTTAAATGAAGCCTTGCTCCTGCATGAGCACACCAACAAGCATAGAGGGCATTGTTGAATATATAGAAATAGTTTTCAACTAGTTTTAGAATGTTATGAGAATTACGTACTTTGATATTCAATCAATAAAATGAAGTGTTGATATTCAGTTGAGTACATTTGTGATTTAGGATACTCATCCAAGGGGGCCCACTTGGTGAGAAATCCATAGTAGAATAGAATCATAGTAGTTAGAAGCATTTACTACATTTATGTTGATTAAGTACTCAACACTGAACTGCTCCTACAACCAAAGCTATAGATCGACCAACGCCTCCTGCAGCCAAAGTTGTAGAACAACAGAAGTTTTATGGCATAGTTTGTAAGAATTTGCATATCTGGTTAATAGTTGTATTCTTGTAGCTTTTATTCTAGCACTTGCTTTTTCACAAACTTTAGCTTAAGCATTACTTTAGTATTCATTTCCTGCAATTGTAGCATAGGTTTCCTTTAGCATTTACTTCCCGCAGCAATGATAATGCATGGCTAAATGATACTTGGCTCATATACTTTGCTGGCCCATTTCAAGTGATACATCCCTGATTTGACTTACTAAATGAATTTCCATAAGGAGGATACGCTGCTCAGTTGGATGTCCTATCCTTGAGTTCAGAATTATACCTAGTTTCTAAGCCTTTATAGGAAGTGATCATTTTTGGCACCGTTGCCGGGGATGGTGCTGAACCAAGTCTTCACTAAGCCATTCTTAGACTTTGTTTCATTTCTAGTTTGTTAGATTACATTACTTTTATGAGAAATTTTGTAAAACCACCTCACTCCCTACTATCTATATGCATAACCGAAGAAGAGACGCCAGAGGATGGTACTTGCCAAATCAATTCAATCACCCATTGGAGGAAGAAAGTTCATTTGTTGATGCCACCGTTGACCTCCCTGCAACCACCTCATCCTCCTCATCCTCTAAAGAAGTGCAGGTTGATTCTCTTGAAGAGAAACCTAAAATTAATGAATTTGTAGACATTTTTGCTCACTTGAGAGCTCATTTTCCTAAAAACCAAGTAAGTCAAGAAAACTCATTACAACTAATCATATACCAACCTCCTTATCAGCCACCTCTGTAACCTATAAATCTTGCTAGGATGGCTCATCCCCCTACTTTTCCATTCCCCATTTCTGAACAACGAGACACCAAAAACCTTAAGAACACACCATCTTCTGCCTTGCCAAAATTCTATGGTTTAGTAACTGAAGATCCAAATACTTTTCTCTTTGAGTTTGATATCCTGTGCAGAAGCTATGACTATACCACTAATGCTCACAAGCTCAAACTATTTCCTATGACTCTTAAGGAGTCTACTTTGCATTGGTTTATGGGCCTAGGACAAGATTCTGTCCAGGATTTGGTAGGAATGCAAGAAGCATTCCTGACTAAGTATAAGGAATATTGTCGGGGCACTAAGATGAAAGGAGAAGATCTTTTCAAAATGACTCAAAAAGAGGATGAGTCATTTGAAGACTACATTTCATGATTCATGTATAGTCTACAAAGGAACACAGAGCATGAGCTTAATGAAGAATCTTAGAAGCTGCTATTTCTTAGAGGAATATAAGATGGATGCATTGAAGCTTTAGATTTGATGGCAGGAGGAGATATAACTCAATCTAGTTGGGATGACATAAAGAAAATATGCCTCAAGTATTCACGTGCAGCTGGGAAAAGAGGAAGAGGTTACAAACTAGCAATAGGAAGGACAAATGGTTCATGTGCTTCTAGATTAGAGATAACTCATCTCTTATTTGACTTTAAGAAATATATTATCAACAATATGGCCACATAGCTGGATACTCTACAGGCCAAGAAGAAGCATGAGGAGGCAGAGGCTATGTTAGTAGAATTCTTCCCACATTGTTGACAAAAGAAGAGAGAGTGCCAGTGTAAATTGATTGCAAATATGGAGGCCACCCAGATGCCAACCGACTACAAGCTAGTTGAACTAGTTGATGGACAACTATTCTTTGATGCTCAAAGGCAACCATGGGTACAATGACAAGGTATGCCTCAGGACCCACTTCCATTTAGTAGTCCATTTTATACCAATCAATGGCAACCTTCCATGAATTATCTAAATCCACCCTGGAACACCTATCAGAATCAATGGCAAAATTACCCTAGTTCACAATGGCAGAATCCTCAAGGGAGTTGGCAACAACCCCAAGGGGCCTGGAAACCACCACAGGGTAATTGGCAGTAGAATCCTCAGTGGCGAGGAAACCAACATTGGCCACCTTAATCCCAGGGATACATGAATCCACCTCTTTAAGCACCACAACAACAAGCACTCTTACCACCACCAGCTACTAATAATCAACCTCCAAAACCAACCCAATTGCCTACACAGCCGCAGCCAAACCCGAATAATAGGCCTCCCGCACCTTAGCAAAATGTGTATAATACTGATCATATGCAGTATCCCATGTAATACCTTACCTATGCAATCACTCTTGACGATATACACCTATAGTTGAGGACTATTCTTCCTGCTCCTAAACAACCAACAATAACTGAGGTACCCCAAGAGGAGCCTATCCTAATAGAAAATACAATCCCTCTTCCTGCAATGCAGCCTATTGAAAATCAAAACCCCCCTACTGGGCCACCTTTTCCAAAAAGGTTACAACCTACCAATCCTAAGCCTACTTCAGCAACCAAATTTAACATCCTTGATCAATTAAAGCATGTCAATGTCCAAATACCTTTATTCCAAGCCATCAAGGATGTTCTCATTTACAACAAAGCCATAAAAGAAGCCTTCTTTAAAAAGCTCGGTCAGAAAAGAAAAGATCCTCAGATGGTGTATGTGTTAGGAAAGCTTGCTGACATAATGTTAGGAAAGCTTACCATCCCAAAATATTTTGACCCAGGCAGTCTTGTTGTTGAAGTCATTATTAATGGGACTACCATTACCAATTTGTTGGTAGATCTTGGAGCAGCTATAAATGCTATGACCAAAGATATAATGCAACAACTTGGTATATATAACCTCCAAACCACTCCAACTATTCTGCAGCTCGCAAATAGTTCAACTATAAAGCCTGATGGAATGATTGAGGATATAATTGTTGACCTTGCAACATGGTCATACCCAGCTGACTTCATGATCCTGTCACCAAAAGCCATGTTAGGAGGGTATCCAATTATACTAGGTAGGCCATGGATAGCAACTGTTGATGCTCATATTGGTTGTCACTCAGGGGATATGACCATTTCTGATGGCCACCATACACAGACTCTTTTCTTATATCCTCCTACCCAACCCCAAATGGAATTAGCCTCACCAATCTGGCCTGACATAGGAGAAGAAGCTAAGGTTATAAATTCAGTGTTAAAACTAATGATGATACAAAGGGACCCCTTCCTGTAGCTCCAGGATGAAGAGAAGGTCATCACCAATAGCCTACAGAATCAGTATGGATCTAGTTCGGATTCTCTAGGCTGTTGTTCCAAAGACTGCTCTCAGCAAGTTTTAAACCCAGATGGTCAATGGTCATCTCCTACAGCTAAAGAAATCTATCACTAATTGCTTCCCCATGAGATACAGGTGTCCTCATTTACTAATGTATCTATGATAAAGTTAACCAAGAAAATAGAGGTTTCCCCTGACCGTTACCTAAACATCAATGGAAAGTTAACTACACATCATCAAACATCTATAACTAAGACATTGAAGGCCCATACCAGAGCATTTTCTTGGGAGTATTCTGATATGAAAGGTTTGGATCCAAAACTATGTACCCATCGGATCTATCTCAAAGAAGATAAACCTCTAGTAAGGCAATTTCAAAGGCAAGTGAATCCAGCTCTAAGAGAAATCATTAAAATAGAATTGCAAAAACTTCTCAACATTGGATTCATTTACCCAATATCTAACACTCAATGGGTTTCTCCATTGGTTATAGTGCCCAAAAAAGGAGGTAAATGGTGAGTGTGTGTTGACTATAGGGAGCTCAATAATGCAACCAAGAAGGATCATTTTCCTCTTCCATTTATTGACCAAGTCCTAGATTCTCTAGCAGGCAAAAAGTACTTTTCTTTCCTAGATGGATATATTGGGTATAATCAAATCCGAATCTTTCCAAAAGATCAGGAGAAAACAACCTTCACTTGCCCTTGGGGAACTTTTGCCTATTCTGTTCTTCCATTTGGTCTTTGTAATGCTCCAACAATCTTTCAAAGAGTAGTCATCAACATATTTGTTGATATCTCTCATGACTATATGGAGATCTATATGGATGACTTCACCACCTATGGTGAAACCTATGAAGAATCTTTGAGAAATCTTGACAAGGTTTTGAAAAGATGTGAAGAGCATAATCTTTCTCTTAATAGTGAGAAATGCTTCATGATGATGCAAGAAGGTATAGTCCTTGGCCACTCTATATCTGTCACAGGAATACAAGTGGATCTAGCCAAGATTGAGATCATTCAAAACCTTCCCACACCAACCAAGAAAAAAGATGTCTGAAGCTTTCTTGGACATGTAGGCTACTACTGAAGATTTATCAAGGATTTCAGTAAAATAGATAGTCCTCTTCACACTCTTCTCACTAAAGATTTTGAATTCCACTGGACCCCATACTGTGACACCTCCTTCCTACAGCTTAAGATAGTCCTTACCATAGCCCCAGCCTTGCGCAGACCCAACTAGGAACTTCCATTCCATATACACATTGACGCCTCAGATCATGCCATTGGAGCTATGCTGGGACAAAAGGAGGATTCCATTGAACATGCTATCTACTTCATCAGCAAGAATCTTCAAGGTGCTTAATTGAATTACACGGTCATTGAAAAGGATCTCTTGGCAGTCATATTTGCACTCAATAAATTCTGCCACTATATAACAAGGTATCAGATTTTTGTGCATATGGATCATGCAACCATTAAGTATCTTGCTAATAAACTTGTTATCACATGTCACTTGGCTTGATGGCTTCTCTTATTGCAAGAGTTTGATATCACCATAGTGGACAAGCCAAGACAATCCAACGTAGTTGCAGATTTCCTTTCACGATTGTAGAACACAAATGAACCTCAACCTGTTGATGACAGCTTCCCTAATGATCATCTATTCTCTATTTCAGCTAAAACACCCTGGTATGCAAATATTGCCAATTACTTGGTCTCTCAAAAGGTACCTCCCTATTTCTCACCAAAAGAAATGAGGCTTCTAATCGAAAAGACTTTCAATTTTTCATGGATTGCTGATTGTCTATTCTATAATGGACCTGACCAAATATTGAGATGATGTGTACGGGAGGATGAAACTTATGACATCCTTCATGCATGTCATAATGAGCCTTGTGGAGGATATTTTGCAGCTAAGCACACAATAATTAAGATACTCAATACATGATATTATTGGCCAACACTCCATAAAGATGTAGTCAATTATACAAGGAAATGCGATCGATGCTAAAGGATGGAATGCCCAACAAAATTTGATGAGATGCCCCTCTTTCCACAGGTGGTAGCCACTCCATTTGACAAATGGGGATTAGACTTTGTAGGCCCTATTACTCCATCTTCCAATGACAATTCTTAGATCCTTGTGTGTACTAACTATGTGACTAAATGGGTTGAAGTCTGAGCCATGAAACATGCTCGAGATAACAAAGTGGCTGAGTTCCTGTATGAAGAGATCTTCACAAGCTATGGTATTCCAAGGGAGTTGGTTGCCGATCAAGGTGCTCAATTTACTTCCACACTGATTACATCACTCATGAATGAATATAAAATTCCCCACAGGACATCCAGTCCATATCATCCACAGGCGAATGGGAAAGTTGAAGTTCCCAACAGGGAACTTGAGTCTATCTTGACAAAAATGGTGTAGCTACATAAGAAGGATTGGAGCACATGGTTATAGGAAGATGTGTGGGCCTATAGGAAAACATGGAAAACAACAACTAGTTTCACCCCATTCGAGTTGGTTTATGGGAAACATGCGGTCATGCCCATAAAGTTTGAGCATAAAAAATTATGAACAACATTACAGTTAAACATTAATCTTCCAGCCACCCAACGCGACAGGATCTTGCTGCTCAATCAGTTAGATGAAATGAGGAAATCTATTTTACAACACACTGAGATGATCTAGCTACAATGCAAATGGTGGTATGATTCCCACATTCTCAACAAATGATTCTCCCTTGGTGACTGGGCTCTCTTATATGATTCTCACTATCAGGACAACCAAGGTAAGCTCACTACCCGCTAGCTAGGTCCCTATGAAATAGACACTATTTGTGCTAATGGTGTAGTTCAACTATCAACAATCGACCCATTACATTTCAAGTTGTTGGTTAATGGGCATAGACTTTGTCTATATCATAAACCACAAACAAAAGCTGAGTTCTTGCAGCAGTTTGAGATTTCTCCTGCTGATACTGCACCTCCTGTAGCAAATCACAATCATTCAACTATTGATCCCACCACACATTTTGAACCTCCTCTAGCTGAAGACATTCAAAAGGCAGATGGACCTCCTCCTGAGAGCGATTCTCCTATCACCACACAAGCTATCAAATCATCACTTTAAATCTGCATACATGTAGTCATAATAAACTTTTCATTTCTTGTGAAAATATTCTTTTCCATAATAAAAGATCCATCTCATTACTTCACATTCATCCATCATATCAAGTCTTTTCTACCCCATACTTCTCATTGTATGATACACATCAGCTGATATTTTTGGATTATGGTATTTGTGATACATTCACAATAGGTACGCATGATTATCTATTCTTTCAAATACTCTGTACTTATTTAACCATCATTATCTTTTATGTTTCATTTAATCTAGCATTTATATCCAAGCATGGTTGTACTTTTAAACCATGCCAGTGAGGACACTTGCATCATTTTTGTAGGGGGTAGTACATTGGCATGTGATTAAAATTTTTGTCCATGATTTTGAATTAATTGTCATTAATAGCCCATAAGTTGTAAGCCTGATCATTAATCCACCAACCTTGGATTTCATTTTTTTTTATAAAACCCTAGAAACTAAAGCTCACTTCAATATTCATAGTTTATGTGTCTTTCATTTTTCACCCTTACCGCAAATAGAAAATATTTCCAAATTAAGTCTTGAGTAAGGATTTTTGGGAGCTGGGAATTGTGAGAGGATTGAAGTTAAGAACAGAGGGTTGCAGAGATTTTTAACAAACATGGGTGGACAACCTATCCGGTCTGAGCCAGCAAATCACACGTCACTATTGTAGGATCAAGTTAGTGCTTGTGAGTTTAATCATGTGGGATGGCTCAGTTACTTCATTAGGTTAAATGGTTATGATGAGGCTGTGGCAGTCGAATGCCTACGAACATTCAGCAATAGTATTGCATATGTGAAGGGGTTGAGAATTGAAGCTTCTAAAGCACAAATAGCAGAAGTCTCTGGACTTCTTGCTACCGGAGAGAATTTTCCGCATGGTCATGACGCTCGAGCGGCCAGAGCTGAGTTCTCCTTCCCAATAGACACTGCACTTGAAAGTAGTAAACAAGGTACCAAAAGGCTTTCTCTTCTAGGAGATTTTTCGTAATTTGTTGTTCATATTATTAGATATATCACTTGCGAAGGAAGGTTTTCATTTCTGCATGTCGTACATTTTAAATTGTTGAGTCATTTGCGGCATGGGAATTTAGTCAATTTACCCAATGTGTTATATTCCCTGCTAAATTTGAGTTTTGAGGAAGTAAGGAAGGGTAGGAAAAATGTTGTTACCCATCATGGGTTGATCAAATTATTAGTAGAAAAGGCCCTTCGCAACAATTCTCCCATGAGTTGGGATGAATTTCTCACTGCTCTTCATGTTCAACTTAATAGGGCACATCCAACACCTGTAGGACCACATCTCGAGCCTCAAGAAGCACAAGAAAATCTCACTGCTGAGGATAGTCCCAAAAGAGTTCAAGAAAACCCTTTTTCACATCAAGAAGATATAGCGGAAGATGCTCCAAACCCCAATTTCGAGGAAGAAAACATTGGGGGTTCTGAATAAATCCATAGTACATAAGGAGCTGAGAAAGATGAAAAAGGGAAAGAGAAAATGCCTAGCTATGAGGCAGGTGGTAGAATTGTTCATCCTGCAGCTACATCCACCTCAATGAAATCTACCCCATAGAAGCGTTCTACAACATCAGAAGAGAAACTAGTATGGTGTAGTGTCCGATTAAATTCAAAGAAAAAGAAAAATAACTCACCTAAAATGGCTGGTTCAATTAAGGAAGCTCCAAGTGAGGAACCCATGAATTCAAATCCTCAACAAGAAAATCCAGCCATGGAAGAAGATGTTATGATGAAGGACCATGCAGCCGCAGTACCATAGGAAAAAGGGAAAAAGGATGATTCTGAAGTTTCCTCCACTCATCCAGGCAAAGCACAAACATGCAACATCCCTACAACTTCTACATCGGTTCATACAAGGGGACAATCAACAAAACTAGGGCACACAAGTCCACAGAGAGGTCAAAATTAGGTAACCATACAGTCCTTGTCCTTGGATTACTTTAAGCAAATTCAATATGAAATGGCAATGTGGGCCATAGAAAGGGATAAATTGAAAAAGGAGATAGTTCAACAGAAGAAGGAAATCACACTCCTATAGGAGAAACTAGATTTAGTTGTCAAATTGGTTCCAAAGGTCATAGAGTGTCGACCACCCCCGTGGGTGTATGCTTTGTGCTTAAGAGAGCAATTTTTATTGTTTCAGTTTATGAGAATTGTTAAAGATTTTAATCCTGACATAGACACCCCTAAGTCTTTTATGGCTACATATGAGGAGTCACCTGATTTTATTAAAAACCTTCTCTATGAGTTATACCTACATCACTATGTCATTCCCTCTAACACAGAATGGAATCCCTTGTTGTTTCTGGGTGATATACATTTGTCTCTACTACTCTCTTGGGTTAACAATGAAATTTACTATGGGGAGCAATTAACTAGATATAGGGCATTTGAGTGTAACATCTCACTTCCATTACGCCCTAAAAGTAAAAACCCCAGATGACTTTATTGTGATTAGCTACACATAGTCTATAGTTTTAATGATTCCACTCACAGAAGAAGAATTTTGGCAAAACAAGAACAGGTTCATGCAAAATTTGAGAGACTATCTCTAGATGATGGGAACAGGGTAGCAAATGGGATACAACAGAGATGGGCCAGGTTGCCTGTGTCACTAAAAAAGTCAGAGCCCCATAGCATCATGAATTTTAGGGCTGCCATGTAGAGAGTCCATTGGTACATAGAAGGGCCAGCAACCAAGGCCAGAATGCTGGATGCCACTCACGTTCCAACCACCTATGATCCTGTGGCCACTTTATAGCTATATAGAGGAGGTACTGGATGAAGATTCAGAGCTGAGTTGACGAGTCAGAGTAGAAAGGATGAATGGATTATACTAGAGGGTGAAAAGCCAGATGACCAGACAAGTATAGGAAGGTGACTTCAAAGTGCTAGCAAGGATTAAAAACTCTTCAGTGCCTGAGGACAGGCCTTAGTCTTTGTAGGGGGTAGAAATGATAAGGCATATTAATGTCATACTATAGAATGCCTTAGGATAGTATTTTCTATACCTTTTTGCTACATTTTGATACATTTACCAAATAACTCTTATGATTTTCTGCTACTATTTGGCATGCTGCCAACAAACATTTAATATGGTTTAAACATACTTAATATACTATGCTCGAATAAAATGCTACATTTCTTGATCTGAAAGTTAATGTTGTGTTTTGAATAAGTAAGGGTAGATGTTTGAATGTGATTGATTATGCGTATTTTGGTAATTATTGTCATAAATATCTTATCCTAACCCTTCAAGGCATAGTACATTGGAATAGCGAATGTTATTTTTGACTAGGTTTGGAGCACTCAACCATAAGGAGTTCCGCCCGATCTTCTTGCAGCCTTCAACAGAAGAACATTCAATATAGCGCCTGTTGAAGGAGCAAGGTGGTAGTCTCTGCGATGAGTTAGGTAGCATGTTGATTTCTCCAAGAAGATCTAGGCATGGATGGAAGTTGGATTCGCTGTCATAGCAATTCTCTCCTCTGCTTCGGGATCAATCTGTTTAATCTTTAAAGCTTCCCTTCTTTCTAGTTGTTAATGTTGTAATAAATATCTGCCTATTTCTATGGTGTGGTTAGAAGTTAGTTAGAAGTATTTCCTTTAAATAAAGCCTTGCTCCTACGTGAGCACAACAACAGACATAGAGGGTATTGTTGAATATATAGAAATAGTTTTCAGCTAGTTTCAGAATGTTATGAGAATTTTGTACTTTGATATTCAATTAATAAAATGAAGTGTTGATATTTAGTTGAGTACAATTGTGATTTAGGATACTCATCCAAGGGGGCCCACTTGGTGAGAAATCCATAGTAGAATAGAATCATAGTAGTTAGAAGCATTTACTGCATTTCTATTGATTAAGTACTCAACACTGAAGTGCTCCTACAACCAAAGCTACAGATCGACCAATGCCTCCTACAGCCAAAGTCATAGAACAATAGAAGCGTTATGGCATAGTTTGTAAGAATTTTCATATCTTGTTAATAGTTGTATTCTTGTAGCTTTTATTCCAACACTTACTTTTCTGCAAACTTCAGCTTAAGTATTACTTTAGTATTCATTTCCTGCAATTGTAGCATAGGTTTCCTTTAGCATTTACTTCCTACAACAATGATAATGCATGGCTAAATGATACTTGGTGCATATACTTTTCTGACCCATTTCAAGTGATACGTCCCTGGTTTGACTTGCTAAATGAATTTCCATAAGGAGGATAAGTTGCTTGGTTGGATGTCCAATCCTTGAGTTAAGAATTATACCTAGTTTCTTAGCCTTTATAGGAAGTGATCAATAGGTATGCTTTATCATTTTGAGAGTTATAGTCATAATTGTACTTCCTTTATTCCTATATTATAGGGAATTTATTTGTATCTTATCAACTTATGCATTTGATCTTTGACTTGTTGACTGACTCCTTAGACTATATTATTTTTGTTGATGTGGCATTTGTATCAGAAGATCAATCTTTACAATTTTAGTTGGAAAGATATGCATTAAAAAATTGAAACTCAAAATATATTTAGAGTTTATGAAAATAATTAGTGGAAGAGATATTAATTGGGTATGTATGTTCCTATTTGTTGTGATATTTTTGATACAACTATCATATTAAAAAATTATGTTTTACAACGTCAAGCATATGTGTGGGATTTTATCCTTTGTTGTGTCCTCTACATTATTTTTGGCTCTTTCATTCCAAGATGTTGGACAAATGCTTCACTATAATAAAAAGTAAGTTGATTGATGGGAAGGATTTTTTTTGTATATTTAAAAATATGGTCTTCTTTGATTACTATAATTGGTGTCCCAAGGAACTTTATAGTATGTGTACAACTAACAATGATTCTTGTGTATTGATGTGGCCAAAAGAGTACGACTAAGTTGATTAATTCATTTGTATTCTTTTGTACTTTCATTGCACCAATATGTCTACATGTCAAATGCATTTTTTTAGTGTGTTATCTAAGAAGCTTTGTTTGTCAACCATGATTGTACAACCATGGTTACATGAGTCATTAAGCCAGTTCAAGAATATAAACTCTTCACATGATATATTAGAGTTCATAAATGTATGTAGTTCTTTATTTTGGATAGTTGCATTAGATAGTACTCTACAAATATCAATAAATAAATTAGGTTAATTTTATTAAAATACATATTGGATGGTAACTAACAAGGTTTATCCCAATTTGGGTTAGGCTTCTAAATCTTCCCATGCATCTATGGTTGGATTCTATTTTGGAAAATTTGAGAAATGCTCTTGGGGATTTCTAGATTGTGGATTCGGAAACCTCTGATGTTCTTCATTCAACTTTTGCTCATATCCTTGTTGAGATGGATGTTTATAAGGGTCTCCCTCAGAAAATTTTCTTGGCCTCTCCTTGGGGCTCTTGGATATAGACTCTGGATTATGAGGGTATTCCCTTTCGCTGTAGGAAATGTCATTCGACAAGCCATGTGGTTGCTCTATGTGTTTCTGAGAAGGTAAAATTGAAATGACTACCTTCTTGGTGGTTGGGTGTCTTTGCTGAGCATTATACTGTAAATAAATATTCTATTATGGTTTGTGAGCAGGTTGTGGGTTCTTCTCAAGAGGTTCTTGCTCTTGAGGGTTGTGGTGCTTTGATAGGTGATATTTTGGCTCACCTAGTTCTGTCTGTTCTTGCAAGTTCTGATGATGCTATGGTTGTTGTTATTGTCCAGACTGTTGACATTGTTGTCCAGCTTGCTACTGCTATCCAGATTGATGTTACTATGGCTACTGTTGTTTTTGTCCAGCCTGCTACTGCTTTGGGCACGCCCAAACTAGTTTCTCCGAGGGAGAATGTGTTGTTTGGGGTTGATTCTTCTTTGGTCAGCCATTCTTCTATTTCTTCAGGGGTTTGGCTAAATGATGCTGCTAAGTTGGAGGATGATTGGACAACTGTGAAAGGAAAGAAATCAAATCCATATGTTCCTTCGTTGGATATGAATCTTCGGTCCTACAAGGGTGGCTCTAAATTTAAATCGTAAGGTCCCTTGTTGTGGATTGTTGTCCCTTGGTGGGGTTTTTTTATGGGAGTTCCCTTTGTTGTATTGGTGGTCTCCACTATTGTATTTGGGCCTTTTATTGCTATATCTTTTGGGTTATTGTTCAAGGTTCAGGTCCTTTCAAAACCTATATTTACTTAATCAAAACTAACAAGCTTGATAGATTTTTAAAAAAAATGAAAATCTAGACACCATAAATGTCAAAACTCGATGATAGGTACCATTTGTCTTCAAGACTTATACAATATAAACACAAAAAAAATTTAGATGTGCATGATCATTGTAAAGTTTTGGAAGAAGTTGTATTGTTTGATTAAATAAGGTAAATGCAAAACTTTGTAAGAAAGTGTTTTGAGAATTCTGGAAAAAATTGTCACCTTCTATATGATGGACTGAGGCTAGTTATTGCAGAAGATAATTTTGTCCAAATAAAGTTGAGCCCTTGTGAATGATTGAATAAAGTGTGAGGGGGAAGGAATGAAAATTGTATACCTTAAATTTTTTGTTTCTTTTATAGAGATAGTTCTTGTGGTTAAGCTTCCCCTTTTTTCCTTATAATTGTGTATGTATTATTTTGCATTTTAGAATACCATTATAAGGAGAATGTGAGTTGAATGTGGAGGTCATTTATTTATTTTACTCTGGATATGGTTGTAAATGTTAATCCTTGCCTTTCTTTTTTCCAATGTCAATTGTTGCTTTTGTAATGTAAGACCTTGGAATTTGTGTATGGTATGTTGTCAAGTGTCATAATGGTGATAAGATGGATAAGCCTAAGAGATTCAAGGATAAGAGCAAGAAGATTGTTTTTTTCACTACTAATGAAGGGGTTACCAATGAGGAATCTAAGGATAATGAAGAAGATGTATTTACTTTTGTTTCTGTTAAGGAAAATCCTCTTGCGAGTAATGAAAAAGATTTGATTTCTAGCATGGATCATGGTGAAGATTGGGTAATAAATAGTGGATGTATACATCACATGACTAGTGACAGGTGTAAATTCACTAAGTAGGAAGATTGTGATGGTGGTGTGGTAAGGTTTGGTAATAATTATCCTTTCTTAGTAAAAGGAATTAGATCTATTTCACTAAATAGAAAAACAAATTGTGATGATGTTTACTGGGTAGAAGGCCTAGGGTACAATTTTTTTAGTGTAGGACAACTAAATAAAAAAGGTTATCTTGTAGAGTTCAAAGGAGGTGTTTGCAAGATACTTTGGAGATCTAGTGATCTGATTGCTACCAGTATGTAGACTAAAGGTAACTTATTCTAACTTATTACTATAGTAAATAATTGTCTAATTACAAAAGTTGATGATAGTTGGTTGTAGCATAGGAGATTTTGTCATGTTAACTTTGATAGTTTGGTCAAAGTGAGTAAGATGAATATTGTTAGAGGTTTGCCACAACTAGTGAAACTAGACAATGCCATGTGCAAGGAATGTCAATTGGGAAAGTTAACTAGTTCTATTTTTATTAGTAAGTCATTTTTATTTGAAGGTATTTTGGATTTAGTTCATACCGATTTGTGTGGTCCTATGAGAACAAGAAGCTATTTTGTAGATAAGTAATTTATGCTTTTTGTTGATGATTACTCTAGGATGATGACTTTTCTAATAGACAAATCAGATGCATTCTATCTATTTAAGGTGTTCAAAGAATGATTTGAAAAATAAACATGTAAGATTCTGAATTGCTTGAGATCTAACAAAGGTGGTGAGTTCACATCTTTGGAATTCAATGAGTTTTGTGAAAAACATGGAATCAAGAGGCAAATGTCAGCACCTAGAACTCCTTACCAGAATGGGGTTTCAAAGAGATGGAACATATGTATTATTAATGATGCAAGAATGACAATGATTCAAGAATATGTACCTTAGATGTTTTAGAGAGAATTTGTCAACACTGTTGTTTATAAATTAAACCAGGTATGGGTGAAGAAGGGTACCGATAAGACTTCATATGAGTTTTGGCATGGTCACACACCTAGTGTGAAATACTTCAAAGTTTTTGGGAGCATATGTTACATAAAGAGAGATGACTATACAGGGAAATTTGATCCTAAGAGTGATGAAGGAATATTCCTAGGATATTCTACAAGTAGCAAAGCCTTCAAGTGTCTAAACAAGAGAACCAACAAGTTGATAGAAATTGGAAATGTAAAGATTAATGAATTTCCAGAGTAGAATGATGGTTCCTACAAGAATGAATTGGGAGATGATCAAGGGATTGTATATGTTCAACCGGTGGAGCAAGAATTTAAAAATCAAAACAACACGGATGAACCAATTCAATCGATAGAAGAGGCAGACCTAAACCAATAATACCAAGGTATGTAACTTTCTTAATCATTCATCTGATCATATTATTGGACATAAGAATGTTGGTGTTCAGAATAGAAGAAAGATCAGAGAAAGTACCTATCTAATTTTTGAAATTGAACCTAATTCAGTAAGAGAGGCATTGAAGAAGGAAAAATGAGTTAAGGCCATGGAAGAAGAATTGGATCAGATAAAGAAGAAAAATACTTGGGTACTAGTTTCCAAACTTGTTGATAAGAATGTGATAGGAACTAAGTGGGTTTTCAAAAATAAACTCAATGAAGCTGGTGAAGTAGTTAGAAATAAGGCAAGACTTGTGGTTAAAGGGTATGCACAAGAAGAAGGCTTGGACTATGGAAAGACTTTTTCACTAGTAGCTAGACTTGAAGGAGTAAGGATTTTTCTAGCATATGTTTCTTATAAAGGTTTTAAAGTTTTTCAAATGGATGTCAAATCTACATTCCTGAGTGGAATTCTGGAAGAAGAAGTTTACATAGAACAACCTGATGGTTTTTTTACTATCAGAAGATGAAAACATTGTGTCCAAGTTGTAGAAGGCACTTTATGGATTGAAGTAGGCACCAAGGGCATGGTATGATAAACTTCACTTATATTTGATCAAGATCAGTTTCATAAGGACAAGAGAGGATATTAATGTTTACTTGAAGGTTGAGAAGGATGACCGATTGTTGATTGTTGAATTCTTTGTGGATGACATCATTTTTGGTGGAAATAATGAGATGAGAATTGCATGTGTAGATGAAATGAGGATAGAATTTGAGATGTCGATGTTTGGTGAGATCAAATTCTTTGTTGGACTGCATGTATCTCAGCTCAGTGATGTAATCTATATTAGCTAGAAAAAGTATGTGAGAGAAGTATTGACTACTTTTGGGTTAGAAGATTCTAAACCGGAAGTAACTCCAATGGTAACCAATTGTAAGCTATCCAAGGAAGATAATTCTAAAGAGGTGAGTGCAACTTTATACAGATCCATGATCAGTAAGTTGCATTATGTTATTCATGGTAGGCCTAATATAGCACATACAGTTGGGATATTGGAAGATTTCATTCTAATCCAAAGGAATCCCATATGGTGGTTGTGAAGAGAATATTTAGATGCTTAAAAGGGACTGAAGACTATGGTCTTTGGTATGATCACAAAGGAGATTTTTCTTTGAGTGTGTTCATTGATGCAGACTGGGTAGGCAATGTGGATGATAGGAAGACCACAAGTGGAGGAGATTTATTTATTGGAAAGAGACTTGTGTCATGGACAAAAAATAAGTGAAAATGTATTTCTCAGTCTAATACAGAGGAAAAATATGTTTCTGCTACTATTAATTGCACTCAAGTTGCTTGGATGAAGTAGTTATTGGAAGGTATTAAGGAAATAGTAACTGAACCGATGGTTATCTATTATGACAATACTAGTGCTATTAACATATCCAATAACCTTTTTATGCACTCTATGACAAATCATGTTGCAATTAAATACCATTTTATTAGAGATCAAGTTTAGGAGAAAGAAGTATAGTTGTAGTATGTGCCAACTAAGGAGTAGGTTGCAAACATTTTTACTAAGCCACTACCAAAGGATACATTTGAGTATCTAAGAGGAAAGTTGGGGGTCATTCCCCTACCTGAGCATAATTAAAGTGATGATGTTGGATCATTCCAATTTTTTGTATTGAAAATATTTGTTGGATTGGTGTAATAAGGAACTACTCCTAAGGGGGAGCAGTCGATGGTAAAGGTACTAAAGGAGAAGAAGAGATATTTGGTATGGAATCTTTGGCATTGTTGTCAAAGGGGGGGAGATGTACTAATAAGTGGAAAAAAAGATGATACATATGATAGTTGATTCAAAGATGATGTTTTAGTGTAAGAACACAAGCAAAGAAGGTTATCTGAGTGAGAAGAGTTTATGATTGTTTGGGTTGCCATAAATTCCAAAGGGGGAGATCATTGGTATAACTAATGATGTGATGGTATAGATTTTGTGATTGAGATGATCAATTATTGTGTTTTCATTGATGTCAAGTATTGACCTAGTGTTCTTGGTGTGTTGCCAATTATGTGAGAAGAATGAACAATGTGTTTCAAGTGGTTCCAGTGGTCATGATTCTTAAGGGAGACTTGAGAATATCTCTAGATAATAATTGCATGATCACAACTATTGAATGTACAATCTATGTTTGGTTAAAGTGTGATAGGACAACTGCTAAAATATTATGTGACTAGCAATGAGTGATTTGATTGGTTTATCAAATTTATGGTGAGTTAGGTGGCACAATCATAGAATTATGTTGTTAATGATATGTTGAGCTCATGGTTATGACTATAACCAATTTGGATGATCGGTAAGCATGTTTTATGGTTGCAAAAGTTATTTATGTGAAAAGTGACTATGTTCCATAGCTACCAATGATAAATCTTTTGTTGGTGATTAGTGATCGAGTTGTGATGAGTCATTTGTATTCCAGTTGTCATGCTAACATGTCTCAATTCATTTATGATGTTTTGACATCACATTGATCAAGGCACAAATTTTATCAAGATGAAGATTGAGTTGGTCAAAACATGTTTGACTATTCTTAATCAAATAAATGTAAGGGTCTATCATCTGGTTGACCTATTTGGTAAAGATGGTTGTTACATTGGGATGTTTGTTTTGGCACAATATCTTTGCGCACAAAGATCAGAAAAGTGATTTCAAATGTGTTGGATGAGGTTTTAGATTTGTGGTAGTTTAGGGCTTGAGAAGTGATATTTATATCACAGAATCGAAGATTTGTGTGTGTAGATCATGATTGTGACAGTGTGATCAAGCTAGGGTATTCTAGAGTTATCTAATGAAAGATTGAAGGTTTTATAGATGATATGATAAAGCAAAGGAGTTTCTACTTCCATATCATAAGACCCTAATAGGTTTCATATATGTAAATCCCTTAATCAGGTAGATCTTAACATATATTATTTGTAAATCCTTTAACAAGGTGGCATTTTAGCTAGTGTCTGAAGTCCTCTAAAAAATCTACTCCTAACAGGTTAAAGCTCCTAATAGGGCTAGAGGAAACTCCCATAATTGGGTGGCACATAACAATGTCTTTGTAAAACTCCTAACAGGTTTAAGCTCCTAACCAGGTATACTTCAGAAGAGTACACAATTTGTCAGTTTCATCTCATACGTAGTTTTCACCCATTTGGGTTTCCATGGGAAAATTATATGTGTTATGTGTCACATGCATTGTGGTGGTTGTGTTTATTTGGTTAATTTTCATTTTCTTATCAATTGGTAAAATAATGAATGTTATCTTTGTGTTAAAAGAAGTAAAAAGTATCAGATATCTTAGATTATTGATTCGACCCCCCCTCCTCTCAGTAGTCTTGGACCCTTAGGACTAACAAGCTCATATAAATTACAAGTGAATTATCATTTGACATTACAAATGATTTATCACAAATGAAGGTCTTTGTCCCTCTATTGGAGATGATGAGATTTCCATAATATAGGGATAAAACTATAAAGATGGTGTATGTTGTTCCTAAAGGGAAGAGCAAAGAGAAAAATCATGAGACCCTTGCAACAAGTGAACAAGAGGAAGAAATAATGCCAGTGGTATACTTGGGAACTGCATTGACTAGGAACCCTTCTCAAGTTTATCCCTTTTATATGACATTGTTGATAAACAATAGGTTGGTAAAAAAAAGTATGATTGATTGTAGAGTAGTTGTTAACATGATGCCTTTTGAGGTGAAGTGTTTGGGAATGCATGTTGATACGACTTATGGAAGATGTTATTCCATGGATAATAGGTCCATCCCTATGGTAGGTATCATGAAATATGTTGAGTTTAAAATTGTTTCTTGTCTTGAGACCTCTTATAGGACAAATATTACTATGGTTGATGTCCCTCTAAACTATGGAATTTTGTTGTCTAGACAATGGTCAAGCCTTGTGGATGGTTATGTCCAATTGGATCTAACATATACAACCATACCAATAAATGGAAAAGAGGTCAAGATAGAAAGAAAACCTAGGTCATCTTATATAATTAAAGATGTAGATCCTAATCCAATGACCTGATTTTCTTATAATGATATAGATAATTTGAAATTTTAGTTAACAAAGCTAGAGTTGATAAATATTGATCCTATTAACACTCATGCTCAAAGGAGCCAAGATCAGGTATGACAAATGTACTTTGATGGTGCATGAAACAAAGAAGGAAATGGAGTAGCAATAGTATTCATTTCACCAAAGGAGAATTTATTCAAATATTCCTTCCTCTTGGCATTTGAATGCACAAATAATGTGGTAGAATATGAGGTTCTCTTGTTAGGAATGAACTTGGCATCCAAACATGGAATAAAATTACTTAGTGTGTATAGAGATTCAAAACTAATTATTTCTTAGATAAGATCTAAATACATCACCAAAAATACAAAACTCAAACAATATAGGAATAAGGTTTGGGATACCATTGGAGTATTTGATGCATTTTTAGTGGATTAGGTTGATCATTCAAATATGGAAGACTTCTTGGCTAATGTTTCTTTAAAAAAAAATGATGCAACACTAAGTGGTATATCAAAAGATGAAGTCAAAACTAGATCATGATCCATTCCTGATAATATTTATAATTGGAAAGTTTTTGAAGATGACCATGACTTATTAAAATTATTGCATTGTGAAGATCAATATGAATATCATGAGATTGACTTAAATGCTTATGTGGAGGATATAGATGTAAAGGAGACAATATTTGGGAAAGAGATTGTCTAATTGAAGACTAATAAAATTCCCAAAGAACTAGTTGCATTAGAAAGAGATTTGATAAAGATCATAAGATTGACATAAAAATCACACCAGTCAAGGAGGAGGATGTGAAAAGATAAATTTTGGGACAAAAAACTTTCCCAACAATGTATACATTGGAATAAAGACCTTCTCCAAAAATAAAGGAAAATATGATAGCACTACTGAGAAAATATAAAAATGTATTTTCTTTGTCATATGATGATCTAAAAGCATATAGGGAGGACCTATGTCAACATCAAATCCCCATGAAGCCCGATGTTGAACCTTTCAGACAAAGACAACAACCTATAAATCCTACTTTATCTCCTAAAATGCAAGAAGAACTCGTGAAGCTAAGAGATGATGGAATAATCAAACCTATCAGACATTTAACTTGGGTATCTAATTTGGTACCAGTGAGAAAGAGGAGTGGATGTATCTGATTGTGTGTTAATTTCATAAATTTAAATATTTTCTCTTTGAAAGATAGCTACGCATTACTAAATATGAAGGCCCTAGAGCAGAAAGTGACTGGATGTGAGTTGCTATCAACGATGAATGGTTTCTCTAGTTATAATCAAGTCAAGGTGAAGGATTGTGAAAAATACAAGACAAAATTCACTACACCTTGGGGCACATATGTGTATGTAATAATACCATTTGGTTTGACTAATGCTAGAGCTACATTTTAAAGGACTATGGATGTGGCCTTTGTCGAATCAATTGATGTAATCATGGTGGTATATAAAGATGACCTTACTACATATTCCAAGAAGGATGAAGACCTTAGTGCTCATTTGGAGAAGATGCTTTTGAAAGCCTTGGAATATGGAATATCATTGAATCTAAAGAAGTGTCATTTTGGTGTCATAGAAGAAAAATTTCTAGGCCACATAGTATCCAAAACTGGAGTGAAAATTGATCCTAAAAGAGTACAACCATTGACATAATCCATATCCCAATAATTGTGAAAGCTATCCAATATTTCTTTGGAAAAATAAACTTTATAAGGAGATTTATTTTAAATTTTGCAGAGATTGTTAAACCCATATCCAAGATGGTAAAGAAAGGTGAAAAACTTGATTGGAAATCTGAAGCACTCGATGTCTTTGTTAATATTAAAAGAGAAATTAAAGAAGCTCCTGTGTTGAAGTCACCTAATTTCTCTAAGCAATTTCAGATTTTTTCTTTTGCTTCTTTCCGGACAATTGTTGTTGTCATGTTATAGAATAATGAGGAAGGGAATGAGAAACCAATTACATTTTTTATTAAGTCCTTACAAGATGCTAAACTTAAGTATGATATAAATGAGAAAAATCTTATGCACTTGTCAAGATAGTGAAATATTTTAGACCTTACCTAGTTAGAGCAGGAGTGGTAGCCTATGTCCCTAATTCAATAGTAAAGGATATTTTTAGATAAACACATGTAACATGAAGAAAATGTAGATGGATCAATTATATTCAATAATTCAACATTGATATCCAAATTAATAAACTTATGAGAGGTCAAGGATTGGAAGAGGAAATGGTAGAATCTAATTTAGAGGTTGTTCAAATAAATAATGCTGAGTTGGAAGATGCTACTATCAACATAGAGAAAAATCCTTGGTACTACTATATAGTATATTATTTGAAAAACATGAAATGCCCAGATGGTTTAAATGAAAATCAAAGGAGGTCAATAAATTTGCACGTAGCTAGATATGTTTTGACAAAAGGAGACTTGTAATGGAGGAATTAGGTTGGTGTATGGTTGTATTATTTAGATAAGTATCAATTTGAGAAGGTATTGAAAGAGATGCATGACAATGTGTGTGGTGGAATTTTTTCAGCCAAAATTACTGCTCACAAGATCCTCAAAGCTGGTTATTACTAGCTAACTATTTTCAAAGATGCTTTCCCTTATGTGAGAAGGAGTGAGGCTTGTAAAATTGTTTTAGGAAAATTAAAGCATCAGGGAGCATTGACATTGAGATCAATGCAAGTGGATGAGCCTTTTAAGTAGTGGGGTCTTGATTTTATAGGAGAAATTACAGACAAATCAAGTGGAGGTCATCATTGGATATTAGTTACCATTGATTACTTTACTAAGTTGGTGGAAGTTATCCCAACTACATAAGAAACTAGTAAAGTGGTAATTAAGTTCTTGATGTAGAATATATTAACTAGATCTGGAGTACCCTCTAGACTTATAATTGATAATGACACGTGTTTTAGATTAGACAAGAAACAAAAACATTTTGAAGATCATAAGGATAATTCTTGGTAACAACAAAAGGGCTTGGGACTCAAAATTGAATCTAGCATTATGGGAAGATAGGATCACTACCAAACAATCTATTGGTAAATCCTATTTTTAGTTGGTGTAAGGGAAGCAAGCAAAACTACCATTGGAAAATTTATTGCTTGTCCATAAATTTGTGATTGATGAGGAAATAGAGCTCTTCAATCCTATGGAAGAAAGGTTTTTATATTTAGTTGAGTTAGAACTTGTAAGAAGAGAAGCACAAAATCAAAATCTTAAGATTCAACAATAAATGAAGGTTCTGCATGACAAGAAATCCAAAGATAGGAAATTTAAGGAAGGAGATTGGATTCTCATGTGGAATGCTATGATTTACGACAAAAAAAATCATGGTGTATGGTCTTAAAATGGAAGAAATTCCATCTTGATAGGTTTAGCACCCTCTTTTAGTGCATTTATCATGATAGATTTGCATTTAGGATGCATTTGCACTTGATCTCTTCATTCTAGGTGAAATTAGGGTTAGGATTCCAAGGATCCTCCTTGATTTCCCTTCTCTATAGCTCTATTTTCTAGGTAGGATCTAGGAGTAGTTCCTCCTAGCCTTCATCATGTTCATCATGGGCCTCTGTGTCCTTATGGCACTCTGACCTATTCTTTCATCATTTCTAAGTCTCTAGGCATCCTCGGGACCTCTTGTTCTCTACACTGACTAGATCTGGACCCCTAGGTCTGTGTGCTATAAATGTGTCACACTTATATGGATCATTACATGCAAGGAAACTCAAGAATGAGACCTCACAAATTGATCCATAGCTCCCTAGGCATGGAGTGCAAGGGTTTTTAAGAATGCTCTCAGCTAGAGCTATTAAGCCAATAACCTTGCTAGTAAACCATGCAATGGGAGATTCAATGAAGACAAGGGAAATAATGCCAATATCCTCAAGAATCAAGAATGAAAATGCAATGCAATGCTATGCTAGAAATGGAAATGCAAGCTAAGCTATGAAAGGAAATATGCAAGTGTTACAACCCAAGCTAATTAATCTATGTGAGCTAATCTAGAGCATAGAAATGAAGCTAATCTAAGAAAGCATAAATATGAAGCTAAGATAAGAATGAAAGAATGAGATGTAGATGCTAAGAATTCTCCAAATCTTCAAAAGCTCCAAAGTGACCTAGAAAACCTGCAGCATAAAGTTAGCATAAAAATTTGGGGATCTAGAATGAAGAAGAGAGCTCTTCTTTTAAAAGAAATGAGGAGGAATGGACCATGGAGATTAAGAGGCAAAAGATTTAATCAATGGTGGAGCTTAAAAGAGGAGCAATCCATGTGCACAAGTATCCTCCAATAGGAAAATAAGAGTTGACTTTTGTGTCCATATGAGACAAAAAGTGCTTTTTTCCCTTTTTATAAAATAAGAATAATGCTTTATTTGTGCAATTTAGGATAAGAGGAAAAGTGGGGGCTTTTTATTTATTAAAAGGGGAGGGAATTCCTTTTAAATAAATAAAAACTTAGGATAAGATGGTTAGCCCATAGAAAATAATCGAATAAATGATAGAACTAGGATTTGATCAAGAACAAGCAATTTATGATTTAGCAAAAGGGTCTAATAGTCTAGGTGACCATTTTTAGGTGTATACAAGGTCAAGGTTGAGGTCAACTTTGACCTAGGTCAAATTCAAGGTCATCCTTGACCTTTGTTAGGATTTGGTCCCCCTTTTCAAATTTTGGTCCCAGAGGACCCTGGAATCAATGTTGGGTTTTCGGATCTGAATGCGGAAGGGTTTTAATTTGAAATTAATTTAATTCTTCTCCCTCCTTAGTTGGTTATTATGATTGGACCATAATTCAAGGTGAAATTTTAATTATGGGCCCTTACATTGCCCGAGGATCCTCACCTTCAAACCTCTATATAAAGACTCTCTTTTGCCTTCATTTTCACCAAGGATCCATTGAGTGGAGACATAATCGATTGATGCAAGAAAAGATTGCAAGAGGATGATATAGAAGATCAAGCCATTATTGATATCAAGCATTTTTGTGGACAAGCCATTGTGGACATTCCTTGAAGCAAGAAAGATTCCTTCTTCCTTGATCCACCATTCTCAATATTCAAGCATTCAAAGATACAATCATGGGGTAACAATTACGGATTGTGATTTTTGTAAGAGTACTTTAGCCTTGGGGGCTTTGTATGCTTTCTTATCATATTCAAATCTATGCATTGTTTTCTCATATCAATTCATGCTAGGGTTTTTAATCTAGAGGATTATATCCTGGCATTACACATTCAATACACACACACACACACATTCTATTACATCCGGCTATTCGTGGAGGTGGAGATCACCAAAATAAGGGTTTGATTAAGGAAAAACCCTATATAGCCACCCAAAAACACCATTTGTAGATATTTACAATCGTTGTTCCAGGATTTATAGAGCAGATCGGAGTACCCTTTTCATCAAACTTCTGAGATCCACAAACAAAATTTCCGTCGGAGCTGTGCAAGTCAAGGATGACCTTTAGGGGTAAGATTGTACCCCGGGGTAAGATCTTACCTCACATTTGGATCAAGGATGACCTTAATCAGAATTAAAAAATCTTTCTGGGTTTTCTCCATCTCTATTTTCCTGTCCCATATCCAGTTGCAGAATTCCCCGAAACGGAACACAAACATCAAAAAATAGGTATTTCCAGATCAACTTTATTATGAGGTATGTGCTTTATCTTATCTAATTTCAAGCATTTTCAGATTTACATTGCTATCAATTGATATATATATGTATTAGAGGAAATTTGGACTTAGGATCTCTATTAGGTACATTGTTGAAAACCCTACCTATATCCACATTTTCACCCATTACATTTTGGTGAACCCATTTACGACAACTCTTTCTTTTTGGTGTTAGATTTTCATCTTGTGTTAGATCTTGCATGCTTATAAAAGTAGATTTCTTTTATGCTCTTGCATTTATATTTAAAAAATATATATATATATATATTTTTGCAAAATTCCTTTAAAAATATAAAAATATTTACATTTTTCATGCTTGTAGAGTTACTTTGTGCTCAACATGTATGATTTTTGTTTTGAATACTTTGATGAGGCTATTATTGTACAAGAGAATAGATCCCTTCATGAGGTACATGGAAGTGAGGATGAAATTTTTTCGAGTGAGATCTCCATTGATCCTATTCCTATTTCACTCTCCTCCACAACCTCTTCAATTGACCTTTACCATAAGGTGTGTGCATGGTTGCCTTCATGTTCCACTATTTGCAACATTGATAAACCTAAAATGATATATCCTAAACCTTTGATGACGGTAAAAGGATATCCTCGAATAATAATTAAGGGTAAACCTAGAGATCCTTTGGATTCCTTTGATAACACAAATTCCATTTTACATGCTTATCGCACACAGAATAAGCCTCAACCTACTATTCTAATTTCTTTACCACCTTCTCAATCTATGATTCCTCAAGCTCCTTTCCTTCTACCTTTAAGGAGTATGACTTAGTTGACCAATTATGTGCTACTCCTACTAAGATATCTTTATGGGAATTACTTCAAACTTCCCTAACATATCATGAGGTATTGCAAAATGCTTTATCCACTCTTCCTGCTTTTCTTCCTAATCAAGAGAACATTCATTCTATTTTGGAATGCATACATACTATGCCTTCTATACCTCCCATTGTATTTACTAATGACGATTTACCTTCCCTTTAGGTGCATAATCAATATGATGCTCTTATGGTTGATGTTTCTATTAATTAAAGTATCATTCATAGAATGTTAATTGATAACGGATCTGGGCTTAATGTTTGTAGCATGGATATGCTTGAGGAAATTAAGGCAGATCTCACAACTATTCAAACTGATAATGTCCCTATATGTGGATTTGACAATATTGCAAAAAGAAATTTGGGCATTATTACCTTACCTGTTAAAGTTGGTCCAGTTATTCTAAATACACCTATTCATGTTATGCCTAGACCTCTCAATTATAACCTTCTTCTAGGTAGACCTTGGTTATATACTATGCATGCAATTCCTTCTACTCTTCATTGCAAGGTTAGGTTCATTAATAACAACCTTAATGTACATATTACATGCGGATGATGCACTGAATCCTTTCCTAAATGCAAAATATGTTAAGGTCTCTGAGCCTCTTCAACCAAGCAAAGAGATTGGAAAACAACCTAAGATAAAACAACCTGAAGCTCGATCTTCTTCTTTGACTGAGGATGATTGGGAAACATTGGACTTTAATCATACTTTCATTGGAGAGTATAAGGTCTCTGATTTGGAATTTATGAAATAAAAAAGTGAATTTGAAAAACAAGTTTTTACTCCTTCCCCACTTTTTGAGGAATTAAAAAGTAAATTTGTTGCCACCCCAATTGAAGAAACTATTGAAACAATAAAACCTGATTGCTATGATATTGTGACATGCACCGCTCCTTGGACTCCATCTGATATGGCTGATAGATATGGTTATGGTTATCATGTACTTAAAAAGTCAAGATCTAATGGGAAAGGATGTGGTAAATATGAGCAAGGTATACAAGTGCCTTTGGATAATGAAATTTATGATCATACATATGGATTAGGATTTAATCCTTCAAAGACCTACTTTGGATATATTTCTTGAAGATGAGGCCTTAGTGGATTTTTTAGGGGTTTATGAGGACTTACCTAAGTTCCATAAAAAATGACGAAAGCCTTATTATTTAAGTACATATGCTTATTTTGGAGAACATGATAAACATGATATTTCTCCTTTACCGATGGATTCTCTGATATAAAGTGGTTTATTAATAACTGAGACTGTTGATATTCAAATGGATGAAAATGATTTTGAAAAGATGATAAAAATTTGGAAATGTTTGAATCAGGAAGAACGTGATTAGCTAGTTCCCCTTTTACTTGAATTTAAGGACATTTTTGCTTGGACATATTTGGATATGCCGCGATGGGCATAGATTCTAAGATTGTTACACACAATATTGTTCTCAAAATTAATGTGAAACCTATGTAGCAAAAAATTTGAAAGATGAATCCATGAATTGCTTTATTAGTTAAGGTTGAAATTGAAAGATTATTGGATTCTAGATTTATCTATTCTATTGATTACTCAGAATGGATTTCAAATATTGTACCCATTTCAAAAGGAGAAAATAAGATAAGGATGTGTATTGACTTTAGAGACTTAAACAAAGCATCTTTAAAAGATGATTTCCCGTTACCTAATATTGATATGATTGTAGATTCAACAACAAGTCATGCTTTATTATCTTTTATGGATGGTTTTTATGGCTATAATCAAATCTTTATTCCTCCTGAAGATCAATTTAAAACCACATTTATAACACCTTGGGGAATATTTTGTTGGGTCATGATGCCTTTTGGATTAAAAAATATGGGAGCAACTTATCAACGGGCTACCTTGATTTTTCATGATTACATTCATAAGATTCTTGAGGATTATGTGGATGATATCTTGGAAAAATCTATACAAAGAGAAGATCATGTTACAATTTTACGACAGATATTCAAAAGAATTAGAAGTTACAACATGAGGTTGAATCCTAAGAAATGTGTCTTTGGAGTTGATTTGGGTAAATTATTAGGATTTATAATCTCTAAGCGAGGCATAGAAGTAGATACTGAAAAGATTGAAGCTATTGTTAATATGCCTCCTAAAAATATTTCTCAATTACGAAGTTTACAAGGGAAAATTCAAGCTATTCGTCGCTTTGTTTCCAACTTAGCTGATAGAACTATTCCTTTTACTTCCTTGCTTAGAAAGGATACTACTTTCTCTTAGAATGACGAATGTAAACAATCCTTTGAGAAATTTAAGGATTATCTCACCAATCCTCCTATCTTGCAACCAACTAAATTTGATAAACCCTTTCATTTGTATACTTCAGCCACTCTGAAAGTAGTGAGTGCATTGTTAGCTCAATATGATAGTGAAGGTAAGGAAAGACCTGTGTATTACATTAGTCAAACTTTACTTGATTATGAAACAAGATACAAAAATTTGGAAAGATAATGCTTAGCTGTAGTTTATGCTTGCCAAAAACTTAGGCATTATCTTTTAAATTTTGAAGTCAATGTGATTGTTAAATTTGATCCTTTGAAACATTTTTTCTCAAAAACTGACATCTCTGACCATTTGGCAAAGTGGGTGATGTTACTTACAAAATTTGATCTTAAGTTCATTTCTTAGAAGTCAATTAAGGGACAAGCTTTAATAGATTATTTGGCTGAAGCTCCTTTTCCTCATTCTGATACGTGCTCAACTTCAAAAGAATTCCCTAATGAAAATATTGTAGCTATTCAACAGGATGATGTTTGGGAATTATATTTTGATGGGTCTAGATGTAAGACAGGTTCTGGTGTTAGTATTATCTTCATCCCTCGTACAAAAAAATTGATCCCTTTATCATACAAAATAACCTTTCCTTGTACTAATAACATTGTGGAGTATGAAGCTCTTATAGCTGGCCTTCGAGCAGCTTCATCCCTTAACATCAAACACTTACAAATTTATGGAGAATCGCAATTAATTGTTGAACAAATTAAGGGAGGTTATCAGACTAAGAATGATAAAATGACACAGTATAGAAATTTGGCTATTGAGGTTCTTTCAAAATTATCTTCTTACATAATTCACACTTTCCATAGGAAGGATAATCGACATGCGGACGCTATGGCGAGCACAACTTCTTTGGTTTGTCTTGAGAATAACACTAAAAAATTCCAATTTACCATACAAACTCTTAAAAACCTTACAATTTCTAATAAGATTACCTCTGATTGTTTTAATTTGTATTTGGATGAATGGTATTCTCATATCTTTCATTTTTTTAAAGATGTTACTTTTCCTGAATCAACAACAAGGAACACGTGTAATCATATTAGGAAGCTTGCAGCGCATTACATCATCTTAGGAGACACGCTTTACAAATGCTCTTATGAAGGTTTACTATTAAGATGTCTTAATATAATCAAAATTCTAGTAGCTTTGGCAGAAGCTCATTCTGGTTCTTGTGGGGGACATTTTGGTGGAAAATCTCTGGTTAATAAACTGCTTAGAATGGGATATCATTGGCAAACAATGGAACAAGATTCTTTCATGTTTGTTAAGAAATGTCCTCAATGTCAACAACATAGTAATTTGATTCAAGCTCCTACTCATGAGCTTCGTAATCAAGTTTCTCCATGACCTTTTAATATTTGGAGTTTTGACTTTATTGGAAAAATCTCACCAGCTTCTTCTCAAGGACATACGTACATCTTGACTACTATAGATTACTTCATGAAGTGGGTAGAAGTTGTCCCTCTTCATTCAACAACCACAGATGTTATCTATGATTTTATCCTTAACAATATTATAACACAATTTGGTATTCCTTTGACGATAATTTCAGATAATGGTAGCTCTTTTAAGAACAAAGAAGTTGCAAAATTCTTGGAGAAATATCAAATTCAACATAGATTTTCAACTCCTTATTATCCTAAATCTAATGGTCAAGTTGAAGCATCAAATAAAATTATTGAACAAATTTTGAGAAAAATAGTTAACAAGCATGCGAAAGATTGGCATACCCAATTGACATATTCTTTGTGGGCTTATAGAACTAGTGTTCATATTGCTACAGGTACTTGTCCTTACAACCTTGTCTATGGTACTGATGCTATTATGCCTTTGGAATTAGAGATACCTTCTTTACGTGTTTCATTTCATGTCATAATCAACAAGGATACATTTTGAGAACAACACTTACAAGAATTAGAAATGTTGGATGAACAACGAATACATGATTTGGAACATATAAAATCTTATCATAAAACTCTTCAAAAGCAATATAATCATAAGGTTATTGAATGTAAATTTTTAGTTGGTGAGCTAGTCTTATATGAGAATCAACAAAATCTGAATGCTTTACCAGGTGAAAAAGGAAAGTTTAGCCCTAATTGGCTTGGACCTTTTATTGTGATTGAAGACTTTGGTTTAGGTGCTTATAAACTTGCTGATATGGATGGTGTTTCTCTTAAGGAACCTATCAATATTATGCATCTCAAACTTTATTATCCTTAATTTCTTTATTTCTTTCTCTGTGTATTTATGTATTCCTTATAAAATAATTATGCTTGTTTTATAAGTTATGTAGTTTCAGTAAAATTACATTTGAATACATTTATGCACCTTCTTTCTTTTTGTTAAGTTTTATATTGATGAAAATATAGTAATCAAACATAGAAATAATTAGTAGAGAAAGTTTTTCATTCATAAAAATCTTTTTTAGTTTTGATACATATGTGGCCCATGGACCTATATATCACTCTGTCTATCTCTATGCTCTGATGGTCAATGACTCCTAGATCTCTCTGATCTATGATGAGCAGTAGTAGATCTATGATTGGTAGTCCGTGAGTGGCTCCTCAATATGCTCATATCACACATGCGCTCTTGGGCCCTCTGTAGCTTGTCCATCAATTTATCTTCTCTTTCTTTGCATGATCTCAGCTCTCCTTGGACACATGCAAAGATATCGGCATGCCTACCGGGATCTCGGTGACCAATGGAAGACTCTCTCTAGCTGGTTGGTAGTCAGTAGGATATACATGTATCCTTCAGAACCTCAGATATAAAACTCCTCCACTTCACTACGCTAGCTACAGAATGGAAACACATTTATGAATTTAATGCTCTTTTCTCACAAATTAAGTTATATTTTCAATCAATTTCATATTCCATACCGAGATCTCCTTCATGGGCATCACCAAGGATCTAGATGGTGGGGGCATGGAGTGAATACTCTCTCCACACTCACTATATCTAGGTCTCGGCGATGGTGTCTCAGTATGGGCTCATGGAGGTCATCATGATCTCAGTAGTGATGCATGAAAAATGTGTACATCTGCACTAGTATCACCAGCTGGGGGCATCTCCTCTGCTCTCTCCTCCTCTCTCTCCTCCTCCATAGGGTCTCCCTCAGAGATGTGCTCCTCCTCATCTCTGAGATGCTCATCCTCCTATGTTGTACCACTATCCTAGTGTGTCCTCTCTGAAAGGCCTAGATCACCTATGGGATAATCCTCAGGAAAGATGGGGGTGGGTTCCCTTCAGACCCCAGTACCTGATGTAGTCTCAGATCATGTCTGAATAGGATAAATCTGATGGTACCTCTATGTCCTCTACTCATTTGCATCACTATCTACTATGTCTTCTACTAATGGTCGGTGTATGGTGCTGGGTCTCTGATAGTACTTTGTCAGATGTGCATAACGAGGTACCACCCTGGGGACTCCTTGTAAAAGGATGAACTATCTCATCACTCGATCATAGTAGTATGGCATCAATATGTGACTTTGATGACCCTTTAGCAACTTGTGCTACTATGAATGTCTCATTTGGTGTTGTGTATCAGGCCACTCTGTCATTCAGGAGTAGGGTCTCCATATCACATCTATGTCTGGAATACGGTTTAGACATACCCTCCAATAGAGGATATCTCTGAACTACTAGGCATCTCTCAGAGGATAAGAAAAGCCTCTTAGTGTGCTAGCATATACCATCACTAGAACACCTTGTGGTCATGTACATGTAAAATGCTCAAAAAACCAAATTTATAAAATCGTGCATACTAAAAGACTCTCTCTTTGATATCTCACCAGCTGACATAACTTGTGGTATAGCTGGGCTAACATACTACAACCCCATGAGTAAAAAATCCTATCACTCTCCATCCTCTATACAAGATGGGTAAAAAGTGTAGAAAATACTGTACTCTTTGTGTTGGGGACCACAACCAAGGATAATATACATAGCATCACTCTTTGTACTAAAGGTGTAGGACCTGCCAGTATGGATGATAGAGTGATCTGATTTGACCAGGTTTGCCTATGTGGAACCCATCCCAAGCAATACTCTGCATCTACATGTATCTCCTCAGAAACTCACTGTGCTCTCAGTCTGATAGGCTTTCCTTGAACTAGAATTCACAAGATTCTGTAGACATCCTCCAGTGTCATAGTGATCTCACCTGAGGGAAGATGAAAGGAGCATGTATCCTCATCCCACCTCTCTATCAGAGCCGATAACATGGATCAGTGTAGTCTGATCTATGGTAGGACTATCACCTAGTACAACCCTACATCTCTCAGTAACTGCATCTTATCCTCACTCATCTTAGACAGTTTCTCTGATAATTGCTAGTAACCCTCCAAAGGGATGCTCTCGGAGATGAACCAGGTCCTGTAAGCACAAACAAACATCATATCAAAATTCTACATCATCAAATCTGTAAATCTAACTTGAATAGGTCAAAGTTGACCTTAGTTAGGTCAAGGAAGACCTTCCTGGGTTAAGGTCAACTTTCCTGGGTCAGGGTCAACCTTTCTGGGTCAAGGACGACCTCACCCCAAACAAGGTGGAGACCTTCCAGTTTATGTCAACCTTTTTGGGTCAAGGTCAACATAACTAGGTTAGGGTCAACCTTTAAGGGTTAGGGTTGACCTTGCCTATATAAATCAATAATTTGTGAAACACATAAATAAAAAACAAAAACTCACCTCGGGAAGTGGTCGTTCGATAGCCAGGCAATGTCTAAGGAGCTCCATGCACGTCACTCGAAGTTCTTCTCTCCTCGTCATGTTGCTTTCTCTCTTCAAATTTGAAAATGGTAAGAATGAGTAAGTATGGCTTCCTTTTCCTTATTTATAGTTAAAATTAGGGTTTTGTAAGGGTTTTTCTTAGGGTTTACTCATGTTAAATTCAAATTTCCCTTTACGTACATTTAGATAGACATTCACTCTTTTCATCATAACTTGAGTTTGGTAACTCCATTTTCAATGCCTTTAGTGGCATTAGAATCATGATTCAGATACCTAACTAATTGAATTAGATTAGGAAGGATGGGAATCCTTATAATTGGTTTAGGAAAGGGACTTTTCAACAAACTACATATCTAGTATATAAAGTTATTCTTATCACCCCGGTTCACCCTTCAGAAGTAGAAAGCTAAAATAGGGGGGAATAAGGGGCTTTGTGCACTTCTTAGTTTTCATTTAGTAAGCTCTAGGTGATTTATGAATTTACATTAACATTGTGTGTTTCAGGTTCTAACAGTTTTCTGCAAGATCTCTACATCGAGGACTTGGCTATATCCTTTTATTTACTATGATGTTTTCTTACTTTACCTTGCATATTCACATAGTGTCATATCTAAGATAGAGTGGGGGTTAAATGTATCATCTAAAAATGGAATCACTTCCATCTTGATAGTTTTAGCACCCTCTTTTAGTGCATTTATCATGATAGATTTGCATTTAGGATGCATTTGCACTTGATCTCTTGATTCTAGGTGAAATTAGGGTTAGGATTCCAAGGATCCTCCTTGATTTCCCTTCTCTATGGCTCTATTTTCTAGGTAGGATCTATAAATAGATCATCCTATCCTTCATCATGTTCATCATGGGCCTCTGTGTCCTTTTCTAGCACTCTGACCTATTTTGTCATCATTTCTAAGTCTTTGGGCATCCCCGGGACCTCCTGTTCTCTACACTGACTGGATATGGATCCTTAGGTCAAGGTCGAGGTTGACTTTGACCTAGGTCAAGGTCGAGGTCAAATTTGACCTAGGTCAAGGTTGAGGTTGACTTTGAGCTAGGTCAAAGTCAAGGTTGTCCTTGACCTTTGTCAGGATTTGGTACCCCTTTTCAAATTTTGGTCTCGGAGGACCCCGAAATCAATGTTGGGTTTCCGGATCCAAATGTGAAGGGGTTTTAATTTGAAATTCATTTAATTATTTTCCCTCCTTAGTTTTTTATTGTGATTGGACCATAATTCAAGGTGAAATTTGAATTATGGGCCCTTACATTGCCCGAGGAGCCTCACCTTCAAACCTCTATATAAAGACTCTATTTTGCCTTCATTTTCACCAAGGATCCATTGAGTGGAGACATAATTGATTGATGAAAGCAAGCGATGGTGAAATGAAGATGAAAGATTACAAGAGGATGATATAGAAGATCAAGCCATTGTTGATATCAAGCATTTTTGTGGACAAGCCATTGTGGAAATTCCTTGGAGCAAGAAAAATTCCTTCTTCCTTGATCCACCATTCTCAATATTCAAGCATTCAAAGATACAATCATGGGGTAGAAATTACAGATTGTGATTTTTGTAAGAGTACTTTAGCCTTGGGGGCTTGGTATGATTTCTTATCATATTCAAATCTATGCATTGTTTTCTCATATCAATTCATGCTAGGGTTTTTAATCTAGAGGATTAGATCTTGGCATTACACATTCAATGCACACACACATATTCTATTACATCTAGCTATTCGTGAAGGTGGAGATCACCAAAATGGGGGTTTCAATAAGGAAAAAACCTATATAGCCACCCCAAAAACACCATTTTTAGATATCTACCACCATTGTTTTAGGAGTTACAAACCAGATTTGAGTACCCTTTTCATCAAACTTCTAATGGACCTAAGTAAGTGGTTTGGGGTCATGTTGAACACCTTTAATGGATATTCAACTTGGATTTGGCTTTTCCCCCTCTTCTACCCCATTTTCCACTTCTTCCTAGTATTTTCCTAGCATTCTGGACTATGAACCTGAGATTCTTGACCTCAGGGTCAAGGTTGACCTAGACCCTGACCTGGTCAGGATCGACCTTGACCTTGACCTAGTTAGGTTTGAGCTCATCCTTGACCCTAGGGTCCGAGATCCTCAGGGTTAGCTTCCGGTTTCAGGATTTCATCAAAATCTTGCATTTTCCCTCTTCGGGGCCATTATTTCTCAGATTAAGTGTCAAATTCTCAAAATAATATTTGAGGTGGACCTTTCTCGATATTTGTATAGGATTCCTAATTTATTATTGGAGATTAGCCTTTCTCAAGTTTTGTGTCTAATGCTCAAATTAACTTTGGGGATGGCGTTACCTCAAATTTTGTGACAAGGCTCTTAAATAATTATTTTATTTATATATTAAGGGTGGTCCCCTCCTAGAGTTTTATGTCAAGACTTTAATTTAATTTCCTCTCCATGTCTAGCTCTCTAGAGTTTTGTGCCATGGGCCCTTAATTATTGTTTTCTACTAAGCCCCTCTTGTGCCCTAGATCACT
Source organism: Chamaecyparis obtusa (assembly GCA_027943335.1). Classification (NCBI taxonomy): domain Eukaryota; kingdom Viridiplantae; phylum Streptophyta; class Pinopsida; order Cupressales; family Cupressaceae; genus Chamaecyparis; species Chamaecyparis obtusa. The sequence goes on along the minus strand of BSBK01002798.1, from coordinate 699,825 downwards.
ATAAAAGGGAGCCTTCCTCTCTCATTTTCTCTATCTCATCTCACAATCTCTCAAGTGCAAGCAAGCAAGAAGATCAATCATGAAAGCATTCAAGCCTTCAAGCATTCAAGATCCAATTCATCAAGGAGATCCATTAGTAGCCATTGAAGAATTCAAGCTCTATGGAGCTCTCTTGTTGAAGATTCTTCCATCCATTCAAGCCTCTTCCTATTCCAAGATCCATTCAAGATTGGTGTTGAAGATCTAAAGACAATTGATTGGAGACATCCTACATTTGATTCTACATTCATCCATTCTTGTGGATTCAAGGATTCAAATCCTCCACAAGGGTTTCAACTCAAGCAAGGTGAATTGTTCCATTTACTTTGTTTATTCCAACAATTTCAATTCAATTTCAAGGTTAATTCCTAAATTGGGGTTTGACTAAGGTGAACCCCTCCCTCCCAACAAACAAAACCATTTTTCTTGCAGGTACAGGTGTAGAATTTCAGATCTGATTAGATTTGGATACCCTTTTCGGTGAACTTTTGAGATCTGCGAACAAAGTCAAAATCGACCTTCAGAATAAAAATGTAGCCTTTGACCTTTTATGAGGGTCAAAGTCGACCTGATCTAATCTCAGGAAAATATTTTTGGGTTTTGTAGATCTCACAGTTTCAATTCAAGAATGTGGAAATCAATAGTTTTTGAGATTGTTTGACAGGGTTTTGAGCCGATTCTTTTTCGGAGGTAAGTACCTTTATTTGTTAATTTCAATATTAATCATCTACATTTGCTTTCCATATCAATACAATTTCATGTATGTATAAAACATTGGCTTTGGGGTCTCTTTTTATGTGCAAACCATTGTTGTAGGACCTCATCCATATTTTACCTTACACATTTTGGTGAACCCGACACACTTACCCCTTTCTTTTGTGGATTTAGATGCTCTATTGTGTTAGATCTCCCTTTCTATTATCTTGTGTGTTCACCTTTGTCCTTTACATTTTGGTCAACCTAACGTACTTACCCCTTTCTTTTATGGATTTAGATGCCCTATTGTGTTAGATCTCCCTTTCTATTATCTTGTGTGTTCACCTTCACCTTATACATTTTGGTGAACCCGTTTATGACAAATCTTTCTTTTTGGTGTTAGATTTGCATTTTATGTTAGATCTTACATGCTTATAAAAGTAGATTCCCTTTTATGCTCTTGCATTTATATTTCAAAAATACAAAAAAATTGCAAAATTTCTTCAAAAATAGAAAAACATTAACATTTCTTTGTGGATTTTGATGCTCTATTGTCTTAGATCTTCCTTTGTATTCCCTTGTGTTTTCACCTTCACTTTACATTTTGGTGAACTTGACATACTTACTCTCTTTCTTTTTGGTGTTAGATCATTTGTTTTCTTGCCTTAAGATTAGATTTCTTTTATGCTCTTGTATTTACATTTCAAAAATCCAAAAAACTTGCAAAATTTCTTCAAAAATATAAAAACATTTACATTGCTTTGTGGAATTAGATGCCCTATTGTGTTTATGGTGTTTTATTTCCTTTTCATGCTTATAGATCTCATTTGAATGCATTTGGATATATCTAGATCTATTTAATATCATGTTCCATAAGTTGTTTCAAATGTTACATGGTGTTACACCTAGAAAGACTTCATTTATTACATGTGATCTTTGTGATATTTCTCTTTATGAAGAGGAGTTGAGGATTGATGTTAATTCTTCTCCTACTAGATGTCCTTCTTCCCCTTCTAGGGATCAAGCGTTAGTGAATTATGGCAACCCTACAATGTGCTTTATTGGTAGGGATGATAATCCTCCTATTTGGGATGAACCTTTGGATGTTGATTACTCTCTTCCTCATGACACCATTGTGGATGATCCCTTGGATAATGACATTGATTTATCCCCTCCTCGTAAAGAAACTTTGATACAAGAGGGTGATTAATTCATAGATGACATATTGATACATGATGATAACTCTTTTTCTAAAACACATGTAGACATTTTAGTGAAAGAAGATGATATCATAGATGCTTTACCTCCATTTGAGATTCCTTCTAGTGATGAGTCATTAGTGGAGAATGATATGAATTCCCTTAATGCTCTCCCTTTTAGTGATGATCCTATGGAGAATCAAGATCTTACCTCATCTCCTCCTAGGATGTCTTCTTTGCTTCCTTCTTTTGAATCTATTTGTAGTGTTGAGACAACTAAAATAGTTTATCCTAAACCCTTGTTAACTGTCAAAGGTTGTCCTCGCCTTACTGTCAAAGGTAAACCTATGGAGTCTTCCAATGATCAAGATACTATAGCTCACACATATCATACAAGGAATAAACCTCAACCTAATCCGATGGTTTCTACTTCTTTGCCACCTTCTCAACCTATTCTTCCTCCTCCACCCCATCTTCCTAGCAAGGAGTATGATTTGATAAACCAATTGCAAAATACTCCTGCCAAGATTTCTTTATGGGAGCTTCTTCAAACTTCACCTATCTACTATGAAGCCTTGCAAAAAGCTCTAGCAACTCTTCCTACTCCACCTCCTAATCAAGAGAACATTAATAACTTCTTACAATGCATGCATGCTACCTCGGGTCCTCCTGATATTGTATTTACTCAAAAGGATTTACCTTCTAAAGAAGTTCAAAATTAGTATGATGCTCTTATGGTTGCTGTTACTATCAATAAAAGTATCATTCATAGGACCTTGATTGATAATAGATCTGGGCTTAATATTTGTAGCATGGACTCAAAGCGATTAACGCCAATCTTTCAACTATTCAACCTGACAATGTTCCTATACGTGGCTTTGATAACATTGCTAAGAAAACTTTAGGAATCATTACCTTACCTATCAAAGTAGGACTGGTCATCCTGAATACACCTATTCATGTTATGTCTTGACCTCTCAATTATAACCTTCTTTTGGGTAGACCTTGGTTGCATGAGATGCATGATGTTCCTTCCACCCTTCACCATAAATTCAAGTTTATACATAATAACAAGATGTATTCTCTTCATGTAGATGATGCGCCTAATCCTTGTCTAAATATTCAAACTCACACTACTCCTGTTCCTAATAGAAATCCTTCTTCCTCTAATGCTCTTCTTGGCAATGATTGGGGAACCTTGGATTTTACTCCTACCTTCATTGGAGAGTATAAGGTTAATGATCTTGATTTTATGAAGAAACAAAGAGAATTTGAACAATGATTTTTTACTTCTAAAGCCCTTAGTAATAACTTTGTCGCTGCTTCTACCCACAATGAATCTATCAAATCTACTAAGGATGATATTATGACTACTGAGGTTCCATTGAATCCTTCTGATATGTCTTCTTGTTATGGTCCTAGTTATCATTTCCTAATTAAACAAGGATTTAATGGTCAAGGATGTGGTAAGCATAAATAGGGAGTTCAAATGCCCTTACATACTAGGGGCCATGAGCATTCTTATGGACTGGGATTTAGTCCTCAACAACAAATCAATGTTAACAGCATCTCGAATAACACTTCAAAACATGATGAAACTATTAAGGAATTAGACCAAGAAGCTCTTTTGAATAAAATCCTTCATGCTAAGATGATTACTAGACCTAAACAAAAAAAGAAACGTAGTCCACACTCGAAGACTCTTTCTTTTTGTTTATATCATAGATTTCATGATCAATCTACTAATGAATGTCAAGCTTTACATTATAAGATTAGGCAGCTCATTGATATTAATTTTATGTATATATCATGTGATAATGAGTTGTATTTCAATCCTATTTTCTCTAAATAACATTTATGTTCCTATTATAGAGCTCCACATTATGTAAACAATGTTAGCCTAATCCTTGGGGGATTGTTGTCTTGCATAGCATTGTGAGTGATATAATAGGTCCCCTTCCATCTTTGTTCCTACACTTTGGGGGCAAGGATTTCATCTCCTTCTTTTCTATCTTTCTGGGAGTCACCTCTTTCCTTGGTTAAGAAGTATCTATCTATTATGTAATATCCAATCATACATGAAAATTTTGGTTTGCATTGAGGATCTTTGTCCTTGATCACAACCTATTTTGTTGTTTGACATTGGGTTTCCATGGTGGATAAATCTCTCACCTTGGAAACTAAATAGTGTGCTATCACTCACAAGGGTTACTTTTTCACTTCTTGCATGATATCACTTTGCATTCATCCCTTCCATGGCCTCATAGGAGCTGTGAGCTGCTTGGCTTGGACTAGGTGTTGTCTATGGATATTGTCTTGATGTTGAAGAAGGCTTTATCCTTGTTCTTTTCTTTCCTTAACATGTCAAAATAGTATGTTTTTGCCATCTTAAGGAGGGGGGCATATATATGGCCTCCCTCATTCTATATTATGTATTTTTGTTTTAACCTTTTGTTTTGCAGCATGCTAAATCTTGGAAGGTAACACACAAAATGTGCTAAATCCTGAAGGGACACACATTTCCAATTTCAAATATGCTAAATCTTCTAAAGGTAATGCACATAAGTTGCTAAATCCTAAGGAGACACACATTTTTCAAAATTTTCAATTTTCAATATGCTAAATCTTCCAAAGGTAACGTACATAAGTTGCTAAATCCTGAGGAGACAGACATTTTGTATTCCATGGTGATACAAGAAGGTGGATCCATGGGTACTTTATAAAAGCCATCAGAAGACACACTACATACATGCACAAAGCTACTAGAAGGTGCACAACATTATGGGGTGACTATCAAGTGTTTTCTTGGTGGGCCATCCTATCCTTTTGTGGTTCACAGTGAGATATACACATCTTACTGGGTGAGTTAGCTACTCCTCTCTCTCCTTTTCTCTCTTTTCTCTAGTGATGTTTCTCTTATTGCAATCTTGGAGTTGATGAAGACTCAAGTCCCTGGGGGCTTGAGGATTTCCTTTGTCCCTTTGATTTCAATAAGATTATCTTTTTCTTTGTGATCTCCTTTACCAAGAGTTTGCATTGAGTCCATACTCTTGCTAAAGTGGGGGATTAATGTATTGTCTTAAAATGGAAGCACTTCCATGGTAAGAGCATTTAGCCCTCTGAGTAAGTGGTTTGGGGTCATGTCAAACACCTTGAATGGATATTCGACTTAGATCTAGCTTTTCCCTCTCTTCTACCCCATTTTCCACTTCTTCCTAGTATTTTCCTAGCATTCTGGACTATGAACCTGAGATTCTTGACCTCAGGGTCAAGGTTGACCTAGACCCTGACCTACTCAGGATTGACCTCGACCCTGACCTGGTCAGGTTCGAGCTCGTCCTTGACCCTAGGGTCCAGGATCCTTGGGGTTAGCTTCCGGTTTTGGGATTTCATCAAAATCTTGCATTTTCCCTCTTTGGGGCCATTATTTCTTGGATTAAGTGTCAAATTCTCAAAATAATATTTGAGGTGGACCTTTCTCGATATTTTTAAAGGATTCCTAATGTATTATTGGAGATTAGCCTTTCTCAATTTTCATGCCTAATGCTCAAATTAACTTTGGGGATGGCCTTACCTTGAATTTTGTGACAAGGCTCTTAAATAATTATTTTATTTCTATATTAAGGGTGGTCCCCTCCTAGAGTTTTGTGTCAAGACTTTAGTTTAATTTCCTCTCCATGTGCACCTCTCTAGAGTTTTGTGCCATGGGCCCTTAATTATTTTTTTCTACTAGGCCCCTCTTGTGCCCTAGATCACTATAAAAGGGAGCCTTCCTCTCTCATTTTCTCCATCTCATCTCATAATCTCTCAAGTGCAAGCAAGCAAGAAGATCAAGCATTCAAGATCCAATTCATCAAGGAGATCCATTAGTAGCCATTGAAGAATTCAAGCTCTATGGAGCTCTCTTGTTGAAGATTCTTCCATCCATTCAAGCCTCTTCCTATTCCAAGATCCATTCAAGATTGGTGTTGAAGATCTAAAGACAATTGATTGGAGACATCCTACATTTGATTCTACATTCATCCATTCTTGTGGATTCAAGGATTTGAATCCTCCACAAGGGTTTCAACTCAAGCAAGGTGAATTGTTCCATTTACTTTGTTTAGTCTAGCAATTTCAATTCAATTTCAAGGTTAATTTCTAAATTGGGGTTTGACTAAGGCAAACCCCTCCCCCCCAACAAACAAAACCATTTTTCTTGCAGGTACAGGAGTGAAATTTTGGATCTGAGATCGGATTTGGATACCCTTTTTGGTGAACTTCTGAGATTTACGAACAAAGTCAAAATTGACTTTCAGAATAAAAATGTAGCCTTTGACCTTTTATGAGGGTCAAAGTTGACCTGATCTAATCTCAGAAAAAGATTTCTGGGTTTTGTAGATCTCACAGTTTCAATTATTGATTGTGGAAATCAATAGTTTTTTAGATCGTTTGACAGGGTTTTGAGCCGATTCTTTTTCGGAGGTAAGTACCTTTATTTGTTAATTTCAATATTAATCATCTACATTTGCTTTCCATATCAATATAATTTCATGTATGTATAAAATATTGGCTTTGGGGTCTCTTTTTATGTGCAAACCATTGTTCTAGGACCTCATCCATATTTTACCTTATACAATGATTCATTTTTCACCACACCATTTATACACATCCCACCCAATCATTCCATTTTCCCCTACCTCATTTTGGTCTTCTCTCCCAAAGATATGTCTGAATTCTTGTATGTATTCATTGAATACCTCATCCCCAAAAAGAGCCACTATTGGAACCTTGAACTTTGGCAAATTTCAAGGGTCAAATTAGCATTATATATCCCTAAAAGTCTCCTCTCATGGAAATTTTTAGTCATCACCAAGATTTTGCATTTGATCATCTGTTGAATCTACCAAAGCTTTCTTATAAAAATGTCAGCACCAACTTAGTTTAATTCTTACCCTCCATATTCACTTTACAAATCAACCTGCCTCACCCTTGGGAATTTAGTATTTTTCATTTTGTAAGACATCAAAGGTTTTGGTGGAAAAATTCAAATTCAAATGAGGATTCTATCAAGGAATTTTGTGCTTCATTGAAAAAAATTGGAAGTAACACATTTAGCGACATTTTAGTATAAATAATTTGCTTTCGACCATCGGCAAAATAAGGAAAAGATACATTGAAAGGAATAAGATCAAAGAAACCCCTATACAGTTTTATTGAAAAATATGGATTTTGATAAAATAATGATGTCTAGAAATATGGAAAAGGTCATATAAAGAGGAGTTTCATTAAAACTTATTTTATTAAAGAAATATGAAAAAGGTAAATCGATAAATGAATTATAATAAAAGGAGGCCCTTGTCGATAACGACTCACATAAGTCCTATTGAAAATATCATTTTGATGGAATTAAAAGATCTATCAAAGATAAAAAATGTTTCACCAAAAAGGGAAGTTCTATTGAAATGGTTTCTAGCTTAGCAATGCATGTAAGTCATTTATTGATGGAAGAGAATCTAACCTTTACTGAAATGAATGTTATCAATGGAAGAACAGACATCAAAGAAAGGAACAAGCATTACTTCAAAATTATTTTTACATCAAAATTATATTTTGGTATACTTTCTAATGAGGATCAAATTTTTGGTTTGAAAGGTGGCATTTTTATCAAAAAGAAAATATATTTGTGAAATATATTTACAGTTTCATCGAAAGTGTAGTATGAAAAAAATGAAAGTGGTATCAATAAAAAATTTGGAAGGTCCCAATGAAACAAATGTTGAGATTTGATGAAGATGATGTTTTCTTTGATCATGCAAATGTATTGTGGTGTTGTTATTGCTGGCAACTTAATTTATTGGAGGCAACATATCAGTGTTACCGATGGAGGTGAAGATCAATGTGATAAAATGTTTAAGTGTTCAGTCAACTAGGTAGAAGATAGTGTGCAATGAATAGTAAATCAAATATGGAATATGAAATTGATTTAAGGTGTGTGGTTCATAAAGTTTAAATCTAAAAAGGTATATCTATCTATTCCTACAATCACATCAGTTATCTTGAAGTATTCTGAAAGTTATTGAAGATTGAAGTGGAACTGATAGTTAGAAAAGTGAATTGGTGGACACAATTGGTTAGATCGGTGTTGCAGTCAAGTCTTATTGGTTAGCCAATATATTTTCAAGATTTAATGCTTTGGGTTGACATCAAGTATGTTAAATTTATTTTTGGCATGCTCACTCATGTGTTTAATGGATTTAAGGGTCGACTTGTAAAATGTTTTAGGGTTCTATCATTGACCTAGAAGAAGTATATAAATGGTTGTTTCAATGATGTTAGATGATTTTTTGATGGTATGTGATGATTGTTGGAGATATTATAGAGGAAAAAAAGTTCTTTGAGTGACATAGTTGATATGGAATTCATTGGATCTATCATGCATTAAGTGCAAATATAAGATCATTCTTTACTTGTTGATTCCAATATATTAGCAAGCTAAATCCTTTAATAGGGTCACTCCTAACAGGGTGAGAAAAATTTCTAACAAGATCTAAAGGATAAATCCTTTAATAGGGTGACTCATTAGATTGAGTTTGAAATATCCTAATAGAGTAGACTTTAACAGGTCTTCGAATCTCTTAACCAGGTTGCAAATACTCTTAGCTATGTATAACCCCAAAAGGGTTGTTTTAATTGGTCCTAATAGGCCTTATTTCCAAGTGAACTAATGAAATCTTGTGGGAATCATCTCCACATGTGGTTTTCACCCCTCTAACAAGGGTTTCCATGAAAAATATTGGTGTCAAGTGTTCTATTGTGTGAATGTTTCATGTGTTGTGCTGTTACTTGATATTTATATTTGCATGTTGGTTAATTGGAAGGATAATAAGTATTAGTTTCAGATTTGTGGTTGCACTGACTCACCCCCCTCTCAGTGCTTTATAATACTAACAATTGGTATCAGAGCCTTGTGCCCTTGAAGAAGCCTAACAACTTGGGTAGATCCTTAAGGAAAATATGTAGGATTTGAGATACAAAAAACAACTTGAGGAAGCTGAAAGGGTTATCAAATAACTAAAATATTAGTTGAAGCATTCTTTGGCCAAGTTAAAAGATTTTTTTGAACAACTCAGTGAGGCTCAAGACTACATTGAGAAATTGTCTAAACAAAGTGGATCTGATGAACTTGAAGCAACCCAAGAAGCCTTGTCTCAAGAGAATGAACACATGCACAAGGAAAAGGATAAGAAGAATATCAAGAGGGAGTTAGAAGCATTAGCTATCCAGATGGGTCAAGAGATGGAAGCAAGGAAGACTACTGAATATTCCCTAAAATCTAAGGATCAGATCTTGAAGGATAAGTAACATGATCTTTTTAAGTCAGAGAAAGATGTAGGTACCTTGCATGCATATCATCATGAGACTAGAGAGGAACTAGAAAATATAAGAGGAGAACTCAACAATTTGATGATGAGCAATGAGAATTTGGGAAGAGAGAATGCGAGTCTGAGAGATAAGAATGAAAACTTGAAGGGATAACTAAAGAATGTCAATGAAAAGCTAAAGAAATTGCATGAGAATTCTGAGAAACTTGATGAACAACTAAGAAGCCAAAGAAGAAGCAAGGACACACCTGGTCTAGGCTACACCAGTCAGACTACTTTTAAGATTGGTTAATCTTCTAAAACTAAGGGTGAAAAGCCATTGGGAGAATCTGCACCTAAGGTAAATACCAAGATTTTGGGTAAGAAACCATACAAACCTATATTTTTCAATTATCATAAAGTGGGTCATACTACTAATATTTGTAGAAGCAGGTTGGTTAATAGGCATACACACTTTTGATGGGTTTGTTATAATTGTAATAAGTATGGACACACTGCATATGATTGTAGATCCAGATCTAGTAGTAGATCTAGTAGCTTTGATGGATATTGTTATACATGCAACAAATATGGCCACAAAGATGATGAATGCAAGTAAAGAGTTAATAATCCAAGGCCGCCTATGAATTGGGAAATCCCTTACCAAAGGGAGAGGCAATTCAATGTCACTTTCTCACTGTGTGGAAACTATGGACACATGGTTGTGAATTACATGATGAGGAAAAACAAAGGTAATGCTGGATCATGGAGGTCAACAGGTATGGCATGTTTTCTGATGGAATATGGATGAAGTGACTGAGAGGGGGGGGGGGGTGAATCAGTCAACCATAAAACACCTCCTGATTAATTCTTTGCAGATCCCTTTAAGATATCTTAACAATGTTATCTATTTTAGCACTCGGTAAATAGATTGCAGTAACTTTGAAGATGCAGAAAGTATTATCAATATTATCTTTAGATATTCATCAAAACATGTATATGATTGTGAAAGAAATTAAGAACACAAGAGACACAAGATTTAACGTGGAAACCCAATATGGGAAAAACCACCAATGTATCTAGATACTGATTTTCACTTTTCTGAAGTGATGCCCGGTTAGAAGCCAACCCGGTAAAAGGTTACAAAACACACTGTTAGGTGTGACCTTGTTAGAGGATTTAAAACACCCTGCTAGGAGTGGCCTGGTAAGAGGTCTTGAAAACAATTCAATGGAATTGTCACCTTGTTAGAGGATTTATATTATGGCTGTTAAACCAACTCGGTTAAGAGATTTAGAATTCACTGTTACAATGATAAGAAGGTAACAATGAAAAAGTGACCTGTATAATAATGCAACTGTCTTGCTGATTACAGATCTCTGTTCTGCATAAGTCTGATCCTCTCTGATCGAGTAAATCTCTGCTGCTCCTCAAGGATATCTGAACATCCTTCACAAACTCGCATATATCTTTCCTTCTTTTCTTCTGTAAATCTTCTGCTGTGTGTTATTTATTTTTCACATTTGACCTTTTATTTATATGATTTTGGATTAGTCAAATCAACATTATTTAGTATAACAGTCGGCTGAATTAAGTAAACTCTATTTGCAAAAATCCTTCAAGGGCCGACAGTGCTCGGTGACCATATCTCTTATAATTTTTCGGTGACCGAGGGAACTCGGTAAACACCGACAATCCTTCACCTTTGATAACCGACTGAACTCGATAAACACTAAACTTTCTTCGCCAACCGAGTGAACTCGGTGAGTACTGAACTTTCTTCGGCAACCGAGTGAACTCGGTAAGTACTAAATTTTCTTCGGCAACCGAGTGAACTCGGTAAGTACTAAACTTTCTTCGGCAACCGAGTGAACTCGGTAAGCACTAATATCCCTGTCTGGCAGACCGACTGAGCTCGGTAGAAGCAGATCACTGCGAACTATGACATAGTGTGACATCAAAGACAATACATAATTGAGTAACAATTTCCTTCAGACAATTGTTACCAACAATCTCCCTCTTTGGCATTGATGGCAACACAATATGTCATAGCATAAGAAATTTGAAAGAGTTAGCTCGGTTTAGATTCAAATCTCCCTCTGTCAGCAAACTTCCTGTATCCTGAAAATTCTTCCTTCTGACTATTGAAAATTTGTTGAAAGCAATAGTAAAGACATAGCAAACACTCCCTCTTTGACAACACATGCCAAAGACAATTCACATATTACCAGTGAAAATTAATGTACCTCAAGTACTGATTCATATGCAATGATTCCTTTAATATGCTGCATCAACAAGTTGATTTTCAATCATGTTCTGGTTGATGCATCACTAAAAATGTATTTAGTGAGCCTCGGATAGGGGAAAGACCCCTAACTTACCTCTTAGATACATAAATGCATCCTTAGGTAATGGTTTGGTAAAAATGTCTGCAATCTGTTCTTTTGTATGAATATATTCTAATCTGATTTCCTTGTCCTGTACCAATTCTCTGACAAAGTGATATTTAATAGCAATGTGCTTGGTTTTGGAATGCATCACTGGATTTTTAGAAATGTTTATTGCACTGGTATTGTCACAAAATATAACAACTGGTTCTTTGATTTCAACCTTCATACCTTCTAATAGTTGTTTAAACCAAACAATATTTGAACAGTTTACTACAGCAGCAACATATTCTGCTTCAGCTGTGGATTGAGATGTGCAATTCTGCTTTTTACTAGTCCAGGATACCAGTCTTTTTCCAAGAAAAAATGCTCCACCACTTGTGCTTTTTCTGTCATCAATGTTTCCTACCCAATCAGCATCAGTAAACACTTTCAAGTCTAGATTGCCTCCAAATTTATACCACAAACCGTACTCTTCAGTTCCTTTTAAGTATCTTAAGATTCTTTTGATTGCCATCATGTGATTTTCCTTAGGTTTTGCTGAGAATCTAGCTACTATACCGACTGCTAAGGCAATATCAGGTCTTGTATGTACCACATACTGCAATTTTCCAATCATAGATCGGTATAGGGTCTGATCAACTTCTTTTGAATCATCATTTTTGGTAAGTTTCAGTCCAGTACACATGGGTGTACCAACTGGTTTTGAATCTTCCATTCCAAACTTCTTAAGTATCTCCTTAATGTATTTGGATTGAGTAATGTATATACCATTCTTGCTTTGCTGAATTTGAAGACCAACAAAGAATTTTATTAAACCAAACATAGACATTTCAAATTCTCTGTTCATTTGTTCTGAAAATTCTTTGCACTGATCCTCATTCCCTGTAAATATAGTATCATCCACAAATATTTCTGCCAGTACAATTTTGTCATCCGGTCCTTCTTTAATATACAGATTGCTATTATCATTAGCTCTTTTGAAATTAATCTGGATTAAATAGTTATGGAGTCTTTCATACCATGCTCTAGGAGCTTGTTTTAAACCATACAATGCTTTGTGTAACCTACAGACCATGTCCCTTTTGTCTGGATCAACAAAACCTTCAGGTTGTTCAATGTAGACTTCTTCATCAAGAATTCCATTGAGAAATGCAGATTTTATATCCATCTGATATACCTTAAATCCTTTGTGTGCTACATAAGCAAGTAGAGTTCTTACACCTTCTAATCTTGCAACAGGAGCAAAAGTTTCTCCATAATCTATACCTTCTTCTTGAGAATAACCTTTACATACCAGTCTAGCTTTGTTTCTAGATACTTGACCATCTTCATTCAGTTTATTTCTGAATACCCATTTTGTTCCAATTACATTCTTATCTTTAGGTCTAGGTACAAGAGTCCAAGTTTTGTTCTTTTGTATTTGTTCTAATTCTTCATTCATTGCTTCAATCCAACTTTCATTCTCTAATGCATCTTTGATATTTCTAGGTTCAAAATCAGTAAGTAGACATGTACCTTTTAGCTTGCTTCTTGTCATAGTACCATCTGATTTGTTTCCAATGATTTGATCTGGTGTATGATGTCTTCTGACATATTTGGCTAGTATAGGTTCCTTGCCTTTTGAATGATTCATGCTGTTGTCTTCTAGGATCTCTTCTTCAGGTTGCTCGGACTCGGTAGATATTTGCTCGGTAACTTCAGGCTGAGACTCGGTCTGAATTTCTTCCTGTGACTTGGTTTGAACTTCTTCCTGCGACTCGGTCTGTGACTCGGTAACTGTGCTCTTCTCGGTAGATATAGCTTCCTTATTGATAGTTGTGTCTGTCAATGTTTCAGGTTCAATGTAAATGAATCTTCTGTAGTTCTCAGGTTCCCTTTTGCTTTCTTCCTCAGTCTTTTCTGCAAACTCATCAAATTTTACATGTATACTTTCTATGACTTTGTGAGTAGATAAGTTCAGACATTTGTATGCCTTGCTTTTGCTAGAATATCCTAGGAATATTCCTTCATCACTTTTCACATCAAATTTATTTCTTCTGGATTCTTTTAAGATATAACACTTGCTACCAAATATTTTCATGTAACTTACATTAGGTTTATAGCCATACCATAATTCATAAGGAGTTTTGAATGTGTCTTTCTTCAGTTGTACTCGGTTCAAGGTATGAACTGCAGTGCTGATAGCTTCCTTCCAGTACTTTATAGCAATGTTCTTTTCTATCATTAGAGTCCTTGCACAATCCATAATAGATCTGTTTCTTCTTTCTGCTATTCCATTCTGCTCAGGAGTTCTAGGAGCTGATACCTGCCTTTTGATTCCTCTTTCAATGCAGAAGTTGTTAAAATCATGGGAGATGAATTCACCACCTCTGTCTGATCTTAAGCATTTCAATCTTTTCCCTGTTTCTTTTTCTACTCTTGCTAAGTACCATTTGAACTTTTCAAATGCCTCTGATTTTTCTCTTAAATACATAACAGTCATCATTCTAGAATAATCATCAACGAAAAGAATAAAGAATTTATCTCTAGTATAGCTTTGTATTCCAATAGGTCCACATAAATCAGTATGCACAATTTCCAAAATTTCTTTAGACTGATAGTTTTTACTTTTGAAACTAGTTTTACTCATTTTGCCAATCTGACAATTCTTACATAGACCAGTGTCAGGTTTCTTCAAAGTAGGAATGCCTCTAACCTTCTTGAATTTGCTTATTTTTATCATGTTATCAAAATTCACATGACATAACCTTTTGTGCCATAGCCAACTTTCTTCTATTTGAGCAATAAGGCATGAATATTCATTGAGATCAAGATAAAATAAGTTACCTTTTGTTTGTTTTCCTGATCCAATGAGTTTTCCTTTTCCATCCAGCAGTCTTGCTTGACCATTCATGAATTCAACCTTGAAACCAGTGTTGATTAGCTGTGCTACACTTAGAAGATTATGTTTTAGTCCTTCAACCCAGTAAGCATTATCACATATGAGTTCTTTGGTTAATGAGATTCTTCCTTTTCCTTTTATACAACAAGGTTCATTGTTTCCAAATCTTACATTACCATTGTCACAGTCTTCTAGATATTCAAATTTTGTCTTGTCACCAGTCATGTGGTGTGAACATCCGCTATCTATTATCCATATATCATCTTTTCTTATATGAGAAATAAGTGCTATCTTATCTTCATCATCATCAGATTCATCTTTTATAGCAATAAAGACAATTTCTTCTTCACTATCATCAGAATCTTTAGCCATAAAACATGATTTCTTACCTTTATCCTTGTATGATTTGAAATTCTTTTTGCCATAGTACTTGTGACTTCTCTTTTCTTCCTTGACTTGCTTGTTTGGACACCTAGCTGCAATATGTCCAATTTCTTCGCATGAAAAACAGATTAAAGGAGTTTTACCTTTATACTTACCTTTCCCTCTAGAGTACTTCTTTGCAAGTAATGCTTCTACAATTTCAAGATCACTATCAGAACTTTCTTCTGATTCCTCTTCACTGTCTGTCTGAACTTCTTTAATTTTCTTGTTCTTCTTTAGTGAAACCTTGGCCTCAAATGCTGATTCAATATTTTTGGAACTAGGAACATAGTTGTCATAGTTGTCTAATTCAAAAGCTGTCAATCTTCCAACCAAAGCATCCAAGGTTATATTATGGTTTGCTTCACATCTTCTTTCTTGAATAGCTGATACTCTTATTGCATAGATAGGGAGTAGTGTTCTGAGTACCTTACTTATAACAGTCTCATCTGAGATTGTTCCTCCAGAAGCTCTGATTGCACTTACACTTGCTTTGATTCTTTCAACATATTTTGCAATGTTTTCATCTTCCTTCATATTCATCTTGTCAAACTGTCCTCTTAGGCTTTCTGCTTTGGCTCTCTTCACATTTGCATCACCACCATATATTTTCTTCAGTGCCACCCACATTTCATATGCAGTAGTGCAGTCTTTAATATCATCAAATTCTTCATAGCTGAGAGAAGATGCAATGTCTATCATCATGGTGTTGTTAGTCTTTTTATCTGCAATGTCTTCAACAGTTAATGCGCCATTAGGAATTGTGTACTCTTCATCAATGTATTTGCATCCTGAATCACCAATGGAAGCTAGATGAAGTCGCATGAGACCTTGCCATGCTGAAAAGTTATCTCTGTTAAGCTTTGGAATTTCCCTCTTGTAAGACATCCTGATCTTTAGCTTAGGTCCTTGAAACCCTTCCTGCAAGCACCAAAAGCTCTGATACCAATTGATGGAATATGGATGAAGTGACTGAGAGGGGGGGGGGGGGTGAATCAGTCAACCATAAAACACTTCCTAATTAATTCTTTGCAGATCCCTTTAAGATATCTTAACAATGTTATCTGTTTTAGCACACGGTAAATAGATTGCAGTAACTTTGAAGATGCAGAAAGTATTATCAATATTATCTTTAGATATTCATCAAAACATGTATATGATTGTGAAAGCAATTAAGAACACAAGAGACACAAGATTTAACGTGGAAACCCAATATGGGAAAAACCACCAATGTATCTAGATACTGATTTTCACTTTTCTGAAGTGATGCCCGGTTAGAAGCCAACCTGGTAAAAGGTTACAAAACACACTGTTAGGTGTGACCTTGTTAGAGGATTTAAAACACCCTGCTAGGAGTGGCCTGGTAAGAGGTCTTGAAAATAATTCAATGGAATTGTCACCTTGTTAGAGGATTTATATTATGGCTGTTAAACCAACTCGGTTAAGAGATTTAGAATTCACTGTTACAATGATAAGAAGGTAACAATGAAAAAGTGACCTGTATAATAATGCAACTGTCTTGCTGATTATAGATCTCTGTTCTGCATAAGTCTGATCCTCTCTGATCGAGTAAATCTCTGCTGCTCCTCAAGGATATCTGAACATCCTTCACAAACTCGCATATATCTTTCCTTCTTTTCTTCTGTAAATCTTCTGCTGTGTGTTATTTATTTTTCACATTTGACCTTTTATTTATATGATTTTGGATTAGTCAAATCAACATTATTTAGTATAACAGTCGGCTGAATTAAGTAAACTCTATTTGCAAAAATCCTTCAAGGGCCGACAGTGCTCGGTGACCATATCTCTTATAATTTTTTGGTGACCGAGGGAACTCAGTAAACACTGACAATCCTTCACCTTTGATAACCGACTGAACTCGGTAAACACTAAACTTTCTTCGCCAACCGAGTGAACTCGGTGAGTACTGAACTTTCTTCGGCAACCGAGTGAACTCGGTAAGTACTAAATTTTCTTCGGCAACCGAGTGAACTCGGTAAGTACTAAACTTTCTTCGGCAACCGAGTGAACTCGGTAAGCACTAATATCCCTGTCTGGCAGACCGACTGAGCTCGGTAGAAGCAGATCGCTGCGAACTATGACATAGTGTGACATCAAAGACAATACATAATTGAGTAACAATTTCCTTCAGACAATTGTTACCAACAGTTTTCATTGTCACAAGATTGGTTATCTGGCAAGGATGACAACAAGATATCAGAGGGATCCACATCACCATCCGGTGTGGATGGTTCATCATCAAACTAAGTCACCTTTGAATTAGGGGGATAAAGTATTGTTGAATCCATCTACAAACCTCCCCTACAAGTGTGTGGTAAGATATATTGGCATATAAAGATGCAATAAGATATCTTGAAGCTTTTTGAGAAATTTTGTTATGTTTTGATCATCGGTAATGAGGTATGAGTCATTCGGTTATAAAGGAAAGTTCTATCGGTAAGAACATTTAATGCAAGCATGTGAAGGTAAATAAATAGATATTTTTTTATTTCATTGTTACCTTACATATTTTGTGAGCTGTTGTGGAGTGAAAGAAGTGTTATTTGAGTTCTTTGTTGAGTTTGAAGCTACATGAAAAGATTGTCTAAGTTGATTTGAGAAAAGTAATCAATCAATGTTGTCATGTTCTTCATCAAGAACCCTATCTATGCACAGTTTAAGGTATTTATTAGCTATTTTCTTGTGTGATTGAAAATTAGTATGGATACTCCTAAGTTGATCAATATAATTTAGAAACCATGAACATAATTCAAATGACACCCATTCAAGTTGATGGAGAATGATCCAGTGGGTGCCCTTACTATTGTATCACATGGAGTTCTACATGTGGAAGATATAAGAGCTTATATTCACTAAAAATTGGAAGATTTAGGATCAAGTGCAATACTTGATCATTACAAGAAGCTATGTGATGAGAATTTGATATTGAAGGATGCACACAAACATATTTTTGATGAAGGTTTTCATAATGTTGTTAACTATCCCAATGAATTTTAAGATGAGAAAGTAAAATATGTTCTTAGTAGGATACATGATCAGTTATATGGTTGGACAAACCACATAAGATAACCAAGGAAGTAATCCATGCTGTAACTACTCTATCTACAACCAATAATGTACCTGTTCTTCATACTAATCCCAAGGAAGAGGTGATTAAATTGAAAAAGTCTAAATGGGATGGGTGTGTGATGATTTTGAATGATATCATAGATGAAGAATTTAAATATGCATCAATGGTGATTGGATATAAAGTTTATCACTCCAATCGGGTGAACAATATACCCAGTGGTGCCATTCATGCTACCCACATGATAATTAAGGAAAATAAGGATTATGATCTAGCTAAAGCACTGAGGGAGAAGCTAATGTTGAATTTTGATAAGATCAAGAATAATAGACATAAATTTAAATATGATCAATTGATTATATATTTATTCTTCTATTTTTAGAATATGTTTCCTTGCATTGGTAGTATTACTTGGTCAATTGATACAACAACTTTCATTCAAATCAAAAATTGTGTAAAGGTTTTGGGAAATGAGTTTATTGGAAAAATATGGGGATATTTGAAATATTTTTAGAAAAGGATGCATGAGAAAGAAAAAACACCTTCAAAGATTGTAGAAAAATATAAGGATACAATATGTTTCATGGTAGATACTAATTCTTGCTTGATGGAAGCAGTGGAGCCAAGAACCTCATGGGTTAAGTCAATGGGATATGAAGTGGTAGTGACATCTTAAAATTTTATGCAAAGAATTTTTTGGCACAACTAGTAGATCCTAATACTCCTAGATTTGGCACATTTCAAGAAAAGTCACTAGAAGTACACAATGAATTGATGAAACTAGTCATTGAGAAGGAAGTGAGAAAAGAAGTGGAACAATTTATCATCCAAAAGGGTTTCACTAAAGAGAAGATTGAGAAAGATAGGGCCAAACATGCTACAGAGAAAGCAAGTACATCTAAAGCAACAAAAGGTGATGAGGATGTTGACATAGTAAGTGCAACTGGTGGTATCCCAACTGGTATATAGATAAGGAGCACAATTCAATTCAAGAAGAAGAAACCTTCTCCTGTCAAGCCTCAAGAAAGAAGATCAAAAAGAAATGTCAAGACTACATTGGTCAAATAGGCACCAAGTATAGACATAGTAACATGGAAGAGAAAGAAGGAGAAATAAAAAAGATTTGAAAAGGTTGTTGAAGAAGAAGGTGAGGAGACTGAATTGGAAAAAGAACAAAAAAATCTCAAATCTAAAGGTAAAAAGTCTTAGGTGGTAGGTTCTCTTAATAAAAAATATGTAAGCCATGATTTCAATCAATTTATTTGTGTTGGAGACATAATACAAGAAGTGAAGAAATGGGGAATTCTGAAAAGAGTTAAGTTGTATTATGAAAAGTTTAGTGAAAAGGATCAAAAGAAAATTGAGGAAGTAGTAGTCCTTAGTATGAATAGTTTGAGTCAAGTGATACTGCAGTTACAATATTTGTTACCTAATTCCTTATATGAAAAACTAGATAAAAGATGGAAGTAAGCACTTAATCAAGACAAGGAGATAATTTAATATGTATTATTACATCTCCTGCTAGAACTTAGCAAGGAAGAAGTACAAAAGAAATGCAATGAAGTGAGACCCCTATTCAAAAAAAAGACTAGAGTAACTGGACTATTGATAGGTGAGTCTAAAGTAGTACAAGATGAGATTGAGAGTATTCTCTAAGAAAATTTAGGCCTTAATGGTGGAAGTAAAGAGGATGAACATGTTGAGGAACAAGTGAGACTTCAACCAGATGAAGAGCAATCAGTATTCACCCAAACAATCAAAGGATAGAAAATTGATGGTGTTGATGTAACACTTGTTAATGATCTTTTGTATGATATGTAAGATAATCTAGACAACTCAGGGGATATCTCAGCACAAGGACCATAGGAGAAAAAAATTGATACATTTGAACTACATAATCCTCAAGAAGAACAAAAGGAAGAAGAGAAAATGGATACTACAAATGGTCAAGGTATGACCAATGAAAATCAATAAGAGATACTTATTGATTAGATATAGGAACAATAAGTACAAGTTTAAAGTGAACAAATTCAAAAAGATCAAGTATAATAGACACTAGTTGTAGAGGTCAAGCCTAATGTAAAAGAAAAGGAAAAGGGAAAGGACAAAGTGAGTGATGAAGATGAAATTCCAATTAAAGGACAGATAGATCTCAGTAATATGAGCCCTAGGGGAATGATGAAATATGCAATGGAAATCAAGACTAAGGCAAAAAAGGATAAGATGGAGTAGGAGGATCAAGTGATTCTCACTGCTAGATACATGCTAGTTGATTTGCTAAATGAAGTAGAATATGATGAATCAGCTACACCAATTGAGAAATTGGCACATTTAGTTACTATCACAGGTGAAGAAATGAAATACTTGGAATATGTTATAATATACAATTCATAAAAGGAGTTTGATAAGAAAATAACACATAAGTTGATCAAGCACACATCTATGACACTATTTTCTTCAACTTTGAGAGATTTAAGGAATTGCAAGGTTAGGATATCCATATAAATTGGTAGGCCTACTTATTTTCCCTACAATGGCTCATAGGAATAATTCTCTAGGACTTGAATTGGTGTAATACAATCATCACATAGAGCTATCTATAAATGTCAATGTCATTACCTTTGGCATTCAGAACCCAACTATTGATAATTTTGATCAATTGTTAATTGATTTTGCTAGATCGTTCCCTGTGGGTAATAATTAGAAGTTTTTAAGAAAATAACATTTCTCAATGAAAACTCAAACATTATTTATCCACTAAAGGCTTTTTCATTAACAAAGATAATGGTTTTTGATGACCCAAATTTGGATACTAATTCTTCAACGAAATGGACAATTTCATTTTTGGTAGCATTCTTTAAGGACACTACTTCCTTCCAACAAGTGAAATAATTTATGGTAGTTAAAATTCACTTCTTATCTACATTTGAAGTTGGATTAAGCATTCTAATGAAATATAAACCCCATTAGGAAAATGGTTAATCAACCACTATTGGGTTGAAAGCATCACTGAATTTTTTTTCTTTCTGACAAATAAATGGCTTTATCTACATCTTTTAACTTGTTGGTGGCAATCTGCAAACAAAGTGGGCCAAAAATACCCAACACACATTATTTCTAATACAATTCTTTTTATTAAGAAATGTCCTCTTGATGGAGAATTATGTATTTCCTCTAAAACTTTTCACTTTGGGTCTTGTTAACACAATGAAGGAGAACTTTGTCAAAATTCCTTTTGAAAAACACTTCTTCAATCAAGAGATATATTTCTCCTTGTAACCTATAGTATCTTCTTTTAAAAATAGGGAGATGAAGTGGGTATTTACTTGTCTATATGAAGATGATATGGTTTGAGACCCAATCTTTTGTTTCTGTTTCTTGATTAATCACAATCAGTTCTTTTCCTTCTTCATTTTATTTGTCCAAGTATTTAGAGATCCCTCTTCCATGCATGAATTTAGTGTGCTTGACCTTTATATCATATTGTAAGATCTTGGTGATCTAATTAGCCCTTTTATTTGTGATCTCACCATCCATAATGTATTCTTGCACACTAGGTTCTACAACATATATCAAAACATAGTTTCCATCTTTTAAATGTTTAAATTTCTACAACCCCTTAACCATGGAAACAACTTACTTTTCAACAAATTTGTATTTTTTTTCATAGTCTTTAAGGGTTCTTGAATGGAGAGCAATTGGATGTTCCCTTTCAGTTCTTTATATTTCTAAGTTCGTGACTATATAAATACATGATAAAATCTTTAGAAATATTAGGATTGGCCAACACTAGTGCAAATTTTATAGTACCTTTTACCTTTTCAAAGACTATTCTACCCTTTGGTGTCCATTTGAAAACTTGTTATTTTTACAAAATTATGGTGATTAGTATCACCGGTCTAGCAAAATATGAGATAAACTTGCTAACAAAATTTATTTTCCCTAGAAAGGATTGATTAACTCTCTTCTCTTAAACTAGGAACTATAGTTCCATGATGGCTTTCACTCGTTTAAGGATTAATTGAAATTCCTTGAGGGACTCCAAACACACATACCTTGGGATTAAGAGATATTTGAAATTCTTGGCATCTTTGAAACACCTTTTAAAAATGACCAAAATGATATTTTTTTCTTTTTGCCAATATTGTCACATTGTCCAAATAAATTAAGATGATTATATTTATTAGATCCTTGAATGCAACATCCATGGATCTTTGAAAAGTAGCCCTCATATTAGAAATAACAAAAGGAATCTTGACATATGAAAAGGTTCCACACTTGGTGGTGAATGTTATTTTATGTTGATCTTCCTCTTCCATCTAAACTTGATTATAAGCAGAGACACCATTTAGTAAAAAAAACATCTCTATGTCTACCACTCTTTGGAGAATTTATTCCATGGATGCTAATGGATAATGATCTTTCAAGGAGGTCCTATTCAGGTTGCTAAAATCCACTTGTAGATGAATATATCCATTCTTATTTTTTACCAGTACTATATTTGACACCCACACACTATGCTTAATTGGATATATTATTTTGGATTCAATCAATATATTTAACTCCTACACCATCAAAGACTCTTTTTTTGGGTATATTGTTCTCTATTTTTTCTTGATGGGGTTATCTCCTTCAATTAATTCAATAGTATGTCCGATGAAATCTCAGTCACATCCCTTCAAATCATCATAATTCCATGCTATAAATCCTTTAATTTATCACATAAGGATTTAAGTCATTCTCTATCATCAAAAGATACACTTTTGAAAAATTTTAATTTCTTTCCATTTCTTATGTCTGGGTCTTCATAATCTCCTTCACCAATGACACTTCTCTTTTTCTTTTCTTACATCATCACAATAAAAAATATTATCAAGGTTATTAGACCTTTGGTAAATTTTTTTTCCTTTAACTCGATTATTTAATCCTTGTAAGATTCTTCAAAAACATGGCTATTTGGTCACCACTTTTAAAGACTTGCCAATTCTTGTCATTGTCTAGTATTGTTGGCCTAACAATCACCCGCATAGTGTTTTTTAGTTTCCATACATAATACTGGTTTAAATTGAGATCCGATCATGGCTAATTGGTTTAATTCTATATTCTTCTTTCTTAGGTGAGTTTAATATTAAAAGTGTCAAATATTTCAATCATATCCCATATTCTATGATGATAGGGTCTTTTCTAAGGATTTGTAGCAGCTAAGGTGTTCTACATTGTCTTCACAATCAATTCAGAATCTTTGAACAATTTTAGTTGCTTCACTTCAATCCATTCTTCTACATCTAGTTTGCAGACTATTCCTTCATATTCCACTTTATTATCGGTAGAATTGAACTAAAAGTGGAAATCTCTATTTCCTTCCTCCTAATGGGGAGATTATGTGAACACTGGCTCCTAAATTGGTTATGCATATTGCTCCAAAAAAACACATTTTCTGCAATTATGAAGCTTAAGTATTTACTATCCTTCTTCATGTCTTTCTTCTCCTCAGTTACCTTTCAAATGAGTTGGCTTTTATAAAAAATCATTTAAGTTCCCAAACTAGAAATATGGTAGTTTCCAAAAGGGTCATTTTCTATAAAATAATTTAAGAGAACATCTTCTTCTTCAATTCTTCTCCTATCACTTCTTCCTCTTCCAAAATCTCAACACAATGCATCTCATCTCTTGAAATAGAAGTATGGGTGGGTTCAAATTTCATTAGGGCTTCATCTACTACATGCATACTGTGCATGGGTTTAGACAATACTTTAAAGTTTTCTCCATGTTAAATTCTTAAGATTAGGTGTGACTAGTCAAGGGAATAAATGTTGAAAAGTGGAGGGATCAATGACAACCATCTCTCATGGAACGACAATTTTTGGAAAATAAAATAAAGTCAAAGGAAGTTATCTTATCAAGCCTATAGGTTGGAATTTTTCCCATATAATTACGTAATACCCCTATCTAAAGGTTCATATTCTACCTTAAAAACTTTCTCTATTTTTAAAGGCATAACAATATTGCTTGCTCCAAAATCTATCATTAAATTATGTAATAATTTATCTCCTACTATAAGGGTTAAAAAGAAAGGATTTGGTTTGGACCTACCCATTTCTCCTTCCTTTGGACCACCACTTGAGTTGATCAAAGTTGCTGGCTATTGAACTTTTGGGATTTGTTTTCTAGCAACTAGCAATTTCACTTTTATTTGTGTTTGTTCTACAGTAACTTCATCTCTCGCTTTCTTATCATGCCCTTCTAGATCTTCCTTCAATAGTTGCTTCTACTCTAGAATGGAAAGTATATCCCATAGGGATATATTCATTAGGGTCTTCTTTAGTTTCTCTACCATATTTACTATAACATTAGGGGGAGCCTTGAGATATTTAGGTTTGTACAAATTGAAATCAAGTGGTCTCTAGAGAGGCTAAATAAGAATATTTGAAATAGGTTAGCCATTGTAGACACGGAAAATTGGCAAAAGGCTTAAATCAATCAAAAGGCATCAAATCATCAAAATAGCATGAAAAATCAATAAATGGAACAAAGGCAATTCAAATCAAAGGAAAATTCAATTAAATGATTAAATAAAGCTTGAAAAGGGGAAAAACACTACGAAATTGATTAAATTCAATTAATGACATAGTTGTTGAAAGCAAAAATCAAAATAAACCTCTTACCCTTCATGGCTAAATTTAATTACTTTAATTAATTAATAAATCATAATTTCCCTCAACAAAACAAATTGGAGACAAAATGGACATAAATCACTCACTTTTGTTGAAATGGTCCAGCCTTTTGAAACCATTTAAATGATTGTCCCCTCCTTGTCCCCCCATTTATGGACAAAGCAAAGCCAATTGACCTTACCCAAGCATAACCATGATCAACTCACTCTACCCCCTACCCTTGGGAAAATCCTATAAGTAGAAAGCATTTTGAGGCATTAAGGATCCATTCCATATCTTTGAATTGCAGCAAAGCTCTTGCAATTTGCATCCACACCACTCACTTGTCAATTTTAATAGCTTAATTGCTTTGATCATAGTAGATTGTTCATCAAATAGAGCTAGAATTTGATTGAATAGATCTTAATTGCATATCATATAGCTTAATTCTCATCTTTAGAGTGTCACTAGTGAGGATCATAGCCGAGAGCCTCATTTACCACTTTATTTTAGAGATCCATGAGATGTTGATAGATTAATTGTGCATTGATTAGATTAGTTCTCACTCTAATTCTTGTTGTTCTTAGTTAATCTTGTAATTTCATGAAGGTGAATAATATCATCACATAAATGGCGCCCACCGTGGGGCCTTGAGCCTCAAATACTAACAAATTTGTGATTTAAATCATCTTTGCATACATTTTTGTTTGGTTTCCATGTGTTTTCTGCAGAAAATTTTTAAAGTCATGCCTACGGGACATCTATTCATGCTTAGAATCCTTACAGTGTCGCTTCGGAAGCCTAATCTTACGCCTACTAGCTGGAAACTTATGCCTGGAATGGCAAAGCATTCAACCTTTATGAATTCAAATCATGCCTAAACACAGAGAAGTATCGCGTATCACTTATTTTTTGTCGCATTAATTTCCTCTTTGCATTGCGCTTTCCACTTAATATCACGCTTAAAAAGAAATTTTCTCTTGCGTAGTAATTGAGATTATCATGCCTTTGATCGTTAATGTTACACTTGTGATAATATCTTTATCACTTTAAAAGCTTTTGAATGTCGCTTTGCATTGACTATTTGCCACAGATTTAGGATTCTATTTACGCTTTGCATAATAGATTTACCGCCTATGCTGTTATTAATGTCTCTTGTGCACTGAAATGTGTTGCGTGTAATCAATAAAGTCATGCCTCTGAGTGATTTATTCACACCTATTAGCTGGAGGATGTCACCTGCGTTTAATTTGCTATTTTCACATTCAATTTGATAAAATTTGAAAATTTGACTCTCTGTGTTTGTTGTTAACCAGTAAATGAGCAGACATCTGAGAGTGAAAAAGCCAGAAAGCAGGTTCAACAAGGAGGGAAAAGCATTGGCAAAGAAAATAAAGAAGGAGAATCAAGTGCATACAAAGGCTATCCTTGAATCCACACTAGATGAGGATGTCCAAGTATATGAGAAATATTTAGCTGTGATTGAAGCTTATAAGCAGAAATTTGTGTCTCTAAATTGGATTTATGAACCTTGAGATTAAAGCTTCTTTCATTAAAATCTTTTGATTGATTACATGCAAAGTTGGTTTCCCCTCATTGTGAATTGGTTGTGTTGGACTAACTTGTTGGAGGGAGTTGGAGAAAATTGCCAAGGTGAGTAAGTGAAAAATGAAAATCAGCAACTCAAAAATGCCCCTAGCCTTTTGCTAGCTACAAGGAAAGGTATTCTACTCAAACAAGCTTGCATTCCCTTAACTTGTGGCATTGTCATTTAAACCTAGCTTTAATAAGGAAGAAATTGAACCACACATTTCAATTCTAAGAACCTCCTTGTCAAGAGGTTGAAAAAGAACTAAGTGTTTGAAGTGTTTGAGAATCAAAAGGAAAGTTAGGGATATGCTCTTCACCTTCTTGGTGAAACAAACTCCCAAAAACTTTACTTAAAATTCAAAATCTGCCTTACTTGCAAAATGAACATGTTAGAGATTTAGCAGGCTCGCCTCTCAAATTTTCCTTAGCGAGGCTAGTGAGAGGGACAACCCAAAGTGGGATACAATTGCTTTTGCCGTGAGAATCCGACCCATTATAAAATGAAACACATGCATCCTTAATGGGGTGCATGACAAAGGGATTTTAATCTTCTCGAACTTCCTCTAGTAGTCTTTACAGATTGCGCAAAATCATGCCTCGGTGCGTGTGGGAAGCTCCTTAACATACTTGGGGGATGAGAGATTTTAATTCATTTGAATGGAACATTTATTAAATCCCAGCTAAATTAGAAAGGCCACCTTGTAGAGCCATGTTTACAAACCAATTTGACTCTAGGTAGGCTGTTTGGAATTCATTCTTGTGCTATACTTGTGAAAACATTCAAGAATATACACATTAGTTGTTTTTTAGAGACATTTATGTGTGTGTTGCGTTTGTTTTTAATTTTCAAAACAAGAAATTTTCAAAAATATCTGATCAAAAGTTTTAAAAAATCTAAAAAATTATACCCTGGTCAGAGAAGTGTCGCCTGTACACAAAATAAACTCACCTAACAAAGATTTAGTCACGCCTATGACTTATTCAAACATGTGTATACACACTAAAGTCACGCTCAGAGACATTTGAGACACGCCTGGTTAAACTGGAAACCAGCCTAGTAATAGTAAAGTGTCACCTAAGAACCCATAGAGGACCGCCTAACAACAAACCAGTGCACGCCTACAAGAGTTTTAGTCACACCTATGCTTGATTCAGTGTCGCCCATAAACATAAAAGGTCAAACAGAGAGTACTTCCAGGAATCAAAAAATTTTGAATATCAATTTGAATACCCTTTTTCGAGTTTTCACTGATCCAACTTACAGTCTAGTCAAAAATCCTGTTTCGCATATCTGTCAAAATTTTGCAAAGGATTAGATCCAAGTGGTCTTAGCATGCATCCAAGGTTCATGTCTGCATTCACTAGATCATATTACATCAAGAAAACCTTGCAAGCTGACGGGACTTATTTGAGACAAGAGCTCCCTTATCCCGAAGATGAAACTACTTCTAGAGTACCACAAAAGTCACTCAAACAAGAAAAAGAAGACAACATGATGTATCAAGGTAGTTTGGGTGGTAAGGATAATAGTGGCATTGATTTCACCAACCAAGGTAATTCCAATGGTGGAGGCAATGACATGAATAACCAGAGCAATATTAATAACCAAGGAAATACCAACAATGAAGGAGTAGATCCAAGTGCTCACGGAGTTAACCAAACTCATACTCAAAATAACACTGAACTAATGGTAGAAGATGCCATGGATGAAAAAGTTAGTGAGGCTGTCCAATGTCCTTATTTTAGAAGGCTCATGGAAAAGGCAATGGACCTAGATAGAGAAAAACATTTCATAGACTTAGCACAAAAAGGTCTCAAGCTTCCCCGTGACTTTGATGTCAACCAACTTAAAACACCGGACGTTGAGGAAAGTACCTTAGACATCATGAACAAATAATTCAAGGCATTTCAAATGCAACTAGACAACATCAAGCAAAGTGGGTCTCCCAAGCCTTTCTCTATAGAAGCATTGTGCCCATTCCCATTTGATAAAGGCTTGGTTATGGTGCCATTCCCGATCAATGTGGTGTTCCCTAAATACGACAAGTACGAAGGAACAACGGATCCTCAAGATCACTTACAGGAGTTTTGTGCATTGAGCTTAGAGTTCATGCATGATACCACATATTTAATGAGATTATTTCCACGAAGCTTAGGAGGCATGGCTATGGAGTGGTTTTATAAGTTACCCTTCGGCATTAAAACCTTTGAAGAGTTAGCATCAAAATTTGTGGCTCATTACTCATATAACATTAAACATGATGTCATGATGATAACATTATGCAACACAAAACAAAAAGATGGAGAGGCCTTCCTCACTTTTCTACAAAGGTGGAGGACAGTTTTTGCAAGATATCCTAGAAGTGTGCCTCAAAAAGAGAAGATGGATATCTTCATAAATAGTTTGAGTAATGAGTTAAACTACCGCTTACGAATGCAATGTCCAAAGACCTTCCAAGATCTAATTGAAAATGGAGTAACCACGGAGGAAGTGTTGGTCAAAAGTGGAGAACTCAAACTGTACAAAGATAATAAGAACAACCCCAACAGTGGCAATAATGGTAACAATGGCAATAATCAAAAGAATCATTGGTTTAATAGTAACAGTCGTTATAAGAATAACAATAAAGGAATTGTGAATGATGGAGTAGTTGAATCTAGCAACTTGAAGGTGGTCCCCTTTGCTCTTACAAGGACACCTAATCAAGTGAACAATACCAATCAGAGCTCTAATGCACCATCCAACAACAATCACACCAACAATGGAAATCAAGGAGATAATTCAAGGAATACTAAATTTGATAAACACTTGAGGCCAACCCCCACAAAGAACTTCACACCCTTGGGTGAACCCCTTGAAAAGGCATTAAAGGTTCTCCTAGCTAATAATGTCATTACTCTACCTAAAATTCAGCCTTACGAGCCAAATCAAAAGCCTGGTTGGTGGAGTGCCAATACCCATTGTGAGTATCATAGAATTCGAGGACACACAACAAATGAATGTTTGCAATTAAAAAATGTAGTGCAAGATTTAATTGATAACGACACGATCACCATTGATGGACCTCCCAATAATGAAGATCATATGGCATTCAAACAACCCTTTTACAAACATGATAAGGGAGAGTCATCAAATAACAAGAAGCAAAGCGCCAATAATCTCAACTTTGCGCCACCTTATGATCATATTGTTAATGCTATAATAGTTAATGAACAACCTTGAAAGGAAGCATCAAATGTCATTACAAGAGGGCAGAATTCTAGAATAACCTTACAAGGGATAGCTCCTCAAAGCACTAACATCCCACCATCCAATATTGTAGTCAAACAGTCTTCTACAGTAGCAAGGCCTTATAGTTTGGTTGATCAATTGCAACGTACTCCAACACAAATCTCTATCTTAAAATTATTGAAGTTGTCACCAAACCATAAGGAGATTTTGGAAAAAGCTCTAGGAGAGACACATGTTCCTACTAACTTAGAGACAGAAAGGTTTCAACATATGGTAGGTCATCTTGTAGCACCTCATTGTCTTTCATTTTCTGATCAAGATGACATGTCTATAACCCATCCTCAAAATCTACCATTACATATAGAGGTCTTAATCGAAAGGCATAGAGTCAAAAGAGCTCTCATTGATGGAGGGGTTGGTCTCAACATTTTCACATTAAGTCTTGTCAAATCCTTAGGTCTATCTGAGTCTTGCATTGACCCTACAAAGAAAATCACCATTAAAGCTTATGATGAAGCTGAAAGAGCTTCTAAGGGCATGATTGTATTGCCCATCCAAGTGGGACCTGTCAAGAAGGACACCAATTGCCAAGTGCTAGACATGAAATTAACTTATAATATTTTGTTGGGTAGACCATGGATTCACAAGATGCAAGCAGTCCCATCCATGTACCACCAATGCATAAAATTTCCGTACATGGGTGAAGAAATCACAGTTGGAGGAGACTCTAACCCATTCCAATATTGCAATGCACTCAAACCTCCTCATGAGTTATACATTCCACATAACCGGGAAGGAATTATTCAAGAAACCACAATTGAAGATGTTAAAATGAAGGAACTAACAATAAATGTTACTTCACACCCTCCTCAAGCTTGCTCAGCGACATCAACTAAGGGAAAGGAAAAAGTGAGCTATGAGGGCCCAAATGCAATGGAAAGTTCATACATAGCACCTAAATTGGAAACAGTAATCTATAAACCTACCAAAGAAGAAAAGGAAAAAGCAATCATACATAATGAAATCAGTGGGGCATCATAAAATTTTTTGTATCAAGAGGCAACAATCAATCACATAGGGAATCACAATCAGGACATAAAGAATCTTTGAATCGGTGTTCTTTGCACATCAACTCAAAGAGGGGCATTTGTAGACACAAAAAATTGGCAAAAGGCTTAAATCAATCAAAAGGCATCAAATCATCAAAATAGCACAAAAAATCAATAAATGGAACAAAGGCAATTCAAATCAAAGAAAAATTCAATTAAATGATTAAATAAAGCTTGAAAAGGGGAAAAACACTACGAAATTGATTAAATTCAATTAATGACATAGTTGTTGAAAGCAAAAATCAAAATGAACCTCTTACCCTTCATGGCTAAATTTAATTACTTTAATTAATTAATAAATCATAATTTCCCTCAACAAAGCAAATTGGAGACAAAATGGACATAAATCACTCACTTTTGTTGAAATGGTCCAGCCTTTTGAAACCATTTAAATGATTGTCCCCTCCTTGTCCCCCCATTTATGGACAAAGCAAAGCCAATTGACCTTACCCAAGCATAACCATGATCAACTCACTCTACCCCCTACCCTTGGGAAAATCCTATAAGTAGAAAGCATTTTGAGGCATTAAGGATCTATTCCATATCTTTGAATTGCAGGAAAGCTCTTGCAATTTGCATCCACACCACTCACTTGTCAATTTTAATAGCTTAATTGCTTTGATCATAGTAGATTGTTCATCAAATAGAGCTAGAATTTGATTGAATAGATCTTAATTGCAAATCATATAGCTTAATTCTCATCTTTAGAGTGTCACTAGTGAGGATCATAGCTGAGAGCCTCATTTACCACTTTATTTTAGAGATCCATGAGATGTTGATAGATTAATTGTGCATTGATTAGATTAGTTCTCACTCTAATTCTTGTTGTTCTTAGTTAATCTTGTAATTTCATGAAGGTGAATAATATCATCACACAACCATTTCCAAATGGATAAATAAATTGGCTTAATTCCTTTACTCATAGATTGGTCATCTTGACTAAGCAGCTATCTATCCTATGGTAAGGTTCATTTAATATTTCAAGCCAGGGGCATAAACTTGAAATGGTTCTACATAATATATATACCAAGTCTCCATTATAGGCATACTAACTACTGCTAGAAGGGAAAATAATGTAGGAAAGTGGATACTAAATGTAATCCTACCTGATCACCATTTACCAAAGCATAAACATCATGAAAAAAAACTAAGTTCAGGTCTATCAGGAAGGAAACTACTATGCCTGCTTTGGTTGTAGGAACAAACACATGAACTATTTATGTGTGGCAGAATAGACAAGTGACTGAAAAGTAACTACAATAACTATAAATAATCAATAAAATGAAAAGGATCACTTACTAAGTGGTCCCCCTTGGGTGAGTAAATCCAAGTTATTCAACACACTATAGACTTAGAATCATCATTACTTTATTCATATAAAAAAATGATTACACATAGTACTTTGGAACTTGAAAACTATATTACTAAAGACAATTACATCAACTTAGTATTGTTTGATCTCTCTCTCTCGCTTAGCTAACCTCCGAAGAGGCCTTGGAAACTTATTTATACTAAAAATCACAACTAACTAACTGAGAACTATTTGACCATCTCCAAAAAAATAGATGGGTGCAGTTATTACATTCAAAGTAGAAAAGAGAAATTATCTCAACAAGGAAGAAACAATCTTCTTCTTATCCACAAGAGAAAATATGGAAAAACCACTCCCTAGATTTACTTTAGATTAAAACATCACTAACTAATCTGACTAAGAAGTAGGTGAATCAGTCGAGTCTTCAAATTTGTCCTTATTTTTCTCCCTCCTTGCTACATGACTAGGTCCAAGAGCTGATGAAGTTCACTAATTATCTGCTTAGTCATTCTTTCCTATTGACCTATTCCTATAAAGAATGTTTAGGAGCACAAAACATGGAGATACACCCATTCCACATTACATACATTTATTAACCCTCATATTTCATTAATATAAATATATCACATGGCTGTAGGAAGATAAATTACTTGGCTACAAGAAACCCATTATGCTTCAATTACTCATAAAGGAATAATATAAAGATAACTAAGGTTTAGAACATCAAGTATTCATTCTAAAGGTATATTATTCCATATGTTGTATGTCTATCAAATACTACTTTAACCGTCATAAAGATATTAAAGTAAAAGTCTTTAAAATACCATAAACCCTATAACAATTCAAAATAGGATAAGAGAAACATAAACAAAATAGGCCATTGTTTCAGCCCATCATTCCCCCCAACATAATTCCTTATTGGTCCTCTAGTAACTCTAATTTTTTTGATATTTGCATTCAACCTGTAGTAAGTGGTTGAACTTTTTCCTACTCCACCTTTACCCAAACTCCAGTAGTATCCTTTACTTTCCCTCAACCTCTACCATCTAGGCATTTCATCCTCCATATCATATTCATTCCCATTATCTACCATGATAAGAAGTGGCCAAAGTAGAAGTGGAGGCTGAAATATCAGTGGAAGCCAATACTCTTATCTTATGTGACCCAAATCTATATATTGGGGTGATCTTTGAGTTGCTACAACATAGCTCTATGGTGAATGTGGCTCAACACACTTCAACTTTCTAGTAAGGTTGTTCCACCACTGAATGATAGACCAAGGAACTAAATGTCCTTTATGCCTAGCCATCTATTCATATTCCTAAAATGCATCTATTTTTTCATTTCTATATGGTCTATCTTGTATTTCCCTATTGGTTTCATTCTAAATCCAAGACCTGAATGCACACAATTGTATATACCCTATATGAGCAAGTGGGTTCCAGATGATATTCTGAGGGACAAAAAAATTATTCAAATATAATTCACAAAGTGAATTCTTTATTGTTGTAGGAGAAGAAGTGTACATCTCATAAAACTCTTCAACTATTTCGATGGAAGGATTTAACCCTTCAACAACCCTTATCAACTTGAGATTCAAATATTATTCCTTTAGATAGAGGGTATAGACTCTAGCAGGTGACCTATATTGCATAAGCTCAGGAATCATGGTTGTAATTCTGGTGATCCTATCCTTGAGCTTAGTTATTTCATCTTCCTTATTTTGAATTTCAATCCTCTGATTTTCTATGACCCTCTACAATCTAGTTTTCTCCAAGTTCCATTGAGTTTGTCGAATTAACATATCTTTATATAGGCTTAATCTTGTGGCAAGTGGAGTGGATATGATGCAGGAGCATCCTGGGTGTAAGGGAAATTTTGCATCACCCAAAAATATTTCTAGTTTCTTTTCAATATGGGCTATCTTGTGCAGAGCTGCTATTTTTAGAAATTTACTATTTTTAGTAAGCTTTTTGTTTGAGCTCAGAATGTTCTATTTTATTTCTTAGAGGTTCACTTTGGTCATATCAGTCTGCCAGTAAAGTTTCATTGCAAGATCAAGTCTAGTTTTGAAGATATTGGAAATTTTCGATATTGACAATAGGGTATAGAAACTTTGAACTTAGTTTTGAAGGCTTTAGAGGCTCTGAAAGGGGTTGAAACTTCAATTTTTTGGAGCTTGCATTAACCAAGTGCTATAGAGAACTTCACGCCATTTATGAAATGGGGTCATAATAGCCAATCATATCAATGAGTGATGACTTATGGTCTCCAGAAGTTGCGCTACCTAAAATGGAAGAAAATGAATTTCCTTCAAAATTTCTTTTCGAGTTCTAAAAGTTGTTTTGAGTGGACTCTAATGTAATAAAAATGAAAATTAAATAATTCTAGGGTTGGTCAGCCTTAATGGCTAAAATTCTAGAACCTTCCTGGGCGATGAAAATTTGCCTATATAAAGAAGACCCGTAGTGTTTTCTAGGCAGTTCTGGGTAGTTATTCAAGGCTTTGTCTTACATAATATTGTAAGAAAAATGCCCATGTGGCTTTGCATATTGTAATTCTAAAATTTGTAATTCCACACTTGTGGAGATAATAAGAAGCCCCTTTTCTATTCTTGCAAATTGTTGTTGTGTCTGTATTTTTGTTATGTGTTTGTGGTATTAAGGGGAGCACCCTTAATCAAGTGGTATCAGATCAGGAGTTCTTGAGAGTGTATATAGATCACTGATTGTGAGGTAGTTTCCACTAGGACTGTGGTTTAGGGTTTCAATGATAAGCACAAAAATGCCTCCATAAAGGGAACGTGGCAGAAGAGTTGGAGGTGTATCACATGAGGTTAGAGCCCTCTAGAGAAAAGTGTGAGAATTGCAAGAAGAGATTCATAGAGGAATGAATCTTGTAGTCAAAGATGAAAGTGATGATGAAGCCAAAGAAGAAGGAAATTTTGATTAGGAAGGCGAAGGCAAAATTTTGAACCAAGAGGAAGAAAGACTTTTTTGAGCCATTTCCAAGATTGGGAAAAGACCTAAGATTAAGGTCCCCACATTTTCAGAAAATATTAACCCAAAGGAATTGATCGACTAGATCAATGAATTAGAAATATATTTTAAGTATGAAGATATCAAGGATCCTGATAGGGTTAATTTTGTGAAGGCCAGACTGAAGGGTCATGCAAAAATCTGGTGGCAAGAGATTCAATTGGAGTGAAATAGAAGAGGAAAGGAGAAAATCACAAGATGTGATAAGATGGTAGAT
Organism: Chamaecyparis obtusa; assembly: GCA_027943335.1. Classification (NCBI taxonomy): domain Eukaryota; kingdom Viridiplantae; phylum Streptophyta; class Pinopsida; order Cupressales; family Cupressaceae; genus Chamaecyparis; species Chamaecyparis obtusa. The sequence goes on along the minus strand of BSBK01002798.1, from coordinate 664,615 downwards.
AAATTGAAGTGACAATTCATTCATGTTGATTACAAGCTTGATCTGCTGAAGAAAATGCATGGGTTAAAGCAAGCAGGAAGATCTTTTTAGGAGTATAGGAAAGAGCTCTTTCGAGTCCTTATCGAAACAGGCCATGCAAAAGATGATAAGAAAAAAGTTGTTTGTTACCTTAATGGGTTGGGGTTGAGCAATCAGGAGGAGTTGAATTTGGTCCGAATGAACAGTATTAAAGAGGCATACAAGTTTTCCCTAAGAGTAGAGGAAAAGATGAACAAGAAGTTTGAGAACAGGAAAAGTGAAAGAGGTCATGGTGGAAGATCTAATGGACAGTCTTATGGAGGCTGAAATGAAGATTAGAAAAAGAAGGATGAGGCGAGTAGTAGTCAAAATTAGAGGGGAAATAATTTTAGTCATTTCCATGATCAGAATAATAGAGATCAGAGAGGAAGAGGAAGAGGACAAAGACCAAGAAGAGGAGGCTTTCATGGAACATGTTTTCACTGTGGAGAAGAAGTTCATAGGGCATATGAATGTCCTCAATGCCAAGGAAGGACATATAGGATAACTGAAGGCCATGATAGAGTTGCACATGTGGATAGAGATGCCAAATCATCACATTATGAAGATGTTGAAAGAGGAGAAGTCCTACTTAACAGAAGAGTCCTGCTGAGTGGTGAGAATGAACCTAAGCAAAGGAGGAGCTTGTCTTGCACTAGGTGCAAGTGTGAGGATAAGTGTTGTGATGTGATTATCAATAGTAGAAGCACTCAAAATTTGGTGTTAGAGTAGATGGTAAAAAAGTTAAAGTTCAAGAGGCAGAAACACCCATGTCTATACCGGATCGCCTGGGTGTAGGATGACCACAAGGTCATGGTCAATGAACAGTGCCTAGTGATGTTCAAGATTGGGGGATACCATGATGAGGCACTATGTAATATTACACCCATGGATGCATGTCATATGTTGTTGGGTAGGCCCTCATAGTTTGATAGGTGTGTTGTACATGATGGTCATGTTAATACCTATTCCCTGACAAAAGATGAAGTGCGCCATAAGCTAAAGCCATTGAAGGATATAGAAGAAAAGGTATGTAGTAATGCAAGAATAAGTTTTGTTGATGGAAGAAAATTCTTAGAGGGTATGAGGCACGAACATACATGTGTTTTTATTTAATTCCAAAAGTTGGTAAAGAAGAAGTAGAAGATGTACCTATATAAGTTGTAGATTTTTTGAATGATTTTTAGGATATTGTATCTAATAATGTACCTAATGGATTACTGCCTATAAGGAATATTAGTCATCAGATGGACTTGATTCCAGGAGCTAGTTTTCCAAATAAGTCAGCACACAGATGACACCAACAGAAAGTGAAGAGTTGAATAGACAAGTACATGAGTTGTTGCAAAAGGGGTTGATTCAAGAGAGTCTGAGTCCATATGTTGTACCAGCAGTATTAGCAAAAAAGAAAAATAAGGAATGGAGGATGTGTGTGGATTCTAGGGCTATCAACAAGATCACAATCATGTACAACTTTCTATTGTTGGAGATGGATGATATTATGGACTGTTTGATTGGAGTTGTGTATTTCTCAAAGATAGATCTGAAGAGTGGATATCATTAGATTCAGATCAAAGAAGGAGATGAATGGAATACCACCTTCAAGACAAAGGAAGGGTTGTATGAGTGGTTAGTCATGTTTTTTGGGCTAACCAATGCACTGAGCACTTTCATGCAGCTCATGAATGAGGTTCTGAAATAATTTCTGGGTAAGTTTGTCATTTTTTACCTAGATGATATTTTGATCTTTAGTAAGACATTGGAGGATCATATAATGCATATTCGTAGGGTGTTTGATAAGTTAAGGGAAGAGAAATTGCTAATTAATTTGAAGAAGTCTAGTTTTGTGAAGGAGTTAGTGTATTTTGGATTTGTAGTTTTAGCAAAAGGTCTAAAAATGGACCAAGAGAAAGTGAAGGCTATCCTTGAATGACCTACTCCAAGGAGTGCTACTGAGGTAAGATCTTTTCATGGTTTGGATAGTATTTACAGAAAGCTTATCAAGAGTTTAGCAGTATTTGTAGACCCTTAACTAAAACAATGAGAGGGGATAGGAAAGAGTTTAAGTGGATTACTAGGGCAGATAAGAATTTTAAACTATTGAAACAAAAAGTTATAGAATAACTTATTTTAGCACTTCTAGATTTTAATAAGGTGTTTCAAGTAGACTGTGATGCTAGTCGTACTACAATAGGAGTTGTTTTGTGCCAAGAAGGTAAACCTGTTGCTTATTTCAGTGAGAAGTTAAATGATGCCAAGAGGAAATATTATGTTTATGATTAGGAATTTTATGCTATAGTTCAGGCATTGAAAAAGTGGAGACATTTTCTTCTTCCTAAGGATTTTGTTTTTTATACTGATTGTCAAGCTTTGTAATATTTGAACAGTCAAGGAAAGTTGAATCAGAGGCATTTGAAATGGGTTGAGTTTTTGTAGAGTTACACATTTGTTTTGAAACATAGAAGAAAAAATTCTAACACGGTTGTAGATGCTCTTAGCAGGAGACAACTTATTTTGACATAGATGCAGATTGAGGTGGTTGGGTTCAAAGAACTCAAGAGTTTGTATCTAGAGGATTCTAATTTTGGTGAAGCTTGGAAAGCTTGTACAAAACCTATTACTCTAGACAGTATGAAGTGGTTGGATTTCATCATCTAGGATGGTATGATATTCAGAGGGAGCTAGTTGTGCATTCCACGAAGTTCTATAAGGGAGAATCTCATCAAGGAGAAGCATAGTGGAGGATTGGATGGACATTTTGGTCAAGATAAAACCATTGCTCTAGTTAGTGAGAATTATTATTGGCCACAGTTGTAGCAATATGTCAAGAAGTTTGTACAAAGTTACAAAGTATGTCAAATGGAAATAGGAGTAAAGAAAAATACAAGATTGTATTAGCCATTACCTATACTAGAGAAGCCATGGGAGGATATCAATATGGACTTTGTTCTTAGTTTACCAAGGACTTAGCGGGGGCATGATTTGTATACAATAATTCTATCAACAAGAGTACTGGTAAATTACCATCCTAGATTGTATATGGAAGTAGTCCCATAAATGCTTTAGAGTTGAGGAAGATAGAAAAAGGAGAGATAAGTAGTCCTGAAGCTGAGGATTTTGTAGAACATTTGAAGAACATCCATGAGGAGGTGAGGAAGCACATTACCAAGATAAATATATAGTATAGGGCTAAGGTAGATGAGAAAAGGAAACATCAGGAATTTCAGGTTGGGGATGAAGTCATGGTTCATGTGTGGAAGGAGCGATTTCCATTAGGTACATATAACAAGTTGAAAATGAAGAAGTTTGGAGGATGTAAGATACTGAAGAAGCATGATTCAAGAAATGCCTATGGAGTAGAGTTGCCCACTAAACTGATTATTCACTAGTATTTAACATTTCAGATCTAAAAGAGTATCATGAAGTGGGTATTGAAGATGAGGTCACAAAAGCATAGTGGAGTATTCCAACAACTACTTCATCTACCAAGGAGATTCAGGATATATACTAGATAGTCATGTTGGTAGAATCATAAAGAATAGGAGATATGAAGAATGTCTGGTCAAATGGAAAGGATGATCTGTAGAAGATTCATCATGGATGACAAGGGAGGAGGTTAACCGTCTTGGTTTTCCTCTGTACACCTGAGACGTGATAGGGTCACTTCTCAAATTACCCCAGGTGTCTAATGTAGGAACATCTTGGGTGTAAGGATAATCTTGCATCACCCAAAAATATTTCAGGTTTCTTTTCAATAAGGGCTATCTTATGCAGAGCTGCTATTTTACAAAATTTACTATTTTTAGCAAGTTTTTTCGTTTGAGCTCAGAATGCTCTATTTTATTCTATGGAGCTTCGCTTTGGTCATATCATCATACCAATAAAGTTTCATTGCAAGATCAAGTCTAGTTTTGAAGATATTGGAAATTTTCGGTATTGGCAGCAGGGTATAGAAACTTTGAACTCCGTTTTGAAGGATTTAGAGGCTCTGAAAGAGATTGAAACTTCAACTAATTGGAGTTTGTGCCAAACAAGTGTTGTAGAGAACTTCACACCATTTTCAAAATGGGGTCATAATAGCCAATCAGACCAATGGGTGATGACTTATGGTCTCCAGAAGTTGTGCTACCTAAAATAGAAGAAAATGATTTTCCTTCAAAATTTCTTTTTGAGTTCCAAAAGTTTTTTTGAGCTGACTCTAATGTAATAAAAGTGAAAATTAAATAATTATAGGGTTGGTCAGCCTCAATGGCTAAAATTTTAGAACCTTCCCAGGCGGTGGAAAATTGCCTATATAAGGAAGGCCTGTAGTATTTTCTAAGCACTTCTGGGTAGTTATTCGAGGCTTTGTCTTACAAAATATTGTAAGAAAAATGCCCATGAGGCTTTCCATATTGTAATTTTGAAATTTTCAATTCCACACTTGTGGAGATAATAAGAAGCCCATTTTCTGTTCTTGCAAATTGTTGTTGTCTCTATTTTTGTTACGTGTTTGTGGTATTAAGGGGAGAACCCTTCATCAAAATAGGTCAAGAGGAGTATCAAGTTCTTCTTCTTCTACATGTGGGTGGTCTAGAGGCATATTTATCTAACCCCTATCTAGAATACAATAGCAGTCTCAACCATCTGTTGTGTTGCAACAACCAAATTGGCAAGACCATCCAAACCCTAGCCTAGTTACATATTAACTTCTTCTATACTAATTGGTTGATCTTGTGGAAAATTTTCCTCCTTCATGAAAAAATCTGACTCCTCTGCTGTGTTATCCTCTCCTTGATGTGTTTATAATCCTTCATCTATATCCATAGACTTAGATGAATCACCAAAAATAAAGGTGCTACATTTTTTTTCTTGGGTACTCTTTGGGGGTTTCCCTCTTAGCCCATGGCTTCTTTTGGTTGGTGTTTCCTTGCTAACCTCAAAGACCTTTCTTTTTCTAGTTTTCTTAGGAGGTTTCTTTGTTTTTGTAGTGGCTACAAGAGAGTCTTCTTTATCAGTCTTCCTTATTTTGGAACTAGTTAGGGTTGTTAAATTAGTGGTCAACACCTCCTTGGAGATTCGTGACGTGGCTTATCTTCCTTCTATGAGTCGAGTTAAGTCTGGCATTTGTATCGGGCATTGACAGTTCAAGATTTTGGTGTAATGGAACATTATTCTAATAATTGGTATAATTTCTATAGGTCACGGGTTCAAGTCTCCCTTCAGTGGGTGCTAAAGGTTCATTCAACATTGAGGGGGAGATTGTTGACTTGGTGGTCATCACCTCCTTGGAAATTTGTGGCATGGCTTAATTGCCTCATATGGGTCAATTTAAATCTGGCATTTGTATCGGGCATTAATAGTTCAAGATTTTGGTGCAATGACAAATTATTCCAATAGGGTTTTCTACAATATCTTGTTTCTCTACCCTTTCCTCATCTAGTTCATTCTCCTTATGCTTACCTTTGTCTTTCCTAGTTGTAGAACTAGTATTAGCAGAACTCTGTGAGGAGCTTTCAACATCAGGTCTACATTTTGTAGCAATAGAGGAGGTTTTTGATGTGTGAGGCTCAGTTGTAGGTCTAGCTATAGGAGGTTTCTTAGGTTGAACCCCTGAATTTGAGGGTTCCTCTATAATTTTAAAGCTTTCTTCTAGTGTGTTAACCCTTTGGGTCAGCTTCCCTCTAGGACCTACATCCTCTTGTGTGGAATTTTTAACAACTAAAAACTCTTTCCAAGACATACTAGAAACTTTGCTTAGTGCCCTCTCTACCAAAATTTTAATCAAACAATGGTGTGATACATAGTTTGGCTTACCTTTTTGAACTTCATTGGCATTGTGCAGAAGAAAAATGTATAGAACATTGGGAACATTCATCCTCTAATTTTTGTGTATATGGATAAGCGGTTTGAAGTTAAGAGAATGGAGACATGACTACTTGCCTTCACAAGTTAGGTACTTCATTACATATGTAGCTATCTGAACATAATCCTCTAGTAATGATAACCTTCTTATGCCCTATTTATCCACCTCTAGAGCAGGGTCATTTGGATTAGTGAATTGGGCACAGGATGTCCTTACATCTTTAGATTCTAGAAAGTTTTCCCCCAAAGATGGAAAACCAGTTATCTCAACTATACGTTCCTCAATGACTTCTACCCTTAACTTCTTTATATTAGCTACATTATTCTTGAGGGTCTAAGAAAATTTTAGGGAAATATCATCATTGAAGTTTGTGAGCTTAAGGAGATAATCGATCCACCTACAACCTTGGAACACATGTCAATAGTGCTGGTCCTGAAGAAGGACAATATGAATTGTTGGCTCATGGTGGATAGGAGGACCTCCCATGGTGGAATTAAACTTTCCTCACAAAATTCTATAGAATTTCTTCAAATTTTTTTTTGAACGGTATAGAAATAGTTGTTGGATGTTGAAAATCTCAACAAAAATTGTCGAAACCCTTAACCTTCCTTATCAATCCACAACTCTGCACTCTCTTTCTTCTCTATGCAAATATTTTTCTACAATTCCTAAAAATGATAAACATGCAAGATAGATTCAATCAAAATGGTCGTAGGAGGTATTATGATGGGTGAATGAAAAATGAGTACTTGAAAATATTTCATTTGTTTAAAACATCACATCAAAATATTATTCTCATTTCCTCATTACAAATAATCATGACACAACCTAGGTGCTGACGTAATACGATCTGAGTAGACATACCATACATAATGAATGGAAAAGACACCCAAGAAATACGCTCCAACCTTAAGTAATCAATAGGTCCTCCTATTGAGGACGGTGCAACATAGAATAACAACCAAGTGACATAAAAATATAAATGACATTGAGGTTAAATAAATGTACTTGAGTGAAATAAAGAATCAACATACCTTGTGTGTACCCATTTCTTGTGTCATAATTAAATGAACTGCACAATATTTAAAAACATTAATTGGAAGTGATGGCTAAAAGGCATGATGAAATGGTGAGGTGAAAGATAGAGACAATGGTATAGATGGGAGGAATTTATTATGGAGAAAAAGTATTTCCATAAAAACTAGAAATATTTATTAGGATTGCATGAATTAAAGAAAAATTTATGAAGAAGAAGAAGGTTGGACATTAAGTCCTACTTCTTTGGATGCAGGAGCCTCAATTGATTGGCCCTCCATGAATTGTTGCATGAATTATGATTTGAGATTTGGCCTGTGATATAATTTTAAATGATGACCATTAACTAGTAGTTTGAAGGATATTGGATCTACTATTGTTAATTGAACTACTCCATTGTCAAAAACTTTGATGATTTAATATGGTCCTAGCCAACGGGTCTAGAACCTACCTGGATTGTCTTGATATCTAGAATCATAGATAAGAGCTCAATCTCTAGGTTGAAATTTCATTTCCTTGATATATTTGTCATGCCAGTTCTTTTGTTGATTTTGTACAATTTTTGTATGTTGCAGGGCAGATTTTCTATATTCATCTAGAGCATTTAGCTGCATGATTATTTCCTTTTTCATTGTAGTGAGATCCATGTCCAAGTTAAGAGTTTTTCTCGACATTTGATGCTCAAATTTTATGGGCATAAGAGCTGTTTTACCATAGACTAAATCAAAGGGAGTAAATCCCATTGTAGTTCTCCATGAAGTTCTATAAGCCCATATAGCTTCTTAAAATCTATTAGCCCAATCCTTTCTGTGAAGTTTAATAGTATTTATAAGGATAGATTCAATGTCTCTATTGCTAACTTCTTCTCGCCCATTAGTCTAAGGATGGTAGGGTGTGGATTTTTTGTGTCTTATGTTGTACTCATTAACCAAGGTTGTGATCAATGTTTAAGTAAATTGTGCCCCTTGGTTAGTAACTATTTCCCTGGGTACTCCATAGCTAGTAAAAATATCCTCATGCAGTAATTCAACTACCTTATTATCTCTGGCATGTTTCATAGGTCTCTCTTCAACCCTTTTCATAACAAAATCTTTACACACTCGAATATAAGGATTCCCATTTGAGGATGGTTCAATGGTCCCTACAAAGTCCAAGCCCCATTTTTCAAATGGACTCACCACCACTTGAGGAAATAGAGGAATTTCATTTGATCTTGTAAGTCTTCCCATCCTATGGAACCTATCACACTTTTTTGTATACCTTGTTTCATCTTTGTGTAGTGTTGGTGATGTAGGAGCATCTTGGGTTATTGGAAGTGTTGCATCACCCATAAAACATTTCCTTTCAGTTTTATTCTTTTCTCCAATCTTCTTAGTTTTGGTGGTGTTCCTTTGTTTTGGATCATTTGCAAATGCGAATGTCAGAGAATCTTCTAAACATCTTGTTTTACTCATGTTTGGGTTCACACCTTGATTGGAGTCTTCACTGAGGAGTTATCTTGGATACAAGTTTGGGTCGGTGTGTTCATGTTCTATCAGTCAGTTGGAATTTTTGATCTCATGAAGTAATTTTTCGATCGACAAAGCTTGGTGACGCATATTCTCATGTTCTTGGATCTTTTTCCAATGTCATTCTTGGATCGTGCATCATTTCTACATCTTGGTGCTGAGATCTTATGATTTGGGTCATGGCCTATATTTATGTATTGCATTTTATTATTCTTGGAAAATATAATTGTCTTGGCCGACATATGCATTAAAAATCTCTATATATATTAAGGCTTATGATTTTGTTAAGTATCTTTTTGGAGGAATTAGCCTTGGAGGTTAGCAGTGGGATTTTAGTCTATAATTTTGTTGTAATAAGGCATGTGTGCTGAAAGCTTGCAATATGCATGTTGCAGGATAATGTGATGTAAATTCTAATTTTGAGAGAATGCAAAGCTCTAAATGGGCATGTTTTTTATCCCTTATTGAGTTGTTTAAAATCTATAATCAATCACTTCCACTGTGTTGACTCTTGCTAGAAGGATTTGTTCGACTCTTTGAGTTTCCACTATCCTTTCCTATATCAAGTGGTATTATAACAAGCTTTTACAACCTAGGGTTTTATTATGGGGTGGCATAAGAGAGGATCTGACCTACAATTGTTGAAGATTTTGAAGATGGATAGAATAAATACTAGAGAAGTAAGGAATGCATATCCAATATTCATGGATATGTTGAGACAAATTGCTGCTAGATTGGAAGCAATAGAAACAACCTAGAGGAGAGGGAAATACATTGAAGATGAAAGTGATGAAGAAGGAAATGAAAAAAATTAGGTTAGGGAAGAATAAAACCAAGAAGAGAAACCGAAGTTGAATCAAGAGGAAGAAAGGTTTATCAGAGACTTGATCAATGTGAACAAAAGACCTTATTTCAATGCACTAGACTATCATGGAAACTTGGATTCTGATGAATTGATAGATTGGATATCAAAGATGGACAAGTACTTTGAACTTGAAGGAGCTCATGAGGAGAAGGAAAAATATGTTTGTACCAAGTTGAAAGGGCATGCATCCTTATGGTGCGAACATTTAAAAACATATCAAAAAAGAAGAGGCAAAGATAAGATCAAATCTTAGGATAGGATAGTGAACAAAGTAAAGGCTAAGTTCTTGATTGAGAACTAGAAAGTGAATCTATACTAGAGGTTGCAACATTTGAATCAAAAGGACTTTAGTGTTAAGGTTTATACCAAGGAGTTTTACATACTAAACAATAGACTCAAACATGTAGATGACAAAGCTGAGCAAGTTTCTCACTACCTTAATGATTTAAGAGTGTCAATACATGATGAAATTAGTATGTTATAGATTAAAAGTGTGGAATAAGATTATAAGTGGGCCTTTAAGGTTTAAGACAAGTTGAACCAAATAAGTGAACATAGACAAAGAGGTAGAGGAGGAGTATTTCAGAGAGGCCAATCCAATGCTAATGCTGGAGGAGGTAGATCTTCTACAGATCATGATATGAGTGGATTAGAAGCTAAGGATAATGACTATTACTAGAGGAATTATAGGAGTTCCTATTGAAATAAAGGAAAAAGTAATGGGGATAAAAGGAAGTTCAATGGAACTTGTTTTAAATGTGGCAAAGTGGGACACCAAGCCTTTGAATGTAAACAATCAAAATCTAAAAGGAAAGTAGAGAGTAGTAGGTGAATAGACTTCACAGATGAGGAATCCACCATGTCAGTGAACAAAAATCAGGCAAAGGATGGAGCAGCTTTGATAACTCAAAGATTTATGCACCAAGGAAATCAATATGAGGAGCCATTGTAGAGGAAGAATTTGTTTTGAACCAGATGCGGGATACAAGATAAGGTGTGCAATATTGTTATAGATAGTGGTAGTTTAGATAATCTAGCCTCATAGGAGTTGGTTGACAAATTGAAGTTGTAGAGATTGAAGAATCCTAAACCCTATTAGATCACATAGATTCAAGATGAACACAAGGTATTGGTAATAAAACAATGCCTAGTTAAATTCAAGATTGAGAATTGTCATGATGAATTTTTGTGTAATGTTATGCCTATGGATGTGTGTCATATCTTGTTGGGTAGGCCTTGGCAATATGATAGGAAATATATGCATGATGGTAGGAAGAATGTGTACACTATTTTTTCTAATGGGATGAAACAAAATTTTCTACCTTTGGAGGAACCCCTTAAGATTGAAGTGTGTACCAATTCAATAATTGTTTTAGTTGATGGTAGGAAGTTCTTGGATGGCACAAGGCATAAAAAAGTATGTTTTTTTTATACCTAATAATTCTAAGGAGACTATATCGATAGAAGATCACCTCGAGGAAATCCTTGGATTACTAAATGTATATATAGAAATCATATCAGATAATGTCCTTGATTGATTAACACTGGTAAGAATTATCATTCATTGTATGGACTTGATATCGGGAGACAATTTGCCTAACAAAGAAGCATAGTGGATGACACTAGTATAAAATGAAGAACTCAATAGGCAAGTATAAGATTTGTTGTAGTAAAGATTGATTAGAGAAAGTTTTAGACTGTGTGCAATGCCTACAGTCTTAGCAACTAAGAAATATGGACAATGGAGGATGTGTATCGATTATAGAGCCATCAACTGGATCAATCAAGTATTGGTTTCCTTTTACAAGGATGGATGATTTGATGGATTGTTTAAGTGGAGCTAGATATTTCACCAAGATAGATCTCAAAAGTGGTTATCATCGGATTAGCATCAGGGAAGGTGATGAGTGTAAAAACACAATCAAGACAAATGAAGGGTTATATGAATGGTTGGTAATGCCTTTTGGATTGTCTAATGCATCGAGTACTTTCATGAGGTGAATGAATGAAGTCCTGAAGAAATTATTAGGTAAGTTTATCATTGTGTATTTGGATGATATCTTGATTTTTAGTAAGAGTAGAGAGGAACATTTGATGCATGTTAGACAAGTATTGCAGAGGTTAAGAGAAGAGAAGTTGTTAATACACCTTAAGAAGTGTACTTTCTTGAAGGAGGAGTTAGTATATTTAGGATTTATAATATCAGTTGACAGATTGAAGATGGACCTTGAGAAGGTGAGAGAAATTGTTGAGTAGCCAACACTAAAGAATGTTGGCGAGGTAAGATCATTTCATGGGTTGTCTAGCTTTTACTAAAAGTTCATTAGAAGCTTGAGTTCAATTTTTGGATTGATGAATGAAACCATGAGGGGAGATAAAAAGGAATTCAAATGGACACATGGAGCACAAATGAGTTTTGAGTTGCTAAAATAGAAGGTGACATTTAAAAACCAATATTGGCTTTACCTAATTTCAACAAGATATTCCAAGTAGATAGTGATGCTAGTGGAAATGAAATTGGAGTTGTCTTAAGTCAATAAGGGAAACTTGTTGCTTATTTCAGTGAAAAATTGAAAGAAGCTATTTTTTTTTCAATGTATGATAAAAAATGTTAAGCTATAGTCTAAGAATTGAAGAGATGGAGACACTATTTTCTACCTAAGGAGTTTGTGCTTTATACTAATCATCAAGCATTAAAGTACTTAAGAAGCTAAGGTAAGTTAAATAAGAGACATATGAGATGGGTTAAATTTATATAGAGCTATACATTTGTGTTGAAACATAAGAGTGGTGTGACAAATATATTTGTTGATGCTTTGAGTAGGAGAAGGAGTTTGTTGACTGGAATGAATATTGCAGTACTAGGATTTGATGAATTACAAGCATTATATAAGGATGATCCATACTTCACTAAACCTTGAAAAGCTTGCAAAGATCCTATTGTTACAAATAGAAGTAAGTGGTTAGATTATTTCATTCAAGATGGAATGTTGTTCAAAGGAATTCAATTGTGTATACTTAGAAGTTCTATGAGGGACAATCTTATCAGGGAATAACATAGTGGAGGATTGGCAGGACTTTTTGGCATTGATAAGGCATTAGCTTTGCTAAGTGAGAACTACTTTTGGCCTCAAATTCATAAGGATGTGTGTAATCTTGTTCAAAATTGTAGGGTGTGTCAACTTGCAAAAGGTAGTAGTCAGAATGTGAGATTATATACACCTTTGAAAGCATCAACCAGATCTTGGGAGGACATCAGTATAGATTATGTACTGGGTTTACCAAGAACAAAAAGAGGCCATGGCTCAATTTTTATTGTTGTAGATAGATTTTCTTAGATGACACATTTCATACCATGTAAGAAGACTACAAATTCAGTGCATGTGGAAGAACTATTTTTCAAGGAGATTGTGAGATTGCATGGATTACCTAAGACCATAGTTTCATACTGGGATAATAAGTTTATTGGTTATTTTTGGAAGACACTTTGGAAGAAGATGAAAATTGATCTGAAGTACAGTTCTACTTTTCATCCACAGACTGATGGACAAACTAAGGTTGTGAAAATGAGTTTAGGGAATTTTCTAAGGTGTTTAGTTGGAGACAATCCAAGGAATTAGGATTTAGTTTTACATCAAGTAGAGTTTTCATATAATATTTTGGTAAATAGGATCACAGGAAAGACACCATTAATTAAGATTGTTACTGGGTCAAATCCTAAGGAAGTAGAATAATTAAGAAACATCATTCATGATGTTAAGAGGAGTGTTGACTGAGAAGAATTTATAGAGGTTATGAAATCATTGCATGAAGAAGTTAGATAACATTTGGAGAAAATGAATCAAGATTATAAGAAGAAGGTTGACATAAAGAGAAGCGACAACAAATTTCAAGTAGGAGATGAAGTCAAGGTATACTTACATATGGGCCAATTTCCCACAGGTACTTATAACAAGTTCAAAATGAATAAATTTGGATCTTGTAAGATCTTGAGGAAATTTGATTTAGGAAATGAATATGAGGTAGAGTTACCTAAAGTTATGGATATATCACCTATATTCAATGTTACTGATTTGTATGAGTATCATGAAGAATATTTCAATAGAAATGATGGGTTAGATGTTGAACATTAGAATCTTAAGAAATAGATAGATCAGATAGATGAGGTTTTGGACAAAAGAGTTGGTAGGACTATAAGAGGTACGTAGTATAGGGAGTATCTTGTGAAGTGGAAGGATAGACTAGTGGAAGATTCTTGATGGATTTCACAAGCTGAGGTTGACCATTTTGGTTTTCCTTTGGCCCTAGAAAAGTGAGAGGATCACTTTTATATTAAACCCAGGTGTCTAATGCAGGAGCATCTTGGGTTCTTGGCAATCTTGCATCACCCAAAAAACATTTCCTTTCAGTTTTGTTCCTATTTTCTAGTCTTCTTAGTTTTGGTGGGATTCCCTTGTTTTGAATAATTTGTTGTTGCAAACATCATAGAATCTTCTACATATCATGTTTTAGTTTGCACCTCGATTGGATTCTTCATCGAGGAGCTATCTTGTATACAAGTTCAGGGCAGTGTGTTCTTCATGTTCTATCGGCCAGTTGGACTTTCTGATCTTGCAAAGTAATTTTATGATTGAAAAATCTTGGTGACTCATATTCCAATGTTCTTGGATTTTTTTTCCTGATGTCATTCTTGGATTGCGCATCATTTCCACATCTTGATGTTGAGATCTTATGATTTGGGTCCTGACCTATATTTATGTATTACATTTTCTTGTTCTTAGAAATTGTAATTATCTTCGATGACTTATGTGTTGCAAATCTCTATATATATTGGGGCTTATAATATTTGTTAAGTATCTTTTAGGAGGAATTATCCTTGGAGGTTAGAAGTAGGATTTTATTCTATAATTTTGTTGTAATCAGGCATGTGTCAAAAGCTTGTAATCTGCATGTTGCAAGCCAATGTGATGTAAATCTTGATTTTGATAGAATGTGAAGCTTTGAATGGGCATGTTTTTTGTTCCTTATTGCATTTTAAAAAAAATGGAATTAATGTTTTTCATTGTGTTGAATCTTGCTGAAATGATTTGTTGGACTCTATGAGTTCCCATTGTCCTTGACTACATAGGTTGGCCAGTAGTATCCTATGTTGAGAATCTTCATGAATATTCTTTTTGTTGCAAAATTCACCATAGGATTCATCATGGTAAGCATGCATAATATCATATGTCTCATCTTCACATACACATCTCCTCACAATCTAGTTTGGACTAGTATAAAACATGCAATCTATTATCCAAGAGAAGTTGAAACTCTTCTCCTTAAGTAACCTTCTTTTCATTGGTGAAAAGTGAGAAGGATTCTTGCCAACAACTAAATAATTTGGTATGTCAGTATACTAAGGATTGTGAGTAGTGATAGAGAATAAGTTATCATCCAAAAAGGTATCATCAATGGTTGCATGATCATCATTCACTTGAAGGCAGGATAAGAAGTCAGCTGCCACATTAGTTTTTCTAGGCTTATCAACAATATTTATATCAAATTCTTGCATTAACAACAACCACATTGCCAACCTCCCTAAAATAGAAGGTTTTTTCATGAGATATTTGATGGCTACATGATCTATATGTATGATAATTTGATACCCTATTATGTAGTGGCTGAACTTGTTGAGAACATAAATAACTGCTAACATCTCCTTTTCAGTAATAGTATAATTGATTTCATCTCCTTGGAGATTCTTACTAACATAGTAGATAGCATTCTCAATGTATCCTTCTTTCTATCCTAACACCACCCCTAAGGCATAGTTAGAAGAATCTTTATGAATATGAAATGGAAATGACCAATTTGGTCCCTTCAATATACGAGCTTGAGTCAGAGCGGCTTTAAGGTTGTCAAAATATTTATCACAGTCTAATGTCCATTCATATTCAAATTCTTTCTTCAAAAGATTGTATTGGGGTGCTTCAATCTGACTGAAATCTTTAATGAATCTCCTATAGTAGCCTGCATGTCCTAAGAAACTTTTTACTTCCTTTTTCTTAGTATGGATAGAAATATTAGAGATTACCTTAATTTTTTTATGGATCTACCAAAATTATAGCGACAAAGATATAATGGCCCAAGACCACCCCTTCTTGCATCATCATGAAGCACTTTTCACTATTTAAAGATAAATTATGATCTTGGCATCTATATAAGACTTTTCCCAAGTTAGTGTGTGCTTCTTTGAAGGTTGATCCATAGGAAGTAAAATCATTCATGTAGATCTTCATACATTCAAAGGAAATATCAAAAAAGATGCTAATGACTGCCCTTTAAAATGTTGTTGGAGCATTATAGAGACCAAAAGGTAAAATAGAGTAGGAAATGGTTCCCTAGGGACATTTAAATGTAGTCTTATCTTGGTCCTATAGATAAATCCTAATTTGATTATAGCCACTAGACCCATCCAAGAATGAGAAGTATTGCTTCCCTTCCAAATTATCTAGGACCTGATCTATGAATCGAAGAGGGAAGTGATCCTTTTTAGTTGTTTCATTGAGCTCTCTATAATCTACACGTACTCTCCATTTCCATCCTTTCTTAGTAACTTTGACAAGGGATGATTCCCATTTATTGTTAGATATAGGATAGTTGAATCCTACATTTAACAACTTCTACAATTCCTCTTTAACTATCTCTCTGCGATCGGGATTAATCCTCTCTTGTGGTTGCCTTATTTTTTTGAATGCCTTACTGACATAAATCTTATGAGTACATAACTTAGGATCCAATCCTTTCATTCATATCATTATAGTCCCATGCAAAATCTTTCTGATGAGTCTGAAGTAGGCTGATCATAGACTCTTATTGTGGGGCAATTAGGCTCTTGTTAATGTTTAAACATTTTCTAGGGGTAAGTTCAAGTTGGGTTGTCAATTATATCATAGAAACTTCACTCAAAGTAGCAGAGTGTACTTCATGTGGCAGTAAAGTATGAAAGCAATCAATAGCTATAGGAAATTATGGTGAAGAACAAGGTGGAAGAATAGTTTGCAAAGTACATGGGATAGTTTCACAAGACTAGTGGGTTATTCCATAATGATTTTGAATAATGGTAGAAAAAAATCATCCTCTGCTTAAGTGGAAAGTAATGGTTCTCTTTCCATCATCATAAGCTATCTGACAAAGTTAACTTCGGCCTCTTCTTCCCCTATATCCAACCATAAGGCCTTCTCTTCATCTAGTTGAGGTTGTGCGAGAGAGTAGAGAGAAATTTTATTAGTGGATAGACCATCAGAAATAGTCATATTTCCTGACCTACATGCTATAAAGGAATTTGTGGATGTAGCAAGCCAAGGTATTCCCAGTATAAATGGATAACCCCCCAATGTTTCCTTGGGTGAAAGGATCACAAAATCAACAAGACATTCCCAAGAGTCAAGGGTGATAACCAAGTCCTCTACCATACCATCAAGTTTAACTATGGGACTATCAGCCAATTGCAGGATTGTAGGAGTGGCTCTTAAGCTTGTGATATCTAGCTACAACATCACATCTTTAGTCATAACATTGATAGCTACTCCTAAGTCAACTAAGGCATTCATAACCTTAACCCCATTAATAAAAATTTTGACTACAAGACTACCTAGGTCAGAGTACTTGGGAATGGAGGCTTTCTCAAGCATCAAATCAGATAATTGAACTAGGGCATGGATAGTTTTATGATCTTTCCTCTTTTTTCCTAGCTTCTTTAAGCAAGCCTCCCTGATTGCTTTACTATAGATAGGAACATATTTTATAGATTTTAGTAGGGGTATTTTAACACAAATGTGTTTCAACTGGTCAATAATGTCAAAAGTGGAATCATCCTACATCTAGGTCATTTCATTATCAAGTCTATGAGGAAATAAAGGATTTTTAGGGGGTAACTTGGATTGCTGACTCTGTTGTGCTAGAGTTGGTTGAACAAGTGGGGCAACAAATTCTCCTTGGGCTATATCCTCTAAAGGTACCTCTGTGATAATAGGAGTAGATGGTGTAGGTAGAGTAGTGCTTGATCTACGATTAATATCATTAATATTTATGGCCTAGGAAGACTGATGATTTATATATGAGAAATAAACTTGATGTTGCTAGGGTTTGTTATTGGGATTAGGTGTTGGTTGTGTTGGAAACTATGTAGGTTTTACTAGAGGTCCATTGGCTACAGGAGGAGGGCTTGGTGGCATTAAATTTGGCTATTGTGGTTGTTGAAGGAAACCAAATGGCTGGTTGGGCCATTGTTGACCACCCCTCCACTGAGGTGATTGTTTCCAAGTACCTTGTGGTGGATGCCACTAATTTTGGGCTTGTTGCTAGCTAGATTGGGGTTGTTGTTAATTCCCTTGAGATGATTTTCATTGAGGTACGTGATTTTGGTAGTTTTTCGATTGAGTTTGTCAGTTATTCTAGGATTGGGATTAATAACCTCCAACATTAGGATCAAACCAAGGTTTCTACTAATTACTAAAAGAATTTGAAAAAGGACTAGTAAAATTCAAGGGATCTTGTGGCATACCTTTTCTTGGAGCCCATGGTTGCCTTTGAAAAATGTAAAAGACTTAGTCATCATCTCCTAATACTTCATTGAACTCAGTAGTTATCTTCTTAGTCTCCAGATTAGCCACCATTTTGCATCTACAATCCTTTTTTCTTTTGTCTACAGTGGGGGCATGATTATACCAACATAGCCTCAACTTCCTCAAGCTTCTTATTTGATTTCATAATATCTAATTGTGTGGCCATGTTATTGATGATATCCTTCTTGAAGTCTGATAGAAGATGGGTTATCTCTATTCTTGAAACTCTAGTGCCATTTATTTTTTCCATAACATACTTATATCCTCTTCATTTCTTAACAAAATCTCTAGAATAGTTGAGACATATATTCTTTATGTCAGCCCATGTTGATTGAGTTATGTCCCTTCTTGCCATAAGGTCCAGATCTTCTATACAAATTTTATTTATTCCTCTACGAAAGAGTAATTTTTGGAACTCTTAATTGAGCTCATGTTGAGTGTTCTTTTGTAGACTAAATAGGAATCAAGATATGTATTCCTCCAAACTCTCATTCTCTTTTTGTGTCATCTTGAAGATGTCATCCCCTCTCATATCATTTCCTCTACAATACTCCTTGTACTTACTGAAGAATGAAGTTTTCATCTCATCCCAATCATGGACAACATCTCTTCCTAGGCCCATAAACCATCTCAATGTTGACTCCTTAAGAGTTGCAAGGAATAATTTAAGCCTATGGGCATAAGTGGTGTAGTCACAGCTTCTACAGAGGATATAAAAATAAAAAAGAAAGGTATCAGGTCCCTCTATTACTAAGCCATAAAACTTGGGAAGGTTTGAAGAAGGAATATTCTTGAGATTATCATTTTCATGCTGATCAGTAATAGGAAATGGAAATGTGGGAGGAGCTTCCATTCTTGGTGGAACTCTTGGCGATGCTCTTGGTTAATAAATTACTAAGGCTAGCTTATTATCAACTTGATCTTGATTGAATAGATTATAAGGAGAATGAATATGCAAGCTGGCCAATATTTCAGCTAAAGGATTTAGGTCAATATGCTCTTCAAATATGTTTAAACCAATAAGTTCTTCTAAGGAGGAGGATGAGGAAGTTGGTAAGTTTTGAGCAACATCAGTAAGGGGTCTTCTTCTTCTTCTTCTCGAACAAAGATTTCACCTAACTGATTGTTAGGGGCATTGGGAAGGAATCTTCCTAAGGCATCTCTTCTTCTTCTATACATGGAGGTTTAGTGATTCAAAACTAACTTAAGCTAAAATGAGACTTTAAAAATACTGACAACAACAACTAAGGGTAACATGAAATGAAGTGAGAACTTGACTTATGGCTACAATAGGTCCTTAGCTTGACATCATCCCCAAAAATGGTGCCAAAAATGTAGCGCTTTCCAAATGGATAAATAACTTGGCTTAATTCCTTTACTCACAGATTGGTCATCTTGATTGAGAAGCTATCCATCCTATGCTAAGGTTCATTTAATATGTCAACTTAGGGGCGTAAACTTGAAATGGTTATGCACAATATATGCACTAAGTCTCCATTGTATTCATACTAACTACTGTTGGAAGGGAAAATAATGTAGGAAAGTGGATGTTGAATGTAAGCCTACCTGATTCTCATCTACCAAAGCATAAACAACATGAAAAAAAACTAAGTTCAGGTCTATCAAGAAGGAAACTACTCTTCCTGCTTTGGCTATAGGAACAGACACATGAATTATTTTTGTGTGGATGCAGGAATAGACAAGAGACTGAACAGTAACTACAATAACTATAAATAAATAGTAAAATGCAAAGGATCCCTCACCAAGTGGCCCCCCTTGGGTGAGTGAATCCAATTTATTCAACACACTATAGATTCAAAATCATCATTACTTTATTCATATCAGAAAATGATTACACATAGTACTTTGGAACTTGAAAAGTATATTGCTAAAAGAAATTACATCAACCTAGTGTTGTCTGATCTCTCTCTATCTTAGCTAACCTCTGAAGAGGCTTCAATAGATTATTTATGCTAAAACTCACAACTAACTAATTGATAACTAATTTACCACCTCCAACAAAATAGATGGGTTCAATTATTACATTCAAAGTAGAAAAGAGAAATTATCTCAACAAGGAAGAAACAATCTTCTTCTTATCCACAAGAGAAAATATAGGACAACCAATCCCTAGATTTACTTTACATTAAAACATCACTAACTACTTTGACTAAGAAGTAGGTGAATCAATTGAGTCTTTAGCAATGTCCTTATTTTTCTCCCACCTTGCTACATGACTCCATCGAAGAGCTGACGCAGTTCATTAAGTATTTTCTTGGTCATTCTTTCCTATTGACCTATTCCTGTAGTGAAAGGTTAGGAGCACAAAACATGGAGATACATCCATTCCACATTACATACATTTATTAACCCTCATATTTCATCAATATAAATATTGTCATGGTTGTAGAAAAATAAATTACTTGGCTGCAAGAAACCCATTATGCTTCAATTACTCAAAAAATAAATAATATAAAGATAACTAAGGTTTAGAACATCAAGTATTCATTATAAAGGTATATTAGTCTATATGTCGTATGTCTATCAAATACTACTTTAATAGTCATAAAACTATTAAAGTAAAAGTCTTTAAAACACCATAAACCCTACAATAGTTCAAAACAGGACAAGAGAAACATAAACAAAATAGGCCATTATTTCAACCCATAAATAGGAGGTTTCTCAACATCATTCCTTGCGCATTGAACTTGAGGTACTTTATTTTTCTACACTTGGGTCTTTTCTTAGAGTGTGTATAATAATTAGACCGCGCTTATGGAATTTTTGAAGTTGATGCCTGATTGGTAAGACAACATCATTATCACACGTCCATGAGAACACAACATGATAAGGAGGGATCTTCGATTCTTGTTTTAAAGACATCCCCTACATCTAGGCAATCAAAAAGGAATTTTTTATTCCTCTTGAAGAGTAATTATAGACCTCAAAATTTGGTGAGATTCCTTGAATCCTCTATTTCACAACCTTTTGTTGTAGATAGCTTCTAGGTATATGAGCATAAATATAGGGGAAACGTCATGCATTTATATTCTCTATAAAAATGTTTTGGGTACGTAGCCACCAACTCTTGGTTTGGATTATTAGGGAAAACCTTAAGTAGAGAAGGGACAACAACCATTTGATTAGAAGGTTGTACCTAAGCATTTTCTTATTTTCTCCTTAATATTGATTCAATTGATAAGGTGGCCTCCCATTCTAATGATTTGAATAATTATAGTAATTAGGTCACTAAGGCATAACTTGTTGTTTCTTGATATTAATTAGCTCATTTGAGAAGGTTCTTAGAAGATTCTTCATGTCATTCATCTCTACCAATAGAGCCAGTGGTGAAGACTAAGAGCTTTGGGCATTTGGGTATACATACATTGATTAAGGAGATGCAAAGGTGCTTGGGAGAGATTCATTCTAGGTTTTTACAAAGATCTCTAGAAATAATGGCATATGCAACCTAGGTGGGAGTTTCCTAGCATCAATTATGTTATTCTTGGCTCTTATCGCCATATCATAAGCAGTTGGCAAAGTGGTTCCTCCCAAAAATTGAATGCCTAGGGCTATATCTCAGTTGAATGCTTTTAGATAGAAAACAAAAGCCGTAGCTTTTGGGGGATGAACATCAATATGGATCTTCTATAAGGTCTTTTGAAACTGGGTGTTTAAATCTATAATTACTTCTTGAGGAGCTCTTTTAATAATAATTAATTTTTGGAATAAATATGAGCAATCACCCTTTTTTTAAAAAAAATGTTTAAAGAATAAATCACCGAGATGATCTCATGTCGCTATAGTGTTTTGTGGTAAAGATCTATAGCATCCTGAGGGCTACATTTTTCTCTCTTATGTGATGCACGACACATGTATCCACTACATGCATCATATGTTTTGTAGGAGTATTTCCATCATCTTTGGTGAACTTGGGTACTACCTTAAGAGCATTGGTGGGAATATCATCCCAATTCAAACTAGAAGTTGGTGGAACGAGAAGACTTCCATTATCCCAAGCTATAAAATTACACTATGCCATATAAAGAGGAGGAGACAGTGGGGGTCTTGGTGCACTCGATGTGGATACTCTTGGCTTGGTTATAGATACTAAAGGTGAAAGTAGTGATCCTAGATACTAGGTAGTGCGAGATATAGTGGTCAGCCTATGGCTCATACATCTGCTTCTAATTTGAAGCTCTCAGTCCTACTAGATGTACTAGAAAAAGGAATTGTTGATCCCAAAGATTATGTTTAGGAATGTAACATCCCTTATAGGAAGTTTAATTGGGGGACATAATGCTGGTAACTAAACAAACTCTGAGATTGAGAAGACAAAACTTCATGAATTTGGTTTTGAGGAAAGTGAAAAGATATACTAAAAACAAACCCAAATCTAAGGCAATGCGCCAAAACAATTGATAAAACTTGAAGTAACTTCAATCAATTCCAAACCCAACACCATACAATATAAAATAAGTAGAATCTTGACAAAATGAGCACAGAGTACCACTATCCCTTCATTGTTGAAATGAGAAGAGAGTAATAAGATCTCAGACATAGTACCATATTAATATCATTTCATGGGAACACTTGTAAAATATTAGAAGATAATACAATTTTCTAGCTCTTATCCCTAGTTCATCTATCAATATTTGAATATTTATCAATGACATGGTATAATTTCAAACATTCAACTATCCTTAAGCTGAAAGAGTTAAAACATGGTTCAATACAAGAAGTTTTCCGATTAAAACCATAAGAGTAAAAATTTAGGCAAGAATAATCATTCACTTGACATAGAATTTTCCCATATGTTCAATGATTAGAACAATATAAAAAAGGCTTCACAAGCATAGTCAAACATAAAATGACATGAATCTACTGGTAAATTAAAGTATGAGCCAATAGTCTTAACAAAAATAATAAAATAACATGGTCTCTCTATAAAATTCATAACCCTTTACTACTAAGTTGTCCTTTTCCTTTTATATAACTAGCCCATTACTAATAATATTCCCCACTTTGCTAAATACTGAGTGCCTATCAGTAGGAAAAAATATATTTATGATGCGGTTGCAACTAAAATAGTTACAACTATCTAGGCACACACAGTTTTGTTATGATGAACTCCCAGTACACATGGAGAGATATTTGTTCCCTCTATGTAGTGCTCACCCATAGTTTATTTTTCAATTTTATATTGTCAAACTCTTTTAGGCCACTTTTATGTGTGCGTTGATTATTTCAGTTTATTATGTGGTTTTTGATGTATAACATGGTGATTTGATGATTATATGTATATGTATATGTATATGTATATGTATATATATATGTATATATGTATATATGTATATATATATATATATATATATATATATATATATATATATATATATATATATATATAATGTTAGTTACTTTGATGATGATTATTTATATATTTAAATGATGTTTATGTTATGATTTTACGTACCCCATACTTGCATGTGTATGGCTATCATGTATGCTTTTACTTTCTTGTTTGATGTGTTTGATATGGTTGAGAGACAAAGTCATAGTTACCTCCTTGTGGGATCCACACAATGTCTCGATCCGTTCCATTGCTTGTTATATATTTATGTATGTACATGCTTGTATTTTATATAGGTTTGCAGGTACCGGGCATTAACTTCCCTGAACTGTCAGGATGATGTGCCCTATTGCAAGTCTCAATGGTAAGAGAGGGGAGATAATGTTCAGATCCAAATCCCAACATAAGCCATTTTATTGTCTTGAAATAGTGGACATGTTTCTAATATTTTACCCTTCCCAAATTCGTCCAGGTGACGTGAGTTCATAGTCTTTCCCTTGAGTGTGGATATGGTTTTATTAGTTTCAATTGATATCTGGTTGGTTGATATGTTGTTATGATTAAATAATTTATTTAGATTAATCATATGGTTTAAATAAATTAGATTTTACTAAATATAACTATTTAAATGTGAAAGTATTTGATTAATAAAAATTAATTAAATACATTTATTAAATTTAAAGATTTAATTAAAAGTCTATTTGTGAAAATACAAATATTTAATTAATAAAGAATAATTAAATATACTCTCTTAAAGATTTAGTTAATTATCAAATTCAATTTTTCAAATAAAAGATAATTTATTAATTGAAAATAAATTATCACATGGAAAATAATATTAGACTAAATGATATTAATTAAATTAAATTAAAATGCAATTTAGTTGCACAAATCAATTAGAATAAATAAATAAAAGAATAAATTAATTTAGAGTTACGTGAATTGACAAAAACAAGGAATGCAAAATACTTGAGTTACAAATTAGAATAGAGGGAATTATGGAATTGATGAAAACAAAGCTGTTGAGTTGAGTTGAGTTCCAAAATTGCATGGTTGAGTTTGAATTCCTATATTGGAAAGGCTTGGCCATTATTCTCATCACACAGGTTTGTATATTTGGGTGAAGGAATTGAATTGGAAAGGCTTGACCATTATTCTCATCACACAGGTTTGTATATTTGGGTGAAGGAATTGAATTGAATAATTTTTCTTGTGAAAGCTTGAGTTTTCTACATTTCTGATTTTTGTCATATTCTTCGATTGATGGTTTGAGGTAGTGTGTGGAAACCCTCGTAGTTTTAATTCTGGTTTTTGATAAAGATTATTTTCTTCGTGCATATTAGATCTGGGTGTTATGGCTATTTTGTGATTTTCCTTCCATGTTTGAAATTTTGGAATTAGTTTTATGAAATTTGATGCTTGAATAAATTTTCATAATTAATTCTTTGGTTTTATTTCAACTAGGTTTTGAAAGATCTAAGGTTTGAATTGATAGAATTATTAAAATATTATACAGATAATTGTTTGTATGTGAATTCTTCGTTATTTATTAAATTCTAATAAAAATAGAGAGAGAAATTATGTTCTTGTAAACCCTAGGTTGTTTAAGGTGAAAACCTACAAGATATTGTTTTAAGAAAATATATGAAATTTAGATCAGGGTTTGATTGAGTTGTTGAACATAGTCTTCGAAGGAATAATATAAATTGAAATCATAAAAAAAAAAAATATAAAAAAAAAAATTGAAATCAAATAGAAAAACTAATTTCTTGAAAATCAATTGCTTTAATTGTAGATAGAAAATTATATGTATACATAATTTCTGAAAAGTTTCTTTTTTTTAATAATAATAATAGTAATCATTGGAAAAAAAGAATAGATGAAATGTCAAATTTATAGAAAAGAAAATAAAAAAATAATAATTAATTAATGTTTTATGGGTGGGACACCACCCCTAACCCATGACAGGCGTTGCTCCCGGACGACAACCAGGGGTGCGGATACGTCCCTCCCCCCTTTTTCTTTGTGATTTAAATAAATTAAATTTATTTAATTTAAATGATTAATAAATAAATAAAAATATATGTATAATATATTTTTATATTTTAGTTTAATTAAAACTAAATTAATATTTAATGAAACTTAAATATTAATTAATAATATAATAAGTTTGTTTTAGTT
The DNA here is from genome assembly GCA_027943335.1 of Chamaecyparis obtusa. NCBI lineage: Eukaryota > Viridiplantae > Streptophyta > Pinopsida > Cupressales > Cupressaceae > Chamaecyparis > Chamaecyparis obtusa. The sequence continues at coordinate 639,162 of BSBK01002798.1, read as the reverse complement.
ATTAAATGTGATTTATTTGTTAAATAATATATTTTCTCTTTCTTATGGTTAATTTTGAATATTTAATATTTAATAAATATTCATTTGGAGTTGATAAACTTTGGCATGTGTGTGTTTGGAAAATGATAGTAGAATTTATTAAGAAGTCAGCCAATTGTGATAATTGGACATTAATTATTAGAAAATTTTATATAGAAATTATAAATAACTTTATAAGACACATTGTTATGTAAGATGTTATTTTTAATAGATTGTGATGTATGAGACTTTATATGAACATTTTTTGTAGTCAGAATGGACTTAGTCAACAAAATGAATGTTTCTAAAATAACTGGAACTTGTAATTGTTTTAGATGCTTTTGTATGTTTCATTGCTTTTTGTGACAGGTTTACTTGGGGGTTTAAGTTGACTTTTAGGAAATGTGAACTAGAGGCTTGGGATGTGTTCTTTATGTTAATGGTTATGTGCTTATCTGTTATGCATTATGAAGTTGTAGTAATTCAGTTTCTTTTACCCAACCTTGTTATCTAAACTCGTTATCAACTTTTGAGAGATTATGGTTTTGTGATGTCATTAGTTTGAGGACCAGCTTGTATTTGTGGGGTTATGGTTTGAGGACCAGTTTGTGTTCCAGGTACTTTGTATGGAACTAAATTCATTGATCATGCCTTTTGGATTATGATATATTTTTAAGACTTACGAGCTTAGGGTAAGTTATTTAGGTGTATAGATGGGGATGACTTGCAATAAACGTCTGGGCCCACAAGTGGCTGTCAGGATCACTTATTGTAAATAAAATGATAAAGTGATAACATATGATATTAAATAAGAGGTTTTAAAATGAATTAATAAGATATGTTCCTCGCCCATACTTGAGTACTTGATTGAGGTCTTGACTAGGATGGGAATGGGAGAAGATGCTTGATTGAGGGCTTGCATGAATGTAGCAATCCCACAATTTTCTTGATGTCTCAAGTTATATATCTTAAATTCCTCGACTTTGATAGTTCTCCAAAGAGACTAACTTGTGGTTTCTTCCACATTATTTTCAATCAAGGTACATATTTGTTTTCCTTGATTTCAATATCTAGAAGAGTATATGTTCTTTGCTAGTTTCCATCACACATTGTTCTAATCATAAGAAGGAAATCTATTTGTGTTAATAGTTTGAATAATATCTTGGGCAAAGATCAATTATGGTGACAATTGAATATTATGTACTACTACTAGTATTATAGAAATCCACTAAATTCTTATTGATTGATTACATCTTCTATATTATCTTAAGATTACCCTTTGATAATTATATATGCTTCTATTTTTTCCCAAATCTGATTATTAGTTTGTTGCTTTTTGAGTCTTACCATTATTTGTATAATATGTTGGATATTTGTTTCCTCTATTTTTTTTGGATTTGAAGTGTTGTTACATTCATACTATGACAAGTATTTGTTAGTGTTGTTACATTCATGCCCTGACAAATATTTGTTAGTGTTGCTGCATTCATGCTATGACAAGTATTTTTTTTTTGTGAGAAACTTTTATTCATGTTGTATTCATTAGCTAAGATTCATAATAAAAAAAAATCTGTATGAGTGATTTATCTTGGCTCTAATCCATTGGATGCCTCAAATCGGACCAAACTGACTTGCCCAACACTAAATTTCTTGAAGGACAGCTGCTTCTCCCACAAATAAACCCATCAACGAACCAGCAACTCAAGTTATTTGGAGTTATTTATCGAAGTTTAATTTCAAAATCTCTGATCACAGACTATTAATACTCCTACATAAAATCTGATAATTACGAGACAGCCCAACGTTTAAAAGAAAATTTAAAATGAATATGAATGTGAAATTGAAATTTGCCACGACCACGAACGTGGCGAAAAACCGCCGCAAGACGCATTTCCCAGTATTATTACCAGTTGCTCTTTTTTGTTTTTCTCTTTTCATTTTCTCAAGCAACCTCTTAATTTTACATGTCTGAATGCCCAAAGATATCTAACTTCAAATGGTATGTTTTTTTTTAAATAACTCTTCTTCTTCTTCTTCTCCTTATCGGGGGCATTGTGTTGTGAGTGATCTGAATCACATTGTTTGTTTTTATCAAAGGGAAATCTGGTAGAATACGTAGACAGTGATTCAGAGGAAGCTATGAAGAAAAATGCCGGCCAACCCATCAAATTATCAAGAGATCAAGATAAAGGCAAAGGAAAAGGAATTTCAGAAGAATTGGAAGAATGTGCTTCTACTATTATATGGCAGGACTTTTCTCACACCACATGTGAGGTAAGGTGGCTCACATCTCTTTACTATTTTGCTACTTGACAATTTGGCTTGCTGTTTTTAGTTGCATGTCTTCTCATTTTACTTTATGAGAAATGAATATGGGCTTTTTCTTTTACTTCTTCTGCAATCATTCCTACTGTTTTGCTACTTGACAATTTGGCTTTTAATTGTCCATTTTCCCTTCCCCTTAACTTCGTGAGAAACAAATATGGACTTTCTTTTTTAACTTATTTTAGCAATCATCCTACATAACTATCAAATGTCTTACATGTGAAATAAAATGTAGTCACCTCCACCACAACTCCAAGCTTGTTAAGCTATCGTCATGCTAAACGAAATCTTAACAAAGCATCATCCATCCTAACCATAGGGGAATCCTTGTTTGTTAATAAAAAACAAAGCTTTCTGTGCAGAACTCCCACTTTCCAATTTCTCCATGTACGTTCTGGCTTCTGAAGTTTGTTGGGTTCTAAAATTGCTTAATAGTGAGGCTTGTTAGTACATGAGAAAACAAAAATTCTTTCATGATTTTTGAGATTCTTTCAATATAATACACGAATCAAGCAGTTGGTTATAATGATACCTTCAAAGGTCAGGTTTTTAATTGGTTGTATGATTGTTTAGCTGAACTTGTATAGATAATGTTTTTGAAAGATGTGCTTCCATTCTTCAGGAGTGAAATGTTGCTTGGATAGTTTCTAACTCATGCACATGCTCTTCCACATAGAAGATTTACTTGAATTGAAAAGGTTCCTGGATTTCAAAAAAATTTAAGGCAAAAAGAATTTAGGAGCCACTCTCAAAAGCATTTTAGGAAGCTTGAAAAATTCTATTTGACTTTGAGCTTAAAAAATTCTATTCGACTTTCCTGATAAGAATTCACTTTACAGAGTTCTCATCTCATGTATGTGCTTGGTGGTTCATCAAACTCTGGTCATATTTGAACTCTATGTTCATGATGACATTATTCAAGGTTAACATTTATAGGTTTTCTTTTCTTTGGAGACTTTAGATTCCCTCAGTAAGGATAAATCTGAATGCCAGAATTGTTTAATTTATTTTTTGCTCGTTTCTTTTAACTTTGGTTTACCCCCTTGTATGATGATATGCTCAACCCCTATTCAGTGCTCTCTTTAATATTCTAACTAATTATCTTCCATGATTCACATATAAAGACCTTTGCTTTTTAAATCTTAATACTTTACATATAAGATTTGTACTAAGACACTCAGGCTAACAGAATTAGATATTAAGCTGACCGTTGGAACTTTGACATTGAAAACCTTAGGTTTTCATTACTAACAAATATGCAAGGTTGTGAATCAATGTAAGAAAATATCTATTTTTTTAGCACTCCATTTTTTTGTTTACAGGAAAGCTCATCAAACACATCATGGAGCTCCATCAAAAGATGGTTTGTGGATATGGGATGCTCTTCCACCATAGTTGATAAGGCTATTGATATATATGGTATTAATGTATTTCTCTAACTGTGATTTTCAAGCTGATTTTGTGATTACAGTCCACTTTGCAATGTGCTTTAGCTTTTCTAATAATTTGATTTTTCTAATGTCAGGAACGAAGAATGAGGATGACATATTAGAATATGTATTAGCTTGCCAAGTGAGTGAATTGATTCAAATTCCTAAAATTGTTGAAGAAAATTTTCTCTTTGGTCTATGATAACAATTGTTGTTTTATGTTTATAGGCTGCTGATTATTCATCAGATTCGAGTCACCAAGATTCTTTGACTGATTTAGGGAGATTGGAGTGGGAAGATATGTATAATTTTGGAGAGAATGAAGTGAAAAGCCAGCCGCAGTTTGCTGAATTTGTCCATCTAAAGGTAATAATTTTATATTGAAATGCTCGAAATAATCTGAAGTTTTTGTTGAAGATGTAGTCCTAGGTTTGATGTAAGCTTCATCCATGCTATAATTTTTTATATGGCTTATCTAGTAATTTTGTTTTTGAAGCTTACACAAATTACCCTAATAAGAGAGGTTATGTGCCATGTTGGATGATGGGGTATGGAAAGTAGGAATATTTTTGAATCTTTTCCTTGCCTTAATATCATAGAGGATGGCATAGGAAACGTTTGTATTTAAAAATACAAAAACTTAATTTCATAATTAATGGCCCCGCAGAAATGTCAAAATACATAATAAAACAACAAATACCTATGCACAACACTATGAAGTACTTGTGCATTCAATTCTTAACTAATGAATTTCATAAATCTAAATCCTAAACAATGCCTTGGAGCTATGCAAAATTCCTTTGTTGAAAATGATACATAGTCCCATGTTGTTATGCACTTGTCAATAATATAATCAGATGAATCATAAATTGGAACAAAAAGTTCCCACTCATTAATGGATTTTGAGTATTTCTAGACATCTTTTATGCAATTGTTTGAATTATCAACATTCGAGTTATAGATCCCTGAGTTGAAATCAATGACCTCCTGGGAAAAGTACAGATTGGAATTCTAGATATCCCTAACCCATAGCCCCCTTATCTAAGGGACGACCAAGGGACAACAATGGTGTCCCTAGTGTCACATATGCCAAGATCACAACCACAAGACATTTTCTATCTATCCCACATCCCCATACCGTTGGAAACACATTAACACATTTTCAATCCTTCGATAAGCATATATGAGATATACTAGATAATATAGCATTTCAAAATCTTTTTGCAAATAATACTTTTAGTTACTTATTCTTTAATTCATTTTTTCAGGTTCACAACATGCTATTAATAAATAATAAGCACAGAGACAAGTTTGTCAAGTCACCTGTGGTATTGCACATGGTTATTTTTGCAGTTACATTGATCATGTTTTGATCACTTGCAAACAATGGCATCTCTAATTTATTTATTTCCTTGAGGTTCAAATTGCACATCCTTTCTTTTGCACCTTTTTTTATATATTAAAAAAGACGACTATAAAATATATGCCCAAGAAGGATCTTGGACCTTAGAGTACTTTATTTTTTAAAATAGATTAACATATATTAAAGATGTGGGAAAATTAAACATAGGATAGTTAAGAAAATAAAAAAGTTTGGACTGTCAATTCGTCTTCCTATACATGGTTTTGTCCCTGTGTACAAGCAGCCTAGAATTTCAATTTTTGGCCAATCTATTTTCTTCAACACCACAAGGTAAGTATTTTTCAGTAGACAATTGGAAATTAGGCCCTTTGCAGAGTTGAAACTAAGGTCACATATGGATTGTTAGGAGAACCCTTCTATCTCAAGGATTAGCTTCCTTAATTGGCCCTCAAATCTATGCCGTATCCTTGCATGCTGCTGCACCTCCAAACTTGGGTTGCTTGGTTGTTGTATACATGTTTGTCATGTCCATGTTTGGAAAATAACTTTAAATTCACCCCAATCTAGCAAAAATTCACTTATAGATGATAAATAACCCCCAATGAAATGCTGGTTAAGGTATGATATGAAACAGACAGCCAACTTTGAACAAATTAAATATGTAATTACACTAAGATCTAAGTAGACAATGCTCACATACAAACAATATCAATGTTGATATAACTAAAATTGAATGAATTGAATTTTCAAATGGCTACAAACAAACAAGAATGGAACCCTAGGGTATTAAATTTGATTAGATATTAATTAAACACCATTTTATCACCTTCACAATGCCTTTATTAGATTTGCAAAATGCTGGAGCAACTTACAATGACTGATATGCACAATTTTCAGATTCACAGTAATAGATCTTGACTGAACATGATTAATGTGCAGCTGTAAGAGACCTATATGGTGCATATTAGACAAGTTTTGTGGATGCATCTAACAAGATGGATGAAATGGAGGAATGAAAGAAGACTCCCACTTCCATCAATGCTTGCCATCTCCTCTCTTTTCTAATTCTTTTTGTTCCTCAAAAGCTTTTAATTGAAATTGCACTTCATGTATATCCTCAAGAGGCACATTTGGGCATGGATTAGCATCTTGGCATAATATATGTGCAAGATGGTATTTTAATTTGTTAATGTCTCCCCCTTGAAATGTTGTTTTGCAATGGGAACAAGTTACCTCTCCTTTCTTTTTCCTTGGATCAACAATAGCATGTTGTACAATAAAAAGGTAAGCAAGGTAGATTGCTCCTTCTTTCCCTAATGCTCAATTGGAAGGAAGATGACCCAATAGGCTCAAGTCGCCGAGTCATTCAATGATCCTTCACAATAATGAATTGATTGAGATGATTTAGAGGAAAATGATATGATGATGCAATATAGGAGGCTAAATAAGAAAAAATAACAAGATTCGGGAAATACAAACTGACAAAAAATAGTAAGCAACATGTAATGACTTGAAACAAAAAACTAAGAACTGTACCAACCTGTGATCTGAATCTGAAGTGGATTTGCAGGGTACAAAATGCCCAAAACATTTTGTTCACAGGAACAGCATGCCCCGCGCATTGTGTTCCCTATGATTTGACCTAAAAACGGTTGCAATCTTCCTATCAAATCCTGTACTTCCTGGATTAAGTCCCGATGCGTCCGCCACCTTTTAGCTACACAAAAAAAATATAGGAAAGAAGGTTGGATAGAGGGGTTTGTCTCAATCAAACCCTTGTTTGGAATCAACCTTGCAATGAAATAAAGGAAATGAAAGCTATTATTCCTAACCGGTTATTGAGAGGGGGGGTGAATCAGTAAAAACTATTCCTATCTCCAATTAAAACTTGTATAAGGATTCTTGCAAGATAAACCGAATGTAAATAACCATTCACAAACAGAAATAGAAATACTCAGATCAACACATCATATATACGTGGAAACCCTCGGTTAGAAGGAAAAAACCATGGTGAGACAGAGCTCACAATTTTACTACTGCAGTAATAAAGACACCCTGTTAGGAGCTTACAAAGCACTTGCAAGAGTGCTACCCAGTAAAGGGATTTAGTAGATCGGTTAAGATCTTGACTCTGTTAGGAGCCGCCTTGTTAAAGGACTTTCAACATCAACTAAGATGCTACCCGGTTAAAGGATTTATACACAGAACCTATTAGGGTTCATCCTGATAGAGGGATTTGAATATGCTTTCACAATATAAAAGAAATGATCTTAATTGACACTCTCTGTCTGATTAGATCATACCTGTTGACCTTCTTGTTCTACTTGGCTATTGATCCTTTCTGCCTTTCACCTCTATGAATGTAGCTCTTCTCTCAGAAGAAATCTCTCTCTTGCTCTGTATTTTCAACAACTCTTCTTTTCGTGTCCTATAGCTTGTATATATAAGAAATTAATCTTATTAAAACGTAACTCATAGAACCTCTAGGCTATAAACTCATCCATAAATCATGCAGCAAAAAGATTTGCGAGATGATCTTGAGTTTACCTTGAAACATCCGCGTAGAAATAAAACTAACTCTTGTTAAAAAGCTAACTCCAGTTCTAGACGGTGGATGCTCCATATAATCCGGTTTTAAATCAGACAGTTCCGCATAATCTGGTGCGAATTTATATGCTGTCGACCGGTATCAATCTTATACCCGATTCATCCTCTGTATGCACTATAAGACCGGTATTGTGTACTCTGTTCGGTCAACTGGTGCATCTCCTCTGTTTAGTCTACCGGTGCATATACTCTGTTTTAGTCTACCAGTGCATATAAAGTAATATGAGTGATCTACCGGTGTACCTATACTGGTGAGAATGGTGTTTGCATCTAACTTCACTAATGACAACTTAAATTTGCTAACAATCTTCCCCTTTGTCATTGGTGGCAAAACCATCACTCACTCATCACAATTAATTCCTTGTCCTGTAAACTTCTCCTGTGTATGTGCTTCAACTCTTCTGTCTGTAGAATTCCCCTGTTCGTGTGCTGCCTTCTGCTCTGTAGCTGAATCTACTCTGTATCTTTGTTGAGCTTCTTACTTTCTGATCTTCTTCCCTTCCTTTTCTGATGTCCTCTTCCCTTTTGGTGAGGTCTTCTCCCCATGTCTTCTTCCCCTTTTTGCCTCCATAGGACAAAGGGTTATGTGGTACTAACTGGTTTACATCTGTAACTTTGTAAAGATGTCCTTGTACACTTTCTTCGTTGTATGAAGAAAAGGGTTCCATTGACCGGTGACATGTTCAATATTTTTCTGTGCTGCTTTGAGAGAGACAATAATGTTCTCCATGTCCTCTACAGTCTTGTAGTCCGGTTCACTGATCAAATTCTCAGCAACTGTTGCAGTCTGTTGCATTAAATCAAATGTGGGGGCCATAAATAATTGAAATCCAATAATATCTTGGATTCTCTTGGTCTTCTCTTTAGATGCCTTTCTCAGAATGAGAGCTAGGCTTGTCATTTCTCGGCTAAAATCTGTTGCAGACTTGTTCTTTATATCAAATTGGGAAGACAAAACTCTGATGTCTTTAGAAGTTTTTGATGACTTCTCTGTGAGATCTTGTATAAAAATATCAAAATTTGAAGTCCTGGTCATTAGACTTCTTGCAACTTGTATCTGTTGTTGAAGTACCCTTAAGTTGGTTGATACAGTCACCTTTATCTCTTCAACTTGTTTGTGGAGAATTTCTATTCTCTGGATCAGTGAGATCTTCTTCGATCGCTTGTGCCAAAATCTCCAATTGATCAATTACAGGTTCATCTTCATCAATGTCAACATCCAGTTCAAAATTGCTCAGGATGTTCTTGATATTTGTTAGGACCATGTCCTGTTTCCTCTTTGTCAGCTCCTTTAATTGCCTAGTTGACATTTTGCTTATGTCAACTACGGTCTTGCTAACCTTGCTCTTCTTTTCTTCTGTGTCTGCTGCAAAGGTTAGTTTCCTCTTGGATGAGGACGATCTTGGAACATCTACCTGTTCCTTTTGTCTTGTCTCCCGTATCAATTGTTCTTGTTCAGGTAACTCATGTTCCTCTTCATTTTGCTGTTCTTGTTTTTCTTCATTTTCCGGTTGGACCATCTTTTCCGGTTGTGCCACTTCTATTGGTAGGACTTCTGTTGCTAGCCTTTCTTTCTTTGTTTGTACTTCCCCTTCCGGTTGTACTTCTACTCTGGTTGAGCATCCTCTTCTTGTTGGAATTGCTCTTCTGGTGGGACTTCTTCCTTGTGCTGCTCTTCAGCTGTATGTAGATCACCCACAACAATTTCTTCTTCACCATCTGTAGTGTTGTCAGTAGTCATCTTGACCGATGACTCTCCTGGTCTTTATTCACTTGATGTGAACTGTTCCTTAGGAACTCCTTGTTCACTAGTTGTAGGTTCTTCACGAGCAGTGAATTGAACCAGTGGTTCCTGTTCTGTCCTAGGTTCTTCCTGTGGACCTGTTTCCTTTAGAGCACTGAAATCATATTGTTGCCAGAAATCTAGTGTTTCTTGGTAGACTTCATTTTCATAACCATTTATTATCTTGGCAACCCTATTTCTAGTATCCAGATTCATTGATGCTTCCTCTAACAGAAGTTTGATAGTATCTTCACTAAGACCAGGTCTGACCTGTGACAATGTCTCCTTATTGATTCTAGTATTGGAGCTTAGACCAGTTCTCCATTTTGTCAGTGGTCTTGTGTTTAGTTCAGGGGGAAACTTAGACCTATAGTCTCTTGGAGTTCTATTGTAATCCAGGAAGGTTTCCAATAGAGCTACTATTATTTCTTGTTTATCCTCTTCTCCTAGCACACTATACCATTTAGCCACATTGGCTACTTCTCCAAAATCCATTACTTCATCTACTATATCATTAACAGTCATGGTGCGAGTATTACCTTTATCTGGAGAAACAAGTAAGGTTGGTGGAGCTGGATCACTACCTTTAACATAAGTGATGTTGACACTGACCGGTTTGGTAGAAATCTTGTCTTTAATCGGTACTTCTGCTCCTAGTACTCCTTTTCCTTTACTGGTGTCAATGATAGGTGGCTCAGTGGTCCTTTGGCATGCTTCTTCTGCCTGTTTTTGGGTCTGAAGAAGTTAGAATAGTAAAAGTAAAGACATACTAGTAGGGTCCCATACTTTAGGGATTTCTTCTTGACGATACCTAGCTTCTTTAGATTCTCAAATATCTGTCCTCGAAGCATTGAGCAAACATCGTATTGGACATTGTTGTGCATTATCTGGTGAGCGACATGAATGGCTCCTCCCGGTATGCTATTCAAGTTGTTGGATTGATAGATTTTGTAACCTATGATAGCGGATGCAAACCAAACTCCTTCGTCTTCAATGTTGTTGATTGTCATTAGCCGACTATCAGATTTTGACTTGGTTAGTTTGGTGACTACGGCATTGGAGATGGTTCTCTAGGTGAGTGCTTCCCCTTTGTCACTGTACCCGGTCACTCTATGCAGGTCTTCCTTGGTGATTTGATTGCATGCTCCTTTTGTGAGCCAGAATCCAGGTTCATGTACACGACTAAGAACCAGTCGAATCCAGTCTGGTCCAAAGACGGTTGGGTAGTAGACTTCGTTGATTAGCCCAGACGACACCAGCTTCACGTATTTGTTTGGAAGCTTTACATCTGCGCATAGCGAGAGATACTCGCTTTGGATAAAGGTCTCACCCAGTTCTTCTTGCTTGGCATGAATGAAGGCCGTGACATCTTCAGTCATGAGGACTCCATTTGGCATAGAAGATAGCGCACTAGCTATGTCGTTTTCCCTGTTCTAAGCCGCCATAATGTCGTGTCCAGGTCGGTTGACTTGGTTGCCCTTGATTAGTTTGACATTGGAAGATGATGATGCCATTTCTTATCAATCGGTTTACATAGAAAGTAGCTTGATCGGTCTTACAGACAATATCTTACAATGATCAAAGCACAAGAATATTACTTAAGCATAAGAAATTGTTAATCACAAATCGCAAAGTAAAAGAAAATGAGTAATTCTCCTTTCTTTATATAGAGTTAGGGCATAACGGTAATTACCAAATGGTAACTATTGGTTAACGGCTACAACATTAATTACCTTACCTAACCTTTCTTTCCTTTTTTCACCAACCGGTATTCAGGCTTTTTCCTTTTGAACAAACCTCGGTTGATCAACACTTACCTGTCCGGTTATACTTCTTGACTGAGTGAGTTTGTTACTCACAAGTCCTACCGGGAACAGTAGACGGGCTACTGGTTCCCTCTAAGCCTTTTAGGTTCAATTTACTGAAGAGATATCACCATTAGTAGATGATGATCTTCCCTCTGTCTTCTCCTCAGCGGAGCTCTTTGATTCCTTCTTGAACCAAATCTTCTTGACTTCTTTCTCGGTCTCCTTTCCTCTGTTGTTCTTCTCATTGGAAGACGAGATCTTCACTACCGGTTTGACCGATCCTTTTCTTTTGTTCATTGACCGGTTCACGCAGTCTTTAGCTAGGTGTCCAACTTTGTTACAGGTGTAACAGACTATCCCGATTGCCTTCCATGGATTTACCCTTCTCTTGTTAGGTGATTTACACCAGGAGTCATTATGACTATGCATGCCACAGTTAGCACAGTTGGTTGTGCTCCGGTTCTTGTTTCTTTTGGGGAATATTGGTCTCGGTGGGGATCTGAATGCCATAGTTCTGGATTTGCATTCATCAGCTTTGCATCCAAACTTGTTGCATGCATAGCAATAGCCCTTGAAGCTTACCCCACTTCCAGTGGACGCACTCGTGGGGCGAGACTAGCATTTAGTGGTCTTGTGGCCATACTTGCAACAGTTTTTGCAATAACTGTTAGTTGGCTTTACCGGTGGATTTCTGTAGTTACTTGTTTTATGGCCCAGTTTCCCATAGTGATTGCAAGAAGTGTTGAAGGTCTTTTTACCTTTTTGTTCTACCAGTTTCTTCTTTTCCTTCTTGCTTTTGTTGGCTCTTGATGACTCACCAACTTCCTTGGTGTCTTGACCAGTGAACCCAAGTCCGATGGGATCTTTGTGCTTTCTTTGAGCTTTTAGTTGCTCATCAAGCTTTACTGAGCTTTCGTTGTATCTTCTTAGGGTTTCATTCCTTTCTTCAAGTTCTTTCATCTGTTCCTTTAGTTGATACAGCTCAATTGCCAGCCTTTTGCATGCATCATCTTTATCATGCCAAATCTTTTGCATGTTGGCGTTTTCTTGAGTGACTATTTGCATGTCTTCTTGAAGTTGCAGAATGACAAGATCACTTTCCCTTACAGCTTCCTCTGCCAGATTCCTTGCTCTCTCAGAGGCTGTTAATGACTTAACTATAATGTTTCTTTGATCTTCAGCTTTCCTCTTTTTCTCAATCAGTTCAGTCATTCTTAGGGCATTATCTTCCTGCTCCCTTTTTAGGTTGGAGATCTGATTGGTTAGGATCTGGTTTCTCTCCATGAGCTCAGAGACTGCCTCCTCAGCTTCATCTGATCCACTTTGCCCAGAGAGTTCATCAATTGTTTCATTTCTCTCACTCAACTGCAGAGCCAATTCCTTTCTTTTAGCAAGGGATCTTCTCAACCTATTTTCAAGAGAGGCAATGTCATTGGCTTCCTCAAGCTGCTTTTGATACCTGTAACCCTCCATGATCTTTTTCTCAAGCGGTTAAGCTTTATATCTAAGAGAACTTAGCTCAGATACCAATTGTTATTCCTAATCAGTTACTGAGAGGGGGGGTGAATCAGTAAAAACTACTCCTATCTCCAATTAAAACTTGTATAAGGATTCTTGCAAGATAAACAAAATGTAAATAACCATTCACAAACAAAAATAAAAATACTCAGATCAACACATCATATATATGTGGAAACCCTCGGTTAGAAGGAAAAAAGCACAGTGAGACAGAGCTCACAACTTCACTATTGTAGTAATAAAGATGCCCTGTTAGGAGCTTACAAAGCACTTGCAAGAGTGCTACCTGGTAAATGGATTTAGTAGAAGATCGGTTAAGATTTTGACTCTGTTAGGAGCCGCCTTGTTCAAGGACTTTCAACATCAACTAAGATGCTACCCGGTTAAAGGATTTATACACAAAACCTATTAGGGTTCACCCTGATTGAGGGATTTGAATATGCTTTCACAGTATAAAAGCAATGATCTTAATTGACACTCTCTGTTTGATTAGATCATACTTGTTGACCTTTTTGTTCTGCCTAGTTGATCCTTTTTGCCTTTCACCTCTGTGACTGTAGCTCTTCTCTCAAAAGAAATCTCTCTCCTGCTCTGTATTTTCAACAACTCTTCTTTTCATGTCCTATAGCCTGTATATATAAGAAATTAATCTTATTAAAACCTAACTCATAGAACCTCTAGGCTGTAAACTCATCCATAAATCATGCGGCAAAAAGATTTGCGAGATGATCTTGAGTTTACCTTAAAACATCCATGTAGAAATAAAACTAACTCTTGTTAAAAAGCTAACTCCAGTTCTAGACAGTGGATGCTCCGTATAATCCGGTTTTAATTAGACAGTTCTACATAATCCGGTGCAAATTTATATGCTGTCGGCTGGTATCAATCTTATACCCAGTTCATCCCCTGTATGCACTATAAGACTTGTACTGTGTACTTTGTTCGGTCTACTGATGCATCTCCTCTATTTAGTCTACTAGTGCATAAACTCTGTTTTAGTCTACCGGTGCATATAAAGTAATGAGTGATCTACCGGTGTACCTATACCGGTGGGAATGGTGTTTTCATCTAACTTCACTAATAACAACTTAAATTTGCTAACAAAAGCATGTTGTCATATAGCAGAGGCTAGATTTGAAAAATAGAATGTCATAACTTGGCAATGCAAATGATTCTTTGAATGCGATCAAGTATGTCAATGCAATAGCTTCGACTTAGCACAAAAACCCAAAAAGGAAATCATGAAAGACAAAACCTTATGTGATGGATGTTGTAGTTCACCACGATGCTTGATTGGATAGAGTAGAAAGAAGACTTGGATGAATGTAGATGTATCTCCTTCCTTGATAGAAAAATCCTTTGCATGACCTTTGATGAGGGAAAGAAGTTTGATCTATAGAGAAGAACACCTTGATTGCTTGAGAAGAATTATAGATCTCGAATGCTTGAATGCTTTCCTTGAAACCTTGGACGCAAATGCTTGAGAGTAGATACATAATCTCAATCGTGGTTGTTAAAATGAGGAGAGATAGGGTGTTTATATACCTCTCGCAACATCTCGTGGGTTAAAAATCAAGCAGACTGACTATAAATCCAAATACCCCACTAAATCACCAACGGGGACCTGGTTCTAATTTTAGCCCAAACCTCGGGGAACAAAACACCCTAGGCGTTATTTTTCTAGGAACACAATGCCCAAGGTGTTATGTTCCACCCAATCGGGGCTCAAAATAGAACCACAAATCTCAGATAATAAGGGATGTCGGATTACAAGGTATAGCTGATTTTGAGGTCGGGACATAACACGAAGGCCACAAATGGTAACATAGGGCCCAAGTGATGAAATAAATTATTGGATTGGAGGAATAATAGAGGAGCACACTTGGAAATAAGGGCTTACCTTGAGATTGAAATAATAAATGACTTATATTTGAATTTAGGTGTCCATTAAATGCCATATGAAGTTCTCTTATGGAAAACACACTAAGGTGGGTGCTAAATAATCATGAAATTGTACACACATGTCAAGCGCTTACATTTTTCCAACTTTCCAACAAGTGTCCCTTATAACTATGTAATGACCCTTACTATAAAGGCCACTGAAAACCTTAAACTGTACTTAGGAATTTTGTCAAACACTTGGCATGTAACTGAATAGAGCTGCGAATGAAGCTAATTGTTGTGCAACAAATCCACAAGGTACAATGCCAATATCGAAATGTAATGTAATGAACAATAACAGTAACAATATTCAGATTATGGCAACTTTCCAGCTTGCTATTTCCAACAATCTATGGACTGAGATGTCTACTACATATGCATATGAATGCTAACATAGATTGCATAAACCTTCATACTCAAATCTTATTAATGCATACAATCTGATTTACAAACTGATTGACTGGACTGAATACATCAATGTATGTAATTCTGATTACATAGTGGACTGGTCTATGCATGAAAACGTATGACTGTTTGACAATATCAGATTTAGGGAATTGTCACAACTAGGTACTTTTAATACATCAAACCCTTAACCTTGCAATGCTATGACATAATCAATAGCCCAGTTCAGATTATATTATAGATGACTGCTAATTACAACAGCAACCTATGACTGATATTATTAGATTGAAGCAATGACAATGCTGACTGTGTAAACTACAATTTATGCAATATTTTGACAACAAAGACCTCAAGATATGCACCTGGATTACTCCCGAATCTGCCCTGATATGAATGCCAATTTAACAACAGCAAATGCCTCCATAAATATCCCCCCAAACTGCCCTCCAAACTGTGACAAATCTGCAACCCTGTACTGCTGCAAGTGCCCAGTCTTCACCGAAATTGACTGTTCTGAAAGCTGCGAAAATTAGTTATTTTTTGTGCATTTTTTAAAGTGACGAAAATGCCCTAAATGGAGGCGCCTAGGGTTTGGTTGTGACCTCCCAAAAGCATAAAATCGTCCTCCAAGTAGTTGAGAAGATATGAGCAATTATGTAGTTCCAACCCTGATACTGGCAGTCTGAATATGTGCCTCTGTATAAAATAATTGCAGAGATTTTAAGGGCCCAAAAAGGCATGAACTTGGGCGCCTAGGGTTAGGTAGTAACCCTACCAAAGCACAAAATGATTCTCCAAAGGGTTGAGAAGATATGAACAATTTATTGGTTCAACTTCAAACCCTGATTATGGCAATTCTGAAAATGATCAAATTTGTCTTCAATCCTTTGCCAAATTGATTCCCCAATGCCAATGATGAATTTCAAACCTTATTCCAACAATTGCAAACCCTTCAAACAAGTTCTCAATGAAGCACAATTGAGATGGCTGAGTACCAACTCCAAAAATGCAATAATTCAAGTGATATTTCACACCCTCAAAATTGCCAATCTAGGGGAGTGATTCGTTCCCAAAGATCGAATAATAATTTGCAGATCCAAAAGACCACAAATGTCTTCACAATGAAGAAGTAGAAGAGATATCAAATCAAGCATGTCCAAATGAGAGGCCTAGCCCTCTATTTATTCACTTTTCCTGGAACTTCTAGAACTCTCCTTTATAAAATCTCATTAAAAAGCACTTTTTATAATAAAATAATATTATAAATCAAAAAGTGCAACTCAACTTAAAATTAGAACATGTAAGCCCCGATAACTTATAATAATAAAATATAACCTCTTAAACTTCTCCAAAAGCCAATATAACCATCTGATCTACAAAAATGACTCTCTCTCTCTCCACCATTTGCCTACGAGAGTCGGGGATAGGCAAATCCGGCACGCTAAACGAGGTCAGCCAAAATGGGGACATGACAGTCCGCCCCTCCTGAAATTGCTTGTCCCCAAGCAATGGCTAAACAATGAACCCAACAATCCTCCTGGATCCCAAATGAAGTCATGAACTGTACTACAGTCAACCAACGCAAGCTTCTGCAATATCCTCTGCGATATAACCAAGAGGAATCCAAGAATGTATCGTGAACCACTGCTCAACTGAACTCTAACCCCATAACTGCCATAGTCAGGAACCCACGAGACACCAACTCCGAAAATATCAGAACTCAAGTGGAGAGGACAACTGAAACTACTCACATAGCAAATGTCATCAACACCTCCCACTGACAATCCAGCTCTATAATGATGAATACTCCAAAAGGGAATTGCACCAAGTGCGGAGAATCCACACACTATACACCAACTGTAGTCAACATATCTGTGCAGATTACCAACCATGCTGGTATCACCATAACTCCCATGCTCTGCTGGCGGCTGATAGGCATCATACAATAGATAGCAGTCACTCAAAACAAATCTGTCTGCCATCTCCTCCATACATGACTCATAAGCAATCTGATAAACATACCCTGAGATATAATACCAATAAAAAGAACCAACCAACTCATCTTGCAAACGTGATACAACCGACTGTGATTGATCATTAGCTAAGTCAGAAGATGACATAGCCAAGGGAGGGAAATCAAGAACAACAGCAGAACCATCAACAACATCAATATCATGAACCATCCGGCTGTCGCTCACAAAACCCAACATCACGTCATATGCCTCACAGCTCTCTACCCGTGGAGTCAAACCATACCATAACTGATGACAAACACTAGAGCCCAAAGTACATCTCCATATCATCATCTCATCGACATATGGATCAAAAATAAACTGATGAGCATACCTCTTAGTGTAATGTCGATAAAATGCGCCAACATCAGTTAGTGGCTCAGACTGCAATCCCGATGAAACTAACTGCACCTGATCACTAACCAGGCCCGAACTTGCCACTACCTCCGAAGACACCTCCAAGGGAGTAGTACCACTGATAGGAACCATGCCAACTGCCGGCTCATCAACATCAAACATGATCTCTGGTACAACATCACAAGTCTCCACGTCATCAGTAGTAGAGATCACCACCATGTCGAGCGAACTACAACGCTCAACAGCAACACCCAACTCAACCGAGCCTAACTCAAGTGGAAGGGAACAAGATATACCACTACTAGTATCTAGGATGGATGCATCCCCATCTCCACTGTCTCTGGCAATCTCAACCGTGGACATCCCCGAATCACCAGACACCATAGTCTGTGACTGTACAAAATCTGGTAAAGTCTGTAGTCGCTCCAACTCCATGGTTACCTCAGCCAACTGAAACTGTGACTCCTCAAAAGCCAACTGTGTACTCTCAAAAGTCTCTGAAGTCACCTCGAGCTGCTGAGTAAGCTCGCTCACCTCCTCTTCCTTGACTACTAATGCCTCGTATGCTGTACTGCCCCACTCTAGAAGATGATCCCTGTCGGCTACCAACTGCATATAATCCTGTCTCAAAATCCGGATAGCCTCCCATAAAGAGTGGATCTCTGTCAAGGAGAGATAACTGCCTCCCTGCTCATCACTAGTAGGAGAACCCCATCCATAAACTGCTAACAACTGACGGGCAGCATCGAAATGCTCGCAAGCGATAGCAATGTCCTGCTCACTAACTCTCAGCTGACTAGACACATGATGGCGCTGGCTAGACTGTCTCCTACAATCCTCTTCCCCTAGTACACTGTCCAAAGGAGTAACCTCAGAATAGCTATCACCTATAGTACTGCCATCCAAACTCAGCAGACCAGCTGCTGAACTCGTATCATCAAACGGAGTTACTGAAGCATCAACATAAACCTCCGTATCAAGGGAATCCACTAAGTCCTCAACACTATCAATAACATCCTCCTCTAACACACTATCAAAAGGAGTATCCTCAAAGTCGCTAATTTCTGGAGTACTACCATCCCTACTCTGAAAGTCGACTCCAGAGCTCACATCACCATACGAAGTGTCAAAAACTGTAACATCACTGTCCAACTCCGCTGTAACAAAAGAATCTGCCGAGGAAGCTAAGTCCTCACAACTATCCACAACATACTCCTGGATGTCATCAATACCAAAACGATCCTGGGACTCATCTGTAAACTCCATATCTGTGATATCATCAACCCATTCCAACAAGAATGGTCGACTAGACACATGAACAATGCCCCACATGGGTGTATAAAAACTAATTCCAGCATCAGACAAGCTGCTGGCATGGACGAGAACTACACCGTGTAATCTACTAATCAAATCCATGATAGTGCAACAGATACTACTACCAAAGAATGATAGACATCTCCGGTCAAAACAATCCCAAGTACTAGGATAAAGATCCCAACATCTAATCCATGAACGGAAATCAACTGGCAACTCAAGTAAAATCCTCACCTGAGTGATGTGGACAATACCAACTGACTCCATGCTCCTATCTACTGTACCCACTACAATCTCTGAATCCGGAGTGTAAATGCTAGACGCACTCATATCATCGTCAACGTGTGACCCGACTGTAAAAGGAAGCTGAGTCCCTGCCATATGTGCTGAACTCACCTCAAGACAAGGCTCGTCCACATGTCTCTCTGCTGCGCTACTCTGATCAACTGTACTATCCTCAAATATGACAGTATCCTCAACTGCTGTAACTTCATCAGGATCAACTGTACCGTAACCACTATCAGTGCCAATCACACAATCGGGTGTGCCTATGATATCACCCTCTGATGCAACTGGCTCAACCTGCACAACATCTGTAACCACTTCTGCCTGTGAGGATGATGCAGATAAACCATTACCTGAAAATGTGCTAATGTCTCCCTGTACAGGATCAGCATGTCTGTCAAACTCATCATACAAGTTTCTGCCTGTCATAGGGAAAGTACTCCTCATGTGCTTTCTCCTTTGGTTCAGGTAACGATCAAAGTTAAGCAACTTCCGTACATGTGCTGGTAGTGCCTGCCACTCTGCGGTAGCAGCTCTGAGATCGTCTTGTAGAGCTAATCTCTCCATCGTAGTGTGCAAATCTCGGAGAGACTGGGCTATCTCCCGCTGCTGAGTAGAAATCATCTGCTGCTGACTAGTAATCATAGCCTGACGGTAAACCCTGTCATCATCATCTCTGAAGAATCTAGGTGGACTCTGTGACTGTCTCTCACCCATGGCTACAATATTCTCTAACTCCTGTTCACCCTCTTGTGCTGCTCTTCTGCGTGTGCAGTACCTGTGATGCCCAATATGTGACGGATGCATATATGTTTCTCACCCAACAGGATGGCAAGAACACCGCTCTGATACCACTGTAATGACCCTTACTATAAAGGCCACTGAAAATCTTAAACTGTACTTAGGAATTTTGTCAAACACTTGGCATGTAACTGAATAGAGCTGCGAATGAAGCTAATTGTTGTGCAACAAATCCACAAGGTACAATGCCAATATCGAAATGTAATGTAATGAACAATAACAGTAACAATATTCAGATTATGGCAACTTTCCAGCTTGCTATTTCCAACAATCTATGGACTGAGATGTCTACTACATATGCATATGAATGCTAACATAGATTGCATAAACCTTCATACTCAAATCTTATTAATGCATACAATCTGATTTACAAACTGATTGACTGGACTGAATAAATCAATGTATGTAATTCTGATTACATAGTGGACTGGTCTATGCATGAAAACGTATGACTGTTTGACAATATCAGATTTAGGGAATTGTCACAACTAGGTACTTTTAATACATCAAACCCTTAACCTTGCAATGCTATGACATAATCAATAGCCCAGTTCAGATTATATTATAGATGACTGCTAATTACAACAGCAACCTATGACTGATATTATTAGATTGAAGCAATGACAATGCTGACTGTGTAAACTACAATTTATGCAATATTTTGACAACAAAGACCTCAAGATATGCACCTGGATTACTCCCGAATCTGCCCTGATATGAATGCCAATTTAACAACAGCAAATGCCTCCATAAATATCCCCCCAAACTGCCCTCCAAACTGTGACAAATCTGCAACCCTGTACTGCTGCAAGTGCCCAGTCTTCACCGAAATTGACTGTTCTGAAAGCTGCGAAAATTAGTTATTTTTTGTGCATTTTTTAAAGTGACGAAAATGCCCTAAATGGAGGCGCCTAGGGTTTGGTTGTGACCTCCCAAAAGCATAAAATCGTCCTCCAAGTAGTTGAGAAGATATGAGCAATTATGTAGTTCCAACCTTGATACTGGCAGTCTGAATATGTGCCTCTGTATAAAATAATTGCAGAGATTTTAAGGGCCCAAAAAGGCATGAACTTGGGCGCCTAGGGTTAGGTAGTAACCCTACCAAAGCACAAAATGATTCTCCAAAGGGTTGAGAAGATATGAACAATTTATTGGTTCAACTTCAAACCCTGATTATGGCAATTCTGAAAATGATCAAATTTGTCTTCAATCCTTTGCCAAATTGATTCTCCAATGCCAATGATGAATTTCAAACCTTATTCCAACAATTGCAAACCCTTCAAACAAGTTCTCAATGAAGCACAATTGAGATGGCTGAGTACCAACTCCAAAAATGCAATAATTCAAGTGATATTTCACACCCTCAAAATTGCCAATCTAGGGGAGTGATTCGTTCCCAAAGATCGAATAATAATTTGCAGATCCAAAAGACCACAAATGTCTTCACAATGAAGAAGTAGAAGAGATATCAAATCAAGCATGTCCAAATGAGAGGCCTAGCCCTCTATTTATTCACTTTTCCTGGAACTTCTAGAACTCTCCTTTATAAAATCTCATTAAAAAGCACTTTTTATAATAAAATAATATTATAAATCAAAAAGTGCAACTCAACTTAAAATTAGAACATGTAGGCCCCGATAACTTATAATAATAAAATATAACCTCTTAAACTTCTCCAAAAGCCAATATAACCATCTGATCTACAAAAATGACTCTCTCTCTCTCTCCACCATTTGCCTACGAGAGTCGGGGATAGGCAAATCCGGCACGCTAAACGAGGTCAGCCAAAATGGGGACATGACAAACTAGGATTCAAGACATTGTGATAAAGGCAATCTATAAATCTCAAGAATGCTGCAACAACATATAAATAAAAAATTAACATTTTTGATTTATTATCACACTAATATAAAAATTATTTAGGTTTTTCAACTATAAACCTAGATTTTTTTTTACAGATGTGTCTATCATTTGTTCAACAAAAAGAATTGAACAAAATTAAGGGTTTGTTTTTTTGGCCCATTAAAACAAAATAGAAAAAAAGAAATGTAAAAGAGAGATTTTTTTAAATTTTTAAAAAGAACCTTTAAAATACAAATGTACCTCTTAAATCTTGCTTGAAATCAGTAGTGAGCTCTTCCAAGTCCTCTAAAGACTTCTCTAGATGCACATAAAGTAGCTACAAACCTTCCCAAATATGATTTAGTGACCAATTTTAAGTCAATCTCCTTGGTTTCCCTTCAAGGCAATCCAACTTCAGCTCAAAGTTTTCTTTTTTCCTTCTTCTTTGGCTTGAAAATGAAATGAAGTTGTTTTTAGTGTAGGAGGCAAATATAAAAAAAAAAAAGTTGAGTTGCTGTTTTTATGTTTTTTTTTCTTTTCCCCACAATGCTCTGATCAAGCCTTTTAGTCAGCACTTGCCTAGACTCAGTGAGTTTGGCGAGTACTTGGTTGCCGACTCTCCCTATATCGTCAAGGGTGGTTCTCCTCGAGACTCGATGAGTATACGCGAGTCTTGTAACTTTGATCTTGAGAGATATGCATAGTAAACAATAATGAGAAGGTTAAACAACTTATCTTTATTGAATAGAAGGTACAAAAACCTGAGCAAAAGTTTGAAAAATATACTTATTCTTCAAGAAAATGATTTTACAATACTACTTTCCTTGAGAAAATGAGTTGCAATGTTGTTACACTCGAAAGAACTGGTTTACAGATTATAATGCCTAGTCAAGAAAGCTAGAATTGCTTGAAAAATTGCACTAGGCAGCCCCTTATGCTGTTTCAACTTTCAACAACATCCTATCTTCTAAGAACATGCAAAGAGGGATAAATGAAACATGCTTACATCAACTTGTTGGGTCAAATCTCCTTGGGTGCCTAGCTGACTTGCCTCTTGATTTTTCTCCTTAGAATGCTCCATGGTTGAAGAAAAATCTTTTGTGTTTTTGACTTCCTAATGAAGATCCCCCTTGATAGGCTCCTAGATGCTTGAGTGGTCCAGACTCCAAACTGCCCTATATTCTCTCATTTGCATTCCAACTAATCCAACTGATCCCTATATGCTGGAAACTATTCATAACTCCTCCAAACTGTCTTGTTTGTCTTATCCCCAGTTTTAGGTCTTGTGACAAGGCTTTGAAATGATTAAATGCCCTAGGAGGGTGTAGGAGATCTCCAAGGGATAGGTTTTTCGGCATATTCAACTCTTTTAATGCTTGTTCATCTATGACACCTTCTCATATGCAATCTTTCTTACCTCTGGCTTTCCTTCTCTTCATCACTGTCTTAATAGGTCTTATAACTGACATTACATTCCCCTACACAGTAGACTCTTTGTTCTCTACTTGAAGAATCCTTGAGAGAAGGTTTTAGTCTTTTCTATCTATTACAAAAAATAAGGGCTTCGTTTCAATGTTGCATTGTCTTTAGAACCAAGGTCAATTCCCCTCCATGGTTTCTTAAACTCTTTCCTTTTTCATATCTTGAGCTTCATCTCCTTCAACTGACCTTGTTCGGCTCCAGTTGTCTCTGGCTATTATGACTTCGTTTTTCTTCTAAACACATAGTTCCTTAACACTGTCACTTTATGCTTGTTTGGCCTGCAATGTAAAAATTTCATAATCTACTTTGCCTTGGTATGCATGCCCATTCAAGACTGTACTCTTATCCCTGTAGACTCAATTGCAGTCCATTTCTGATTTGATTATAAGGCCCGCCCTTTCATCTCTGTCACTGTTATCTTGCCACCATGCATGATGCCTTTAGGAATGTCCTTAACCCTTGTCTTGTCTTTTGTCTCACGGAGGTCTTCACTAGCTTTTTTTGTCTTGTACAATATATCTCATGATTCCAATGAATGTACTGCCCTCCATACATTGAAACCTGCCCTGCTCAATACTTGAATATTGTCATTCCTTCTTTGGGTTGTGTTATCCTCTCTTGAGCAAAATCATGTGTATGCTAAGATTGAGAAAGATCATACAATTGACTCCAAGGTTCTTTTATGTCAGTTCTTGATTGTGGATAAGCTCAATGGTTGATGTGATATGGTGGTATCACGAGGGGACTTATGTTGTTTTCCTCAAGATGATTTGGACAATACTAGCTATTCGTATGATATGAAAATGAAAGTTCTTTTTTGGGGGGATTCTCACAATATATGCAAAAAGTAAATGAGATGAGGGTTCAAAATTTCTATTCTAATCCTTAAGAATTTGAGAGATAAATATTTCTACAATGAAATCTACCAAACTTTTCTTTTCCAAATTCAACTACACAAAACTGGTGCAATCTTCAAGGGTTGTGCAAAGAATTTAATATCCCAATGAACACTATCACAATGAACAATGTGCATCAAAGATAGTAAGGGCTCAAAACCAACCTTACACTATGCTTAGGAATCACCTAAGAACAAAAGATATCAACAAGACGATTCCACCATAACAACACTATCAATCACATTCATCTAAGTACTTGAAAAAAAATCTACTCTAAATGAGGGAAGAATGAAACCATGAAAGCACCATTACACTTCAAGTAATCACCATGAAAACAACAATGAAGACTTTATATCCTAGTATTTCTTAGCAACAATCTCAAAAATCACTCCTTTACAAATAAAAAGTGAGCCCTTTATATAGGTCTCAAATTACAATGGGTGGCCCGGATTGAAACAAAACCGATGACCTAGATCTTTCTATCTCATCCCTCATTAGAGTTAGGGTTCAGAGAGAGAATCCACAATTAATGAGAGGCTCCATATGGACTAATAGAAATGCACACGCCTAGAAAGGTGGGGCAATAAATTCCCACTATGTAAGTCCACTCAATAGGAGAGTGGGGTGAAGTGAATGCTCACTGAACATTGAATGCTCTATCACCCCAAAATAGTTAGTTAAGGATACCCCTCATTGAATGCAGTGTACTAGGACAAGACTATCTTAATTTCATCTACAAAGACATTCTCTTGCCTGAACTCCATGATTGCTATGTCCTATTAACACTTGGCAAACTTCTTTTCCCACTTTGGCGTCACTTCCCATACTTTGATCTTGATACTGGAGAATGATGAAATAATTTCCAGATCCCCTGCTAAAAAAGACTGTGGAAAAGAATCCTTCTACCATGCCTTTCAAATATTCAACTATCATCTCTTCTCCTATTAACCTTTTTGAAAATAAAGCCTCAACTATGTTAAAGATGTTTTCCTGAATAACCCCGATTGATCTCTTTAGTCGAGCTGAGTCTTCATTTGATCTCTCAAATAACTCCTTCCCCTGGCTTACGACACAAAACCATCGATGGAAGTCATATGATTCATCTCCATTATAATTCCATCATCTATCAAGGTTGCTTGAGAATCACCATTAGCTTTCTCAATTGTGAAATGGTTTGATCTTGATAGATATGAGTGTCATCCCTAGCCTAATCCACATTTTGACTTCTGCCAAGATAAGACATAGTTCTTTCATACATCTGGATCTTCGACAAACTTAGATGCAGCAATACTGACATTGTTCACCCACTCTTTAGTGCCTTGGATGATTTCTCTCATTTCTTCTACTTCTTTCTAAAGAGTTGCAGGAGGAACAAATGACTGGCTTTCCTACCTAATTGGATGCATTAAGTTTTGTAGGTATCTATGCAAGCGTCTATTCTCACTTTTCAGCTACCTATTCTTCTCTTCCTCTTTCTTCAACTGCTCCTTCAATGCCTGGACAGAATCATCAAACTCTTCAATTACCTGCTCCCTAGTGACATGCCCCAAATCATGTGTTATCAAGTTGTACTCTTCTGGAGTGATCCATTCTTTGTCTTTATCGATCTTTGGCTTTGCCAAATACAATGTTCGAGACCCCATCTCATCTCTAGTGATCTTGGAGAATTTCCTTTCTCTTTTCTCCTTTGCTGGCTTTCTTATTTGCCTTAGAGATTTTGCCAACTCCATAGCTGGATCAATTTCTTCCTTAGGACTCCTCCCCATTCTCCTCATCCATTTTGGAGTGGTTGTATACTGATCATGTACCTATAGCTGCCCTCGTTCTTGTTTTCCTTCTTCAACTGGTGATTGTTCTCGTTCTTACCTCCTTTCCTCATGGAGTGGCGACTATTCCTGATGCCGCCACGAATTCTCTTGTTCATGCACCTCTTCCTTGTGGACTTATGCATTATGAGTGTGACTTTTTTGGTTTTCCAGATCATCACCCAGTATTGTGTCAAGGCCCGTCTTGGCATTAGTGACAAGAGGCTCTTCATTTCCTGGATGGACCACCTCTCCGAAGGTACTGGTACTTTGCCTATCTCATGTTCTTGAAGTGATCTTTTCACTTCCTAGTGACTTTCTCCTGCTAGATTTAACCCTTCCTTCTGCAAAGGTACTAACTTCTTCCACACTTGCTGATGACACTTCCTGCCTCTGCTTCTTCTGTGGCGACCCTTTGCTTATGATATTCGGCCTTTTCCTCAACTGTAGTTTTGCCTCCTTAACAATTATCTTTTCTTTTATGTCTTCATGCATATTTCTTTTATGTCTTCAAGTCCTTGTGACTCATCAACTGCATTGTCATGAACTTCCTAAATTCCCAACAATCTGAGTCAAGGGGACTTTTGCCTCACTCAGTTTACTAACACAACTCTTGATCAACTAGTTGGTGAATTTTATAATTGGCTTGGAGAGCACCTATAGATCCACTACCTCTGCTTCCTGCCAATTGGATAGACTTATTTCTTACCTTCTCATAATCAGTATGAAACTTTTTATCCTCTTTCACCAGATTTGGCATTAGATGGATTTCTGTGGCTCGGATCACATTAAGTGGCATCCTGGAATACATTCTTTTTCTAACCTCAAATTCATTTGCTACATTGGCTCAATAGTCCTCCAAATGCATTCCACAATTGAATCTCTTGCCGACCACCATACTCATGTTGTTGTAAGTATCATAATCCACCCTCAGCAGGAGATATGGGAGATGGTAGAACTGTAATTCAGCTGTCGACTTCTCTTCTGTAGATAGTAATGAGCACATTTCATCAAAATCTCCTATGACAATTGGGAATTTAAGTTTTCCTTTCTTCTTTTTCTGAATGTTATTAAAGGCTATCAATTGCCTTGTCACCTCTTGCTTTACTATCTTATTTGTTGGGTACCTGGGAAGCCAATCCCTAAAACCTAATGTAAGTGAATCTCGGAAACTAGATAAACCAAGAGTCATACTCTTCTATTATCTTCTCAACATTTTCTGATATCTTGACATGCATATTTCCTTGGACTTCACACAATATACATAGAAAATGTATCATTAGATTCTTTGAATTTAGCAATATTGTGCAAGTGCAGCTGAGGGTAGCAATCATATACTTGAGTTTCCCTTGTCCATAGCCTATGAGTCCATTTCCTATCAAACCCTCGTGTGGTCATTCTTGCCGACATATAAACAATGTAGGAACTCATATAGAAGGTTTGAGTCTTCTCCAAGTTCTGCAGCTGCCAATCTAGATGATCACTTATCAGTATTGGCCAATCTACATATCTGATTTTGAGCATTACTTCTTCAATAAATGAAAACATGCATGGTTCAAAGTAGCAAGACTGTGCATATCCCATGATTCTACTTGTCATCATCACTAAATCGCTGTAGTCCAACTTTAAATTGATTCCAGTGTCATGTCCCCTCTTTAGTGACATGTCATTTTTCAGTGGATTTGCCTATCATGGACTCTCGTAGGCAGATGGTTTTGGTGAGAGAGTCATTCTGATGATTATTTGGGGATTGGATGGTCTTATTTGCTCTTGGAGAGATGGTGTTTATCATATTTTTATTATAATGTGTTATGTGGGGCCAAAATGTTATAATTTTAAGTTGAGTTGCACTTTTTTATTTTATAAAGTTGCTTTTTATATAAAAGTGCATTATAAAGAGATTTTATAAGAATATTTTATGGATACTTCTAGAAGTTCTAGTGGCTTCTTAGAAAAGTGAATAAATAGAGTGCTTGGCCTCTCATTTGGACATCCCCTGACTTGAGTTTACACTACTTTTCTCTTTGAGCATTTGTGGCGCCATCTTGGTCTGCAGATTGTCATTTGATCTTTAGGAACGGAGTTTCTTAAGGATTTGCATAATTGAGGAGGTGAAATATCCTTTGAAGGGTTGCACTTTGGAAGTGGTATTCAGCCATTTCAAGTTGAGCTTATTTGGAGTCCTCAGACTTATCTGAGGGTTTAAGTTTTTGATTGCAAGAGGAAAAAAAATAGATCCGAAAAAGCAAAGCAAAAAAGCAGATTCGAAAAAGCAGTCCGAAAAAGCAGATCTGAAAAAGCAAAGCGAAAAAGCGGACCCGAAAAAGCAAAGCGAAAAAGAAGATCCGAAAAAGCAGAGCGAAAAAGCAATTCGAAAAAGTTTTTGCTACAAGTCTAATTCAGTTTTCAGATTTTCAGGATAGGGTTTTGGAACCACATTTTTGCTCATATCTTCCTCATTACTCAGCATATCATTCTGGGTATTTTTGCATCGGATTTCTATTGTCGAGGAGATAAAGATAGGTGCATTTTGGAGTCCCAAAATGCCATGATTTATTTTTAAGGAATTTTCAAAATTCTTAGACATTTTCGAAAATCTGCAAGAAAGTACATTTTCAGATTTGGGGTGACTTTGGCTTGGGTGTTGGCATCTTCAACACGGGTAAAAATTATCGCAGCCATCTACAATCAGGTTCCTCACTTCTCATTTGGCATTTGGCATATTTTTTGAGAAATGTATGTTTTCAGCTGAGTACAAAATATAGCTTCAACACTTTACTATTTTACATTGTACTTGTCTTTGTTTGCCATCTGGCATTATTGGTATCAAAAGAAGGCTAGGATTTTGCAAGTGAAAGGGCAGTGTAATTTTTAGTCTATCTATATTGCAAACCTAGGGTTTGATGATCATATTATTGGCTGAAATATGTATGGCATTGTTGCAAATTGTTGATATATGAATGGCATATGGTTTTGAGCAATTTCTTACATCATTGATAGTGTTTTAGATGGTATTTGGTTACTATCTATTATTCTGAAATTTTGGGACAGCGAACTCATATATTGCAAAATAATTTTCTATCTACATTTTGAGTTACATTTTTGAGGGGTTTTTAGTGGCCTATTGGTAAGGGTCATTACAGTGGTATCAGAGCGGTGTTCTTGCCATCCTGTTGGGTAAGAAATCTTTATGCATCCTTTAGCATTTGGGCATCACAGGTATTATACCCGCAGGAGAGCTGCACTTGAGGGTGAGCAGGAATTCAGAGATATACTTACTATGGGTGAGAGACAGTCACAGAGTCCACCTAGAGTCCCTAGGACTGATGATGATGAGGCTAGAGACTTCTTTCGGGCTATGACTACTGGACAGAAGGAGATAGTTCAGTCTATATGTGCATTGACCACTATGATGGAAAGAGTTGCTTAGTCGAGAAATCGGGAACACGGTAGAGGGACACCAGAGCAGGATAACAGGAGTGTAGCAGGTTCATAGGGTGCTCCTAGGCACAGGTCGTGGACTGCAGATAGGCCTACACGTCCTACATTCCTTAGAGAGGAGGCCCAGGAGGCAGGAGAGAATGATATGCCAGAGGACTTGCAGGATGATCTTAGAGCTGCAAATGCAGAATGGCAGGCATTACCTCCACATGTTCGTAAGTTGCTGAATTTTGATCGCTACCTGAGTCAGAGAAGAGAGCACATGAGGAGTAGCAGGCAAAACAGGAAGCCTAGAGGAGGTCAGGACAGTGAGTTGCAGCGAGCTGCTAGCAAGCTCACCTTACCATCTTTTGATGGCAGTGGACAGATGACAGCATAGGCCTGGATCCATAAGTTAGATACATTCCTAGCATTGAGGCCTATGTCAGAGATGGATGCTATCAGGTATGCCACCTTGCATTTAGAGGGTGCAACACATGATTGGTGGTCACATGGTATGATTACATTGCAACATAATCAGGTGACATCCTACCAGGATTTTGTGGATAGATTGGTAGAGCGCTTTGATAAGAAAGACCCAGAGGTCTTCTTCCGTGATCTTGCACAACTGAGACAGACAGGTAGTTTAGAGGTCTACATCAGTGAGTTTCAGAGATTATCAGTGATGGTGCAGGATGTGTCTGAGAGGAGGTTGGTTATATTATTCACAGAGGGGTTGTTTGAACCTCTAAAGGGTTGGATCAAGGCATTCGATCCCCCTTCATTGCAAGAGGCTATGAGGAAGGCACGGAGCATGGAGCTCATAGCACCCTCCAGCAGATTCACCTCCAGGAGCACTTCTTCATTTAGGGACAATAAGAAGTTTGATAAAAACAAGGGCAAAAAAGATGACACCAAGGGTAAGTCTATTGCACTTTTGGATATGGAGACATTGAATGACTTGTGCAGGAAGAAGCTATGTTTCTACTGTAAGGGTCCTTACGACAGAGATCATGATTGTCCTATGAGGCCTAAGGGGAAGGCCAACAGGGTTATGTGGGCTTACTATGAGGATTCAGATTCTGACAGTTCTGGACATGAGGATGATCATATTGATGTAGAGCCCGAGGCAGAGGTAGAGGCTTTAGAACCTAAGGAGGAGCCCGAGTTGCACTTACAGAAGGCACGCTTGTCTAGCATTCAGCAGGAAGGATCTTTTAGATTGCGTGGTGTTCTAGCGGGGCATAGAGTTATTACATTGGTTGATACAGGTGCTACGCACAATTTTATTGATGCACGTTTTGTTGAACGCCGTGGTATTATGTCTGAGGAGTTTGAGGGACTACGAGTACAGGTTGCTGATGGTTACACTCTTAAGTGTAACAAGATGGTTAGAGATTTGCCTTTACGCCTGAACAACTATGAGTTCAAGGCGGACTACCGTGTTGTCAACATGGGTGATCTGGATATTGTGTTGGGGATGTAGTGGTTACACTCATTGGGAGAGGTCACTTTCAGATTGAAGGACATGGAGATTAAGTTTGAGGTGGATGGGAAACAACATATTTTGAGAGCCATCAGAAATAGTGACATCAGGACTATTTCTTTTAGATGGATGGAGAGGTTGGCTAGACATGATGGTATAGAGTGGGCAGCAGTATGCACTCTCATGCCTACACAGGAGGGACAGCATAAGACAGAGTATCATCCAGACATTCAGAGGTTGAGAGTGAAGTATGATAGAGTCTTCAGTGACATCCCACCTGGCAGGCCACCAGACAGAGGTATTGAGCACATCATCGAGTTAGAGGAGGGTGCTAAACCCGTGATGATTACACCCTATAGGCATCCTAAGAGACTCAAGGATGAGATAGAGAAAACCATCAAGGAGTTGCTTGCGATGGGACACATCAGACCGAGCAAGTCTCCTTTTGCTTCTTCGGTAATATTGGTGAAGAAGGATGGTATTTTGCGGATGTGCATTGACTATAGGGTGCTGAATAAGAAGACAATTAAGAATAGGTACCCCATTCCACAGATTGATGAGCTGATTGATGAGCTGCATGGTGCATGTTATTTCACGAAGATTGATTTGAGATGCGGCTATCATCAGATCAGAGTTAGAGAATAGGATATTGAGAAGACCGCCTTCAGATGTCATTGTGGGCACTTTGAGTTTGTGGTGATGCCATTTGGGCTGACTAATGCGCTAGCTACTTTTCAGTCTACTATGAACAAGGTCTTCCATCATCAGTTGAGGAAGTATGTGTTAGTCTTCTTCGATGATATTCTGATATACAGTTGGACTTGGTAGGAGCACATGGAGCATCTAGAGACAGTTTTTGGGATCTTGCAGTCGGAGTCCTTGTACGCCAAGGAGTCCAAATGTGATTTGGGCATGACAGAGCTATTGTATTTGGGTCACATCATTAGTGCAGAAGGAGTAAGGATGGATCCTGATAAGATTCGTGCTATTGTGGATTGGCCTACTCCAGAGAACCTGACATAGTTGAGAGGGTTCCTTGGGTTGTGTGGTTTCTACCGCAGATTTGTCAGTGGGTATTCACATCATGCAGCTCCTATGATAGATTTGCTGAAGAAGGGAGCCTTTGTTTGGACACCTGAGGCATAGGCTTGCTTTGAGAGATTCAAGGAGATCATGACTACATGCCCTGTGTTAGCATTGCCCGACTTCTCAAAGCCATTTGAGCTTCAGTGCGATGCATCTGGAGAGGGTATAGGTGTTGTTCTGATGCAGGACAAGCACCCCATTGCATTTGAGAGCAGGAAGCTCCGTGGGCCAGAGAGATCATTTAGTATATATGACAAGGAGATGTTAGCCATTATGCATGCATTGGCTAAATTCAGGCAGTATCTGGTGGGTGGTAAGTTTTGCATTAAAACTGACCACAATAGTTTGAGACATTTCCTTGGACAGAGAGATCTCAATGACAGGCAGCAAAAGTGGGTTAGTAAGCTGCAGGCTTATGATTTTGACATCTCCTATGTGAGAGGGACTCAGAATGTGGTAGCAGATGCTTTGTCATGCAGACCACATCTCGGTGCTATGGTTGAAATATCTGAGGATTGGAGGCATTTGATTATTGTAGAGTATGCTAGAGACTCATGGGCATCCGAGATTGTTGATGGGACAGTTGTTGATACCAGGTACACACTTGTGGATGATTTGATTATCTACAAGAACATGATATTCTTAGTCCCAGGATCGAAGGTGAAGCGTATTGTTATGAGAGCTCTCCATGATTCACCTACAGCTGGCCATCCTGGATACTTCAAAACTTACAGGCAAGTGCGAGAGCGTTTCACTTGGAAGGGGCTCAAGGCGGATGTGTTGCAGTATGTACGAGAGTGCCCTATTTGTCAGCAGAACAAACAAGAGCACACCTTTCCAGCAGGGCTCTTACAACCACTTCCCATTCCTGACAGGAAGTGGGAGTGTATATCCATGGATTTCATTACGGGCTTGCCTAAGGCCCAAGGGCATGATTGCATCTATGTGGTGGTGGACAGGTTGACGAAGTATGCACACTTCTTTCCCATCACTACTACTTACACAGCAGTGCAGGTGGCTGAGGTCTTCTTCAGAGAGATTTTTAGACTACATGGGATACCCCGGAGCATAGTGAGTGACAGGGACAACAGGTTCTTGAGTCATTTTTGGCAGGTGTTCCGTTTATGTGGCATTGAGCTTACACCTAGCACCAGTTACCACCCGCAGACTGATGGGCAGACTGAGATAGTAAATAAGTGGGTGGAAGGCTACTTGAGGAACTATGTGGCGGGGCAGCAGAAGGCATGGGTTAGGTGGATTTATCTATGTGAGTATTGCTAAAATACCACATACCACATGTCTATTCAGATGACTCCTTTCAGGGCACTATATGGTTATGAGGCACTGAGTTTTCTGGATTTTCTTATGAGTGATGTTAGAGTTCCTCGTGCTGGAGATTTTCTTCAGGAGAGCAAGGACATTGTTGATGCTCTCAGAGATAATATTGCCAGGGCACAGAATCAGCATAAGCAGTATGCAGATCAGAAGCGGACAGCGAGGAGTTTTGAGGTTGGTGACATGGTTTATCTCATGTTGCAGCCCTATAGACAGTCTACCCTGGGGAAGAGTGGATCGGAAAAGCTTAAGCCTAGGTACTATGGTCCTTTTAGGATTATCAGGCGTATTGGAGAGATGGCATATGAGCTTGAGCTTCTAGTAGACAGCAGGGTACACAATGTTTTCCATGTGTCACGCCTCAAGAAGGCGTTGGGTCAGCATGTTGTGCCTTCGGCAGTTCTTCCTCCATTGGATGATGAGGGGAAGTTGGTTCTTGTTCCCGAGTACATCATTGACAGTAGAGAGAGGCAACTCCGCAGGAGGACCATCAGGGAGTATTTGGTGAAGTGGAGAAATTTGCCTGAGGAGGATGCCACATGGGAGGGAGAAGATATTTTGCAGCACCCAGCTTTGAGATTGCTTGAGGGCAAGCAATTTCAGGAGGGGCGGACTGTCATGTCCCCTCTTTAGTGACGTCATTTTTCAGTGGATTTGCCTATCATGGACTCTCGTAGGCAGATGGTTTTGGTGAGAGAGTCATTCTGATGATTATTTGGGGATTGGATGGTCTTATTTGCTCTTGGAGAGATGGTGTTTATCATATTTTTATTATAATGTGTTATGTGGGGCCAAAATGTTATAATTTTGAGTTGAGTTGCACTTTTTTATTTTATAAAGTTACTTTTTATATAAAAGTGCATTATAAATGGATTTTATAAGAATATTTTATGGATACTTCTAGAAGTTCTAGTGGCTTCTTAGAAAAGTGAATAAATAGAGTGCTTGGCCTCTCATTTGGACATCCCATGACTTGAGTTTACACTACTTTTATCTTTGAGCATTTGTGGCACCATCTTGGTTTGCAGATTGTCATTTGATCTTTAGGAATGGAGTTTCTTAAGGATTTGCATAACTGAGGAGGTGAAATATCCTTTGAAGGGTTGCACTTTGGAAGTGGTATTCAGCCATTTCGAGTTGAGCTTATTTGGAGTCCTCAAACTTACTTGAGGGTTTGAGTTTTTGATTGCAAGAGGAAAAAAAAAAGCAGATCCGAAAAAATAGTTCGAAAAAGCAAAGCGAAAAAGCAGATCCGAAAAAGTAGATCCGAAAAAGCAAAGCAAAAAAGCAGACCCGAAAAAGCAAAGTGAAAAAGTAGATCCGAAAAAGCAGAGCAAAAATGCAATCCAAAAAAGTTTTTGCTACAAGTCTAATTCAGTTTTCAGATTTTCAGGATAGGGTTTTGGAACCACATTTTTGCTCATATCTTCCTCATTACTCAGCATATCATTTTGGGTATTTTTGCATCGGATTTCTATCGTCGAGGAGATAAAGATAGGTGCATTTTGGAGTCCCAAAATGCCATGATTTATTTTTAAGGAATTTTCAAAATTCTTAGACATTTTCGAAAATCTGCAAGAAAGTACATTTTCAGATTTGGGGTGACTTTGGCTTGGGTGTTGGCATCTTTAGCACTGGTAAAAATTATCGCAGCCATCTACAATCAGGTTCCTCACTTCTCATTTGACATTTGGCATATTTTCTGAGAAATGTATGTTTTCAGCTGAGTACGAAATATAGCTTTAGCACTTTACTATTTTACATTGTACTTGTCTTTGTTTGCCATCTGGCATTATTGGTATCAAAGGAAGGTTAGGATTTTGCAAGTGAAAGGGCATTGTAATTTTTAGTCTATCTATATTGCAAACCTAGGGTTTGATGATCATATTATTGGCTGAAATATGTATGGCATTGTTGCAAATTGTTGATATATGAATGGCATATGGTTTTGAGCAATTTCCTACATCATTGATAGTGTTTTAGATGGTATTTGGTTGCTATCTATTATTCTGAAATTTTGGGACAGCGAACTCATATATTGCAAAATAATTTTCCATCTACATTTTGAGTTACATTTTTGAGGGGTTTTTAGTGGCCTATTGGTAAGGGTCATTACATCCAGGGAGCTTCTTTGACGTCTTGGAGTGGTGAGGTCTTGGCTTTGGCAGCCATTTGAAGTTGATAGTCTTAGCAAACTCAACCGCTCTTGTCTTGTACATCCTCTCAACACTTCCTTTTGATTCGTATAACTGGAATTCCAAATGCTTCAACAATTGCATCTAGAGTGAGTCAATCCACCACCACAAAAATGCAATCTCTACCTTGGGATTTTGGCAAGCCCACAATGAAATCCATAGACAAACATTCCCACTTCTGCTCAGGAATGGGAAGTGGCTGTAGCAATCCTGCGGGATAGGTATGCTCCTGTTTGTTCTGCTGACAAACAAAGCATTCTTGAACATACTGCTGCACATCTGACTTCAGGCCCTTCCAAGTGAATCTCCCTTGAATCTGTCTATAGGTTTTGAAGAACCTGGGATGTCCAACCAATGGCGAATCATGAAAGGCCCTCAGGATAATCTGTCTGACACCTGATCCTGGGACTAGATAGATCCTTCCCTTGTAAATGATTAACTCATTTGCAAGGGTATAATTGTTGTCTTGTATGCTACCATCAACAATGTCAGCTGCCCACTGATCTCGGGCATACTCTGCGATGATCAAGTGTCTCCAATCCTCTTCTATCTCAGTAAACACGCACAAGTGGGGTCTTCGTGTAAGGGCATCAGCTATCACATTTTGAGTACCCTTGATGTACGCGATATCAAAATCATATGACTGTAGCTTACTGACCCACTTCTGTTGTCTCTCATTCAGATCCCACTGACCAAGGAAATGCTTCAGGCTATTGTGATATGTTTTAATACAAAATTTACTGCCATCTAAGTATTGCCTGAATTTGGCCAAGGCATGCATAATGGTCAACATCTCATTGTCATAGACACTTAATAATCTCTCAAGACCCTTGAGCTTCTTGCTCTCCAAAACTATGGGATGGTGATCTTGGGAAAGAACTACTCCAATGCCCTCACCCGAGGCATCACAATGTAACTCAAATGGCCTTGTGAAATTGGGCAATGCCAAAACTGGGCATGACGTCATGATCCTCTTGAACTTCTCAAAGCACTCTTGTGCTTGAGCAGTCCACTCAAAAGCACCCTTATGGGTCAGATCAGTAAGGGGAGTTGTGTCGAGAGAAACCTGCCACGAATCTGCGGTAGAATGCACAAAGTCCAATGAACCCCCTAAGTTGTGTTAGGTTCTCTGGTGTAGGCCAATCCAGAATAGCATGAACCTTATCAAGGTCCATATGAACTCCCTCTGCACTAATGATGTGTCCCAAATACAACAACTCAGTCATGCCTAAAGCACACTTGGATTCCTTGGCACTCAAGGAAGCCCTATCGAGAATGTCCAATACTGCATCCAGATGTGCTACATGATCATCCCAAGTCTTACTATAAACAAGTATGTTGTATAAAAAAACCAAAACAAATCTCTGCAATTGATTATGGAAAACCCTATTCACAGTAGACTGGAATGTGGTGGGGGCATTAGTCAAGCCAAAGGGCATGACTAGAAACACATAGTGGCCACAATGACACATGAATGCTGTCTTCTCCACGTCCTACTCTTGGACTCTGATCTAATGGTACCCCATGTTAGCAATTCAAGTTGTCATTAGTATACAACATCCACAAACACTATGCACCGGTAAGAGGTCACCGGTCACTCACAACACTTAGAAGACACTGGTAGACAAGAAACATAACGTATGCACCAGTAGATAAAGAACACCGGTAGACCAAGCTAAGAATGCGCACTAGTCTCAGTGTGCATAAGTTGAACTGGATATAAGGTTATACCGGTCTAAAGCGGCCTAAAGATCCGCACCGGATTTAGTGGATCATCTTGAGTTAAAAGCAGGATTATATGGGACATCCACCGTGTAGAAGTAGAGTTAGCTTTTTAACAAGAGTTAGCTTTATTCATGCAGATGTTTTGCAAGGTAAACTCCAGATCAGAGCGCATAGCTTTTTTGTTGATTGCATGATTTATTGCGGAGTTTGCAGCCTGGCGGTTCTATGAGTTAAGGGTCTCATTATGGTAAACTCTCATATAAATATAAGTCATAGGATGCAAAGAAAGTTGTTGTTGATTGTGAGTGATTGCATGAAGAAAAAGAGAGACATCTTCTAAGAGAAGAGCTGCAGACACAGAGGTTGCAGAGATCAACAGTCAGGCAACCAGAGAAGAGGTATGATCTAATCAGACATTCAGTGTCATAACAGATCATCAATTCTATTAGAAGTAGAAGCATATTCAAATCCCTTTATTAGGGTGGACCTAATCGGTTCATTGTAAGAATCCCCTAACAGGGTAACATCTTGTTGATGTTCAAAGTCCTATAACCAGGCAGCTCCTAACAGGGTTTAGATCTTAACAGATCTCTTGTAAAATCCCCTAATCGGCTAGCACCTTAACCGGTGCTTTGTAAGCTCCTAACAGGGCACCTTCATTCTGAAGTGGTGAAGTTGTGAGCTCTATCTCACCGTGGTTTTTTCCCTTATAATCAAGGGTTTCCACATATAAATACTTGTAGTGATCTGTGTGATTCTGTTTATACTTTTGAATGACTGTTATATTCTGCTTATCAATTAAGGTTAAGAAGTTCATAATTAAAAAGTATAATAGCGAGTATTTATTGATTCACGCCCCCTCTCAGTAACTGGTAAGTATTAACAATTGGTATTAGAGCCCAGTTCTCTCCGCTTCTAAGCCTAACAGCTGGAGACAAAGATCATGGAGGTTTACCGGTATCAAAAGCAGCTAGAGGAAGCCAATGACATCATCACCTCTCTGGAAAACAGATTGAGGAGATCGCTTGCAAAAAGAAAGGAACTAGCGTTGCAGCTAAATGAGAGCAATGAAACCATCGATGAACTCTCTGGGCAGAGTGGATCTGACGAAGCTGAGGAGGTAGTATTTGAACTCATGGAAAGGAATCAGATCCTGACTGATGAGATCTCTAATCTCAAAAGAGAACAAGAAGACAATGCCCTGAGGATGACTGAACTAATCGAGAAAAAGAGAAAAGCTGAAGACGAAAGAAATTCGGCAGTCGAGTCTCTGTCAGCCTCTGAGAAAGCAAGGGACCAAACAGTGGAGGCCATAGGGGCAAATGAACTTATCATTCTACAACTTCAAGAAGACATGCAGAGTGTCACCCAAGAAAATGCCCACATGCAGAAAGGCTGGCATGATAGGAATGAAGCATGCAATAGATTGTCTCAAGAATTGCATCAACAAAGGGAGCAGATGAATGAACTTGAAGAGACAAATGAAATACTAAGAAGCTACAATTAAAGTTCAACTAAGCTTGATGAGCAACTCAAAGGTCAAAGAAGACACAAAGATCAGACCGGTCTTGGTTTCACCGGTGAAAATGCAAAAAGGAATGGTGATCCCTCTAGGGCAAAAGCAATCAAGAAGGATAAGATGAAATCGTTGATGCAAAAAGGTAAGAATTTCCCTAGCACATCTTGCAATCACTGTGGGAAATCGGGTCATAAGACTAACAACTGCAGGAATGCACTGGTAAAGACCACCAATAGCTACTGCAAGAATTGCTATAAAAAGGGCCACAAGACTAGTGAGTGCTGGTCCAGTCCCACATCTGTGTCCAGCAGCAGCAAGGGAAGTTTCAAAGGATACTGCTATGCATGCAATAAATTTGGGCACAAAGTACAAGAATGCAGATCCAAGACAATGGCATTTAGATCCCCAAAACCAATACTCAACAAAAGAAACAAGAACCTGAGTACAGTAAACCGTGGATTACACAACTACAACGGCTCACGCAACAAGTCAACTGACACAAAAAGAATGAACTCATGGAAAGCAACTAGAGTAATCTGCTATCACTACAACAAAATGGGACACAAAGCCAAAGAATGCAGAAACCGGTCATCCGGAAAGAAGAAGGAACCAGTTAAATCTGAAGAGAAGATCAACAAGGAAGAAAAGACTAAGAGAACGGTCAAACAGATTTGGTTCGTAAAAGAATCAAAAATCTCCGTTGAAGAAAAGATAGAGGAAAAATCACCATCTGCTGATGGTGATATTTCTTCGGCAAACTAAACCATGAGGGTTTAGAGGGAACCGGTAGATCCACTACTGTTCCCGATATGACTGATGAGAGTTAGACTCATTCGGTCTACAAGATTAACTGGTAAGGCAAGATTAAAATCAACCGGTTGGCAAAACAGAAGGAAAAAGTCGGTAAAGCATTTATTACTATAGCCGTTTAACAAATAGTTACCGTTTGGTAATTACCATTATAACCTAACCCTATAAACGAAAGGGAAATTACTCGCAAGTTTTCACTTTGCTTACTTTGTGATTTAGGAATTCTTGTGCTAAGTGTTATTCTCACGCTTCGATCACTGAGAAATCACTATCTACGAATTTTTGGTTAGCAAGAATGGCTTCATCTTCCGCTAACATGAAGTTGATCAAAGGAGATCTAGTGAACAGACCTGCATACGACATCTTGCCTGTGCAGAACAGAGAAAACGACATGGCTGGTGCTCTCTCTTCCATACCAAAAGGAGTCCTCTTGACCAAGGATGTTATAGCGTTCATTCACGCCAGACAGGAAGAACTTGGAGAAACCTTTATTCAAGGAGAGTATGTGTCATTATGTGAAGAAGGGAAATTGCTTGACAAATATGCCAATCTAGTATCTTCCGGTCTAATAAATGGCATGTGCTACCCTGCAATCTTCCGAGAGGACCAAGTTAGACTGGTGCCGAGCCGTCTTCATGAACCAAGATTCTGGCTCAACAAAGGCGCATGTCACGAGATCACCAAAGAGGATCTCCATAGAGTGACCGGGTACAGTGAGAAAGGGGAAGCGATAACCCTGCACACCATTTCCAATTCTGTCGTCAACAAGCTGACCAAGTCGAAGTCCGATGGTCGACTTATGACTATAAACGACATTGAAGATGAAGGAGTACGTTTCACGTCCATTGTTATCGGTTATAAAGTCTGTCAGTCAAGCAACCTAAACAGCATACCAGGTGGTGCAATCCATGCTGTGCAATGCATTATGCACGAAAATGTCCAATATGACATTTGTGCAATGCTTTGAAATCAAATCTTTGAAAATATGAAGAAGCTTGGAGTTGTGAAGAAGAAATATATGAAGTATGGAACCCTTCTGATGTGCTTATACTTTTTCTAACTGGATTTCTTCCCAGGTTTCGGAAAAGTGAATTGGA
Organism: Chamaecyparis obtusa; assembly: GCA_027943335.1. NCBI lineage: Eukaryota > Viridiplantae > Streptophyta > Pinopsida > Cupressales > Cupressaceae > Chamaecyparis > Chamaecyparis obtusa. Next base: position 598,497 of record BSBK01002798.1, on the reverse strand, counting down.
GAACCAACAAACCAATCATGCATCAAATCACTGAAGTCGCAAATAAATAGGGAGACCAGTTAAGCAATGCTATGACCAAACATTTTGAAGCCTTTCAACTAGAGATGCACGAGAGGGAAAGAATTATGTGGGCAATTGTTGAATATTACAAGGATGAGGTATGTTTTCTGGTCATCACTGACAACTGCATTATTCAAGTAGTTGAACCAAGAGATGCATATGCTCTTGAGTTGGGTTATGAGATCTCAGCCAAAGTTGCAAAGGCATATGCTGAGGCATTATATGATGCAAATTTGGATCTTGGTGCTATTCGGTTTGGCACGTACACTGAAATTCTTCAAAATCTGTCAAAAAGGGCACCGATCAAAATTGTCTATAAGAGGACGCCTCCACCAAGAAAGAAATTGGCGACAGAACCGCCCAAAGGCCGAAGGAAGAAAGAAGAACCGGCACCCAGCATCCAAGAGGAAGAACAAGAAGAAATAGACCCTGAAGTCACAGTTCCTCTTATTAGGAAGAAGAAGAATGAAAAAGTATCAAAGGAGGATCCACCTAGACGAGCCAAGCCCACAACTGAGGAAATTGTGGAAGGATTGAAGAAGGCTAGAAATCTACGCTCTGTAAGAAGAAGATATGACTTAAGTAGTGATGAAAACAAGGACAAACTTGAGGATGCAGTAGCATTCTGCCTCCACAAATTCAATCTTCATCCCGGTGGACTTCGCACTACTCTACTGAAACAACTTCTATAAAATATTGAGGCCCGGTGGAAAGCCTCAGAAGTAAGAGAAAAGGAGGAGAGGATACGGGCTCTTCTGGAGGTTCAGAATCACCTTACTCTGGATGAGGCAGCAGAACAGGCTGAATTGCATCAGAAAACTTTTGCAACTATAAGAAGGATAGGCCTAGTGCTTATTGGAGAAATTGAGAAGGTACACAATGAAGAAGTCGCACTATGGACCAAACTTCTTCAGACCCAGCAACAAGCAAAACAAGAAGCAGCACAAAGAACAATAGCCAAACTGTCACTTGACATCGGTAAGGGGAAAGGAGTACTTGGAGAAGAAGCACCGGTACTAGTGGACTTAACCAAGGAACAAACAACAAATCCAACGGTTTTCATCTCACCAAGCAAAGGTAACTTTCAACCTATGCATGTTGATGATTTAATAACTGAAGTTATGGACTTTGGGGAAGTGGACAATGCAGCTAAATGGTATAGTATACTAAATGAAGAAGACAAACAAAAGCTGATTGTCAGGATTGTAGAGACCTTCATGGATTATAATAGGACCCCAAGGTACTACAGGTCCAAGTTCCCACCGGAACTAAACAACAGGCTACAAGAAAAATGGAAAACCGGTCTAGGTCTGAACACTAGAATCACTAAAGACACACTACTTAAGGTTCGACCTGGTTTTAGTGAAGAAAGAATAAAGCTTCTTCTAGAAGAAGCATCCATGAACCTAAAACCATTTGATAGAGTTGCAGAGATATTGAATGGATATGAGAATAAAGTCTACAAAGACACTCTAGACTACTGGAACAATTATGACTTCGCGGCATTAGAGAAATATGGTCCTCAGGATCAAAACAGACCTGTGCAAATAGAGGAGCTTTTAACTAATGAACAAACAGATGTTGAACAAGAAACAAAAATTGATATACCCATAGGGAATCTCCATACTGCTGAGCAACAGCAAAAAGAAGATCCACCGGGAGAACAACCACAAAATGTTGAAGGTAGTAAGTCACCAAAAGGAGTCCAACTGAAAAGCAGAGCTCATCAAGTAATGGAAGACAACAAGGGGCAAGAAGAAGAGATCCCTGTCCACACAGAGCAGCTAAAACCAGAGCAAGAGCAAGACCAGCAAGAACACAGAGACATTCCAAGATCCTCTTCAAAAAGGAAACTATCATTTGCCGAGGGAAAGGAAGCAAAAAGAAGCATATTTACAGACACGGTGGTAGACATCAGTAAGATGTCAACAAGGCAACTAAAAGAATTGACCAAAAGAAAACAGGATATGGTCCTGACAAACATAAAGAACATCCTGTACAACTTTGTCCCTGATGCTGACATAGATGAAGATGAACCGGTCATAGATCAGCTGGAAGTTTTGGCACAAGCAATCGGTGAGGATCTAACCGATCCAGAAACAATAGCAGCCGACCACTACGAAAAGAAAAGAGTAGAAATACTCCACAAATAGGTTGATGATATCAAAGTCAATGTGACAACCAACCTGCGAATCCTCCAACAGTAGCTTCATGAGGCAAAAAGTTTGATGTGCAGAACCTCAAACTTTGAATTATTTTTGCAAGATCTAACAGAGAAGTCTGTTAAGACCATAGAGGACATCAAAGCTTTATCTTCCCAGTTTAATATACAGAATAAATCTGTAGTACATTATAGCAGAGAAATGACAAGTTTGGCTCTTGTCAAAAGGAAGACTACAAAAGAGGAAAGAGAATCCAAGATATTATTGAATTTCAAATATTTCTTGCCCCAACATTTGACTCAATGCAGTGCATTGCTACTACAACAGAAGCTCTGATAAATGAACTGGATTACAAGACTGCTGAAGATATGGAAAACATAGTTGTTTCCCTCACCGCAACTCTCAAGAATATTGAACAAATAACCAGTCAATGGGCACCTTTCCTTCACTCGGCCAAAACAATTTACAAGGATATCTTCACCAAACTACAAATGTGAAGTGAAGTAAAACCCTTTGTCCTCTGGAGGCAAAAAGGGTAAGAAAGTAGCAAGATAGAGAGTGAACAGAAGGATAATAGAGAAGCAAAAAAAACAAAAACAAAAAGGAGAGAACACCGGAGCACTTAGACAGGGGAAGTATTTAGACAGTGCAGAACTTTCAGTCAGGGGAAGTCCGGAACAAGGGAAGTAGTGTTCTACCAATACAAGGCACTATGATTAGTAAGTGAGTGAAGTTTGTGTATAGTTTTGCCACCAATGACAAAAGGGGAAGATTGTTAGCAATTCAAGTTGTCATTAGTATACAACATCCACAAACACTATGCACCGGTAAGAGGTCACCGGTCACTCACGAGTCACAACACTTAGAAGACACCGGTAGACAAGCAACATAACGTATGCACCGGTAGATAAAGAACACCGGTAGACCTAGTTAAGAACACGCACCAGTCTCAGTGTGCATAAGTTGAACCGGATATAAGGTTATACCAGTCTAAAGCGGCCTAAAGATCCGCACCAGATTTAGTGGATCATCTTGAGTTAAAAGCAAGATTATACAGGACATCCACCGCGTAGAAGTGGAGTTATCTTTTTAATAGGAGTTAGCTTTATTCATGCGGATGTTTTGCAAGGTAAACTCCAAATCAGAGCGCATAGCTTTTTTGATGATTGCATGATTTATTGCGGAGTTTGCAGCCTGGCGGTTCTATGAGTTAAGGGTCTCATTACGGTGAACTCTCATATAAATATAAGTCATAGGATGCAAAGAAAGTTGTTGATTGTGAGTGATTGCATGGAGAAAAAGAGAAACATCTTCTAAGAGAAGAGTTGTAGACACAGAGGTAGCAGAGATCAACAGCCAGGCAACCAGAGAAGAGGTATGATCTAATCAGACATTCAGTGTCATAACAGATCATCAATTCTATTAGAAGTAGAAGCATATTCAAATCCCTTTATTAGGGTGGACCTAATCGGTTCATTGTAAGAATCCCCTAACAGGGTAACATCTTGTTGATGTTCAAAGTCCTATAACCAGGCAGCTCCTAACAAGGTTTAGATCTTAACAGATCTCTTGTAAAATCCCCTAACCAAGTAGCACCTTAACCAGTGCTTTGTAAGCTCCTAACAGGGTGCCTTCATTCTGAAGTAGTGAAGTTGTGAGCTCTGTCTCACCGTGGTTTTTTCCCTTATAATCAAGGGTTTCCACATATAAATACTTGTAGTGATCTGTGTGATTCTGTTTATACTTTTGAATGATTGTTATATTTTGCTTATCAATTGAGGTTAAGAAGTTCAGAATTAAAAAGTATAATAGTGAGTATTTACTGATTCACCCCCCCTCTCAGTAACCGGTAAGTATTAACACCCCAATCTCAAGTCAATCTTGGAGAAGTAATGCGCCCCATGCAACTCATTAATGAGCTCATCAATCCAAGGGATAGGATACCGGTTCTTAATAGTCTTTTTATTTAGCATCCAATAATCTATACACATCCTGAGTGTCTCGTCCTTCTTCACCAAAACAACTGATGAAGCAAAAGGAGACTTACTCAACCTAATATGTCCCATAGCTAGCAGCTCTTGTATGGTCTTTTCAATCTCATCCTTAAGCCACTTAGGGTGTCAGTAAGGAGTAATCATAATGGGCGAGACCTCCTCTAACTCAATAATGTGCTCAATCCCTCTATCTGGTGGTCTGCCATGTGGTAAGTTAAACACTTTAGAGTGTTTAATTCTAAGTTGCTGAATATCAAGGTGATAAGTTGGCTTGCCTATACTATCCATTGTAGGCAACATCCTACACTCTTTTGCCCAATCAACTATGTCATCATGTTGTACCAACTGTTGCATACGGCTGAAAGAAATCAGCTTCAGATCATTATTCCGGATGGCCTTAAGGATGTGTGTTCTTCAATCCTTAATGAATCTCATCACCATCCTCTCAGTGCTGATGTAATGTCCTTAAGAGTATGCAACCAGTTCATACCAAGTACTATATTAGTGCTGCCCATATCTGCCACATGAAAATATGCCTTAAAGAAAAATTGTTCAATTTCACGGGAAGCTCAAAAATCATCTTGTTACACTTAAGAGTGTAACCATCAGCCACTTGTACTCTAAGTCCCTCAAAATATTCTGTCTTAAACCCTCTCTTGGCAACCAAACGTGAATCAATAAAATTATGTGTAGCAACTATATCAAAGAGAGCAATGACACGCTGCCCTGCCAAGCGTCCATGCATCCTGAAAGCACCTTCCTTTCTCATGCTAGAAAGGTAAACAACTTTGAAATTAGAATCATCTACCTCTTCATCCCCATCACCTGAAGCCTCATGTGTATCATGCTCATAATCAGCTGGTTGTCCGGATAAATCAAAACTATCTTCATAATCATAGAACCACTCCATCATCTTATACTTACCCTTAGGCTTCATAGGACAATCATGATTTACATCGTAAGGTCCTCTACAATGAAAACATAGTTTTTTCCGCCTTAGATCATTTAAAGTTTCTTGATCTAAAGGGGCTTCCATAGGACGCTTAACTTCAGCTCTATCATCCTTCTTAGGAGCTTTCCTATCATAGAATGAAGCAGTAGGTCTCCAAGAAAACTTGCTTTGTGGTGTAGATGATTCAAGATTCCTTGCCTTTTTCATGGCCTCCTGCAAGGTAGGTGGATCCAAGGACTTAACCCACCCTCTAAGTGGCTCAACCAAGCCCTCAATGAAAAACATAACTCTCCTCTCAAAAATGTCATATACCATCACAGATAACCGCTGAAACTCGCTGATAAAAGCCTCAAGACCACCTATGTGTCTCAATTGAGCCAACTCTCTGAAATAAGTCTCAGGGTCTTTCCTATCAAACCACTCTATCAATCTATCAATGAACTCCTGATAGTAAATGATCTAATTGTGTTGTAAAGACACTAGCCCGTGGTACCACCAGTCATGAGCTACTCCATCCAAGTGTAGCACAACAAAGCGAATGACATCCTCCTTAGTCATGCAACACAATGCTAAGTAAGTATCAAGCTTGTGAACCCAAGCTCGTGCTATAACCTTGCCACTACCATCAAAGTGGGCCAAGGTCATCTTGCTGGCCACCTCATGTAAATCTGTCTATCTAAGCCTCTATCTCTCAGGTGCTGGCCTACCTCTAGTGTGCTCACGCTTCTGTGTAAGGAATTTGTCAAAGTTTAGATTCTACTTGATGGCGTGTGGTAACTCATCTCACTCAACGTAGTCAGAAACAACATCATTTACAAATGGTGCGACCTCAGTCTTAGTACTAACCACGTCAATCTCAGGTCTCAGAAAAGTAGGCCACTGCGGCCTATCATAAATACCTGTATGTCCAGTCCTATCAACCCTATCATCAACTCTGGTCCGGTCCTCGACTCTAATTTTGTCACCAACTCTAGACCTGTCATCTGCCCTAGACCTGTGTGAACTGGCAGAATCACTCCTAGTACCTCTATCTCTACTCTGGCCTCTAGGAAGTGTGATGCGCTGCAACGTATTAGACAACTATTGCATCACATCTGCAACATGGTGTTAACCCTCTGCCAGGTTCTTGAAAGTCTCTTTGGCCTTTGTCAATATCAGAACCAATGCCAACATCTCTATAACCTGTACTAGCTGAACCTTCTTGACCAGCAACACCCCTGTCACCAATGCTGCCAAATTGTAACTCAGCCTCTCCATCACTAGGTGGAGAATTATGACCTCTGCCAGTGTAGAGCATATTGGGTCTGAATCTATGTGTCATGCTGAAACCCAATTCCCTGCAGGCTGGCAAGAAATCACTTTGATACCACTGTAAAGAACCCTGCTGGCTCTTTTAAGAATTTTTAATTTTTTAATTTTTTTTTTTGGAAGTTTTTGCAATTGTTTTTGGGTTTTTGAGAAAAAGAAATTTTCACAACATGAAGCTAAATTCACAACACTAATTCTAGTTGCATTGGTTTCTTGTCTAAACATATAGATTTAATTGCTATTGAATATCAAAAGGCAAATATCATTGCACCTTATTTTATTGCTCATACATTTGCTACTGGCATTCACAAACCGTTGCATACGAGAAATCGTAGCTGCCTTTATTGATCACATGTTCATGAACTAAGGTTGAGGTTACAAGGAGGAATATGCCGCTTCTGTAACAGAGATTGCGCTAGGAAAAAGAGAGTTCACTGCCTTAGAGGAACCCACGCTCAGACCACCAATACTGAATGCAACCTAAGAACAAGTCACGCACGTGCCAGCATGTTACACATGTCTAGTATTATCAGCATACCTGTCCAACAACAAATCGCAGCAGCTAGGAATAATGCGGCTGCCATAGTAGGAATTTTGCAGCCTCTAGATAATAGTTTTGGTCACCAAAAAGAGACGTCCCAAGCATGAAAGATTGCAATCCAATCTCTCATTCAATCCACCAACATTGATAATAACAAATCCACCATTTCATCAAAATGTAAGCATGATAATGAACAATTGTTGGTATACATCAGCACCAAAAATGTATCAAGAAGATCAAAAAGAATTCTTTAACGTGCAGAGCACAATTCGCCACTATAATCAGTGATTCAAAGTGCACAAGGAGAGGAATCAACCTCACAAACCCTTGTTGCAAACACTTCAGAAAATTCTCCAAAGAAATTAAAAGTCAAGTCCATAATGAATTTGATTTTTCCCATAAAGCTCTCTTAAAGTATGAAAGAAGTGTAGCTTCTCCAATACACTTCTCACTTAAGAGGCTTCTAGCACACACTTTCAAATTATAACATAAAAGATAAAGTTATTTATTAAGATAGACTTAATAAACAACTTAAAATATAAAGCTTCCTCAAATAGACTATTAAATGCTCTTGTCGCTCAACTCCTTGTGCCTCCACTACACTGCTAAAAATAGAAACCGCCCAAAAAAAACTTACTATAAATAGCAAAAAAACCTTTTTTCTATGGCTATTGTTTTGCATGTAATTACTTTGGACATAGAGCTGCTGATTGTAGAGCTGCTCCTTTCAAGAATTATTTTCAGCATGAAAAGAATGTCTTTAGGAAGTACAACTTAATTTGCTATAGCTGTAACAAGTTTGGTCATACTTCAAGATTTTGCAACAGCCATAGTGTAGATTTGTTCTACAATGTTGAACCTAAAAGAAGGACTAAAGTGACCAAGGTTTGGAGAAGAAAAGTTCAAGAGAGACCTCTAAAAGCTCTTGTTGTTCAAACTTCAAACAACTCTTCTAGCCAGCAGTGAGAAGGATATTTGGTATGTTGATAGTGGCTGCTCCTGACATATGACAGGTGATTTAAGTAAGTTTCATTCTCTCAAAAAAATGAAAGGTGGAAAGGTTAGATTTGGTGGTAGCTCTTCTGCAAAGGTTGTTGGTATAGGTAGAGTCTTAATTAATAATGATGAAACCATTGTCGAGAATGTTCTCTATGTTGAAGGGTTGAAACACAATCTCTTAAGTGTAAGTCAGCTATGTGATCAAGGGTATGATCTTAGCTTTAATTCAAATTCTTGTACTATTAAAAAGGGAGTTGATGTCATAGCTAAAGCAACTAGAACAACAAATAATCTCTATATTCTTGATGACTCTATTGATGAGACTTGTTGTTTGAGCAAGGTAGAGGATGATTGACTTTGGCACAAGTATTTTGGGCATGTTAATTTTGATAATCTTATCAAGATTAGCAAAAAAGAAGCTGTAAGAGATATGCCAATGATAGAGAAACCAACTGATGTTGTTTGCAAAAATTGTCAAGAGGGTAAACAAACTAGAGCTTCCTTCAAACCAAAAGATCATTTCAGTAATAGGCCACTTGAGCTTGTTCATATGGATCTTTGTGGACCAACTAAGACAACAAGTCTTCAAAGTGAGAAATACTTTATGCTTCTTATTGATGACTTTTCTCGTATGACTTGGGTTACTTTTCTAAAAGAAAAATTAGAGGCTTTAGAGAAGTTTAGGATTTTTAAAAATCTGGTTGAAAATGAAATGGATGTGAAAATCAAATGCTTGCATTTTGATAATGGGGGAGAATTCATTTCAAATGATTTTGTTAAGTTTTGTGAGCAACATGAAATCAAGAAACAGGTTTCAGCCCCAAGAACACCACAACAAAATGGTGTTGTGGAAAGAAAAAACTGAATTGTTCAAGAAACGACACGTCATTTGATGAATGAAAGGAAAGTTAAAGATGTTTTTTGGAGAGAGGTTGTCCACACAGCAGTCTATATTCAGAATAGAACGTTGTTGAGATCCAAGTTCAACAAGACTTCATATGAACTTTGGAAAGGTAAACCAGCTACTATTAAGTACTTTAAAATTTTTGGGAGTCTATGCTATATTAGGAGAGATGAAGATAACTTGGGTAAGTTTGAATCTAGATCTGATGAGGGAATTTTCCTTGGCTATTCCTCTAAAAGTAAAGCATTCAAATGCTACAATAAAAGGCTGCATAAATTAGTAGGGAGTGCTAATGTTAAGATTCATGAGGTTACTAATGAATTTGGTGAGAATGATGACAGCCCTGAAGCTGAAGAAGTAAAAACTCAAACCAGCACTGTGGTATCAACTAAAACTCAAACCAGCATTGTTGTACCTTCTTCTCCTCCTCATATTCAAGTTGTAATAGCTAGCAAAAGTGGTGAGAATGACAAAGTTAAAGTTCAATCTGCTCATGAAGAAACAGTTTCTACTTCTAATGATGCTGAAAGTTTACATGATAATTTCGGGTATGATTCTCAAGGTGATCATTCTAATTTCAAAACTCCTTCAAAGTTTGTTCAAAAGAATCACCCTATTGATCAGGTTATAGCTGAAAGAAAGACTAGGAATAAGAAAAAATGTTAACTATTTTAAGGATGATGACTTCTCACTTATTTCGATGATTGAGTCTAAGTGTTTTGAAGAGGCAGCTGCAGATGAGCATTGGATGGCTGCTATGAAAGAGGAGTTAGAGAAAATTAAAAAGAGCAATACTTGGGAGCTTGTACCAAGACCCATCAACAAAAATGTGGGTATTCCAGAACAAGGTAAATGAAGATGGTAATATCATTAGAAACAAGGCTCGTTTAGTTTGCAAGGGTTATTCTCAAATTGAAGGTGTAGATTTTTGTGAGACCTTTGCTCCGATTGCAAGATTAGAAGCAATCAGAATTTTTCTTGCATTTGCTTCCTTTAAAGGTTTCAAAGTCTTTCAAATGGATGTTAAATCTGCCTTTTTAAATGGGGATTTGGTTGAAGAAATCTATGTTGAACAACCAGAAGGCTTTATTTCTAACAATGTGGATTATGTGTGCAAGCTGAAAAAGGCACTATATGGACTCAAACAAGCTCCTAGAGCTTGGTATGACAGGCTGGATAATTACTTGCAGCAGCAGGGCTTCAAAAAGGGATATGTAGACAGCAACTTGTATGTCAAAGAGGAAGGTAACAACATTCTCATTGTTGTGGTTTATGTTGATGATCTGATTTTTTGGTAGTGACAATGTCAAATTGTCTAAGACATTTGTTGCTTGTATGAAAAATGAGTTCGAGATGTCTATGATGGGTGAGTTAACGTACTTTCTTGGGCTGCAAATTAATCAATATTCTAAAGGTGTTTTCATCTCCCAAGCTAAGTATGTTAGAGAGTTGCTTAAGAGATTCAAAATGGAAGATTGTAATCCGATTAGCACTCCTATGGAAACCGGATGTAAACTAACTAAGGATGATGTGTCTCCTTTTGTTGATCAGAATTTTTATAGATCTATGGTAGGGAGTCTACTGTTTGTTATAGCCACTAGACCGGATATTATGCAAGTTGTTGGCTATGTTGCTACATTTCAAGCATCTCCAAAGCAAACACATGTTCAAGCTGTCAAGAGAATTTTTAAGTATTTGAAAGGCACTATTGATCTTGGTCTTTCCCAAAGAGTTTTGATTTCTCTCTTACAGCCTATACAGATGCAGATTGGGGTGGCTCCGTAGATGATAAGAAAAGTACCAGTGAATGTGCTTTCTTTTTGGGTGGATGTTTGGTCTCATGGCTTAGCAAGAAATAGTCTTGCACTTCACTATCCACTGTTGAAGCTGAATATGTTGCAGTAGTTTCATGTTGCACTCAGGTAATTTGGATGAAGAATACTTTATGTGATTATAAGCTTGAGTTTAATGATCCTATTTGCGTTTATTGTGACAACACAAGTGCCATTGATATCTCAAGAAATCCAGTGATGCATTCTCACACCAAGCACATTCCAATCAAATATCACTAGCTGAAGGAGCAAGTTGCAAATAACACTGTTAAGCTGAACTATGTTTGTTCGAAAGAACAAGTCGCTGATGTGTTTACTAAACCTCTACCCCGAGATCGCTTCAAATATCTTCGAAGCAAGCTTGGTGTTATTCCACCTCAGTAAAAGGTTCGTTTTCAACAGAAGCACTTCATTGTTATATCTTTTGAACTGCAGCTGTGTATCAGGTTCGTAGTCATTGATGACAAAGGGGGAGTAGACATTCAGAGGGAGTTGTTGTTTCAGATTAGTTCAGCCAGTCAGGGGGACTTGTTTCCTCTCAGTAAATGGTTTCTCTGCTGGTTTTGCCGTCAATGACAAAAAAAGGGGGAGATAGTTGTGGTTTTTTTGTCATTCGATTTAGTTCTAGTTGCCTCCATGAGAGACACCTGTTCTATTTAGAACAATCTGATTTGAGTTCTGAATTAAGTTGTTTCTTACCAAGACGTTTTGACACTTGTCCAACTCTGCGATTTTACTTGCATCATTGATTACCAGAGGGAGCCTTGAATTGATTTTGTGCTGGCAACAGAGCCTTGAAAGGCTTCTCCACGCGCATGTTTTTGTCTGATACGGGTCACTGCCAACTGTTATGTATGAAGGCAGAGTAACCGACCCCAGAAGCTATTTTGGTTTTAAATTCCTTTTACGTGCACACATATACGATGGTATTGATTCAAATCGATCATGATAATAGAGTTGGTGAGCAAGGCTGGTGAACACGGTGTGCGGAAGCTTAAAATCTCTATTCCGTTAAGTTCTTTAAAATCCAAACAAGGCACACCAAGTGTCAGGTCTTCTTGGAACACCAGAACAATGCCAAGACACAACTGTAGTTTTGCATATGTGTTCATGGAGGTAGCTCGCATGAATGCGAATGAGAGTATGAGCCAACAAAATTAAAAATGGCTCTGTGTATGGTCAGTATATACGATTCATTGCGGGAAGTTACTTACAAATTGTTAATAGAACTGAGCCAAAAAATGTGTGCTTTTCTTCCTGTTCTATTGTGTGGGAGAAAATTTGCGGGAGCATCAGTGAGAGCAAACAAAAATGTATGTATTTTTAGTAGTCATTTTCGAATGTTAAAAAGAGAGCAATAACAAAAAAGAGATGCATAAGCTTTACAAAAGGAGATAAGTAAGACAACTCGGAAGGTGAAAAAAAATAGAAAAAACGTGCATGTATGCTGGGTGGATGCGACTAGCGATGGAGTGAGAAAACTGGTGGGTGTGCTCACAGGAGTTTCATCATTCATTAAAAAGGGGATTCTGTGCGATTTTAAATAAGGATACATGTAACGCCTTTGAAAAAGGCCAAAAAAAGAAGAGACATGCGCTAGTCTCAGAGACAGTAAATAGGTGAGAAGCAAACACGGGTCAAGGAGGAATATACAGACCACATGGGAATGATAGTTGAGTGCTCTCCCGAAAGATTGCAGTTCTAACGCATTCAAAAAATCATTTATTAAAGCTCAAGACTTACACACATATGCTGCCTGGCTCATACGTTAGAAACAAGAAAAAGACACTTCTACAATGGCGTATGTGAATAAGATTCAAAACGGGGAAAGATGATACATACACAAAAAAAATGTTTTTGAGAGGAGTATGTAAAATACAGAGGGATGATTTTCTGAAGTAGAAAGGAAGGGGAAGTAGTGCGTTTTTGTGCATAGACTGTGAATAGAACATCTTGCCACCAATACACAGCTGGGTGAGATATTGGTCGTCTTAAAGAAGAGGAAATTCTATACTGTCACATTCAAGGACAAGAGCGTGCTTGGGAAGTGTTGCTGTCAAAACTCTAAGGGAGCTCGAAGACTAAGTGTAGCTATTGAAGGCAGCGATTGAAGTTTATTTATGTTAAACCAGAGCGTCTTTACGTCTTCTGTAAAGACTCAGAGCTGATAATTGTTTGGTTCAATCTAAACTTTCTTCATAGAAAAGGTTGTAGCCTTTGTAAACTGGTTGAAGCCAGTTCAGAATTGTAGTTCTGAAAGAGTTGTAGCTCTTTGCAAGAAGGGGTTGTTGCCCAGGTGATTAGTAGAGCTGTGGTTTTTTAACCTGCCTTGGTTTTCCACGTGATAAAAACCTTTGTCTCTTCTCCTTGTGTGCAAGTGTGTCTTAGATTTGTTTTCTCTGCTCTAAAGTTTTAAAATACTGATTCACCCCCTCCCCCTCTCAGCATTTTTTGCTTTTAAGGCCGCACTTCAGCCTTGGAGAGAGAATTTTTACATAACCATTTTGCTTGTTTATCCCTCCCAAACTTGGGCGCATTTTGGCATGGGTGGAGGAATTTCTTCATTTCAAGGAAATTGCTTGACTTAATACAATTTGCCAACTTGGGTGCATATGGAGCTTGGTCAGGGATTTTAGCACTTTCAAACATTTCCTTGGCTAGAGGTGATTTGCGCCCAGGGTGCATTTGGGCACTTGTGAAGGATTTTTTTGACACTTAACCATTTGTCAACTTTTTTCGTTGTCTTTGCAATCCACACTTAGCCATCTTTTGCAAATTTTATCTCTCCCCAATCTTGAGTGCATTACGGTCTTTATGGAGGATTTCTTCACCTCAAGAAAATTTCACGACTTAGTGACATTTGCCCTCTTGGGTGCAATTTGGAGCCTGGTTGAGGAATTTCTTTTACTAAAGGAAATTCCTTGACCATGTATGATTTGCACCAAGGGCGCATATGAGCACTTGTCAAGGGTTTTTGCACCACTTAGTTGATTTTAGCATATTTCCTTTCTTCCAACCTGGGCATAAACAGGCACTTAGTGGAATTTCCACCCCTTTTACTCCCTTGGCTTGTTGATGTTTGTGCTTATGGGCACATAAGGCACTTAGGCAAGGATTTTCCATGTTTTGAAACTTTCCATGCCTCCTATGGATTTACATTGTTGGGCACATTTGAAGCAAGTAAGAGCATTTTTCTTGTCTTTGACAAAGTTCCATGCCTTGGTGAAATTTGCATTCTAGGTGCACTTAGATTGTAGGGGAGGATTTTTGCATTCTTGAAATTTTCCCTGATCAATCATGATTTGTGCCATAGTTACAAGACTCAGACTCAGCAAGCTGATTTTTGACTCGGACTTGGACTTCGCATCCGGACTCAACAAAAACTCGACAAATTGAAAACCCAAGAAATTCAAAGATTTTTAAGGATTTTAAACTTTTTTCATGCATCATTTAATCAATTAACGTCAAAGACGGAATAGTTGAGATAAACAGCACATACATAAGTTTACATTGATCACATAAGTATAAATGTGAATTTTTGAAGGAAATAAGTTAAACTAAATAGCACATTAGAAATATAAATAGGGTCACTGTCAAATGTCTATAATATTCATGGAATATGAAATCCATATTTCCTTCAGAAATTCGCATTTATACTCATGTGACCACTGTTGTCTAAAGAGGGCAAAGGTCACTCTGTATCAAGTGGGACAAGAAGTAAATTCACCCAGCTAAATTCCAAAATTCCAACTTTATGAACAACACTATACATAAATCAAATTGAAACCAGCACCATACACCCTTGCAAAGATGATGTGAATGCCTTGACAATGGACTGAGAACACTCTTCTACAGTTCTTAAAGGGAATTCACAGCACTGTTGAGCTATAGTTAGGAAGATAAACATGATTCCAAACATCCCAATGAGCCATCATGAACATAGGTTGGAATAATCAACTCCCAATCACCATGAAACTTAACACAAATCACCAAGATATCAAGAGAATGACCCTTGTAGGCCTGATGGACAAAGTGCAATGGGTCAAATAGCAGTTGACCCCCTTAAACTCTCTCAAAACTTGCATAGAATAACAATCTGCAATAAAGAAAATCAAATATAAGATGAACTTTAAAAAGTCAAACAAAACTTTTTAGAGAAGGCAATAAATCTACTTAAAACAAGCTGCATGTATTTTAGGTTTTAGAGAAGGCTATAAAGCAAAAAAAAGTCAAACAAAATTTTAAAAAAATATTTTTTTTTCCTTTGACTGGCTGACTGCCGCAGCAGATTCCAAGCCACGGGACTCGGCGAGTCAGCCGAGTTTGGATGGCTTGGCGAGTCGGCTTGACTTGGCTAAGTCAAAATCTAAAGGCAAAAAGACTCTTGAGACTTGGCTCGGCTCAGGACTCGCAAAGTCCTGTATCTATGATTTGCACTCAGGGTGCATATGAGCACTAGTGATAGATTTTCTTGTGCCTTAGTCATTTTCTTTACTTTGCCTTCTTCCTTTGGTCTAGACTTAGTCACTTTTCAACTTTCCTCCTTGTTTCCTCCACCAAC
Organism: Chamaecyparis obtusa; assembly: GCA_027943335.1. Classification (NCBI taxonomy): domain Eukaryota; kingdom Viridiplantae; phylum Streptophyta; class Pinopsida; order Cupressales; family Cupressaceae; genus Chamaecyparis; species Chamaecyparis obtusa. Next base: position 583,184 of record BSBK01002798.1, on the reverse strand, counting down.
ACTTAGCCATTTTTATGCTACTTCCAACACTTAGCCATTTTCTTGCATTGCCCTCTCCCTTTGGTCCATACTTAGTCAATTTGCAACTTTCCTCCTTGTTTCCTCAACCAACACTTAGCCATTTTCTTGCAATGCCCTCTCCCTTTGGTCCATACTTAGTCAATTTTCAACTTTCCTCCTTGTTTCCTCAACCAACACTTAGCCAGTTTTATGCTACTTCCAACACTTAGCCATTTTTTTGCATTGCCCTCTCCCTTTGGTCCAAACTTAGTAACTTTTCATCATTTTTCCTTGTCTACCCTGGATTTGTGCCCATGGCACATAAAGAGCTTGATGATGGATTTTTTGTACTTGGTGAGATTCCTTGACCCCTTGGGGTTCACCCCCAAGGCACATTTGGGCTCTGAAAAGGAATTTTTTTTATACTTGGTCACTTTCGCCTGCTTTCCATGCCATCTTGGTCTTGACCAACACTTAGCCACTTTTCAATATTTCACTTGATTTGCACCTTGGTTCCTCGACCCACTCAACCATTTAGGCTTACCGGTGCTGGTGCTCACCCAACAATTGATCATGTCCCCCTATATAAGCTAATTTTTTTGTTCTCACACTTTTGTGGAATGATCAATGCACTGAGTGTTGATCCCATTTGAAAACTTGTGACAATGTGTACCAATTGTAGTTCTTTCATGCTTTTCCATCTTTTGATGCTTCAAACTTAGTCATTTTCGCTCATTCTTCTAGAGATGGATGCTTTTCTGATTGCCATGCCAAATCTGGAACTGGATGCTTTTTTTGCTTTTTATGTTTTAGGTGCTTTATTAGACTGCTTTTTTGGAGAAGCTTTTTCAAACTGTTTTTTAGATTGCTTTTTTCAGAGACACTTTTTCAAACTACTGTTTAGACTACTTTTTCTAGAGATGCCTTTTCAAATTGTTTTTTCAAATTTCTTTTTCTAGAGATGCTTTTATGTGCTCATCAGTTGCTCGAAATGACCTGCTAAAAATAGACTTACTATAAATAGTAAGTTTATTCAAATGTGAAATTAGGGCAATTTGGGACTTACTAAAAATAGACATCCCTAAAAAATAGGAAACTCTAAAAAATAGGAACCACTTCAAAACTCAAAATGAAGCCAATTGAAGACCCAGTAAAACTTACTAAAAAATAGAAACTCCCTAGAACATAGGAACCTCTCCAAACGACTCCCTAGAACACAGGAACCTCTCCAAATGACTCAAAATTTCACTAGTTTATTCTTTGAAGGATTTTCAACTCAACGCTTCATCCAAATTCACAGTTCTTAATCAAGAAAGCCTTGAAAATTGAAACCCTAAAAGGCAGGAAACAATTCTCCATTCTAAATTTAGCCAAATTCATCAATTCTCATTTGAAATGTGAGGAACCTCAAGAGACTGACGCCAGAACTGCCAAGAATGAAAGCCAAAAAGGCCAAGTGGACCAAAAAGTAGGGGTTCCCCATTTGCAATGGTGCGATGTCTGAAAAGGCCACAACAGGTTGTCATATAGAGATCCCTCCATCATTCGTAATCTACTCTGCCCTCTAGCCTTCAGGGTATATTTGACCTATCAACATGAATATCATTGTATGGGGACTGCTCTTAGACTCCCTTGAACTGTGTTTGGCTCCAAGAGTTAGGCTTCCATCCATTGCAAATGTCTCATCCCTACCCTCTTGAGGTCACTGATTCATATCATGTCTTTAGGGATTTTCATCATTGTATCTCATGATATGCATGCATTTTTTTTAATAAAACTCTGTCCTCCATGGCCTCTATACTTCCCAATTCTTGTGATGACTGTAGTCTTCTATTCATTTGTAGGACTGTCATCTTGCTTCTATCATTCTTTTTTTCTCACTATGCTCTGTCTCAACATGACTGTGACTGAGCTCTTACTATCATCTCTGTCACTCTTTCTTGTTCATGTTTGGTATGACTCTGTAGACTCTACAATACCCTACTCACTGATATATTTTCCTGTTAGGAAAAATAAGGCAGTGCCATCTTTGACTAACCATGGTTGAATGTCATACCTTGTCTCAACACTCTCATAACAAATTCCCATTGTCACCTAGCACTACCATAAACCATCCTTATGAGAGTGTTTTTCAATTACTGGCATTTTCTTTTCTATCTGTACCTTGCCCTACCCTGATCCACCCTTCAAAGACTTGTCATTGTGTTCACTGTGATTAGGTCTATAGAACAAGGATTTAACAAGGTTTTTAACAAATAGACAAGGGTTCATGAGCTTCAGTGGTAAGACCAGATTTTGAGAAATGATCAAGATTGTCACAAGACTTGAAGAAAACTTCCATTATTCACCTTTGTCCATACCTTCTTAGAGCCTCTGTCCAATTTTCTTCTATTTGTTTAAACCTGCTACTGTCCATACTGTCATAAATATGTACTAACCCATTCTTTCAATGCTTTAAGGTGTTTCTATTTCAGGGGTTTAAACAATACTTAACCCCAATATTCTATTCATTGTATCCAAGACTTCATGACAGTAGAAAGTCTCCTTTCCTCTTCACTGTCATAAGGAACTACTATCTCGGTGTCATAACATTTATCTTAACCTTTCTAAATTACTGTAATGCATCATTGTCTCATTTGATCAAGAATTCTGCCTTCATGATTGACTCTTTGTCTTTTCTAACTGTTATCAAGTTCTTATTATCCCTAGCCCTTCTCATATTTTCATAGCAGATTTGTTTTCTGTGATTAGCTTTATAGAATACTTGAAGCATTCTAATTGATTGTCCTCTAGACTCTTGATCACTTGACAAGGCTTGGGATTTTTGGTAGAGGCTTTCACTCCTTGATTGGCCTCATTAAACCTCCGAGCTCTGTCATATACAGTCCGTTGTAATGAAAGGTTTTAACTTTTCTTAGCTAAGGTTTTAGCAATAAGAAAAGGTTTTCAACATTACCAAGCTCCTTGAGCAAGTTCTAATGCCAAGCACTGTAACTATAAGATGTCCTAGTTGAAACAATATCCTCGCACTTTGTTTTTACAGCATACGGTCCACTTATCATTGAACTGTATATACTAGGTCCCTTGCAATTGTCACTTAGGGTTTGAATTCTGCTTTTTGTCTTTTCTAAATGCCCTTTCACCATGTTCTAAATTATGGTCATGAAATCCTTATCTTTCTTCTCTGATATTAAATCATCTATGCCATTGACCCTCATGGCTCAAAGGCATTTATTGACTTGTACCCTTTGTCATCCTCTAAACCTGCCCATTGCAGTTTAACATTTAAACTGTCACTTAACATATTGAAGCACCCACACACTATCTCCACCACTGTCACAAATGTCTTCCTTTGTGATGCTAATCTCTTGACAAAGGTTTCAAGTGCTTTGAGGGGATTTTTTAAAGTCCAAAATGCTCGATAGGGTTTAAGCAAAGGTCTTTCATCATTTGACAAGGGTTTAACAGTGGATAGGCTTATCACTCAAATTACATGAGAAAATGCATCCACCATTTGACTTTGACATGGGACATAACAAAAGAACCATGCAATATTACCGCTGTCTATTTCATTTGTGGATACCCTTTAACCTCTTTCCACAGAGTTCATGTGTCGAGATTTTGGTTTTACAACCTTTATGCTTCCCTTTTAACATTTCTTGGCACATGCATGCACTTAAAGTGCCTTATATCTACTGTTTATCATAGTACTCTTATTAACATAGCACATGATCATTGACTATGACGGTAAAGCAACCAGGAACATTGAACACAGATTCAATTGGTAAATGCACTTTGTGAGGGGTCATATGACTCCAACACGGGGTTTGTCCATCCTTACAATCATTGTGTATATACTTGAAACCCCTAAAGAGCACTTTAAAATGCATACACTACCTCAAGTCTATGCACAAAACCCATATGGATCCTCTAATGACTGTCATACCTCATTTATTGCCTTTTCACCATGCCAACTCATGAACTAGCATGAAGATCTCACTCAACAAAAAGATGCACAGAAAGGTAATGCATAGTCATTATGTTCCATGTGACAAATATGGCATTTCGTAATAACAATGCAAGGGTTTTATGGAAAAGAAATGTCAGTCCTGCACAAAGGACCTTCCTTCTGAACGTTTGAGCATGTGGAAACAAGTTGTTGCCACCTCCTGAGATCCCTCCCCTGTCATGCGACATGTCATACACCTTCCTATGACTCCTGTAATGTGCCATTACTTCTTCACCGCAGATGCAGTTCAAGGTGGAAGGCTGTTTCTATGCCAAGCATGGCAAGCTCCATGAAAAAATGCTCCATTGCTATTACAAATAATGATATAGCCTAGTCTGAATGTACATGCATTTTCATGTGTGAAGATTGTTAAATAGGTCTAGAATATTATATTTATATTAACTTTCATTTTCATTATCATTATCGTAAAAAAAACAAAAAACAATGAAGGGAATTTTGTTTAAGAATCTCTCTATTACAAAATCATCTCCCTTAATCTATTTTTGCATGTACTTGTATATGTTGTACAGCTAGGTTATTGTAGATGCTTACCACAAAATGCTCTCATTTTTCTTTCCACACTGCATAAAATATCTAATGTAGGAGTTTTGAATTATTTGAGCTTGTTCATTTGACTTGTCAAAGTTTTCAAGAAATTTGTTCTTGTCAAGACATACAGATGCTGTCGATATGAGCACCTTCTGTGAAGTTAAAATCAAATGGCCGTTTACCAAATCATATGCACTTTCCTTGTTCAAAGGGTTTGAAAAAAGTGTTAACTACATCAATAAATTCTTTGGAATTTTGTTATTTTGTAAAGAAAACCTTCTAACTTGTATCATTTTAAACAATCTGCATGCTTGCTGAATTGATTTTTTTTTCACTGGTCAGAAATTACATCATAATAAGGAGATCGACATAAATGTGTTCCATGCTCTATCAGTATTTTATATGCATGTTTTTGATAGTCTCTTCAAAATGTATTAGGAGGCTCAACCAGAAGATTTTGAGGCAGATATTATCATGGCCCAACTGATGGAAATGGGGTATTCTGAAAATGAAATCTCTGCAGCCATTCAAATAAATGGTATGTGATCCTGTAGGTGATGAAAAACTATGTTTCAGCCATTTAATTTCATGTTGAATTTTGCACACAGACTTTACCCATTGTATTTTTAACTTCAACATCCATTGATTGAGTCATTTTGTGATTTTAATTTGGAAATTCAATATTAGAAACAAAGTCTGGCCCAGATTACTTCTTGTTACAAGACAAATTAATGCAAGACCAATAACATTCTCACTGAAATATTAGGTTGAGGGTACTTTTGAGGTTCCCGATTCTTCGTCAGAGGCATTTGATTTGCCTTCACTTGAGACTTCCATTTTTCCTAATCAACAGGAACATTATGTCTTTCAGACTTGGCTAGAGGACACATTTTCAACTAAACGTATCAGATTTCCACAGTCTATACTGATGATTGTGTTCAGATTTTTGGACAGTTTCAGTTTTGTAGATCTTGCTTTGTTGGATGAGTATTTGATAGGTATTTCAGATTGGATGAGTATCTAACTGTAATTTCAGATTATTTTGTTGAGTCTCATTTTGTAGATTTGGGAGACATGCTTGAGGGGATTTCTTTCCTCTTTCATGACAGTAATTGCATTTCTATTGTCACATCATATTCGTCTTTGGAGCTCGTTCTACATCAATTCCACATAGTTCTAGTTTGTCACCTTCTTATTTGTTTGACTGGAGTGTGGCATCATCATCTTCATGAGTGTGGCATCATCATCTTCATGGACAAGGAGACACATGAGTAGTTTCAGAAACATCATCATTCTTCATGTTTCCATCTTATCCGACATATCCAGAATGGGAAGCATGCTTGCATCTCTACATGGTTTTGTTTCTTTCTAAGGGGACACGAGTGGTTTGTAAGCAATGGATCAATTTGTCTTTGAACACTTACCATTATTGCAAGTGATTATTCATTATGGAGGGGCTACATAGTTTTTCACATTTCCTCCTATGGGGGCCATCATTTGGATATTCATGATGGATGTAGTTCTTGGGGAGTATTGGTATTGAGACCTCCATACACTACTCATCCTATCACTTACATTTTTTCGCATCTCTTTTTTGAAGAAGAGTTGTCTCATGTGGTATTCTACTTTTCTCCATTTGTAAGAGAGTAGTTGCATGGTTAGTTGTACATGGGTAACTAATATGGCCTAGTTGTCAGGACCCATCACCATATCATTTTGCATAATATTTCTTCTCTCTAGGTTGCATTTAAGGAGGGGTGTTGGAGTAAATATTATTTACTCAATGCTTAAGTCCAACTTAGCCAACTTCATTTAATAGTTTTTAGCTTGCATTTAATATTTGTAGCTAGGTGGTTGTACCTACCCTCGCATCTCATCGTTGCTCTCATCTCTGCTCCTACCTATATAAGCAGAGCTTATGTACATTGTTTAATCATCTCAATACATATTTCATTTCTTTGTGAGCTGTGTGTGTGTGTGTGGAAGTTCTGGCATTCAAAATCCTAGCTTGGGAGCATTACTCCAACATGATATTGTTAAATAGTAAAAAATAGTTTTGATTTTTAAATTTGCAAATGAGCATACTACTTTGATTTGTTTTGAAATCTTACATTATATCATTTTGTGATTGCCTAGTTTCTATGAAATCCTAGAATGTGTTTCTTGAAAGTTGAAATGCTAGGAATGACACATATTCAAAATCTTGTTTTGCCCAAAGACCAAAATTGAAAAGAAAAAACTCTAATATTTGGAGGTACAATATACTCATAGTTGTTGAGTATAGGAATTGTGATAGAATGGTCCAAAGAATAGAGACCAAAATGACTTAACTCTTGTAGATTATGAAAGTGTCATAAGAACCTTGTTGCTAAAATTGTTTTCTTTTATGACTTGATCTTAAAATTTCAAAATGCCAATTCCATTAGTGATCTTTTGGTTGATTTGAAAAAGAAATAACAAAATTTTGAAAAAGGTAGTCTTTTCTTTGAAAAAGTATTTGTAATGTCCCCAATTTTGCCAGCATTGGTGTTTCAAGGATTAGCCTATTATTTTGATCCTCGTAGGCTAATTATTGTGGATAGAGGGTCTTCTGAGGTAGTGGCTTGGCTTGGGAGGGTCTTGTCTTCTCCACAATTCAGTAAGCTACAGGTTGGTCTTCATTTGGCTCAGATTGGACTTCATTTGGGCTTAGATTTGTGTACTTACTATTTGTGGTAAGTTGGGTGTTGATTGAGATGGACCCTTTCTATTTTTGGAAAGTGCATTTGGTTACATGGAGAAATAATAGGTATAACTCCTACTTCAGACGACATATTTAAATGATGAGTATTTTGGGAGTTATTACATTTTTAGTGGCCAAATTATTATTAAATTACTAAATGGCTTATTATAAAGTTATAATCTAACTTTATAATTTCACTTAAGTTGAGGGTTAAGTCATCATTGGAAGGGGCCACTATTTAATTGATTATTAAACCTAAGTCGCATTATTATAATGATATCTTATTATAATAATGTTTTAAAAGAAGTTGTTAAAAGGGAGTTGTGTTGAGTGGAGATCACTTGGGAAACTTTCACAATTTCAGAAGTTGAGTTCTTTTGGAAACTTTTATCAAAAAAGCATTATAAATATGAGCTCATTTTTTTGGAGAAAGCACACTTGAATATTTATTTGCTTTGGTTGCCTTTGAGGAGTTTCTAAGTTTTCTGATTTCTAAACCCTTGTTGTGGTATAAGGGTCTGATTTTTCTGAGAGGTGTATTGCACCTATTTGCTGTTGAGGTAGAGCAATTTGAGTTTGCTTCTCTACTGTGTTTACTGTTATTGAGAAGCTATTTGAGAGTTTGGTCTTCAGAGTTGGAGAGAACTCATCCAAATTTCATGTGCAATGAATGATGAATGATCAGAATTTTATTTGCTGCTGGATAGTAATTATTAGCATCTTTTATAAGCTGCCATACAGTATCCAAGGAGGGCTGTACGGATTTAAAGCAGGCTGCCGTATGGACAAGGGAAGGGCCGTACATTTTCTGATATGTGGTTGCAAGTTGAGGGCTGTGGCAAGGTTGTTGCTGTGTGTACATCTTGGGTTAATTTGGAGATTACAATTTGCAAGGAGAGGGTTTTAATTGCTAGCATCTATCATTCATTGGTTGCGTCACAATCTTCAGTAGTCACGTTGGGATAATAAGGTGCTGCAATCTCTAAATTGTTATATGTAATGATTGAATAATGTTGCTTGTATGTGAATGAATTGTAAACAATTATGGCACAAATAATTTACTGTTGTTTATGATGAGAAATTCAGTCATTTTCTATCTATGATTCTAATTGGAAATTTGCAAAATTAGTTATAAGTTTTTGGAATTTAGTAAAAATTACAATTAAAATTGAGGAAAGATCCAATTTGCAATAGAGAGCCAGTTGGGCTCTTTATAGTATTATTTTTCACAAAGTTGGGTGAGATTATGATGATTTCCATAAGAAAGCCTTGTCGCTAAAGTATTTTTTATGACTAGATCATAAAAGTTCCAAATGCCAATTTTATTGGTGATCTTTTGGAAATTTTGAAAAAAAAAAAATCTTTTTTTGAAAACAATAGTCTTGTTTTTGAAAAATATATTATTTCCCACAAATTTGGGTGAGTATGTGACTATTAGAGCATTGACATAGGATAAAGCCTTAAGAGATCACCTCTCTACTATTGGTAAACTAATAGGTGAAGATGGTTTATCTATTCATCAATAGTTTTCCACTACCATTTGATTTACTTTTTGGCAAATTCTTGGACTGTCACCTTTAAATAATTCAGTTCAAAAAGAATGGAGACAAATGAAAATGACTAAGTCTAGTTGTTGACAACTTGAGAGTTCACTTGTTGCATAATGTAAATAACTGTAATGTCCTACCCCCAATTCTGATTTCAACTTTTTTTTAGAAAAAAAAGAACCTTTCCTTGTTAATGTTATGGTAGCTTCGAGAGATGTCATTCATACCTGTAGAAGTTTTACGGTTGATTATGATTATGAATCGGTTCATATTTTGTAGCGTCAGATGTGTAATGGTTCTCTTCTTACTGTCTCTGCCTTCTATGTTTTGGCATTAGACTTTAAGTTCAATAAAGACAACCGTGCTTGCTGGCAATGATGATGTGGTGAACATCTTCCTCCATTGTTTTTCCATATTAAAGAGAAATAGGCCGCGTGACTATTGGTATACATCAGATTATTTGTAAATGCCGATAGGTGTCATTGGTGCCTCTTGTTTTTAATAAGGATAAAAATCCTTTGGCTGCCTTCCATTTTGATCTTTTTGGGCGGTGTTGTATTTAGTGTTTCCAGCGATCATCGAAGAAGAGGTGTGTGACATTATCGTCATGAAAATAGAGAACAATTATCGTGCCTTTGGCATCACCGTGCCTGTTCAAACAGTATTATCTTTGCTTATTATTGTATTAGCCTTAGACTGTGATCTGTGATACATATCGTGATCTGGGAGAGACATATTGTAATCTATGAGATAGTTTTTGTGTTGTTCTTTCGTAGATGTGATGCAGGCTATACTCAAACTGTTAAAGGTTCTACTGTTGATTGTTAAGTGTTAACAATCCTAATTAGATTATCATTGATTAAGCTTGTGAAGCGTTGTATCCAGTTTGAGCATTCAATAAAAGGATCAATTTCGAGTGTGGCTGGGTTTTTCCCTCAAGTGGAAATATTGGTGCAATTTATTCTTATGTTTTTCTGAGTTTTTGTTTTATTGCATGTTATGCTATTCTGGTTCTAGAAAACTTAACATGTTATTAGAGAGTAAAGATCCTGAATCGGAATAGGAAAATTGGGAATTTAAGAGATGCAAGTAATGAGGGATTCTTATGAGATCGTGTGGCTGAAGAAGCCTTGGAGGGTAGAATCTCTAAAGAAGATTCCATTTTTTTGATATCAATATGGAGGATGTTGTCATGCCTGTCTATGCTTACATGTTTGGAATTCATGTCTATGAGGATAGCAGATGTGCTGGTGTTCGAATTTTTCACTCTCTGCCTACACTATAATTTTGTGATGGCGAAAGATCTTTGGTGGATTGTGAGGAAATTTAGGCAATAAAGAGATAAGTATTTTATGATTATATCTTTGAATATTGATCATGATTTTTTTATGTAGTTAATATTAATTCATATTATAACACTGGGAATAGTGTATGCTTTTAGCATTGATCTATATATTTCTCTTCATGAATAGTTTGATTCTATGAACTATTGCTAATCTCTCTAAAAATGCTTCCAAGATAGATCGAGAAGCAACGGAATGATGAAAGATTACATGCAAAGTCATGCAGGCTATAGAAATGAACATGGAGACGCTGCTTGCAGCCATGTGATTGAATTGGTGGCACTTAACTTCATTAAAAAGGAAGAACCTATACAAATTATCATTGCAATTAGTTTCTTCGAAGAGGAAGAAATGACATTCAGAGGGAGACTATTCAGCTGCAGAAATCAAATTCAGAGGGAGCTTGAGTGGTAGATGGAGAGTGCAAAGTCGCTTGTAGAGTATCAGCAAGCTTGTGTAGCAGTATGACTGCTAAAGCTCCTTGTTTGGTCAAACTTGGAATCAGTTCTTTTATTGTGATAATCAAAGCAGTGAGAATATGCCCCTACTAAGAGGGAGTCTCTATTGAGAGAGAGTCTCAGCTTCAGTGAATATTATACATGTTGTTAATGAGTTCTTCTCTGTGAGGGAGAAGTTTGAGGTGCAATCTCTTGTTAATGAGTTCTTCTCTATGAGGGAGAAGTTCGAGGTGCAATCCCTAGTTCATGTCTTCTTCTCTGTGACGGATAAGTTCAAGGTGCAATCCCTTGTTAATGAGTTCTTCTCCGTGAGGGAGAAGTTCGAGGTGCAATCCCTTGTTAAAGCATTCTTCTTTGCGAGAGAAGTTTGAGGTGAAAGCCCTTGTTCCACCCTCTAGGAGTAGCCATGCTAGAAGTCATGTGTGAGACTCCATGACTTAGTTTTTTCTGCTTCTTTCACCCTCTAGGAGTAGCCATGGTGAATGTCATGTTGAGATGACAATATCATGTTGAGAAAATCTGTGATTAAGTTTTGTTGTTGACACATTTTGGGTGCAGCCTTTGTGTTAGCGTGACATATGAATGATCTATCTCTTGCTAAGAGGGAGTATTAATGCTGGTAGCTTCGAGAATTTCATTCATACCTATAGAAGTTTTGTGGTTGATTATGATTATGATTATGAATCGGTTCATATTTTGTAGCGTCAGATGTGTAACGATTCTCTTCTTACCATCTTTGTCTTCTATGTTTTGGCATCGGACTTCAAGTTCAATAAAGACAACTGTGTTTGCGAGCAATGATGATGTGGTTGACATCTTCCTCCTTCATTGTTTTTCCTTATTAAAGAGAAATAGGCCGCGTGACTATTGGTATGCATCGGATTATTTCTAACTTCCGACAGGTGTCATTGGTGCCTCTTGTGATGACTCTTTGGCTACCTACCATTTTGATCTCTCTGGGTGGTGTTCTATTTAGTGTGTACAATGATCATTAAAGAAGAGGTGTGCGACATCATCGTCATGAAAATAGAGAACAATTAGCGTGCCTTTGGCATCACGGTGTCTGTTCATACCATATTATCTTTGCTTATTATTGTATTAGCCTTGGACTGTGATCTGTGATACATATCGTAATGTGGGAGAGACATATTGTAATCTGTGAGATACTTTTGTGTTGTTCTTTTGTAGATGTGATGCAAGCTATACTCAAATTGTTAAAGGTTCTACTGTTGATTGTTAAGTGTTAACAATCGTGATTAGATTATCATTGATTAAGCTTGTGAAGCATTATATCCAATTTGAGCATTCAATAAAATGATCAATTTTGAGTGTGATTAGGTCTTACCCTCAAGTGGAGGGTTTTCCCAGGGTAAATATTAGTGCAATATGTTATGTTTTTCTGAGTTTCTATTTTATTGCATGTTATGCTATTCTGGTTCTAGAAAACTTAACATTCTTGTCTAAACTGTTTGTCCCAAAATTTGTTTACTAGCAGGTGTAACTTGGCACTCAAGTCTCAAATTTTGTGGATTTGAATTCTTTAAATGCAAATTGCTTGTTGATAAGTAACGGTAATTTGAAATGCAAATATTGCAAAACATAATATTCCATTGTATTCATTCAATAGTTAATTAGCAATAGTAGCACATAACTGAACCTCATTTTTTTAAGAGTGCTTTTTAAAATGACAGCTACAGACACTGTTAAACAACAATGGAGAGTACCTCGTTTCTAAGCTCCAATGTCTAGTTCCCAAACTCCTCTTTAATTTCCCACGACAAAAACCTCCTCACCAATGTTACAGTAGATGACTCTGGATAAGTTGAGTTGTCTCACCTTTACAAGAACTTCAGTATTTTGTAACCTCCATGTTACAGATCTTCAAATTCTTCCTTCAAATAAGGAACAACTCAAATGCAATCTTTGTTTCTAGATAAACATGACTCCCGCTTAGAGTGTTTTCTCTGTAGTCTCAGTCCTTTCCCATCCTGCATGTGATGCCTTCTATTATAGTAGTCGTGTACCAGCTAACTCCAATGTCATGACAAGGAAAAATGAGCGACAATGTTAGAACTACTTAGAAGTAATAAGGGTTATGATCCACTAGATGATTATGGTGATGCAAGCCACCTGTTATACCATCAACCACCCATAATTTTGTCTCGTGTTTCATTGTTAAAAATCCCCTAAGTACCCCCTACATACTGATGAACATATTGTCATTGATGTCAAAATCAGAAGCATATAATCAGCATACATACATAGCAAATTTAATATACAGAGTCAATGTGTTCAAAATATCAGAGGATGAGGAAAGAAACAGAACAATGTAGTAAGGACTTGATGAAATGAAGAGAAACAAGTATTGTTTCATATATTTCAGTATATAAAGGAAGATACAGGATTAGTCCAGATTATATTGGGAGCCATCAAACATAGCGATGATATGGGAGTATGACTAATTTTCGAATAGACCAAGGAAAAAAGAAAAAGAGGAAAATTGTATGCGAGCAACCAAGGATAAGTTAACAGCAAAGTATTGGATTGGTAAACAAGCATCGAATACATCTGAGGGTACATTCAGAAATCAAGCTAATACATTTATGGATATGGTGGATTCAACTCAGCAAACTAGAAAGGAAAGAATATACATGTCAATCTAACAATCCTGTAGTTCAAGGAATAATAGCAGCAAAATAGGAGAGGAAGCAAACAACCCAGCAGTGCATGAGATGGATCACATATCACAGGAATGATGGATTCCTCCCATTATATGAGCCACGATAACCTTCAGGCATCCACACCAGTCATCAATGGAAGAGACAGTCAACTAGAAGAACAGCATACAGGCATCGAAGGCATCAATTTAATTAAAGGCATCAATTGATGTAAGTGAAGGCATTCATCGTATCAAGGCCCGCGATAAACATTTGTTTGTAAACGCTCAGCAATGAACAAAGGAAAATATATATAAGCGAACATCAAATTGCTCCGCCTCAAGGGTTGCACAGACATACAAAAGCCCAGGCGTACGAAAGGAAGACCAGGGCCACGACAGCGAACACCACACCCGCGGCGAGCAGAAATTCCACGGCGATGGAGGGGAGCCAGAAGTGCAGAACGTGCTGGAAGCACGACGTGCGAAAGGCACAGGGTGCCAAGCCGGCCAACAACCAGCACAGATGAAGGCAAAATAGGAAATGGAGAATACTGCTTAATCGGCATCTAAGGAAGATCGATATTATTGAATCCGAAAATTTATATGCGGTTATCTAATAACCATCACCCAGTATATATGGAGTCACGTATATGAAGTCTTATATTATTGCAGAGAATAATGGTCTTATATCATATCATAGTTCGCAAGTTAATGTTAAACAATATTTATCGATGAACGGCAAGTGAATGTCGTAAGTTATTCAAGAAGAACAGAGAACGACAAACATAAAACATTGAAGATATCAAATTTGTTATTGAAGGCGTCGGCATAGTGATTTAACACACATTGGTCACTGCAAAGTTTGGACGGGAGCGATGTTTCACGGCTAACAACTGTATTCGTCCAACACTTATCCAAAATATACCATTACAGTCAGAAACAAATATACATCAAAGGACAGACAGTCTACGTACGCAGAACGGGACGTAACACGAAGATGACGAAGGTATAAGCAGACATCGCAAGCTAAGCGGAAGAGATAAATTATGTATATAATGATACATATCATAAAACTATCAAAACAACAAACACTAAACAGGACGGCAATACATATGCAGCGTTATAATATATGCAGTGGTTGAATCTGAGAACGTCTTGCAGCAGTGGATGCTAATATAAAGACAAAGGAAATAATAAATGATTAATTATTAATATTAACTAAGAGGTGTGATTGTTTGATTAAGACAAATAACAATAAATTAAAGAGATGCGGTTAATAAAAGACACCTATTTAAATTTCAAAAGTCACAACTTTTGCAAAGAGACATGTTGCTTCATTTTAAAAATACGAATATATATATTCATTTTTAAAATAGGAAGCGGAAAAAAAAGAAGGTGAATAAAAATAGAAGAGTAGCTGTATTAAGAAGAAAGAAAAGAATTAAATATTCAGACTTTGATTATAATTTTGTGAGAATGTATAATTGACAGAATATGTGTGAGTGGTATTATAAAATATATCTTATGAACAGAGATATATGAAGAATTACATAAAATATTAAGAGCAGATTTTAAAGGTTAAAATAAGTAAATATGAAAGAATAAAAGAACAGATTTGAAAAGGCTAAAGGCAGAATTATATGAAGAAATCAAAGACAGTAAAAGGCAGATTTGTCAAGGAGCAAAATACAAGACGAAAGGTATAAGAATTGAAGAGATTATAATGTCCATCATCAATTGAAGATAGCAATATTGGCAAGGTGGAAGAAAGTTTTGTATACAACGAGTTGGTGCTCAGAATCAGTCAGGGGGAGTTGGTGCTTCCAGTAGGTTGGTGCCTGCGAAGTGTGGGAGTTGGAGCTTCCAGTAGGTCGGTGCCTACAAAGTGTGGGAGTTGGTGCTTCCAGTGAGTTGGTGCTCATAAATTTAGAGGTTGGAGCCTCTAGTAGGTTGGTGCCTACAAAACATTGTAAAAGAACAATATTATATAAAAGCAAATTATTTTGTGGTTTTCTCCCATATTGGGTTTCCACGTAAAATTTGTGTTCATGTGCATAATTGTTTGTTTGAGAATTTAAAGTTATCTTTGAATAAAGTCTTTAAAGTTAAAATTGTTATTATACTGATTCACCCCCCCCTCTCAGTATAATCGTGTGCTCTTCACATACGACACTCCTCAATAGATACAGTGTGAATCCCCTCTGAAATACAGGTCGTATTGATTCCAAACCTATTTTTGATGGTTTCTAAGATATAGTCAAAAGAACACCCCCAAAATGAGTTTACCCAATATTATGTGTTGCGATTAATTTGAGCCTTGTATTCCAAAACAGGCCCGTCTTTAACTCTTCTCGAATTAGAGATTATAATCTATGCACATACATTCAGACACTTTCGTAGTTGGCTTGAACAAATAATATTCTGTAAAAAAACACGATACCAAAATAATCAATACTAAAAAACGACCGGTGTCTGGTTATCTGCATATGAAATAGTTGTTCGACCACTCTAGTTTTGTACCACTCTATACTTGTGCATTCAAACAACTATTTCTTGAAAGGTTTATTATGGTTTCACAGTAAAACATATATCAAAACCATACGCTTCAGTTTCTTGTTTAATCTGAAATGGAAGGATACCATTGAATTTGATTTGATTCTTTTGTAAGGCTCTAAGATTAAACAAGTGTCACCAAAATACTATCCTAAGAGCATCTTTTAGCCTTGAAGATAGTGTCCCTTTGAAAAGACTACATTTTCCTGAAGCCACGCCAATCTGCAAACCTACAAATATTTGTTCATAAGTCTGATTCTTTCTTCTCCCCCAATCTCATTCACCCACCTTTCTTTTATTCTCCCCTTAAGTAACAACTCAAAGAATCTTTTAATCCTTTGATTAATACTTTCCCACTAATGACAGTAATATTTTACCACTTTATAAAATACAAATTATATTTACCCTAGTGAAATATAAACTTATAATTAAATGTGTATGTGGGTAGACTTAGCATTTAATTATATTATTAAAATATAGGGACCTTAGTTAGGGAGGGACATTATAGTCTTCCCTCCCCAGAATTGCTTGTTCTCGAGCAATTTCAAGTTCGGATGCAACAAGATCCGATCTGATTCCCAAGTAGCATCTTCCACTAGTAAATCTTTCTACTTTACTAAGTACTCTTTAATCACACGTTTCCTAAGAATGTGCTCCTTGGTTTCAACGATGGCTTCGGGAATTAAGATCAACTTTCCTTCCTCATCCATAGGCAGTAACACAGTAGGAGTTACATTGTGTCCCAAAGCTTTCTTCAAACATGAAACATGAAAAAAGTTGTGTACTTTGCTACTTGTTGGTAACTCCAACTCATATGCTACTTCTCCAGCTCTCCTAACAATCTGGAAGGGACCATAAAACATGGGTTTGCGATTTTTTGAACCACTTCTTTTGAGGGAAGATATCTTGTAGAGTTGCAATCTCAAGTAAACTAAATCATCCACCTCAAAATGTCTTTCAACTTTGTTTTGCATATTCTTTTTGCTGATTCTTAGCTTTTTGGAGATTTTCTTTCAAATATTTCATAATGTCTTGGCTTTGCTGCAACAAATCTTTAGCTTTAGGTACCCTACTATCTCCAAATAACAATTCCATGAAACTCAATAGTTCATATCCATAAAGAGCCATAAATGGTGACATTTTGATTGACATGTGATATGTGGAGTTATAATAATATTCACTCAAATGTAGCCATTTCACCCACGCTTTATGCTGCCCTGAGATGTAGTTTCTCAAATAGCCCTCCAACCATTTATTAACTATTTTGCTTTGTCCATCAGTTTATGGATGGTAGCTAGTGCTCGGTGTGAGTTCTATTCCACTCAATCTGAACAACCCCTACCAAAACAAACTCAAAAATTTCCTGTCCTTTTCACTTACTATATTCCTAGGTAACCCATGTAGTCTGAAAACTTCCCTAAAGAATAAATCTGCCACCTATGTTGTTGTAAACACCAGCTAAAATTGCAAAGAAATGGGCAAATTTAGTTAACCTGTCAACCGCGACATAAATACAGTTCTTCCTTTAAACATCGGGTAACCTAGTAATAAAATCCATTGAAATGCTTTCCCATTTTTTATTGGGAATAGGCAGGGGCTGCAATAGACCAGTAGGGTATGTATTTTCATGTTTATTTTGCACACTGGACACTTCTGAACTTCATTTTTAAGCCCTTTCCAACTAAACCTCTCCCTAACTTGCTTGTATGTTTTGAAAAAAACAAGATGACCAACCATAGGAGTGCCATGAAAAGATTTTATGACAACCAATTTGAACTTAGAATTAGGTACTAAAAATATTCTACCTTTATAGAAGATAACCTCACTCTGAACCGTGTACCTATCATCATGTGTGGAACCCTCCAAAATGCTAGAAGCCCATGGATCTTTCACATATTCAGATGTTACTGATTTCTTCTCACCTACTGTAATCTCAACTAAAGAACATAAATGTGGTCTCCTAGACAAAGCATCAACCATTACATTCTTTTCCCTTTGACATGGGCTATGTCAAAATCATAAGCTTGCACCTTACCCATTTCTATTGTCTTCCACTCAAATCCTGCCGATTCAAAAAATATTTGAGACTATTATGATCAGTTTTAACTGTGAATTTACCTCCCACAAGATATGATCTGAATTTTGCTAATGCATGCATTATTGCTAACATTTCCTTATCATAAACTAAGTAACTCTTTTTTGTCCTTCTCAATTTCCTACTTTCATAAGCAATATGGTGTTTATTTTGCATTAAAACAACACCTACTCCTTCACTGGATGTATCAAATTCAAGCTCAAAAGGTTTACAAAAATGCTTGAAAATTCTATGAGAAACTTGAGTCATACTAATCTGAAATTCAATTATTTCCACTGTTGTAGCTGACCATAGCTGACATCAGCCCTCAAGGAAGGATGTACGACTAAGAATGTGACTAATAAGAGACCTCAAATCATCGATTTGCTAGAGAATGTGCTCGTTTGGATCTACAGGTTTTGTTTGGGCTGAAATCTCCTCAAATTTGAACTCCATAGTGCAATTCTCAAAACTATTGCTATTGTACGGTTTTGGGAATCAACCTGGTAATTTCCAAAATTGAAGTTCTTGAACGATATGCCCTAAAACAATTCCAACTTCTGAATTTAGCAATCTTGGCTTTGCTGGAAATCTACAGAGATGACGCCAACCCTAGAAAGTACAATACGACTGCTATGGGTGCTCATATTTGTTTGTAGTATACTCAGTGTTGGCTAAAAATTTTGTAAGTCACTATGACCACAACTTACAAAATTGTGACTTAGGCAACGTCCTGTGAGATTACTCTCTCCTCTTAGCAACAAGGGAGGCTCCCTTCTTACCATAGGTGGCTTCAACAAGAACTTAACTGAATTTACAAAAAGGGGCGGTTCTCATAATCAACTCCTCTTTTTTTAGGAATGATTGGCAAAAGACTACAACTTCAAATTTAACAAAAAGTGCTTATTGCTACTATAATACTGGTGGCTTGGTGGTTGACATAAGAACAACTCCTAAGATAACAGTTTTACTATTATAATTTGGTGGAATAAGAATAGGAATCCAAAGTCTCCTATGATTAATACGAATTAGGATTCAACTAGAACAATTAGTAAGGCACAAAGTCTCTTACTAATTATCTTTAAACTTAAATAAAACACTTAAAACTAAAGCCCAAAGTCTTCAACTTCCAGTATTTGCAGCCACTATTTAACTATAGCAATCTTTTCCCTTGAAGCATAAAGTCTTCAAGAAACTAAATTGAATGCTCAAATGATTCACGCAAGGAAGCTAAAACTGAATTTAGAAAGATTCTTTAGTATGATTCTTTTTTATTCAATAGGCATTGAACCAACTAAACCATACCCCCCACCCGCCAACTAGAATTGTAGCCCCAATCCCTTTATAATATAGGGATCTTCCTCTGCATGCATGCATGCACCAGGGGGCGGTAGGGCCATATTCTATATGTAACATGGGTGGGTGTGGGAAGGTAGTTGATGTTGGGGGTGGGCTTGTTACATATAGAATAGAGCCCTATTATTCTATTATTGTTGGGTGGGAGGCCCTATAGGGTGTTTGCGAATAGTAGGGGTAGAATAGAACTATTCACATGTTGGCCCCCAACCCCTCCCATCATAGTTCATATTGTGGGCATGTTACGTATAGAATATGGCTCCACCCCCGAGTTGTAAATAGGCTTGCCTATAGCAAGAGGGGGTGGGCAGGCTAATGCCATAAAGTGGGTGGGAAAATAACTATAGTTTTTCTATTAGCCATACAATAATCTACCTTTGCATGCGCTGGGGGGGGTGAAGGTTGGATTCTATATGTAACATGGGTGTGTGGCAACTATAGGCGTAGGTTGGGGTGGGCGGAAGGATATGGGGCAACTAGTTCATTACCATTGGGAGCTCTCGTGACAACAAATAGCTGTTGGAGATGGAGCCCAGGGGTGAAGGCTGGAGAAATGTTTCTAGCTCCAAAAGGAAGGATCGAGAAGATAACACCTTCCAGAAAGGGATAGATAATGAGACTACTCGGGGGATGGAGCCTACCTAGTTTATTAGTGAAACCGGACCAACGAAAAGTAGGGGCCTCCCACCTAGGGATAGAGAGATTGAATTTCACCCCCTTTCTCACATTCTAAAGTTCCTGTCCACCTAACAGGCCTGCTAATACCTATCCTACCTTGCTCTCACCTACTCTCTTTCTTTCCAATCCACCTAACCATGGAACACTTTGCTAAGCTCGAGAAAGAAAGAAAGTAGCACCCTAAAAAAATTGTATGGGCCCTACACTTGGAATAGTAGGGTTGTGGGCAGGTTCTTTATTGACTTCATAGCTTAACAACCGGCCCTATTATTATATTATCCAAATGCATAGGAATATTGATCTTTATAGAAGGAAAGGAAAGGATGGAAGTCTCACCTTTAAATAATTCAGTTCAAAAAGAATGGAAACAAAAGCAAATGACTAAGTCTAGTTATTGACAACTTGAGAGTTCACTTGTTGCATAATGTAAATGCAAATCAAAAAGAGATTTCTACTCTCAATAAACCAATAAATGAATATGATATGGTTTCTCTAGTTCTCAATAGTTTGCTATTATCATTTGAAAATTTAGTGGAGTTTTTTGCATTTGTTGGGGACAATTTGGACTCTCACCTTGAATAGTTCAATTCATATTTGTCTCAAAAATAATGGATACAAATACAAATGAATATGTCTAGTTATGGACAACTTGAGAATGCACCTATTGCACAATATATGAGAAAAAGAAATAAAAATTTGACTTTTGATCACAAGCCTAAGACAAATTCAAGTTTTGCTATTACTATAAGTTTAGGCATTTCAAATAAAATGTTGGAACCCACAATATGATCTATCTCGTAAGAAGTTGTGTGATCATTATAATGTCAAAGTTGTGATAAAGAAAGACTCCAAGGGAGAATATAATTTATAACATTATCTCGAGATAACAATGATGTAACCAATTTTTCATTCTTTAGTTCTTCATCTTGACATTTCACCTTTTGAAGAGACTAGTATGTCAAGTTTATTATTTATTCTATCTCTATAGATTGATTTTAATGATGCAATAAAATCCATAGTGAGGGATGTTAGGTTTGTTTAAAATATAAACAAAAGTCTATTGTCTAGTAAATAGAAACTTCTTATATTGTTGTGCATTTTGTCAAGGTAAGTGTATTGTGATTGATGTCAATAGGACAGATTGGTTTCCCTTAGCATTGGACAACATAGTTTGTATATGCTAGTTAATACTACTACAATTAATTAGTCTACCTTAGTTGTGGGGGAAGAAATAACATTTTGTGGCATTAGATATATGGATATCTCAATCTTCATTATTTATTCAAATAAACAACCAATGGAGTTCGCAAACTGCCGTCTATCAAGGAGAAGTAGGACACATTGCAATATGTTTGATTGGTAAGTAGAAATAGAAATCATTTCATATCAAATAGGAATGTCATGAAAAGGGTATTCAGATCTCATTCATTCAAATCTCTGTGAGTTGTCACAGTAATCATCCATAATCTTTATTGTGAGGTGTTTTTTTTGGTTGTTTGATGATTTCTCAAGAAGAAATACAAACATATATTTTTGAAGAAAAAGTCAGATTGTTTTAAAATCTCTATCAAGCCAAATGAATGAATTGAAAATTACAACTATGGGAAAATCAAGACCTTGGGGTCTAACGATCAACATGTGTTCACTTCCAACCAGTTTCAAGACTGCTACAAGAAGGAAGGCATTTATAGATAGTTGACATCCCCTTGCACTCCTCAAATATGGGGTGGTTGAGAGGAGAAACATTTATATCATAGAGATGGATCAATTAATAATGCACAGTATAGATGTGTAGTACAAATGCTAGGGAGGACCTATAATGTCCCATTTATTTGGACATTAGAAATTAATAAAATAATTAATATGTAATTTGTCAAAAAATAATAAATTTAGTGACAATTTAATTATTTAATAAAGTAATTTAAGTGACTTTAATATTCAGTTAAGTGAAAATTTAATAGTCACTTTATTATTATTTCCCTTGAGTTCAATTAAAAGAAAAGGAAAATCAAGAGGCAAAGAAAAGGGAAAGCGAAGAGTTTCTCCACTGGGCTATAAAAGGACAATGGGAGGTTCATTCAAGATATGATTGGTTTTTACTAATTTCTCTTTAAGAGCTTGAGAGCTTTTGGGTTTTAGTTCAGCATGCTTTACGACAGAAACCCTTGGATTTGGGTGGATTGGACGAAAACCCAATTCCATCTTTGGTGAACTCATTTCAGAATTCACATTGTGCTTCATTGATCATTGCTCTAGTTTTTGGTGTGAAGTTTCAAGGTACTTGGTTGAAGATTTTATGTTATTTTTCGAAGCATGCTACTGAGACATGATTGTTATAGTACCCATGCTAGTTACAGTTCTGAGATTTGTTGGAGGTCATGGCATCTTTTTCCCTACCATTTGTGAGATGTTTATTACTTGGAAATGGGATATTTGCTGGATGTGGGTGGTCTTAGCCTCATTCTTGGACGTGTAATGTTCCCAACCACAACGTGATTGAAAACACCTCCTTCGGATAGCCTTTCGGTTTCTAGTATAGATCGAGTGTGGCTGTAAATTGTAATAGCCTGTGTGACACCGTACGGTGGAAGACCGTCCGGTAGTGAAGAGACCATATGGCGGAAGACCGCCCAGTGGTGAAGAGACCGTATGATGGAAGACCGCTCGGTGGTGAAGAAAGCATATGGTGGAAGACCACCCGGTGGTGAAGAGACCGTATGGTGGAAGACCGTCCGGTGGTGATATGATTTGAGGCTGTACGGGTGCAGATATGATTTGTATTGTGCTTGCTTGAGGGTAGTATTTGCCAAACCAGATTTAATGGATGCACAAAAAATAATATAACTCCAGGTTGCCCAATTAGAGATGAACACCAAAGCTAGTGATGTCAGAAGTAATTCAAATAATAATAGAGCCACAGAACACTGAATGCCAAGTACCAACAATGCCACCAGTTGCATAAATGCCAAAGATGCAAATAGATTTCATAGATGTATACAAATATGGTGTTTTAGAATTTCCAGATCTGAAACAAACAAAGCATAACAGATTTTGGTGCACAGTGAAAAATTGGAATGATATTTCCAATGGCAGACTAGGGTAGCTGTGAACCAACGAAACTGTAACGAACCAAATAGGGAGGATCTTTCACCTCTGAAATGGTAGCCAGCAGAATCCCAACAAGAATTCGCAAATACAAATAGAATATCAAATCCCAACATGAAAAATACATCCTACACGCCGGTCATAAATACCCCTTCGGAGAAACTCCCGAGGGTTTACAAAAGAACGCCGACATGGCAAACACCTACGGACAATAATAATAAAAATGGGCCCCCTTTTATTAATTAAAGGTCCATTTATAATATTATTTAAATTCTGGGACCATTAATTAAATAAAAATAATTTATTAAAAATGGGGACATTACAAATCCTCGCCGCCCAAAGATTGCGTGCCCTCAAGCCATCCATCATCAATACTCTAGGGTTCTAAACTAGGCGCGGACACTGATAACTGTATCCATTGGAACCCTCAAGCCGCAACATGACCGGGAACATGCACCTAGAAGTAAGTGAGAAAGGTAACTCTCCATCAAGCTTCTGCTGCTCCACTCTGATATAATTGTTGTCATGCTCAGAGTCACTAGGATCCCAACAATGCCAATCCATGAAATCTTTCACACCCTCATGTTCAACAATCTCTTCTTCAAGGGGATGTCGACCTGAAGGCAATCTTGGCCTGAAGGGGATCTCGATTCGAAGGCAATTTCAACTCGAAGGGGATCTCGACCCGAAAGCAATCTCGACATGAAGGGGATCTCAACCCGAAGGGGATCTCAACCCAAAAGAAATCTCGGCCCGAAGGGAATCTCGACCCAAAGGCAATCTCAGCCCGAAGGGAATCTCGACCTGAAGGCAATGTTGTTCCGAAGGGGATCTTGACCGGAAGGCAATCTCGGCCCGAAGGGAGTCTCGATCCGAAGACAATATCGACCCGAAGGCAATCTTGGCCCGAAGGGGATCTCGATTCGAAGTCAATCTCAGCTCGAAGGGGATCTCAACCCGAAGGTAATCTCGGCCCGAAGGGAATCTCAATCTGAAGGCAATCATGACCCGAAGGGGATCTCGACCGGAAGGCAATCTTGGCTCGAAGGGGATCTCAATTTGAAAGCAATCTTGGCTCGAAGGGAATCTCGACCCGAAGGCAATCTCGGCCCGAAGGGGATCTTGACCTAAAGGCAATCTCGGCCCCAAGGGGATCTCGATCTGAAGACAATCTCTGCTCGAAGGGGATCTCGACCCAAAGGCAATCTCGGCCCGAAAGGCAATCTCATCCTGAAGGGGATCTCGACCCGAAGGCAATCTCAGCCGAAGGGGATTTCGACCCGAAGGCAATCTCGGGCCGAAGGGGACCACGATCCGAAAGCAATCATATCACTCTAATGTCCCGAAGGTGATTTCGGTCCGAAGGTGTTTTTGGTTCCGGAGGTGATTTCGTTCGGAGGTGAATTCTGCCTCGGAGGTGTTTCTGTCCCGAAGGTGATTTTGGTCCGGAGGTGTTTTTGGTTCTGGAGGTGATTTATGTCCGGAGGTGAATTCTGTCCTGGAGGTGATTTCTGTCTGGAGGTGAATTCTTCCCCAGAGATGTTTCTGTCCCGGAGGTGATTTCTGTCCCAGAGGTGATTTCTGTCCGGAGATGAATTCTGTCCCGAAGGTGTTTTCTGTCCCGAAGGTGATTTTGGTCAGTAACTAGAGTGGCAACAGTAGCGTACGTAGGAGAAAGTGTTCGTACGGAGTTGAGAAGCTGCAAGCTGTACGGTTGGAAGGTCGTACGGTAGGAAGGCCGTACGATATGATTGCTTGGGGCCATACGGCTGAGACTGCTCGTATAGAGTTATTGCCTGAGATCGTACAACTGGATAGGAGACCGTACGATATGAAGATCATACTGCTTAGATTCGTCTTCGTTTGTGTAGTTTGGCAGCCCGGAACGATATTTGCTAGAGTACTGAAACTTAGTATAATCAATATTGTTTATATGTTGTTGATATAATTATCAATGCCACATAACATACTAATGATATTGATATTATGCAAAGATGTAGAGTTGCACATGCAAGAGGATCCAAGAATAATAGTGCTACAGACAACAGAAAAATGAATGCCTACAGACAATAATAATAAAAATGGGCCCCCTTTTATTAATTAAAGGTCCATTTATACTATTATTTAAATTCTGGGACCAGTAATTAATTAAAAATAATTTATTAAAAATGGGTACATTACAAATCACAGCCACCCTAGTCTGTCGTAGGAAATATCATTCCGATATTTCACTGTGCGCCAAAATCTGTTGTGCTTTGTTTGTTACAGTGGCTCTGATATCAAATCTCAACCACTGTAATAATAGTGGCTCTAATACCACTATAATGTTCTCAACCACGTGACTGAAAACACCTCCTTCGGATAGCCTTTTGGTTTTTGGTATGGATCGAGTGTGGTTGTAACAGCCTGTGTGAAACCGTACGGTGGAAGACCATTCGATGGTGAAGGGACCGTACAGTGGAAGACCGTCCATTGGTGAAGAGACCGTACGGTGAAAGACCGCCCGGTGGTGAAGAGACTGTACAATGGAAGACCGCCTGGTGGTGAAGAGACCGTATGGTGGAAGACCGTCCAGTGGTGATATGATTTGAGGCTGTATGGGTGGGGATATGATTTGTATTGTGCTTGCTTGAGGGTAGTATTTGCCAAACCAGATTTAATGGATGCACAAAAAATAATATAACTCCAGGTTGCCCTATTAGAGATGAACACCAGAGCTAGTGATGCCAGAAGTAATTCAAACAATAATAGTGCCACAAAACACTGAATGCCAAGTACCAACGATGCCACCAGTTGCATAAATGTCAAAGATGTAAATAGATTTCGTAGATGTATACAAAGATGGTGTTTCAAAATCGTCAGATCCAAAACAAACAAAGCACAACAGATTTTGGTGCACAGTGAAATATCGGAATGATATTTCGAACGGCAGACTAGGGTGGCTGTGAACCACCAAAACTGCAACAAACCAAATAGGGTGGATCTTTCACTTCCAAAATGGTAGCCAGCAGAATCCCAACAGGAATTCGCAAATACAAATAGAATATCAAATCTCAACATGAAAAATACATCCTACACGTCGGTCATAAATACCCTTTCGGAGAAACTCCCGAAGGTTTACAAAAGAATGCCGACACAGTAAACACCTACAGACAATAATAATAAAAATGGGCCCCCTTTTATTAATTAAAGGTCCATTTATAATGTTATTTAAATTCTAGGACCATTAATTAATTAAAAATAATTTATTAAACATGGGGACATTACAACATGAGGGCACATTCTAAACAAAAGCATGGGATATACTTATTAACTACTGCTGCTGTTATGTATAATGGGTGATGCCATGTCAATACAAATTGCTGCTGTTCAAATGTTGAGTGCCGTTCATCAAGCTGAATATCTGTGCATGAGTTCAAATGGATTTATTGCCGTAACTTCATTCTCAGATTGTTATTTGTATTTCTAAGAAATACATGATCTTTTCAGACTGTGCTTTTGATTAAAGTTTTATAATATTTTGTTGTTTGAAGAGCTTGGCTCTTTTAAAGAGTGCAAACATTCAAGGAGCGAGCTATTATATGCTGCTGGAAGTAATGAAATCAACCAAGTTGATGTCCAGTTAGGGGACCTATGAGCTGAAGTTTGTCTAAGAATATATTGCAGATTATCGATATGATTTACAACTATGTTATCTTAAATAGAAAACAGAAAAAGGGTGTAGAGTTGCTGCGAGTGATCTGTAGGTTGGGTGCAGAATTTGAAGCCAAACTGAGTTTGATTGAGAGTGGTTGGGTCCGCTGAAAGTGCAAAATCATTGTTGATAATTCTTTGGAGACTGGATTTTGCATTTGACCGTGTTTGACACTTGTGATTGAAGAGATATTTGCTGGTGATTGTTCTTTAAACAAGCCTTCTCTTGAAGATAATGTTCCATAGATTGCAAGTAGTGTGCTATTGTATAAGTTACTTGCCATTAGCCATGTTAAGGTTTTACGATCATTGCAAATGTAATAGCACTATCTCATTGTATGTGTTTTCCAAATGCAACAATCTCTTGCATTTATATTGAGAATGAGCCAAGAAGAGACATGTCCCTTCATGGGACATGTCTATTCATTATTATGTAATTAATATAATGATAATTATGATTATATATACATACATACATATATATATATATATAATATCTCTCGAGTATTATATTAATTTCTCTAATATTTACATAATAATAATATTTATACATATATATATATAAGTATATATATACATCTCATATATACTAAATATATATGTATATACATATCTTCACTAGTATTGCTCATAGTGTTTATCTGACCGAAGCTACAAAACATCAACACTCCCTCTTAGCCAGGGAAGATTAAACACATGATTAGGATAAGAAGATAGCATTTACCGTGATATCAGAGATATGGTTTGACTAGGAATATCAAGTCGCATGATATTCACCATAACTCATAGATTCATAAGAATACCATCTCATGATATTAGGAGTAGTAGTCATAGAATATAAAGTCACATGATATTCACCATGTACTCAGAGTATTGGCCTACCAACATCAAGTCTCATGATGTCCACCAGGTACCCAACAAATATTTTAGATATCACCTCAATAAGATATCAGAGATATGGTCTGACCAAGAATATCAAGTCTCATGATATTTACCATAACTCAAAAAAATGTCATAGGTAATGTATCCTTAATGCAAGGTATCATCTATTGTGATCTGTTTCAGCCATCAGACGATGTCCATCACAATAGGAGTTCAATGGTTTGTTTAAGGAACTAAATCCACCATGCAAGAAAACATCTATTATGATTTGTTTCAGCCATCACACGATGTCTATCACAATAGAAGGTCAATGGTTTGTTTAAGGAACTGAATCCACCATGCAAGAAATCATCTATTATGATCTGTTTCAGCCATCACACGATGTCTATCACAATAGAAGGTCAATGGTTTGTTTAAGGAACTGAATCCACCATGCAAGAAATCATCTATTGTGATCTGTTTCAGCCATCACAAGATGTCTATCACAATAGAAGATGCCATCTATTATGATTTGTTTCAGCCATCACAAGATGTCTATCACCATAGAAGATGACATCTATCATGATCTATTTCAGCCATCACAAGATGTCTATCACAATAGAGGATCAAGTTATTGTAAGATCGTCACCTTCCAATAACTTTTGCAAATACAAGTGATAATCATTTGGAAGTCGTCACTTCCTCATGATTTACACAGGGGGTATGCCCATTAAAAACATTGATGATTCATTAGTATAATAATCAATTATATCAAGTTTACCTTAGAAGTGTTTCACCTTCAATAGTGAACTCCCTCTCAATCAATATGATCAAGATTGTCACAAGTTGACTGAACCATCTGCTCCCTCTGAAGCTCAAGTTTATCAACTTCTTGACCTCTTTTGAAATGTCAGACTCCCTTTGCATCTAGTCTCAATCATCAATTCGTATGCAAGCATCAAGTTCTTTCTCCCTTGAATGCAATTAGCCTGTGCTTCTGTCTTGAAGGTATGTCAGAGAGAGATTACAAATAGCTCACTAAACTATCTTGGTCATAA
Source organism: Chamaecyparis obtusa (assembly GCA_027943335.1). Taxonomy (NCBI): domain Eukaryota; kingdom Viridiplantae; phylum Streptophyta; class Pinopsida; order Cupressales; family Cupressaceae; genus Chamaecyparis; species Chamaecyparis obtusa. Next base: position 554,519 of record BSBK01002798.1, on the reverse strand, counting down.
ATACCAATGATAGAAGCATACAAGATTTTACTAACCAATAGTATAGCATGAATTACTAACCAATAGTATAGCATGAATTACTAACTCAAAAATTATGTACATTAATAAAACATGAAATACTTATCTTTTATAAATTCCAAGTATTTCATTTTGGAAGGTGAGCCCATATAGAAAATATCATGCAAATTCACATAATGATGTCTTCGTTCTCAAACATTACCATAATTCTTCACATGACCTATCTTGAATATCCAAATGTTCTATACACTATCACAACCTTCAATCTTAGTAGATCTCCCTTCAAGCAGTTAGGCTTTTAAAGAAGGAACCTCGCTCTTTTACAGATTTTGTTTTTGCATAGATCCATACACATTCGGTCATAACTTTTAAACCAAACACTTTCTTTCCAATCTCTTCGGTGAGATTCTTCTAAATTTGGTTTTCACAAACATATCCAAAAATTATCAAAATCTAACGGTGCATTTGTGAGATATGGTCCTCGTACCGAGACTGTATTTTCTGAGACAGTCACACATTCACCATCAATAAACTACTCTCTTACATTTGCAACTTGGCTCTGATACCATGTTAAGGTTTTAGGATCATTGCAAATGTAATAGCACTATCTCATTGTATGTGTTTTCCAAATGCAACAATCTCTTGCATTTATATTGAGAATGAGCCAAGAAGAGACATGTCCCTTCATGGGACATGTCTATTCATTATTATGTAATTAATATAATGATAATTATGATTATATATACATACACACACACACACACACACACACACACATATATATATATAATATCTCTCGAGTATTATATTAATTTCTCTAATATTTACATAATAATAATATATATACATATATATATATATATAAGTATATATATACATCTCATATATACATATCTTCACTAGTATTGCTCATAGTGTTTATCTGACCGAAGCTACGAAACATCAACAAGCCATTATCAGCTTCCAAGCAACATCAACTTGCAGCCTTTAGGGAGTTGAAGCATGCATATTGGGATGTATATTTGGAGTTACAGCTGCGTCAATTTTGGAAGTGATTGCTCTACACTTTGGTATGTAAAAAGGCCTTGTTTATTATATGTCTGATCATGAACATAAAACATTTGAGTTAGTTTTGGGCATGATATAGTATCATCAAAGAGAAGTTATTTCAGATCAGAACTGATTTTGTCACAACAGTCATTTTGACTGGTAACAACAGTTTTAATAACATGAAATCTGAGTTGTCAAAACTATCTATTTGGTTGTTATATTGAATGATTGATAGATTGCTTATGCATTGATTATTTGTATTAGTTTGGAACTATTAATCTACTGTTTTGAAGCAAACACACTCAGAAAATTAATCAGACAGCTTGCATACAAAATGTTTGACGAAATGTCAATGCTCTATAATCAGAAAATTTGGGGATACTAAGGCTATATAAGACGGGCCCTTACAGAACCCAACACAATGGTATGAAAGGTCATACGTGACCTCACACCTTAAAAAATCTAGATTAGGATCACACCTAAGGAGACACATTTTTGCATGTTCTGTTCATTTGCAATGTACTTGCCAAATGCATTCCCAAGATTCATGAGGATTATTAAAATTCATGATTGTGAGCTTATTTGGGAATAGAAAGAGGAAATGAAATTTCAGTCAATTGTGGGTGACTTGTCGCTTTAGGAAAAAAAAATCCTAATGTGAAATAAAATGTTTGAAACTTCAGCAAATTGTTTAACTTTTTAATTCAGTCACAGAGAAGTAGTGAACCATGCTTCGGTATGAATTCATGATAATGGAATGGCTCCGTGAAGTTAAGAATAGTTTAATGAATCATAGCCTTCTACTATATAAATTCAAAAGAATTAAGTCTTATACTTATTATTTTATTTATTATTAGTATTTGCCTATTTGGAGTGGCTGATAATTGAGAACAGGTGTTCTCCATAATTTTACATGTCCCAAACTACACATGTTGACGTATAAATAATTTCACATTTTTCTCATAAAAAGCAAAAACTAGATTTCATGTTCAACAAAATTGATAGATTAGCTTTGGAAAATCACATTGCAATGACTATCCCTTATGTTTACTTTAGTTTAATGAATAATAGCCTTCTACTATTCAAATGCAAAATAATTAAGTTTGAATCTTATTATTTTATTTACTATTGAGAATAGGTGTTCTCTATAGTTCTACATGTCCTAAGCATAGAAATGTTTTTAGAATTGAGTTAAGAAAGGATTTTGAAAGTGCCTAGACCTTTGTACAAAAGCAAGAAAAGCTGCCAAAAGAATGAATGGAATAGGCCCAAACAGGCCATAAATGGCACAACCAAGAGAAAGAGGAACAACTGCAACCAAGCTACCAAACAAGACTATAGACCAAAGACACAACTAGGATCACTAGGGTCCCACATAGATAACCCCACATTTGGAACATTTTGACCTTACACCCCCAACTCAAATATGAGTTGACATAGACATGTTGACATAATTAATTTCACATTATTCTCATAGAAAGAAAAAAGTTTGGTTTCAAGATTTAGAGACTGGCTAACTTTGGAAGATCACATTGCAATGGCTATCCCTTATGTTTTCTTTAGTTTGCAAGCCTTCTTAAAACTTGAGATCACATTGCAATGGCTATCCCTTATGTTTACTTTAGTTTGCAAGCCTTATTAAAATTTGAGATCACATTGCAATGGCTATCCCTTAGGTTTACTTTAGTTTGCAAGCCTTTTTAAACTTTGTAATATGGGTAGCAATAATGGATGAGTAAGTTAGACATACCTTAGCAAAGCAGGACTTGTGAAAATATTATCTAGATTAATAGCAAGCTACATATGTCTAAATTTAGAACCATTTATCAAAGAAAATTATTCATTTGTTTGTGTTGTTTAATGATTGATAATATTGAGGCTTTGGAAATATTCCAAATTTGAACACACAAGCAAAGATGTGAGTATATATAATTTATATTTAAAGTAGTTCTCTCTTTTTTGAGCAAAGGGGAGAAGCCCAATAATTATAAAGTAAATGTATGTAGAAAGGAAAGAAATATAGAAGACAGAGGGATGTTAAGAATTATACATCAAAACTTAGTAGTTAGCAATTCTACTTGATTTGATCTATAGCCAGAAGCCAGATCTATTTGCTGTATGCATACTAACAAACAAATGCATTTCATTGAAGAATGACAAGACATTAAATCCTTATACAAAGGATTAGTATTTGAGTTAGATTGGTGAAAACAGTAGTGTCTCAATAGTGTCATCTAGTAATCATTTCAAAGAATTACTTTTATTAAAAACATAATTATTTGATCTCAATTTACATAATTTCTGCTACTTAATTTTCATTTGTGCATTTGAAGAACCTATGTGATGTAGATGTGTTTTCTATTGTTATTCTCATCATATCATTCCCTCTCTATGGCTTCTTTAATTCCTAGGTTTGTTCTGCAAGCCATGTTTTTCATGGTTATGTGTGGATATTAAACTAAAGTTGTGATATGTGTTTGTGTTACAGGGGTTCATACTCCTATACATGAGTTGGTAGATTTTATTCATGCTTATTTGCGGCAGAAAGAAACTGGTAGCAACATGGTAAATGCAGTTCTTGAAAATTACAAGGACAAGGTGTGTGTAGTTTCCACTTTTGTAAAGTTCTTACAAAATCACTAATAAATATCAGATTTATATCAGTCATAGTCTATAGAATGTCATGGAAGCTTATATTTGATGCATGTATTCATTCAAAACATAGTTTTGATAAGGTATATAAAGGTAGCTTCTTGGATACATTTTGACCCAAACGATAAGTATACAAGATTAAGTTGATCCAGCAAAGTAAACCACATATATAAAGGTAGATTTTTGGTGGAATTTTTGCCTTTGATATATGATTTTATGTAATATGTAATGGACAAGCACTAAAACCGAGCTTAAGTTGATGCAGCAATGTAAACCACCAAATATCAATTACATTTATAATTGAAATAGGAGATTAAGAAGGTAGTAAAGACAAGGAAATACTATTTTCATTAATATGTAAATAATTTTAAATGATGGCATCCATAACATCCATTAATCTACAATGATTCTAAGCTTGATGAAGATATTTCCATGCCCGAAGCCTCTTGTCTTATCCACCCTTTCTATTAATCGTCATTTCTCTTGCACTCTCAAATTTGTCATCAATATCATCCCATTTGACCTTGGTTGAAGTGAGATCATTGTCACCTCATCTTCTTGTTCCCATTCCTTTAAATATATTGGAATTCTAGAACTTACTCGCTTTTCTAAAGATGGTCTTTTAAATTTCTTTAATCACCATGCTAAAAAACCATTCATAAGCCTTCCTTTCCAACAAAAATGAGCAATGACTATAACCCAGAAATGGAACATTCTCCCACCTATCATTCCTCATTGAATGAAATAGAATCTAAGCTCTAGAAATTTAGAAGATCAATGCAAAAGTGTTAATTTGTTGATTCATGGAGCACCATCATGGGCTCAAAACAATAAAATCTTGGATGCAATAATATTTGTAGCCAAATGGAATAGTGAGACTAAGGCTAATGAACAATTTTATGATCATTTGTTCACTTAGATAAGAAAATGAATTTCTATCAAGGGAGGCTATATGTCTAGAATGAATATCGTTTATTTAGGAAATTCTTGGCAACATCATTCAATCCTATAGATGAACTACCAATCTTTGCCTAAGTATGGATGAGATTACCCCTTGCTATGAATATTGGAGGCAACATTAGATTAGGAAAATAGGTAACATGATTCAAGAGTTCATGTCTTCCTTTAAACCTACTCTTCAATCTAGGATACTAAATCATGTACAAATGTATAGTACTACTAATTTCAAGAAACCATTGTCTACTAGCATTTTGTTGGAACTATGATGTATGGAAACAATTTGATTATTTAAAAAATCCCTTTCCATTGTCGAATATGACATGATCATAAATGCCCAATCCACATGTTCCCAAGTGACACACCACCAACAAAAGCCAATTAGTAGACTTATCTACCAACAAGCATCATCTAGGATGTCGCCTAATTTGTAAATCCAAAAAGATCAAGATGCTCTAGAATCTTAATCCATTAATATTTTATAATTCCAATCTCATCTTTCAAAATCCATCCCACACTAACTATATCATCAAAATGCAACACTAAATCCTATAATGGTGATAAGAACCAAAATAGCAAGGCTTACTCCTATAAGGGTTACTGTGCCTCAAATCAACCAAATCTAGTAATGTCCAACAACTTATATTATTAGTTCACAACTAGGTAGAGTAACTCTTTTCAATGCATCCTCTTATAGATATCTTATGCTCTCTTTAGAACATCCTTACACAACCAAAATTCTTGTACTAGTGACCCATAATAAATAGCTTCTAATGAACCCATGGAGATTACAACCATGCACAATAACATTCAACGATCCCAACCAACATAAAACAATGTTATCACACACATGAGACTCAAACTTAGAGATAGAATGAGATCATCAAGTATCATCCAAGTGATATCAATTAATCAAGACACTAGATGTGGAAAGTGATCCTAGTCTTTTGTAAAACATTGTACCTTTGCTCAATCCTTTATCATCATGAAAATCATTTCCTAGATTGTTAGTGGGTTGTGACTAAAAAATAACTAGAGTTTCCTTTGTAATATAACACAGTTAAAAGCACTAGATATGTTCTTACTAAAAGATATCAAATTAGTAGATGTGGCATACCAAAATTGGTGAATATCTATTTGAGGCCCCAAAAGAAATCTAGTGAAGGATTCATGTGTTATCTTAGGCAATAGCTTTGATCTATTTGTACCCTCCCCATTGGTGGCTTCAAAATTACTTGGAACATTTGTAAAGATTACCAATTGAGTTTTTATTCTTATGTATACAAGATTAATTTCATATTTCTAGTGTCACATTCATTCAAGTGGTAAAATCTAAGAACTACTATATAGATGAAATGCAAGTTTGATTTGCAAACCCAAACTATATTTCAATCATATCTAAAGGGGAATTCAACATTGTAGCATCTTTTGAGAGGAGGAGGGGGGAGGAAATTTCCATTTAACATATAATTAATCAACATACTATACAAGTTCATCAAAGATGGAAAACTCATTAATGTAGAGTACTTCCAAGCCTAGCAAAATAGAACAATGGGTACCTAGAGTAGAGCCTAAAAGATAGATAAATTTATGATATCAAAAGAATGGATTTATTTTCAACTACAAATTACAACCTACAAACATGGAACCATATTATTAAATTACAAGACAATGCTTCTCACCAACTACACCAATTTTCCCTTTAAGCATGCAAATATATGGTGAAAACATTCGCATTTCACTCAACTAATTAAAGCTTGTCAATTAGAATTTACACTCATCTAGGTTTTGCATATGTATTGATTTCTAGGGAAGATGTGTTTCTTAAGGAAGAAACTCATAATATGAACCAAAGAAGTCCTTGGCAATAATAAAAAAGAATTTCCAAATTTCAAGAAATCTAAATCCAACTACAATAAAGGGCAAAGTAATGAAGGAATAATAACTAATTAATTAGCCATCTTGAGACCTCGTAGTTGTTATACTCGTCAACAACACCCTCCTAGCTTTTCTCGACGGCGGTTTAGGGCACCTTCTCGTCCTAGTCCGTACCCTTCAGTGCTTGGCTTCTTTTTACCGAGGAAGGACCCTTAGTCCTTGCCTTGCTCTTGTGCTCCTTGCTTCTTCTTGTAGCTCTTGTTTTCCCTATTTGCTTTCTTTCCTTGGCACCGCTTGGTGCTACTGCTGTTGGCGGTCTTTTATTTTGTACACTCTTCAGTCCCATAGACCCTTGTGGTCTCTTGTTGGACATTAATAAATTTATCTTATCTTATCTTATCTTATCTCCAATTGAGAGAGGGAGTCTATTTGTGCCAAAAATCAGGAGCCCCTACATATGAGAATGGGATGCCAATACCAAATCAATTCTAAATTAACCAAAGTAAATTTATGGCTAATAAAATTCAATTAGATAGTTCGAGCATTAATTGTCTAGAAGAATATGACAAATAAGACATTGATGATTTCCAACCACTCCTTATAAGATCCTTGCCCCACATGGAGTATTCTTGTCAACCACTTTTAAAGTTCATAGATCAAGAACAATAAAATGTCCCTCAAGTTTCTTCCATTACGAATGTCAAGCTCATCATAGTCACCTTTTCCTTCATATGAGATAAATACCCTAACCTTGACAATGTCCTAGACAAATCTATCAATAATTTTGGGTGGTCATTATAACTAATTTATTAGTTGTAGTAATGGATTGTAATAAACAACAATTGCTTTCAAATCATCTTTAAGGTCATTTTATGTTGTACAAGTTCTAGTACATTGAGACGTTGCCAACATTAAACCCAATGGTCATAGTTCTATTAAATGTAATTCAATTTGTAAAGTTCCAATGCTAGCAATTAGTACAACATCAATCATAACAATTGATGCCAAGATGGATAAGACAAAGACAATCAAGAGCCATTTATCTTTCCAAGATTTGTGCCCCATTTTTTTGATAGCATAAAATAACCAACTTCACTTGAATAGTTTGTGGCCATGATAACAACAAATTATTAACAATTAGACTCTTCAATTGATATCAATACAAATTCAAAGCAATCACATATTCACAATCTCATTACAGTGTTATTAATAATCAATTGCATACAAGCTAATTGCACCAATTATCCTTCTTAATTGTGTCTTAATTATCACCCATCATCATCACCTCCATTTCAATGGCTTAAGCCTTAAACCTTATAGAAAACTAAGTTTATAGATTTGGCATACAACATTTACCAATGATGCAATTATGGCATTAATTTAGCAATCATTCTCATGGCATGCATTTGCTCTCATCCGTCATATTGTCTACATCATTTTCCATATTTTGCTAATTCTAGCCTATCTACACCAGTGTCAAAAAAATAATATTAAGCAATTGGTATAACAATTAGCTTTCCTTTCAAATTAAATGTTCTCACCAAGTTCCTAGTTCATATGATATTCTTCCTAGTTTTATCATCTCCCTTTGACGCAATTGGTACCAATACATATATTTTATTTTAATTAAATAAGTCTAATACTATAGATTAGCTCACTTGAATAATATGAACCTTCTTTCAATAAAAGAAACAAATATCAATAGCTAATCTTAAAATGCATTGCAGCAAACAATGATCTTATCCAAGTACAATATTGTTTGAGGTGGTGATTTACATATAAGTGTCCACCAAGAACTTAAGAACTAAATTTTTGTTTAATATTAAAATTCCAATCACAATTCATTCTTTGATCCTAACAGACAAATATTGTATATCATCCATAGATGGTTGGTTCTAATAGTGAGAACAAAAGAACTAACATGGAAGAAGTTTCCTCAAATCATTTTTCAATGTTGACAATTTGCCATAATAGAGTATCATAAGATAGTGCCACTTATAAGTGTCCACCAAGAACTTAAGAACCAAATTTTTGTGTAATATTAAAATTCCAATCACAATTCATTCTTTGATCCTAACAGACAAATATTGTATATCATCCATAGATGGTTGGTTCTAATAGTGAGAACAAAAGGACTAACATGGAAGAAGTTTCCTCAAATCATTTTTCAATGTTGACAATTTTCCATAATAGAGTATCATAAGATAGTGCCTCTAATAATTTGAAACAACTCTTATTCCCAATGTTATTTAGTTCACCTATAAGATTGTAATGTTATTTCAGTTAATGTTAATAGTCCATGACAACATACACACCCATTTAATTCATATAGAGAAACGACTAATCATTCATATTTTCCAGTCAATGGCTAGCCAACATTTACAAAGTATACTTAGATCGCCCATTTCATGAATATACACATTTATTCCGAGGAACGGTATTTTTCATGTTAAAGATGTAATATGATATTTATTTAAGAACCTTTTATGACATGTTCATTATGAATGTTAATATAAATCCTATATATATTAGTTTCTTTAGAAGAAGGTTTCAAGAAAAGAGAACTCAAATCCTACAAAATTATGTATCTATTGATTAATGTCTTTGTTTATACAAATGGAAATAGAACCATCTAAATCCTTATATGAAGATTGAACATTACAAATTCTTTCTCAGAAGTCTCAATTTCAAATAATCATAAATGTAAAACATGTAATATTTTCCTTGGTTTTCAACTTTACAGCCTTGAATGAGGGATTAACTGCACCCCTATGCAAGTTCCTTAAGAACTCACATTCACAAAGCAAGACAGAGTCGGGATAATTCCTACATAGAAATGGTCAAACAAAGAAAAATAATATATTGATCCACATTTCATGGTAAAGACATCTTATCGTGGAGTCAATGCCAGAGGAACAATTATAGTTCTAAATAACATTACCTAAGAAAGCATAGAACCCAATTTTTTTTGTGCTCTTAGGTCATGTATAACAGTTCAGTGCACCACAGATACATTGGGTTCCTTCATACCAAGATGGAGATTTAGTCTCTAATACAACTCTGCTTTGAGTATAAAGAGATCTGCTATAATGAAGAACAATTATAGTTCTAAATAACCTTACCTAATAAAGCTTAGAACCCAATTTGTTTTGTGCTCTTAGGTCATGTATAACAGTTCAGTGCACCACAGATACATTGGGTTCATTCATACCAAGATGGAGGTTTAATCTCTAATACGACTCTGCTTCGAGTATAAAGAGATTTGCTATAATGAAGCATCTATTCAGTCATGTTAAGGCAATCCAAGTTACCTCATCACATCATTCTAACAATAGCAAGCGTTTGTTACTCCTTAATTTCAACTTAGGACTAAAGATACATTCTTTACATAACTACAGTGCTCTCTACCATTTCAAACAACTACAAAACAGTCAACTCTTAGCATAGTTGTTGCCAAGCAAATGGCCATGTTTGTACATTAGGTGACAAGACTCAAACCAAGAATCATGGAGTGGATGTGCATATTACTTTTTTTCACAGGAAAACCAATCCACAAGGTTTTGGATCAAACCATTTATGTCATAGGTTTGTGCACTAGGAATCCCGCCCAAATAATCATATCCAAATTAACATTCTCTTAGACAAACAAGAACCAATTCAAAGCTAAATTGAAAGCACAATAAAAAATAGTCAACATACAAGTCACTACATAAATGCGCCAAGGAAGGACATGAATCTAGTAAAGAGAAGGAACTCTGCATCTCTACTATTAAAACCCCATCACCCTCATCCATTTAAGGGATTGAGAACACCACCTTAGATGCATTAATGCCTAGCAATGGTTAAAATTTCTGAAATAGTCAGGATACAAGTCACTACATAAATGAGCCAAGGAAGGACATGAATCTAGTAAAGAGAAAGAACTCTGCATCTCTACTGTTAAAACCCCATCACCCTCATCCATTTAGGTGATATAGACACTGATTTTATCCATCTCATCTTGCATTAAGACATCTCTAACAAAATTTATAGTGAGGTCACAGTCCTTAGTTAAAGTGCAAAATCACTCAATCATAGTGATAAATCCACTCATAGCCTACCATAACAAATTTGATGCATAATGTGGGCAGCAGTCATAACCAATACAAGCTAGACAAACTCAAGTCTTGATACAAGATACCAAGGACCCACAGCTACATCCGTTATAAGCTCTAGTTTCCAAGGTTCTATGTCCATGAGTTCCATATAGAGTTGAACCAATGCCTTTCAAAGTGATCTTATTCCAGTGTTAGGCAAAATGATGATATCAAAATGGTAAGTCGCTGAATAGAATCTCTAGATAATACAGTATGAAAGGTTTCCACACAATCATAAGGTGAATTTAATGTCACACGAGTATATTTAGTTCTGCATCATAGAACACATCCCACAGGTGACAATGCCAAGTTCAATTCTATAGATTACAGACACGTTGCCATGGAAATTGATTTAAGGTTGCATGACAGTCCAGTGTCAATCTAGATGCTAGCATCACAATGGTCCAGTCATAGCAAAGAGCAATGATTACATCATATCACTAAATTAAAAAATCCAATAAATGTTCACACCAATAAAAAGTTATTGAAATGACCCTAACCGGCCATTTACTAATTCCGACCAATAAATCTTAAGCAGATTTCAAATAAACACTGACATGCAAATAACCAGCAGATAAACTCGAATAACCAGCAAATTTATTCATATAACCAGCAAGTACATTTTCATGAAATAACTCAAAAATATGGCTTTGTATTATACATTAGCAATACAACAACCAAACATTATAATATCTAATCCAATCCGAAATACAACAAAGAATAGTTAGACTTGATGATAAAGAACTTGGAATAACAATGACGAACTTTGAATGAATCCGCACCGGGATGAATCGGGTTTCCGTCCAATCCACCAAGAAATGCTAAAGGTTTCCGTCCTCAGATTTCTGATTCGATAGCTGAAGCTTCTCAAATTCTCAAAGAGAAGTAATATCCATAAACTGAAGCATGTAGAATGAGACTCCAAAACCTCCTCTTATGGCTACAACTGTGACTCTTCAGTTTCTCCACTATGACTCTTCGTATGCCCATTTCGTCTCTTTATAGACTCACATTAAGTCACCTTTTAAATAATTTGACCGTTGAGTTATAAAGTGAATTAATTAATAAAGTGAAGAATCTTCCGTCATCAAAACGGAGGCCCAAACAAGCTCGGATGCCGACATGTGATAGCTCGCCGAAAAGCTCTCGACGAGATGCTCCAAGTCCACTACTGAAAAGCCGAGAATTTTGAACCTCGATGACTTAGTATAAATAGTAAGTACCTTGGAAACCTGCGGAAACTACTCCGATTGCCCTAGAACTGAAACCACCTAGGCCAAATATTTCCTGGTGCACTGCCACGCCACGGTTAGCCCTCCGGACCGAGGTGAAAAGGCTAACAAAATGGTACAATATAATGTACCCCGAAAATGGGACATTACAATCATCCCTTCCCGGAGATTGCTTTCCCTCAAGCAATCGGTATCTGCATGCTGAGATCAAGAATACTTGGATCCCAGACCAACCTCAGGGAAGTGGCTCCCCCAACCTGTCGTGTGAAACTGGCCCATTCATGAAGCTCCGATCTGTGAAGCCACTCATACAAAAACCAAACAGCAACCCATATAATGTCGTGATCCCAAACCTCTGTAGGATCTGTCAAACCAGTCTGCCCTGTGCTACTATCATCTGTAAAGGTCTCAACCCAACTGAGAACCTCACTCCAACTAGGCTCTCCCGCTCCTCTACGCCATATGCCAGAGAAAACCAAATCTCATACTGATCGGCTCCAAAAATGAAAACCAACCTCAAGCATACCCCTCTGATTTGCTTGAGCCAGAAACTGCACTGAAGAGGCAAACTGTCAAAACTGCCTGATAAGGCTCCCACCCGTGATGCACTAAATAGCTCTGCTGGAAACCCCAAATCAGCATAAGGACTCCATGACTGCCTCTCAATACCTGGTGTCATACAAAGTAGACCATTGTGTGAAAAATTCACACCAGCCAACATGCCAAACTCAATAACCCCGTACTGAAGAAGTCCTACCTGATCAACATCCTCATTGGGTGGTAGCGTATGAAAAGACATAGCTCTCATCATGCCACTAGACATAGCTACCACTCCTAGACTACGGGTACACAAACCACATTGCTCATCAACTGAGCTCATCCCGCTACTCCAACATGATGACCGAGGCTTATCTCTGACTACTGCACCCGGGTCCCAGACCCTGTAGCTAACATCGTCCTCGTCCTGGGGATAGGAAGTATCTCCCTCATCTAACTCAAGGAGGGGATTATCAAATGTCCACTCCGTACCCATCTCAAACAAGGAGTTATCCAACTTCTGAAAGTGGTCTAACTCATCACGAAACTCCTGATGACGCAAAGATCTTCTTGGACAACTATCCAAGTCATAGGTCTGTTGTATGTTGTCGAGCTCCTGAATCACCTCCTGATAGAATTCAGACCTATCCCTGTCATCCCGCTCCTTGTACTGGCTAGAGACCACAATCTGATTCCTCGGCTCCTGTAGAGCCATACGAGTGTGCTCCAGAGTGCTCTGAGTAGCACTAAGCTCCCTATTGAGCTTACTGATCTCAACCTCATTACTCCCCAACTACTCAACATAATTCTCGACAACTTGTAACAGGTGGTCATGGTCTGTAAGTAGTCTCAAATACTCCGACTTCCAATCCTCAAAAGCTGTCCCGACTCCCTGTAAACCTGCAGTATAGGATCCAATCCTTCTGTCGTCTTGCCCTTGATCTCTCTGAGATGTCCTGTATAGATCATCAATGATCTGGTGAGTGCTATCATGGTGAACTAGCGCTACAATAATGGCATCATCACTAACTTTCAGCTGACTCTTTAAGACACACTTCTCATCAGTGTTACCCTGAGATGCACTGCCAAATCGGTCATCCATATCCGTGTGATGCAAAAGTGAAGTGCTTCTAAAGAAGTCACATGATTCCTCATTACCGGAATTGCTGAAGGTCTCCAACTGGTTACCACAACCTATAACCATGGAGTTATCATACTCCACCATCAAGTCACCAAAGTAGAAATCTGAATACTCACCACTATGTCCCGAAAGTGGGGTGGTCTCAACTGTAGTGTTTCTATCATTAGACTGCCATCTATTTTTCCCTTGTTCAATCTTGCAAACATGCCCCTGTGACCAGCCCTCTTGGCATAAGAAACAAATCTGCCCTGCACTCACTAAGTCCTGGTCTATCATCGGAGATCTTGCAACCTATAAGCCTAATGATGCCTGTTCGTTTCCAGATAACGAACTCATGAATCTTTCAGCCTGGAGCTTAATTAATTCAGTTGAGAGTTCATACGTCATGGATGCTTTCCTTATTCCTCCTCTCCATAATGCCAATAATTCAGATCGCAATTGTTTGCATATGTCGCAGTCCTCATCCAAGATCGATGATAAGATGGTCATAATGCATGTCTTCACCTCATCTGAATGATGCTCCTTGTAATTGTTTAGGAGACACTGAAATAATTGCTAAATCATTTCATCATAACCAAGATTCAGCATGTGACTGAAAACTTTAGTGCTGGTCACTAACTCCAAGATTTTTACCTGTGTACCAAAGGTAGAATCTCTGTCATATTTCAGTCCATCTAAGCTGTCTACAATCAGCTGTAACACTTGTCTCCAAATATGCTTGGTGTAAGGAATAATGGGAGCAGTGATGCGAGTGATCTCAATAAGACATGAGGCAACTGCAAGCCTAACATCTCGAAGTGGATGACTCATAAATCTGCATTGCACTAAGGCAACCATTGTGGGATGCATGGCCCAATTAAAAAGTCTGCAATCAGCTTGATCTATCCTGGATAGATATGAATTTATTTCATTAAGTTTGGCCAGCATGCTGCTTGCAATTTTCTGCTTCTCCAGTTGCCATCCGAGGCAACACAATTCATTGCCTATCTCCATTTCCTTTCGGATATCTTTGTGTTGCACACCGTAAAATGTGCCATTAAATTCATGCAAGAACACTAGACTTTCTAACGACTCCATGAATTAATTTCTCTAAACTCGTGCCAAAGACTGAAACACTTTTGAAACTAAGTAAGGCTGCCCTTGCAATAATAATTCAGATTCTTCCGCTGAAGGTATCAAATAATTCCCTGTTCCTGAAATTCTGACTACTGCGTATGGAATGCTGTTTTAAATTTTGAATGTAAGAGTTGTCAATTCAATATATTGTCGTCCTGAACTTGGGGTATTGCATGTCACATCTTTCTCTTGTTTTTAGAAGAAATCAGATGACTGTAATTCCAAAGCACTACCCACGCTGAGTTTGATACTGAGGAGACAATTTTCTGATTTAGACTTGATAGATTGTATTCTCAATGTACTCCAAACATGCTGGGAACCTTTCTGATCAGACTAGCTGTAGGAATTTAAACCAATTGAGAATCTCTGGTCTATTTGTTATCACAGTATTTACGTAGTTTCCCTTGGCATCGTTTTAGACTACTCATGAAATTTTATCTTGAGATTGCCACTGTCAGCTGAAGATATAAATGTTTGTGTTTTGATTCACTATTCCAAATACCTTGCTACAGGTATGATAAAGATAACCACCCAACAGTGATATCGTAATGTATCTGATTAACTCTGGCTGGGGAAGCTCGTACAAATTCTGGATGTGCCTATGTTTTATAGTGTTCATGACGAGAATTCATTGTAAAGGAGTTTCATCGTCCAACAGTCCACTGTAGTATTCTAACCCAACCAGAACTGTAATTTGTTAAGTCTATGCATGTTGGAGGTGTTCTCACATCGGAAGGTGTTATTTGAAGCTAAGGAGAACGCTGATGTTTCCTTTTATCAATGTCAGATGAGTACCGGGAAACTTGGATATTGTATCAAGTCCCTCTACTATTAAATAAATTCGCAGTCCACACATATGTAGCACATTCAAATCATGACAACTGCTGATTGAAATTTGTGAATTTATTTGCCCATAAAGCCAGACGTGAGAGTTCTTGAACCAATTGCAATACACATAGAAGGTAGCTAGATATTGAATATTAAAGAAATGAAACTTAATTCTGGTCAATATTCTAGCAAACCTTACAACGGCCAAATTTAAGAACGGTTGGTAACTTAAACAATTTCAGAACCAAATGTGAGTACATAGTTCGGTCAACCTAGTGTCTACGCTAGCTCCTGGAAGTTGCACGTTCACTGTAGCGACCAAAACCGTAATGATCATGCCATCGTGACCCTTGAAGCGACAGTGTGAGGGACCTCCTGGCAGGTGCGGAGCTGAATCTATCTTCCCGTCTTCATAAGCGGCTGTAGAAGTCACTGTTGGCAGTGACACGAGTGCCTTACAACCCAACGTCCATCGCACACGAGTTGGGGCCTGGTCCCGTGAATTCTCCCAGCTACGCAGTTCTCGGTAATGCGTGACCAGTCAAGGCGTCGGTTCCAAATATACTGCGATATGCTCTTCATAATGCCGTGTCGTGTCTGATAATATATTTGTATTGTATGCGCCCAGCTTATCAAAAGACTTTGCGGAAAACTATACGATAGCATCCAAATATTTCTCTTTTCCCGACTATAGTCTTATCAGATAAATATTTAGACAAGCAACAAATATTAAAGATTAAACCTCCGCTATAATAATACTTTTCACACCACTTTTGAATGGGACCCGCTGATATTGCCAATGTCTTTATAATATCGGCAATATTTAATAATTCCTTCAAAATGTTATAACTAGCCCGTGAATATTATCTCTTTGCCCAACGAAGGATATGGGAAATGATTATTTATTTATACCCTCTCGATATTGAATTATTTTGGCACTTTGGATTACGCTCGGGAAGCTTCTTACAATACATTTTAATAGAAAATGTGTTGTGCATGCCCCTTAATACATTTTGAATAGCCAAACGATACTGAAATGCATCAACGCGAAGCCTGGGATGTAAGGTTCCCGTGACAGGACCTCGAAGCACTCAGCCTGTAATGTGAATAATGGCCCTGGCTGTTCGAAGACACTACCCGCGAGGTGCTAGTCTTTACTGCTTGCCACCACATGCAATCCCTCTACACTTTTGTGCTATGATCTTCGGTATTCAACAGCTACTACCGTAATGATGTTATGTATTTTGCAGAATCATAAATGAAATCCGCCGGCTAGAGGAGATACGCGGTCCAGTATGCAAAGATTATGGTCCCTTCAATATTTGAGAATCACTTCCACAATGTGCAAACCACGTTTTACTCTGTTATGATCAAACTCTGAAAGTATGTCATTGCATCTGAAACTAAGAATGCCTATCCAAAACACTGAATTCCTTTACTCATACAAACCCTTCTGTAAATATTTTCTGAATAAACACCACAGGCTGGCAGGAAAACCAGCTCTGGTACCACTGAAATGACCCTAACTGGCCATTTACTAATTCCGACCAATAAATCTTAAGTAGATTTCAAATAAACATTGACATGCAAATAACCAGCAGATAAACTCGAATAACCAGCAGATTTATTCATATAACCAGCAAGTACATTTTCATGAAATAACTCAGAAATATGGCTTTGTATTATACATCAGCAATACAACAACCAAACATTACAATATCCAATCCAATCCGAAATACAGCAAAGAATAGTAAGACTTGATGATAAAGAACCTGGAATAACAATGGCGAACTCTGAATGAATCAGGTTTCCGTCCAATCCACCAAGAAATGCTGAAGGTTTTCGTCCTCAGATTTTTGATTCGATAGCTGAAGCATCTCGAATTCTCAAAGAGAAGTAATATCCATAAACTGAAGCATGTAGAATGAGACTCCAAAACCTCCTCTTATGGCTGCAGCTGTGACTCTTTAGTTTCCTCACTGTGACTCTTCGTATGCCCATTTCGTCTCTTTATAGACTCACATTAAGTCACCTTTTAATTATTTGACCGTTGAGTTATAAAGTGAATCAATTAATAAAGTGAGGAATCTTCCGTCATCAAAACGGAGGCCCAAACGAGCTCGGATGCTGACATGTGATAGCTCGTCGGAAAGCTCTCGACGAGATGCTCCAAGTCCACTATTGAAAAGCTAAGAATTCTGAACCCCGCTAACTTACTATAAATAGTAAGTACCTTGGAAACCTGTGGAAATTGCTCCAATTGGCCTAGAACTAAAACCACCTAGGCCAAATATCTCCTGGTGCACTGCCACGCCACGGTTAGCCCTCCGGACCGAGGTGAAAAGGATAACAACATGGTACAATATAATGTACCCCGAAAAGGGGACATTACAGTTATCTAATATCATCCAGCCCATTG
This sequence comes from Chamaecyparis obtusa, assembly GCA_027943335.1. NCBI lineage: Eukaryota > Viridiplantae > Streptophyta > Pinopsida > Cupressales > Cupressaceae > Chamaecyparis > Chamaecyparis obtusa. The sequence continues at coordinate 536,555 of BSBK01002798.1, read as the reverse complement.
AGGACTGAGACAACAATGAAGGAATATTCAACCCCCAAGTGGACTACTACCATCACAGTTGAAATAACAACAAATTAGATATGCTAAAGGTTACCAGGTAGTACCTTAAGCATGTATCTCACATTCACATATAGTCATGATGTAAGTATAGAGTATACAGATCATGCATGGAGAGAAAGTAACTGGTGAATGCTTCAAAGCAACAGTAGATTTCATCTACTCAATAGTCATAAAAATGTCTCTTAATAAACATAATAATATGTAGCCTGATAATCAGAAAATATGAATAGTCCTCATAATTTGTTTAGGATAGGTACAACTACAAATCTATAAAACTAAAATACCTCAAGGGCCAACAAAACCATCACGGACCAACAGTATTGACCCTGAATTACATTATTCCATTCTCAGTTAGACTTATTGAGCATTACAACATCCAAATGGTCATCAGTATCACAGTCTCAGAATCGACAAACATTATAGCACAAGAAAATAGCATAATCAAAGCTACCTCAAAGATAACATTACAGAAAGTATATAATGTATCTCAATTTCATTAAACAAACGCATGGCATGTAAACATGTATCCATATAATGTCCATAACATTGACTCATAAGGGTAAATCTACTTAAAAGAATCTCTTCTACCATTTGAATCTTTGATCAAGAGCTAACACAAGCAATGTTCATAGCAATATGCTAAATGATAGTCCTACAAATGCAGAATAACTATCATCAAAGTACTTTACCTGCAACTATAGATACCAACTCTTTCATTAAAATATATATTTAAGGGATGGTCCTACACTGCATAAGGATATTTGTGTATATGAATCATGAGAGAGAGAGAGATCATCAGAGTACTTTAGCTGCAACTATAGATACCAACTCTTTCATAAAAATATCTATTTAAGGGATGGTCCTACCCTTCATAAGGGGATTCATGTATATGAATCAAGAGAGAGAGAGAGAGAGAGAGCCAAGATGATGATGATTGGTATCTGAATCATGAGAGAGAGAGAGAGAAAGAGAGAGAGAGTCCTACAAATGCAGAAAAACTATCATCAGAGTACTTTACCTACAACTATAGATACCAACTCTTTCAAAAAAATATCTATTTAAGGGATGGTCCTACCCTTCATAAGGGGATTCATGTATATGAATCAAGAGAGAGAGAGAGAGAGAGAGAAGATGATGATGACTGGTATCTAAATATGCAATTACACAAGCATGGAAACCAAAGAATCAAATTGTAATCTGTTGCCTTGCTTAAGTCTTACATGATAGATGCATTCTCAATACAGCCACCCTACCCAACGGACTCAATCTCAATACTCAACATTCAAGAGTACCCCTTGCTTAGCCCTAGATGTTACTCTCATATTTGATAGTACACCAAACAAAGAGGACTAGGAGATCATCTACTCACTGTCAACGCGTATGACACGTATGAAATAAATGCAAGGCTACCAAATATCATTATCCGCACACGAGGTAACTCCTCTGAATTGCTGAGATGTCCTTTCCAACTGTAAGATTGTCACAGGTCTACATTGCCTATTCAGCATGGCTGGTGGACACACACCTTAGAGGGTTAAGAGAATTGGTGCCTCTAGGAGATGCCGTTAAAAATGTCTACTAGAAGCAATGATAAATCAATGTAAGTTAAAACCTAAATGATCTGAACTTACTACTGGGATTCCATAATAAAAAAAGTTATCAAGGACACAAGTACTCGAAAGAATAATGAATGCCCTAGCAGCAGGGTTATACGTATCAAGAATTCATTCCAATAAGGTTCCTGAAACCAGATACAATATCAATCATTCAAGGTTTCCATTGCGCATTCACACTCAATGCATATCTCATGCAAACGATCATCAATGACATTGGCCAAATACAAGTCAAGACACAACGATTGCAGCTTATCTATATCCATAACAGGACTAATGCAGACAAGCCAAGTAATCACGTCACATATATGTCAGTAACTACTTAGCATGTGTGTGGTAATCATCATAAGGTTCTTCTTTGTCTGATGAATAGAACAAGAGCCACTCTCCATAATGATACCTTCTGTTGCCACCCTACATGCAATCCTAACACACACACACAAAGGTGAATGTAGTTACTCCACATTATATAATCATAATTTACAACAATGATAATTGAATAAACTACATAAAGAAGTAAATAATTAATTCACCATAACTCATAATTTCGATTACAAATCAGTCACCTTCATTAAATCAAGTACATGATGAATTTTCAAAAATTGCACAAGCAATAGTGAAACAATAATAATGTCGCAAGTTTTAGATGCAACTGCATCTCTCTCTTTATTTGAGCAATTCTTCTTGATGCTTACTAAACTAATTAAACACAAAAGGAAACTACTTGTGCAGCTTTAATGCATCTTCCCATGTTGCACTCTTTTAAGATCCCTGAATAACCTTTAATGACAAAGTTTTCACTCTCCAAATACACAGCTGATGGGAATTTTGTCAAACAGATTACAACTTCTTTCTATAGTATTTCTGCTGAATTGTATTGTTTGTTTGTTATAGTTTTAATTTAATGCATCCATAATTCTGTGCTCACGTACAAAAATTCATACCATCTTGACTATTCCGAATACAGTCAAACACAACATACAGACTTAATAGCTGGTACAACATATTTTCTATGCAAGAATCTGCTGCTAACGGACGGAGTACAGAAATTAAGATTGTACAAACTCTGACCTTTCAAAACAGCCAAACAATGCCAATTGAAGAGTTACAAATACATTGCATAGCAGTGACCAGCTCAGAAATGTATTGCAGAGAATTTATAGCTAGTTCTTAAAATTGACAGCTACATAAGGACATCCAACTCCCACGGCAATATCTACAGCCTCTTGCCCTTTGTTACACTTCAAACATACAGTTTAGGTTTCATTCAATTGTCACATACCTCATTTTGCTCTCCAAGAAATCATAAATAAACAAATAAATTATCTGATGTACCCAAACCAAAAAGGCATAGGCTGCATATGGGCCTGCTATGTAGGCATTTATTGAGAGAAACGAAGGAGAAGTGATTGCCAGTTGTGGGAAAAATAATGCACGGAGGATGACTGACTGGTGACCTCTCCTCCCCCCTCCCAATAGAAGAGTATGTTGCGAGGAAATGTTATGGGGAGACAATATCATGGTGTAAGAATGGGTGATTCTTATCTCCCATTAAGAAAGAATGGGCACAACCGAGCCGGAGGCATCCGTGCCATTATCATGGTATGGAGGCCATTTTTTTGGCTTGGAAATAATTGATAGCATAGAAACTAGCAAAGGGAGGGCATGAAAACCCATGAAAAACTGGGGTAGGAGAGGAGATGGGCAAGAAGAAGGTAGAGAGAGTGAGAACATGGGAGAGGAAATGCAGAGAATTGTGTGGTATTATGAGTGTTAGTGAGAGGGAAGGCATGAATGTTAAAAGTTGAATTACATGACTGTTCCAGCATCCTCCATGCTAGCAATGAAAGAGATAAGCAGAAAAAATGTCAAACAAAAACAAAGGGTCAAGAAGGGTGTGAAAGAGAGATGGGACAGAAAAACATAAAGGAAAAATGTGATATCAGGGAAGAGAGACGAGAGGCAAGGAGAATGGAGGTGCTTCCCTTGGACATTAGAGACGGATTTTTTTTTAAAAATGTGGTGATTACAGCTGCTATTGTAGACCTACATGCAGAATGTGGGAGCTAAGTTTAAGCACGTGAATTGTTTGACAGAATGTCTAAATTAAATGTGGTCTCGTGGAATGCAATGATCACATGATATACACAAATTGTATTTTTGAAAAGGCTTTAGATATTTTCAAGTGAGCGCAATTGGCAATGTAAAGACAAATCCTACAGCCATCATCAGCATTTTTCTTACCTGCAATGAAGGGAGCTAGCTCGACATGAGCTCTTGAAAAGTACAAGCAGATGCTCTGTGGAGAGAAAGGTATGGAAATTCATCAATGTAGAAGGTAGAGGAATTTCAATTGCACAGGAGAGACTTGAGCAGAACTTATGAGGACATGGGAAAGAGGAAATCTTGGAAGTGGGAAGTGGTATTGGATGAAGAAACATAGTGATAGAGGCGCAAAAAAGGGGGGGGGGCGGGGGGGGCCTGTAGATTTCAACTCTGGAATCGGAAATAACATCAACTTCATCCCCTAATAACTTCAACTTCATCCCCCAAAGCTAAGTATAAACATCTCTTATTTACTACTCGGTTTGGGATATCTACTCTTCATGTAAGGAATTTTTTAAGGAAGAATATGTTACTAAAAATTAACTAATTTTATTAAGTCATCTTGGACTTGTCAACTGCTAAGGTTTATTTTGTATTCAATTTTAGTAGCAAAGATTGGAAGTTATATTCAAGTTCTCATGCAAGATACGGGATGTTGAATAATAAAACTATTTTCTATGGTCCCCTCCTAGTAGTTAAAAAAAACTACATGCTAAGGTGTTTGTGATCCTCTTTCTTATGAGTATCATTTATTAATGCTACTTGATTTGGGAAAACAAAACCAGCTTGAAAGCAATGCTATTGGAACTATTAATTTGTTGAATAGGCTATATAACTAAGAGGGGGGCTGAATCAATTATTCACAAGCACTTTCTCAAACTTTTACTAAACCAGTAAATACTTAAAGCAATTAGAAACTTATAACATATATAAATATGAAAGCATAAAACCATCAACACAATGAACACCAGAATTTACGTGGAAACTCAAACTGAGAAAACCACAGAGAAGCTAATTCTCATGAAATGAACACCAGTTAAGGTGATTTTTACAAGAGCTCACTACGTGTTTGCTCACTGCAAGTTGGCTCACTGTCCGTCGGGCTAGCTACCCTGAAATATGAAAATGGCTAACTGTCAATACAAAATATTTTTATTGACAAAATGTGAACTGATAGAATTTCATCTGACTATGCATGAAACAGTTCTAGTTGATAACACATTGATCACCAACAATAGAGATCCGATACAGACCCTCTACCAGCATATACCAAACTTCTGCAACACAGTATATAAAGCCTTCTCTCCATATCACTCAACTTCACACTATTGCCTGATATACCAAAACAGACTTGCTATCACCTTCAAATCTATGTTTTCAGCTTGCACTATAGTCATTCGTTCTCATCACTTACAAAAGATGTCTTTGTTTATATACACAACCAATACAATAGCCAAAAGTGTCGGCCTGGCCAAAATACATGTCAGCCATACAACAAGAGATTACAATTACACTTAACATGCTACCATCAATCCTAAATCTGGGTCATACTTAAGAAATATTTACAACACGTTATCATAAAACCTAGATATAGGTCACGCTTAGGATACATACGCCTTATATCATATTTACCGAAAGATAATGAAACTATCGGAACACCACAACCAAGTCCATGACTTGACCAACAAAATATCTGAACCAACCAATAGATAGGAACTAATGAAACCTGTCCAAAACAAAATACCAAAATCCATCTGAAGAAGACTGTAACCACAATAGTCAACCGATACCGACAGAAACTTCATGCAACTGTACTCACCAAGATATACAAATGTACCATATAATATCCCTTACCGGATAGTTTCCCCCAAATTCTCCCAAGTAGATTTCAGAATAACTAGCAGAATACCAAAAAATTCTCAAATAATGTATACTCAGAAATGTTATTGCATTTAATATTCAGCAGTACAATAACATAATCCAATCTTAAATACAGAAACTACGAGATTGGATAATAAGAAACGAACTTGAAATACAATGTGAATTCCGTCGCGAATCCACCTCAAGTGATGAACTGGGTTTCCGTCCAATCCACTGAGAAAGCCTGAAGGTTTCCGTCCTCAGGTTTCTGAATAGAAAGTTGATAGCTTCCCAAGTCTCTCCAAGAGAAATAAAAAATCAAAACATATCCAAGCATACTCAAATGAAACCAACTCTCCTTTCAATGCCCAATGCTATGACTCTTCAGTTTCCCCTGCCTACTCTCCTTTTAATGCCCAATGCTATGACTCTTCGGTTTCCCCTGCCTGTCTCCTTGTCTTCTTGTCTTTTTGTCACTTATAAAACCTCCTTATAATATTAAATTGACTTTTTTTATAAATCTGCATTAAGCTCCCATAAGTCATTTTTAATATTTTGTAAATTTGGCTCTTAATTCTCTAATGTCCAGAAAAAGGATATTACAGTCCTCCCTCCTTGAGATTGCTTGTCCTCAAGCAATCATGATTTTGCAATAATACCAAGATCCCATATAAATCTACAAGTAGCTCTATAGCCCAATCTAGAACAACTGAAATCAAATCCTCTCATATTGTGAAGCAAGGTGTCCAAACGCAACTCATTTATCAATAAGATTCTTGGATCCCATGACAACCTCACAAACACTGCTATACCAATCCTTTGCGTGAATCTGATAATATCAACTCTATGCATTATGCTAAGAAGCATCACATCATGAACCATAAGAAACAATGCTCTCATCCTTCTGATGCCTGGGTCCCAAACCAATCTATCAACTCGATCCTGGGAGTAGAAATAGATGTCCATCAATCTACCATCTCCCTGTATCAGCCAACTGAACAAGTAGATCACCCTACAAATGCCAAAAACATCTCCAATATGCACGAAGATCAACTCAAAAGACCACCAAATGTTGCTGCTATAATCCGGGTCAGCAATAAGAATGATATCAATGTTGTCACTGTGCCCCTATATAGGAAAGATCATATGGGATATCCCCTGAGTAAAGACGTCTCCACAAATCTGCATACAACTCTATCCATTGTAGACCGTGCCAATTCTGAAAATGCAGTAGAAGACCAAGCGGGACAACTACTAATAACTAAAGTATGGATGAAGATAAAATCACCAATCAATAAGTAGACAGCTGCCATATCATAAGAACTCAGTGGCAAATCTATAGATGAGCTGTAGGAGCCTGCATTACTCCTCAAAGACAAATTTGAAAAATCTGATTCACTACAAGTGCCACCAATTAAACCAACATCTCCACTAATGAAAAGATTGCCATCAAGTGGAATTTCAAAACTAATTTCACTTGATTCATCATTATCCTCATGACATTGTGAAGGTATATAACTGCTGATATAAAAATCAGAATTATGGTGGTTCTCTTGTGTCATATCTTCATTCATTTCAAACACCTTTTCACTAAAAATATTATGGCCACTACTTGTACTAAGGTTACCAACACTTATAGACCCCTAATCATATTCGATTCCATGTATTAAAGCTACAATTTCATGTGAGTGTGAAGATAAACCTTTGCTGTCCCAAATCAGAAGTTTAGACTCCTATTGTAAACTTTCTTTGGACTCATCACAAATCACCATATCTTGACTTGCCATATGTCTTTCCCGAGTGATCAAAGGTGGTGATGCATCACTTAAATCTGCATTATAATATGTCACAAGGTTGCAAGGTGTTTCTTTGTTGAAATTTTTAGTCCATTCATCAACATTTTGGATGTCTCTAGAATGTAGTTTGCTGATAACATTGTCTCCCATTTCTTCCCTCAAGAGTTCATCAACACCCTCTACTATTTGTTTGATCTCAATCTCCCTTGTGCCCACTTCTTGACCTTTGTTTGTAGATGAAACAAACTGATTTTTTGATGGGTATAGAGAGAAATGAGTCATGCTAAGTTGGTAACAAAGATCATCAACCTCATTTTCCTTGTCTTCCCCAAATTTGATGGCAAGATCCCTATCCATTAACAGCTGCAAGTAACACCACATGCAATTCCTTTTTGCATCTCATCCATTTTGGTCTTCTACATAAGATCTTCAATGAATTTGTAAGATTCATCTGCCCTTGTTAACACTTGTACAAGCTTCTCTTCCGTAACCAATAACATGTCCATCAAATCATGCAGCGATAAAGATTTTTGTCCAGATTCATCTAAGAAATATGGGTTGTCACTTGTCAAAGTTTCTGATGTGTCTTCAACTACGGGAGCAACATTACCATCACCCTTGCTTGCTTCTATAGCTAGTGATTTGCAATCTTCATGTATGGATTTCTCAACGAACTTTTCCTCTTCATATGTTCTATCAATACGGATCTGCAAGTCACCAACAAATAGTTTTGGATGCCCTGTAAGATATGAATTCAAGGCTTCATTTTCATCACCACTTGGTTGCAATATATCTTCTCCCTGAATAATACCGCAAACATGTTCAAGTGACCAAGCCTCTTGGCATGTAAAACAAATTTGCTCTTCCCTCATTTGGTTCCCACTCTTTTTGGAAGATCCTAAAACCTTTAGTCCCATTGAAATTAATTCTTTTCCAAACATGTACTCCTTGAACTTTTCAATCTTATGTTCAATCAATTCCTCTATGAGCTCATAAGCCATAGGTGAGATTTTATACTCCCTCTCTAGATTGCCAACAAATTTGATCACAATTGGTTACAGATGTCATCATCCTCATCTAAGATTAAGGACATGATAGTTTTCATGCAAGCCCTCACATTGTCTATATGATGTTTCCTAATTTCCCTTAAGAAACATTGAAACATTTGTTTTATCATTTCACAACTGAGATCCAACATGATGATAAAAATCTGGCTTTTGCTATAAGTTCCAAGGTCTTAGCCCTCTTACCAAAGGTAGGGCTTTTGACATCATGAAATCCACATAAGCTGTCCACAATCAGTTGTAGAACCTTCTTCAAATGATATCATTATAGGGTGCAACAGGAGCTGTTATTCTGGTAATTTCACTGAGACAAAAAGCAACTGTTAGTCTCACACCTTCACACAGGTGCTCCATTAACCTGTGTTGGACTAAGGCAACCATTGAGGACTGCAAAGCCCAATTTAACAACCTCCAATCAGATTGGTCCACTTTGGATAAACATGAATCCGGTTCTTCCAATTTTGAAAGAACACCATCCATACATTTCATAGACTCCAATTGCCATCCAATGATATACAACCCGTTTCCTACTACTTTTTGTAAGTCTTGTAGCTTCTCACCATTAAAGGTGTTATTTAAATTCTTAGAAGAAAACATTGCTTTTCACATTGTCCACCGTCTTCCTTTTTGGTTTTTTCCAAACTGACTACCACTGTAGGATACCCCCTGTTCTGAAACTATTTAGAATTTTTACCTCTCCCCTCAAGTGAATTTAGGAAATGGTTCAGAAGTAAACTATGTAATGTTCCTGACTAAGACTGAACCCAATGCTTCGTCTTCTTTCATTACAACCATAAGCTCATGGAGTAGGCATTTAGTCAAACAGTTCGCAGAGATGTTTGTATTCTCAGTTATATAGTTTTCAATATGGAGTTGTATGCACTGGTAAAATGATATGTATATTTATCGGATGAAAATGCCGCCAAGAATCAGTTATATGCAGATCTGTCTTCCTCAGCAACTGTTGTGAATTCTTCAACAATCTCTTTATTGTCTAAGCTTGCAAAGGAACCAAGACTGCAATAAGGTCTTTTTAGGTTTGACAGTTCTGGTGTTGTCCCAATTTCACCTTTACCTTTGGTAATTTTGTCAAACAGTTGCAGACATATAGCATTAAGAGAATGTTTACCGTTCTATGTATTCTCTTTTAATGTGTTTCAGCTAATCATAATAGCAGACAACTTCACACAACAAATTAGATAGCAAAGAATTCTGGTCTTCATATACAGAGGCAGCCTCAAAGTGGATTTACTGATTGTCTGAGACAGTATCTATTTCAATCAAGGGGTAGCAGATAATCTTCTAATTGCAAACCAAACTTCAGCTAACTGTTGTGAAGATACAACAGTACACACCTCATTACATCAGGAAATAATCTTCTAGCAGTCTGTGAAACAAATCTGCAATCGACAAAAGAATATTGGTTATCCAAACTTAGGTATTCAACTCTGCAACTGTGAATATGATTATGGTTAACAACTCTGCAACCGGCAGGTTCTATTGCTCACATCAGAAAGAATAGATTCAACTCCTCTTCCAACGAGTATGTTTTCACTTGCCAGATAGATGAAGGACGACCCCTCAGCAAAAACACTTCCAGACCCGACAGGGTGAATAAAGTGGCAACTTCTTCAATAGTGGTTTTTTGAAACTCAACAGTGGATAACATAAGTCTTCAACACGTACAACCCAGTACTCTTCATCCGAACAACTGTGAATGTTCTGGCTATAGAAAAATGATTCTCGGTCCCTTCCAGTCAACCAAATCTCACCTAGTGAAACGATGAGAATCCACGCATGTAATCATCTCCAGCAGCCAATAGTGCCTACACCGTAGTTCCATATGTTGGTTCGCTTGTAAACTGCCTTTCTCATGTGCTGTGTATTTTCAATTCCTATGTGTTGGAAGTTTGGATAGAAAAATGTGAGGTAATGACTTAGGAGAGAGAACATTTGTGTTTCAGAGAAAGCTGCTATAATGATTCCTGGTTGATGTTGGAATGGTCATGGTCAAGAGAAAGCTGTCGACCCAGTCCCTTGAAGATTTCTAAGAGGCTCGATGCTCAACCGGTCATTCCGCAACAACGATATGAAGCATACCTTCAAGATGTATCCTGTTATCCTCTACGCAATAGAAACACTCTTTGACCATTGAACTCTACCTAAAATTAGCTATCATGGAGTTATCTCACAAACCCAAAGATAGAAAACTCTGAGAAATAACGTCTCTCAGAAGCTGGAGGGTTCTCTGCTCACTGCAAAGAGCCCAATCTGCAAGCAACGGTTACTAAAATTCCTTTCCTCCAGTCTGATTATTCTAGTCATTAGCATACAAGATAATTCCAAAACTGCTCAAAACCCATGCCTTTCGGAGTCAGTTTCTGTTTCAACCAAGAAGCTTTGAAAAAAAACGCCGAAAGCTCCCTTATCTGAAAATTCCTTCTTTTTCCTGAAATTTCTCCTCGCCAATAGTCTTCACGGCGAATACCGAGGCAAACAAAAATTCATCATACATCCTTCCCATTCAAATATAAAAACCTTGCAAAATATTTCCTTGGAATTACGGCAGATATAGTTCTTATTAATATTTCATAGGCCCCAATAAAATATGCGCCTTAATAATAGTAATGTCGACTATTGATATATTTAATGAGGTGCAGATAATCACGGCAAATATAAACCTCCGCTTTCATACTTTCATGCTAAAGACTGAATTTGGGCCCCACCAAATATTATTTGCAAGAACCTAACACCCGATTGAACAAGTGCCACGTAGTGACCAAGTACTTGCCTTTAGTAATTAATTTTAAATTTAATTTTTAATATAAATTTAATTTTAATTTTAATAAATTTATTATAATATATAAGATATTTTAATTAATTAAAAAATTATATAATTATAATATTTTATATAATAATAATTGTAGTAATAAATAAATTTTTTAATTATAATTATATAGATAATTATTAATTGCAAATTATAATTAATTTAAACCTTAATCTTAATTTTATTTGTAAATATAACAATAGTGCTAATTTAGGTATAATAGTTATAATAGATCAATATGATACATTATGAACTTTTAATAATGTCAAAATGAATTAAAAAAGCTAACCAATTATAAGTAACTTACTCCATATTAGGAATATTGTAGCATACTAATTCAATAAATAAATAATTTATTCAATATTTTGAAATAAATTTTAAAATAAATTATAAAAATATACAAATTACAAAATTTAATCAACTTATTTTAATCTTTGATTCTCACTAATTTATTGCATCCATTAATATTCCTAAAAAAAAAAATGATTCCAAGATAACTTCACATAAAAAACAAGAAAATTAAATGAAATAAGTGGAAGGACAATAAATAACAAACGTGGTAAAGTTTAATTGGTTCACTCATGTAATAAGACTTCAAATGCATTCATCCAATAAGATGATCAAAAATTAATTTTTAGATATTATAAAGTTAAATAATTTGCATCTATATTTTAGAAATGAAAAAACTTATAATGAAATATAAAAAAAAAATTATTTTCATTGGTGTAGAAGAGTTCATTTAATCACCAGTTAACATCAAAAACTAAAAAATGGATACAATAGTACTTAGCCTACCGGCAAGTACTAATAAGTATTAGTCTTCAACTTCACCATATATGCATAAAATAATGTTAAACCTCAAATATTTTCATCTCGAGTAATGTTGACGACAGAAATTAGAAAAAAAAAATCAAACTTTGAAATATTTCAAACGCTCTCTCTCAGACTTTATTAAACATTACAAATAGCTTTAAAAATATTTCCTTTGACTCCCCAAAACTCACGGCAAATTCAAAACTTCACCACGAATACTTATGGTCCCTATATTTCTGGCCGAAAACCAACTCTAATATCACTATAATATCCCCTACCAGATATTTTTCCCCCAAATTTTCCCAAGTAATTTTCACAAATAGAAAGAGATAAACTCATGCAAAGATTTCAGAATACCAGAAAATTACCATATAATATATGCTCAGACATGTTATTGCATTTAATATTCAACAGTACAATAACATAATCCAATCTTAAATACAGAAACTACACCCAGATTGGATAATAAGAAATGAACCTGAAATGCAATGTGAATTCCGTCACGAATCTATCTCAAGAGATGAACTAGGTTTTCACCCAATCCACCGACAAACCCTGAAGGTTTTCATCCTCAGGTTTCTAAATAGAAAGTTGATAGTTTCCAAAGTCTCTCCAAGAGAAATCAGAAATCAAAACATATCCAAGCATACTCAAATGAAACCAACTCTTTCTTTTAATGCCCAATGTTATGACTCTTCGGCTTCCCCTCCTTGTCTCCTTGTCTCCTTGTCTTTTTGTCACTTATAAAACCTCCTTATAATTAAATTGACTTTTTTTATATAAATCTGCATTAAGCTCCCACAAGTCATTTTAATATTTTGTAAAGTTGGCTCTTAATTCTTTGAGGGAGATTACATACCAGAAGACGTATTCCATAGGTAGAATCAAGTACACCTAACACCAAAACTGCAAGTACATAATATGTTTTGCAAGCATAACCGAAACCTTGATATCATACTGACAACATACCAACAACCACAACTATTCGACCGATACTGCCAACAACAAACCGATGCCGCCAAGCAACCTGTATGGAGGTTTTGACATCAATAACAAGGTCAACAACATCTCAATATGTCTAATATAATTGACACCTAGATAAGTGGACTCTATGATTGTCCCTCAATTAAGCAATTATGAAATTTGATCGCTTGCATAAAGGAGCATACAAACTATGAACTAACAAGTATAAGCTAATATTACTCTTGAGTTTATTTAGGATGAAAGGTAACTAGGAAATAGGATATTAATCCTTACGAAACTAATCTCATATATTTATCTTTATTGTTTAAATACTTAAAGATTGTAAAGAAAATGTGTCAATTAAGGATTTTGACCTTGATGAATATGCATCCACAACCATACTCATGCATGACATTACCTAAATAATTTCTTCATTGATAATTATCCTTCACAAAATGGGGTACTTAGTATATTGCCCCATAACCAACTCAAAATATTAAAGCTGACAGTGGCTTAAGATGTTTGTGTAAAATCATTATGTTACTAGTCTTTGGCTAAGAATTGTCTTGGACCTTAACATCTACCATGAAATTAGATCGACGTGATATGAAGAGGTTCTAATGGGCTAGGCGTTAACTGAAATGTTATTTAGGATTATGATACCCTTATAAATAATATTAATCCCAAAAAGCTAATATTCATCTTCCTTAAGGTTGGCATCAATGTGTCCTTAATTTAGTAACACTGCAAAGTTTTCAATACATGTAATATTGGAAATACTAAATGTAGAGTTGATTTGAGAAGATAACAAGATGCACATTATGATGTGAGCAATTGGGAATAGCATTGTCTGCCATTGCATAATGTTGGGCACTATTAACAATTGAAAACTAGCAAAATGAATACTATTGGGTAATAAGGAAACTTGACTTTTATTTGAAAAGATTGGATATGAAATGGGTAATAAAGTAAATAGAGCTAAATGTATATGTGACTCTGTGTCCTATTGACCTCAATATAAGATGATACAATGATTGCCATATGTGTTGGAATTAATAAATGTAGCATCTCATAGCTTGTGCAGAACTCTAAATAATACTGTGCTCATACATTGGGGCATATGGGGTTGACAAACCTTTTGAATTGGGAATTGGTAGACATAATAATATTGGTCAACTAAACATGATGAAATTGGCCTTGTATTTCTTAAGTCTATTATATCCTTGATTACTATAGTGTGTTAGAAACAAAGTTCCCAGACTCAAACTCAGCTCAAACTTGGCAACGCTAACTCGACTTGTGACTCGTGACATGGCAAAAAAACTTGGCAAAGTGAAAAAACCCAAGAAATTTAGAGATTTTTAAGGATTTAAAACTTGTTTCATAAATATAGTCAAATGTATATAAAACTCAATGGAATATGAAATCCATGACATCAAATGTTCCAAACATATCTGAAAACAAAAACAAGTCTATGGCTTTGGCTCAGCCTCAGCCTCAGAGGACCTTGCATCCCTCCTACTAGTGTTACAAGACTTGGACTCGCCTTGGACTTGGAAAGCTTATTTTTCACTCAAACTCGGACTCAATGTCCAGACTCAGCAAATTGAAAAACCCAAGAAATTGAAAGATTTTTAAGGATTTAAAACTATTTTCATGCATCATTTAATAAATTAACATTAAAGACACAATAATTGAGATAAATAGAAGCTACTTTGCACACATACATAAGTTTACATTGACCACATAAGTATAAATGTGAATTTCTAAAAGAAATAAGTTAAACTAAATAACACATTAGAAATATAAAGTGTCACTGTCAAATGTCTACAATATTCATGGAATATGAAATCCATGCAATCGAAAGTTCAAAACATATATCAAAATAAAAGATAGAGCCTAGAAGACTAAGGCTTAGAGTAGCCTATATCAGTTACCATTCGACCCCACAACCTTCCAACGCGTACACCTACTAGAAGATTATGTAGCCATGATCTATGTCTGTGTCTGAGGCTCAGCCTTAATGACATCCACATCATCATCCTCATCATCCTCAAATTCCTCACTCTCAGCCTCAGGATCTTCTAATGGGTCTCCTCACAGTCTAGCCTCCTCTACCATTGCTACCACCTCTACCTCTCGATCCACCTAATCAACCCATTCCAAGTCTTCATCACTAAAGACGGGGTCATCAACCTCAGTGTTCCACTTTGCATGTGGATCAGCCTCCTCTAAAATAATAGGAGATGTGTCAGTGCCGAAGATCTATCTTTGATGGAGGCAAAGGTTGTAATGAAGAAACACAAGATCATTCAACCTTTTCACTGCCAACTTGTTGCACTTTTTCTCTAATCCCTTTTTCCTCTCTTCCTTGTGTTCGCAAATGAAAGAATAATGTTTTTTTGTGTTTGAGGAAAGCTATAAGCTCAAAACAGTCAAACAAGATGGGTTAAAAAAGTGTTTTCTTTTTCACTTTATGTCTTGATGCTGTCAACAGAGTCCTAAGCTCGTGACTTTGCGAGTTAGCCAAGTTTGGCTGACTCGGTGAGTCAACCCAAACTCAATTTCACTTAGCTAAGTCTGAGGTTAGGATCAGTTTGACCCATTTTCATGCTTTTGTCTCTAGGCTCACAGAGTCCTGCCAAGACTCGTAGAGTCCTGTAACTATGCCTCCTACAAAGGCATCTAAGATAGGTCTTGGATGATTGAACAACCATAGTTTGTGTCTGTAAAACGCTACTTTGACCAACATCAGTTGTGTTTGTGCCTATGTCTGATCATGCTCTATCCTTCTCCTATGTTATGACCACAACCTCAGCCTCTCTATCTGTCTGGTCAATCTACTCAAGATCCTCATTAGTAAAGACAAGATGGGTAGACTCAGTGACCTCAGATTATGGATCAACCTCCTCTAGCGTGATTGGGCTGGAGTTACTGTCCAAATCATCTTGTTCTAAGACAAAGGTTGTAATGAACAAATAATAGATCATTCAACCTCTCCACCGATAGTCTATCGTGCCTTTTCGAGTGAATGTACTCGAACATGCACTAGTTGCACTCACAACCCGAAGTGCTGCATGGTTGGATCAATATGCAAATGGAAAATCTCTAAAGGTTTGGGGTCATAAGCCCAAACATTGGCCACAATCTATCTAAAATAAGGAAAAGAAAAAAAACTTAGTCTAGACTAAATTATAAAATCAAATTATGCACTTAACATGTATTTTTACCTTGTTGCAATTCTGTGCGAGTGGCTTTGCACATTTGACTACTGAACAACTCCCTGTTGCATTATCAAATGCCTCTATCTTGTGTAGTGTAGATCTAGCATCACCAAAAGACATCTGTTGTACCACTGAATAGAGCCCACCGAGAACCTCCTCATCCGCCTTGAAATCGTGATGGAAATGGTATGTCGGAATGAGGTAAGAAGCGGTTACATGGATGAGCTTGTGAAGCTGGAAGTGTCATCTCCTATCAATTATTGCCCAAATGGGACAATACTTACGCTCATCTCCTCCATATACAAATGTATAGCCCATAGAGGGCTTCTCCCCATCAACAACTCGTAGGAGAACTACTAGGGGCTCAGTGACTTGCAAATATTGTGAAACAATAACAATTAAGTATGCATGAAAATAAGTGAAATTGCAAAGTTGCAAACAAAAGAAAATATGCATATAAATTATAAATACTAAATATTAAACTGTAATACTAAAACATAATGTAGATTCTAGAATTTATAAAAAAATATTACCTACTCGATCTCTACACAAGGGGTCCAAAAACCTACCTTGTCAAAAATACAATCTCCCACATCCTTCCCTACAGTGGTCATAGCATAGGATGAGGCAGTCTATTCCTCACCAACAAAACATGCACCTCAAAGTTGCCTTTGATTGCAACTTTATACTAAGGACCAATGCATGATTGTAGTTAAATTTTCAGATGTTTTTGGCCTTACCTCGCCCCGTAAATGGTTACGACATCTATCATGCCTTGCCAGTAAGGAGACCTGTCACAAATAGATTAAATAAGTATGTGTAATAAAACTATAACAATTCATTAGACAAAAAACTATAAATTTAAAATTTAAAACAATCAAATAAAAAAGAATTACTTGGCTACAACAAACAGAATGTTGCAAAATTACCAAAACTTGCAAATGTTTTTATTTTTTTTTGTGGCATTATAGACCTCCCTATTCTAAGGCATGCTCTCAAGTGAGGTTTGTGAATTAGGAGTAGCACATGGCACAAAAAGGTTGTCCAATCTAGATTTTCGAACTCTAGGAGCAAAGCTAACACTACCACTAGGAGTAGAAGTAGAAGCACTTGCACTAGTAGAAGCACTAGGATGAAATGGAGGTGTGGAAGGACTCTCTCTCCAACACAACCTACAGATGCGGATGAATAGGAACCAATATTAGCTAACTCCTCCCTTTACCTCTTCATTGTTTCCTTTAATTCTTTACATGTTTCTAGTTGCACATAACATGCATGAACAACATTTGGAGGTGCTAATTTGCATGGCTCAGTATCATGGTCATGTATCCTGGCAATATGGTATTTAAATCTATTGATGCCACCATGATTAATTTCTTTACAAAATTTATATTTCACTTGCAATCTTGTTCTACCAGGAAATTATTCAGTATATTTCCAAGTCGCATCCCTTTGACTCACTTTTTTAGGCTTAGGTTTAGGTGGAAGATTAGGAGTAGACATTGGGGAAAAATATTGTTTTCAAAACGTCAAGGCTACTACAAAAGACAATTTTACAAAAAAATTATCATTTGTGCATTGTGTTTTATAAACTAATACAAACAAATAGGTTTTGTCCAAAAAAACGTAGGGTTTTTAAAACTTTTCAATTCTCAAATCTTGATTCTTTTCCTTTCAAATTCAAAGTCAAACTTCAAAGAAAGAAAAATTAGCAAACCCTACATTTTTTCCAAAAAAAATTGTAAATACATATTTACATTTTTTTCTAAAAAATTTTTAGGGTTTGCTAGTGTTCTTCCATTGAAGTATGAAATTTGGATTTGAAAGGAAAACATTCAACTTCAAGAATTGGAAAGTTTTTAAAAAAAAATAATAAAGATTGTTTATTAGAATCTACCAAAAAAAAAAAAAAAATCATAAAATTTAACACTTACCTCTTACAACAAATTGGAAATAAGATGAGAGCTCTTTGCAATTGTTGGTATGGACTCTTTGATGCTCCAAATGCAAGTATTACTCTGTCCCAATGTGGTTTTTTGAATATTTTTAACTCTTCCTCCCTACTGGTTGCCCTTCTATGGACTTCTATTATTCTTCTAATCTCACACTTCTATTTTCTTCTCAATACAATGAAATGAAATGTGTTTTAGGGCTGCAATGAAGAAATAGAAGAAAAAAAAGTAAGTAAAAGCATTGCATTTTTATTTATTTTTTATTTTTGCAAAACATTACAAGTCTTTTAGCCAAGTCTTGTCATCAAGACTCAGCGAGTCACATCATGACTCATGACTCACCATGACTCGATGAGTCACAACCCAGACTCGGTCGAGTTCAACCTTGAGTCCTTGTGACTCATCCAGGGTTACCTAGCTCATGACTCACCGAATCTGGATAGTCTGGGAACTCTGGTTAGAAATTAGAGAAGGTAAGTTATACTTGACTCTCAATTGGAATTCAATAATGTCCTAAGTGGGTAATAAGGTTCATAGAGTTTAATATGTATTCATCAATAAAACACTAGACTTATTAATGTCATTGTAGTACAATACGATGATAATCATTTACATTGGCTTTAATAATATGTTATCCTTGAGAAATATGATTAGGGTGCAAGGAACAAATCCAACTCTTCATTTAGCTTCCTAGGTTCAAGTGAGCCGATGCACCTTGATACTAAAGTCTACCAAATCTCGTTATATACACGTTATTGCATTCTAAGCCTAAACATAAACTTATTTTAAACTATGGAGTATTTATATCAGGGTACCAAATATTGTACAATATCCTTGATAGGTAGTTGTAAGAGTTATGGGATGCTCACAATGATTGAGGAAAAATAATTGTGATGAGGTATAATTTAAGATCATGATATCCTTAGATGAAAAAGTTATAGTCTAGGATTTCTATTTTTGGAATGGTATTGAGATTCTCAGCTTGTCGATAAGAGCCATTATTTGTTGGGAATCATTTAAAAGAACTTTGTTGGAGTATGAAACAATAATTAAAGAATACTTAGTTGTAGGAACTTGTGTGTAGGCTCCTTTGAGAAACCTTGTGAAGAGAACAAGTGTAACTTTGACCCATTTGGAAACGGGAACATAGGTGGTCCTTGGGTGAAGGATACCCTTGTGACCTCAAGTCCGTAGGGAAGGGCCTAGGGAGGGGGGATAACTCTCAAGTTTGGAAGTGGTTCCTAATTGTTTTGACCATCATTATTTCATAGGCTTTATATGAGGCCGAAATGGGTATTAGATGGTTATGAAAGAGATAAGAGAAGTTAATAATTTGTAATTAATACCTAATGGACTTGCAAATTTAATCCCAGACTTATAATACTTCGAGTATATACTCCTGTGGAGAAGGAAATATTCATCAACCTCAAGACCGAGTAAAGTCTCAAGGGATGAACTACCCCTTGCGCCACCTCCCTTCAACTCTAGTGAGCTAGGGGGTCAAGACAACTAAGTGATGAAGAAATTTAATTAACTAAAACAAACAAATATGAGAAACTGAATTAACTATGCTATGACAGTAGATAAAAGTATTTTAACTATCAAAAACTATAAAGAGCTTGCCTGACTCTTTGCTGATAATAACTTTTCTTTTTTTAATGTTTGCAAGTTTTTGGTTTTTACTTTCTTGAATTGTTTATTTTTTTGAATTTAAGCAAAATTGATTGACAACTTAAAACAATAGCAAATTGGCACCTGAATTTTGTAATGTGTCAAATTGATATAGCTCACAGCCAGCAAGAAGTATAGGTGCTCACATGAATTGATCAATCAACATCCAATATAAATCACAATAGCCACAAGTAGCCACACAAGGCTTAGGGAAGTTAGCCGACCACCAAAAAGAGTCACGTGAGGCTCTAAAATGGAAGTGCAAGCCTCTTGAGATGAAACACAACCAAGAGATAAATCGTGGCCTTCTCCAAACAAGAAGCCACTTCAAATTCAATTCGCTACTTCCTAAAGTCAAAACGCAGCCCTAGGAGATAATTCAACCTCCTATTAAATTGAATACTTGGAGAATTTCAAATCACATTAATAAACTCTCAATCTCTGCTATAGTTGTTCAAATCTTCACAAACTTGGTATACCTCAACACCAAGATTTACATTCACAGTTTCAGTATGAATTTCGAGAATTCAGTTTGCAAAATTCACCATCAATCAATGATGATTCAAATTGCCAAAAGAGAGGAATCAATCCTCAAACCCTAGCCATCTTCTCCACAACCAAATTTTATAAAATTTATAAGTCAAGAATGTGGTTCGAATTCTCATAAAGTTGTATATATAATATTTTCCATAGCTTCTCAATGACACTTTTCACTTAAAAGCCACTTGCTTTATGGTTGCACACTTGAAATATAATAAACAATTATATTTCTTTCCACTTTAATGATGAAAAAAAGACCCTTTCATTAAAAAAATCATATTTTGACACACAGGGTCCCTGTTTTATGAGTTCAAGATTTAAAACTTCTCAACCCGGTTCCAACGAGCTATAACACTAAGATGCCCAAAATAGATTCCCAATAAAAATGGCAACCTTAGCAATTTTAATTAAATAATAAACATAATTCACCCATCTTGTGAAAACGACTGAGGAAGCATCAGAAACAAAATCTGACAGCACAAGAGTGATCCTAATGATGAAAGATGATGAATGAACCAGATGAGGTGACTTATTAAAAATAGACGCTCCCTCCAAGAATCTAGGAGTCCAAACCAGAAGCCAGAAATAAAAACTGAAAGCATCATATAACTCCTCTAAATCATTTGAGCTTAGTAGAACCATATGATGACTTACTATAAATAGTAAGTCCCTCAAAATAGGGCCAAAACCCACAACATGGTCCTCTAATCACCAGGATTAGCCTACAAGGACCCAATGATAGGCTAAATCCACTAACTCCAATGCTCGCTCAAAACGGGGACATTACAAAAATGAAAGAGCTAACTAGCTATCACAGCCAATTGTCTAACTCCACAAGCTCACTACCCAAGACACATGTGCAAATCAAGGATGATAGAGCAGGTACAAGATGCTAGCACAATGCATGTTCGTCCCATATGGACAGGGTATGGAAATCAAGTGATGCAGTGGCATTCTAGGGTGATGCAGGGGCATTCTTGGTCCTCGATGAGACTGCATGGATGTTGTTATTTTTGGCTGGTTTTACTCGGTTGCAGCCTTGACCGATAGTCTCGGTCATTGAAGGAAGCTCGGTCGCTGAAGGAACTCGGTAATCTTTGGCACTCAGTGAAAGTGTTACTCGGCGATGCTTGCAGTGCTCAATCGACACTAGTGCTTGGCGAGGCTTGGCTTGCTCGATTATTTCACTATTGCTCGGTAGTTCTAGTTTACCGACTGGAGTTCTGTGTGATTTGTTGGGCTGACTTGGTGCATTTAATGTTGGTAGTTGTTGCTTCAGGCCGACATATGGGATTTAATTGTTTGTAAGGCAATTTGGAGCCGACTTGTATTGCATTTAATATTTGTTAGGAATAGTTAATGTTGTCATCCAGTCGACTTGTGGCTGATGATTAGTATTTAAGGGGTGTTTGGGGTAGTTGTTTAGGAAGGACTTTGGAGGACTTTTGGATGACTTGGCATCACTTGGTAGTTCTTAATGGCATCAGTTTGGGGATGTGCTAAGCTGGAGTTGGTGAAGTTGTGGAAAAGATTTTGCATGATCTTGTAGATCAGATTGTTATCAGATAGTTCTTAGTTGCAGAGCTAGTGGTTTGTATACCTGGAGACAAGGAGATTGCTTGGAGGCTTGCGAGCTCAAGTTTAGATATGCCTTAGGGTTTCCATCAGTTTCTGATTATTTTCAGAGCTAAACTAGCTGAGGTTGTGTTGGATCTATGTGTGGATCTTGCAGAATTGTAATCTCTGATTGTAATTGGCCCTAACCCGAAAGGCCTTACAACCGAGCATGTTAATGGAAATTATGTTTTGAAACAAATATCTTGTCTTGTGTTATTGTGTTTTCCTCTATGTAATTCTGAAGCTGCAAGGTTGGACTGTCCTTCATTGGATTCTCTCACCTTAGTCTGCGTTAGGTGGTATCAGAGCAGAGTTGATCTTGTGGAGCAAAGGTTGACCTAGCAAGGCTGATCTTGCAAAGTTGATCTTGTTGGCGAAGAGATCGTATGATCTTGGTTGCAGATCCATGGCACTAAACTTGTGGAATCTTGCCCTAGTTGTCTTTGCAAGGTAGTAGGTTGAGATCTGAATTGCATACAACTTGGAGATTGTCACAAGGTGATTGATGTAGGGTCTCAGTCATTGAAGGAAGCTCGGTTGCTAAAGGAGCTCGGTAATCTCTGGCACTCGGTGAAAGTGTTACTCAGCGATGCCTGTAGTGCTCAATTGATGCTAGTGCTCGGCGAGGCTTGGCCTGCTCGGTTATTTCACTGTTGCTCCGTAGTTCTGGTTTACCAACTGGAGTTCTGTGTGATTTGTTGGGCCGACTTGGTGCATTTAATGTTGGTAGTTGTTGCTTCAGGCCGACATGTGGGATTTAATTATTTGTAAGGCAATTTGGAGCCGACTTGTATTGCATTTAATATTTTTTAGGAAGAGTTAATGTTGTCATCTAGTCGACTTGTGGCTGATGATTAGTATTTAAGGGGTGTTTGGGGTAGTTGTTTAGGAAGGACTTTGGAGGACTTTTGGATGACTTGGCATCACTTGGCAGTTCTTAGTGGCATCGGTTTGGGGATGTGCTAAGCTAGAGTTGGTGAAGTTGTGGAAAAGATTTTGCATGATCTTGCAGATCAGATTGTTATCAGATAGTTCTTAGTTGCAGAGCTAGTGGTTTGTATACTTGGAGACAAGGAGATTGCTTGGAGGCTTACAAGCTCAAGTTTAGATATGCCTTAGGGTTTCCATCAGTTTCTGATTGTTTTTAGAGCTGAACTAGCTGAGGTTGTATTGGATCTATGTGTGGATCTTGCAGAATTGTAATCTCTGATTGTAATTGGCCCTAACCCAAAAGGCCTTGCAGCCGAGCATGTTAATGGAAATTATGTTTTGAAACAAATATCTTGTCTTGTGTTATTGTGTTTTCCTCTATGTAATTCTGAAGCTGCAAGGTTGGATTGTCCTTCATTGGATTCTCTCACCTTAGTCTGCGTCAGGTGGTATCAGAACAGAGTTGATCTTGTGGAGCGAAGGTTGACCTAGCAAGGCTGATCTTGCAAAGTTGATCTTGTTGGCGAAGAGATCGTATGATCTTGGTTGCAAATCCATGGCACTAAACTTGTGGAATCTTGCCCTAGTTGTCTTTGCAAGGTAGTAGGTTGAGATCTGAATTGCATACAACTTGGAGATTGCCACAAGGTGATCGATGTAGGGTTTGCTGCAAAGGGTTTCTTGCTTATTTTAAGGATGCCTTCGAGAAGATTAGACCCTAGAGTTATTGCTAATCTCTGTGATACTGTTGAATCCCATATTACAGAGAAGGTGAAATCAGATTTCAGATCTGAGATGGAACTGATGAAGAATGATATGGTCGCTGAGATCATGAGAGTTGTTACTGGTGTACCTCAAAATGTTGGTACTGAAGATGGCTATGAAGAAGCTGCTGAAGAATTTGAAGCGGCTGGATCTAGTGGTGATGACTGGAGGGATAGATCTGGTGAAGCCAGAACTGCTTGGCTGCCTAGATCTGGAGCTCGGTTAAGTAACAATTACCGAATGGAAGTTTCTACTTTCTCTGGTACCTTGAAACTCGAGAACTTGATTGGGTTGGATTGGTGAACTTGAAGATTTCTTTGAGCTGGAAGAAATTGAAGATCCTCTTCGGGTGAGATTGGCATAGACTAAGTTGAAAGGACATGCTGCTCTTTGGTGGAAAGAATTACAAAGAGATAGAGAAGATGAAGGTGAAATGAAGATCAATCGGTGGAGGTTGATGATGACTAAATTGAAAGCTAAGTTCATACCGCTTGACTTGTTTATGAAGTTGCAGAATCTAAAGCAGAAGGATTTATTTGTTGAAGATTATACCGAGGAGTTCTACAGACTTACTATTCGGTCTGGACACCGAGAGATTGGTAAGGAAAAGGTAGCTCTGTATGTGAATGGTTTGAGATTCAATGTTCAGGATGAGCTTGGTATGCTGAAGATTGATTTTGTTGAAGATTCTTATCGGTATGCTCTGAAGGCAGAAGATAAGTTGAAAAGGAAACAACATGGCAACTCCTGAGGGAAGTAGAAGATTGATCACTCGATGAAGGATAAATCGACTGATGTAGAAGATGAACCAAAACCTATAGAATCGAAAAAGAAGACAGGTAGAGTTATCTTTAAGGGTACTTGCTATAACTGTGGAGAGGAAGGACACCGTTCTTTTGAGTGTACATAGAAGAAGGTTGACCGACGAACTGTTGTGGTGAATGAGAACATTCAAAATGAACCTGAATCTGAGAACTTTCTGCTTCGGCAAACATTGCTCGGTACAAAGGATGAACCTTGTCAGAGGAGTAACTTGTTTAGGACTCGATGCAAGTCTAGAGGTAATCTTTGTGATGTTATTGTTGATAGTGGTAGTACTGATAACCTTGTTGTTGAGGACATGGTTCAGAAACTTGGTTTGAATAGAATGAAACATCCATGTCCTTATAGGATTGGTTGGTTGCAAGATGATCATGCTTTGGAAGTTAGAGAACAATGATTCATTGATGTTTAGATTGGCCAGTATAAGGATCTTGTGTTATGTGACATTGTGGAGATGAATAGTTGTCATATATTGCTCGGTAGACCTTGGCAATTTGATTGCAGAGCTATGTATGATTGTGTTAGAAATGTTTTTACTATTGAGAAGGATGACAGGAAGTTTTCCCTGATGTCTTTGATGGATACAACGCTCGGTAGGAGAAGCCTAAGTATTGGTAGCCGAGTTGAGTTGGTAGATCTAGAGAAAATGAATGACCAGTATGGAGAAACACCTTGTGTATTGTCTAGGAAAGACTTGAAGAGATAGAGGAAGCTAAAGTGGAAGAGTATGCAAACTAAAAAGGTGGAGGACTTGTATGTGAAGAACCAGTTTGGGATTTATGTGTTGAATCCTGAAAGATGTTCTTCTCACATATGAACATCTTTTGGAACTTGGGGTGTCTGATGCAGGGGCATTCTGGGGTGATGCAGGGGCATTCTTGGTCCTCGATGAGACTGCATGGATATTGTTTTTTTTGGCCGGTTTTACTCAGTTGTAGCCTTGACCGATGGTCTCGGTCATTGAAGGAAGCTTGTCCGCTGAAGGAACTTAGTAATCTCTGGCGCTCGGTGAAAGTGTTACTCGGCGATGCTTGTGGTGCTTGGTCGACACTGGTGCTCGATGATGCTTGGCTTGCTTGGTTATTTCACTGTTGCTTGGTAGTTATGGTTTACCGATTGGAGTTATGTGTGATTTGTTGGGCCAACTTGGTGCATTTAATGTCGGCAATTGTTGTTTCAGACAGACATGTGGGATTTAATTGTTTGTAAGACAATTTGGAGCTGACTTGTATTGCATTTAATATTTGTTAGGAAGAGTTAATGTTGTCATCCAGTCGATTTGTGGCTGATGATTAGTATTTAAGGGGTGTTTGGGGTAGTTGTTTAGGAAGGACTTTGGAGGACTTTTGGATGACTTGGCATCACTTGGCAGTTCTTAGTGGCATCAGTTTGGGATGTGCTAAGTTGGAGTTGGTGAAGTTGTGGAAAAGATCTTGCATGATCTTGCAAATCAGATTGTTATCTGATAGTTCTTAGTTGCAGAGCTAGTGGTTTGTATACTCGGAGACAAGGAGATTGTTTGGAGGCTTGTGAGCTCAAGTTTAGATCTGCCTTAGGGTTTCCATCAGTTTTTTATTATTTTTAGAGCTGAACTAGCTGAGGTTTTATTGGATCTGTGTGTGGATCTTGCAGAATTGTAATCTCTGATTGTAATTGGCCCTAACCCGGAAGGCCTTACAGTCAGGCATGTTAATGGAAATTATGTTTTGAAACAAATATCTTGTCTTGTGTTATTGTGTTTTCCGTTGTGTAATTATGAAGCTGCAAGGTTGGACTGTCCTTCATTGGATTCTCTCACCTTGGTCTGCGTCATCGAGACAGGAAATGATAGAACAAAGATAGTGGCAAACAAACTAAGCCAACTAACAAGAAATGAAAGAGACAACTAGACTACAAAGTAATTGCAATATACATAGAAATAAGATGAATAAAGCTCACAAATAGTAAAGGTTGACAAAGCCAATAAATCACTTCACCTCTTTGTCCAACAAACTTGCACAAATGGAAATGTGGAAAACTGATGGGTGGTTGTTCAGGAACCTACCTTAGTCATATCTTTTCTTTGGTGTTTCCACCTCCACAACAGCCAAATAGATAAGAACAATGGTAATAAATAATTGTAAAGATAATATACAAAGTGATCAAAATAAAAATATTGAAAATTAAGATAAAGAGATACAATATGCTAGGCAAAACACGAAATGATATAGTGTAACTTCCCTTCACCACTATGAAGCCAATCTCGATAGAGTGAAGGCAAGGATGGCCAAGAGATCACAAACAAGTTGTCTAAATACAATAAAGAGCTCAAGAATGCAATGAGAAAGTTGTGAAAATGAAGTATGAAGTGAGTCAAGTGAAACTGCTAAGAGTGAGTGAAATGAAGTTATAAAATGGGATTATAATGGAAAAGGTCGAATCTTTGGTGACAATGATTGGTGGTATGAGGCATTGCACTACAAAAGTGGAAGTTGAAACACTTCAACAACTCACTACATGTTTGTAGATTCATGAGACAAGTGCATGTAGTGTGGACGTCTCTGCAACACACACGTGTCCTAGGCCAACCAAGCCCTGTGGCCAAGATTCTCAGGGGGTGGTGACAAGGCTAAGTGGAGAGTGATGTGGAGGTTGACGTGGAATTTCATGTTCAAGCTAAGGTACGGGCACTGCATAATGGTAAATTACACAAGGGTGCAAAATTTACGACATTACAACTCCTAGACCAGTCAATTGTTATCTACTTGTTCTTAAGTAGGAATGTCTCTTCTAGTTATAGTGCTAAGTCAAGTATAGGTGCTGACTTTTACGATAATGGATGGAGTTAAGACCCTATGAGGGCATGCATAGAGGATTGAATTCCTCTAACATGTAGAATAGTCCTCTCTATTTGAGGTGACCACTTAAGGATAAATCATATGACCTACTTAAGATAAGTGTATTCGCTTGAGATTGACCGTAGTCAAGGAGCGTATTATGCTAGTACAATGTAAAACTTACCACCTAGCTAGCAGATGGTTACCACCAGTTGCATGCAAGCGAGGGATACCTTGCACTGATCTAGGGTATTGGACAGATTTTGCTAGGAGCATGTGGGCCCGAGGGCCAGTTGCATGCTAGAAATGAATGTCCTTGTTTCTTAGCCATTAGAGGGACTATAGGGAAGAGAAATTCTATAGAAGGATAGGTAGGTAATAACTGGACCAACCTTGTAGCATAAATTTGGGCATATCTTGATGTGGAAATAGGATATTCGACATCATTGGGATCTAAACAAACACTTGGTATAGTAGGGAATACATCAAAGCTTATACTTGCTCATTAGTTCAGAAGACCAAGGAAAAGAATGTGACCTACGGTGTAGTGTGCAATGCAAGGACATTCCTTTTTATTTGGGATACACTAAGGGCAAGTGATAGTTCACCAATGTGGATGTTTCAATCAATCACTATGTAAATGTTAACCGCTATGTATAAGACATACAATGGAGCTAGTCAATGTGTATATGTGCTGCATGTTGGAGTTCATCACTATACATAAATGTGATTTGTATGAGATAGCCATTTGGTGTATATAGGATGTGTTCTTGAGTTGTTCTCTTTGGAATTGTGAATTGTGAAAGAATATGACCCTTTTGTAATCTAGTATGTTTGTACATTGTTGATGGCAATTAGATATTGGACAAATTCGAAAAAATAGTCTTGGTTTATAAGAGATCAAAGATCTCATACAAGAGGAATGAATGAATTCCTTTTAACCTTAAAGAGTAAGCATAACTAGGGGCATAGTATTATTTCCATCACGATGATTGTGAAATTGCGAAGTTGACAACTTTAAGCCACAAACAAAGATAATCAATTGATTAAGTTGGTACTGGTAAAACAAATTAGTGGCAACAAAGGGTGGTTG
The DNA here is from genome assembly GCA_027943335.1 of Chamaecyparis obtusa. Classification (NCBI taxonomy): domain Eukaryota; kingdom Viridiplantae; phylum Streptophyta; class Pinopsida; order Cupressales; family Cupressaceae; genus Chamaecyparis; species Chamaecyparis obtusa. The sequence continues at coordinate 508,023 of BSBK01002798.1, read as the reverse complement.
TTACATGGGTATCAGAGCAACCAAGTGCAAACACTAGAGACCCATAAAGCCCACTTGAATCTAGATTAAGGATATAGTCTTGCACTATTGAATGATCCTAACTAAGTTGAACTCTCAGTACATATGTATTTACTTTGAAATTCTTATATGGATTTTAAGCCTATGAGAATAGTTGGCTAGTCCTAGACATCCTAAGGAGGGTGTGAAAGGGAATTTTGATATTCAAATCATAAATGAATATTAGAGCGTGCAAAGGCAGAGATATTCATCACGCAATGATTCCATAATCACCCAAATATCTGCTCAATGTATCTTGCCCTGGTTCCAAGACTCTTGCCACATTTGGTTACCATCATTCATATCCAAAAAGGGGAATGCTACAACTAGTTAATACTTAGAATGCCAACTAGGAATCAAAGCCAATCACCTCCACTTTCCAACTCTGAAAGCCCAACTAGATAGATCAACAAAGAAGTCCTAATGTTTCCTTGCAATATTCTCAAACCTTCAAAAATCAGAGAATTCACCTTGTTAACAAGACTTCACAAATGTCAAAATCACCTAAACTTTGAATCCAAGTGTGAAGCTTGAGTGGTTACACCTACAATGAGCTAGGATAGGTCTTCCACTACCAATCTCATTTCCCTAGGTTTTTCCTCCTAGAGTATTGCTCCCCAAGAAGCTCCCAAAATTTAGAATAGACGACTTTCTTAAGGACCCCTAATCCTCCATTCAAAATAATTCATTACAGAAAATTAATAAAGTGACTTTAATATTGCTTTTAATTTTTGGTTGAAGTCATTTTATCAAATTTATTACTAAAAATCATTCATAAAGTGTAAGGAAAATTTTCATTAATCAATTTAATCTAATTTACGATGTCCTGAAATTAGCCTACTGGGATTGTTGATGTTTGTAGCATCGGTCAGATAAATAATATTGACTATATGATTATTATGAGAAATGATTTATTATATATATATATACATATATATCAATATATATACATATATATCAATATATATAATAATTGATATTACTATATATATATATATATATATATATATAAAGTTAGATTATAATTATTCTCATAATAACTAAATAGTTAAATTGATAAAATAAATTAATGAATAGACATTGTTAGGATTAACAGTCCACAATACAATTGAGAGGGGGGGGTGAATCAGTTGTATGACAAAATATTAAACTTTAAACTTTATCTTATCAATATCAGATCCAATGAACACAATGAATGTCAACACAATAACACAATATCTTGGTTATGGGGAAACCCTGTTAAAGGTAAAAACCCCGGTGGGAATTAGCACCCACTAATGATGTACTGAGAGTATAGTAATCCTTGTTAGAAGATATAGCCCTCTTAGGAGCTTATTGAAACATTATAGTACATAGTCCTTGTTAGAGGACAGACCCTGTTAGGAGTCAAGAACAAAAAACGGCTCACTGCCCAAGGCTCATTGCCCAAAGAAGGTTAAGTCCACCTTCTAAACTCACTAGTTTGCAACAAGTGTATATGAAGAAATACACAATCTTTTGAACTATTTTCCAGCAACTGTCTTTTCTTGATTAGTTCCAATGAAGTCCTCCAATAATCCTTTGCTCTACATACAACAGACACAAATTCACAACCTCCTTATATCACACTTATCACATCCATGTCTCTTCTAAAGAAAAGGCCTTTTATTTATACTTTATTACATTTTACCAAGAGTAGGTCGGCCCATAAGGCTTTCCTAATTACAAACAATTACATAGGTCCTTGCTAAGATACACATGGTACCATAAACAAGTTTACAATGATTACATTACAACAATTAAAGACCGACATCTTTGAATTATGCTTGCCAAACAAAACACACGCTTCATTCCGAGTCGGCAACCTGATAAGCCATCGCTAGAGCACACGCCAAAGATGATGTCACCAATCATTCGGTACCTTGTGTTGACCAATGAACATCTGTCAGTACCTCTTCCATCATCCTTCAAGATCGCATACCTTGAATCCAATACCTCTGAAATCTATATCAAAAACTCAGAGACTAACTCTGTCAATTCTCACTGTCACTGTCCAGTGACCAGTCTTTACCAAAATAGTTGTATCTTCCTTAATATGCATCCATTAATGATGCGATCTCAAATATAAGATCACAACATCCATCTCAAATCTCTTCTGACTTCGTAGCATCTGAAACATCCGTACACCTTCCATACACTGTGATTACCAGTCTGGTTCCTTCATAGAAGCATATGTTGACATCAGTGACAAAACACAAATGACAACAATATAAGTGCCCATTTAGTAACGTAGTGATTAAACATATTAAATGTCTCAATCACCACCCATGCATTAGCAATATCCAACAATTTTCCCCTTTGGCACAGATGTCAACATATGGGAAAATCATATCCCAAAGTTGTATCAACCCAAAAGTCCTTCAACTGAACAATCTCCCCAAACAGTGAGGATTTTCTCATAACAACACTCCCCCTTTGACAACAATGGCAAAGGGTGCCAACTGCCTTCACATATAAACTTTCTTCCACGATCAGTCCCCCTGAAGAGTAGATCCCTACATCTAGTCCAGAAAATGATGAGGCTTTGAGTACTTCTGGACTGATGCATCTTTGCATCATTTAGTTTTGACTAGGAGGGGCCTGAACCCCTAACATTCCTATGAGATATTCAAAGGTATCTTTTGGTAGTGGCTTTTTAAAGATGTCTGCAATCTTCTCTTTTGTACTAATATATTCAAGCTTGATTTCTTTTTCTGCCACCTTGTCTCTTAAGAAGTGATATTTGATAAAAATGTGTTTAGTTTTAGAGTGCGTCACCGGATTCTTTGACATGTTTACTGTGCTGGTGTTATCATAATGGATAACCAAAAGCTCAATAAAAGTTTTTGATTAAGGTAAAAGCAAATTTTGAATGGGCCCTGAAACCATATACATTCAGTTTTTGAAGGGAACTGTAACCCTAGGAATGATAGGAAGAATTAGCTTAGATCTAAATGAAACAGCTGCGGGAAAAAGAAAAAACCTTACAGTGCCCCCCCAGCACATAAAACCAGTAGAACTACCAAGAACACAAATCCAGCAAAACAACAACAGCCAAACAAAAGATAAACATAAATGCTCAAGCTGCTAAAGCTAAACGTGTAAAGCCAATGCTTTACAACCACACCCAACCTAAGATTTTCCTTTACCTCCCTTCTTCTGGGAGCGGAGAGTCATATCATGAAAATGTAGAGGGGACTTTTTATTATGTTTACCTATTACAATAGTCCATCCCTCCACCAAAGAAGCTTTTTCCTGCCTGTCAGAGGTAGGAGAGGATCCAACCACAGTAGAACCAGTATGAGAAGTTTGGACAGAACCTACAGTGGCCACACAACTAGTACCAGACTTCCCAGCACCAAAAGGAATTTCTGAGACAGAACTGGCTGGAAAGAGGCCAGCAAACCCAGTAGCCTCAGCAGACAAACCAACACTAGTTCTACCAACAGTAGGAATAGAACACCCAATAGAACTAGGAGTAACAAGAGGGTCACTAGCAGTAACAACAGAAGAATTACTTCCAGTAAGAGCCGAACCACTAGAAGAAATGTTGGCAGACAAACCAGCAGATCCAGCAGAAGTACTACCAGCAACCAAAGAAGAAGAAGGAACAGAAGCAGCCGTAGGACAAGAGATAGGGCCAGAAACTTGCTCTACCACACTCACGAAGCTCCGAACCTTCTCCACAATATAGTGCTGAGAAGAGGCCCCCTTCCACCATGAAGAAATCTTATTATGTCTCTGAAGATCACATTGAGAAGCAATATGACCAGTCTTAAAGCATCTTCTACATCTGAAGGGGATGCCTTCATAGTCCAATTGCTGAATCCAACTTCTACCCGTAGGGGCTTCAAGTTTAAATTCCAAAGGCACTCCTTTTGATATCAATATCCACCAGGATATGAGTGTAAGTAGAATGAAATAAATCAGAGGATTTCTCATCCACCATTAACATATCCCCTAAAGCTTCCCCCACAATCTCCAAAATGGAGTCAATCCAAAGATGGAGGGGAAGATTAGGAAGCCTAACCTAGATAGGTTGCAAATCAAATGATTCGGAAGATGGAGAAAAATCAGAATGCCATGGTTTCAGCAATAGCATAAAATGATCCTCCCAGCTAAAGAAGTTTTCACACAAAATAATATTTCTATCCTCAGCATCATCAAATTTCGCCACAAAAAATCCTTTAGCCATAGGGAAGATATGGACTATACCAGAGATTAGAGGTTCCCAATGACTAGAAATCTAGGAATGAAGATTAGGCAAAGAGGGCCAGAAACCCTTGAATTTGCAAATCAACCCATGCTCGGAAAAAATAGAGGCTGCCACATCAATCTCAGAAAGAGTATCCACATCCAGCACAACAAAAATATGTTGGCTAACTGGAAAGGCCCTACGAGGAGTGTCTTTAACAACAGCATGAGTGGGATTCGCAACAACCCTAGCCGGAACAGCCAGCGACCCCCCAGCAACACTAGCAAATTGCAAACCCCCATCAGAATAACCCAACAAACCCCTAGAGACCAAAGCCTCTGAGGCCTACAACTTCCCAGGAACACCTCCAATAACCCTAGCAGAGACTACCGGCGAACCCCCAGAAACCTTCGAACCCCCGACAGAAGCACCAGGGACTGGAGAACCCCCATCACCAGTGACCGGAGAACCCTCAGCAGAAGCACCAGAGGTCTTCGATCTCCCAATAGAAACAACCGGCAACACACCAGCAGCCAAAAAAAATCCAAAGACCTGCGGACCCCCAGCAGTTGCACCAACGACTGGCAAACCCCCAGTGACCAGAGATGCCCTAGCAATTGGCGAAACCCTAGAACCCCCAGCATCCTTAGAAGCCTGCACCTTCCTAAGAACGCCACCAACAAGAGGCAAAACCCTAACCGAATCTACCAGCATCGCCCCAGCAACCAGCGATGCTCCAACAACTGGCGAAACCATAGAACCTCCAACTCCCTTTGATACCGGCAACTTCCCAAGAATGCCTCTAGCGGGAGGCGAAACCCTAGCCGAATCTACCAGTGTCGCCATAGCTCAAAAGTTGAAGAAGGAAACAACTCTCATTAAAAGTTATTCCAATGTCTGTCAGCATTTGTTTCATCTAAACAATTTGAGTGCAATTTATAGCAGCAACAACATATTCTGATTAAGCAGTAGATTGTGCTATACAATCTTGTTTCTTACTTAGCCAAGAAACTAACTTTTTCCTAAGGAAAAATGCACCATCACTTGTACTTTTTCTGTCATCAATATTTCCTGCCCAATCGGCGTCAGTATAAGCATGAAGTTCAAAGCTATCATTCCTGTCATACTATAAACCATAGTCTATGGTCCCTCTAAGATACCTCAGTATCCTTTTAACAACAACTAGATGAGTCTCTTTGGGTTCTTCTTGATATCTAGCCACAATTCCAACAACATTAGCAATATCTGGTCTAGTGTGAGTCAGATATTGTAACCCTCCAACCATTGATCTATACAAAGTCTGAAAAACACATTTCGATTCATCATCAATTGTTAGCTTGTGTCCAGTCACCATAGGTGTTCCTACTGGTTTACAATCTTTCATACTGAATTTCTTGAGCAATTCTTTGAGATACTTGGTCTGAGAAATGAAAATACCATTCTCATTCTGAGTTATTTGCAGTCCAAGAAAGAATTTCATTTCACCTATCATGGACATCTCAAATTCACTTTCCATTTCTTTAGCAAACTTCTTACATAGATCATCATTGCCTCCAAAGATAATGTCATCCACAAATACCTCTACTATCAGGATTCCATCTTTAGTGGTTCTTAAGTACAAATTATTGTCTGCATTACCTTTTCTGAATCTAAGTCCAAGTAGATACTTGTCCAACCTTGCATACCAAGCCCTAGGAGCTTGCTTCAACCCATACAGTGCTTTCTTTAATTTGCACACCATGTCTTTGTCTTCGCATAGAGGAAATCCATTTGGTTGTTCTATGTATACTTCTTCAAGATCTCCATTTAGAAATGCAGATTTAACATCCATTTGATACACTTTGAAGTTTTTGTGTGCAGCATAAGATAGAAATAATCTTATTGCCTCTATTCTAGCAATAGGAGCAAATGTTTCTTCAAAGTCTATGCCTTCTTGCTGTGAGTATCCTTTACACACTAGTCTTTCTTTGTTCCTTACAACTGTTCCTTCTTCATCCATTTTGTTTCTAAAGACCCATTTTGTTCCTATAACATTTTTATTTTTAGGTCTTGGAACCAATTCCCAAGTATTATTTTTCTTTATTTGATCTAATTCTTCTTTCATGGCATTTATCCAAGATTCATCTTTAAAGGCTTCATCTATAGTCTTTGGCTCAACTTGGGAAATCAAACAAATTTCTTCTCTAACTTTAGATCTAGTTAGCACTCCCTGACTGGTATTGCCAATAATTTGATTTTCAGGATGGTTATTTTTTTACATACCTTGGAGTTTTAGGAGTTTCAGTGGTCTTGCTTGTATCATCACAAGCCTCTTTTTCACTTTCTTCCTCAACAAGTTCTTCTTCTTCTGCAGCAGTAGTGGCTTCTTTTACTTCTAATATCTGACTGCTGTCATACATTCTTTCTTGTATATGAAATTTCTCATCTATTCTTACATTGTTACTTTCAACCATCTTCCTTAATCTCAGATTGAAACATTTGTATGCCTTACTTTTAATAGAATAACCAATGAAGATACCTTCATCACTTCTAGCATCAAATTTTTCTATCTCATCATCCCTCTTGATATAACATTTTCTACCAAAAATTTTGAAATATTTTACAGTAGGAGTATGATCAAACCATAGTTCATAGGAAGTCTTACTTGTGCCATCTCTGATTTGAATTCTATTTAATGTGTACATTATTGTTCCAACAACCTCTCTCCAATGTACATGAGATACATTCCCTTCAATCAACATTGTCCTAGCAACATCAAGTATAGTTCTATTTCTTCGCTCTGCTATCCCATTTTGTTGTGGAGTTCTAGGAGCAGATGTTTGTCTTTTTATCCCATGCTCTTCATAGTAAGAATTGAATAGATCTGATGTAAACTCTCCACCTCTGTCTGATCTTAAACACTTTATTTTCAGTCCTGATTCATTCTCTACCTTTGCTTTAAACAACTTGAATTTGTCAAATGCTTCCGATTTCTCTCTCAAATAGGTAACCCACATCATTCTAGAAAAATCATCAACAAAGAGTATAAAATACCTTTCACCGTAGTATGACTTTGTTCTTGTAGGCCCACATAGATCTATATGTACAAGATCCAACTTTCTTTTTGATGTAAATATTTTGCTTTTATGACTGCTTTTAGTTTGCTTTCCCATAACACATTCTCTACATACAGTGTTAGAAGGTTTCACAATCTTCGGTAGATCTCTTACTGCATTAGCCATACTTGCTTTCACAATGTTATCAAAGTTAACATGACAAAATATTTTATGCCATAACCAACTATCATCTACCTTTGCAACAAAACAAGAGGCTCCAAATGTGTTTAGTTCAAATACATTACCTCTAGATCTTAAACTGGTAGCAATCAGTTTTCCTTCCTTGCTTCTAATAAAGCACTTACCATTAACAAAACTTAACTGAAAGTTTTTATCCATTAACTATCCAACACTCAACAAGTTATGTTTCAGTCCTTCAACAAGTAGTACATTATCTGTATTAGTCTTTCCATCCAAAGTGATGGATCCTACTCCTATGATGGATTTTGGGAGATTGTCCCCAAACCTTACAACACCTCCATCATAATTTACTAATTTAACAAATTTGTTCTTATCACCAGTCATGTGATGAGAACATCCACTGTCAATTATCCATTCAGTTTTCTTGTCAACATGAGATACTAAGGCTTTTTCTTCATGACTTGGTTCATCTTTAATAGCAACAAATCCAATCTCTTCATTGTCTAAATCATCACCATCATCAGAGATTCTTTCACTAGCATAATAACATTCGTTATCTCTTCTAATCTTTGCATAATCAGGTTTGCATTTAGGAACTCTTGTAGGACATCTAGATGCAAAATGACCTACCTTATTGCATGAAAAACATTTCAAAGGTAATTTTCCTTCAAATTTGCCCTTACCTCTTTTCTCTCTTCTAGCTATTAGTGCAACAAGTTCTCCCATCTTCTTTTCTTCTTCCATTATCTTCTCCCATTCCTCAGCATACTCACCAAGCTCTTCTCTCAGGTCTTCTTTGCTTGTACTCAGAAGTGCAGATACTTTCTTGTGTACGGATGCCCTAAATGCAGATTCAACTTTAGGAGCAGCTTCTCCTAATTCCGCAGCTTCAAAGGTGGTTAACTTTGCAATCAACATCTCTTTGCTAAAGTTTGGAGTCAGGGGCATAGTTTCTTGAATTGAAATTGCCTTGAATTTGTAGGTAGGAGTTAGAGATCTGAGAATCTTTGCAATGACTTCATCTTCATCATAAGTACCTCCACAATTTTTTATTCCAACTACAGCTTCTATAACCCTTTGAACATAGGCTCTAATGCTTTCATCTTCATTCATTTGTAGCTTCTCCATCTTTGTCTTCTAGTTCTACAATTTCGCTTGTTTGGTATATTTGTCTCCTTCATAGAGTGCCTCTAGTCTATTCTAAATATCATGTGTTGAATCCAGATCTTTAATTTTAGTAAACTCACCCTCAGATAGTGCGTTGATCAATGCTTCTCTTGTGATCATGTTGCATGAAAATAGTTTCTTTTCATCATCGATGGCTGACACCAAGTCATTCTCAGCTTTCAAAGTTTCCTTCTTCACAATCATCCAGTATTCTATGCCCAAGCATAGCAAATGTGTTCGCATTTGGTTTTTCCAACTGTCGAAGTTTTCAAGATCAAACTTAGGACTATCCTTCCTATAGTATGCCATTTTCCAAGATCACCTCAAGCTGTTAAGCTTTCTCTCTGAGGACCACAAGCTCTGATACCAATTGTTAGGATTAACAGTCCACAATACAACTAAGAGGGGGGGGGGGGGGGGGGGTGAATCAGTTGTATGACTAAATATTAAACTTTAAACTTTAAGTTTATCAATATCAGATCCAATGAACACAATGAATGCCAACACAATAACACAATATTTTGGTTATGGAGAAACCATGTTGAAGATAAAAACCTCGGTGGGAATTAGCACCCACTAATGATGTACTGAGAGTATAGTAATCCTTGTTAGAAGATATAGCCCTGTTAGGAGCTTATTGAAACATTATAATACATAGTCCTTGTTAGAGGACATACCTTGTTAGGAGTCAAGAACAAAATAGGGCTCACTGCCCAAAGAAGGTTAAGTCCACCTTCTGAACTCACTAGTTCGCAACAAGTGTATATGAAGAAATACACAATCTTTTGAACTGTTTGCCAGCAACTGTCTTTGCTTGATCAGTTCCAATGAAGTCCACCAATAATCCTCTGCTCTACATACAACAGACACAAATTCACAACCTCCTTATATCACACTTATCACATCCATGTCTCTTCCAAAGAAAAGACCTTTTATTTATACCTTGTTACATTTTACCAAGAGTAGGTCGGCCCATAAGACTTTCCTAATTACAAACAATTACATAGGTCCTTGCTAAGATACACATGGTATCATAAACACGTTTACAATGATTACATTACAACAATTAAAGACCGACATCTTTGAATTATGCTTGCCAAACAAAACACACGCTTCATTCCCTGAGTCAACTTCCTGATAAGCCATCGCCAGAGCACATGCCACAGATGATGTCACCAATCATTCCGTACCTTGCACTGACCAATGAACATCTGTCAATACCTCTTCCATCATCCTTTAAGATCGCATACCTTGAATCCAATCCCTTTGAAATCTATACCAAAAACTTAGAGACTAACTCTGTCAATTCTCACTGTCACAGTCCAGTGACCAGTCTTTACCAAAATAGTTGTATCTTCCTTAATATGCATCCATTAATGATGCGATTTCAGATATAAGATCACAACATCCATCTAAATTCTCTTCTGACTTCGCAGCATCTGAAACATCCGTACACCTTTCATATAATGTGATTACCAGTCTGGTTCCTTCATAGAAGCATATGTTGACATCAGTGACAAAACACAAATGACAACAGTATGAGTGCCCATTCGGTAATGTAGTGATTAAACATATTAAATGTCTCAATCACCACCCATGCATTAGCAATATCCAATAGACATGTCCCATGAAGGGACATGTCTCTTCTTGTCCTTGTCATGTATAAATACAAAGAAATCAATGCATTTGGAAAACACATACAATCATAACAATGTGATTACATTTGCAATCGATCTCTGGAATTTAACATGGTATCAGAGCCAAGTTGCAAATGTAAGAGAGTGGTTTGCTGATGGTGAATGTGTGATTGTCTCAAAAAATACAGTCTCGGTACAAGGACCATATCTCACAAATGCACCGTTGGATTTTGTTGAATTTGGGATATGTTGGTGATAAACAAATTTAGAAGAATCTAATTAGAGCGATTGGAAAGAAAATGTCAGGTTCAAAAGTTATGACCGACTATGTACGTGTCTATGAAAAATCTGTAAAAGAGCAAGGTTCCTTCTTTAAAAGCCTAACCACTTGAAGGCAGATCTGATCATTTTGAAGGTTGTCATAGTGTATAGAACCTTTGGATATTCAAGACAGGTCATGTGAAGAATTATGATAATGTTCAAGAACGACGACATCATTTTGTGAATTTGCATGATATTTTCTATATGGGCTCACCTTACAAAATGAAATACTTGAAATTTATAAAAGATAAGTATTTCATGTTTTATTAATGCACATAATTTTTGAGTTTGTATTCATGCTATACTATTGGTTAGTAAAATCTTGTATGCTTCTATCATTGGTATTTCTGGTCGAGATAGTTTAGTGAGCTATTTGTAATCTCTCTCTGACATACCTTCAGGACAGAAGAACAAGATAATTGCATTCAAGGGAGAAAGAACTTGATGCTTGCAAACAAATTGATGATTGAGATTAGATGCAAAGGGGGTCTGATTTCAAAAGAGGTCAAGAAGTTGATAAACTTGAGCTTCAAAGGGAGCAGATGGTTCAGTCAACTTGTGACAATCTTGATCATATTGATTGAGAGGGAGTTCACTATTGAAGGTGAAACACTTTTGGGGTAAACTTGATATAATTGATTTTTATACTAATGAATCATGAATGTTTTTAATGGGCCTGCCCCCTGTGTAAATCATGAGGAAGTGACGACTTCCAAATGGTTATCACTTGTATTTGCAAAAAGTTATTGGAAGGTGACGATCTTACAATAACTTGATCTTCTATTGTGATAGACATCTTGTGATGGCTAAAATAGATCATGATAGATGGCATCTTCTATTGTGATAAACATCTTGTGATGGCTGAAATAGATCATAATAGATGGCATCTTCTATTGTGATAGACATCTTGTGATGGCTGAAATAGATCATAATAGATGATGTGAATGTTCTTATGGTAAGTGCACATTACCTATGAACATTTGTTGAGTACTTGATGGATATCATGAGACTTGATAATCTACAGGCCATTACTTTGAGCACTTGGTGAATATCATGAGACTTGATATTTTGCAGGCCAATGCTCTCGATATCATGAGATGATATCTTTATGAACTCTTGAGTACTTGGTGGACATCATGAGAATTGGTGTTGGTAGGCCATTACTCTATGCACTTGGTGAATATCTTGAGAGTTGATATTCTACAAGCCAATGCTCTCGATATCATGAGATGATATCTTTATAAACTCTTGAGTACTTAGGTGAATATTATGTGTTGACATTTTGATAGGCCAATACTCAAGATATCAAATGGATAGAATCGCCGATGGAGGCAATCCACACATAGAGACTATGTTTCTATTGATTACATCATGATAACGATGCCTTTATTGCTTACATCATATAATTGATGTTGTCAAGTGTCTTAAGTGTTGATATTGGATTGATTTATCCTCCCTAGCTAAGAGGGAGTGTTGATGTTTGTAGCATCAGTCAGATAAATAATACTGACTATATGATTATTATGAGAAATGATATATATATATATATATATATATATATATATATATATATATATATATATATATATATATATATATATATATATATATATATATAGTTAGATTATAATTAAATTGATAAAATAAATTAATGAATAGACATGTCCCATGAAGGGACACGTCTCTTCTTGTCCTTGTCATGTATAAATACAAATAGATCGATGCATTTGGAAAACACATACAATCATAACAGTGTGATTACATTTGCAATCGATCTCTGGAATTTAACAGGGATTAAACATGCTAAATGGGTTATCTTTGTTACTCCTCTGGAAGGGACATTACAACTCTCCTAATGATATTGGTCCCCTTAGACCTTGTGCTCAATTTTTCAACAGGTAGATGGACTTGCCACATTTGAGTACCAAGAGTGGTTTTACAACAAGAGCCTCAAATTCTACACCAACTACTTGGAAATGGAAATCATTTGAATCTAAAATGTGAGATGTTTACTAAATTTAATCAAACAAAGAATGAAACAACTTGTGAATCTTTGATGTGTCTTTCATATTGCACTCTCCTCAAAACACTAGTCACTAGTCCATTGGAACTAGTGTTGCACTATTTGTCAATTGCATAGAGAACCTAATAATGGTCAAGTATTGAAAGTGATTCTACAACAAGAACCATCAAATCTTGCACATGTAAAGCATGCCAAAGCATGCCAAAGCATGCTAGTCAAAATATTAGATGCATTAATAATATATGTTTCCAAGAATGACACATGGAAGGCATTATAGATTTTGTCAAAGGTTAATGGAAGATCTAGACAATAGGCTACTATCAATAACTTTAAATATCTCAAAGGCACTTACATATTGTGTTGATAGTTCTTTTCAAAAGTAGTAGAGTTGTTTAGAGAATTTTACCTTAAAAAATATTGTTAACTAATTGCAAAACATCTAAAAGTTCTTGTCTTGTAAATTGGCTTTGCTAAAATCTTCTTAATAATTTATATGGGTCCCTCCATTACTTTAATCACATATAACACAATTATCTCTTGTCATGTCATAGGGTATAAGAGTTCTATATTTTATAGCATATAATGCCTCAAAGGACCATCCCAAGGGTAGGATGATGAGAGTTGTTATAGGAAAATCTACTAAGAGAAAGTAATCTTCTTGCTTGTATTTGTATCCATGCAATACATCCTAATTAGAATTACATCCTAATTAGAATTGCCAAAGCTTGGTTGATTTTCTCTATTTGACCATTGGTCTCAAGGTGATGAGAAGATCTAAATTTCAAATTGATTCCTAATGCTATTTGTAGAATAGTCCAAAAACCTTGACATCATCATTGTGTTTTATCAAGTATAATATTTTTAGGTACACTATTAAGTCTAAATATCTCTTGGGCAAATCTTTTTCCAAAGTAGGGAATTCAACAATCATTTCCTAAAATAAATTGAGCAGCTTTTGTGAATTTGTTTAAAAAGTCCATAGTTTTGAGACTTGAGCCAAATTTTGATTGGCATAGACTTGGTGTAAAAACCTAGCCAAAACTTATTTTTTAATTCATTCAAAATTAGAGACTTTTAGGGCAAAAAACACTTTAAAAAAACTTTACACAATGCATTTCATATTAAATCAACTTCAAATAAACACAAAAGCTAATCAATTACATCCACCATACAAATATGCATACAAGGACAAAATTTTAAAATAATATATTGAAAATTGATATAAAAGAAGAGTATGTTATGCATAAAATTGTTTTGTTGTAGACAAAATTGGAATTATAAATCCATGTGGCTGGCATCAACAATAAAAGTACAAAATTGAGAAGAACCACTCCTCCCAAAATTGGTTACAAGATGTTGGAACCTACAGTATTTTACGTATGTCAGAAAAGTAGCTGTGACCGTCCTATCCATAAAAGAGGTAGCAACAAGATTATCCTCGACAACTTGTTTGTCTCTGGTTGTACAAGCTTGCTCCTCCCCAATGCTTCCACCTCTACCTCATGACCAGCTTGATCAACCCATGCATGGTTATCCTCTATAAATATAAGGTCACCATTCTCAGTAATCCACTCAAATGCAAAACATTTTTCAAATCAATGATCTGTAATCATCTACAAACTATGCTTGTGCTAATTAGCAATCAAACAATTTTTAATCCAAACCATGCTATTTGAATTTTTATTCAAATGATTGTGGAGTTCTTTATTTAGCAATAAAAATAGAAAGATAATAGAAACAATCAAGCTATAAAGAGGCATAAAGTTTATCACATAAACCTCAAGATTGTGACAACTAATTGGAAGTGGAAATCGCACATTTTTCAAGCTTCCTTAGATTACTAAAAACAATTACACGTCTAAGAAATTCAATCGATGTGTTTTCTATTTTTCAAGTGTTCTCAAGTTTTGAATACTTCTGCCACACAAGTTGTGTAGACATAGTCTACCTAGCATTTTTTTTAATGTTGTGTTCTCATTCTTTCTATACTATGCTTTGTAACTTGGTAGATAGTTATCCTGAATCCTGCAATTCAACCTGCTCATGATCCAATTCACTATGGGATGCCTTTGATTCCTCACATTATACAATTCAACTTGCTCATGTCCTTAAATAGATGTTGGAAGATTCTCTCAATGCATAAGAATTTATAACTGCATTTGGAAGAGCAAACATTTAACAGTTCACATCAAATTTTCATTTGTCATCAACAGAACCACCCCTTCATGAAAACCTACAGTTTCATAATCACTTGGATGGTTTCAAAACTTCCTTGGCCATTATAAACCTGCCCTGACAGGATCCGACAATTTCAAATTACCACTTGATAGTTACAAAATTGCCCTTTTAGTGGTTTCCTCCATCTTCCATAATCCATAAGTTTTGCGTATGGACTTGAAATGAAGTGCCCTTTTTTGGAATTGCATAACATTTTGAAAAGAACAGGAATATGTAAAAGTATTCAAATTTGAGTGCCATCAAAGTACTAAGTTTGGTCCTACAAGACAATTGCATCTGCAAGGTCAAAATTGTGTCCATCCGCTCCAAACAGCCATTGAACTCATATAATATTTGTGCAAAAACAATAATGGCAACTGTGTGACAGATCACTATGATGCCCTTTTCTTTGCTAAAAGTGGATTCTCCATCTTATGCTATCCAAAGCTTCCCTTCTTCGTTCTTCTAATGCTCTAATTCTTTCACCTTGCTACACATAAGTGGTGCCAATTTTCATTCTTTGCTATACACAGAACAAGTGGAACAAATTACATGTTACAATGTTAATATTGCAATGAAAACATATGCATGCTTACAACTGCTGAAAAATGTCCGTACAATTGTCCATGCTATTAATTTTGTTAGTTTTGCTAGAATTCATGTTCCCTAATGCAATCAAGGAACCCCACTTGCCCTTCCTTGCTCTGAGATCATGCATGTTCTTCAATACTGGAACAACTATTTTTCATTGTGGTTACTTAATTTAATTATAGGCATATAATAATGTGTTCATCTGCAGGGAAAGAAGAAACAAGATGGAGAGGTATGCAGGAGTAAATTTCGTAAAAGAAAGAAGGATAATATTATCATAAGAAGCTTGGAAACTGACTCCCCTTTAGTCCATAAGAGGTTAATGGGCTTTGGGGTTCCCGGCTCTCCTGCAAAAGGCCGTTCCAAGCAATTTAAAGAGTTTATGCAAGGGCCTCCATTCTTCTATTTTGAAAATGTTGCCATTGCGCCAAAGGATGTTTGGAAGACAATATCTCGACATTTTGATGGTATAGAGGTGGAGTTTGTTGATTCCAAGTACTTTTCAGCTTCAAAGAGACCAAGAGGCTATGTGCACAACCTTCCAATAGAAGGGAGGTTTCAATTGTTGCCTCTGCCTCCTATGACAATTCATGAAGCATTTCCTCAAACAAAGAAGTATTGGCCTTCCTGGGATCATAGGGAAAAACTGAATTGCATATGTGGGTCACGAGCCAGTGATGTACAATGCCAGGAACTCAGGTCGATAGTTAAAAGATCTCATGGCAAACCATCTTTAAGTGAGCAGGCATACATACTTCACATGTGCAAGAAGAACAACTTGATATGGGTGGGGCCAGATCAGATGGCCCCTCTGGAGCCTCATGAGATGGAGCTTGTACTGGGATTTGAAAAAGATCACACCCGGGGAGTGTCATCTATGACAGAGCGCCTTCAGTGTTTGGGAAATGCATTCCAAATTGACACAGTAGCGTACCATTTGTCTGCATTGAAACCATATTATCCCAGTGGAATTAAAGTCCTCTCTTTGTTCTCTGGTATAGGTGGAGCAGAGGTTGCTTTGCATCGAATAGGGGTAAGTTTAAAATGTGTTGTGTCTGTGGAAATATGTCCAAAAAACAGGCTAACAATTAGTTCCTGGTGGCAAAAAACACAACAAACAGGCACATTGATTGAGAAGGAAGATGTGCAAGACTTGACCAGGGAAGTACTGGAGGAAGTTATTGATAGAGTTGGAGGTTTTGATCTCATTGTTGGTGGTAGTCCCTGCAATAACCTTTCTGGCAACAACAGAGTTAGCAGGAATGGCCTGGAGGGGAGACAGTCTTCCGTTTTTTATGAGTTCCCTCGGATTTTGAATGAGGTCAGGCAAATAATGCAATCCAAAGCTCTCTTTTAGAATTTGATCTATCGCGATAGGGATAGAGCCATGTGTATTTAAAAAAAAATTAAACGGCATTGGTGTGAGGACTGTGAATCATTTTGATTCATCTATTTTGAACTCTTTCTTCTATAAACAAGATAATCTATAAAAAAGGATTTGATTTTTCTATTGGGATGCTCTATCTATGATGTGGATATGTCTAATATTTTGTGTACATATTGATTCTACAGTGGCATGCCATTGATCACAAGTAAAAGTTTTCTGTTAAATTCATTTCCTAGTGGTTTCTTTTCTTTTGGTTCCTAACAATTGTTCTTTAGTCGCATATAATAATACCTTCTAAAAATTAGAGGACGCTTACCGTGAAAGGAAACAACAACTATGTTAGAGAATTATGCATATTGCAGTCCACTTCTTATCATGCACATTCTATCTATTTAACATATTATTGTCTATGAATTTCCCCTTAAAGATATTTTGGGGTTTTGGAGGAATGAGAATGTCTCCAATGCTGCTTATATAACCAATCTTTTGCTCACAATTTGAATGAAATGCTTTTAAAAAATATATTATGTAACAAGTTTATTATTCTCTCTAAGATAAGCCTCACAATGAGTCTAATGATACTTTTAGCAATATCCTGGCAACTAGTTTTTGCAATATAAAATTGTATCAAGTGTCAACAATCTAGTAAATGTTATTTGAAAAGATTATCCATTGCCCATTGGTATGACTGCAGTAGATAAATGTGTCTTTGAGCACCTATAGTGTTGTGTACAAGTACCTTGGGGGTAAGTTAGGTCCCCTTACTTGTGGCCTTCCCAGTCAACCACAAGGAATCTTTGTATCCAATCACATTAGTTTCCCATGTGAATGGTGTGTAGCATAGAAGAGCTACAATCTATAACCAAACATCTTAAATTAAATCCCTCTTTGTGATCTTCCCTTGTTTATTAACAAAGCACATCAAATGGTAGGATGCTTTGAGGGAGCAAATGTCTAGTAGGCCAATAATGCAGAAATCCAATGGATCAAGATATTCAATATGGCTAGGGCACGCTACTATGACTACAGAAATGATGAAATGGTGGTTCTTTCATTCAACTTAAGTCTTAATCTTTCAATCATTTGTTTTTTATAACTATTCTTCTCGTCATATTTTAAATCATCTTTTACCCTGATAGATAAACTGTAATTGTTTTTTTTTGAGCAGGGTTGTATCAAATGAACACAGTATCAAAACCATGTATAAATGCAATATAAATATTATTAATATAATCTCTCGAAATATATAGGAAGGCTGATTGTATACCTGCATGAGACGATCACTAACAACAATTTTTTTTTTGTCTGCAACTACAACTTAAAAAATGCAACTTGCAGATGATATAGCCAACTAGTAGGACACCATAGAATGACGAACAAAAATATAATATTCATCTTGGTTGCCAATCTCCATAAACGGTTAAGTGATAAGTAAACTCAAATCACAAATATTTAATGTCCTCTTAATATCCACTGATAAGCCAACAACTCTTATCAGAATGGAGAAGGAATGGAACCAACTTTGAGACAACCAAAACAAAAATGCTTGAACTTTTCCACAAGAAAATTGTGTACATTATAGTTATACTGTACTAGAGAATTCTTCTAGTTGGTAGATTATTGTGAGATTGAAGATGTCATCATCATTGCTTGAAGAATTTTTTTGAGGTGTCAAAGAAATCATCTTTATTTTGGATTTACATGCTCGGGATAGACAAGTAGCCCAAGGATAAAGGCCAGTATCCCCAAAAAAGATTTCAAATACATTATCAAATAAAAGAGATGGCCAAGTAGTTGTACACCCTATCAAGGTTTGTTGCCCTCATTTAGGGCAACATCAACCGACTAAATTTTATAGTAGGAATAATGAAAAAATGTTTAAGGGATAATCCCTTTTCTATGGCGAGAGAAGGTTCCAAATTGAGAGACAAAAAGATTGGTCCATAACAGTGTTTCTGTGAGCCTCTTATTTATTATCATATGATTTGTTGTTTTTGTGCTGCTTAATGTGATGACTAATTATCTCAAAACAATTGTTCTAAATGTCACTTCTAATAAGTTTTTAACTGAAATTAGAAACCCAAAACAAAGATGCATCGAAGATATAGCCTTTAACATTTGATGAAACGCGGTATCAACATCAGGCAAGTCCTCATCCTTATTAACATTTGAGATATTATTCTTCCTTTGCTGTAAAAAATTTCACAAAGAAGCCCGTATGGATCTTCCAACCCAATGATGGTCCTCCTGCATATCCCTCACACGTCTTTGACTGTCTAGCATCATTTACTTTGTATATTTCCTCTTCCAAAAATTGTGCAGGATTAAAGATTTCACTAACATCAAAAACTTGCTCTAAAGGGAATGTCACCAAGATTCTGCTCCTACTATAGCTGCACGGATTCTTCCCTTTCTATCAACCCTCTACCTCTCCATTAATCAAGTTATTTTTCTCGTACCACAATTTTTCCTCTTCTACCTTGGGGCCAATGGCATCTTCTTTATCCATCACGTTTGACTCATTCTCGTCCCCAGTTAATCTCTCCTCTTCGGCACTAACATTAATATCTAGAGTGGGAGGCAAGGGATAAGTTCCAACATCCGGTTTTATTAAGAACGGCTACAATGTTACATATCTTTAGTCTCTTGCCAAACGTTCATCCTTTAAGTCATCGTCCCTATTATGCTCAGCCTTTCTTCTTTTGCAACTACAGTCCTTTGTAGAAACAATGAGTAAAAACCTGGAAGGGAAGGAAGCCACTTGTTTCTGCTTCCAAAATTGCCTTTTGGCCAGTGAGTGCCTCATTTCTTCACTCGCTTTACATCTCAACTCGTTCCCTTCCTCAATTCATTCGTTAACATACTGCAACCAAAATTTATCTTTTGTTGATTCAATACTTGTGTAATTTCTCTAATCACAAACACAATTCACTGGTTCATGCATTTCCTATTAATGCATAAATAGAGAGTCCCAAACCTCGTAAACATTGGCGGAAAACTTAAGATAGGAAGCATAAAACCCCTTGAAAGCCATTAAAATGTATCACAATTTAAATTTCAGGAGTCTTACTCGTCACGGCGTCCATCTCAGGAGAGAAAATGTTGCCTCCTCTCCAAAAAATGTTCAACGAGGGTCATTTCTTTCCAAAATGTGTCACGTTCAATTTTGAACTCGTGATTCAACCAAAACGAAAATAGAAATCCTGCAGAAATATCAAACAGATCATCATTAATTTTTCGAATACCTATGTCAACCATGAACTCAACAACATTCTGTGGGGCAAAACGACTAGCAAAGACAAATGATGTACAGGTTCAAGCATCATGGCTTACAGAGTCGTACACTTGGTGCATAAGTTAATGTGCTAATGCCCGAAAACTAAGGATGAGTTTAAAGGTTGAAATAACATAACATGTCTGGTGAAGATTCATTCAGTGCCATTGCAGTGAAAATTCGTGACTCCTTTCAAGTTCCTGCAAATAATTTGATGTCCTCATAATTGAAATTATATGCAAAATTGGGGCGGTTATGAATTAAATTCTGTACAATTTATTATTTTAACAGGTTAATATGTATAATTTTTTTAAAGTTTTAATTAAATGTAACATTTTTTTTGTATCTATTTTGACACGACACTTGAGTTTATATTGGAGCCAAGAAATATGTGAAATGTATAGACTATGGAAAAGTATAAATTTAATATCAAATAAAATGAAACTCTCTACAATTTATTATAATTAATAATATATGTTACTTAATATTATTTTATTAAATTTGAAAGTATAAGGGTGGAACACAAAAAAAAAAATGAACTCTGAGATATTAGCAAAAGGCAAAGTCTAGCCCAACAAAAAAAGCATAACCAAAAAATCCATTATATAATACACAAGACATCGACCAAAATAATCACAAATTTAAATAATATTCTTCAAAAGCATACTTACATCGACATATGAAAACTTTGGGCCACCTTCAAGAATTAATTAGAGAAGTTCATCAAATAACAAACCCTTAACATGGTATCTAACTAGGAAAAAGGGGGTTCAAGACAAATTACACATCAAGTAAACCATTACATTTATTACAAGAAAATGCCTTATCAAGCAAAGCCACCTCTACCATGTGTCCAAATCTTTGTGGTCACAACAATTAGAAAAAGTTGACTCACTTTCATAGGCAAAGCCATTGTCATACCCTTCACTTCTTCCTCAAAAGAGCATTATAAAAATGATTGTTTTTTTTTAACAACATGTAAATTATTTAGGAGGCAATTATAATAAACCTCAAACTAGTGTTCACCACATCCTTGATGTCATCATGGAGAAGGAGTCGGTTGTGTTTAAAAGTAATAGAACAAAGTTTGAGCTACATCAAACATATTCCTCCTTCCTCAAGCATGCTCAAGGTTGAGCAAAAGATTAGCAATAGCCAAATGGATCCCCACACTTGGAGCCTCATCTATATCCTTAATGAGCTCCCAAATTCTAACCACCCAAAGTGAAACCTAATCTTCTTAATATCCTCCTTCAAAAACACCATGATATCTAGTGGATATCTACCACCACTTATTCTCCTAACACACGCCACTTCCTCTAATTTATAACATTCTTTGTCACATGCTCTTTACCCTTGTTCCTCCACTTGTCCTCCTAGTTGCAAACTTAAAACCTTCCCTAGACACCATGTTACAATGCCACAAATTCAATAACAAACAAGGTCAATTTTGAACAATAGCTAGTGCATAAAAAATTAATGAGATCATCAAGTATCATCCAAGTGATATCAATTAATCAATCTACACTAAATGTGGAAAGTGATCCTAGTCTTTTGTAAAACATTGTACCTTTGCTCAATCCTTTATCATAATGAAAATTATTTCCTAGATTGTTAGTGGGTTGTGACTAAAAAATAAACTAGAGTTTCCTTTGTAATTTAACACTGTTAAAAGCACCAAATGTGTTCTTGCTAGAAGATACCACATTAGTAGATGTGGCATACCTAAATTGGTGAATATATTTGAGGCCCCAAAAGCAATCTAGTGAAGGATTCATGTGTTATCTTAGGCAGTAGCTTTGATCTATTTGTACCTTCCCAATTATTGGCTTCAAACTTACTTGGAACATTTGTAAAGATTATCAACCAAGATTTTATTCCTATGTATACAAGATTTTTCATATTTTTAGTGCCACATTCATTCACATGGTAAAATCTAAGAAGTATTATATAGCTGAAATGAAAGTTTGGTTTGTAAAAGCCAACTATATTTCAATCATATATAAAGGTGTAAGAGCCCCAATCGGTTCTAACTTAAATCCTCAGTGTAGTAGTATTGGAATTTTGTCAAACAGTTGGAATGTAGGGTCTGATCCAAAAATTTTGAGTTCTTGAGTCACATTACGAAACATAAATACTTTCCATGGGCATTCTATCAAATATTTGCAAGATGAAAGAAGTTTGATATTTTACTTATATTAGGAGTATATAAACCCAAACACTCAGCAAATTGAATAAGACTTCCCTCTCAAATGTCTTCAACTTCATACAAAAGGGTTTTTACAAACACTTGGCTGACATATTGTATTGGAAATGCAACAGACTTCGTAGAGGCATTTAGACAAACATTTGGCATCAAATAACTTTCATGCCATCAATCCTTTTTCATGATCTCTCTATGAAATATTTGAAATGAAATCAACTTGCAAGTATTGTTCTATTAACTTATTAATTTCAGAGTTAGAAATGAACTATGATGCAATAACATTCAACACTAGAAGAAAGGGGTGATTTTATTCAGCAATTAGAAAACCTGGAAGTGAACGTTGCTTGATCAAATTACTACTACATGAATGCAAGTTTATTGATTGCAGGGTTTTAATGGACGCCCAAATTGCATGAGTTAAGGCACTTAATCCTTCAACATGCCCTCCTAAAGACACCCTTGGCTTCCATCATATCTTATGTTGTCTATTGTAGCATCATGTGGTTGCCATATATTAAACCATATTCAAGAGTCATGCACTCAAAATTAGGGGATGTGCAAAGAATAAGAATTGTAATAATCTAAATCTAGTTTCTAAAGTACTAAAGTTTTTTTTTTAAATGGATAATATTAAGAGGGTCAAACCCACTATACGTGAAAAACTATTCCTGATTTTTTTGAAAAATACAACATAGTGTTTGGCATGCGATTTACAAAAGATATAGTTAGATTTAGTATATTTTTTAAAAAATTAGTAGAATGATAGGTAAGAGTGAGAGCTAGAAGTTGTATATTTTTTTGTAATTTTTTGTTGAGTATTTTTTTTAATAATTTTTTGATGTGGACACATCCTGAAAACCAAGTGTCTATTTGTGTGTTGGGCATAACTTACATCAAAATAATAAAAAATGCAAACTTTTTGTTTAAGTGTGTAGAATCAAGTCTAGAAAAATAATATGTAATTTGTTTTTAATTTGGTCAAGTAGATCAAAAGTTATTAAGAAAATGGTATACATATGTCTCTAAGAACTGTGAAGACACTGGTAAAGAAAATTAAAGTTTACTATGCTATTGTTGTCCAAAAATAGAAAAATTTATATGGTTATAAAGCTAAAAAGACATGAAATTATGGTGGTAATTTTACAAAGACCCACTTGATGATGTGTAAATCTGATGATGAGGAAGTTGAGAAATCAACTTGGAAGAAAAAAAGATGTGTAAAGGGAGAGAAATGGAGGGAAATGTCTTAGGGAGAAGTAACATTTTTAGATAAGAAAAATGCATACGGGTTCTATAAGACTATGGACATGGTGCATTTAACATCAAATATGAATGATGCACCTTTAGCTCAATAGAACCCCATCGGGTTTTGAATAAACATAACTTGTACACATTCTATTGAGCTAAATATCATTCCCAATGGCCTAAAAATAATATTGTAGCTTGTTCCAAGGCCCCATAGTAGGTTTTCATGTCTTTCTACAATTGTATCAGATAGGTTTTTGTGTCTTTTTGTCACATATGATTTCAAATGATTGATTTTTGTTATTTTTTGGTTTGTTCTTGAGGTTATTTATTGTTAATTTACTTTTGATTATAACAAAATAATGATAATTTTCTATTTTTGTTTGGGTAATTGATTGTGTATGTTCATCATGATATTGTGTTTCCTTTGTTCTTGAAGTTATTTTTATTGTTAACAATATTATGTAAGACAATTGATATCAACGATGGGAAAGAAAAGACAAAGGGATCATGTGGGGAGATTACGTGAAGGTACATCATCTAATGTGTTAGCACACAAATTTTCATTTTGTTTTGCTTTGCATATAAATTGATTTGTATCTCATGTTTTGAATGAATTTGGCTCATTAGGCATTCTCATTATGATCTTAGGTATTTGTAAATTTTAAATATACATCATTAGCCCATTCTATGCAAATAGTTATTGTTGGTTTTCCATGTGCAGGATTGGATTTAATAAATAGGTGTCAAACAAAGACTCTATGTGTGGTGTGGCCCTGAAAGTTCAACCCATCGGAATGAATTCTAAGGACTGGCATGGAAATTGAGCACAATAATCATGAACTTTGGCTTTTGAATCAGGTCATTTGGACATCACAGGAGTTATATCAATGAGATTTTATCTTATCGGCCAAAATTATCTCGGTGAGGAGTAAAATAGCCTAAGGAAGGAATGAATTCGAAATGATATATGTTGATGACATAATCTACAAAAGAAAGTAACATTATCAGCCAAATATATACCAACAAAATCCATCAGAGTAACATGCATTAGTGGCATATGGTAGTTTAACTTATGCTGATAGCCGATGAAAATATCAGTGAAGCCTATATCAATGTTAACATAAAGCATCAAATAAACTTATATCAATGAACACATTTAAAGAAAAGGATTAAGGACATAGATCTATCGGAGTAACTTACAATGATGATTATCATCGGTATAACAAAATCCATCAGTGAAATCTCATTTAAGTTACACTGACCCCCGATAATGATATCAATAAAATATATGTCAATAGAATAACTAAGGAGAAGAGGGTATCGGTGGAACTAACAATGGTGGATTTCATTGGAGTAACTAAAAGCATCAGAGAAGTGACCATGGAGCTATGTTGATCCCCAATGACATTGTCAGGATATCCTATGGCGATGAAGAATATTAAGAACAAAAGGACCGTGAAGATATCAGAGTAAGTTATAGCCATCAAATGTTAAGAGGACATCAGGAATCATATAATGATGAACCTATCAGAGGGACTTTACGCAGTGGAGGAACTAATTTTGAGTTATCCTGATACCTGATAGGGTCATCAGGATGACTTATGCTGATGGAAAGGAAAAAAGATGGCAGTGTATGTCATACCGATGAGAGAAGTGAAGAAAGTTGCAAAGACATATCAGATGAACTTATACCGATATAAAAAAGTGACATGTTTGAGCTTGACGTTGAGGAGGACATAGCTGAGTTGAAAGATGTAATGCTGGACTTGCAAGAAAATAACCATGAGTATTGAGATGAGATGTTGCAGCTCCTTGGGATGATTCACATTAACAGGGTGTTGGTTATACTGTGAAGATGTGAAATTTGCCGCTCATTTTCTATTTTTCTTTAAATGACTGAGTAATAATAATTTTATAATATAAAGCCAATTTCGATGAACGAATGTCAAAGGATCCTAGCCAATGCCTTGGATGCTACACGTACAAATGGGATTAAAATTAAAGGTGCTACATCACACATGGAGTGGCTTATCAAATTGGAGATCATCATCAGGGATACTATACATGATGCAGATACTTACCAATCCAAGAGTTATCTTGAGCACATTCATAAATGTGGTGTTCTCCTAGGAGATTAATCTTTATTGTTTATAATGTGATTTATAATTTTTTGTTATTCTGATATGTTGTCATGTAATGTTTTATTATGTAAATAGGTCATAGTCAGTAATTAGGAACACTTGTGTCATTTCAATGAAGGGGTATGCCCTTTTATTTTAAAAACTAAATCCTCATCTAGATAAGGATGATCTTTTGTCTAGATAAGAGAGATACATAATAGGATCACCAATACATCTTTATATATGCAATATATTTTTGGTTTGTTCACTAGAAGTACATGGTTGGAGAAGAACAATTACATAATTTGTATTCAGTTGCATTTAATCATACTTATTCCAATGTAATTCCAGTTATTCTTTAATTATTGATGGTATTCATCTTTCATTTGATTTGATCAGTTCTTTGTGATATCTATGTCATTGTAAATAGATTCTCCAATGTGCTATCTTATGACATGGTAATTTGAAATAGTTTCAGTTTGAAGATTGGTTGTCAAGACTTCATTCTTTCTTTTTGATCTTTCATAAGGAAGTTAAAATCCATAAGACTAATTGTGATAGTACATTTAAATTATTGTGCATATAGATGCCTTTGGGGTGATATTCTTGTTAAAGAAGTGAGTTATTAAAACTATCTCACAGGGTTATACATAGGGTCATTTTAATTGAATTGATAATATTCTATAGTGGATAAAGGGCACTAGTCTCATACTAATATAAGGTGGTCTGATCAAGTATTTCCAAGGCAATCCTAATCAATAATTATATTTACATTCTACAATCTACTTATACAACTAAGAAATCATTTACACAAAAGTAATTTCTCATAAGTAATCAATTCAAAGATTTCATAAGGTATTTAATTATTGTGTGAAGCACAATTAGATCTATCTCAAGAGTAATTTCCATCTTGAGATGTCATCAAGATTAATCTTCTATAAAAGACCTTAGACCTATTACTTGGGTTAAGGAAGAGGTTCACCTGCCTTGGTTTAGTAGAGCCACAAGTGTAGGGGAGTTTGATCAGTGATCATTCTCGTTCGTTGGGTAGAATTGATTGAGGAATCCACATAAAAGGAAATGGAAAATCTTTTGGATTCTCAAACTGTGGTTTTGGGAACCAACATAATGCACCTAATAAAAATGATGAACATGCAATAATTCAAATTGATGTGTTGAATGCACCTAATGAAAATGATCAACATACACCAATTCAAATGCTTGTGATGAATGCACCCAATGCACATAATTAACATGATGAACATATACCATTTCAAATTGATTTTATGAACATACCTAATGCACCTAATGAAAATGATGAATATAGACCATTTCAATTTTATGTGATGAATGCAATTAATGAAAATGAAGAGCATGCACCGACCTTAACACCTCTTAGAATTATTTGTAGAAAACAAAAGGTTCTAATTGACATTGATGAAAATATTTTGAAGCCAATGCTTGATAAAATTTATGAAAGAACTTGTAGAAAAATGGTTAGAAGAATGTGGAATAACTATTTTGAAAACTTAAATCAAACTAGAAGATGCCAATTAGTTATTGAAATGGTTAAAAATAAAAAAAATTAGAGAAATAATAAATATTTTGGGGTTAAGAGCGTCTAAAAATAATAGTGAAAGAACCATTGTGAGAAATCTATTTGATGCATACCAAGCCATCGATTAAAAATCACGTACTAAAGATGCTAATGTTCCTCAACGCGTCCTCACATCAACCATAATGGGAAAGGAAATGAAAAAAATCTCGTTTAATAGGCAAAACAAGAAAGTCATTAATGATAAGTAGAACAACATTACAAAATTGCTTATGGAGGTGGAAGAAAATTAAGGATCCTAACAATAATTCTCCTTGTGCATTCTCGGGTAGACTCCCATGTAAAGACAAGGTTGTTGTTGATGCACTAAGAACATTAATTGAAATTTTTTGGCATGACAACACAAAGGTTTCACCCAAACAAATAGATGTTGTTAGAAGGAGAACCAGATCTAGAAATCGTATGCCACATACAAACAATTTTTAGATATGACTCAAACACAATTTGATGAAATTTTTTTTCAAAGATTTCCTCAAATTAAAATTAGTCAAAGATATTTTGAAATGAAAAAACCATTTTACATTAAGATTAATCATGCATGTACTACATGTTGTTGTAGGATCCATATTGAATTTTTCATGCATTATGATACTTATCATCATGTATGGTTTACTTTGCACACTAACAATGTTTTACAAGAATGTGTTCTACAAGCACCTCCTAAGTCACCGAGAGATTTTATTTCAAGTGTACTATGTAAACGAGATGATGGTTGCATTGATTATAAGATGATGTTTTTGAAAGGTTTTTGTCAGACATGTGGTGGTTTGGAACATTTGCATATATGCCTACATCTAGATATCACACATAAAATTGGTAAGAAACTAGTTTCTTTTGGAAAATGCAAGTCAGTCACATACGGTGTTAAAGATAGAAAAGAATTGAAGAGGTGTGAGTTAGTGAAAAATGATATATGCGTAGCTGATTTTATGAATATTTTTCAAGAGAAACTAGTTTATGAGTACATACATCATACACATAGATCTAGGTGGTTAGATGATAATTCAAGTTTAAGGACACTTTTCCCCTTGGTACTATTATCTATGTCATTTATTTTGCAAAGAATTATATACTAAAACCTCAAAATGAAGTGCAACCTATGTATTACCATTTTACAAAAGTTACAATTTTTGTACACATAATATTCATGCATGTACATGATAGCATAGAGGAGGACATAAAGGTTCTAAAAGAATATTACTTCTATATTAGTGATGATCATACTCATTCATCAGAGTTTGTGCAAGGATGCTTTAAAGTTTTCTATGACAATTTAAGGGTAAGAGATATACGATACAACCAACACATAATATGGCCAGACAATTGCACCCCACAATTTAAGAATGCGAGGATGTTCTACTAGTTGACTAGGATGCATGTGACAAGTGGCGCTTAACATTTTTGGAATTTCAATAAGGTGGGGCATGGAAAGGGAGAGCATGATGGTGTGGGAGCATGTGTTAAAAGAACTCTTACCTAAGAGGAAATGAAGTACGAAGGTGGCAAATTGTTAATAGATGTAGAAACGATTGTGCAGTGGTGTAACTCTATGATGGGACTAGGTAATACTAGGTAAGTCTAATGTTTATAGATATTTTTGGTTGATACATGAATCTAAAATTGAAAACTATCTAGAGTATTTTATACGTACAGGATCAAATTACAAACATTCCTTTAGAAGTTCAAATGTAGCATCAGTCTATTTATACTAGACATATTGCATATTTTTTCTCTTCATGTATTATTTTTGTGTGGGAGAAATGTTAATCAAAAGAGTGGGTTGACCAATGGTCTTGTAGAACTTTGCAAATCCTTGATACATATCAACTTTCTAGAGCACTACAATTGAACCAAATTGAAGCATCAATAGATTTTGACCATGTATCTGACCTAGTTGAACCAAGTGATTTCTCAATTTATTACTTAGTTAAAATTAATTTTAAACTCATTTTATTACACTTTACATTGATTTTGGTATTAACTTATCCTTCTATAAAATGTAGGTCATGTGTATGCAGTTGTTGCAAATGAGAACAATGAACAAGGAACATATTACTTTGTGTGTCATTGTATTGAGGCCAAAAATAAATTGACAACTACAGTTATTGATGGAGAGGGTATTGAGTACCCAATAGGATTCATTGTTGTGATAGGGACATAGCTTAGAAGGTACCCAATCAAAAAATCTAATGTGTAGTTGTTTGAGGATTTTGAAACCTCTTAAACTCATTTTATTACACTTTATGTTGATTTTGGTATTAACTTATCCTTCTATAAAATGAAGGTACCCTATCAAAAATATTAATGTGTGGTTGTTTTATGACATTGAGACATATAGACATATTCTTCTTTACTCTAACCTTATTATTGCATTAAATATTCAATTGGTTAAATATCACAGTAGACCTCTTAACAAGAATTTATGGAAAGTTCACGAATCTGACCATGAGGCAATACATGACACAATAAGGGTCAGAGTTGATCCAGAAGGTTCACTTGATTAATTTTGGGTCATCTAGAATAATGGTTCTATAGAATGGTAGAATGATTTTGACAATTTTGTATATATTTTGTGCAAAATATTGTAACTTTGGTTTTTTGTATATATAAATGGCCATGAGGTGCTCTATGTGCATATTTGGAGGCTAAATTTTGTATTTATAAATGGCAATGAGTTGTCATGTGCATATTTAGATGCCAAATTTTGTACATATAAGTGGCCATGGGGTCAATTTGAAAATATTGAGAGGTCAAATTTTATATATCCTAATGTGTACCATTTAATTATAAATACATATTGAATTTTGTATCATACTAGTCATGATGTAATAAATTTGGTAATTGATTTTGTTGCTAATGTGTTGATTAATCTCTTATAATGTGTTTGTTATGTATCCTAATTTGTTTATTAGGCTATGATAATGTGTTTATTAAGCACAAAAATAGTTTCCTAATTGATAAATGTTTAAATAATACAAGAAAGAACCTTTTCTTTGATATTGCTAACTAACCATTTACGATAGAATATGTTTACAAAAACTGGCATGTACTTGCATGAGGACATTATATATTACATAAATCCCATTTCCAACTTCTCAACAAGTAGTAACCGATTGCAAATGGGATCATAAAGATTCTTTAATAAACCAATATCTCCTTTACTCGGGAAACATTTGGGTTCATCTTCTCAGCTAGGTCATGTTTGGGAACGGACATTTTCCATTTAAACTCGACTCTCTAGGAGTAGTTATATTTGTCAATAGAGGAGATACTCACTAGGATTTCCATTTCTCTTCAATTGGGAAATTTTGTTGTCAGTGTACATGTGCACTAAAGATCTTCTGGCACTACTCGAGCTACTAGTAGATGGAAAGTATTCATCTCCATCATCTGACATAGGCTCACGCATGTATCTTACTTCTTATGATTTTATGTTGTTAGAGCACGCAAGGGACATCACCGGTAGCT
This sequence comes from Chamaecyparis obtusa, assembly GCA_027943335.1. NCBI lineage: Eukaryota > Viridiplantae > Streptophyta > Pinopsida > Cupressales > Cupressaceae > Chamaecyparis > Chamaecyparis obtusa. The sequence goes on along the minus strand of BSBK01002798.1, from coordinate 477,243 downwards.
TATGTCATTGAGCATTTTTCCATTTCGAGAGGAAAAATAGGACCATGTCTAGGGTAAACCCACCCAACCAAAGGTGATCACTTTGTCAGTTTGTGCCCTTGGTGAATAGATCATGATATGGGCTACTTGGCAACTTTGCACTGAGTGCATCTAATAATTTTTGCATGAACATTCAAATTGCTTCCCTGTAAAAATGACTCTGAGTCTTCAAAAACCAATACACGTTATTTTATAGGATCCTAACATGACCCTATAGGTTCAAATGAATCATGCATCGATGTCATAGATTATAATAAATGGTTTGTCAAGGTTTGACAACTTTGTACACTTAGGGTAGTTAAGGGACATTACTAGTAGGATATGACACCTAGAGTTTCTACTCATAGGGAGGGAAAATTGGATCACTCCTAGGGTAAACCTTCCCAACCTAATGCATTCACGTGAATGGTTTGACCCCATGATGCTACCTTGTAACTTTCTATTGAATGCATTTGACAATTTTTGCATGAATAGAAAAATTGTTGCCTTGCAAAAATGACTCTGAATCTTCAAAAACTAAGACAAATTATTATATAGGGTCCTAACACAACCCTATAGGTTCAAATGGATTGTGCACAGGTGCCACGGTTTGCAAGAAATAATTTGTCAAAGTTTGATGGTTTTATGCACTTATGGAACACAAGGGGCATCGTCGGCAGGGTATGTCGCTGACCATTTTGGCTTAGGACCATGCCTAGGGTAAATCCACCCAAATAGACACAATCACGGTGTCATTTCATTCCCATGATGAATGGAACGTGATATAGGCTACTTGGAACCTTTTCACTAAGTGCATTTGACAATTTTTGTATGAAGAGAAAAATTGTTTCCTTGCTAAAATGACTCTAAGTCTTCAAAAACCAAGACAGTCTATTGTAGAGAGGCCTAACATGACCCTATAGGTTGAAATGGATCATGCACAGGTTTCACAGTTTGTAAGAAACAATCCATCAAAATTTGATAGCTTTATGCACTTAGGGCACATGAGGGGCATCGTTGGCAGGGTATGGCGTTGATCGTAATCGCGTGTCGAGAGGAAAAGTGGGACCATGAATAGGGAAAATCCACCTAAATAGACATGATTGTGATTTCAATTCATGTCAATGATGAATGGAATGTGATATGGACTACTTGGAAACATCACACTAAGTGCATCTGATAATTTTTGTATGAAGGGAAATATTGTTGCCCTACAACAATCACTCTGAGTCTTCAAAATCCAAGACAAGTTATTGTAGAGGGTCCTAACATGACCCTATAGGTTCAAATAGATCATGCACATGTGTCATATTTTGCAATAAATAGTCCATCAAAGTTTGATGATTTATACACTTAGGGCACACAAGGGACATCATTGGTAGGGTATGTCGCTGACTGTTTTGATGTGTCAAGAGACAAAGTGGGATCATTCTCTCTTCCATGTGCTTTGGTATAAATGTAACTCTTCATTGCATAATCTAAGATGTGACTTTTAAATTTTATTCTAAGCACAATATTACTCCAATAATAAGCATGTTTGCATCTATATAATTATTAAATAATCATTTAAAAGTATACACCATATGACTTGCATAGAATGAAAAAATTGGACCACATTTAAATTGTAAATATTTAAGTTTTAAATTATTAAGACATACACACAATGAACAAATGGGATCACATTTCAATTGTAAATAACTAAGTTTTGAAGTACAAATATATGCCCACAATGAACAAATTGGACTGAATATCAACTTTCATATATATGAAAATGGACAAAAATTGTGTGTGTATACAAAAATGGTATGGATGACAAGGCAATAATAGAGTTACAAAAATGTGGCATGTGTTATGTCAAGGTTAATGTATACAATACAAATATCAAATATATACATAAATTGGTCATTTGTTGACCACAACTAGAACTATATGTCTCTATCAATATTTATGACTGTGGTGTATTATCAAAATCTAGCCTCTTCGAAGCATTATGTGGCTTTGTAGGTGGCTACACAAAAATAATTCAAATGCCAGATCAAATATCTTTTGTTAAAAAATAGATTAGAATTCTCAACATAACATCAAAATAACTAAATACTTAACTGTAATTTGTTTGCAATTGGATTGTTGATTACCTCATGTCTTTATTTTTCTCTTGGGTTGTGTAGTAAAGCTAATGGACCCCTTCTTGGATGATTAAGACTCCTAACAAAATGGAAAGGTAGAGGATTCGTGGGAATTTGTGAATGGGGTTGTAATAGGTAAAAATAAATTAATACAAGTTAATAACATATATGTCGAGAAACATTAAAAAACCAAAAACCCATGGACTAAAAAAAATGTGTATGGGAGCCTCAGATGGTTCTCCTATACTCGTAGGAGGCATAGTCAATGACGAACCAGTTGCAATAATTTCCTATATAGTAAATGATAAGAGATGTTATAGTCATAGAGGAAGAGATTAGGGCTTTCAAACAAATAAAAATGCAATCCAACAAGATTTGACAAGAGGGTTTTAACTAAGAAGACAACCATACTTCTTCCCTCTATTGTGTTGGCCCCCTTATTTGACAAACGAGACTCTTAAAGAAATGGAATGGCAGAGGATTTGTAGAAAGTCATGAAGGGGGATGTAATAGGTAAAAGATAATTGATACAAGTTAATAACCCAAAGTTGTTGAGAAACACTAAAAAAATAAAAATGCACGTACTTATATATATAAATGCACATATTTAACATATATAGAACAAATGTGTACCAAAGCCTCAAATGGTTCTCTAGTATTCTTAGGAGGAGGCGTCATTGATTAAGTAGCTATGACCATTTCTTGTATGAAAAATGATAACAAATGTTAGTCATAGAGGAAGGATTTAGAGATTTCAAATGAACAAGAATGCAATCGAAAGTGAAGATGAAAATGCTACCTCTTCCATCTCTTGAACCTCTGCAACATCAAGTGCATTCATCAATTCTATAAACCCCAATTGTTTCTATATATAGAACAGATAAACAAGACTTTAAATAAATCTACATGTACATGTTTAAGATCATAATACATTTCAACAAATAAATTTAAATTGTGCTAAATTACCTTTTGGCATTTGGGTGTCCGCGAGGATATCTTTTTCCGTCTTGGTGTGTTGGAAGATGTCTTTCACGCATGAGATGTTCTAGAGGCAGGTGGGGTAACCTAATAGAAATAAAATTAACATAAGAGAAATGGATATATAATATTAAATCTAAGTCAAAAAAATCTAAATGACTCACACAGGCTCAATTAAAATTGTAAATCAGATTTGTGCAAAATATGATACCACAAAGCTTTCTAGGCCAAAGTCAATGGTCGAAAACATGACAACATCAACTTGGGACATCTGAGCCCCTGACAACCCCTATAAAATACCAAATAAATATACATAAGAGAGTTACTAAATATTAACAAAAAATATTTTGAAACTAAGCTATTATTCTATTTTTAACATACTAAAAATCTTTACCTTTGGTGTCAAAGCTACCCATGCAGGTGGAGTGGAATGAACACTACGTGGTGTACTTGCACCACCCGTTGCGCCCTACAATGCATATTATTCATAAATTAATTTAAATTATTCTATAAATAAAAATTTAATTATATTTATAAGATTTAAGTGATTAATAAATAACATGTCATAAACAGACCTATATCTTCTCTCCACTAAAAAGCACCATGGTCATCAGATCATCAGTGAGGGCCACATCCTCTCCTCTGTAGTGGAAGCATGGCATCTAGTTCCATGATGTGTACACAAATGGGATGGGGAACCATCCTCATTCATGTCATTACCTACCCCAAGACATATAGTTTAGTAGGTGGCACACATATGATCAATGGGTTGGGCTGAGCCAAATGGTGAATTTGATGATGATGTAGGTGGCGTAGGTGTTGATCCATCCTCTAGTACAACTAACTATGTGCAATGTTAAACAATGACATAAGTCAATAATATAGTGACCTAGAGATTCTATAACTCCATAGACTCTTTTAGGGTTACTAGGACCGTGATGTGAACCATGGGTTTAGGAGCTTAAGTAATCCTATGTTGGGGGTCTACCACCCTCTAAGACCTATGTCTATCCCATGCATAAGCTCTCCTTCTACCCTAGAATAGTTGCATGTCAAAGTAATTTAGTTTCAATCTGAGGATAAACTCACAATATAACTTTATCAAGAAATATAGAGGCACCTCCCAACTATTACAAGGTGGTTGGTCGAAGACCATATACTACCTATCCCAAAAATCATTTTTTATCCTAACGTTGTTACACCAATGTATAGGAAACCTCTTTGAATCATTAAGTAGAGTCTGATTAGTTTTAGGTTCAATGAAAAGAGCGCATATGTCATCTTTACTTATGCCCTTCCTTTTCACCTCATCATATGCCAATCTATCAACATAAAATGTACATCATCTATCCATGTATGAGCCCCATTTCATAACCTATCTAGATACATCTCTGGCACTACTAGTCATTGATTCTAGGGTTGTGGCAAGGGATGAATGGTGTTCATGAGTAGGAGACCTCAACCTATTCACTGTTATAGAAATTTGAGTAGTATTTTGTGATAGGTGGTTTATAAGATACTCGTATGTGGCTTGTACAGGTTCTATTGGAGGATGCAGAGGATTTTGGGGGTGATAGTGGTTGTTGAGGAGCAACATTTTGAGGGTTTTGTTATTACAGAGAAACTTTTAGAGGGTTTTATTATTGTGGGGTAGCGTTTTGAGGGTTTGGTTGTGGTGGTATTCCAGGAGGAGGTTGTTGTTGTTTGTTTTGACTTCAGGCATTGTTTTGAGAATTTAGAATAAAATTTATTAAAAATCTTAAATCAATTGAAAAAACCTTATTTGAATTCAATTTCAAACAAAAACAATTAAAAAAACAAATTCTTACCTCTTTGATGACGTGACATTGTCATAAATTGGTGTAAACACTGGAAAAATAAAAAATTGGGAGGAACACGATCAAGTTATGTCATTTTTTGCAAATATGGAAGCCATTGTTCACCATTTTTTATGCTCAAAATGAGTTTGGTCCACGGGTTAAGGAAGACAAATGGTTTTTCAAAACCCATGTGGGTTCTAAAAAAGTTAAAATGTACCTTCAATTCTTCAAAACCTATGCGGGTTTTGAAGAAGTTTAGGCTCAGTTTTACCAAACCATAACCCAATTAGGTTATTTAAAATTTTAAATAACCCAATTGCGTTACAAAGAGTTTTGGGTTTTTTTGGGGGTGTGGCCACTTTTCTATTGAGAAATTTTGTGCACTTACCCTTATTGTAAAACTTTATTTCATATTAATATAAAATTAAAACATATTTTACCAACCAAAAAATAGTAATAATTTTTTGAAGAATTAAATAAAATAGTTATATTATTGTTTATCCTCAAACTATTATAAATATGATTATATGGTGTTTATATTATGTTGTTAGCCTATTTTGCATATGAATCTAAATAGTCAATAGATTAACCATGTTATTTTTTTCTTGTCCTAAGGTCTTCAAAATAATTGAACAAGTTACAAAAGAGAAAAAAAGGCATAAATGATGTCCCTTGTTCATGTTTTAAACTTCAAATGATGCTTTTCCTTTTTGAATATATAATATGTGCAATTAAAATATTTAAATTTTTTTGCATGAACCTCATCTTGATATGAGTGTCAAAATTTATTTCTCTACCTTAGCTTCCTTACAAGGGTTATTAGATCTTGATCACTTTTAGTTTCAATTATAGGTTGTCAAGTTTTTGAGCTAATCAAGTTTTGAGTGAGAGCTTGTGTAGAAGATGTTGATGTAGGAGCATCTCGGGTCCTTGGCAATCCTGTGTCACCCAAAAAAATATATAAGTTTGAGTTTTTTGTGTTGCTCAGTTCCTTCTTTAACCGAGTTGGCTCGGTAGTTCCTCGGTTCTTGTTTGACCAAGTTGGTCGGTTATTTCCTAGTGCTCAGTTAACCTTGCTTACCAAGTAGTTTATTTTGATTTCTTGTTGAGGTTGACTTGTGCATTTAATTTTGGTCATGAAGTTAATATTGGTATCAATCATTGGGAAGCGTGTGGACCTAGATCTAGTCGTTCCTTCTGCTAATGATAGATCTAAAGGCTGACTTGTTTTGGTAGCCTCTTGTATAAATTAGGTAGTTGGTTGTAGTTTTTGGGTAGATTATTAGGAAAAGAAAATTATCAAGAGTATTGGTTGGAGATATCAGTTTAAGAGTTAGAAGATAGTTTCTAAAGAAGAATCCTCACATGTTGGAGGACTGTTGTAATTGAATTTGAATGTATTTGGCCATAACCGGGAAGGCCTTATAGCCCAACATGTATGTGGTGATTTGATGAATAATATAGATATGTTCTACATTTTCTCTCTCTATGCTATGTAATTACTTCCGTGTGTGTGTTCTGTAAGGAAGGTTGTGATCAAGGTGTGCCTTTGGCCCTTCATCCTTCCTCTGCCTTGCATTAGGTGGTATTAGAGAAAGTTAAGATCTAGATTTGAACTTGCAAGTTTAGGTCAAGGGTTACTTCTTGTGAAGCCCTAGTTGATATTTGTTGTGGGGTAGAAGATTGAGATCTGACATGCATTGCAGAGGGTTTTCAAGATGGTTCATGAGAGGCAAGATGTAGATCTAGGATTGGAAGATATGTTGAGACAAATTGCTGCTAGGTTAGAAGTTGTGAGACAACCCAACACAGAGGAAGACATCTTGAAGATGTTAGTGATGAAGAAATTAAAGAGGAATAAGGTGAAGCCAAACCTGCACCTATGATGGATCTGGGTGAGGAAATATTATTGAAGGCTTTGACAAATTTGAAGTCTACACCACATTTTAATCCTCCTGAGTGTAGTGGAAAGTTAGATTCAGATGAGTTGTTGGATTGAATCATTGAGATGGAGAAGTATTTTGAGTATAAAAATGTCCCTGAGGAAAAGAAGGTGAAGATTGCAAGCACAAAGTTGAAAAGTCATGCATCCTTATGGTGGGAGCATCTGCAATTGGACAGAGATGGTAAATAAGTTAAAAGGAAAGTTCTTACCTTTTGATTATCATATTAACCTAGTTAGGAGAATGCAAAGTTTGAGGCAAAAAGATAGTTTGGTAAAAGATTATAATGAGGAATTCTATAGATTAGATATCAAATTAAGAAATGATGAAGATGAAGTGGAAAGAATCGCTTGGTACTTGAATGGGTTGAGAGTTTCTATCCAAGAGGAAATTAGTTTGGTTAAGTTAGAAAACATTGAGGAAGCTTATTAGTTTGCCTTGAAAGCTGAGGAGAAATTGAACAAGAGACATGAGCAAAGACAAAGAGGAAGAGGTGCCAGATTCCCTAGAGGAAGAGGTAGATCCTATGGTGAAAACAATAGATCTGATCAAGATAAAGAAAATTTGGATAAAGGCAAGAGCGATTCAAAAGGTGAAAGTTCTACTAGAGGAAGAGGCAATAACTACCGAGGTGGTTATATCAGAGGTGGATTCTGAGGAACTTGTTACAATTGTGGAGAAGAAGGACATAGGTCATTTGAGTGCACACATGCAAGTAAGAAGGTTGGTAGCAGTAGAAATGCTTTGGTGCAAGAAGACTCACTGAATGAACCTGAGAAAGAAAAGAACTTGATGGTCAGGAGAGCACTGTGGAGTGAAAGTAATAAGGAAGATCCGGTAAGGATGAGTTTGTTCAAAACTAGATGTAGAGTTTCTGATGAATTATGGAAGGTAATCATTGATAGTGGAAGCTCGGAGAATTTTTCATCTGATGAAATGGTTGCAAAGTTGTAGTTGGAAAGGCTGAAACACTTGAGACCCTATCAATTTTCATGGATCAAGGATGAGCATACACTCTTGGTAAGTGAACAATGTTATGTGAATTTGAAAATTGGGAAGTACTATGATAAGATATTATGTGATATCATGCCTATGGATTGTTGTCATATTTTGTTGGGTAGACCTTGGAAATATCATAGACATGCTATATATGATGGAAGATTGCATAAATATACTATTTGGGCTGATGGGAGAAAACAAATCTTTTTACCTTTGATTGAAGGACCTATTAGTAGTGTTTGTACATCTGTGAAAGTTTGTTTGATGGAAGGAAGAAAGTTTGTTAAGGATTTGAAGAAGAATGATGTATGGTTTGCTATGATCCCTAACAAACCAAGTGAGAATATAGTGGATAGCATCCCTGAAGAGATTGACAAGATACTCACTGAGTATAGAGAGATCATTTATCATAATATACCTAATGGTTTTCCACTGAAGAGAAGCATTGATCATTGCATGGATCTAATCCCCGGAGCTAGTTTACCAAATAAGGCACCACATCGGTTAATACCTACCAATAATCAGGAATTGAACCAACAAATCCAAGAATTATTACAGAAAGGTTTGATCTGAGAAATTTTGAGTCCTTGTGCAGTACCAATTGTATTGGCACCTAAGAAGAATGGAGAATGGAGAATGTGTACTGATTCCAGAGTAATCAACAAGATAACAGTGAACTATAGATTTTCTATACTGAGAATGGAAGACATAATGTATAGTTTGAGTGGAGCAAAGTATTTTACCAAAATTGATTTGAAAAGTGGATATCATTAGATCATAATTAGAGAAGGTGATCAGTGGAAGATTTCTTTTAAGACAAGAGATGGTTTGTATGAGTGGTTGGCTATGCCTTTTGGTTTAACTAATGCACCGAGTACTTTTATGAGATTGATGAATGAGGTTTTGAAGAAATTATTGGGTAAATTTGTGATTGTATACCTAGATGACATTCTGATATTTAGTAAGACTAGAGAAGAGTATTTGTTGCATGTTGAAAAAGTATTGCAGAGATTGAAAGAAGAAAAGTTGATGATCAATTTGAAAAAGTGTTCATAAAAGAGGATATTGTGTATTTGGGATTTGTGATTTCAGCTGATGGTTTAAAAATGGATCTTGAAAAGGTTGAAACTATTTTGAATTGGCCTACACCTGAAATTGCTAGTGAGGTAAGATCATTTCATGGTTTAGCACGTTTTTATCAAAAGTTCATTAGGAATTTCAGTTCAATTTATAATACTATGACTGAGACTATGAGAGGAGATAAAAGAGAATTCAAATGGACACATGGAGCTGATAAAAGTTTTGACACTTTGAAGCAGAAAGTTGTTGAATTACTAGTGTTAGCATTTCATGATTTCAATAAGGTATTTCAAGATGAATGTGATACAAGTGGTAGTGCAATAGGAGTTGTGCTAAGTCAAGAAGGTAAACCCATTGCTTTCTTTAGTGAGAAGTGAATGATGCAAAAAGGAAATATTATGTGTATGATCCAGAGTTCTATGCTATTGTTCAAGCCCTAAAGAAATGGAGACATTATTTGATACCAAGTGAATTTGTGTTGTATATTGATCATAAGGCTTTATAGTATTTGGGTAGTTAGAATAAGTTGAATCATAGACATATGAAATGGGTTGAATATTTGTAGAGTTATAGATTTGTGATAAAACATAAGAGTGGAGTCACTAACCGAGTTACCGATGCATTGAGTAGAAGATAATCTTTGATAACTGAGATGAGAATTGAAGTTCTTGGTTTTGATGACATGAAAGGATTGTATGAAACATATCCTAATTTTTATGAGTTGTGGAGGAAGTGTAGAGGACATATTCAAGATTAACCGAGAACTAAATGGGAAGACTATTTTATTCAAGAAGGTATGTTGTTTAAAGGTATTCAATTGTGTATACTGAGAGGATCAATGAGAACTAATTTGATAAAGGAAAAATATAGTAGTGGTTTGGCTAGACATTTTGGCATTGACAAGACATTGAATTTGCTTAAGGAGAAATAATTTTGGCTGTAGTTTTATAAGGATGTTCATAAATTTGTGAAAACTTGTGGAATTTGTCAAGTTGAAAAGGGAGTAAGTCAGAATACTGGATTGTATATACCGATTTTTGTTCCTGAGAAACCTTGGATTTATATCGGTATGGATTTTTTTCTTGGCTTACCAAAGACAGTAAGAGGTAATGATTCTATATTTATTGTTGCAGATAGATTTTCTAATATGAAATATTTTATACCCTGTAGAAAGACATCAGATGCAGTGCATATAATAGATCTTTTCTTTAAGGAAATTTTTAGATTGAATGGATTACCAAGGAGTATCATCTTTGACCAAGACAATAAATTTGTTGGATACTTTAGGAAGACTCTTTGGAAAAATTTGGACACCAAGTTGAGGTATAGTTCTACATTTCACCCACAGACTGATGGATAGATAGAGGTTGTGAATAGGAGTTTGGGAAATCTTCTGAGATACTTAGTTGGAGATAAACCAAGTAATTGGGATTCTATGTTGGCACAAGCAGAGTTTGCATACAATAATTCAATGAATAGGATTACTGGAAAAACACCTTTTGAGATTGTTAATGGCATACAACCGAGAGGTATATAGGATTTGAAGGATATTACTGTTGAAGAAAAGAGAAATGCTGAAGGAATAAAGTTTTCTAAGTTCATGAAGGCATTGCATGAGGAAGTGAAATATAAGTTGGAGAATAGTAATAAGAAATATAAGGACAGAGTAGATAGATCAAGAAGACATAAGACTTTTGCAGTTGGGGATGAAGTAATGGTACACTTGAAGAAAGGCAGATTTCCTATTGGAACATATGGGAAATTGAAAATGAAGAAATTTGGTCATTGCAAGATATTGAGGAGGTTTGATAGTGGAAATGCTTATGAGATTGAGTTACCTGATGACATGGATATATCACCTATATTCAACAATGCAGCTTTGTTTGAGTATTATGAACCTGATGAAGGCATGACAAAATCGAATGATTATCCTAAGAAGCTGATAGAAGAAGTTGAGCAGATTTTGGAACATATAATTGGCATAAGCACAAGAGGAAAACAATATATGGAATATCTAGTAAAGTGGAAGCACTGACCGATTGAAGACAGTTCATGGATTTCACAATTTGAGTTGGATTCATCTCAGGTTGTACCTATTGAATGATTTGGAGAATCATTTCAAACAACCCCAGGTGTCTGATGCAGGAGCATCTCGGGTCCTATGCAATCCCGTGTCACCAAAAAAAAAATATAAGTTTGAGTTTTATGTGTTGCTCGGTTCCTTCTTTAATCGAGTTGGCTTGGTAGTTGCTCAGTTCTTCTTTGACTGAGTTGGTCGGTTATTTCTTGGTGCTCAGTTAACCTTGCTTACCGAGTAGTTTATTTTGATTTCATGTGGAGGCCGAGTTGTTCATTTAATTTTGGTCATGGAGTTAATGTTGGTATCAATCATTGGGAAGTGTGTGGACCTAGATCTGGTCATTCCTTGGGCTAATGATGGATCTAAAGGTCGACTTATTGGGTAGCCTCTTGTATAAATTAGGTAGTTGGTTGTAGTTTTTGGGTAGATTATTAGGAAAAGGAAATTATCAAATGTATCAGTTGGAGACATCAGTTTAAGAGTTAGAAGATAGTTTCTAAAGGAGAATCCTCGCATGTTGGAGGATTGTTGTAATTGAATTTGAATGTATTTTTCCATAACCAAGAAGGCCTTACAACCCGACATGTATGAGGTGATCTGATGAATAATATATAATTGTTCTACATTCTCTCTCTCTCTCTCTCTCTCTCTCTCTCTTTGCTGTGTAATTTCTTCCGTGTGCGTGTTCTTCAAGGAGGGTTGTGATCAAGGTGTGCCTTTGGCCCTTCATCTTGCCTCTGCCTTGCATCTGATGCTTCGTGATTTTGATACAAAAAAATTTAGATGCCAAATGTATTAGGGAGAATAGAGATAGATAAGCTTTTTGACCTAATAATTTTGAGAAGTAGAAGCTAAAGATAAACGATCTAATAATAGATTGAGATATGTGGGATCTTGCTGATGATAATGGTTTAAGGATTGCAAATGCTACTTTGGGTACTCAATATGATGTGATAGAATGTAAAGAAAATATTCTAATTATATTGTTCTTAATAGATTCTATTTTAATCAATACCAATAAAGAGACCTAAATAAAGAAAATATGAAATAAACTTGGTGGGATATATGAGTCATGTCTTTAGTGAACAAGATTTTCTCGAGGAAGAAATTTTATCCCTTGAGAACTGAAGAGGGTGGAAAAAATAAAAACCACTTAGAGATATTCAATATAGTGGTGGCTTAGTTGACATCATTTGGTGTAAAAATGGAAGAGGAAAAGAATCTTGCTTTTTTTGCTTGATTCATGGGACTCTCTCATTACAACTATTAGAAGAACTTCTGTTGTCTTAGGTTTAAGATCTTGCAGTTTCTTTTCTTTCTAAATAGATGAGGAGGAAGGTATCCATCAATGTCAAGGAAGCCTAAATAATCATAGGAGACCTAAGGAAAAAGGCAAGAAGAATGAGAAGCATGATAAATACAAGTCCAAGGGGAAATATAATAGTCCTTAAAAATTCAAATCTATTTCTAGAACCATTGTAAGTCTAAACGCTTCCTTAAGGAGTGTAAATAAGAAAAAAAAGAAGAAGATAAAGAAGAAATTGATTCAATGAGTCTTAAAAGGAATACGGTGACACATTGCTTACAAATTTGGTCACTTGTGCATGTAATGATGTTTGGTTAATTAACTCAATTTTATCATGTCAAATAACTTCCAATGAAAATTTATTTTTTAAATATGAATAATTTTATGAAGGTAATGTGTACTTGAGTGATGATTCTTATTTGAATATTATTGGTGATAGTAAAGTTAGAATTAAGTCTCATAATGGTAGAATAAAATGCATTAATGGTATGATACATATTCCTAAATCAACATAGAATTTATTATTTGTAAGAAAATTGATGAACCTTAGAATTGTCCTCATTTCCTCATTCTTAACCTTATATTTTCCATTACATTCCCAATACTTTGAAGACATCATCCAAACTTTCATAGCTATCTTAAGTTTTTAAGAATTATAGATGGTATATATTCTATTGATAAATGAATGTGTGATTTTGTGAATGTTTACTGAATGTTGCATAGATTAATGTTAATAATTATAATTTATGTTAATGATATGATTTTGAAGAAAACTAACCTACAAAAAAGGATGATTGTCAACTTGAAACCAAAAGATGATCATCCATAAAACGTTCAAAATTTTATAGCTAATGGAGGTGGTGATTGAAGAACGTGGGAATGGTTTATTTATGATAGGGAGGAAGGGTTCATAATGGTTTTATAAATTTTATGTATGGCCCAGTTTATGACACGGAGGATTTCTTTCAGAAAAATGCCTTAATCTATGGATTCACAAAGTTGTGGCCTAAACCAAGTGACTTGCATGACTGAATCTTTGAAATTTGGAAAGATTATTTAAAGGAAGAAATTTGTTTATTTCCTATGCCAAAGGGTTTTAATTATTTAATTTAAATATCTTGAAAATAAAGAATGGGTGCTGGAAAATGGACCTTATTTTTTCCAAGGTGACTTCTTATACATAAAACCCTAGTATTGTTCATTCGATCCACAAATTCATACTTTTACCTTTGTGTTTTTCTAGGTGTGTGTACCCCATCTTCCATTTCTATTCTAGGAATTAGAATGGACATAGGTAATAATTCATGGTCAAGAAGCCATCAAGTAATTGGATTTCAAGAGATTTTCCTTAATTTGGCATTTAAGCATTCTTAAGGCCTTCAAGCATCCAAGTCTTCAAAGCATTCTTCTACTTCATCAAGCATTATAGAAAACTACAACATTTATTATCTTTTGTGATTTCCTTTTAGGTTTTTGTGGAGTTCAAGTCATTGCATTAACACTTGTGATTACTGTGTAAAAGAAGTACCTTTATAGGATTAGTTTATCAATATTTCTATCAAATTGAGCTAAAATATAACAATTAGTAAGTTATTCAATGAAAATAATGACAAGAAGCATCCTATAGATCTCTATTTAGATTTGCTAATGCAAAGCTCTCAACAAGCCTCCATTAGTGACAGATCTAAAACAAGAATGGAGCTAAATAATGGTGAAAATCAAGCCCGTTTCAATGAAAACTATGCTCAATTATGCTAAAATGTGCCTAGCTCAAATTCACTATAGTAATGATGCAATTCTCAGATGTAAGGGGATCCTTTTCTCTTGATTTTAGCCTTCTATTTATAGATTTTAGCAAGCATAGAGGGTGGAGTTCATTTGATCATGATTGAGTTAAGGTTTAGTCCATGGTTTCAAATATGGGGACCATTTAAATATTCTATCCACAAAGCTTGGGACAATGAGACAAAATGAGCGGTCAAGATTCTCTCTCCTTATGAGTGATTGGGATTCAATGTGGCTTTGATCCATGTGAGTCCAATCCTTAATTCCTATTGGTTGAGGTGATTCCTACCATGTGGTCAGTGAGAGAAATTAGGAATTAATCAATTGAATTTAGTTAATTTCTTTAGACGTGTACCCCTTGAATGGGTTAAATTTGATTTTAATCCAACTATATAATTAATTAGATTAATTATATAATTAAATGATTAAATATATTTATTTAATTCTTTTGGCTTTTGATTTCAATTAATCTTGGATTTTAGGCTTGATTGGAATTAATGCCTTGATTTTGCCTTAGTTACTCACTTGATTTGATCTTGACAATTTTTAGGTGTCTACAAATGCCCCGCTTTGAAGCAATGTGTGAAGCGCATTGGTTCAAAAAATATCCGATGTCCTAATGCATATTCATGATTAACTGATGTTTGATTTGATTTCGATAATTGATGCAGATTCACTGATAAAACTCTGATTGATTGATATTCTCGATGATCTTTATGATGGTGGAATTTCAATATGATGCCTGATTTAACCTGATTCACTGATTTTGATGCTCCATTAATGAACTCAAATTTTTTTACATTGAATGATCATACAATCGATCTTTGATTATATTGATGATAATTTGAGTGCATGCCCCCTCGAAAATGAAATGAAATTTGTTTTTGGTGAAAATTGTTGCATTTTTTAATCAATTTTATTTAATATTCTTGATTTTGCGTTAATTTTGATTTCATTTCCGATAATGTTTTAATGGTGAACCAATGAAAAATTCCCCTAATCTGGCTAATTTGGTGATCAATTTCAACCCTGGGTCAATTTTTTGCTAAAAAGGCCCCTTTTTAGGTCAAATGGCTATATATAGGGGTAAAAAGTCAATTTTACTATTTATTTTCACCTTCCCTCTTTGACTTTTACCCTCTGACCCTTCTAAGCTATTTACAATGGTGGTCCCCTATAGAGAGTATGGATTCGAGCATGGGCATAGATATCAGCATCCTTTGGACTACGAACCTCCGGTGAGTACTTTTGGAAACCCTCCTTGTCAATTTATGTCATTTTTAAAAAAATAACTAGATTTTTTAGACAAAAATATTTATTTTTTCCAAAAAATTTAAAATAGTGCATACAAGCAATTGAGTAGCACGTATAGCCTTGTTTCAGTGCATTTTCTCTATGAAATATTGTGTATTAAACTTATAGTAGTGTGTACAAACACAAACCCAAGGTTAGGTTTTGGCCACCAATGTGTTATGTAGCGCGTATAATAGGGCTAGTGAAAAATAGGGTTTATGTAGCACGCACACTAATATTCAATAGCACGTACACTAATATTCAGTAGCACGTACTAGGTTTAATAGCACGTATAGTTTATTTTAGCACTTTTAAGATTTTTTATAGCACATTCAATTAATTAAACAACACTTTTGCATTTTAGCACATACAAGCCTTAGAATAGCACATACACCCTTTTTGAAGTATTTTTGAAGTTTTAGCAATTCATCTTGTTTAAATGAATTCCTTGATCCGTCAATTAGCCTAAATGATGATTCTTATGATGAAACAAGTTGTTTGGTGTCAGTCCTGATCATGTTATGATGAATGTTTGATTGTCAATCCTAATTGTTGTAGTTTGATTATGATGATGAATTTTTCATCCTCTCTGAATAGAATTAGGAAAATTGATGATGGTTTGATAGGTTAGGATGTCAATTGACTTGTGATGATTCAAAATTTAATGATTTGATTACTGATGAAATGTTAACTTGATTTCGCAGGCTCCCCTTCATAAGTTAGCCATCTGAGGATTATATCCATGGCGTCTTGACATGGTGGAGGACCTGACTGTGCATGAGCATCGGTTGATCAGACATTGTGGACTATCATTTTTATTTGATATACCTCGATTCTAAGTGAATCGAGGACTACTGACTACTATGGTGGAGTGATGGGACTCTAACCATAATACTTTCTATTTTCCATTAAGGTAGATGACTATCACTCCTGAGGATGTATATCAACTTCTCTGTATCCCTACACATTAAGAGATCATCTACTACGATCATGTATATGATGGTAGTGTCTGCAGATGTTTGTTCGGAGACCTAACTATTGACGATGATAGAATTCCATGGCCTCAGTTTTCTTCTTTTCTAGTACTTCCTATTGTCCTTGGTGTTTTGATTGGTGGTTTCCTACTTCCTGACCAATAGGGTCATGGTTTTACTATCGGTTGGGGCTATATTTTGGAGGATGGGATCAGTCATCCTCGTTGATTTGATTTTGATTCATGTGTCTTAGTCTAGCTATATCATGAGCTGCATGATGTGGTATACAAGTGTGATGCTTCACTTTCTGGTGGTGTAGTTATTATTCAATTATGGACATGGGAGCATCTCTCGATTAGTTGTCTAGTAGTAGTGTGATGGAGAGATCCTGGCTGGTCGTTTGCATACATTTATGAGGGTATGGTTGTCCAATCTCATTTGGGGATACTCAATTATTGGTGCCACATTATTGATGATTTGGATCAGGTCACCTAGTGATCTTACCTAGGTTGCGAGCCATGGGATGAGGATGCTACAAAGCTTCCTTTTATGTGCATGCCCCGATGGATTATAGGATGTACTCCTTTGATTATTGAGTGGTTCTTCTTCTACTGAGTCCTCTGGTAGTATGGTTGTGTGTAGGGTGTTCCACAGGGTTTGGCTTTATATGCCAGGGTACAGGTTGAGAGGTCCCTCTAGGGTCCTCAGATTGATTACTGTGTGGACCACGATGATCTCCTAGGTCTTCCAAATTTAGCCTAGGATATTTGGGAGCATATTGTGGATGCTGGTGTGATAGATGATTACACACATTAGTTCATTCAGAACCCATTTCCTCTATTTATTGATTTAGTAGAGCCTGATCTTGGTATCAATGATAGGTCTAATGATGATGATGGCAGTGGCAGGGGTGGTAGAGGAGGGCGACGGGCTAGACTCACTAGTAGAGCCAGATGGGGTGGGAGAGTAGTGATTCCCATTGTTGTAGCTCTTGCACCTACCAAAGGTGGTGTGTGGATGTGAGGTGGAAGGGCATGTGTGAGAGGTGGACTATTTCAAGCCTTGCATCAAGTTAAAGTGGGAACTTGGGGTTAGCATAGAGCATGAGTTTTCAGACAAGTTTCCCCACAAATTGTTGCACAGGTTGGTGCATAGGCTTCTGCATAGGTTTGGCCACAAATTTCTTTGATTCCACTAGGTCCTTCAGTTCCACTAGTACCACCAGTACAAGTAGCGTCAACTCCACCTGGTCCTGACAGATTGGCTCATGATGTCAAATCATTACGGGATGATGTATCATAAATGAGATAGTAGGTGACCCAACTTAGCATAATGATGCCAACATTTATGTCTGCTATGGCTCAACATGGTTTATATCCTAGCTCTAGCAGGGGTCCAGAGACAGGTCTTGATGGTCCAAACACAGATGGTGTTGGTGGTAGTGCCGGTGTAGGTGGCAATGCTAGTTAATTTATATGATATGCACTTTTTGACTGATGTATCTTGTATCTATGAGTTTTGATCGGACTTTGTATATTCACATATTCTTTTGATAGATTCTACTTTTATTGATGGACACTTGATGTTATGGACTTTGATTATACCATGGAATTTAGTTGACATTATGGATTTTTGTTTATATGATTTCATCATGTGTTGGTTTTATGATGATTACGATATATAGCTCTATACGGTCCTATTTCTATATGCTCTATTTTTATGCTTTTTAGATGCAAAATTGATATGAATGCACATACTATACTTACCTAATTTAGATGGGTTCCTTTATTACATGGCTTAATGATTAATGCTCTAATGATTTAGTATTTAATACTTTAATGTGTGAACTATTGATGTAATGTAATGGAATGGATGGATTTAATGCTTTAATTCTTAATGAATAATGATTAATAATGAGATGCATTTAATGTGTTTGTATGATCACTATTTTTAAATGACAATGACTAATGCTTAGTGATGGACTTATTATAATTATATGATGATATTAATGAATAATGATTAATGTATGGGCTAATATGAGGATGAATGAACCTAGTGAATAATAGATGATAGTTAATGCAATTTAAATCAGTAATGTGGAATGCTTATGCAATTAATCTAATGGATGCAAAGTAAAACTTAATGAATAATAAATTAACCTAATGAACTTAATGATTATTGATTAATGTAATGCACCTATCCTAATCAATTAAATTTAATGATTAATGCTTTAAATGAATGCAATCTAATGCAATGAGCTTTAATGGATGCAATCTAATGCAACAACATTTAATGAATGCAATCTAATGAAATGAGCTTTAATGAATGCAACCTAATGCAATGAACTTTAAATGAATGCAACCTAATGCAATGAAAATTATATGAATGCAACATAATGATTAAAATGATGGTTAATGCAATATACTCTAACTAAGATGTACCTAATCTATGATGCAATATATAATGTAATTTAATCTAATGTATTTTAATCTATGATGTAAGTTTGATTTTGATTTTTCGATTTCCAACACATTCGATCACATAAAGTGATGATGAATTTTTCAATTTTAGTTTAACTCCACCCCCTTTTATCTTTAATAACCAACTTTTAAGAAAAGGATCCATGCAAACTAAATGCATTTAATCAAGTATGGATGTAGCTAGCTGCCACTGTTTAGAATTAGGATGCTTATTTTCATCATCGAGCAATTTGAGACCTAAAATTGGTACAATCCTCACTAGTTCAACCATGATGATATGAATACCTTTTTCCTTCTGTGTTACGTGCCTAAATCTAGTTCAACTATCACTAGTTAGATTCAACCATGATAGTTTGAATACCGCTTTCGTTAGATTCAATATTGCAAGTGGATTATGGCATTATGATATGGAAAATCAAAATGTCCAAGGTATCATGTTGCGTAAACAAACAGAGATCTTGGTTTCACCATATATACATCTCCTTGATGATTCTTTGATGATCATGTCATGAGACAAATTATACCTATCTTGAAACCTTGATCTTAGAACACTCATGCATAAATCAAGAAAAATATCATGCTTTTATCATCGCTTATCTAGTCCAAGACTTCATTGATTTGCTAAAAAGACATGATTTCACCAATCAAGTAATCACTTAGCAAAAAAAATTACAATTTTTTTTCAAATCCATATTTGAAGTAGAGTTTCATCCATTTCATATTTGATTGTTCATTTTAATCCTAATAAGGGTAAGGTCATTGTGAGATCAAGGATCAAAAGCTCTTCATTGTCGAGTCATCATTTGGATTAGGATTTGAATCTATTGTCTAGGTGTTATGCTTATGATTGGATGCATTGATTTGTGTCAATTGATATATGTTTGATGAATTCTTCTTTCTTTTAGGATATATTTTCTCCCAGTTTAATTTTATTGCGATGTTGGACTTGGACACTCTTTAGATCTATGATGAAAGACTTAGGTATTTTGCAAATGCAACTCTAGGATTTATTATGCAATTTTTACAAATGTTGGCGAATGCAATTTAGACAAGGATGGCTAGAAATGAGACTTGACTTGACTTTCAATGGTGCCTATTTAATAGGTTTTAATCGATTGAATTTATTTCTCTTTTTCTCTTTATATGTTTTTTGTGCTACCCAAATACCTATTTGCAAGGTTTTCACCAAGGTACTTTTCTTTCTTTTTCATTTTTTTTGTATTTTTCTCTTTTTCATTTTTTTTCTTATCATCAAGGTACCTATTTGCTAGGTTTTCACCAAGACAACATTTTTTCAGGATAATTTTGAATGTTTTTGGATTTCTTCATGCTCAATTTTCCACTATTTTTTATTTCTTTAGGATCACTTTTTGTTGTTTTTGAATTTTTCTACCTTTTTTACTTTTTTATTTTCTTTTCTCAGGATCATTTTCCATTATTTTTAAATTTTTTTAGGATCACTTTTGACTATACAAAATAAATAGGATGCTTCTTCATCTGATATTCTGATACTCTTTCACTTATACTCTTTCATCTTCTTTTAGGTGTAAAACCTTTTCAAGTGTATGTTGTTGATGAGTTCTTGTAGACAATCAACAAGCTTGTATCTCCCCATTCCAAAAGAATAAGTAATAAAGAAAGGCCTAACCAATTTACTTTACTTTTCCCTTCTCTCTTTTTGCCCAATTCTTAGGGTTTTCTCTTAATACCTAATCACCTATTTGAAATGTTCTTGGTTTGATGTGTTTATTGTAATTTCTTGACATTCTATTTTGATACACTTTGAGGTGATCAAAGGCTTGTTGTTGTCTGTCATCAAGTAATTCCAACTCCTAAAGTCTAACAACCCTATAGTCCTCCTTAGTTAGTAACCCATGTAATGAAACTCTTAGGGATGGAATTTCAACCTCTAGTGGTAGCACTACTTCAACTCCATATACCAATTAAAATGGTGTAGCTCTTGTTGGATTTCTCACACTTGTTCTATATGTCCATAAAGTAGGATTTATTTGAATATTCCAATCTCTCCCTAAATTATCAACTCTCCTCTTCAATATTTTCAAGATTTTTTTATTAGTGGCTTCTGCTTGTCCATTCCCTTGCGGGTAATATATTGAAGATGAATGATGTATCATATGGAAATTTGTACACAATTATTTTAGGTCCTTATTTTTGAAGTGTTTAGCATTGTCTATTATGATTGGTTGATGGATGCCATACCTAAAAATTATATGGTTCAATATGAACATGGAAATTTCTTTTCCCATTGTGGTAGACAATGGCACAACTTCAACCCATTTGGTGAAGTATTCAGTTGCATTTATAATGAGCTTATGACCATTGGATGAAGGTGGGTAAATCATCCCTATTAAATCACAACCCAATTGATAGAAGGGCCATGGTATAGTCATTAGATGTAGTTCTTGAGCTGGTACATGAATTAGGTTCCCATGATATTGGCATTTTGACAAGTCTTTGCAAAATGGCATGCATCTTTCTCTATGGAAGGCCAATAATATCCTATCCTTAAAAGTTTCTTCGCTAAGGTTAACCCTTTCAAACGTGACCCACAGATTCCTTTGAGGATTTATTTTAAGGTTAATTTTGATTCCTCCTTCTCCAAACACCTTAAAAGTATTTCGTCAAGACTCTTGCGATATAATATGTCAGATACAAGGGTGTAATGAGAGGCTTGTCTTATGAAGCTTCTTTTCTAGTTTCAATTTTGGTCCAAGGATAAGGTTTGGTCTTTTAGGTAAGTATAAATGGATCCATACTAGGGTGAGTCATGTCCCACTAATAGGAAAATGATGTGGGAATTGTAAGGGTCAAATGTAGGTTGTCCCATTTATTCTACCAAGAATTCATATCTTGTACTTTGGTCCAACATCTGTAGGAGTGAAGCCAATGTTGCCATGGCATTTGCTACTTTGTTATTTTCTCTAGGAACTTGCTCAAATGTGATCAAGGTAAATTATTTCTTGAGATCTTCTATCATATTCTTATAAGGTATCAAATTTTCATCTTTTTTTTATATTCATCATTTATCTGATTTATGACTACTTGGGAATCTCCATATACTTGCAATTTTGCCACCTTCCATTCTAGGGCCAATTTGATGTCAATGACTAATGCTTCATATTTAGTTGTATTGTTTGTGCATGGAAATAGTAGCTTATATGATTTTGGTATTTTTGATCCTTGAGGGTAATTAATAATATGCCCTCTCCTAAGCCATGTTGAGTATAGGAACCATCAAAGTATAATTTCCATGTTTTTGCTTCAACATTGATTATTTCTGAATCTTGAAATTCCACCTGAATAGGATGTTCATCTTCTAATGGTGCCTCCTCTAGTTGATCTGATATCACTTGGCATTTGATTTCCCTTATATCCACATACTCTATATCAAATTCTCTTAACACCATGACCCATTTGGCCAACCTTCCTGTCAAGGTTATTTTGCTTAGAAGATACTTTAATGGATCAATTTTTGCTATGAGTTTAATCTTATATGATAACATATAATGTCATAGTTTTTGGGAAATAAAAATTACCACCAAACATGCTCTTTCTATGAAACTTTAATTTAACTCATATTTCACCAAGGTTTTTCTTATGTAATAAATAGCTTCATCTTTTCCATTTTCATCCTCTTGAGCCAAGAGTTCCCCTAAATAATGTTTTGTTGCTGAAATGTACAAGATCAAAGGCTTTCCTCTTATTGGAAGCATCAAAATTGGTGGATTCATTAGGTACTTTTTGAGTAACGTGAAAGCTTCTTCACACTTGTCATCCCATCTAAATACTATGCCCTTATGAAGGAGTTGAGTAAAATAATGGCATTTTTCTGCTGATTGTGAGATGAACCTTCTGATTGATTGAATTATCCCTTGGAGTAATCTCATTTGACTCATATTTATAGGTTCCCTCATTTCCATTATTTCTTTTACTTTCATGGGGTCTACCTCTATTCCTTTTTTTCTAAACTATGTACCCTAGCAATTTTCCAGATTGTACTCCAAAGGTACATTTCTTTGGATTGAGTCTCACCTTGAATTGTTCTATCCGTGTGAATATTTTCTATAAGATTGGTATATCTTCCTCCCTTGAGTGATATTTTGAAAGTATATCATCCACATAATCTTCTAAGAACTTATGTATCATATCATGGAATATAGTGGTCATGGCTCTTTGATAGGTCGCTCCTATATTTTTAAGATCAAAGGGCATAACATTCCAACAAAATGTTCCCCATGCACATGTAAAAGTTATTTTATCTTGGTCTTTGGGTGAAATTTTGATTTGGTTTTATCCACTAAATCCATCCATGAGAGGGAACATTGAATGACCTGCTGTCAAGTACACTATGGCATCTATGCTTGGTAAAGGAAAGTCATCCTTTGCACATGTGAGATTAAGATCTCAAAAATCCGTGCAAATTCTGATGGACTTATCTACTTTTGAAATAGGTACAATATTTGATATCCACTCATCATATTCAATAGCTCTTATAAACCCCACTTTTAATAACTTTTCTAATTCCACTTTGACAAGAAGTGCGATGTGTGGGTGCATTTTTCTTAACTTTTGCTTAACTAGTTTTACTCCTTCTTTGATATTAAAGTGATGCATAATCAAGTTTGAATCTAATCTAGGCATGTCATAATAAGACCACAAAAAGTTTATTTTCCTTTCTTTGAAGAACTTTAAAAATTATTCTCTCTCTTCATTTGATAAGACCACACAATGTATAAGTAATCTCTCCTCATAATGTTTGGGAAAAGTATCCAACCTCTCTTCCTTAGGTGCCATGATTGGGTTTTCACCTTTAGAAACATCCTTGATTTCTTTCTCTTTTTGGTCTAATACTTCCACCTTGTGGTTTTCACCATTAGACTCTTTCAATTTTTTATTTTTTTTCATTTTTTCTCCCACTTCTCGACTGATATATTGGATAATTTCCTTCATCATTTCTTCTTGATATTCGTTGGTAGAAGAAGGTTCAACCAAATTTAGGTATAAGTTGACATATTTTTCATTTAGGAATGTGGGAAGATTGTTTGGTTCTATGGAATCCCATTCAATGAGTTTTGGATATACGAGAGATAAGGGATCATTGGCTCGGTTAAGGTTAATAGTATTTAGAGACATGAATTCATTAGAAGGTTCGTATATTGTATTGCTTAAGTCTATAACATGTGCCTCTTCTAAGTGTTCCAAAGAACTTAGATCAAAATCCTCTTCACTAGAATCCTCTTGGGTTTCTTGTGGGTAAAAATATCATGGGTTAAACCTATTGCTAGATTCTTCCATTGTTGGTGTCCACGAGGGTACATAGGGTTCTCCCCCATTGAGATTCTTCTGCTTTTTGACTTGGTGTATTCTCTTGAGCCTCTTGAGTAGAACTCAAAGCTTGGTTCAAACTTGATCCCAGACTTAACTCTTGTCTTTTTCCTTGGTTAGGAGCATAAGTATGAATGACATACACTTCTTTATCTTGACAAGATTCACTAGATAATGAATCCCACTCCCATTTGTTTGAGTCTTCATCACTTTGGGATTATAATTATAGGATTTATTCATAGAATATGGGGTGGTTCTTTTGAGTGTATCCTTGTTCAAGATACCCTAATCCTAATTTATCTTTTCTATCCCTTCAAGCCATTTCTATGGGTTCAATTAACTCTTCATTTCTTCTACCCAAAGGTCCTTGTCCTTTGTAACCCATCTTTTGCATAATTTTGAAACTTTTTCCATATTGATGAGTATGGATGCTAATGTTTGGAATTATTTTTTCATGACCACTTGACTCATCATCCTTATATAGCCACTTCAAAATTTCATTGTCCTCTTCATCCATGGATGAATAAGTGCTAACCCTTACAAAATGGTTATTGTATTTTTGAGGTGGATTTGAACTAGAAGGTTTCCCATGAGACTTAGGAGATAGTGGTAAATCCATCATGGATAAGGAATATTCTCCTACACCATTTTTATTAATCTTACATTGATTTTTGAAATTTTTCATCATGGTGTCCATCCTTTTGTAATGAGCCTCTTTGGTTTGAATTTGGGTAGGTTTTGAATTGTCTCCATCTTATTTTTATTTAAGACTTTCCTCACTAACTTTATCTTTTCCCTTAGTCGATGTAGCTAAGTTAGTGGGAATTTGATTGTTCTCAACAAAAGTGTCTTCTTGTTCCATCTTCTCTTTGAATTTTAATGAGGGAAGGTCCTTAAAACTTTGTCCTTAGTCTATTTTCCTTGATGTAGTACCATCAACATTATGAGGGACCAATGAATCATTTATGGGTTTTATATTGTTACAATATTGAAATGGATTTAGGTCTCCACTCACCATAATTTCTTGACCCCTGTATGGAAACTTCAAGCATTGGTGGTAAGTTGAAGGTACCGCTTTTATTTCATGTATCCATGGTCTTCCCAATAAAATGTTATAAGTCAATTTCAAGTCAAGCACTTGGAAAATAGTGTCATTTTGAATAGGACCCACTCGGATAGGGAGCACTATTATCCCTTTGGAGGATCTCTATTAATCATCATAAGATTTTATGGTTATCTTTATTAGGGTCTATAGATTCTTCAGAATACCCTAGGGCTTTGACGAGGTTCAAGGTACAAATGTTTAGACCAGCTCCTCCATCAATGAGGACTATTTTGACACGATGTTTATGTATCAAAACTTCAATATGCAATGGAAAGTTTTGGGGATGATTTAGAGACATATCATTTTGCTCAAAAAAAATAAGAAATGAGGCGTGACTAGGTGTGCTACCATATTCTAAAATTTTTCATCATCCAAATTTAAGGGCACATTGGTTTCAACCAAATCCTTCTCCAAGATTTTTTTATGAGTAGGTGAAATTTTAAAGAACTCCAAGATAGAAATTTGTGCGGAGGTACATTGGAGTTGATCCACAAGGTTATATTGTTTTGATGAAGGGGATGTTTGATTTGGTACAATGATTCTAGTGGCACCTCCTGGCAAGGTGATTTTAGATGCTTGCCCCCTAGTCACGACATTTGAGGCTTCTTCTTTTTGTTTTTCCTTTACTACTATGACATTGATGGCATTTTCATACCCATTTAAATAGTTTATGGTGTTGTCATATTTGTGAGAAAAGTTCACTTTCTCATTTCATCTCTTTTTGATCTCGTTAGCATTCAAGTTTTCTCCTTTATCATGATTCAAGAAAGGGGTCTTAAAGGTGATGTAGGAGCATCTCGAGTCCTTGGCAATCCTATATCACCAAAAACATGTTTGTGTTTTCCTATATTGCTTGGTTCCTTCTTTGACCGAGTTGGTTTGGTGTTGCTCAATTTCCTTTATTTACTGAGGTTGGTCAATTATCTCTCTGGCACTTGGTGAATTTCCATGGCCCTCGATGATGCTTTTTTGGCACTCAGTTATCCTTGCTTACCAAGTTGTTTGTTCTAGTTTCCTGTTGAGGCCAACTCTTGTAGTTAATTATGGTCATAGATTTAATGCTGGAATTTATAATTGGGAAGCGTGTGGACCTGGATCTAGTCATTCCTTCCATTGATGGTGGATCTGAAGGCTGAATTATTTGGTAGCCTGTATATAATGTACTCTTTGGCTGTAGTTTAGGAGAGAGTTTAGTTAGAAGATAGAAGCTATAAGTTTGAAGATGGTTGCAGATCCTCGCATGTTGGAGGACTTCTATACTTGAATTGTAATATCTGGCCTAAACTGGGAAGGCCTTACAGCCCGACATGTATGAATCAATTGAAATAAATATATGAAAGTTATCTACATTCTCTCTCTCACTTGTGTTTTTGTTTCTTTCGTGTGTGACCTTTGCAAGGTGGATCTGGTTAGGGTGTACCTTTGGCCCCTCTCCTTGTCCTCCCTTGCATTAGGTGGTATCAAAGCGAGGTGAGATCTGGATCTAGGTTTGTGAATCTAGGTTTGAGGGTTCCTTCTTTTCAAACCCTAGTTGATTTGTTGTGGGGTAGTAGATTGTGATCTGGCCTACAATTGCAAAGGGTTTCAAGATGGTTCATGGGAGGTGAGATGTAGATCCATGATTGGTAGACATGTTGAGACAACTTGCTACTAGATTAGAAGTTGTTGAAACAACCCAGAGAAGAGGAAGACATCTTGAAGATGTTAGTGATGATGAAATTGAGGAAGAAAAAGTTGATGTAGAACCTGCATCGATGATGGATCAAGGTGAGGAAATATTTTTGAAGGATTTGACAAATCTGAAGTCTACACCACACTTTAATCCTCCTGAGTATAGTGCAAAATTGGATTCTGATGAATTGGTGGACTGGATCACCAAGACGGAAAAATATTTTGATTATGAAAATGTACCTGAGGAAAAGAAGGTAAAAATTGAAAGAAAAAAGTAGAAAAGTCATGCATCCTTGTGGTGGGAACATCTTTAGTTGGACTGAAAGACAAAAGGAAAAGACAAAATTAAGGTATGGAATAAGATAGTGAATAAATTGAAATGAAATTTTTTACCTTGTGATTATCAGATTAACCTAGTTAGGCGAATGCAAAGTTTGAGGCAGAAAGATAGCTCGATAAAAGAATATACTGATGAATGATATAGATTAGATATCAAATCTAGACATGATGAAGATGATGTGGAAAGAATTGCTAGGTACCTGAAAGGATTGAGAATTTCCACATCCAAGAAGAAATCAGTTTGGTTAAATTGGAGAACATTGAAGAGGCTTATCAATTTGCACTGAAAGATAAGGAGAAATTGAATAAGAGACATGTAAAAAGACTAAGGGGTAGAGGTGGTAGATTTCCTAGAGGAAGAGCTAGATCTAATGGTGAAAATAGTAGATATGAACCTGGAAAGATGAATCTGGATAAAGGCAAGACTGCGTGGAAAGGTGAAAGTTCACCTAGAGGAAGAGGCAGTAATTACTGAGGTGGTTATAATAGAGGTATTTTTTGAGGAACTTGTTAGAATTATGGAGAAGAAGGACACATATCATTTGATTGTACACATGCAACTAAGAAGGTAGGTAGCAGTAGAAATGCTTTGGTGCAAGAAGAGTCACTGAATGAACCTGAGAAAGAAAAGAACTTGATGGTAAGGAGAGCACTTGGGAGTGAAAGTAATAAGGAAGATCCAGTAAGGAAAAGTTTGTTCAAGACTAGATGTAGAGTTTTTGATGAAGTTTGGAAGGTAATCATTGACAACAGTAGCTCAGAGAACTTGGCATCTGAGGAAATGGTTACAAAGTTGCAGTTGAAAATGTTGGAACATCCGAAGCCCTATCAGATTTCATGGATCAAAGATGAGCATACAATCTTGGTAAGTGAACAATGTTATGTGAATTTGAAAATTGGAAAGTACTATGATAAGGTGTTATGTGATATCATGCCTATGGATTGTTGTCATGTTTTATTGGGTAGACCTTGGCAATATGATATACATGCTATATATGATGGGAGATTGCATAAATATACTATCCGGGTTGATGGGAGAAGAAAAATATTGTTAGCTTTGATTGAAGAACCTATTAGTAATGTTTTCACATCTGTGAAAGTTTTCCTGATGGAAGGAAGAAAGTTTGTTAAGTATTTGAAGAAGAATGATGTATGTTTTGTTGTGATTCCTAACAAACTAAGTAAGAAAATAGAGGATAGTATCCCTAAGGAGATTGATAAGTTACTCACCAAGTATAGTGAAATCATTTTTGATAATGTACCTGATGGTTTTCCACCAAAGAGAAGCATTGATCATTGCATGGATCTAATCCTTGGAGCTAGTTTATCGAATAAGGCACCACATTGAATTGAACCAACAGATTCAAGAATTATTGCAGAAAGGTTTAATCTAAGAAAGTTTGAGTCCTTGTGTAGTACCTATTGTATTGGCACCTAAGAAGAATGGAGAATGGTGAATGTGTATTGATTGAGTAATCAACAAGATAACATTGAAATATAGGTTTCCTATACCGAGAATGGATGACATAATGGATAGTTTGACTAGAGCAAAGTATTTTACCAAAATTGTTTTGAATAAATTCTTAGGTAAATTTGTGATTGTATACCTATATGATATTCTGATATTCAGTAAGAGCAAAGAAGAACATTTTTTGCATATTAAACAAGTATTGCAGAGATTGAAAGAAGAAAAGTTGCTGATAAATCTGAAAAAGTGTTCATTCATGAAAGAGGAGATTGTGTATTTGGGATTTTTGATTTTAGCTGATGGTTTGAAGATGGATCCTGAAAAGGTTGAAGCTATTTTGAATTGGCCTACACCTAAGAATGCTAGTGAGGTAAGATCATTTCATGGTTTGGAAAGTTTTTACTGAAAGTTCATTAGGAATTTCAGTTCGATTTGTAATACTATGATTGAGACTATGAGAGGAGATAAAAGAGAATTCAAGTGGACACATGGAGCTAATAAAAAGTTTGAGACTCTGAAGCAGAAGGTTGTTGAATTTCCCGTGTTGAAATTTCCAAATTTCAATAAGGCATTTCAAGTAGAATGTGATGCAAGTGGAAGTGCAATAGGAGCTATAGAGTCAAGAAGGTAAACCTGTTGCTTTCTTTAGTGAAAAGATGAATGATGCAAAAAGGAAATACTCTATGTATGATCAATAATTCTATGCTATTGTTCAAGTACTAAAGAAATGAAGACATTATTTGATACCGAGTGAATTTGTATTGTATACCAATCATAAAGCTTTATAGTATTTGGGTAGTCATAATAAGTTGAATTAGAGACATATGAAATGGGTTGAGTATTTGCAGAGTTATACATTTGTGATAAAGCATAAGAGTGGAGTCACTAACGAAGTTGCTGATGCATTGAGTAGAAGAAGATATTTGATGACTGAGATGAAAAATGAGTTTCTTGGTTTTGATGGCATGAGAGATTCTTATGAATTTGATCCTAATTTTTCTAAGCTGTGGAGAAAGTGCATAGCACCTATTCAAGATCAACCGAGTACTAAATGGGAATAATATTTCATTCAAGGAGGTATGTTGTTTAAAGGTATTCAATAGTTGTATAAAGATGTTCAAAAATTTGTGAAAAGTTGTGGAATTTGTCAAGTTGCAAAAGGATTAAGTCAGAATACTGGATTGTATACACCTATTTATGTTCTTGATAAACCTTGGATTGATATCAGTATGGATTTTGTTCTTGGCTTACTGAGGATAGTAAGAGGTAATGATTCTATATTTGTGGTTGTAGATAGATTATCCAAAATGGCACATTTTATACCTTGTAGAAAGACATCAGATGCAGTACATATAGAAGATCTTTTCTTTAAGGAAATTGTTAGATTGCATGGATTACCAAGGAGTATTATATCTGACCGAGACAATAAATTTTTTGGATACTTTTGGGAGACCCTTTGGAGAAAGTTTGGCACCGAGTTGAAATATAGTTCTACATTTCACCCACAGACCGATGGACAGACAAAAGTTGTGAACATAAGCTTGTGAAATCTTTTGAGATGTTTAGTTGGAGACACACTGAGTAATTGGGATTTTGTGTTGGCACAAGCAGAGCTTGCATACAATAATTTCATGAATAGGAGTACTGGAAAAACACATTTTGAGATTGTAAATGGCATACAACTAAGATGTATATCAGATTTGAGGGATATTGTTGATGAAAGAAAGAGAAGTGCTGAAGGAGTAAATTTTGCTGAGTATATGAAGACATTGCATGAAGATGTGAAACATACACTAGAGAAAAGTAATAAAAAATACAAAGACAGAGCTGATAGATCTAGAAGACATAAGACTTTTGCAGTTGGTGATGAAGTAATGGTTCATTTGAAGAAAGGGAGATTTCCTGTTGGAACATATGGGAAGCTAAAAATGAAGAAGTTTGGTCCTTGCAAGATTTTGAAGAGATTTGATAGTGGGAATGCTTATGAGATTGAGTTACCTAATGACATGGATATATCGCCTATATTTAACATTTTTGATTTGTATGAGTATAATGAGTTAGATGAAGAAATGATAGTACTGAATGATTATCCTAAGAAATAGATAGAAGAAGTTGAACAGATTTTAGAGCAAAGAATTAGCAGAAGTACAAGAGGAAAATAGTATATGGAATATCTGGTAAAGTGGAAGAATAGACCGATTGAAGATAGTTCATGGTCACAATCTAAGTTAGATTCAGCTCAGATCATACCTACTTCATGATTTAGAGAATCATTTTCAAATAACCCTAGGTGTCTCATGCAGGAGCATCTTGGGTCCTTGGCAATCTTGTATCACCAAAAATATGTTTGTGTTTTCCTATGTTGCTCGGTTCTTTCTTTGACCAAGTTGGTTTGATGTTGCTTGGTTTCCTTTATTTACCGAGGTTGGTTGGTTATCTCTTTGGTCCTTGGTGAATTTCCTTGGTGCTCGGTGATGCTTGTCTAGCACTCGGTTATCCTTGGTTACTGAGTTGTTTATTTTAGTTTCCTATTGAGGTCAACTCTTGCAGTTAATTATGGTCATGGATTTAATGCTGGAATCTATCATTGGGAAGTTTGTGGACCTAGATCTGGTCATTCTTTTGTTGATGGTAGATTTGAAGGCCGACTTGTTTGGTAGCCTCTTGTATATAATGTAATATTTGGTTGTAGTTTAGGAGAGAGTTCAATTAGAAGATAAATGCTAGAAGTTTGAAGATGGTTGCAGATCCTCACATGTTGGAGGACTTCTATACTTGAATTGTAATATCTAGCCTAATCTAGGAAGGCCTCACAACCTGGCATGTATGAATCAATTGAAATAAATATATGAAATTTATCTGCATTCTCTCTATCACTTGTGTTTTTTTTTATTCTGTGTGTGACCTCTGCAAGGTGGATCTGGTTAGGGTTTTCCTTTGGCCCCTCTCCCCATCCACTATTGCGTCAAAAGGTTTTTGATCTTCATTATTTTGAGGCCGTTCAACTTTTATCGTACCATCGTATATTAAATCTTGGACCAAATACTTGAGTTTCATGTATTTATTAGTTTTGTGTCCCTTATTTCAATGATACTCACAATGGTGTGCATCATTCCAAAACATGGGTTTAACTTAGGGTTCATATGGTCTTGATTCAGGTAAGACAATTATAAGAATTTTCCCAAGGCAATGAATGTAATGCCAAGATCTATAAGCTCAAGAGATAGCACAAATAAGAGAGACATTATAATATGATCAAATGAATAATTCAATAATGATCAAATGATAATGGATAATAGATGTATACAATGTAGATGTGGCTGAATATATAGGAAATGCATGATAACTAGGAGATATGCAAGTGATAAGCTATCGAGTAGACATGGTGGAATCATATGTCCACAAAAGGTAGATCATCCTCCATTGTACATCAAAGTATGTGAAATATGTGCAGCAATAAGAGGATGATAATGTGATAAGAGCACTAAAGGTGGATCTCACACACAAAGAGGTATGAGAAGACAACTATGACTACCTAAAGTGGAAATTCTCCTAACCATGTGCTAAAATAAAATGTAAACTTCCAGGTGTCACAATGACAACTAATATGTGTAATACCCCAAAATTGGCACCTATTTAATTTCATCAATTTTGGTGCATTATCTCGATTTTACATCACCAAAGTCCTAGTTCCCTAGGCAATTTTCTCTCTCATATCTGACTTAATTTGACTTGATGTCAATTGCAAAGACCATAAATTGCAATAATCAAATGGTAAAATAATTCCTAAGTCTTTGACTTAATTGGCTAAATTACCCCTATGATACATTAATTTAATTGTAAAGTCCTATGCGCTTTAAATTAAATTAAATCAAACCACCCCCTTTGGCTAATTACACATAAAAAAGGAATTAATAATTACTTGATATTCGAATGGACACACTTTTTTTGAATTGATAATTCTTGATATTCGAAAGGTCACCTGTGTGGCATTTTCCATTCTTTTTATTAAGTAATTCTTATCTTTTTGTCTCAATTAGGAATGAAGAGTCCACCGTTTCAAATCAAGAAACTCTTCATTCCTCTCCCGAGCTCTTCTATTTATTTGAACCTCTTTTTCTCATTCAAGAGAGCAATTTTTGAGAGCATCTACACTATAG
This sequence comes from Chamaecyparis obtusa, assembly GCA_027943335.1. Lineage (NCBI taxonomy): Eukaryota > Viridiplantae > Streptophyta > Pinopsida > Cupressales > Cupressaceae > Chamaecyparis > Chamaecyparis obtusa. The sequence goes on along the minus strand of BSBK01002798.1, from coordinate 444,272 downwards.
CATTTTTTAGTCTCATATCTCATTATTTTCAAAGCTCTTTTATTGCATTATCTAGTTTAATTTCTCATATTAGTGTAATGGCATTTCACATTTAGATTAAATTTGCTTACTTGTTCTTAGTCTAATATCATCTTTATTTCAAAATCAACTAAAAATCTGCATTTCATATTTATTTCAAAGTTTTCTAGATTAATTGCATTCATTCTTAGCTTAGTTTTATTTTGCTCATATTTTCTTTCAAATCCTCCATTGTTGAATTGGTCTCCCGGCTGTTGGCTCTCGTTCTGAGAGTATTCAAACACCCCATTCACATAGGAGGCAACAGGTCGCCTCACCATGGAATTTGGATTGAGTTCTTCATACTCTCTCTCAAATTCTATCAAGTGAATAATGACCATGTTGTGTTTGTGCCTGATTTAGAGGTCACATTCAGTCACAAACATTTTGGCGCCCACCGTGGGGCAGAAAAGATAAATTTCTGGCCTCATTTTCCATTGGTTTTTAAGCTTTAGTGTTGGTTTCATGCCTTGTACGGCCATTTACAGCTTGAAAAACTTTTAATATAGTAATGGATGGATAGAATGATGAATCCTATTTCTCATTCTTTTGGTTTGGTTGATTTTTATTGAGAAATGAATAAGCTATGATCATTTTGGTGAAATTGGGTATTTGCAGATTTAAGATTCTCTGAATACAGTCAGATTGAAATATCTGGTACGGACAAATTATGAAGAATCAGGATCTCTAATAATATGAATTGGAAAGATACATGAATCAGCTTTCATTTCCTTTTGGTTTGAGTTATTTTTATGCAGATTTGTGAAAGTTATGGGCATTTGAGTGAAAACTGGTTTTTAACAATCTGCATTGGAGTTGCAGGCAATGATTTATTCTTAGAAAATGATTTGTGCATGAGAAAAATAAATGACTTACATATTTGGAAACTAGATTCATTAATAGTTATTGTGAAATTTGTTTGGTTTCATTTGGATTATTTTTGAGAAAGATATGTGATTCCCTAGGCAGGGTTTGGTGTTTTAAATCTGATTTATGACAGAAAAATTGCAGTCTGAAAACATTATTGGTTGAGGAACCAAATGAAATCATAAGACCTTGTAACTTTGGGAAATGATAGTTCTTGATGTTAGCTAAAAACTTCATTTTTTCCAGAAATTTTAATATTGTGATTTTATGGGTCAAATAAATCAATCTTTAAAGACTGTCTTGAAGACAGCAATGTTACATATCTTACGATTTGTCATTGATTTGTCTTGATTCTATACTTTCGAATGTGTGCTAAATGCTGAATTGCAAATCTTTGGACCTAAGGTGAGTTCTTAAAATCTCTATAACACTTGGTTTGGGCATAAAATTGAACCTCTCATGTGTTTGGCTTGAGTGTTTACATGCTTTCATAGAACACATTTCAATTGATGCTCTTAATGGGAAATGAATGAACATAGATTTTCTTTCATTCAAGTTTGTGTAAGTGAATGCTTGTCTTTTACACCTTAAGTAATTCTTGGTTCCAATATCAAAAATCTCATTGAGTAATTGAGGGCATGGATTCATTCCTTGTTTACATGAAGAGTTAAATGCACCACTTTGTGGACTCACTTCATGTTTACTTGGAAAGTTAAATATTCCATGATTCAAACCCTCTTGCACTTATGAGTAGTATTGATTAGCAGTCTTAGATTACTTGTGATTGATCTAGATTGCTATCTTGGGTTATTGGACTCGCTAATCCGTCGGCCCCTCATTTCCACCCTGTGGTTGCAATCCCAGTGCCACATTAAAGGGGAGGGGTCTATAGGAAAGAAGCGTTAATTGTTCCACTTGGCAACCCTTTTGTGCTTTTTGGAACTCACTTGTTTTCTAGGGTGTGGACTCACTTTGAGTTTGTGTGAGGAGTTAAATGCACCACTTTGTGGACTCACCTCACATTTACTTGAAGGGTTAAGTGTTCCACCTTTAGTGCTTTTCAATACTTTTTGATAGAGAATTACTTACTTTTCATTTCTAGAAGGCCTGCTTGGGGATTTCATCACCTCAAGGGACGACCTTAACTCCCGTGTTCCGGCGGAGTATAAATATTGGGAGGTGAATCCAAAGACACCTCTCTTGGGAATGAGTTAGATTTCACTCTTGGCTAAGCCTCAAAGAACTTTATACCTTTGAGAAGTGAAGGAGGAGATTTGGGTTACCGTCTCCCCCCGGCTGTATGATTTCTAATTCTTCTCATCTATGGATTTGTGCCTCACGTACCTTGCGTATATCGAGGACTCCTTTTAGAAAAGCCATGTATATCCTTGTAGACAACTTGCTAGGATGTTGTTGTGTTTTAAGTGTCTGCTAAAACATTCTCAAGAACATACACAAGTAGAGTCCTTAGGGAGTAGAAATACTAAGTCACTATTCATGTTCATGCGCAAGGTTGCTTTGTCCCTTGCCCATTGCTTGAAGACTGTTTGCTTGAACTCCTTGATTGCTGTCTTATGTGCTTGATCAATGACATAAATCTAATCTGCCTTTTTGTCTGTGATTTGTTTTTCTATTTTCCTATCGTTCACCATCATAAACTAGTTGTCTTGAGTTAGGAATCGATCGATCTTTGCTTTGACTCGTATTGTCTCTCATTAGTTCACCTTATCTTGTTGTGCTCTTGTACCTTGCATTGCAATTGTCTTATCTCGGCTGTTCTAGCCATCTCTTTTTGACAATTCGTACCAGGTTCATCTTGCATCTTGGCTGTTCTAGCCATTTATCTCCTTTTCATTATCTTTGAGACAGAGTCTAGCTTTATCCCGAATCTTTGCTCGTTACATCTTCGTTTATGACTGTCACGACTCAAAGTGGCAAGACTTATCCCATTCAGAATTCTGATCAAGATCAAAGTAAACCTTGTAATCGAGACATAGGTCATCCCAAATCTATTGTGAAATCTGAACTTCATGAGGAATTCTCACATTCTTCGTCATTCCAAGAGTATTACAATCCATTGTTTCAGATACAGTCTGACTTACTATTTCAAGAATATTATAACCCATTGTTTGAAGACCAGCAAGACTCTGAAGAGTCACTTTCTAAAATCGAACCTATTGATTCTTTTGAACCTATCAACTCTTTCATGATCTCTCATAATACTACCAACAAGATGGGAGATCCAAAACCTTCAAAGTTGGTTTTCAATCTCAGCTCTAACATGCCAAAACCTTCAAAGTTGGTTTTCAATCTCAGCTCTAACATGTCAAAACCCTCAAAGTCTATCTTTAATCTTAGCTCTAGCATACAAACGATCAAAGCCACTGAGAAGGCTACGACAGAAGCTCAACCACCTTCCAGATTTGCTAGAAACAAACCTTGGATCTCTCACTATGACAAGATCATTGCTCCAGGGAGTGAGGATACTCCTAAACCCAAAACTCCCTTTGTCTTGCGAGGCCCTGCATCTCCCTCTTATAACTCCACAAAATCTCTAGCTTGTGCAAACACTATCCCTCGATCTCATGCAAAGATTATTCTCAAAGGTCCTGAACCTTCGACTTTCAAACCAAAAATATCTATGGATAAAGCCCTCACTGAGGAAAATGTCCCCAAAGATCTCGATCTCAATCAGTTCCAATCTATGGTGGGTCATTTGACCTTGCCTCATTATTTATCATTTTCCAAAGAAGATGATCATTCCTTAAGCCATCTGCATGATGCTCTCCTGCACACTGAAGTTATGACAGGCCCCAAGCATATCCCCCGCATCCTCGTTAAAAATAGTGCTAACCAAAATACTTGCTCTGCTAAGATGCTTACCCAAACAACAGACAACTTTGTTCCTGCCAATAGAGAGTCCATTGAGTTCTATGATGCTAAGCTCAAAGAAATAGAAAAGACCTTGAAGATCAAAGATATTGGCATGGGGGAATATCAGATTGAGTCCGTCTTATCTTTGAAAACTCTCCCTCCATCTCCACATTCCTATGAGGAACCTTCTGAAGATAGATTTGGTATTGGCTATCAGAGCGATGAGCTTGACCAACCTAGCTACAACTTTCACTCATGCAAGGATTCAGATAATGAAGAAACACAAATTCATCCTATGACACATGAAAGATCTTTGAATGTTCAAAATTTTGATTCAAACTACCAGAAAGAGTCTTATCTACCTTCTCAAGTGCTTCAGGAACATGATTTTGGTCCTCACCAGGAGGATTTTATACACTCTACTGAACAGATTTCTACTACTGCAGCTACTGCTGAATATGTCACTGCCTCTAATGGCACACATACTAATTGGGAGCAACTGTTGGATGCTTCCCTTATCTTTGGTATGCCTCAAGGTATGCCTATTCTAGATTTTTCTACCACTTCTACTATTGAACAAAATCCTACTACTGCTGATTCCAATGACACACATACTGATTGGGAACAATTATTGGATGCTTCCCTCCTCTTGGGTATGCCTCAAGGTATGCCTATTCCAGATTACTTTGCTACTTCTACTACTGAACAAGATCCTACTGTTAAAGAAACACTTCCTATGTTAGATGACATCAATGAAGAAAGTCTACCTCCGACTATGTCTCTAGCTGAATGGGACTCCATATCAGATGCTACTATAGAAATACCAGTTGATGCTATGCACTTATATGCTAGTATTAACAACTCAGAAAGAGGAGAAAGTTATGATCCTCCAGATCAAGCTATTGATGATGATCCTTTCCACCCTCCTGTGGAGATCATTCCTATGGCTCCTAGGCCATCTACTCCAAGCTATACTCCTAGTACTCTAGCAAATCATGGGTATGTAAGACCCCGTTCTATTACAGCTTCATGGAATATTGGAAGATCCAAAATTGAAATGGTTCCTATTCGTGCACTCTTACCACCTGAAAGGGGACCTGACTCTTGGAATAGACCATCTTGGTTAGGCTCACATAATATTCCTCCAAACTTATCTGACTCTTCTAAGATGACTCACAATCAACAATGCTCTATGGAAGATTACTTTCTTGATCTACCTGATGCATTCATGAATGATGAGGATGATACTGATATATTTGCACTTGAGCCCATCCCATCGATTTCTCTTCCCTCTTCATCTCCTAGAAAAGTGGCCCGTCCACTTCCATTTCCACCTCCCCACCTGAACCAGTCATATAAACCTCTTTCATCCACCATTCCTGAGTCTTTTGGAAGTAACTTGGATGTGCAACATAAAAATAAAAATAATGAGAATCCACTTATATCTCAAGGTCACCATGTCCCATCTAATCGACATGTGACTATGAAGAAAGGAAAGAAGCAAAGGTGTTCAAAAGACTGCAAAGGTCCTCAAAAAGAAGAAGACAATCAAAAGCCAGAAAATAAAATAAAAAATGGATCTCGAAATCCATTCTATAGGCATTGTCATCAAAAGCACCTCAAAGTAAAGAAGAAAAAATTCAAAAGCTATGTGGATTCCAAAGAAAGAAAAAATCAAAGTTGTCATTCGAGCTTCCAAAATTCTCATGCTTCCCTCCATTCCATCGCCCTTGCCTCTCATACTTTACCCTCTTCACTCCATCTTGCCTTGTCCCAAAGTGCATATCAGTATCTCCTTATTACTAATGACATGATTAAGAGAAATCTAGAATGTACTCCTCCTAAGCGTTTAGAGCGTGGGAAATCTGACGAAGAGTTAAGGTGTGTCCATGAGGATATTTGTGGGTCTCACTTAGGTGATCTTTCCTTGACTATGGACCTCTTGACTGTTGGACACTACTGGTTGGATCTCCTGTTACTATTACAACATCTGGTTCTGATTCTGCAACTTCTTAGCTGGCTACTGCTACAAAATACTGTGTTCTCAGAGATTCCTACTAAAGGAGAGCAACTCAAAGAGCCTGTCAACGCTCTTCATCTGAAGAAGTTCTACAGCTGAGACATTACTTGTCTGCTCATGTACATACTTATTGGTCCTGAAAAAAAATCCTAAAAATGGTATATTGCAAAAAATCCTAAAAATTGCAAAATGTCCTGAAAAAATGATCATCTTAGTGAAAACCTGGCAAACAGGCACTTTGATGTATCTATTATCCTGGTGAAAACCTGGTAAACAGGCGCCTTGATAATACAAAAAAAAAATAGAAAATGTGAAAAATACAAAAAAAAATGAAAAGATCAAAAATACAAAAAAATGAGATATTCAAAAAATACAAAAAAAGCAAAAAAAGAGAAAAGTACAAAAAAATTGAAAAAGAGAAAAATGTGCCATTGATGAAAACCTGGTGAACAGGCGTCATGGTAGAAAAAATAGAATCTCTACCAAGATGGTGAAAACCTGGTAAACAGGTGCCTCTTGTTTTCCTGAAGTAACATCTCATCTCAGCGTCGCTTGGCTCTTAGTTTCCTGCTTTAGTTTCCTTCCTTTCCTGCTTTAGTTTGTTTTCCCGCTTTCTTGCTTTAGTTTGTTTCATGCTTTGGTTTGCTAGCTCATGCCTTGATTTCAGTGTCTTCGAGATTTTCCTCAACTCTTCATAGATTAGAACTGGTTCACACTTGGGGGCACCTACCTGGTCTAGGGGGCATTGTCCTATCGCTTTTAAAACTCTCTTTTGAGCATTGGTCGCCAGTGGTTCTCACTATGCCTGCCTGCGGATACCTAGCTTTCGTTCGATCTCTCTTCTTCAGGATTTCTCCCTTTTATCAATCACCAGTGATTCTCATTACGTCTGCCTACTGTCATTATCTCATTGAGACTTTGAACGTTATCTTTTCGAATTGACTTCAATCCACTTGAACACGAACTTAAACTGAAACTAAAACTAAATGTGTGTTCCTTTGAGGCTTGCTGAGCTTTGTTTTCTTTGAGTGCTTGTTTGTTTGCTTTTCTTTCTTTGCTTTTTTGCTTGTTGGTTTAGTTCCAATGATCCAAAGAATTCATTTAAGAGGGGTGTCCATCTGTAAGAGCCTCTATCTTATATTGGATGGCCATACGTACCTCGACTCCTTTATATGGATGCTTTGGTGAGGTTGGTTCTTCTCCTTGTCTTTTGAGTGACTTCTTTCTGCTACTGATGAAATTGAACGCTCGTCCTGTTAAGTGAACGTAAGGGTCACTGCGAGCAATGTTTGGCAAAAGAAAGAAATCCTGCGTGCTTGGTGTGTTTGTTCGCAAGAGACATTCAGGTCATTCTAGCAAATGTGCTTTGATGCTTATGTTAACTTGCTAAATTAAAAGGAATAGGTGTTCAGGTCATTCTAGCTTCTTGTGCCTTAATGCTTACACCTCATTCCGATAAATTTAAGACTTATGTCATATTCATATTCTCATGTTGGGGAGAATTGTATGGCATCTTGCGATTGTCCCATGCTTAAAAGAACTCAATGATGATAAATACGATGAGTCCAACAGCCGAGTTCGGAGGATTGCATTTGTTCATCCTAGGCCTGCATTTAGACTTGCATCTTTCATTCTAGGCTTGCATTTGGAGTGCTTTCTTGTTGCTCTCTTGATTGCTTTCTTTTGAATCTGCTCATCAAAGGTTCTCATCTTTTGTCCCAGTCTCATCTTGGCTGCATCCTTTTTCGGGATCGAAATCAAAATTTGACATCTCTAAGTGGCTCAAAATCGCGTTTTAAATATTGGACTCTTTCTGGATCGGATGCTTGTGCAGTCAGCCTTCTGGTGTCATCTTCCTGCCAGATCCTCATCTTTGCATCATGTTCTCAAATCTTTGCTTCTTTTCATCAAGTCAACTCAAGTCAAATTTAGTCAACCATGGTCAACTATGGTCAAAAAGACCTCTACTTTGCTTTGATTTGCTTTTGCAGCTTTGTGAATCTAGTCTAATTGCTTTTGCTCTGCAATCTCTTGTTGTTTATCATCCTTCTGACATGTCATCTTTCCATTTCGCTCCCGAGGGGGCAGGATGATTACATCATTTGAATCTTGTCGAATCTATTCTTGAATCAGTCTGATTTGAATCATCAGTTCTCATTGCTAAGGGCATCTTCACGCCTCGCATCTTGTTATCTGGAAATCTATCTCTTAGGTATCTGAGCAATCTAACTCAGATCCTCGAGGATCATTCTTCATTCTGGAGATGGTTCTTGAAATCTTTTGGGTATTGGGGCAATCTAACCCTAATTCCTGGGAGTCAAGCTTCGTTCTGGAGATGACTCTCAAAATCTCTTTTAGACCGTTATCTGGGCAATCTAACCTGGGTCTCGGAGGACTAAGCTTCGTATTGGGGCAATCTAACCCTGATTCGGAGATAGTCCTAAATCTGCATCTTCATCAATTGGTATTGGGGCAATCTAACCCTGATTCTGGTTCTCTTCTAAGATCGTTGTCTTCGCAATCTAACTTAGACTTCAAAAAATTCATGCTTTGATCTGCTTTCATCTGTCACTTCAGACTATTCTTTGAATCAACACGCTGTTCGCACATCAATTCAAAGAGGGGCAAATGTAATACCCCAAAATTGGCACCTATTTAATTTCATCAATTTTGGTGCATTATCTCGATTTTACATCACCAAAGTCCTAGTTCCCTAGGCAATTTTCTCTCTCATATCTGACTTAATTTGACTTGATGTCAATTGCAAAGACCATAAATTGCAATAATCAAATGGTAAAATAATTCCTAAGTCTTTGACTTAATTGGCTAAATTACCCCTATGATACATTAATTTAATTGTAAAGTCCTATGCGCTTTAAATTAAATTAAATCAAACCACCCCCTTTGGCTAATTACACATAAAAAAGGAATTAATAATTACTTGATATTCGAATGGACACACTTTTTTTGAATTGATAATTCTTGATATTCGAAAGGTCACCTGTGTGGCATTTTCCATTCTTTTTATTAAGTAATTCTTATCTTTTTGTCTCAATTAGGAATGAAGAGTCCACCGTTTCAAATCAAGAAACTCTTCATTCCTCTCCCGAGCTCTTCTATTTATTTGAACCTCTTTTTCTCATTCAAGAGAGCAATTTTTGAGAGCATCTACACTATAGCATTTTTTAGTCTCATATCTCATTATTTTCAAAGCTCTTTTATTGCATTATCTAGTTTAATTTCTCATATTAGTGTAATGGCATTTCACATTTAGATTAAATTTGCTTACTTGTTCTTAGTCTAATATCATCTTTATTTCAAAATCAACTAAAAATCTGCATTTCATATTTATTTCAAAGTTTTCTAGATTAATTGCATTCATTCTTAGCTTAGTTTTATTTTGCTCATATTTGCTTTCAAATCCTCCATTGTTGAATTGGGCTCCCGGCTGTTGGCTCTCATTCTGAGAGTATTCAAACACCCCATTCACATAGGAGGCAACAGGTCGCCTCACCATGGAATTTGGATTGAGTTCTTCATACTCTCTCTCAAATTCTATCAAGTGAATAATGACCATGTTGTGTTTGTGCCTGATTTAGAGGTCACATTCAGTCACATACAATATGCAAATGCATTATCATAAGTAAACTTAAGTAAAGTGTAATTAGTAAATAATTAATTACACCAACACCCCCCCTTAAGTGAAACTTAGGTGAATGCACTTAAGCTCACAATGCAAGAAGGGTCCCAGCTACTAGTCCATGTTAGGTACCCATGTACAATATGCAAGAACAATGCAATCTCTCATAAAGCGGACAAAAAGAGAAAACCTCATGGGAAAAACCCTCCCCCAAAAAGAGAGATGAATACAATAATATAAAATAAGAGAGAAGACCTCATGTGAGAAGAATATCCCCCCATAAGAGAGAAGAAGTGGAAGAGAGACCAAGTAGCCCCCCCCCCCCCCCAATGAGAATGAACACCAATGGTAGATGCTCTAGGATCGATGTAGAAACTGCTCCATGAGTGTAGAACAACATTCCTCCCCTTGGGAAGAAATAAGACCAAAGGTGTATAGGTGAAGCCTCCTTCCCAATCTATAGAAATAAACCTCAAAAAGTATGGTATCTCTGAAACCTGCTCAAGTGTCCCCATGTAAATGCTAAAAGGTGCCTCCTCCAAATCATGTGTAATAAGTCACTTTGTTGAAAAAGACAAATTAGGATCAACTGAGGATGAATGTAGAACATGTACCAAAAACCCAAGTGTCTCTTTTGAAGATAAAGTGACCTCCTCCAACTGTTGTATTAAAGTATCCACAATCATGTCACCCTCAAAAGAATGATCAAGTAGAGAATGAAGATGAGGGTTAGCATGTTCCATCATAACAACTGAAGAAGGATCATCTTCACCAAAGAGAAGATGAATATCATCAATGAAGTCCCCCAAATCTGAAATAGAGAACTCCATAAACAAACTTGTAATGTCTATCAAGTAGCCATCCCATGGAACCAAGTCTAGAAGACCATGAATATCTTGTTGCACTAAATCACCTGAACCCATGGCTGTGTGAATGCAAGAATCATTAGGATCAAGAGAAGAAGTAGTATCAATAGGAGGAGATGAAATGGAAGGGTCAAGAACTTGATCATGACTGAGAATACCCAAGATCAAGTAGCCAAAACTCTCCTCAAAATCTGAATCATTGTTGTAAGTGTGATTATTTGCTAAAGAATCACTGTCATCAAGAGGAAAAAAATATGCAAAGTATAACCAAGAAGAGTGATCCACTATCCCAATAGCAATAACTGCCCCACTCTCCAAGTCCTTGATGGAAATTGAATCAAGTATAATTCCACAGTCTTCTTTGTAAATCCATTTGTGATTTGATAGATATAAAGAAGGTTATTGATCAAGTGTGGAACACACAACACATCATTGAAGTGTCCCTCCCTAACATCAATACTTCCTTTCCCAATCACATTCATGTAAGTGTGATTTCCCATCAAAATAGGTGGACCTTTGCAAGGCTCAAATGATGAAAACATGGACTATGAAGAAGCCATATGATGAGAAGCCCCCGAATCTAGAATCCATCTACCTGAATCGAGACTTGAAGAAGCATATAAATCTTGTCCTTTTTTAGTGACAAATGCATGACCCTTTTCGTTATCATTTTTTGAATTTTGTGAAGTAGAGGTTGAGGTAGACATCTTGGAAGGAAAATTGATGTTTTTCTTGACAAGAAGATTCTTTAATTCATCATTGTCCTTATAACAAAAGTGTTCTTCATGTCCTTTATTTTTTGCAATATGCACAAAACCACTTCTCCTTCTTTGAAAATTCACCCTTTTGAGGTGATGTAGAAGTGCCATGTTGTGTGGAACTTGATTTTGCACCTTCTTGTTGAGACTTAGACTTCCAATTCTTCTTCTTCTTTTGACTTTGATTGCCTTGACTCTCATGATTATCTACCAATGCCTTGGAAGTTGAAGACTTCAGAATCCCCATACTCATCAATTTTTCTTATTCTAAGCCCAACATTTCTAAAAATGATTCAAATTAAGTCCTAGTAAAGGCACTACCCATTATCAACCTATAAGTATTGTAACTTGAAACAAAAGCTACATATTCGAGATGAAGATTTTTCAACAAGTGACTAACCAACTTCACATCCTTCATGGGATTACCACAATCCTCAATTGTGCTCTATAATCATTGAATTTATTGAGATAATTTTGGATTGTGTCAAAGATCATGGGCTCTAATTTGAGGGGATCGGTCTCAATTGTGAATTCTATTCACTCATGGGAAGCAAGTACACTTGGATTGAAAATAAATAAAATAGTATTATAGCTGCAAAAGATTCTATTCAGAAAATTGACTAACTCCCAAGAGCTACAATAGTCATCTTATTTAAAGGAAAACTATAACTACTCCCTAAATCTAAGATCACTCTATTAATGAGGATCATTACAGATACATAATGTCTTATAACAAAAATAGTAGTCATCAATAATAAGTTCTCCCAGAATATAGTGCATTGTGGGTCCTAGATTCATGTGCTACATTTAACAGAAAATGGTATTGACTCATTCCTCATGCGAAGGTCTTGTAGAAACTCCTTAACTGATCGAGTTCCTGATTGACTTTTTCAACATGAAGGCATCTTGTAGCAATAGCCATCTTTGACTCCTTTAGTCCCATCATGTTGATCTTTAATTATGCCATGATAGATCCCTACAAAATGAGTAATGCATACACAACCTTTGATACATACATACTCACATCATTAATTTTAGGAAGAAATTATTAAGTTCTAATCAATATCCTTGCAAGGCATATGACTACATGAAGGAAACTACCCAAAAACATAGCATAGGTAAAAGATCATTCATCAACATATATAATTACTGCATTCTATCATTTCTATCCATCAGTTTTAAGAAAATATATCATGTTCTTCTGTCATCTATATTCCTACTTTATGTCTTTATACATATAAAACCATAAGTCCATGTATCTATTTTGCAAATAAACTGTTGAAAATAAACAAAAAGCACTTAGAAAGATGGGCATTTAAGAGGCTCATCATTCCCCCCAACTATCCTATTGTTGGTCTCCAACAATCATAAAGTTGTGGATCCTGGCTCTTAGCCTCAAGTCACTGGAAGTCTTATCCCCTAGCTCATCATTAATGTAGTTGAAGTATCCATGATTCTCTCTCAGCCTTTTCCATCTCTGAACTTCTTCAACCATGTTATGATCTTCAACGTCTTCATTCATTGCTAGTAATGGCTACAAGAGAACAGGTGGTTGGAATTTCAATGGAAACCAATAATTAAGCCTTGTTCGGCCCAACATAATGTACCATGGAGCTCTTTTGGTGGAAATAGTTAGGTTTTGTGGAGAGTGGGGTTCTCTAACCTTCAATTCATGGGGCATCCTTATCTATCTCTACATACAAGTAGTGATTGCAACAACAATATCATGTGATGAGTGCTGATACCAATCTGTATAGGCTTTCTCTTTGACCGGGTAACCTTTGTTTGCTCCACTTGGATTCAATGTGACTGAAAGCTAATCAAGAAAAGTTTTTCTAGAATGTTGAACTTCTCACTGTTTCTATAAGGTAGAGCTTGATGTTCCCTACTTATTTCATTCTATATCCAAGACATTACTGCTCTCGATTGGACATCTCCCACATAGATGAGTGAATTACAGTTCCTTTCATCTGGTACAACAAAATTATACAAATACAAATCACACAAAAAATTCTTCAAAGACATAGGGGGTGATTGAAATGTGTCATAAAACTCATGGGGTGTTGAGACAGAGGGGTTCAATCCTTCCACAATTCTTGTTAACTTGAAATTAATAAACTATTCCTTAAGAAATAGAGCATATATCGATGACGGTGATCTGCATGCCATAACCTCTGGAATCAATTCAGTGATTTGAAAAACCCTTCTTTTTAACACTTCAATTTGGTCTATTTTCTACTCTAATTGATGAGCTTTCTCATCAATGGCTCATTTCAATTTTTCTTTTTTTTTCTAACTCCCAATGTGTCCTTTCCCATAATAGTTTCTGATACAAATTCAACCCTGTAGTTAGAGGTTTAGATAGGTCTGGTGGTGGCATGGGTCCCTGATTAAAAATTTCGGTCCATTCTGGTGCAAGCTGAGGGGTTTTTTAATTCTTTTCCTATGTGGAGGACTTACCTTTCCACACAACAAGATTTTTCACTACATTCTCCCCTTGGTAGGATAAAACTTCCCTAGCTAGTGTGTCCAACCCATCCTTATCAATCTGTTCTAACACTTCAATAACATCTCTATTGATTTCAGGAAATTCTTCAGAAGGTAAACCTTCTGAATCATCAGGTTTACCTTTTCTAATAGAGTCATCAACAAATTCCTCTGCCTCCTCAGGATCTCTATCACTATCAATAAGGATATATTCAACATTAGAGTTAAATTCTACTTCTGAATTCCTATCATGGGAAACACTATCACTATCTACACCCTGAATTTGTATATTGTCACTATCTATGTTTTCTTGAACCATTATTTCAGAAGAGGGTCTTTCCATGGATTTAGAGGATTCTATGTTAACAATTGAAATAGGAGGCTCAACATCCTTGATGATGTTTGGGGAAAACCTTGCACTTCTCCTAGTAGGGGTTTTGGAAGAGCATGGAAGATTCTTGCGTTTCCTCCTTCTGGTAGATACTTCTTTAACGACTGCTACAAGAGGTTTTTATGGTGTTCCTTTCTCATGTAAGGATGAGGTTTCATCAACTTTTTCACTATCATCTTTATTGCTGGGCTATCCATCTGGAATTACTTCTTTTATTTCCAGGGTTTTACCTTTTTCTTTCTTGGAGGTAGACCTAGTTTTTATAGAAGGTGGGGTCTTAGGAATAACAACAATTTTCTTGCCTTTTCTTTTCTTCCCACTGGAAGTAGGAGTACTAATTTCACAAGCTCTTTTCCTAGGTGGTTTAGGGTTAGAGGAAGATGCTTCAGGAATGGTTTATGTTCTTTGAATTATCTTACAAACCCCTGTGGTTGTTTTCTCCCTTTTTCCTACACCCTGACCTCTAGGGTCGACCATTCTAGGCTCTATTTCATCCATTTTTAAAAACTCATCCCAGGTTCCTATTATTTTCTTATACAAATCTCTTTCTAGAATTAATTTAATCAAGAAATGATGAGAAAATGACTGATCTTTACGCGATTGCACCAAAGAAGCTTGTTTCTTCAAAATATTAAACAAAAAGCTAGGTATATTTACTAGTCCGTTGTCATGGTGGAGACTGCTCAAAAGTTTGAAAGATAGACTGTGTAACCATTTGTAATGCCCTTTGTAGGTAAAATATTGTATTATAAATGAAGCTGGCTAGACATAGTCTGATGGCAAGGACATCCTTGAAGTGCCTTGCTTCTTGTCAATTATTAGTTGTGGGTCACCATGCATGATGAATTGTGCCCTAGTTGAGTGCAAGTCTAAGTCCTTAGTCCATTTTCACCTTCCGATGGAAATCATGTTACTTCTGCTACAATGTCTTCTGTAAACTTAATTCTTAACCCTTTCACGACTGCGAACCCATTCTACAGAGTATTTAAAAACTGAAAAGCAATTCCCTCGTCAAAACCATTGAGTCTCAAACAATAATTCAAGAAACCATTTCTCTCAAACATTTCATGACTGGATACATCACCTAATAAAACTTTGTGATCGATTGGTTCATGTCTCTGAAGATCACCCTCATCGTTATAGACAAAATTTTTTGTAGATGCACTAGAATGGAAAACCAAGCTTCAAAGTTTCACTAACTCAAAGTGTTGCAGATGAGAAAAAAAAAGTACAAAATGTTATTTACTTTAGGCAATTAAAAGTGTTTTAATTTATGATATTTCCTACTACCTTCTCTCATGTTGAGCTATGTCACCCTGAACACGACGTGAACATATCATCATAAATTAAGCTTAAAACTTTAATTCCTTCTAATCATGATGTAAGCACGGAATGACAGGTTGTTTTAACATGACGACAGGCATTTCAAAAATACAAGAAATGTATTTACATTCCTTTACATGCTAATGTTTTAATTTTTGAAAAATATGGAATATTCCCCTCCCCCCAACTAAGTTTAAGGCATGGGTCCCACCAAGCCAATACTTGCAAGAGTAAAAATTAAAACAACACTTAATCCTAATAACAATGAATAAAATATAATATGTACAAAGGTATGTGTCACTAACTTGGTAAGCGCTATAGGAAATCATTTCTAAAATATGACATCCACTATTGGAGTGATGCAATGGTGTGGAAAAATGGTAGAGAGAGGAGGTGAGGTGAATTTTTATTATGGAGAAATAATTTCACACGAGGTGAAATGTTTATTATGAAATCTTTGATAGGAATCAAAGATTAGTGGAAATATGGGTGGAAGACCAGATGCTTCTTCTACATGAGTGTTGATGTCATTGTGGTACTAGAAATACTGCAGGAAGTCTTCACAACTCACAGGTTTGTGATAAATCTTGATTCGATGACCGTTTACAAGCAATTTAAATCTTACAGATTAATAGTAGACAACTGAATTGCTCCATTTTCAAACACTAAAACTATCTCATAAGGTCCTAGCCACCATATCTAAAATTTACCTAGGGTATGCTGGTAGCATGAGCCATATAGTAGTGCCCAATCACCAACTGAAAATTTCTTATCCTTGATGAACTCATCGTGCCACTTCTTCCTTTGCTTCTAAATCAATTCAGTATTGTGAAGTGTAGACTTTCAATACTCATCTAGTCCATTTAGCTACAATATTCGTTCCTCCTATGCCCTGGTAAGGTCAATGTCTAATTCCAATGTCGTCCTGAGAGTCTTGTGTTGAAACTCAATAGACATAGATGCAAATTTTCCATAAACCAGTTCAAAAGGGGTAAAATCAGTTGTTGTTTTCCATGTCATTCTATAAGCCCAGATAGCTTTAGGAAGGTAGGTAGCCCAAATCTTCTTATGAATAGCAACTATTTTGGTCATGATTGCTTCAATTTCCTAATTTGTTATCTATGCTTGCCCATTGTCTTGTGGATGGTATGGTGAAGATGTACCATGCCTCACTGTGTATTCATGCATCAATTTAGTGATAATATTAGAAGTAAACTGTGCACCTTGATCTATTACTATCTCATGAGGTACTCCAAACCTGGTAAAGATATATTCATATAGAAATTTTGCTACTTTGTGATCTCTGGCATGCTGCATTTCTTTAGCCTTTACCCACTTTGTTGCATAGTCAGTACACACTAAGATATATGACTTACCATGAGAAGATGGCTCAATAGGTCCAACGAAATTGATGCCCCATTTGTCAAATGGTGTCACCACCACCTGAGGCTACAAATGAATTTCATTTGACTTAGTTGGGCATCCCATGCACTAGCATCTGTCATAGTGCCTCGTATGCTTAGTTGCATACTTATGTATGGTAGGCCAATAGTATCCTTGTGTCAAGATTTTGTATGATGTTTGCTTTGCTACAAAGTGACCTCCATATGGTTCATCATGACAATCCCTAAAGATGTCATATGTCTCGTCCTCTCGAACACACCTTCTGGTGACCTGATCAAGACCTATATAGAACATAAATCCTAAGATCCATGAGAAATTGAAGCTTTTCTCAACTAGAAGTCTACGTTCTCTAGGTGAGAAATGAGGTGGTGTCCTTCCCATAGCAAGGTATTTTTCTATGTCAATATACCATGGATTGTAAGAATCAAGAGAGAACATGTGCTCATCAGGGAAGGTATCAGTAATTATTGTAGGATCATCTGGAACTTGTAATCTAGATAAGAAGTCAACCACCACATTAGCTTTGTCTGGTTTATCACTGATTTTCACATCAAACTCCTACATAAGGAGTAACCATCTTGCTAACCTGCCGATGATAGTAGGCTTGTTCATCAAGTAATTAATGGATGAATGATCAGTGTATACAAATACTTCATAACCAGTGATATAATGTTTGAACTTATTTAGTGCATAGATTATTTCTAACAATTCTTTTTCAGTGACATTATAGTTCAATTAAGCACCTTGTTAATTTTTACTAATATAATATATAACATGCCTAAATATACCTTCCTTTTGTCCTAACACCGCTCCAATGGCATAGTCTAATGCATCAGTGTGAATATAAAATGACAGCTTCTAGTCAAGTCCTTTGAGGATAGGTGTCTTTGTTAGAACATCTTTTATCTTCTAGAATGATAGTTCACAGTCATCTATCCATTCAAATTCCACTTCTTTCTTCAATAGAGTGTATAATGGGGTTGTAAGTTGGCTGAAGTTTTTAATGAATCTCTTGTAGTAACTAGCGTGTCCAAGGAAACTCATGACATCCTTCTACTTTACTAGAGTTGGAAGTCTACTGATGACCTCAATCTTTGTAGGATCAACCTAAATGCCAAAGGATGAAAGGTAATATCCTAAGACAAATCCTATCATCATGTAGCATTTCTCACTATTAAGGGAGAGGTTATACTCTTGACATCTTTTGAGAACTTTTTCCAAGTTAGCATGCGCCTCCTCAAATATAGTTTCATATGTAGTGAATTCATCCATATATATTTCAACATAGTCAATAGAAATATCTAAGAAAATACTGATTACCACTCTCTAGAAAGTAGCAGGTGCATTACACAATCCAAATGGAAAGACTGAACAAGAAAATGTTCCCCAAGGATAGGTGAACATTGTCTTATCCTGGTCTTCTGGTGATATATGGATTTGGTTATACCCACTAAAACCATCTAGAAATGAGAAATATTTTTTACCGGTGAGGTTACTAAGTACTTGGTCAATGAAAGGTAATGGAAAGTGATCCTTTTTAGTGGCTTTTCTAAGCTCCTTATAGTCTACACAAACTCTCCATTTCCCCCCTTTCTTTGGAACCATCACTAAAGGAGAAGCCCATTAACTATTAGAAATAGGATATATATGTTGGCAAGTTGACTATACTATTGTATATCACTATGATTTAGTGTTATCATTATGGAAAAAAATTCATATGAAGTTTTTGAGTCAACGCATAACTTAGAAGGTCAAGAAAATGACTAAGTATGGAAGACAAGATAGTTTGCGAAACACCTGAGGAACAAAGCATCAATGCACGTATGACCAAGTTTTGGTATGTGCCCTTGAAGATAAGCTTTTGGATATGTTATTAAGCTATACTTAAGAGCACATGATCATATGAGTTAGTATGATGAAGATACAATGAGTTGAAGTGACACAGACAGTGAGTGACATAATAGAATAGAGCATGGAGCCAACTGTTATTATTTTGGTTAGTGTGTATAATATTGTTTTGTAAAGGATATGAACCTATTGTAAATGGGTTATAGACTTGTTAATATTATTTTATGTAAACACGCTTGAGCCAATTCATTTGGAAGCATTGTATGTAATTAGTTATAGGCCGACTTAGTGAATAGTTTTGTTTGCACATATAAATAAGACATGCACCTTTGTATTTGAGAATGGAATGAGATATATAATTGATACAAGAAGAGAAGAAGTATGCGAAGAGTAGTTAGTATGATATAGAGCTTTCCAAGAGGTTGAAGCATCAATGCACAAAAGGAACTGATCAGACAAGCAGTGTCATAGCAGCAGTTCACCTTGCAGCTATAGTATGTATCTTATATTCATAAGGTTGTAGCCTTCACCCATTTGAGTAGTGAGCTCTACGAAAGTGTGTCCTCACCCCTAACATGGTTAATTTTAGAGACTCCTAACAGGGTCTGACCCATGACAAGGTCATTGTAATTAAGCAATGTAATGACAGCTCCTAACAAGGCTAAGGAACATTAACAAGTTCATAATACACAAGTACAATTATTAGTAGGTATTAATTTTCACCAGGGTTTTTCCTTTGGCCAAGGTTTCCCCATAATCATATCTAGTGTTATGTGTTATGGTTGTTTACATTACTTTCTTTAATATTCAGTTCAACATTTAAGTTACAGAGTTAAGTTTCAAGTGATCAAAAATTAATATTGTAGAACACTGATTCACCCCCCCCCTCTTAGTGTTCTCATTCCTAACAATTGGTATCAGAGCTTTGGTCCTTTGAAGACAAGTTTAACCACTTGAGGAGATCAAGGGTTTAGAAGAAGTGAAACATTTGAAGAAGAATCTTGAAGTAGCTCTTGAAGACCTTAATAGATCTAAGAAAGAAATTGAAGAATTAAAATTGAAGGTTAGTGGTTCTCAAGTATTCATCAAGAAACTGAGAAAATATTTGAAAGATTGTTCAACAAGTGATTTGGGGAAAATGGTCAAAAAGTTGAATGAGGAAAATACATCTCTAAAGGATTAGATTAAAGAGTTGGATGAAGAGCTAATTAAAAATCAGGAAGCCTATGAAGAATAGGTCAAAGAAAACAAGCAGTTGGATGAAGAAATGAGGCAAGAAAACATGAAAATATTAGAGTTAGAGAACATCAAGAAGCAGGTGGAATCTAAATTGACTGAATAAAAGAATCATATAGACAAATTACACACAAGAAAGGATCTAATAGAGTCACAGTTGTATGCACAGAAGATTAATGGAGATACCCCTGGCATTGGATTCAATGAAGCACAAAATCAAATCAATGACATGCGAGAAATAAAGAAAGCATCAAAAGAATCTACATAAGCTAAGAAGACTGGAAATAATATTGAAGCTGAAGCTGAACCATCTAAGGATGAGTGCAAGCCAGTTAAAAAAACCTATTATGCTGGTAACAAGCATGGTCACATAGCAAGAGATTGTAAAGAGGTAAGACCTTTCAATGGTTACTGTTATTCATGCAATAAGTTTGGTCATAGAGTTATGAATTGTAGATCAAATCAAAGAAATCAGACTCAACAAAATCAAAGAAGTCATCCACAATAGAATGTTATAAGTCCTTAGAACATTACATGTCAGATATGTAATTATAATGGTCATACAACTAGACAATGCAAATTGGTAACTCACATCAATGTACTGAGGAATATAAGGCCTCCAGTTATTTGCCACACTTGTAACAAGGTTGGACACATCTCTAATTTTTGCAGATCAAAAGTGCAAAGACAAGAAAGCCCTAATAAGTCTCAAGGATCAATTCTGGATGAATCTTGAGAAGTCAAGTTTGTGAAAGCCATAGAAGATGTGAGCTTGATTTGGATAGAAGTAAAGAAGGATAATGTTGATGAATATGTATTGGATGCATTTGCAATGGATGCACCCTCTACTTCAGGATGAATGACCCTCATGGTCATATGGGAAGCTAGATTAGCTCTAGACCCTTGCACAGCTGGTATACTCACCCTTAGAGTATGTGCCTTTGGTTATAACTATTTGGAGACTAGTTGATGCAGTATGCAAGAGCGCACTGCCTAATTGATAGAATAAATGAAGATTAGAATTATCTATGGGATTATGTGTTTATGTAGCAAGAATTATTGGTGAAAAGTTGATTTAAAGTCACCGAAGATACATTATTCACACATTTGCATTCGAGTTCGAGTCTTTGGAGAGCATAGGAGATCAAAGCAGTTTGTGTTGAAAGATTGCAGCTAGTTTATCAGCAAACAAATGTGAAAGATTGGTTGCGAAGCCCTAGCTCAAACACAATGGTTCCAAAACCCTTGAAAACCTATTTTAGCGATTAATCAAGTAAGTTATGGATACTCCAATTTTCTTTGATGTTGTTGAAAGGAAGAGATACATTTTTAAGAAGCATCCTTTCAAGTCAGTCCTAAATGACCTAGAAGGAGCATTCTCAAGGACCCCGATGGGAGTAATGCACGTAGAAGACATACACGCATACATTTACTGCAAGAAGGAACTAGTAGGTTTGGATAGAATAAGGTCACACATGGAAACAATGATGAAACCAGACATGACATTCATGGATGAGTTCGTGCACCTTGCTAATAAACCTATTATTGAGTATGCAACAACATATAAATTCTATGAATCTGAATAGATTAAGATCCTATTGAGAAGAATTCATGATGACCTATTTTGGATAGGAGAAGTTCCAGTTCACATCACTTTAGATCTCATTTATGAGATGATAGGGTTATCTAAGACAAGCACCATTCTTCCTATTGGTAAGGATGTCAGGAAACTAGTGGAACAAGCTTGTAAATCCCAAAGTGATAAGTGCAGGATGACCATAGAGCCAATTGTGAAGAAGGACATAAAACTAATGTATATGATACTTGGTTATAAGTTCCAGCATGCAAACAGGATAAATAGTGTGTCCATAGCCACTATTTTGGCAGTTATCCGATTAGTGAAGGAAAATGGAGACTTCAACTTGTGTGAGATCTTGCGTGCACAATTGATGGATAACATAAGGGCTATCAAGCATGACAAGAGTAAGATATTTAGGTTTTGGTCACCAATCATCTATATGTAATTTCATATAGTTGGTAAAGTTTTAGATCTTTACCTTGACAAGAGTCTACCCACAATGCCTCAAATCTCATTCAAGGCATCATCAGAGAGTACTTTGAAAGACTACATGGACTTAGAAATAAAGACATTTAGAATAAAAATGCAAAGAAGGTTTAGGATACCTGAGATCATAGTAGAGAAGTACATGGATACCATTTGCTTCATGGTTGAGACATATATCACATGCATGGAAGCTGTAGATCCTAGGACTAAAAGGATTCATCCACTTGGTTATGAAGTGGAGGAACATATTTTGGAAGCTTATGGGAAAGTCCTACTATTAGCACCTAAAGATCCTAATGAGCCAAGATGGGGTAGTTATTAGGAGAAGACAAGACAGGTAGACTCAGTCTTGAACAATTTTGTGACCAAGAGAAAAGCATTAAGGATCACCTCTCATATACTAAAAATTCATGGTGTCACTCAAGAAGATCTAGATAAGCAAAGGGAAGCCAAGATTGTAATGCAACTTGAGAGCGCACCCTCTTCTAAAGTTAAAACAAAAAAGACTGATGACCCAAAGGAGAAGAATACAAAGATGAAACAAAACACTCCTACGCCCACACCTACTATTGATCTAGAGTCCATGCCACCTCTTGATCCTAGCAGGATGCCTAAGAGGAAGAAGCAGATCACCGCAAGCCATTCATCCTCAAGATCCACAAGAAGCCAGGGTAGAATATCTCAAGCACCTCCTGAGGTAGGATTCATACTGAATCTTGAAGTATTGAGAACCAGTATAGTTGATGAAGGAAGGTTAGACCAGATTGCAAAGTTTTATGATAAATATCATGAGATAGACAAATCAAAGATCCACTCTATGATCATCAAACACATGATTAAGTTCAAGAAGATAGTCTTGGAACTTAAGAAATTCATTCCAAATAGTGTATGGAACATCTTACAATTCTTGAAGAGGTAGGCTATAGAGGAAGACTCCAGGATAAGGGAGAAGATACTAGAGGAAAGCCTCCATGTATGTTCAATTAAAGAGAAAACACTTTTGTTGGATTTGGTGAAGCCTTACCTAAGAACTAAGATGAGAATTTTATAGATCATGAACAAGGATTATGAGTTACTTGCAAAGGAGACTAAAAAATCATTTGAGAAGGCATTCTTGGACAGACACATGTATCCTCCTACTGCGCTTGCAACTCAAGCTCCATTTAAGGAAGAAAAATTAGTTGAGGTCCCTAATGCACCTATAGTAGGTCCACAAGATTTTTCACCCTCAGTGATAGTGCCTACCAAAGCAATGGAGTCTAGGCCCATGCCTAAAACAAAAGATGACACAATTATGATTGATAATGTAGAAATATTAATGGCAGCCACAAATAAAGACCTTGATTAGTTTGAGGAAGCTTTTGTAAGCATAGAAGAGGTTGAAATTGTACATGGTGTTAATTCACCTAAGTACCAAGAAGAATTTCAGATTGAAGACCTAACTGAACAGGATGAAGAAAAAGATGATGAACCTAAAAGTGAGAAGGAAGAAGATAAGGAAGATGAACCTGAAAGTGAGAAGGAAGAAGATAAGGAAGATGAACCTGTAGATGAGCCCTTTGTTGAAATTCTAGTGAATGTGAAGATTAAGGTAATGGATGTTAGTCAAAGTTCACTCCTTAACCCTAAGCCCTCAATATCATTATTGTCAAGTTTGAACCCTGACACAAAAAGTCCAGATTCATGGGGAGAAGAAGACCTGATTAAGATCAGTGTGCTAGTAATGGAAAGCAAAGGAGAAACAAGTAATGAGGAATCCATTATTTGTTGAATTAGTCAAGATTCTGAATAGCTTACTTCCTGAGGACAAGAAAGTGTCTGGTGTACATTCAGTAGATGATGTCAGCACCATCTTGACATGCTTCAGAGAAAACTTCTCAAGCCTAGAAGAATCAACATCCAAGGTTGCAGAAGAAAAATATCTTAAGAAAAGATTGAATGAGCTGATAGAAAAATTCACACTTAACCTTAGTTCACTAAAGGTTGGTCAAGATATATTGAAGGAGATTGTAGCTAAAGAAAGAAAGATAATAGATAATTGTATGGATAAAGACAAACTTACATCAAATCTTTCCAAGAAGATTCAGGAAGTTGAATCTATGATAGAAGTAGTAAGAAAATCTATAGAAGATCCCTCCATAGATATAAATATGTGCAATAATGTCTACCAAGGACAATTGGATAAGATTGAGAAGGAAGAACAAGAAATGGCCAAGATAAGGGCTAGGCAAGTACAGTTAAGACATGCACTGTGCCCTCATTAGATGTATTGAATTAGAATATCAAGGAGATTGATGCCACTATTGTGACATATTATGACATATGATTAATATCAAGGAGAATTATAGGAGATGGAGAAATTAATTTATGCTTTGTGCACCCATCTCCAAACAATAAATGCACTGAAGGTCTTTTGGTAGCAAGAGATCGAAAACCTGAAGGTTGCATACCCAGATGTACTCTCAGTGTAAGTACTTGGAGTTGTATTTTTTGAGCACCTTTGTCATTAATGTCAAACAGGGAGTAAATAAATATGGGATAAATATGGAGTAGTATATATGATGTAAAGGGGAACATAGTATATAGTAGAAGGGAGATATAAGATAAGAGTATATTTTAGAAAGTTTTTTGTGTAAGATACATTAGTAACTTTTCCATATTCCTTTTTTGCTATTAATGAAAAAGGGGGAGATTATTGGAAAGTTGACTATAATGTTGTATATGACTATTATTTAGTGTTTTCATTATGGAAACAAAGTCATATGAAGTTTTGGATTCAACGCATAACTTAGAAGGTCAAGAAAATGGCTAAGTATGGAAGACATGACAATTTGTGAAGCACCCGAGGAACAGAGCATCAACGCATGTGTGTATGACCAAGTTTTGGTATGTGCTCTTGAAGATAAGATTTTTGATATGTTATTAAGCTATGGTTAAGATCGCATGATTAGATGAGTTAGTATGATGGAGATACAACGAGTTGAAGTGACACAGATAATGAGCGACAGAATAGAACAAAGCATGGAGTTGACTGTTAGTATTTTCGTTAGTGTGTATAATATTGTTTTGTAAAGGCTATGTGCCTATTGTAAATATGTTATAGACTTGTTAATATCATTGTATGCAAAAACGCTTGAGACAATTCATTTGGAAACGTTGTATGTAATTAGTTATAGGCCAACTTAGTGAATAGTTTTATTTGCACATATAAATAAGACATGCACCTTTGTATTTGAGAATGGAATGAGATATAGAGTCGATACAAGAAGAGAAGAAGTATGTGAAGAGAAGTCAATATAATATAGAGCTTTACAAGAGGTTGAAGCATCATCGCACAAAAGCAACTGATTAGACAAGCAATGTCATAACAGCAGTTCACCTTGTAGATATAGTGTGTATCTGATATTCAGAAGGTTGCAACCTTCACCCATTTGAGCAGTGAGCTCTAGAACAGTGTGTCCTCACCCCTAATAGGGTTAATTATAAAATAATCCTAATAGGGTCTGACCCTTGACAAGGTCATTGTACTTAAGCATTGTAATGACAACTCCTAACAGGGCTAAGAAACATTAATAGGTTCATAATACATAAGTACAATTATTAGTGGGTATTAATTCCCACCAAGGTTTTTCCTTTGGCCAAGGTTTCCCCATAATAATATCTAGTGTTATGTGTTATGGTTGTTTACACTACTTTCTCTAATATTCCGTTCAACATTTAAGTTATAGAGTTAAGTTTCAAGAGATCAGAAATTAATATTATAGAACACTGATTCACCCCCCCCCCCCCTCTCAGTGTTCCCATTCCTAACAATATAAAACTAGCACTAAGAAGTTTTTGTAATTAAGTCTTCACTATATCTCTCAAATCAAGGTCAATTCTTCTTTGGGGCTATCTAATTGGCTTGGACTCAGGACTTATGTAAATCCTATGGCTACAAAGCTTAGGATCTAACCTCTTCATATCAATATAGTCCCATGCAAATGCTTGATGAATTTCTTACAAAAGTAAAAGAAGACTATTCATCTAAGATGTAGTGAGGTTCTTATTTACATTCAACTCTCTGCCTAAGGCAATTTATACCCTTTTTACATTATCTAGCATCATAATTTCTATATATGAAGGTGACTTTATCTCATGAGGTAACAAGGTATGGAGGTAATCAGATGTTGCAGGAAACTTAGGTGAGGTCTTCTTGGGCAGTATGGTTTGGAGGGAACAGTTAGGGACAACACAAGAAGATGCTTTAGAGCCATACTTATTGGTAAGAATTTCCACTAGTATGTCATCTTCTTCATGTGAGACCATAAATGGATTCATTCCTATAACCATGAGTTGTTGCACTAAATTTTGTTTAAGGGTAAGGTCACCTAGATCTAGCTAGATAACTTGGTCAAGTTCAAATTAAGGTTTGGCTTAAGAATATAGAGTTATTTTCTTGGTACTTATCCCATAAAATATTGTCATTTTTCTTGAGCGACATGCAATGCAAGCATCTATTGTGGCTAACCAAGGTCTTCCTAGGATTAATGGATATCCTCCTAGAGTGGCTTTGGGAGACAAGATTATGAAATCTGAGGGGTAATCCAAGGAATCAAGTGTTACAATGATGTCTTCTGATGCAGGAGCATCCTGGGTGTAAGAGCAATCTTGCATCACCCAAAAATATTTCTGTTTTATATTCAATAAGGGCTATTTTGTGTAGAGCTGCTATTTATGGAAAGTTACTATTTTTGGTAATTTTTGTATGTGCTTAGAATGATCTGATTTCTTTCTTGGAGGTTCATTTTGGTCATATAAGTCTGCCAGTAAAGTTTCATTGCCAGATCAAGTGTATATTGGAAGATATTGAAGATTTTTGGTATTGGCAGCAGGGTACAGAAACTTTGAACTCAGTTTTGAAGACTTTAGAGGCCCCGGATGAGGTTGAAAATTTAGGTGACAAGCGCTTGCGCTAGTCAAGCCTGTAGAGCGCTTCGTGGCATTTCTGAAATGGGGTTATAATAGCCGATCGGGTCAACTGGTGATGACTTATGGTCTTCGGAAGTTGGACCACCTGAAATGGTAGAAAATAATTTTCTTCAAAATTTCTGTTCGGGTTTCAAAGGTTATCTTGAGCCGACTATGATGTAATAAAATGTAAAATAAAATAATGCTAAGTTTGGTCGGCCTTATTGGCTAAAATTCTGGAACCTTCCCAGGCGGTGGAAAATTGCCTATATAAGGAAGGCTGTATTATTGTCTTAGGCAGTTCAGAATAGTTCTGGGTAATAGTTCGAGGCTTTGTCCTACAGAATATTGTAAGGAATGCCCATGTGGCTTTGCATATTATAATTCTGAAAGTTTGTAATTCCACATTTGTGGAGATAATAAGAAGCCAATTTTCTGTTCTTGCATATTATTGTTGTTGTTTCTCTATTTCTGTTATGTGTTTGTGGTATTAAGGGGAGCACCCTTCATCAAGTGGTATCAGAGAAGGGGTTCTTGAGTGTGTAAACAGATCGCCGACTGTGAGGTAGTTTGCACCAGGACTGTGGTTAGGGTTTCAGTGCGCATCGCGAAAATGCCTCCACGAAGAGAACGTGGTGGAAGACCTGGTGTTGTGGCACCTGAGGTTAGAGAGTTGCAGAGACAAGTGCGAGCATTGCAAGAAGAGATTCGTAGAGGAATGAATCTTAATGTCAGAGACGAAAGTGAGGATGAAGCCGAAGAAGAATATCAAGAAGGAGAAGTTGAAATTGTGAACCAGGAGGAAGAAAGACTTTTTCGGGCGATTTCCAAGATTGGGAAAAGACCTAAGATTGAGGTTCCTACATTTTCTGGAAATCTTAACCCAGAGGAATTGATCGACTGGATCAATGAATGTGAGGAATATTTTGAGTATGAAGATGTTGAAGATCCTGATAGGGTCAAATTTGCGAAGGCCAGATTGAAAGGTCATGCGAAGATCTGGTGGCAAGAAATTCAATTGGAGCGAAATAGAAGAGGGAAACATAAAATCACAAGATGGGATCGGATGGTGGATAAATTGAAGCGACAGTTCATTCCTGTTGATTATGAGCTTGACCTACTAAAGAAAATGCAGAGTTTGAAGCAAGCAGGAAGATCTGTTCAGGAGTATACAGAGGAGTTCTATCTACTTCTCATCAGAACAGGCCATGCAGAAGCTGATAAGGAGAAAGTTGCCCGATACCTTAATGGGTTAAGGCCAAGCATCCAGGAGGAGCTGAATCTGGTTCGAATGAAAAGTATTGAAGAGGCATACCAGTTTGCCCTAAAAGTAGAGGAAAAGCTGAACAAGAAGTTTGAGAGCAGACAAAATGGAAGAGGTCGCGGTGGACGATCTGGTGGACGATCATATGGTGGCCGAAATGAAGATTCGAAAAAGAAGGATGAGGCTAGTAGCAGTCGGAATCAGCGAGGAAATAATTTCAATCGCTTCCAGGATCAGAATAATAGAGATCAGAGAAGAAGAGGAAGAGGACAAGGATCTGGAAGAGGTGGCTTCCGTGGAACATGTTTTCACTGTGGAGAAGAAGGTCATAGGGCATTTGAATGTCCTCAGCACCAAGGTAGAACAGACAGGAGAAATGAAGGCCAGGCCAGAGTTGCACATGTAGATTAAGATGCCAGATCATCAACTTCTGAAGATGCTGAAAGAGGAGAAATGTTGATTAACAAAAGAGTCCTGTTGAGTGGTGAGAATGAACCTGAGCAAAGGAGGAGCCTGTTTCACACCAGGTGCAAGTGTGAAGGTAAATGTTGTGATGTGATTATTGATAGTGGAAGCACTGACAATTTTGTGTCAGAAGAGATGGTGACAAAGTTGAAGCTCAAGAGACAGAAACACCCACATCCATATCGGATTGCCTGGGTACAGGATGACCACAGGGTCATGGTCAATGAACAATGCCTGGTGAAGTTCAAGATTGGCGGATACCAAGATGAGGTATTGTGTGATATCATATCTATGGATGCATGTCATATGTTGTTGGGTAGACCATGGCAGTTTGATAGATGTGCTGTACACGATGGCCGTGCGAATACCTATTCCCTGACAAAGGATGGAGTGCGGCATAAGCTAAAGCCATTGAAGGAGACCGAAGAAAAGGTATGTGGTAATGCAAGGATAACTTTTGTTGATGGAAGAAATTTCCTAGATGGTATGAGGCATGAGCATGTATGTTTTGCTTTAATTCCAAAAGCTGGTAAAAAGGAAGTAGAAGATGTTCCCGTAGAAGTTGTAGATTTGTTGAATGAGTTTCAGGATATTGTATCCGATAACGTGCCTGATGGATTACCACCAGTTAGAAAGATCAGTCATCAGATGGACTTGATCCCAGGAGCGAGTTTGCCGAATAAGGCAGCACACAGAATGACACCTGCAGAAAGTGAGGAGTTGAACAGACAAGTACATGAACTGTTACAGAAAGGATTGATCCGTGAGAGTCTGAGTCCCTATGCTGTACCAGCGGTATTAGCACCAAAGAAGAATGGAGAATGGAGGATGTGTACGGATTCTAGGGCAATAAACAAGATCACAATCAAGTACAGGTTTCCATTGCCACGAATGGATGATATTATGGACTGTTTGAGTGGAGCTGTGTATTTCTCAAAGATAGATCTGAAGAGTGGATATCATCAGATTTGGATCAGAGAAGGAGATGAATGGAAGACAGCCTTCAAGACAAAGGAAGGACTGTATGAGTGGTTAGTCATGCCTTTTGGGCTAACCAATGCACCGAGCACTTTCATGCGGCTCATGAACAAGGTTCTGAAAGAATTTCTGGGTAAGTTTGTCATTGTTTACCTAGATGATATTTTGATCTTTAGTAAGACATTGGATGAGCATATGATGCATATTCGTATGGTATTTGAGAAGTTGAGAGAAGAAAAATTGCTGATTAATTTGAAGAAGTGCAGTTTTGTGAAGAAAGAGTTGGTGTATTTGGGGTTTGTAGTTTCAGGAAAAGGTCTAAAAATGGACCCAGAGAAGGTACAGGCTATCCTTGAATGGCCTACGCCAAGGAGTGCTACTGAGGTAAGATCTTTTCATGGTCTAGCTAGCTTTTATAGAAAGTTTATCAGAAATTTTAGCAGTATTTGTGGACCCTTGACTGAAACAATGAGAGGGGATAGAAAAGAGTTTAGGTGGACTAATGGGGCAGAAAAGAGTTTTCAATTGTTGAAATGAAAAGTTACAGAACAACCTGTTTTAGTACTTCCAGATTTTAATAAGGTGTTTGAAGTAGATTGTGATGCTAGTGGTACTGCAATAGGAGCTGTTATGAGCCAAGAAGGTAAACCTGTTGCTTATTTCAGCGAGAAGTTAAATGACGCCAAGAGGAAATATTCTGTTTATGATTAGGAATTTTATGCTATAGTTCAGGCATTAAAGAAGTGGAGACATTATCTGCTTCCTAAGGAGTTTGTTTTGTATACTGATCATCAAGCTTTGCAATATTTGAATAGTCAAGGAAAATTGAATCAAAGGCATTTGAAATGGGTTGAGTTTTTGCAGAGTTATACATTTGTTTTGAAACACAGGAGTGGAA
The DNA here is from genome assembly GCA_027943335.1 of Chamaecyparis obtusa. Taxonomy (NCBI): domain Eukaryota; kingdom Viridiplantae; phylum Streptophyta; class Pinopsida; order Cupressales; family Cupressaceae; genus Chamaecyparis; species Chamaecyparis obtusa. The sequence continues at coordinate 413,881 of BSBK01002798.1, read as the reverse complement.
AGTCTAATAGGGTTGTAGATGCTCTTAGCAGAAGGCAACTATTGCTGACAGAAATGCAGATTGAAGTGGTTGGGTTCAAGGAACTCAAGAATTTGTATCCAGAGGATCCTGATTTTGGTGAAGCTTGGAAAGCTTGTACAGAACCTGTTACTCTAGACAGGACAAAATGGCTGGATTTCATCATCCAGGATGATATGCTATTCAAAGGAAGTCAATTGTGCATTCCACGAAGTTCTATGAGGGAGAATCTCATCAAGGAGAAGCATAGCGGAGGATTGGCTGGACATTTTGGTCGTGACAAAACCTTTTATTTGGTTAGTGAGAATTACTATTGGCCACAGTTGCAGCAAGATGTGAAGAAGTTTGTACAAAGTTGCAGAGTATTTCAGATGGCGAAAGGAGTGAAGCAGAATATAGGGTTGTATCAGCCATTACCTGTACCAGAGAAGCCTTGGGAGGATATCAGCATGGACTTTGTTCTGGGTTTACCGAGGACTCAGCGGGGACATGATTCAATTTTTGTGGTGGTTGACAGATTTTCAAAGATGGCACATTTCATTCCCTGCAAGAAGACTAGTGATGCTATTCATGTAGCCGAATTGTTTTTCAGAGAAGTAGTGAGACTTCATGGTTTGCCAAAGACCATAGTTTCAGATCGGGACACTAAGTTTGTTGGATATTTCTAGCGTACATTGTGGAAGAAGTTGAAGACAGATTTGAAATTCAGTTCATCACATCATCCACAGATTGATGGACAGACAGAGGTGGTGAATAGGAGTTTGGGAAATTTGCTGAGATGTTTGGTTGGAGATAAGCCAACAGGATGGGATTTGATTTTACCACAGGCAGAATTTGCATACAATAATTCTGTCAATAGGAGCACTGGTAAATCACCATTCCAAATTGTATATGGAAGTAGTCCAAGAAATGCATCTGAATTGAGAAAGATAGATAAAGGAGAAATAAGTAGTGCTGAAGCTGAAGATTTTGCAGAACACTTGAAGAACATCCATGAGGAGGTGAGGAAGCATATTAACAAGATGAATGCGCAGTATAAGGCTAAGGCAGATGAGAAAAGGAGGCATAAGGAATTTCAGGTTGGCGATGAAGTCATGGTTCATTTGCGGAAGGAGCGGTTTTCGGTTGGTACATATAACAAGTTGAAAATGAAGAAGTTTGGGCCATGTAAGATACTGAAGAAGCATGATTCAGGAAATGTATATGAGGTAGAATTGCCTAGTGAGCTGAATATTTCACGAGTGTTTAACATTTCAGATTTGACAGAGTATCACGAAGGAGGTGTTGAGGATGAGGTTGCAGCAGCACAGTGGAGTATTCCAGTAACCAGTTCAGATATCAAGGAGATTGAAGACATACTGGACAGTCGTGTTGGCAGAAGCACAAGGAACAGGACATATGAAGAGTATTTGGTCAAATGGAAAGGACGACCTATTGAAGATTCTTCATGGCTAACAAAGGAGGAGGTTAACCGTCTTGGTTTTCCTCTGCACACCTAAGTCGTGACAGGGTCACTTCTCAAATTACCCTAGGTGTCTGATGCAGGAGCATCCTGGGTGTAAGAGCAATCTTGCATCACCCAAAAATATTTCTGTTTTATATTCAATAAGGGCTATTTTGTGCAGAGCTGCTATTTATGGAAAGTTACTATTTTTGGTAATTTTCGTATGTGCTCAGAATGATCTGATTTCTTTCTTGGAGGTTCATTTTGGTCATATAAGTCTGCCAGTAAAGTTTCATTGCCAGATCAAGTGTATATTGGAAGATATTGAAGATTTTTGGTATTGGCAGCAGGGTACAGAAACTTTGAACTTAGTTTTGAAGGCTTTAGAAGCCCCGGATGAGGTCGAAAATTTGGGTGATGGGCACTTGCACTAGTCAAGCCTGTAGAGCGCTTCATGGCATTTCCGAAATGGGGTTATAATAGCCGATCAGGTCAACTGGTGATGACTTATGGTCTTCGAAAGTTGGACCACCTGAAATGGCAGAAAATAATTTTCTTCAAAATTTCTGTTCGGGTTTCAAAGGTTATCTTGAGCCGACTATGATGTAATAAAATGTAAAATAAAATAATGCTAAGTTTGGTCGGCCTTATTGGCTAAAATTCTGGAACCTTCCCAGGCGGTGGAAAATTGCCTATATAAGGAAGGCTGTATTATTGTCTTAGGCAGTTCAGAATAGTTCTGGGTAATAGTTCGAGGCTTTGTCCTACAGAATATTGTAAGGAATGCCCATGTGGCTTTGCATATTGTAATTCTAAAAGTTTGTAATTCCACATTTGTGGAGATAATAAGAAGCCAATTTTCTGTTCTTGCATATTATTGTTGTTGTTTCTCTATTTCTGTTATGTGTTTGTGGTATTAAGGGGAGCACCCTTCATCATCTTCTACCATGCCATTTGGCTTAACAGTTAAATTATCAGCTAACTGGAGTATTGTAGGTGTTTCCCTTAAACCAATGATGCTAAACCTTAGCAAAACTTTCCTAGTCATTACATTGATGGATGCTCCTAAATTAATCAAGACATTATGTATTTGTATACCATTGATATGAATAGTAACCACTGGGCTTCCTGGATCAGAGTATTTAGGCATTACAACTTTATTTAACATGAGATCAGAAAGCTTCCCAAGGACATGGACAATGTCAGGGTCTTTCTTCTTTCTACTAGGTTGCTTAATACATGCCTCCTTGATTTCTTTGTTATAAATTGGAACTTCCTTGAGGGCATCCAATAAAGGAATTTGGACTGTCATTTGCTTAAGTTGGTCAATCAATTCAGTGACAATATGATTTTCTTTTGGAGGTGCTAATTGGACCAATCTTTGTGGATAAGGTGGATTTTTCAATATTGGTGTAGATTATGGAATAGGTGGAGCAATAGTGGTTCAGTTCACAGGTATTTCCTTATTATCAACAACTTGAGTTATTATAGGTCCCTTAGGTACAGGCAATTTAGTTCTTGATCTTAGGTGAATATCATTCACTTGGAGGGAATAAGCTTATTGATGATTATTCTACCTATTATTAGGATTTGGAGCTGGTTGTGCAGGCAATTATGTTTGTTTCTGAGGGCTATTATTGGCTACAAGAGGTGGAGGCATGATCGATTGTTTCTTATTAGGCTGATTGGGTCCCCACTGAGGTTCTTGTTGCCAGTTACCTTATGGATGCTGTAATACCCTGAAAATGGGCTTCAGAACCATTGACATCCTACATCGACAAATCGATCGAAATCGACATAAAAGTCCTAATAAAATACACATATGCACATTGAATTATCAAAACCCTAATCGATTCTATCTCAATTCTGCATCGGGGAATATTCCTAATATTCCTAATTTATCCTAATTAGTTCTAATTAAATATTATTTGGTGATAAATGTGTTTTATTTATCCTAGATGCAATTCATTGAATATGCTGAATATTTGATTGATTACAATTATTTCTACCACTTAATTAATTTAATTAGATTTAATTAGATTTATTCCTAATTAATATTATTTTTATTTGACAATAAATCAAATTCCTAGAAATAATTGATTAAATGTTCATTTAATTGATTAAATCATGTTATCAAATTTAGTGATATAGTTTTGGGATAAAGTTTGATTAAATAATTAATTATCCATAAATCAATTATTTTTATTAAAAAATCAATTAAGTTGAGAATAAATCACTTGAATTATTAAATAAATTCATAATTATCCATGCACATTGAACAATTTCACAATACGTAATGATAATCATGCAATTGCCTCTCTTAGGAATAATACATCTATGCTAAGGATTACTTTTCCCATTATGAAATGCATTTAGATTGTCAACCCAGGGATGTAGACTTGAAACAGTTTGTGCACTAAGTTCCTCTAAGAGTCATAACACCTATACTGCAGGAAGATAAAATGCATGAAAGGAACCTATGATATTGCTGCAGGAAAGTAAACACACTTAACTACTTAATGAAATGACTATAGAAAGCTTATAAACCTTATCCTAAACTTATCTAGCAACTCAAAACATTCACTATGTCTATCTCTACAAGTGCTGCAAGAACATCCACAATAGTAATGCTATAGGAATGAAACAGTAACTTCTACTTGAAAGCACATAAAATAAAGTAAGCAACTCTACTCTAACTTAATCTAATCCACCTCCCAAGTGGGCCCCCTTGGTTGGCTTCTACTAACTACTAACACAAAAGATACTCCAAAATTACTCTTCCATTAAATTCTTCTTAACTGGTTACATAACAATTGAACAACTCATGAGAATAGAAAAGAGCAACTTCTACTATATTGAATACATCATTTTATATTTTCTCATTACCTAGCTAAGTCGATCAAATCCCTTTATATAGATGATTGACGCTTATTGAAAACATAACAGAAAAGTCCGATTAAATCTTGCCAAATAAGGAGGAGATAAAACAACCACGACATATTACAATAAGTGCAGATAACATAATAAAAAAATTGAGGGAATATAGCATAACTATTTCCTATATCTTCTAGAATGACAAGTCCTTCTTAGTAGCAGCATATCCTTTGGAATCATGCTAGATTCTTCTGCCATGGTTGGTCTTCTAATGCTCCTTCTTTAATGCGGTTGCACCACTCTTTGTACTACTCCTTGCTTACCCGATAGGTTGGTAGCATTAGGTGCATATATATATATATATATATATACATACATACATACATATATATATATATATATACATACATACATATATATATATATATATATATATATATATATATATATATATATATATATATATATATATATATATATATAGATATTTAAGTCAACATTTCAACTCCTACTCAAATGTTAGAACACAACTTAAAATAGCTATATCAAGTACTGTATTATATACATAATAGTCAACAAAACATGTCATTCTACTACTCATAGTCTTTGTAGCTCTAGTTGTACTTATAACAAGTTCACATAGGTATAGGTTCATAGATGTTTTAGAAATATCTTATCAGAGCATAAAGAGTGTCAACAAAGTATAAAGATTATAAAAAAATGGAGATGATAAATTGTCTCATCATCTGCCCCCTATTGAAGATAATGCTTGTCCTCAAGCATTGCATTTCCTGGCTAAGGACCTGAAATCACCGACTATTGTTTTTCCCTTCTTTCCACTCTTGAAAGTGTAATAAAATCCCCTTGTTCTTGCCAAGTAATCTCCCCTGTGTTATTCTAGTAACTGATCCAATCTAGTGGTGTTGATGTCATATAGGGGCCATAGGAGTGTAGGTGGCTGAAAAGACAAAGGCATCCATAATTCCCTTCTGATCTGATGCCCCAACTCCATATATCTAGTTGCTTAGTTTGTTGTTGCCTCAAAGTTGATTGGGCTATGTGGCTCTATTTTCTTAAGGCCTTTGGTAATCTATTCCACTGGCTTCTTACCCCTGCAAGACCTCTTTGACATGAAAAATAGGGTAGTCCCTAGTATTCTCTATAGATCCTGTCTCTTAATGAAAATACCTTGTCCCTAATTTTAGGCTTCTATTTCCCATAAGTCAAATTGAGCCAATCCATCAAGAGGACATTAGGCTTATATGATTCAACCCTTAATGGCAAGGGTTCAAATTTTTCTAGATCCTTGTAAATATTCAGCTGCCTATCATAGTTCCCCTCATTATGCATCCATGACATCAAATCTCTTAAATGAATATCCCCCATAAAGAGAAAAGGATTCCATTTTGTCTCATGTGGTATGATAAAGTTATGCAAATATAGCTCACATAATAAATTTTTTTTCCATGGGGGAAGAGTTTGATAGATTCCATAAAAATCTTGTGCTGACTTGAATTCACAATCAATACCCTTCATTGTTATCATAATTTGGAACAAAAGGAATTGTTCTTTTAAACAAATAGCATATACCCTGGGTGGTGGTCTATAGGCTATAACGTGATCGACTAGTTTAAGGGCTTGGTCCATTTGTTATTTTTGTTTCTTTATCTACTCCTTAAGAGATTCAATTTCCCCATCCTTATCAAATATCTCTTTTTGCATTTGATCTCTTTCTTGTTTCCACTAGGTCTTCTGGAAAACAAATTGATTGTATAAATTGAAGAGTATAGACTGTATTGTTGTTGAAGGAAATTCTTGTAGCTGAGCTTTCTTTCTCTTTTCTTTGGCAACTTGCTGAAAATAATCAGTGAACCATGTGGATTTATAGGGCATAATGGACACATTGGAATACATAGGGTGCTGTAGAGGATTCATTTAAACATTCATAGGAATGCTCTCGTTTGCTACGTTAGGGCTTGGCTCAATTATTCCCTGATCATCTTGTGGTATGCTTCAGGTTCTTGCACATTTTGAGATTCCTCCATATTTTTGGGAGATGAAGACACTTCTGTCTGCTTGGGTGAGTCATCAAGAATGTACTCAATAGATGGTTCTGGAGCAGGTTTTGGTGCTGGGACAGTTGGATTTCCAAGGGAAGTTGGAGACACTTGCCCTCGCATGCAAGGAATTCTTTGCATATTTGTCTCCTTGACCACTATAGTTTTATGTTGGCGGGATCATTTTGGCCTTTGTGTTGCAGGAGTAGACGCTGTAGTAGTAGATGTTGAAGGACTTGACCATTTTCTTTTATTTATTTGAATTGCAAGGTTTTGAATTTCCTTTTCTAGGTTATGGGTTTCCTCTCCAACCTTATGTTTTCATTTCTTTATGGAAGAAGTAGGTATATTACTCTCTGGAGTGGGCTCAGAAGACTTATTTTCTGGGGATAATTCTAGCTCTTTTTCTTTTGCAGCTATTTTTGGAGTAGGCTCAGAAGACTCTACTTCATTCTCTAGAGGTTTAGCAATAGGGTTAACTTGGGGTTGTAAAGTTTTGAACTAAACAAATTCTGCCCATGAAAGGGGAGAGACATCCCTAAGAGATTTCTCAAATAGTAGTTTTATTAAGGCATGGTGGCTTATAGAATTTGTGTTCCCCTTTTGTGTTTCCTTGGTACTAATGCTTAACATATTATAGAGAAAATTAGGAATATTGACCTGAAGATTATGCCTTATACAAATAACAAATTTGAAATGATGGGCATGCAAGTTGGAGAATCTCCCTTCACAAGTTAAATACCTGATAATGTGGGTAGCCAATTATAGAAATGGTGGTGGAGGGCAATCTCTTTCATCCCTACTTAGTAATTTCAAGCGGAGGATCACATGGTTGGGAGAATTGAGCTTGAGATGAACTGACATCATGCTTGTTAAGATAGTGTTCTCCAATGACTGACAACCCAGTTACCTCTACAATTATTTCCTCGGTGGCAACAACTATTAAACCCCACATAGTTTCTTGTCCCTCTTCAAAAGTGCCCATAAATTTTGCTACAACCTCCTCATTAAATTCTGTTAACTGAAGAAAATACCCCAGCCAGTCGCATGCATTAAATCTATGGACTACTTCAACATCTACCAGTAAAATACCATGGTGAACCAGTTCATGCCTCTGTAATTGTCCACCCATTCTATTAACACCTAGCCTTCAATTTACTACTAATTTCTCAGTCTCTTATGCTCTACAAATACCGTCTTCTTGAAATGCAATTGCAATTCTTGAAAATACCAAAATTTTTGCTTACATTACCTTCATTATGCTTAACATGAAAAATAATAATGACATTGATTACATAAGGCATCATAGCGTTAAGTGTGAGTTACCTCATAATTTAATAATAGTCCTTTCAAGTCATATCAAGCTCAGAAAATTGGAATTTTGTAAGTACGACAAATGTGTAGGATTAAAAGAAATAATAGAACAAAGCCTAAGTACAACATTGATATGACAAGGATGTGACTGGGATGGCTTAGTAATAACATTTGGAATTTATTACACTTCTCCTACCCCCTACCAAACATTAACAAGTATCCTCACTTGATATATTTTAGCATGAGAATGGGAAAATGGCGTAGTGCCTATATTATATATTTAATGTAGTACTATATATAATTATTAACACCTATGTGCTAAAAGTGAGTAAGGATTGAGGGATTTATACCTAGGATTTATTTACCGTATACACAAATGCAAGTTGATGAGATTTCATTGATTCCAGCAGCCGCATGTGATTGTTGACATGGTGTTTATTGAAAGCATTGAAAATAGAAATTGTGGGTGATGTGGATTGTGAGCGGGTGGAAGAAAGAGAAATGAGATGAATTGGAGAGAAGAATGAAGAAATGTACCTCATATTAAATGAAGCTTTATTATGGTTGGTTTCTAAAGGCATGTTATGGTAAAGTTGTAGGAGGAAGGCTTTCACCTTCTACTATAGGAACTGGTACCTGAGTTGTTATTGAATTGTGTGTGCTGAACTGCTGTAGGAATTCTTCCTTGGTTTGAGGCTTGTGGTACAGGCACAAGCAGTGTCCATTGACAAGTAGTTTGAATTGAACTAGATCTAGTGTGGTCAATTGGACTGCTCCATTTTCAAAGATGTATTGAATTTCATATGGTTCCAGCCATCTGGTCTCGAGCTTTCTTGGAATCTCCTTGAATCAAGAATCATATAATAGAGCCCAATCACCCACTTGAAATTGCTTATTTTTTATGTGTGAATCATGCCATCTCTTTCTTTGGTTCTAGATTAGCTCCATTTGCTCCATTGCTGAATTTCACATTTCATCCAAGGAGTTGAGGTGGAGAAGGCATTATGATTGTGCTACCGGAAGATTGATATTCAATTCTAGAGCTGTGCACAATGTTTTGTGTTCAAATTCTATGGGCAACATTGCTGCCTTTCCATATACAAATTCAAATGGTGTGAACCCTATAGTTGTTTTCTAGGTGGTACGATAGACCCATACTACTTCAGTTAATCTACTGCTCCAATCATTGTGATGCAATTGCACTTTTTTTGTTAATATGGCCTCAATTTCTCTGTTGGTGACCTCTGCCTGTCCATTTTCCTGTGGATGGGAAGGGCTAGATTTGTGATGCCTGATACTATATTCTTTCATTAGCTCATTTATCAGATTTGAAGTGAACTATGGTCCTTGGTCTTTTACAAGCTCTCTCGGGACTCCATAACAGGTAAAAATATCCTCATACAATAATTTGGCTACTTTTTCCCTGGCATTTTGCATAGCTTTCACTTCCACCCATTTTGTCAAATAGTCGTTGCATACCAGGATGTAAGATTTTCCATTTGAGGGAGGATCTATTAGTCCTATGAAATCCATAACCCATTTTTCAAATGGTGTTATTACCACTTGTGGATTGAGTGGCATCTCATTTGGTTTTGTTGGGCGACCCATCCTTTGACATTTATCACATTTTGCTGTATAACTGGCTGCATCCTTGTGTAGTGTTGGCGAATAGTATCTTATTAAGATTTTTAGGGATGTTCTCTTTTCTGCAAAGTGACCTCCACATGGCTCATTGTGACAAGCATGGAGTATATCATATATTTCATCTTCTCTCATGCACCTTTTCATAATTTGATCTAGACCAGTGTAAAAAATATTGTTATCTATCCATGAAAATTGGAAGCTTTTCTCTGCAAGCTTTTTCTTGTCCTTGTGAGAGAAATGTGGGGGCATCTTATTTGCTGCAAGATAATTGGCTATGTCAACATATCATGGGTTTTTGATTGCTATATGGAATAGGTGTTCATCAGGGAATGCATCTTCAATCAGAGTAGTGTCTGTATCAGCATTTTGAAGTCTAGACAAATAGTCAGCTACTACGTTTGCCTTCCCTGGCTTATCAACAATTGTTATATCAAACTCCCGCAATAGTAGTAGCCACCTTACTAATCTACCTATTATAGCAGGTTCATTCATCAAATATTTAATTACTGAGTGATCAGTGTGAATAAAGATAGGATAGCCTATTACATAGTGGTGAAATTTGTTCAATGCATAAACTACAGCTAGGAGTTCCTTTTCAATAACTATGTAGTTCAATTTTGGTCCATGGAGGCTTTTAATGATATAGTAGATTGCATTCTCAAGGTTACTAGGCTTTTTTCCTAGCACGGATCCTATGGCATAATCTGATGCATATGTATGGATGTGAAATGGGATAGACCAATCTAGTCCTTTGAGGACTAGTGTAGTTGTTAAAAGTGTCTTGAGTTGCAGGAAGGACTCATCACATACTTGTGTCCATACAAACTCAGCCTCTTTTGTTAGCAATGTGTATAGAGGACTAGCCACTTGACTAAAATTTTGAATAAAGCACCTATAGTAACTAGCATGTCCTAAGAATGATCTTGCATCCTTTTGCTTAGTAGGGGTAGGTAGTGTAAGTATTACCTCTACTTTGGCTAGGTCCACTTGGATTCCTACTGCTGAAATAAATGCCCAAGTACCACTCCTTGCATCATCATGAAGCATTTCTCACTGTTAAGAGAGAGATTGTGTTCCTTGGATCAGATCAGCACCTTTTCAAGATTCTTCAAAGCCTCTTCAAATGTCACTCTAAATGCTATAAAGTCATCCATATATATCTCAATACAATCATGTGATATGTCAGCAAAAATACTAATTACATCCCTCTAGAATGTTGTTGGAGCATTACATAACCCAAATGGTAAGAAAAAGTATGCATATATCCCCCATGGACATGTGAATGTAGTCTTCTCCTAGTCCTCTGGGGCAATAGTAATATGATTATATCCACTATATCCATCAAGAAAGGAAAAATACTTTTTACCAGCTAAAGTATCAAGTACTTGATCAATGAATGGTAATGGGAAATGATCTTTCTTGGTAGCTTTATTTAACTCTCTGTAATCCACACAGATTATCCATTTACCCCCTTTTTGGACACTATAACTAAATGTGATACCCATTTTCTATTAGATATAGGATATATAAAGCCAACATCTAGCAATTTTTGTAATTCTATTTTGACTATCTCTCTTAGTGCTGGGTTAATCCTCCTCTGAGGTTGGCGGAGTGGTAGACTTCCCTCATTGATATATATCCTATGAGTACAGAGTGTTGGGCTTAGTCCCTTCATGTCCCCATAATCCCATGCAAAGGCTTTCTCATGTGTTTGGAGAAGTTTAGTTAATTGTTCCATCTGTTGTGAAGGAAACTTATTATTTACATGGAGATTGTGACCCTTGGAAAGCTTAACAGTAGTTGTAAGGTCAAGCATGGATACTTCGGTGATAGGAATCATATTTACTTCACAGGGTAGGAGCTAATGAATAATATTGGGTTCTGAAGGAAAAACACAATTCTCAAAATGGTCATCGTATGTAGTTAACTCTAACACAAAGCTTTCAGATATGTCTTTGATTTCAACATAGTCATTATTAAGAATGCTCCGGATTACTTCATTTTCTTCCTACAACTTTAGAAAAGATTACCTATGTAACATCATGAGCTAAACCATAGAGTTCAATTCCTCTTCCCCATCTCCTAAATCTGGCCATATAGGTGTACTTAAATCTGGCTGAGGTTGAGCTGGAGGATACAATGCTAGTTTCTTAGTGGCTTGCCCATCTGATATTGTCATGTTCCCTCATCTACAACTAATGTTTTCATTAGTTGTTTCCAACCATGGACGTCCTAAAATGACAGGATAACCAACAAGATTAACCTTTGGTGATAGAATCATGAAATCAGCAAGGTATTCCCAAGAATCTAGGGCAACTATTATGTCTTCTATCATTCCATCAGGGGTGACAGTAGATTTGTCTACTTAATTTAATATTGTTGGAGTAGCTCGTAACCCTTCTATGCTCAATTTATTCATAGCATCCTTAGTCATTACATTAATGGCAGCACCCAAATCTATTAATGCATTTTTGACAGACTGACCATTAATGATGATGTTAACAACTGGACTCCTTGGATCTAAATATTTTGGAATTACTAATTTTCCTAGCTTAATATCAGCTAATTGTCCTATAACATGAACTGTTGTAGGATCCTTTTTCTTTCTTCCAGGCATTTTAAGACAAGCTTCTTTTATTGTTTTTCCATAGACAGGGACATCCTTTATTACTTGAAATAGGGGAATCTGGACATGCATGTTCTTTAATTTGTCAAGGATATCAAATGGTTGGTATTATCTTGGTATGGGCTTGTCCATGCTGAGCCTCTAAGGAAAAGGTGGTTTAATTGATGTCTGAACATTAGCTAAATTGGTAGCATTATCTGGAGCAACAATATTTGGAAAAGAATTCTCTAGAATTGATACTGGTGCTACAAGAAGGTCTGGCACTTCAGTAATAAGAGGTGGTTCAGGTGTAGGAAAGGTATTTTTTGATCTTAGGTGTATATTGGCTATATTGAGTGCATAGGTAGGGTACTACTAAGCATCAGTAGCATACATTTGTTAATATGGTTGTTGACTATTGGGATTTAGCTAAGGCTGAGCAGGCAACTGTGTTTTCTTTTGAGGACCTATGTTTGTAGGTGGTGGCATTATTGCAGGTGTATTTATTGGAGGTGGCAAAGGTGGATATCCAGGATTCAGATTAGGCCATTGTTGAGGTCCTCTCCACTAGTTAGTGGACTACTAATTCCCTTGTGGTTGTTGCCATTGGTTTGGAAATTGTGGCCATTGGGGTTGTTGTGAAGGATACCATTGATTCTGTTGATTATTGGGCTAGGCATTATTCCAAGTAGGTTGATTATACTGGGGAGGACTTTTGTTATTTTGGCTTTTCCACTGACTATTATAAGGATTTGAAATTTGTAATGGGTCTTGAGGCATACCTTGTCTCGTAGCCCATGGCTGACATTGAGAAACAAAGAATAATTTCTTGTCCTCTCCTTCTATCTTTAAGTATTCAGTTGGAAGATGCTGATTCTCCAGATTTGCGACCAACTTGCATTGAAAATCCTTCTTCTTCTTATGGCAATGGGGATAGTATTTGGCTAGCTGTGCCTTCACATTTTCATGCTTCTTCTCGGCAGTCATCATGTCGAGGTGTGTAGCGACATCATTAATGATGTCTTTCTTGAAGTCTAATAGTAGGTTTGAAATTTCCATCTTTGAAATACTAGAGCCACTTCCTTTTGCCAGTGTTGGATGGAATCCCCTTCCTTTCTTTATTGCTGATCTAGAATAGTTCAAACAAATCTTCTTAAGGTCATCCTAGGAAGATTGAGATATATCTCCTATAGCCATGAGGTCTAATGCTTCTAGGAAGTTATCATTCACTCCTCTTAGAAAAATTAGCTTCTATGAATCCTCCTACAGTGCATGTTGAGGGTTCTTTTGCAAGTTGTATAAGAAGCATGATATGTAGTCCTCTAGTGTCTCATCTTCTTTTTGTGACATACGGAAGATGTCATCTCCTTTTGAATCACCACCTTTACAGTATTCCTTATACTTCCTTAGAAATAAATCTCTCATTCCATCCCAATTAGTTACTGCATTTTCTCCTAAGCCCATGAACCATCTGAGAGCTGACTCCTTCAGTGTTGCTGGAAATAGCTTGAGCTTAGGACTATCAGTATTATAGTAAAAAATTCAACACAGTATGTCAAACTCAAACAAAAAGGTGTCAAGATCCTCTGTAATAAGGCCATAGAACTTTGGAAGTGTTGAAGCAAGTATGTTCTTGACGTTAGGATTGTTAATAAGACTTGGAATAGGAAATGGAAATGTAGGAGCTACTATTACTGGAGGTGTTGGATATTGAAACTGTGGCTGAAAAGTATTATTGACCAGAAGGTTCTGGACAATAGGTGGTCCTGGATTGGGATTATTATGGAAACTAGCTAATATTTTTGCAAAAGGATGAAGGTCAAATGTATCACGAGTGTCTTCTTCTATTGAAGATGATGCATCAAAATCAAGACTTGCATCAAGAAATGGTAACTCAAGTTCTTCAAATTCTTCTTTCAATTTAATAGGTTCTTTTAGAAGAAATCTACCATGAACATCTCACCTTCTTCGATGCATGCAAGTGATTTGATGAACTTATGAAGCAAGCTCACAACTACTCGGTGTTGGCTAAAAAGAAAAGAAACTAATCTGAGAAATAAATGACTCATTAAGGTTCCTAGTTTGACACCATCCCCGAAAATGATGCCAAAAATGAACAGTTTCACAATAGGTAATGATAATCATGCCATTCTCTCTATTAGGAATAATAAATCTATGCTAATGATTACTTTTCCCATCATGAAATGCATTTAGATTGTCAAGCAAGGGATGTAGACTTGGAATGGGACATCATAGTTTGTGCACTAAGTTCCTCTAAGAGTCATAACACGTATGCTAGAGGAAGATAAAATGCATGAAAGGAACCTATGCTATTGCTACAGGAAAGTAAACACACTTAACTACTTAATGAAATGATTGCAAAAAGCTTATAAACCTTATCCTAAACTTATCTAGCAACTCAAAATATTCACTATGTCTATCTCTGCAAGTGCTATAGGAACATCCATAGTAGTAATGCTGTAGGAATGAAAGAGTAACTTCTACTTGAAAGCATAGAAAATAGAGTAATCAACTCTACTCTAACTTAATCTAATCCACCTCCCAAGTGGGCCCCCTTGGTTGGCTTCTGCTAACTACTAACACATAAGATACTCCAAAATTACTCTTCCATTAAATTCTTCTTAACTGGTTACATAACAATTGAACAACTCATGAGAATAGAAAAGAGCAACTTCTACTATATTGAATACATCATTCTATATTTTCTCATTGCCTAGCTAAGTCGGTCAAATCCCTTTATATAGAGGATTGATGCTTATTGAAAACATAACAAAAAAGTCTGATTAAATCTTGCCAAATAAGGTGGAGATAAAACAACCATGACATATTACAATAAGTGTAGATAATAGAATAACAATACTGAGGGAATATAGCATAACTATTTCCTATATCTTCTGGAATGACAGCTCCTTAGGAGCGGCATATCCTTCGGAATCATATTGGATTCTTCCACCATGGCTGGTCTTCTAATGCTCCCTCTTTAATGCAGTTGCACCACTCTTTGTACTGCTTCTTTCTTACCTAACAGGTTAGTAGCATTTGGTGCACATATATATATTCAAGTCAACATTTCAACTCCTACTCAAATGTTAGAACATAGCTTAAAATAGCTATATGAAGTACTGAATTATATACATAATAGTCAGCAAAACATGTCATTCTACTACCCATAGTCTTTGTAGCTCTAGTTGTACTTATAACAAGTTCACATAGGTATAGGTTCATAGATGTTTTAGAAATGTCTTATCAGAGCATAAAGAGTGTCAACAAAGTATAAAGATTATAACAAAATGGAGACAATAAATTGTCTCATCACACATTCAGAAAAGAAGTTAAACTCTAAATCAAAAAATCAATGTAATTTGTTAACTTTTTGGACTCAACATATGATTGTGAGTTAAAAAGTGATTTGAACTTCTGATTTGAGTTAAAAAGCTGATTTTGCATGATTTTGTGAGTTAACTCTTTCTGATTTTTTGATAACTCAATAATCAATCTGAGTTGACCAGGGAGAGATTTTTAGCTTTCCATGAGTTCTCAAAGAACCTAGATTTCTATATAAACAAGGCTCGGCCCTTCACAAATGATGACCCTCTTGCGAATTTGGAGAATCTTGCTCGTGCGATCTGGTGATTTGTGAGATTGTGCTATTTTCTTGAGATTCTTGTTTTTTTTCATTCATTTCATAGGAATTCATATCATTGTTAGATTAGATTGCATTCATCTTCACTTAATTTTAGGTCAATTTCCATATAGGTTTCATACATATTGCATAGAAAAATTAAAAATATAGCTTAATCTGCATTCATATTTCATTTGTTTTTCATCATTAAATCCTTCATTTAGGTGTTGCATTGTCACTAGTCTTGGTCAAATTCTGAGAATATCAAATTCACATCTACTAGAAGGTAGTAAATCATCTGGTTAGCAATATTTTTCTTATTTGTAGATTTTTTGATTTGCTAACCTCTAATGTTTTACTGAAGTGTTGTGTCCACAGCTAGGTACAATTTCACACACATATTTATGGCACCCACCGTGGGGCTCGACAACAGGTTTCATTTATCAAAATCTCATTTTTCTAACAATTTGAATTCAAGCTATGATTTTTATTTTATGTTCCGTACAATCTCCTATGACATTCTGTAGACTGTCGTATCAAAATACTCTACCTTTCATATGACAGGTGACAATTTGAATTGTCATGCTGATTTTATTGGTATTGTCTTATGATAGCTAAATTGTCATGTGTGCAGGAACCCACTATCATATTGTACCTGAATTGTCATATGGGAACATGTATATTCTTGTATGAGTTTTGACTCCAGTATTGCATTGTCGTATAAAAATTTTGAGCAATCTTTGAGATTTGGATTTTGGATTTCAATTGACAGCTAACCCTAAAAATTGATGCTTTCTAGTTTTTGGTCATTTTGACAACCTAACGCATTTGTGCAAGATGAGAGATAAAGATAGAGCATAAAAACACTTCTTTAGCCTCTTCTTGTCTTCTAAGACTATCTTTTGCAGATAACCCCATTTTTTAGAAAAATACTGGTCAAAGATGCTCATTCAACAAAATTTCTAACAAGTGGTTTTGCAGGTTTCCTAATATTATTCAAGCAAATATTATGTTTTCTTAAATTTTATTTCATTTTCATAGGCACTTAGATAAATAGGTATGTGCATTTATTGCCATTGGGGAAAATATTGAGGGAATTATGCTCTTCTCCTTCTTAGGAGAACTAGAAACCCAGAAGGTGTCTTCCTTGGTGCCAATTTGCATATTGTCTCTGGATTAATCTGCTAGACATATCTTGGATAGGGAAAAGGATAAGGTTAGGGGATTATGCTCTTCTCTTTCAGAGAATCAGAAACCCAAATCCTGTGGTCCCCAACCTCACATTTTCTTTAATCCTTTAGAGGGCCTATCAGAGAGGTAAAAAGCTCCTAGGAATGACCCAAGTGGGGACCAATCTTAAGCTGACTCTTCCAAACCACTATAAAATTTGACACTTCCTTGATGTTAAAGCCTCAGAAGACATAGCTGTGTTGGTTCCTTGGACTCATGCCACAAAAACGCTTTGATATTGTGTAGAGCAGAGCCACTTAAATCCTTCTTGCGAGACTACACTTGTCAGAGTGCTCATAGGGTTAAAAGCATCAATCCTACTTGTGGGACTATGGGAGACAATTGTGAACGGATGCCTTGATTAAAAGCCTAAGATAGTTTTCCACCGATCCACCCCCGAAGGATTTGTAGTGCTTGTGCGAGGTGAATAGTAATCACCCCAAGAAACTTGTCATATCGAGCACTCTTTGACATTTAAACCTGGCTAATATGGGCTTCAACATCCATTGTGTGTTGTTAGACCTTCATATTCTAAGGAGTCCATGAGTGTGTTCCTAAGTCAATGAGAAATTAATACATCTCTTCTCTTAGATAGGGTAAGATAGGTGTGATTGATTCATTGAGTCAGTTCACTCTATTTTATGTGATTGGGAGCCTACTGCTATGTTAAACAAACTAAGACAATCCAATACATAGATCTTCAAAAACTTGGATAGAGAAATTTGTGAATAACTTTATACCAAAAACCCACAAACAGCGTAAAACTTGCAAAATTTGAAAGAAAATCCTTTTCTGGTGTAGACCGTCATCCTAGAAATTTAATTATCGTACAAATCTTGTTGTGAAAATCAATTATCGTATCAGAACCCCTAGAAATTCATACGTGGAACCTTACATTGTCATACAAGTCTTGTCAAAATCCCTTAGAAAAAGGAAACTCTGGAGTCATTTGTCGTACGAGCCTCTGCAATTGTCATGCCAACCTTGATTCTATGTCGTACGAGCTTGGATAAAGTCATATGAGAGTTGATCAAAAAATTACTAGAAAGTCCCTATTTTGTCAGAAATTCAATCATTTGCAGTCATCATTCAAATTTTGTCAGAAAAATCACATGTGTTAGGAACAAAGCAGAGTCAATAAAGAATCCAACTCATTTTCCTAAAGTGGTCCTTTGAGCTTGATTTTGCCTTCTGATTCATTGATCTGAACTCTGTTTCATCTTGTGTCAAAACCTTATCAAAATAATCTCAAAATTTATCTTCAAAACCGCTAAGTGTTGTGTACTTGTGTTCGTCATCATTTGGGCATCTATCCATACACCTAGGGCACAGTATCCTACACTTACGTCCAATCAATATTTTTAACAATCCAATCTTTACAAGGTTGTGTCATTTGATTTTTTCTAAATCAGATCATCAATCATTTGTCTTATCTTTCTCTTTTGATTCACCCAAGGTTAATGGTGGAAACTAGAGCTTCCTCACACATAAAATCAATGATGCAGGAGCATCCTAGGTGTAAGAGCAATCTTGCATCACCCAAAAAAAAAATATTTCTATTTTTATATTCAATAAGGGCTATTTTGGGCAGAGCTGCTATTTATGGAAAGTTACTATTTTTGGTAATTTTCGTATGTGCTCAGAATGATCTGATTTCTTTCTTGGAGGTTCATTTTGGTCATATAAGTCTGCCAGCAAAGTTTCATGGCTAGATCAAGTGTAGTTTGGAAGATATTGAAGATTTTCGGTATTGGCAGCAGGGTACAGAAACTTCGAACTCAGTTTTGAAGGCTTTAGAGGCCCCGAATGAGGTCAAAAATTTGGGTGATGAGCGCTTGCGCCGGTCAATCTTGTAGAGCGCTTTGTGGCATTTCTGAAATGGGGTTATAATAGTCAATCGGGTCAACTGGTGATGACTTATGGTCTCTGGAAGTCGGGTCACCTGAAATGGCGGAAAATAATTTTCCTTCAAAATTTCTGTTCGGGTTTCAAAAGTTATTTTGAGCCGACTTTGATGTAATAAATTGAAAAATAAATAATTCTAAGTTTGGTCGGCCCTTAGGGCTAAATTTTTGGAACCTTCTCGGGCGGTGGAAATTGCCTATATAAGGAAGGCTGTATTATTGTCTTAGGCAGTTCAGAATAGTTCTGGGTAGTAGATCTGGGTAATAGTTCGAGGCTTTGTCCTACAGAATATTGTAAGGGAATGCCCATGTGGCTTTGCATATTGTAATTCTGAAAGTTTGTAATTCCACATTTGTGGAGATAATAAGAAGCCAATTTTTCTGTTCTTGCATATTGTTGTTGTTTCTCTATTTTTGTTATGTGTTTGTGGTATTAAGGGGAGCACCCTTCATCAAGTGGTATTAGAGCAGGTTTTCTTGAGTGTGTAAACAGATCACCGACAGTGAGGTAGTTTGCACCAGGACCGTGGCTAGGGTTTCAGCGCGCATCACGAAAATGCCTCCACGAAGAGAACGTGGTGGAAGAGTTGGTGGTGTGACACCTGAGGTTAGAGAGCTGCAGAGACAAGTGTGAGTATTGCAAGAAGAGATTCACAGAGGAATGAATCTTAATGTCAGAGACAAAAGCGAGGATGAAGCCGAAGAAGAATATCAAGAAGGAGAAGCTGAAATTGTGAACCAGGAGGAAGAAAGATTTTTCCGGGCTATTTCTAAGATTGGGAAAAGACCTAAGATTGAGGTTCCTACATTTTCTAGAAATCTTAACCCGGAAGAATTGATCGACTGGATCAATGAATGTGAGGAATATTTTGAGTATGAAGATGTTGAGGATCTTGATAGGGTCAAATTTGCGAAGGCCAGGCTGAAAGGTCATGCGAAGATATGGTGGCAAGAGATTCAGTTGGAGCGAAATAGAAGGGGAAAGGAGAAAATTACGAGATGGGATCGGATGGTGGATAAATTGAAGCGACAGTTCATTCTTGTTGATTATGAGCTTGACCTACTGAAGAAAATGCAGAGTTTGAAGCAAGCAGGAAGATCTGTTCAGGAGTATACAGAGGAGTTCTATCGACTTCTCATCAGAACAGGCCATGCAGAAGCTGATAAGGAGAAAGTTGCCTGATCCCTTAATGGGTTAAGGCCAAGCATTCAGGAGGAGCTGAATCTGGTTCGAATGAACAGTATTGAAGAGGCATACCAGTTTGCCATAAAAGTAGAGGAAAAGTTGAACAAGAAGTTTGAGAGCAGACAAAACAGAAGAGGTCATGGTGGATGATCTAGTGGACGGTCATATGGTGGCCGAAATGAGGATCCAAAAAAGAAGGATGAGGCCAGTAGCAGTCAGAATCAGTGAGGAAATAATTCCAATCACTTCCAGGATCAGAATAATAGAGATCAGAGAGGAAGAGGAAGAGGAAGAGGACAAGGATCTGGAAGAGGTGGCTTCCGTGGAACATGTTTTCACTGTGGAGAAGAAGGTCATAGAGCATTTGAATGTCCTCAGCGCCAAGGAAGAACAGACAAGAGAAATGAAGGCCAGGCTAGAGTTGCACATGTAGATGAAGATGCCAGATCATCAAATTATGAAGATGCTGAAAGAGGAGAAACGTTGATTAACAGAAGAGTCCTGTTGAGTGGTGAGAATGAACCTGAGAAAAGGAGGAGCCTATTTCGCACCAGGTGCAAGTGTAAAGGTAAATGTTGTGATGTGATCATTGATAGTGGAAGCACTGACAATTTGGTGTCAGAAGAGATGGTGACAATGTTGAAGCTCAAGAGACAAAAACACCCATATCCATATCGGATTGCCTGGGTGCAGGATGACCACAAGGTCATGGTCAATGAACAATGCCTGGTGAAGTTCAAGATTGGTGGATACCAAGATGAGATATTGTGTGATATCATATCTATGGATGCATGTCATATGTTGTTGGGTAGACCATGGTAGTTTGACAGATGTGCTGTACATAATGGTCGTGCGAATACCTATTCCCTGACAAAGGATGGAGTGCGACATAAGCTAAAACCATTGAAGGAGACCGAAGAAAAGGTATGTGGTAATGCAAGGATAACTTTTGTTGATGGAAGAAATTTCCTAGATGGTATGAGGCATGAGCATGTGTGTTTTGCTTTAATTCCAAAAGCTGGTAAAGAGGAAGTAGAAGATGTTCCTATATAAGTTGCAAATTTGTTGAATGAGTTTTAGGATATTGTATCTGATAACGTGCCTGATGGATTACCACTAGTCAGGAAGATCAGTCGTCAGATGGACTTGATCCCAAGAGTGAGTTTGTCGAATAAGGTAGCACACAAAATGACACCTGTAGAAAGTGAGGAGTTGAACAAACAAGTACATGAACTATTACAGAAAGGATTGATCTGTGAGAGTCTGAGTCCCTATGCTGTACCAGCGGTATTAGCACCAAAGAAGAATGGAGAATGGAAGATGTGTACAGATTCTAGGGCAATAAACAAGATCACAATCAAGTACAGGTTTCCATTGCCACGAATGGACGATATTATGGACTGTTTGAGTGGGGCTGTGTATTTTTCAAAGATAGATCTGAAGAGTGGATATCACCAAATTCAGATCAGAGAAGGAGATGAATGGAAGACTACCTTCAAAATAAAGGAAGGACTATATGAGTGGTTAGTCATGCCTTTTGGGCTAACCAATGCACCGAGCACTTTCATGCGGCTTATGAACGAGGTTCTGAAAGAATTTTTGGGTAAGTTTGTCATTGTTTACCTAGATGATATTTTAATTTTTAGCAAGACATTGGAGGAACATATGATGCATATTTGTATGGTGTTTGAGAAGTTGAGAGATGAGAAATTGTTGATTAATTTGAAGAAGTGCAATTTTGTGAAGAAAGAGTTAGTGTATTTGGGATTTGTAGTTTCAGTAGAAGGTCTAAAAATGGACCTAGAGAAGGTACAGGCTATCCTTGAATGGCCTACTCCAAGGAATGCTACTGAGGTAAGATCTTTTCATGGTCTAGCTAGTTTTTACAGAAAGATTATCAAAAATTTTAGCAGTATTTGTGGTCCCTTGACTGAGACAATGAGAGGGGATAGAAAAGAGTTTAAGTGGACTAAAGGGGCAGGAAAGAGTTTTCAATTATTGAAACAAAAAGTTACAGAACAACCTATTTTAGCACTTCCAGATTTTAATAAGGTGTTTCAAGTAGATTGTGATGCTAGTGGTACTGCAATAGGAGCTGTTATGAGCCAAGAAGGTAAACCTGTTACGTATTTCAGTGAGAAGTTAAATGATGCCAAGAGGAAGTATTCTATTTATGATCAGGAATTTTATGCTATAGTTCAGGCATTAAAGAAGTGGAGACATTATCTGCTTCCTAAGGAGTTTGTTTTGTATACTGATCATCAAGCTTTGCAATATTTGAATAGTCAAGGAAAATTGAATCAAAGACATTTGAAATGGGTTGAGTTTTTGCAGAGTTATACATTTGTTTTGAAACACAGAAGTGGAAAGTCTGATAGGGTTGCAGATGCTCTTAGTAGAAGGCAACTATTGCTGACAGAGATGTAGATTTAGGTGGTTGGGTTCAAGGAACTCAAGAATTTGTATCCAGAAGATCCTGATTTTGGTGAAGCTTGGAAAGCTTGTACAAAACCTGTTACTCTAGACAGGACGAAATGGTTGGATTTCATCATCCAGGATGATATGCTATTCAGAGGGAGTCGGTTGTGCATTCCATGAAGTTCTATGAGGGAGAATCTCATCAAGGAGAAGCATAGCGGAGGATTGGTTGGACATTTTGGTCATGATAAAACCCTTGCTTTGGTTGGTGAGAATTATTATTGGCCACAATTGCAATAAGATGTGAAGAAGTTTGTACAGAGTTGCAGAGTATGTCAGATGGCGAAAGGAGTGAAGCAAAATATAGGGATGTATCAGCCATTATATATACTAGAGAAGCCTTGGGAGGATATCAGTATGGACTTTGTTCTTGGTTTACTGAGGTCACAGCGGGGACATGATTCAATTTTTGTAGTAGTTGACAGATTTTTGAAGATGGCACATTTCATTCCCTGCAAGAAGACTAATGATGCTGTTCATGTAGCAGGATTGTTTTTCAGAGAAGTGGTGAGACTACATGGTTTTCCAAAGACCATAGTTTCAGATCAAGATACTAAGTTTGTTAGATATTTCTGGTGGACATTGTGGAAGAAGTTGAAGACAGATTTGAAGTTCAGTTCATCACATCATCCACAGACTGATGGATAGATAGAGGTGGTGAATAGAAGTTTGGGAAATTTACTGAGATGTTTGGTTGGAGATAAGCCAACAGGATGGGATTGGATTTTACCACAAGCGGAATTTGCATACAATAATTCTGTCAACAGGAGCACTGGTAAATCACCATTCCAAATTGTATATGGAAGTAGTCCAAGAAATGCATCTGAATTGAGGAAGATGGATAAAGGAGAAATAAGTAGTGCTGAAGCTGAGGATTTTGCAGAACATTTGAAGAACATCCATGAGGAGGTGAGGAAGCATATTGCCAAGATGAATGCACAGTATAAGGCTAAGGTAGATGTGAAAAGGAGGCATAAGGAATTTCAGGTTGGAGATGAAGTCATGGTTCATTTGCGGAAGGAGCAGTTTTTGGTTGGTACATATAACAAGTTGAAAATGAAGAAGTTTGGGCCATGTAAGATACTGAAGAAGCATGATTCAGGAAATGCATATGAGGTAGAATTGCCTACTGGGCTGAATATTTCACCAGTGTTTAACATTTCAGATTTGACAGAGTATCATGAAGGAGGTGTTGAAGATGAGGTTGCAGTAGCACAGTGGAATATTCCAGTAACCAGTTCAGATATCAAGGAGATTGAAGACATACTAGACAGTCGTGTTGGCAGAAGCACAAGGAATAGGACATATGAAGAGTATTTGGTCAAATGGAAAGGATGACCTGTTGAAGATTCATCATGGCTAACAAAGGAGGAGGTTAACCGTCTTAGTTTTCCTCTGCATACCTGAGTCGTGACAGGGTCACTTCTCAAATTACCCCGGGTGTCTGATGCAGGAGCATCCTGGGTGTAAGAGCAATCTTGCATCACCCAAAAAAAAAAAATTTCTATTTTTATATTCAAGAAGGGCTATTTTGGGCAGAGCTGCTATTTATGGAAAGTTATTATTTTTGGTAATTTTTGTATGTGCTCAGAATGATCTGATTTCTTTCTTGGAGGTTCATTTTGGTCATATAAGTCTGTCAGCAAAGTTTCATGGCTAGATCAGGTGTAGTTTGGAAGATATTGAAGATTTTCGGTATTGGCAGTAGGGTACAGAAACTTCGAACTCAGTTTTGAAGGCTTTAGAGGCCCCGGATGAGGTGAAAAATTTGGGTGACAAGCACTTGTGCTGGTCAAGCCTGTAGAGTGCTTCGTGGCATTTTTGAAATGGAGTTATAATAGTCAATCAGGTCAACTGGTGATGACTTATGGTCTCCGGAAGTCGGGTCACCTGAAATGACAGAAAATAATTTTCCTTCAAAATTTTTGTTCGGGTTTCAAAAGTTATTTTGAGCCGACTTTGATGTAATAAATTGAAAAATAAATAATTCTAAGTTTGGTCGGCCCTTAGGGCTAAATTTTTGGAACCTTCTCGGGCGGTGGAAATTGCCTATATAAGGAAGACTGTATTATTGTCTTAGGCAGTTTAGAATAGTTCTGGGTAGTAGATCTGGGTAATAGTTCGAGGCTTTGTCCTATAGAATATTGTAAGGGAATGCCCATGTGGCTTTGCATATTGTAATTCTGAAAGTTTGTAATTCCACATTTGTGGAGATAATAAGAAGCCAATTTTTCTGTTCTTGCATATTGTTGTTGTTTCTCTATTTTTGTTATGTGTTTGTGGTATTAAGGGGAGCACCCTTCATCAATCAAGAGAAGAACCAAAAATCTCTATGTCATCTTCTATTCTAGCTCAGACATTTCATCAGCCTTACGATACAAATTTGTATGAAGAAGATGCCCTTGGCAGTTTGCACTTGAAAATTGGTTACATAACCTCTCCAATATCAATACCAGATCAAAATCAAAATCAAAGCGCCACTATGTCTCAAGGAGGAGAAAACCAAGGCTCCCAGGGTCACCAATATGAACATGGTGGGGGTCAAGAACCCACACCCTTTGAAATTGCCCAATATTAGAATGATGATGTCTTCAAGAAAATGATGAAACACTTCTTGTGTGAAGACAAAGAGGCATATTTTCTTGAATTAGCTCAACAAGGAGCCAAACTTCCTCCAAGCTTTAACATTGATAATATCGTCACACATGAGGAAGAAACACCCATCATTGCTATGATGAAACAAATGAATGCAATGCAAGTTAAGCTAAACTAGCTGGAAAAGGAGAAAGAACCTAAAGAATTCTCCATGGATGCTCTATGTCCCTTCCCATTCAATTGTAGCTTGAATATGCCACCATTCCCTAAAGGGGTAGAACTCTCAAAAAATGACAAATGTGAGGGAAATTTTGATCCTCAAGATCATGTAAGGGAATTATGCACCTTATCCATGGAATTCATGCATGAACCTACATTCTTAATGCATCTCTTCCCCTAATCTTTAGGAGGAATGACCATCAATTGGTTCTCCAAGATACCCCCCACAATCAAAACTTTTGAGGAGTTAATCAAATTATTCTATCAGCATTACTCCTATAATATCCAATACTCAATCACCATGATTGACATCTACAATTTGAAACAAAACTCAAGAGAACCCTTCCTTACCTTCCTCAAACACTGGAGGAAGAATTTTTCACTCTATGCCTAACCAATCCTAGAAAATGAAAAATTAGAAATCTTTATCAATAATTTGATTCCAGAAATCAATTATCATATGCAAATGCAAAACCATACATCCTTTAATAAAATTGTAGAAAATTCCATAAAGATTGAAAATGTGCTTGTTTGAAAGGGAGACATATCACTTCATAAGGAAAACAAGTATGACTCAGGGTCTAGTTCCAACAAAGATAAGGGCAAAATCTGGAACAAAAATAAAAACATTGTCACAAACTGTGTTGTTGATCATATTAGTGCTCCACCTAAAGCACCAACATTTAATCTCACCATTGGCACCCAAGCCATAAAAGCTTCAAAGATGAAAATAATTGAACCAACTAAAAAGTCAATTGATTATAAACCTTGGGTTACAAAACCAAAACACAAGTTTACTCCTCTAGGATAATCCTTGGAATCTTCCATGAAAACTCTATTGGAAAATAATATCATCATGTTACCTGAGATCAAACCATATGATCCCGAAGTCAAACCTAAGTGGTGGAAAGAGACCAATTTCTATGATTTCCATCGAAACAAGGGTCATAAAACCAATAACTGCATGCATCTGAAACATCTCATTCAAGAAAAAATTGACATTGGAGAAATTGTGATTGACAACCATAAATCCAACAATGATCATACAACATTCACGAAACCTTTTCTGAAACATAATCAAGGAGATTCATCTTCTAAACTAAACATGGGTGCTAAAGTCAATTACACTTACTCTAGTAGCAATGATGTCATCAACATGGTAGAGCCATGCCTCTCTGAACACTGTAATGTCATCACTATTGTCAGAAAGGACATAGATAACAAGACAACTAATGTAGTTACTCGATCTCAAGCTCATGAAGTCCTCCAAGGAAAAAATTTGGGTTCATCAAACACCCAAAAGTTTCCATTTAATCTTACATATGCATCTAAACAAAGGACTACTTCCAAATCTACCAATTCTAAAGAGTCCAAAGAGATATCATACATTATCATCCAACAACTGCAACACACTAATGCTAAAATCTCTATATTCGAGTTGCTTCGCATCTCTCCTGCTCATCATGCAATTCTGGATAAAGCTCTAATTGGCTCTAATAATCCTAAAGATCTTGATCTTGAAAGATTCCAAACAATGGTGGGTCACTTAACCTCTCATCGGTACATATCCTTTTCAAAAGAAGATGACAACTCATTGAGTCACCTACATAACCAACCCTTTCATATTGAAGTCTTGATCCAAAACTGTCATGTCAAACGTGTGTTGATAGATGGAGGCACTGGTCTAAATATCTATTCCTACAAATTGGTTACACAACTGGGATTGTCAAAAGATGCTATTGATCCTAAAAAGAAGATAACCATAAAATCATATGATGAACAAGAAAGAAATTCCAAATGGGTCATTGTGTTACCTATCAGAACTAGACCTGTAATTAGAGATATCACCTATCAAGTACTAGATCTTCCACTGGCCTATAACATTCTTCTAGGAAGGCCCTAGATACACAAAATGCAAGCTATTCCATCAACATACCATCAATGTCTCAAATTTACCTATGATGGAGTAGAGGTCACTATACATGCAGACACATCAACATCTTGCAATGCCTTGAAAGAAAGTGTTGATAAAATTGTTCCACATAACTGGGAGTCTTCCACCAAGCAAATAGACATAGCATCTACATCTAAAATGGAAGACCTATCAAAAAGAGTCAAGATTAGAGACATTGGCATGGGATAATACACAATGGAGCTAGTCCTATCTCTCACTTCTCTCCCACTTTCACCAAGATCTTATGGACAACCTTCTGAAAAAGAAAAATCATTAACTAAAGAACCTTAGGTGATCTTCAATGGAAGCTTTATCATAGAAAAAGTGTCAAAACAAGAATCTAATGAAGAGGAAGTTGTGCTTTCCTAGCTATACAAAGATGAGTCTCAATCATAGACAATTTAAAAGTGTGACTCTAAAACACTTAAAGTTCCGTCAAAATCATATGGACCAGGTCACAAGCTAATGTCTAAAATGGGATACACTAGAAAAGGACCTCTAGGAACAAGGGGAAAAGGCATCATTAGACCCATTGAACACTATGGAGAACAACCAAGGATACTACAAGTTTAGGTTATTAGAAGAAACCTTTCCATCTCATTGGAAACTCTTCTCATGTGATAGAACAGATAGAACTAGGACTAGATAAAATTGAACAAGAGGAAACACACCAAGAAGACAATGATGAATCTGATGCTATAGATGTTTTACCCTATAAAATTATTCCTCAAGACATCTTAGACCTTCTCAAGGAGGAAAATGAACCTAAAAGAATCAATGTAGTAGACACACAAGAACCTATTACCGAACAAGTGATAGTCACCACACAAGAAATGGTTGATCCTAAAAAAAATGAGAAGAAGAAGGTGAACCAATCATAATAGATGGACATTTGGGACACAATAGTGATTCTGAGACATACTCCCATGAATATGAGTTCCGCTCGAACTCTGAAGGAAACCCTTCTTGGGGAATTTGTCTTGATTTCACACATATTCTTGATTTTCCCAGAGATCTAGATGAAGAATCAAATGACTGTGAATGGGGAATTGTTCTAGAAGAGGATGAGCTTATCACAGAAAAACACATTGATTCCATTCACCGATACACACCTATGCCCAAAATGAGTCTAGAACAAAATGATAGATCTTGTGCGTCTAATTCACTTATCACTAATGCAAGATCTAATGATGACGTTGAAATGCTAAATGAACTGAACATTTTGAGTAGTAATATCATCCTTGAATTTGAGAGTTGAATCAAAACCAATGATGATAGCATTATATATGTAAACACCATCACTCAATCCTTTCCCACACTTACTATCCAAAATCATGAGCTTATTGACCAAACATCCAATAATCCTAACCAAGACATCCATACTTTCCAAACAGACTATGCTCTCGCCTGCTACCTCAATGTAGGAGAACCCATGACAACTTCCATCAGCAAACCTAGTGTCAACATGATAGAGTCAGATATCAAATATCTTAGTCAAAAGAACAAAAACAAAAAGAAAAGGAGTTCTGAGGGTGAAAACCACTATATGGCAGTCTCAAAACCTAAAATAGTAAAAACAAAAGACATATCTAAAGGTGAAAACCTCTCAAAGGTGCCTAAGGATGAGATATTTGATGTCCTTCCAAGTCATTTATAGGACATATCTCCAGTATTGATAGAACCAACTCAATCTATCAATCTGGGCACAACACAAGAACCCCAGTTAATTCATGTAGTTCAATCTTTGTCCAAAGAACAAAAGCAAGCATTTACAAAATTCTTAACAAAGAAGAAGATCAACTTTGCATGGAAATATTCAGATATGCCATGGTTGGATCCTGATCTCATCATGCATCATATTTCTATAGCTCCATGAGTCAAACCTATTAAACAAAAGTTGCAAAAAATGCATCCACATGTTGCACTCCTAGTCAAAGCCGAGCTAGAAAAGCTTCTAAAAGCCAAATTTATCTGAATCATAGATTATGCAAAGTGGATATCAAACATAGTTCCAATTTCAAAACTAGACAAATCTATAAGAGTGTGCACATATTTCAGAGACATAAATAAAGCATGCCCTAAGGATGACTTTCTACTACCAAAAATCGATATGATAGTGGACATGACTGTGGGCTTTGAAATGTACTCTTTAATATATGGTTTCTCTAGATACAACCAAATCAAGATCACCCTAGAAGATCAAGAGAAAACAACTTTTACTTGTGCATGGGGTACTTTCTACTAGATCATCATGCCATTTGGTCTTAAGAATGTTGGCACTACATATCAATGAGCTATGACATCTATCTTCCATGATATGATGCATCAAACCATGGAGGACTATATTGATGAAACCTTAGCTAAATAAATGAAGAGATATGAACATCTAGCTTACTTAAGAAAAATAATGGATAGAATGGAAAATTTTAGACTCAGACTGAACCCTAAGAAATGTGCCTTTGGTGTCACTTCAAGAAAACTTCTAGGGTACATTGTTTCAAAGAAAGGAATTGAAGTGGATCTAGCAAAAGTCAAAGAAATCATAGAGATGCAACCTCCTTAAAACATCAGTCAAATGAGGACCTTACAAGGGAGGGTGCAATCAATTAGATGTTTCATATCTTAGCTAGCAGACATCTCACAACCTTTCACAAAGACATTACATAAAGGTGAAAAATTTTCATGGAGCGAGGAGTGTGAAAAGAACTTCAATCATATCAATTAATATTTGGAAAATCCACCAATTCTCATGCCTCCTATTCAAGGGAAGACATTGATATTATATGTCTCCACCAAAGATACATCACTGGGGGCATTACTAGCACAACATGATGAGAATAAGAAGGAAAGAGTTATCTACTACATCAGTAGAACACTGGTAGCTTATGAGAAGAACTATTCCATGATAGAAAATGCATGTCTAATTGTCATCTTTGCATCATAGAAGCTTAGACACTACATGTTAGCTCATACTACATGATTAATAGCAAAAATTGATCCACTAAAGTACTTATTGAGAAAAGCTTCCCTCATAGGTAGACTAGAAAAATGGGTAATGCTATTAAGAGAATTTGATATAGAGTATGTTGAGAGGAAATCTATCAAAGGACAAGTCATTGTAGATCAGTTAGCTGAAGCACCAATGTTTGATGATCAACCAATGTAAATAGAATTTCCCAATTCCTCTATTATGCACCTATCTTCCAGAACATGGCAACTATTATTTGATGGATCCTACACATAGAACGGATCTGGAGCTGACATATTATTCATAACACCACAAGGTTAATCCATTCCAAAAGCATTTGGAATCAAATTCCCTTGTACTAACAACATAGCTGAGTATGAAGTTTACTGAATGGTATGAAGTTAGCACTATAATGGAGAGTAACAGAACTACACATTCATGGAGACTCACAACTGGTCATACACCAAGTCAATGATGATCAACTGGTTGTTCGATGATCAACCAATGTAAATAGAATTTCCTGATTCCTCTATTATGCACCTATCTTCCAGAACATGGAAAATATTATTTGATGGATCCTACACATAGAACGGATCTGGAGCTGGCATATTATTCATAACACCACAAGGTTAATCCATTCCAAAATCATTCAGAATCAAATTCCCTTGTACTAACAACATAGCTGAGTATGAAGCTTTACTAAATGGTATGAAGTTAGCACTATAATGGAGAGTAACAGAACTACACATTCATGGAGACTCACAACTGGTCATACACCAAGTCAATGATGTGTATCAAACAAAGGATGAGAAACTTGTTCCATACAAATGCATGGTAGATGACTTAAATAAATACTTCATATCTATCACATTTGAATAGATTCCTAGAATGGAGAATAAGGCTGCTGATGCTATGGCAACGC
The DNA here is from genome assembly GCA_027943335.1 of Chamaecyparis obtusa. Classification (NCBI taxonomy): domain Eukaryota; kingdom Viridiplantae; phylum Streptophyta; class Pinopsida; order Cupressales; family Cupressaceae; genus Chamaecyparis; species Chamaecyparis obtusa. Next base: position 382,826 of record BSBK01002798.1, on the reverse strand, counting down.
TATCATCTTTACTACAATAGCCCAAACATGAGCTATGCTATGAGTTCCTGGAGGAAGCACTATCATTCCCTGCCTATGATTGTTCAGAAACCCGCATGATCTACAACATTATTGGTCATGATTCCTCCCGCTACAAAAACATATACTCCTACCTTTGAGACCAAATCATTCCTGATTCTTTCAACTGACATGAAAAACATTACCTCATCTAAAATCCATCATAATATGTCATCATTGGTAATGATTTATACAAATGAAGCTTGGATGGTACACTTCTTAGGTGTTTAGAACATGAAGAGTCACAACACGCATTAGAGGAATTCCACCAAGGTATTTGTGGATCACATTCCAATGGTTTAACACTAGCTTAAAAAATCATTAGGGCTAGGTACTATTGGTTAGACATGGAAAAAGAGGCCATAAAATATGCCAAGAATTGTTAGAAATGTGAAGTCCATGGACACTTGATTCATGCACCAAGGAGACATTTGATTCCATTTACAACATAATGGCCTTTTCAATAGTGGGCATTTAATCTCATAGGGGCTATTTATCCACATTCATCAAATGGTCACACCCATATCATTACAGTGACAAATTACTTCACAAAATGGGTAGAAGCTGTGCCTTTGAGTCAAGCAACCGGAAAACAAATCTCAATGTTCATCCTGAACTACATCATTTGTCGGTATGGTATTCTGCACTCCATCATCACAGACAATGGAGGCCAGTTCAAGAACAAGGACCTAGAATCCTTATGCTCTAAATTCAAGATTACTCAACATTGGTCATCTATTTACTATCCTCTAGGGAATGGACAAGCTGAAGCATCCAATAAGAACTTATTGAAAATCTTGCATCGAACAGTCAACAAGACAGGCAGAGATTGGCACCTAATTATAAATCTAGCTCTTTGGGCCTATACAAAAAGTATCAGAACACCCACTAGGGCTACTCCTTTCACTTTAGTATATGGGGCTGAAGTGGTGCTACCTATTAAGGTTGAAATCCCATCACTACGAATCTAAATGCATGGTCTAATAACCAATGAAGATTATAGAGTGTCTAGGTTACAAGAACTTGAACTACAAGATGAGCGTAGACAAGCTACGTATGATCATCTCAGAGTATATCAAAAAAGAATGTCTAAAGGCTACAACAAGAAAGTCAGACAAAGAATTTCAGATTGGTGATCTGGTCTTGAGAGAGAATACTAAAAATCAATCCTATTGAGAATGCAAGGGGAAGTTTGAACCCAACTGGCTGGGTCCCTTTGTTATCACTGCTACTTTTGGCTCTCGAGCCTATCAACTCTCAATGACTGAAGGATAAAAGCTCTTAAGAACCAATCAACATTATCCATCTGAAGAAATTCTATGCCTAGGGCATTCAGTTTGTGAAAATGTCCTAAAAAAGCATAAAAAAAAAAGAAAAATATAAAAGTACAAAAAAAATAAAAAAGATGAAAAATACAAAAAAAAAGTACCTTGGTGAAAACCTGGTAAACAGGCGCCTTGGTAGAAAAAATATAATATTTTCCAATATGGTGAAAACTTGGAAAATGGGCACCAATTGTATCAAAACACTCCATCTATCAGTGTAATCTTGGTATTAACCAACTTTCAGTACTGCTTTAGTTTGTACATATCTCCTAGTTTGCTTTCGCGTCCTGTTTTCAATAAAGTCGGTCTGAGCACCATCCAAAAAAAGTGTCAGTATCCTATCAAAGTTTCAACTTGGGGGAAATCAATGTCAAAACCTATGGCCCTCAGTATCTTTAGGTGAGTCATATCCAGTCAAGGTCCTTCCAAGCTATGTCTAAGTCAGTCAGTCAGTCTCCTCACTAGGAAAGGATTTTGCACCTTACAACAACACAAACAAATAGAAACAACAAATTGAATACAATCTTGCGACATGCCTTAATATTTTTGTATACTAACTGATTCACATTGAGATTTCTACATATTATTTCCCTTCGAGCTCCTCAATGATGTCCTCTATGGGATTTAGAGAGTAATGAGTGGGGGCATAATCTTTTATTTGTCTTCTACTTGTAAGTGACAATCTAATAACTTTAGAAATTCTAGATTGAATTGTATCCACTATAAGTGCCTCCATCATTATTGGATGGCCACGTGTACCTCAACCATTAAATCCCATATGCTTCAAGGAATTTTGATCTAACTTTTATCTTTTTGAAGGATTTTTTAATCCTATTGTGAAACAAGCTACTACCCAAGGATGTGAACGATAAAGGGTCACTGTGGGTAATTTACATTGGAAACAGAATTAACTCTACAACTGCTTGGTGTGTTTTTCCACAAGGCATATTCAATTCATCACAATGTTTATGTTTTGATGCTTATAAAAATTGCTATATCAAAATGGACATGATATTTAGGTCATCCTGGCTTTTGTTCCTTGGTGGTTATATCTAAACCTGACATATCAAAATAAAAATAAATATTCATATATTCATGGTTGCCTAACTAGTGAACATTGTATCAATTATTTGGTGTTACCTAAAAATATTCAGTGATGATAAAGACTGACATATGATCAGTGACTAATTCCTAGGTCCTGCATTTCATTTTGCATTTTGCACTTTGCATGGTTACATTTCTCATGACTTAAGTACCAATCAATGCTTGAATTCTCCAAATTTGCACTAAACACAATGCAAGGACTGAACATCGTATGAAGGCCCCCTTAACTAATCAACATGAAATCACCATCCTGGGTCACACATCTATTTTGACAATGATTGAGCACTTATCTTCTTCATGTACCTACAAAAACATATCATGTGTATCACTTCATTTACATTACATTTTCATTTCATAAATCCATTACATACGTACATGTGCATCCATAAAAACATGCATTTACATTTATTCATCTACTATCTATCATTGCATTGAATATTCATACATTTGAAAGAAAAAGTCCATACATTCCACAATAAAAGAAGCATTTCATACACTTGCATCACATGATATTACATCATAAACTTAAATGACAAGTGCACATGATGTCACAACCAAAAATCCAATCTCATATATATATATATATATATATTAGAATGTCAAGATAGTATAATGGGGTGCACCAATGGCACTGGGTACAAAGAATGAGCTACAATGAGCTATGAAGAATGATAAAAAATGACAAAAATGGACATTAGGTATCAACTGTCTACCTAGTCCTCAACATCAGGTGCTCCTCCTCCTCTGGCAGGAACATCTAGTGGTGGCTCTTCATGTGGGCCACGGGCTCCCTCAGAATCTATTATATATTGGGAGTAAGATGTCACTCTCTACCTAGGTGGCACCACTGAGTAATACACACAAACATAATATGTTGCATGCCCTATTTGATGTGTCACCTCAGCCTAAAACCATCATACCTCAGCATCTCGCTCTCGCTACCGCTGATCATTCTCTCGAAGCTGTACCTCTAGATTCAGGTTGTGTGTCCTCTAATCACAAAGTTTCTACTGAAGATGCCTAATAAAATCTAGAGGCATCTAACTCAATTCTGGATCTGCCTCAGCTTCTACCTCTGCCTCCTCCATGGGCTGATCTGCACCTATATCTATCTGTGCCTTACAATGATGAACCTCTACACCTAAATCAAAATTAGGAGCATCCTATGTCTCCTCCATTGGTGCATCTCAATGTGCACCTAGTACCTCCTTAGCACTGCCAACCTCACCTAATGTGTTGCCCTTGCCTCTAGTGTGTCAATGTTGTATTACTACAGGCCTCCCTGCTAGAACAATTTTTGGTCTAGGTGGTGGCCTCATATGTCCCGCTAGCCTCGAAGGGTTCATAACTACTCTTGGCCTCGGTGGTGTCGGATGCACCACTGGTATCTGGACCACTCACCTCCTTTGTCCTCTACCCATAGGGGTACCTATAACATCCTCAACATCCTCCATAGTAGGGATTAGCTCTGTGGGATTAGAGAAATGCCTCATCAAATACTCTGCCAAATATGCAATAAATGCATTTGTCACACCTACATCAGCCACCTACGGATGATAATCCCAATCTTTGCTAACAAGACCGCTATACTCCTAACTGCACAAAGCATATGATAATCTAGTAGACTATCCCAGACCAATCTCTCACACTAGTTGTGTGTAAGCTATGAACTCCTATGGTGCATCCTAGATAATACCATACTACCTCCAGACATGGGTAATCAAGAACCTCTCAAGAAAAGTGGTGGAACACCCTATCAATATCTAGCTCTGACAAAAGTAATTGAACTAGGCATGAGCAATGGGCTAGGCCTCTATTCAAAGATACAGTCTCCAATCATGACCATCATGTCATCTAGTACACATTGCCAATACTCTGTGCATCCCATTCAGACTTATGTGATGAATCTAGAATATATATATAAGTGGCTTCTAAGGCTCTCGCTCATCACCACATATTGGTTGACATATGTGAATATGCTCCCATGCCCATATTTATAAAACAAGAGCTCCAGATGCAAAAATCTTACCCTCATGGTAGACTATCTCATGCATCTCTGAGAACATGTGAGCTAGCATAAACTGACCCCATCCTAGCTCTGTGGGACTCTCCAAGTGCTGAACCATCAGAGACCACCCCATAAGGAGACCATTCTGCTAATAGTCAGACATGATGATCCCTCTAATCATCCCTGCAATAATGCACTCTAATCTGTGGGTCTTCCCATACCATTGTACAAGCATCTCCTAGGAGATCTACTAAGAGATTTTCTCCTCTACATCAAACAATGAACAAAATGTTGCTAGACCCGTGTTACCCGCGCTGATATAATCAGGGCATGGGCCATGAAATGGTATGCAGAGAATCCTATAAACATCCTCTAGGGTAACAGTGATCTCCCTAGTCGACAGGTGGAATGTCTGAGTCTCTGAATGAAAATGCTAAATGAGCACAATGATCAAACCGTGGTTTACCCGAATATCAGGCAACCAGATCAAATACTCAAAGTTGCATGCTGCAAGGTGCACTCTCATTAGGTCAGGTGAAGCTAAGCATAATCTCTGTGTCACCAGATGGGAAATTTGTACATGAACATTGGGGTACACAACCTACACAACACAAAAATAGGGACGAATATCAGAAATTGGATAAAAAATTGGGCTATAAGTTCAGAAAATGAGAAATTGAGTGTATCAAAAATTGCATTAAAAGTTGTCACAATCAACTATGAAATCAAAAAGTTTGAAAATTTGGCCTAAGGACTTAAAAAATGGTCTCTATTTTCTATATGAAAATTTAGACTGGCATAAAAAATCGTACGACAATATACTCTGTCCCATATGAGACTTCATGGTTATACGACACTATGTATATTGTTGCACGACAATTGAGGGACCTGATGAAATGTCGTGCGACACATGGGTGCTCCTCATATGAGTTACTACTAAGACACACATGACACTCTAAGTTGGGCTGAAAACTCATATGAGCCCAAATAGACTGTCCTATGAGTTTATGTGATGCAAAAATTCAAAATTTCTAAACTTGTCCTAAAAATTCTAAAAAGCATAAAAGGTATAGATTTGAATTCACAAAGAGGCACAGAGGTCCACCTACCGGATTACCGTATGATCGAGGTCTCTGGTATCACTAATTGCACTTGAGTTGATGAGAGGAGATGGGAACCTTCATTTTTTCTCAGAGGGCTCCACAAGGTTTTCTAAAGTCGAAAGGTTAAAATGATTTGAAAATGACCCTTTTGGGCCTTATATAAGTTTTGACCTAATTTTTCAAAGTGCTCCATTTTGCATGAAAATTGCACCCCTGGCTAATTTCGATACTCTGAACCCATTTTTGGGACCAAAATCAAAATCTGAGATCATTTAGTTTGTCAAAATTGTGATTTAAAATTTTTGAACCTAGGATGGTTGACTGCTTGCATAATCGACCTTTAGAACATCAAAGAAATCCAGTAAACAAATTAACTAATTATCTAACATCAAACTCTTCAACTTTCAACTTGGTTAACCATGGTCAACTCATGGTCAAAATGAGTCAAACTTGGTCAATAGGACCTCCAAATGATGCAGAATACATCTTCGGATGTGTATAACAACTTCTAAAATTGATTACATCGCCTCTAAACCAATTCACGTTGGCTTTCTTGCCAGATTTTGATTTTGATCCCGAAGGGGGCATGGTATTACACATAATTAATCAAATCTGTTAATCAAATTTCCTTTAGTGATCAAGACAACAACCACGTCTAGTTATTGATTTATCAAAAATTCCTCATCACTTGGGGCACATTGCTTGCGGCATATCAGATTGATCGAAATCCATATCAATATGGTATTCTCTCACAAGTTGTAAACTATATCAGCTCTTTGTAACCATCAGTTCATTAGTTTTATTTCCTTGATTCTTCGTAATTGAAGGGTTCAGATTTGGCATCCTTTCGATTCCTTTGGACAATCAAGTTTGGAGTTAGGATAGTCATTTCCTCATAATGATAGGTTTAGAATCAAGCATTTTGACACTTCTTCATAATCACCAGTTCATAGTTGATATTGTTAACATAATCTCAATTCTCTGGTCGATCAGGACCTGAATCAACATCTTCAAATCAATCAATCAATTTCTATCTCAAAATTGGTTAATCTTTTAGGATTAGTTTCTCCACCACATAATTGAGTCAGCATCATCATCAAAAATAGATTAATCTTTAAACCACTATGCTTTGGATAGTAATTCAAAGAGGGGAAAAATGTAATACCCCAAAAATGGGCTTCAGAACCATTGACCTCCTACATCGACAAATTGATCAAAATTGACATAAAAGTCCTAATCAAAGGCACATTAGCACATTGAATTATCAAAACCCTAATCGATTCTATCTCAATTCTGCATTGGGGAATATTCCTAATATTCCTAATTTATCCTAATTACTTCTAATTAAATATTATTTGGCAACAAATGTATTTTATTTATCCTAGGTGCAATTAATTGAATATGTTGAATATTTGATTAATTAAACTTAATTCTGCCACTTAATTAATTTAATTAGATTTAATTGCATTTATTCTTAATTAGTATTATTTTTATTTGAAAATAAATCAAATTCCTAGAAATAATTGATTAAATGTTCATTAAATTGATTAAATCAAGTTGTCAAATTTAATGATATAGTTTTGGGATAAAGTTTGATTAAATAATTGATTAACCCATAAATCAATTATTTTTATTCAAAAATCAGTTAAGTTGAGAATAAATCACTTGAATTATTAAATAAATTCATAATTAGCCATGCACATTCAGATAAGCAGTTAAACTCTAAATCAACAAATCAAGTCAATTTGTTAACTTTTTGGACTCAACATGTGATTGTGAGTTAAAAAGTAATCTGAACTTCTTATTTGAGTTAAAAAGTTGATTTTGCATGATTTTGTGAGTTAACTCTTTCTGAATTTCTAATAACTCAACAATCAATCTGAGTTGATGAGGGAGAGATTTTTGGCTTTCCATGAGTTCTTACAGAACTTGGATTTCTATATAAACGAGGCTCAGCCCTTCACAAACGATGACCCTCTTACGAATTTGGAGAATCTTTCTTGTGCGATCTGGTGATTTGTGAGATTGTGCTATTTTCTTGAGATTCTTGTTCTTTTTCATTCATTTCATAGCAATTCATATGATTGTTAGGTTAGATTGCATTCATCTTCATTCAATTTTAGGTCAATTTCCATATAGTTTTCATACATATTGCATAGAAAAATAAAAAATATAGCTTAATCTGCATTCATATTTCATTTGTTTTTCATCATTAAATCCTTCATTTAGGTGTTGCATTGTCACTAAACTTGGTCTAATTTTGAGAATATCAAACTCACATCTACTAGAAGGCAATAAATCATCTCGTTAGCAATATTTGTCTTATTTGCATATTTTCTGATTTGCTAACCTCTAATGTTTTACTGAAGTGTTGTCTCCATAGCTAGGTACAATTTCACACACACAAATGCCACTGGTTATTCTGGTATGGCTGATGATATTGGTTAGGTTGTTGTTGGTATTGATTAAATGGAGGTTGTTGCTGATAGTTCTGGTTATACTATGGTTTTTGGTTGGACCAATTATTGTTCCAATTCTATCCTTGAGGGCCAAAATTTTGGGGGTTTTGGTTTTTCCATTGACTACTATTATTATAACTAGGGTTATTTAAGGGGTCCTAAGGCATACCTTATCTTTGAACCCATGGTCTCCTTTGAGCAATGTAGAAGATATCTCCATTCTCCTCATCTATAGCTTCAAACTTTGTGGGTATTGAATGAGTGTCCACAGATGCAACTATTTTGCACTTGCAGTTCCTCTTCCTTTCTCTACAATGAGAGAAAAAGTCAGCTAGCATAGCTTCTGCTTCTTCATGCTTCCTCTTAGCTTGCATTGTATCTAGCTGAGTAGCCATGGTGTTGATAATTTCTTTCTTGAAGTCTACCAAGAGATGATATATCTCTAGCTTTGAAACACTAGAGTCATTAGCTTATCTACTTGTATGCCTGATTCCTCTTACTTTCTTTACTATAGCCCTTGAGTAGTTTAGGCATATTTTCTTGATCTAGTCCCATGTTCTTTGTGTGATATCTCCTCCCACCATCAAATCCAGAGTTTCAATGCAAGAATCATTAACACCTCTCAAGAAGAGATATTTCTGAGACTCCTCATTCAAAGCATGCTGAGTTTTTTTCTGTAGGTTAAACAAAAACCTTGACACATAGTCCTCTAGTGTGTCTTCCTCCTTCTATGACATTTTAAAAATTTCATCTCCTTTCAAATCACTGCCTCTACGATATTCCTTATATTTGTCCAAGAAATCATTCTTCATGGCATCCCAATCCCCTACAACATTTGCACCTAGACCCATGGACCATCTTAAGGCTACCTCTTTAAGAGTGGAGGGAAACAAATTCAACCTATGAGCATCAATTATGTAGTCATAACTACAAAGGATATCAAACTCAAAGAGAAAGGTTTTAGGGTCTTCAGTGATCAGACCATAGAACTTAGGAAGTATAGATGAAGGAATGTTCTTGAGGTTGTTATTATCATGGAGGTCAATAATGGGAAAGGGAAAAGTAAGCTGTGGTGGTTGAGCCATTCTTGGATTATTTTGGCTAGGTTGTCCTCTAAAGAGAACTATGGCTAAAGGATTATCTTGATATTCAGGCTCACCAAAAATATCATTTAGATTAAGTGAAGACTCGAAAGATGTTGATGATGGAAATTATTGGTAGGTGTCAGCAAATGGGTTCTCAAACGGTGGGTTTTCTTCTTGGTCAAATTCTTGGGGATTTTCTTGCTCAGGTTGAATGATTTCTTCTATTTCAAATGGGTCATTCTGAGTAAGGAATCTTCCAAGATGGTATATTCTTATTTGCATAAAAAGGATTACTTAAAAATCAGTTCTAAACTATGAAAAATTAGAAACATGAACACTAGGATAACTTTGAATTAACACCATCCCTGACAACGGTGCCAAAAATGCTTGGCCAAACAATTGCATTAGAACCCCATAGAATTGGACTACTTATTTTATGATTGGACTCCCTAAATGGTTGCTAATTAGATCATCCAATCTCATTTAATTATCGACCAGGGACGTAAACTTGAAATGGCATCTGTAAAGTATAAGCTTCAAACTCTCTTAATCTCCATGACTAATGTATGGAATTAAAATGCATTAAGCTTTAGGAAATCTATGCTAGTACAAGGAAATGAGTTTACTCTAGTAAAAAAAGTAATCACAGATAGGAATTACTCTAACTGCCTATGCTACAGGAACAATCTATTAGTTTTGTTACTAGTGGCTACAGGAACAACAAAGTTCTACTTTACTTCTAAGTAAGCATGAAAATGATTCCTAATCTAACAAAGTAATTCACTCACCAAGTGGGCCCCCTTGGATGAGTGAATAGAAACACAATCAAGATAAAATGATTGAACTCAAATTGTACATTCTATTCACTCATGGGAAACAAGCACACTTGGATTGAAAATAAATAAAATAGTATTACAGCTGCAAAAGCTTCTATTCAGAAAATTTGACTAACTCCCAAGAGCTACAACAATCATCTTATTTAAAAGAAAATTATAACTAATCCCTAAATCTAAGATCACTCTATTAATGAGGATCACTATAGATACATAATGTCTTATAACAAAAATAACAGTCATCAAGAATAAGTCCTCCCAGAATATGGTGTGTTGTGGGTCCTAGATCTATGTGCTACATTTAATAAAAAATGGTATTGAATCATTTCTCATGTGAAGGTCTTGCAGCAATGCCTTAACTGATCAAGCACCTGATTGACTTCTTCAACATGAAGGCATCTTGTAGCAACAACTGGCTTTGACTCCTTTAGTACCATCATGTTGATATTTAAATACACAATGACGGATCCCTATAAAATGATTAATGCACACACAACCTTCGATACATACATATTCACATCATTAACATTAGGAAGAAAGTGTTAAGTTCTAATCAATACCCTTGCAAGGCATATGGCTGCAGGAAGGAAACTACCCAAAAAAATAGCATAGGTAAAAGATCATTCATTAGCATATATAATTACTGCATTCTGTCATTTATGTCCATCAATTTTAAGTAAATATATCATGTTATTCTATCATCCATATTCCTACTTTATGTCTTTACACATATAAAATATATATATAAAACCATAAGTCCATGTATTTGTTTTGCAAATAAACTATTGAAAAGAAACAAAAAGCACTTAGAAAGATGGTCATTTAAGAGGCTCATAAAAAATACCCATTTTTTTTGACATGCCAGGTGTTGGTTTGTTATTCCTCTACATGTGGCTGACAAGGCACTGGCTGGCCTGCGTGGAACGTTGGAGGTCACGCGGGGGCATGGTGTCACAAAGGTTGAAAGTTGTGTGAAGGTCTACATGTCAGTGGGTAGAGGTTGGACCAGGAAGTGCTGAGGTGGAGGAGAGGAGGCACAAGGGTGTTGAATGTGGGATATATATCCCACATTCATCGTGTTTCTAAACTTGTGGTCTTAAAAACCCCAAGCACTCACATTGTAAATAAAGGGAAGTGGCTTCGGCCACTGAGCTTAAGTTGGTGGATGATCCCCAATTGTCAAGCTCTAGGCACTCACCAATCTTTGTTTAGCGGGCTCTGGGTGGTGGTTGATCTGCAATTGTCAGGTCCTATGTAGCTTAGGTCGCTAATACGATCAGTTCAGCTCGGGGATCCGAGTGTAGGCCTAAATTTTTTTGAATTTGTTTAGCAGTTTAGTCCCACATTTGGTGTGGGGATGAGCTCTATAGTGTTTATATGCAGCGGCCCATAGAGATAAAATAAAAGAGCTTGACCAGGTAGGATCTGACTCAGTTGGATGAGTCGTAGTCAAAATCTGGATCAGGTTGGCAGGTCATTCAGCTTGGTTGCTGGATGGAGTTTGGGTTTGGCTCAGCTAGCTGGCTTGAGCCGAAGTCAAGATCTGTAGCTGACTCAACTCGGTGACTCGATTTGTGTTCTTCCTACTCAAGTTAGCGGTTTGATTTGATTTGTCCACACACAAGCCTAATAGGCCAAAACAAAATTTGCCACAAAATATATCTCTGAAAACATAAAATTACACCCAGATCTAAAATTTTGTTACAATAAATGCAAATCTGAGAAATAATTGATGAAAATGGAAATAAATCAGATCTAAATACAAATTGCCAAAGAAATATTACCCAATTGTAGATTGGGCCATAGAGGTCCGATTTGCAAAAAAAATTGCCTCAAATTTGACTTTTGCCCAAAATAAGCAAATTTATAGTCAAAATTCATGGAAATAGCCACCCGGATGCAATGGTGAGGTCTAATATTTCTCAAAATGCTCCCACAAAATGTTGATCCCAGGTTTGGTTTGTGGCCCTCCAAATGTTGAAGCAACAATGGCTATCCAATGACTATGCAATGAGATCTTCTACGACTTTGATACCATGTAAGAATTTTCCCAAGGTAATGAATGTAATTCCAAGGTCTAGAAGCTCAAGAGATAGTATAAACAAGAGAGACAAGATAAAATGATCAAATGAATAATTCAATAATGATCAAATGATAATGGATAATAGATGTATACAATGTAGATGTGCCTGAATATATAGGCAATGCATGATAACTAGAAGATATGCAAGTGATAAGCTATCGAATAGATATGGTGGAATCACATGTCCACCAAAGGTGGATCATCCTCTATTGTACATCAAAGTATGTGAAATATGTGCAATAATGAGAGGATGATAATTGTGTGTGTGAAAATTGTACCTGATCTGTAGACACAACACTTCAGTAAAACATTAGAGGTTAGCAAAAATCAAAATCATGCAAAATTGAAATCTAATTTAACCAAGTAATTTATTGCCTTCTAGTAGGTGCGAGATTAATGTTCTTAGATTGTTATCGAGATCAGTGACCTAGACGACACCTAAATGAAGGATTTGAATGCAAAACTGATATGAAATATGAATGTAATTAATCTATTTTTTTGGTATTTTCTATGCAATGATATGAAAAATGATATGAAATCTATGATATGTAAAAAATGATATGCTATGAATTGATCTAACAATAATATGAAAACAAAAGTGATCTCACAACAATGTTGATTCGCAATAAGCTTTGATCCTTCCAATTGCAATTCTCCAACGTGATTGTGCAAAAATATGAGATTCTGTGGATGCAAATTTTGAGAGATGAATTATGAAGAGCTGAGCCTTGTTTTTATAGAAATCTAGGGCTTTGGAGGTGCATGGAAGAAAGCCATAAATCACTTAGATTAACTCAGCTTGATTTTTGAGTTATCTGATAATAAAGATAATTTAATTCACAAAAACATGCAAAAGCTAAGTTTTAACTCAAAATAGAGTTTAGCTTTAATTGATAATTGATAGTTGTCTGCTTTTATGATTGTGCATGTTTTATTTATGAATTAATTAAATAAATAAAGTGATTTATGCTCAACTTAACTGATTTTTGAAAATAAATAATTGATTTATGGGTTAATCAATTATTTAATCAAACTTTTATTAAAAACTATATTATTAAATAATGACAACTTGCTTTAATTAATTAAATAAAAAATTAATCAATTATTCATAAGATATTGGATTTATTGTCAAAATTAAATAATACAATTAATAATAGATAGAATTAAATTTAATTACACAATTAAGTGGCAAGATATTAAATCTAATTAATTAAATATGAAAATATTCAATTAATCAAACTTAGGATAAATGTGATTTATCTCCAAATAATCATTAAATTAAAGATAATTAAGATAATTAGGAATATTGCTAGGAATATTCCCCGATGCAGAATTTAAGATAATCAATTATGATTCGATGATGTTTAGATGTGCCTTAGATTAGGACTTCGATGTTGATTTCATTTGATTTGTAGATGTAGGAGATTAATGAACTTATAGCCCATTTTTGGGGTATTACATTTTGCCCCTCTTTGAATTATTGTGCGAAGCGCAGTGGTTCAAAGATAGTCTGTGTTTGAGAGAGATATGAAACTGATGTTTGATATTGATAATTGATATGAGACAAAAGCTGATTGATATTGATTTGATATGGAGATAATAGGTCCTGAATGACCAAAGATAATGTTCACTATAACAAAAAATGAACCTATGATTGCGAAAAAGTGTCAAAACGCTTGATTCCAAACCTTAGGATTGAAAAGAAGTGAGTGACCAGTTCTAGACTTGATTGTCTTAGCAGAACTAGCAGGTATCACATCTGAATCCTTCAGTTGCTGAAGAACCAAGGAAAGAACACTATGATCCGATGGTTGCAAAACTGATACAGTTTACAAGATTAGGAGGATACCAGATTGATATGGATCGACGAATTTGATATGCCCCAAGTGATGATAGATTTGCCCTGAGTGATGAGGACTTTTGATGAATCAGTAACTAGACGTGGTTGTTGTCTTGATTACTGAGGAAGATATGATTTCCATAAAGATATGATTTCAAATTTGATTACAGACTTTGAATGATATGCAATACCATACCATGCCCCCTTCGGGATTAAAATTCAAATCTGACAAGAGAAGTCAGCGTTAAAGTTTAGAAGCATGTTAATTGATTTAAGAAGTGGTTATATACATTTGAGAACACATTCTGCATTGTTTAGAGGTATTGGAGACCATGTTTGACTAGGTGAAACTATGAGTTGACCATAGTTGACCAAGTTGAAATTTTGATAGTTTGATGTAAGATAATCAGTTAAGTTGAATTATGGATTTCTATGATGATTGAAGGTCAATTATGCAAGCAGTTAATAATATGAACAATCTCAAATTTTGATTTTGATCCCGAAAAAAGATTATGCTTGCTATATCATTGGATGGACCTTCGAGTGAGACTCAACTCTCGTTAGATTTGAAGATGCGAGTGGAGAATTGTTTAAGCTTTGAAGTGTTTCCAAACAATTGTGAGATCATGCAAAGAAACATGCAGGATGATAATGCAACCCTAGGACCTAGGACCTACTCACTGATCATGTGTCAATTTGTTATCATCATTGAAATTTTACGTAACCAAATAAATCAATACAATGCCCACTAGCTATGAAACCATAGACATATGAATATCAATTTGTATGTGCAAGAATCAATACAACACCCACTAGTCAACAACCATGGATATATGAATATTGATTTTATTTTCGGAATGTCAGATTAGATATAAGCACCAAGGCACAAATGCCAAGATGACCTGAGTATCATGTCCATTTTGATATAGCAATTTACATTTAACATACACATCAAACAGTCAAGAGATCATTCTAAATCTAGTGTGAATTGCCCGTAGTGACCCTTTATCATTCACATCCTTAGGTAAGATCGTGTTTCACAGTAGGAGAAAGAACTCACTCAAAAAGACAATAGTTAGATCAATACTTCTTTGAATCATCCGGGTATCAATGGTCGAGGTATGCATGGCCATCCAATTCGAGATAGAGGCTCTTACAGTCGGACACCATTTCAATCCAGAATTTCCAAAGTTGTTTAGATTTTCACATACAAGAAGAAAACAAAGAAAAGATTATGCCCCCAGTCATCACTCTCTAAATCCTATAAAGGACATCATCGAAGAGCTCGAAGGGACACAATATGAAAAAATCTCAATGCGAATTAGTAAGCATACAAGGAGATAAAAGCATGAAGTACAAATCATTTTTAGTTTGTGTTTGATTGCGTTCTTGTAGATGCAAAATCCTTTCTGGAGACAAGACAGACTTGACTGACTCAAATGAAGCTTCAAAAGGACTCTGACTGGCTATGATACATCTAAGATATACTGGAGACCATAGGAAATGACATTGATTTCCCTCAAGTGTTAAGCATTGATAGGATACAGACACTTGAGTAGATTGGTGGACAAACTGACTTATTGAAAACTGGAAATGCAAAAACAAACTGGGAGATATGTACAAACTAAAGCAAGACTAAAAGCTGGAAAAGAATAAGATTGCGCTGATAGATGGAGCATTTTGAAACAAGTGGCACCCATTTTCTGAGTTTTCACCATCTTGGCAAAGATTCTATTTTTGCTACCAAGGTGCATGTTTCCAAGTTTTCACCAAGGCACTTTTTTTTTCTTTTTTCTCATTTTTTTTGTATTTTTCATTTTTTCAATTTTTTTATACTTTTGATATTTGTTGATTTTTTTGTGAATCATCAAGGTGCCTATTGCTAGGTTTTCACCAAGATGTTCATTTTTTAAGGACTTTTTTTTATTTTTATAATTTTTTCAGGACATTTTACCATAGACTGAATGCCTTAGGCATAGAATTTCTTCAGATGGAGAATGTTGATTGGTTCTCAGAGCTATTCTCCTTCAGTCGTTGAGAGTTGATAGGCACTAGAGCCAAAAGTAGCAGTGATTACAAAGGGACCCAGCCAGTTGGGTTCAAACTTCCCCTTGCATTCTTGATGTGATTGATTTTTAGGATTTTCTCTCAAGACTAGATCGCCAACCTAAAATTCTCTATGTCTGACTTTCTTGTTGTAGCCTCTAGACATTCTCTTCTAATATACTCTGAGATGATCATATGCTGCTTGTCTGCACTCATCTAGTAGTTCCAGTTCTTGCAACCTAAACACTCTGTAGTCATCATCGGTTACTAGACCATGCATTTTGATTCTGAGTGATGGGATTTCAACCTCAATAGGTAGTACTACTTCAAACCCATAAACTAAAGTGAAAGGTGTTTCCCCAGTAGGTGTTTTGATACCTGTTCAGATACTTGTTCTGATACTGGTTCTAATACTAGTTCTGATACTTGTTTTGATACTAGTTCTAATACTGGTTTTGATACTAGTTCTGATACTTGGTATACTTGATAGCTAAACTTAGGGGCAAAATGAATGGAGGAAGATGGATATGAAGGAAAGATCATCATAAGATAGCTCATAGGATAGCCAAATGTTTGTGTATAGATCAACATTGTCAAGATCAAAGAGAGAAGATGGAATGGATGAAATATGTAGAAGAACTACGCATGATGCTTGATTGCTAAGTTTTCATCATGGTACTTATCCAAGGCACCACAAGGGAGTGGTTTTCACCATAAGATGAATTTATTTTTCTTTACTTTTGCTACCAAGGCGCCTGTTTCCAAATTTTCACCAAGGCACATTTTCAAATTTTTATATTTTTCTTTTATTTTGGAAGAAGGCAAGCTTTTTAGATAATGCTCCTTGAAAGGATAAACCATGATATGCCAAGGATTCAAAATGATACGCTCAAAGATGCTGATAGGGAAAGGAAGATGGAAGAGAAAAATGGAGGATAAGGTTTTATGTAAAGCGAGTGAGGTTGGAAGATAGGAGGAATAGGCAAATGAGGAAAAAGGATAGAAGGTAGAAGGATAATGAATGGAAGGATTGTGAAAGGGTAAATGGAAAGGAAGGCAAGATCAATGTAAACACATACCTTGAAGGATGGTGAGAGGATGGAGGAATCATGAATGAAGGAATACCTGAAGGAATATGGTGAATGGATAGCAGAGGTTGTGGATTAGGTGCATGGAATGGAAGAATATTTTTGGAGGGAAATGAAGTAGAAGCCTTTGGAAGCTTGAATGTCAATTTCACTTTTTTCTCAACACTAGACTCTTTCAAGAGAGACTTTGGAATCCATATAGTCATAGGCTTTTTATTTTCTTTTGATGATCTAGAGAGAATATCTTCAATGATGGATTTGGAACCCATACTTGTCTTGTAGTTTTTTTCTTAGATATCTCTTTTGACTTTATGTTTCCATGTCTATTAGAGGAGACATGGTGATCTTCTTTTTTTGATGGATTCTTGTATTGCTTTTTTTTTCTTGTATTGAACATTCAAGTTACGTCCAAAAGACTTGGGACTCGTGGAAGGAGGATATGACTGGTTTAAATGGGTGGGTGGATGAAAAGGATTCAAGGGTATGCATCTATGTTGATCTTGAGGAAAGATGGGAGATAGAGGGATGTAAGGACCCAAGATGGAAGGCAGACGTGAAGCTCTTAGTAGTGGTGGAAGAGGTCCAAGGATGGAAGTGGAAGATACAAAAGGATAATCAATAAGTTCATCAAGATCTATATGACAACCAAGGACATCAGCATCTTTAGAGTGAGCATTAGAATTTTCAATAAAATCATGGACATCTTGAATATGAGCACCTTCTTTGATAGGATTGTTCAAAGCTTGCAAAGACTTAAGAAGAGTAGAAAGTGGAAATGAACATGGAGTGGTAGAACAAGAAGATGGAAGACTTTGATCTTGACAAGGATCTTTGGATAGCACAAGCACATAATTTTTCTTTTGATTTTCAATAGGCTTAACATTGGAAGTAACAACACCATTTTTACCAACCTTAATGGAAGTATCATCTTTGGAAAGCGCAAGTGTAGTAAGGTTATTTTGATTGTCAATAAGCTCAACGGTGTAAGTAGTAGCTTGATCTTTCTTAGGAGAAGACTTAAGACATGGTTAAATGCATGAAAAAGGGGCTGTAGGATCAAAAGAACCTTGAGGTGGATAAGAGACATCATGAAAAGGATTGGATGACATGGAGGGTTCTTGATCTTGATCTTTCTTTATGTTCTTTTCTTCATCATTTCTGGAGTTCTCTTGACATGGAGCCACTTCTAAAGACAAGGAAACATGTTGGGATTGTATGAAAGACTTTGGAAGAGATGGTGGAGGACTAGCTGAAGTAGGGATTATAGCATATGAAGGCTTAGGCTCTTTAGGTTTATCATTATTGAAAGTATTTGCAGCCAAGTGAAGGTTAGCTTGAGTTTCTTTAAGAGGTAGCCCTGGAGGATAACTATAGGGAACCGCATGAAAAGTATCAGGGCTTGTGTCAGATGAAGGTTCTGTGAAAGATTTGAAAGACTCAGAAGCTTTAGGAAATGTATGGGTATTGGAGGAAGTAGGGGATGGAAGGGAACCATCACAAGACAAAGGTCCAGCATTAAAATGATCTTGCTTGAGAGTGTAATCTTTATTTTCAGCCTGAGAGTTCTTAGAGGAGAGATCCTTATAGTATTGACGTTTCAAATTAGCATGGTACATTTTATATTCCTCAATAGAAGTAGATGTATCATCTAGATATTGTCCATTGTCCACAAAAGCCATCAAAGTCTCTTTCAAAATCAGAATCATATGGATCACCATCACAATCTATCCAATGTGACGGCCCGTTTGTAGTAAGTAGGAACACACGATGAGGATGACTCTTAGGAATAGAGGTGTCATAGGTATCATTACATTATCTATTGTCATAGTCATCATAGTCTCCAAAGCTAGATGTGTCACTCTCCATGGAAGAGGTATCATAAGGGTTATCACATTGCTCAAATTTTGTTCGGGGCCATGGTGACATTTACAAGTCTTTATCAAATGGAAAAGAGTATAGAGATTCCATGGAGAACTCTTTAGGTTCCTTTTCTTTCTTAAGATTTTTAAGTTCAACTTGCATAGCTTGCAACTGCTTCATCATAGCGGTGATGAGAGCTTCTTCCTCTTGTGTAATGATTCTTTGAGACATGTGTACTAATTCTCAATAGCTACTGCTCTATTCCTGACACAGTGACTTGTATGACAGATTCTGGAACTAGGTTGAAAAAGTTGGGTATCTGGCAATTCTGACAACTTTCTGACACTTTTTATAAATTTTCCCAAACGACACTCTGCAGACTCGTACGATAGTGGGCAGGCAATGAAATGATAGTTAAAAAACTCGCACGACAATTGCAAGCAAGATTTTGACTCTTAGAATTTTCTGGCATCAAAACTCGTACGACACTGGGTACTCAATCATACAACAGTTGGGCAGTAATGAAATGACAGTTGAAAATCTCATACGACAGTTAGGTAGCAATGAAATGACAGTTACAAGATTTTTGACTTTGAGAATTTGCTGGCATGGAAACTCATACGAAACTAGGTACTCAATCATACGACAGATGGGTTGTAATGAAACGACAATTGATGGAAACTCGTATGACTTTCTAACCTCCTGAGATGACTTTTGACTCCAGAAAAGGATTTTACTTCAGATTTTGCAAATTTTGAGTTTTTAGATTTGAATTGTTTGCAAATTTCAATGTCCAGATTTGAGGATTGTAACAGATTTGAGGATTGTACCAGATAGATAAACAAGCACGCAAAATAGTAAGCAAGTGATTTCAAGCATGTCTGAAAACAATGAACAAGGGCAAAAGCAACCTTGCGCATGAACAATCAAGTGACTTATTCATTCTAATCCTCAGAAGTGCTAATTGTGTACGTTCCAAAATGTTTTACAATGATGCACATATACCCTAGAAAATGAAACTTTGGCCTCGCTAGGGTTTTTAGTAATGGTTTGACTCTGCAACTTTTATGATCCAAAGGGGTGAACTCCAATCCCGACGCACCAAGGTTTTGACACAGTCTGAGAACTTAATCTTCAGGAGCTGCTAGGGAGATCTGACAACCCAACAATGAACCATACCCATGGAGATTTCTTCCACAAGGACATTTATATAGCGGCTGTCACTACCATGGTGAAAATGGCTATTATTGCTTGAGGTTCCATCAATGCAGTTTACCCTATTAAGGGATTGTCCGCTATGGTTAACCCTCTCTAAAGGTGACTCACAATAGTATACCACAAGGGGACTTGGCTCCAGATCCAAGGTTTTTTACATCTTTTCACTTTTAACCCAAACAAAGCAAGCAGATTAATCCGACACCCTAAGACAAAGTTTGTCTCACCAAGGCCTATGATATCAACCCCACGTGATCTATCAACCCCTCCAGAGAGAGAATGTATCAATCAATAAGGGAAGATGCACTAACTAATTTTGATTCACCAAAGCTCGTGATGTCTACCCCACGTGATCTATCAACCTCTCGTGGGAGAGAATGTATTGATTAGTAAGAGAAGACACACTAACCAAGTTGAATGTGAAACACACTAAGTATCCTCCCTACCTACAAGGATTCTATTGTCAAGAAGGATTTCACTGGGAATCCAATCTCTCAAGAATCATGAATAGTGTTCATAGGGCCTAATTACTATGTGAGCACAGATGTATGTTTCCAAAAGTAAATCTACCAAAAGTATCCAAAAAGTAGAAAGAGGAACACTTAACGCTTAAATTGAATATGAGATGAGTCCACAAGGTGGAACACTTAACACCTCACACAAGCTAAAAATGAGTCCCCAACTTAGAAAACAAGTGAGTTCCTAAAAGCACAAAAGGGTTGCCTAGTGGAACAATTAACGCTTCTGTCTTGTTGACCCCTCCCCTTTAATGTGGCGCTGATATTGCAACCACGGGGTGAAATGAGGGGCCGACAGATTAGCGAGTCCAATAACCCAAAATAGCAATTAAGATCAATCACAAGTAATCTAAGACTGCTTATCAATACTTAAGGTGTTACAACTTAGTATTTAATTATGCAAATTCGTAGAAAAAGCATGCAAAGAAACACTCAAGCTAAACACATAAGAGATTCATTTTAAGGATCTAAATTGAAGTGTTATCAGATTAAAGAGAATACCTAGGATCCTCGCAATGTGCTTAGTAGATTTTATCTATTTTTAGCAATTTTTGTTGAGCTTTTCCATACAAGCAAGCCACGAACTCTCCAACAAGCAAACAAGCAAACAAGCAAACAAGATATGCAACATATATTCAATTTATGAAAATTATAGGGTTAGCTCTAAAAATAAATTATTATCAGCAATAATAACTAGAAATTAACCCAAATGAAAACTCATATCATTCATTGAACCATGTAAAAAAAATAAGTGCATACCCATCACAAAACTTTATTTTTTTGGCTGCATTTGACCTAGTCAACAAGATCTGATTTTTTTTTTATGATTTTGGGCACAAAAATAGAAATTCAAAATAAGGACCCCTACTAAAAACAAGAGAGATTTCCAAAAATGTAAAAATTTTAAAAAAATCTCTTCATTTGTGCCCTAGAGACCCGTTTTATCAAAATAAACTAGTTTTTGTAAATTGACTATTTGAGCTATCATATTGCATCCAAATTTAAAACACAAAGAATGGACCCCCTGTAGAATTTAAAAAGATTTTTGAAAATATAAAAATTTCCATAAAATATGCTGATTTGTGTCAGATATTAATTTTTTCTGGAATTTCAAGAAAAAATTATTAAAAATTGAAAACATCTTAGAAAATTCTAAATTTTTTACTGTAGCTTCTTTGATATGTTTCCAACTTGAAAAAAAAAATTTAGAGTAAAAATCAAAGCTGTTTGAGAGATAAAATTAAATCTTTGAAACTTTAGGGCTTTAGCTCCAAATAAAAAATGAAAACCAACATGTAAAGGTGGGTTGCCCCACAATGGGCACCAGAAATGTGTGTGTGAAAATTGTACCTGATCTGTAGACACAACACTTCAGTAAAATATTAGAGGTTAGCAAAAATCAAAATCGTGCAAAATTGAAATCTAATTTAACCAAGTGATTTACTGCCTTCTAGTAGGTGTGAGATTAATATTCTCAGATTGTTATCGAGATCAGTGACCTAGACGACACCTAAACGAAAGATTTGAATGCAAAACTGATATGAAATATGAATGTAATTAATCTATTTTTTTGGTATTTTCTATGCAATGATATGAAAAATGATATGAAATCTATGATATGTAAACACTGATATGCTATGAATTGATCTAACAATAATATGAAAACAAAAGTTATCTCACAACAATGTTGATTCGCAATAAGCTTTGATCCTTCCAATTGCAATTCTCCAACGTGATTGTGCAAAAATATGAGATTCTGTGGATGCAAATTTTGAGAGATGAATTATGAAGAGCTGAGCCTTGTTTTTATAGAAATCTAGGGCTTTGGAGGTGCATAGAAGAAAGCCATAAATCACTCAGATTAACTCAGCTTGATTTTTGAGTTATCTGATAATAAAGATAAGTTAATTCACAAAAACATGCAAAAGCTAAGTTTTAACTCAAAATAGAGTTTAGCTTTAATTGATAATTGATAGTTGTCTGCTTTTATGATTGTGCATGTTTTATTTATGAATTAATTAAATAAATAAAGTGATTTATGCTCAACTTAACTGATTTTTGAAAATAAATAATTGATTTATGGGTTAATCAATTATTTAATCAAACTTTTATTAAAAATTATATTATTAAATAATGACAACTTGCTTTAATTAATTAAATAAAAAATTAATCAATTATTCATAGGATATTGGATTTATTGTCAAAATTAAATAATACAATTAATAATAGATAGAATTAAATTTAATTACATAATTAAGTGGCAAGATATTAAATCTAATTAATTAAATATGAAAATATTCAATTAATCAAACTTAGGATAAATGTGATTTATCTCCAAATAATCATTAAATTAAAAATAATTAAGATAATTAGGAATATTGCTAGGAATATTCCCCAATGTAGAATTTAAGATAATCAATTATGATTCGATGATGTTTAGATGTGCCTTAGATTAGGACTTCGATGTTGATTTCGTTCGATTTGTAGATGTAGGAGATTAATGAACTTATAGCCCATTTTTGGGGTATTAAAATAATGTGATAAGAGCACTAAAGGTGGATCTCACACACAAAGAGGTATGAGAAGACAACTATGACCACCTAAAGTATAAATTCTCCTAACTATGTGCTAAAATGAAATGTAAACTCCTAGGTGTCACAATGACAACTAATATGAAAATGCATTATCCTAAGTAAACTTCGGTAAAGTGTAATTAGTAAATACTTAACTAAACCAAAAATAATGATTCCAAAATTGTTTTCAAAGCATTTTCCAAGGGTTCTCCCAAGAATGTGAATTGTATCCTTTGGATTGGAGCAAAGAAATGCTTGGGTATGTTTCCCCCTTGATTGTTAAAAGAATTATTGTTGTTGTTGAAAGTGGTCTTAGTCGTTTGGTTTACATTGTTCATTTGGTTTAACCATTTGATAAGTTATAAGGGGTAGCTTTTAGGTTGTTAGCTTGTACAACCCCATCATTCACAAGGTTTTTATTTGTGTTTTTCAACCAAAAACTTGACTTGTCATTTTTTTTGTTATATCCCTTGTTATTATTATAATTATTTAAATTATTATTATTATTATTGGTGTTAGTATAACCTTTGTTTTCTTTAAAGAGTTTGATCTCTCCTCTTTTTACTAACACCTCTTCAATCTTTATCTTGTTTTCAATGATCTTTTCAAATGTTGGGGGACATTGAAGTTGAAGTCTATAATTCATTTCCATGTTTAGATTGTTCATGAACATTTCCATCTTCTCCTTTTCAGGTATGCTTCTAGGATATCTCACGAAAACCGTTCTCCATCTTTGGAGAAAGCATAGAAAAGGCTCACCATATTTTTGTTTTGTGTCACACAAGTTTAGCATGGTGATTTTATGCTCAATATTATAAGAGTAGTGAGTCACAAATTTGGAGGCTAGCTCTTCGAAAATTTTTATTCCTTGTGATGATTTTGAAAACCACTCCATGACTTGCCCTCCTAGGCTTCTTGGGAATAGCCACATTAAATAGGTGGTATCATGCATGAACTCAATAATTAAGGCACACAATTCCCTTAAGTGGTCTTGTGGGTCAGATTTACCCATGTACTTGTCTTATCTTGGAAAAACCACATTAGGAGGGAAAGGCATCATAACCAAATTTTGATCAAAAGGAAATGGGCACAAGACCTCAATAGAAAATGGTTTTAGTTCAGCCACTTTCTTCATAGTGTCAATTTGTGCTTGGAACATCTTAAATTGTGTGTTCATTGCACCTAATGGATTTTCCTCTTCCTTATCTTAATTTAGGGTCATTGTGTCACAATCATGAGGAAGCTTAACCCCTGATTGGGCTAAGTTAAGGAAGTATCTCTCTTTGTTTCTTTCTAAGAGTTTTTTCCATTATTTTGAGATATCTAGGGTCTGGGGAAGTTCTATTAGATTTTTCTTCATTTATTTCCCTTGGCCTTGGTTTCTTTGGGTAGTTGTATCTTGATCTTAATTGTTTCTCCCTTGGATATAGTCATAAAAATCATTGTTTCTAGTCATTGGATTGACTCTTTCTTCAAATAAGTTGGGGAGACTTTCTTCTTGTTCATGTGTTTTGGTGAAAGGAGTTTGGAATATGAACTCAGGGACCTTTTGTGTTATGCAAGTGCCATCTTCTTAGAGTGATATTTTTAGTTTATGTGATCTTGTGAAAACCAGCATCAACAAAGGTTTAGGTCAAATGGAGCTTTCCCTCTTTTGGTGATTGTTCTTTTTGGAATATTTTTAAAAATATAAGATGATTTTTCGAATGGATTTTTCTTCCTTGTTATATGTATCTTTAAACAAAGAAATCAAAAGTACACTTTTCTTTTATACCCTCTAAATAGAAAACTATTTGAAATATATAGAATGTTATGACAGGTTTTTAACAAGAAGCTACTTCAAGAAATCTACCTATAGTCAAATTTGGTTTGTAAACATGGCTCTATTAGGTAGGCTTTCTAATTTATCGAGGCACTAGTAATTATTCCATTCAAAGAAATATCAAGTCTCATCTCACAATAATTATGGGCCTCCCACCACCGGTATGTTAGAGTTTTGCGCAATCCCGAAGGACTACTCAAGGAGGTTCAATTCTTGATATCCTTTTTTCACTCACCCCATTAAGGATGGGTGTATTTTATTTTATAGTGGGTTGGATTATTATGTAAAAGGCAATTTTATCCCACTTTGGGCTGTCCCTCTCACCATCCTTGTTAAGGAAAATTCTTAGGAGGTGAGCCCACTAATATTCTAGCATGTTCATGTAAGGCAAATAAATGAAGTGAAAGAATAGGTTTGGGAGTTTGATCCACCAAAAGGTGAAGAGCATATCCCTACTATTTCTCACTTCCAAACACAATTAACAATGTTTAATTTCCAAGCCTTCTAATCTAATGGGAATTAGGTACTTCTAGCTTTTTTATTCACCTAAAAGGTGAAGAGCATAATCACCTAATACCTTCCTCCACAAACAATAGCCTTCAATTTTTGAAATCCATGCTTAAGGGGTAAAACTCCAATTCAATGAAATGAATTTAGATTTATACAAGTTAATTAGATGCACATATTTTTCATATTCTTCACCTTCCTGCTTGGAATCTTCAAGAAAATTGTTTATATGGATAGTCTTTTCTCTCTTCAATCTCTTCTTGAGGTTTTGGTCCTCATTATGGATTCTTACCTCTAGTTTTTGCACTTTTTTATGTATTGTCATCGGAAAAAGACAAAGAAGGCATTATTTACTATCATATTTAAAAATTGACAAAAATAGTTGTATGCGCTATAGGATTGATTAAACGTGCAACATGATTGATTAAATGTGCTACTTTAGGCATTAAACATGCTATAAGACTAATTAAATGTGCTATTTTAGAAATTAAATACGCTACTTAAATGATTAAATGTTTGTAAATAAAACCTAGAACATGTTAAAAAAAAATTTATATGCACTGTAGAGTCAGGGTGAAAGTGTTGAAAGAATGATAGATAGGAGATAGAAGTGATTAAATGTGCTATTTGGTTGCATAAATGCACTGAACTTTTCCATGGATGTGTTGTTTCAGGTATTAGATGCATTGTTTCCTTGCTTGTACGCACTACTCTAGGTCTTGAATGTGCTACTTCACTTGCAAAATAGAGAGTTAAAATACAAAATTATGAAATTTAGCAAATAACTTTGAAATTTGATCAAATGAGGCCTTGAGACCCATGGTGGGTGCTAGTTTGTGTACAAGAAGTACCTTTATAGGATTGGTTTATCATTTTTTCTATCAAATTGAGCTAAAGTATAATAATTAGTAAGCTATTCAATGAAAATAATGACAAGAAGCATCCTATAGATCTCTATTTAGATTTGCTAATGCAAAGCTCTCAGCAAGCCTCCATCAGTGACAGCTCTAAAATAAGAATGCACCTAAATAATGGTGCAAATCAAGCCCATTTCAATGAAAACTATGCTCAATTATGCTAAAATGCTCCTAGCTCAAATTCACTGTAGTAATGATTAAATTCTCAGATGTAAGGGGATCTTTTTCTCTTGATTTGAGCCTTCTATTTATAGATTTTAGAAAGCATAAGGGGTGGAGTTAATTTGATCATGATTGAGTTAAGATTTAGTCTATGGTTTCAAATAGAGGGACCATTTAAATATTTTGTCCTCAAAGCTTGGGACAATGAGATAAAATGAGTGGTCAAAATTCTCTCTCCTTATGAGTGATTGAGATTCAATGTGGCTTTGATCCATGTGAGTCCAATCCGTAATTCCTATTGGTTGAGGTAATTCCTCCCATGTGGTGGGTGAAAGAAATCAAGAATTAAACAATTGAATTTAATTATTTTCTTTAGCCATGTGTACCCCTTGAATGGGTTAAATTTGATTTTAATCCAATTATATAATTATTCAGATTAATTATAAAATTAAATGACTAATTTTATTTATTTAATTCTTTTGACTTTTGATTTCAATTAATCTTGGATTTTAGGGTTGATTGCAATTAATGCCTTGATTTTGCATTAGTTACTCACTTGATTTGATCTTGACAATTTTTAGGTGTCTAAAATTACATCAAAAGAGGTGTTCCATCATCAAGGCATGAGTTAATTCACAATTCAGATCTAGCTTCTATTGTGTCTTTCCTTTATGCAATTTCATTATATTTTCAAGGTTGATGCCTAAACAAGGTTCAACCAAGGAAAACCCCTTTCCACAACCTTATTCTCTATTTTTTATATGTGCAAGAATATGCTATTCAATTGTCAAAAATATTCCAAGAAGATCAAGACAAGACATAGCATCCCTAAAAATTTGAAACCAAAATCCAAGGTAGAAAATGTTTTAGAAATTTTGCACCTGTGTACAGAACATTTCAGCCACCCTATACCCTCTAGGATAGGATCAATTCATTTTGGAGGCAAGTTGCAGTTCACAAGTTCCAAATTAGCAATTACATGTGTTTTTAGGATCTTGACTGTTAGAAATCTAGATATTTAGAAACATAATTCCTATTTCATTTCCAAGTGCACAAAAATCATCTTCTATCTCCATCTTAATCTCATTTATAGTTTCAACAAGTTCATACGAAGACATTTTGCATTGTAGCTTTATCTCTCTTCCTTCATTCCAAGTAGTAAATGAGAATCGAAGCCCCTTGAGGATAGATATTGTATTGACATATCTTATCATAGGATATAAAAATGATGTAAGATATATGGTTAACAATGACTATGATGTGAAGATGATGTGTGGTAGTGTGATATAGGATTGAGGAAGATAAGATCCTCTTCAATACCCCAAATTGCCAAAGGAAAGATCCAAATTGATCAACCAAAAGAGAATGGTCAATGCACAAATGAATCAATCAATGAAGAATATGAAGAAAAGAGAAAACCTTATATTCTGTTATGGAAAGGAAGTATTGAAATCTTAATTGAATTTAAAGATAAATATTAACCTCAAAATATGACAAATCTAGAAAATATTGTTTTCTGGTGTCTATACTCAGTTTCAAGAAATTATGCAACCAAATTTGGCTTGGAAACATAGAAATAGAGAAAACCCAGAAACCTTCTATTGTTATGAGAAAGGTCGACCTTGACCTAACATAGGGGTAAGATCTTACCTTGGGGCACAATCTTACCCCTTTATGTTGACCTTGACCTGCACTGTTTCGACAAAAATTCTATTCACAGATCCCTAAAGTTTGTCGAAAAGGGTGCTCAAATCTGATCTGTGATTCATTGTCCCACACCTGTACCTACAAGAAAAATGGTTTTTTTTGTTGGATGAGGTGTTTACCTTGGTCAAACCCCAATTTTGGAATTAACCTTGAAATGTAATTGAAATTGCAGCAATAAACAACGTAAATGGAATAATTCACCTTGCTTATGTTGAAACCCTTGTGGAGGATTCGATTCCTTAAATCCACAAGTATGGATTCTCCAAATGAATGTATAATTGTATGTAGGATGTCTCAAATCAGTTGCATTAGATCTTCAACACCAATCTTGAATGGAACTTGAAATAGAAGAAGCTTGAATGGAAATAGATGTAGAATCTTCAATAAAGGGGCTCCATAGAGATTGAATCCTTCAATGGCTACTAATGGATCTCCTTAATGAATTGGATCTTGAATGCTTTAATTCTTGAAGATGAGTGAATTCTTGAATTCTTTCTTTCTCCTTCTTTCTTTCTTTCTTGATTGCTTGATTTCTCTTGCTTGAGAGATTATGAAAAATGATGCATATGAAAAAAATGATCAAAATGAGAGGAGAAGGCTTCCTTTTATACAAGTTAGGGCACAAACTTATAGAGAGGCCTACATAGGAGAATTAAATTCCAATTTAAGCCTTTAATCTTTGAAGTGGATCCAATTTAAATATCATTTAAGAGTTTACCATTTCGAAGCCTGAAATAGCCGACCTGGAAGCGGGAAATAAAACTTTCCAAAACATGACATCTGGAAACTTCTGAAACTTGAAATCTATACCCAAGGTTAGGGTTGAGGTTGAATCTGACCTAGGTTAGGGTTGAGGTTGACCTTGACCCAGAAGGCCGACCTTGACCCTAAGGTCAAGAACCTCAAATTCTCAAGATCAGGTGCTAGAAACAGCCTGGAAAAAGGTTGAAAGAGAAGGAGAACATGGGGAAAAAGCCAGATCCAAGTCAAAGAACCATTCAAGGCATTTGACATGACCCCAAAGCACTTACTCAGAGGGCTAAATAGGTCCTAAATGGAAGTGCTTCCATTTTCTGATGATACACTTATATCAAGGTGTTGTCAATCTTATTTAACTTAAGCAGGTTTTGTATTACTAATGTTCAATAGGAGATTGGATTGATCCCCCTTGATCACCATTTATTATTGTAAATTTTGATGAACTTGACTCATCACATTTCCACTTCTAATTTTTTGTTTAGATCTCTTTTCATGCATTACATTGTTGATACATTCATTGATAAAAAAGACATTAAAGAATAAAAAAAATTAAACTTTGCTCATTGATATATTTCATTCTTTCATTTCCTTTTCATTTTTGAATGATTCAAAAGAATAAAACAATACAAATCTATTTCAGTCCATGCATTATTGTATGTATTTGCATTTGCATTCTATTAATGGAGTTGTTATCTTTATTTTCTAGTTCAAATTTAAGTTTCTTTCAAGAATTTTATGATGTTTCCTTTCATGCATATGATGATAGCTTAGTTCTTCATTTCATCCATATTCATAATATTCCCTCCCCCAAAATTGATACTACCCATGAGAAAATTTTAGCACAAGAAGAGCTTATTCACATTTCTTCAAAGAATCTCCCTTCTAAGGATGAGATCTTAAAGGATAGTGTTGATTCTTCTTCTACAATGTATCTCTCTCATGAAGATATCTTGGTGCAATAGAAGGATATTTTACCTTATTTAATTCCAATCCCTTCCTTGTTAGGGATAAATATTTAGTGACTCAGTATTATTACTCTCCTAAAGTGTGCTTTCTTCATATAGATGTTCCTACTATTGATGATTCCTCTATTTAGGATGAACAACTAGATGGTGACATTAATTATTCTCTCCCTCATAAATAAACCTTGATAAAAGAGGATGCTATTGTGGTTTAAATTTATTATAATCCCTCGAGATGATACATTCATGTGTGATGTTAAGATGTACCCCCTTTATGAGGATATTTTGGAGCAAGAGAAAATTATAAATAAATTTATCAATATCACCTTACCTTCATTAGACATTCCTTCTAGAGATGAATCATTGATGGAGGTCCCTAATCCCTATTCTAAAGATTTCCCTACTCATGAGGACACCTTTAAAGAAGAGGATAATAGCATTTCCACTTTCCTTTATGCTCTCCCTTCTAGTGATAAATCCATGAACAATCAAGAGCTTGATCAAGTCAATATTGTCAATGTTTTGGGTACTAAAACTCCTAAGGTTGTTGTTCATCTTTGTCAAGATAATCCTACTATTCAAAATAAACCAATCATTTTGGTGAAAGTTTCTCAACAACCTAACTATCATGCAGTTTCTTATTCATATAACACAAGAAATAATACACAACCTACATGCTCAATTGTTCTTCCTTATCTCACCACTTCTCAACTAGTGCTTCCTCCTGCACCTCATCTTCCTCAAGATCATGGAAAGGAGTATGATTTTGTAGAATAAATTTTTTCTACTCCTTCCAAGATCTCCCTTTGGTAGCTCCTCCAAACTTCACCTACATATCATGAAGCATTATAGTTTAAGCCTTGAGAAACATAACTATCCCACCTCACGTGCAAACTAATCTAAATTCCATATTGGAATGCATGAATATGACTAATAATAAAGAAAATACTATATTTTATCAAGATGATTTGTCTCCTACGGAGATTCAAGATCAACATGATTCCCTTATGATTGTTGTCCTTATCAATGGTCATCTTATTTGAAGAACTTTAATTGATAATGGCTCATGAATTAATGTTTGTAGTATTGACTTATTACACAAGATAAATACATATGTTTCTTCAATCAAACCTTATTATATTCCTATATGTGGCTTTGATAATGTTTCTAAATAAATTATGGGTATTATTACTTTACATGTTAAAGTATGTCATGTCATTTTACCTCCTTGTATTCAATTCATTCTTGACGCTCTTAATTATAATCTTCTATTAGGAAGACCATGGTTACATTCTATGCACACCATTCCTTCAATACTTCATTGCAAAGTGAAGTTCATCTATAAATATATCATGTATACCCTTATCACTGATGATAAATCACAAAGTTTCCTACAAACTAAATCTAATTCTCCATCCATTCCTACTTCATTTAAACTAAACATGTCTTCTCCTCTTAAAGAAAATTCTTTCCTAGAAGTTCCCTATTAGAATATGATTGGGGGTAATTAGACTATACACCATCTTTTGTGTGAATAAAAAGCTCCAAATTTAAACCGGGACCCTTTAAAGGGTCTAGTGTGTCATTTGTTCCAACCTAATTTTCCTAATAATTCAACTCATAATCTCCAACATAGTTTACAGTGTGTGAAAAAAAGTGATGAGACTCACAAGGAACCTACCACACACTTGCCTCTTCAAGGCTCTAGTTTTCGACATCCTCCTTTATCAACATCCTCTCCTTCACTATATAACATTTCTTCTATACATAGCTTTATTTAAGTATTCATTTTTCCTAAACTTCTTTGTGGTAAGTCAAATACTCAACCTAAAGGAAAGAATAAACATAGTAAAAACCTCATGTATCTTCTATTTTTCATGTATCATCGATATCATAACCATGCTACTAATGAATGTCAATATTTGTGTTACAAAATTTAGAAACTTATTGATTATGACATCCTTCACATAGCAAGTCGCAATGAGTTAATTTTCAATTATGATTACTTAGAAAAATATTTAAGTTCCTATTATGTTTCTCCACACTATGTGATATTGTTAGCCTCTCTATTAGGGGCTCATTGTCATTCATAGTGGTATAATTTCAAGTGCAATCATACTTTGTGAGAAATATAATAGTCCTCCGTATTCTTATTCTTTCCTTTATGCTTGGGGGGAAAATGTAGTATGTCAATCTCTCATCTTTTTATTATGAATCCAAATTTCCTTTGGTTAAGTTGTGTTTTTTTATCTTGTGATATCCAATCTTACATAGAATTGTTTATTTACATTAGGGATTTTCTCTTATACAAGAGGTATGTATTCTTGATCATTGCCTCTTCTTTTTTTGTAATTGGGTATCTATGGTAAAAAAATCCCTTACTTATGGGCTAAGAGTATGTTATCCTTCATTGAGAATCCATTTACCTAGAAATGGGGAAGGCGTGAATTCTTCCCTTCTATGGATCAATGATGATTTTCACGATTCCTTTATCCCATTTTTAGCATCCTTCAAAAAGATCCCTTTACACTTTTTGAATGGTATCCTTTTGAATTCATCCCTTCCTTGACCTCATAGGAGTTGTAACCTCTTTGGCTTGGACTGGGTGTTTCTTAAGGGACACTTCTTTGGTGTTAAAGGTACCTTATCCTTGTTCCTTTTTTCCTTAAGATGTCAAAATAGTCCTATTATGTCATCTCAAGGGGGGGCATATATGGCCTCCTTATTGCAAATATTTTTTTTACTTTAAGAATTTTAGGTAGAGTACACTAGCATAATAAAACTTGCTAGGGCTATATCACTCTCCTTTATACATTTTTGAAATATTTCCTTGGACAAAATGCTTTCCTTGGTTATCCTTGATGAGCCTAAGTATTCTCTCATATGTTTTATTACTTTGTCATGTTTTTTATGTCTTGTTCCTAGGAGATCTTGATAGTTTGTTCATAAACTATGGTTCTTAGTTTCTTTAGGTCAATCTTATGCACTTAAAACCATGGACCTTGAACTTATACACACACACACACACACACACACACACACACACACATATATATATATATCTTGTACCTGGTAATTTATCCATAGAGTGCCAATTAGGCCTTTAAGTAGTCAATTGAAGAGTGTGAATGATAAGAGAGGTATTAGTGAATGCTCCAATTTTTTGGGGGGGTAGGGGCCCTCACCTTCCAAAGTCATGTGAGAAATTTCATTCCTAAAGAAAATGGAGGTGGCCTATAGTGGAGTGACTACCCCTTTAGCCCATTCCTTTATGGGTGTGTGTTAGTTTAATTATGGATTAATGAATGGATAATATAGTAATGAATGAATATCTATGTACTACATGTGTTGTGTCTATTAACATTTATGATGTAGAGAAATTAAAGGTAGTGATCAGTAAATGGTATCTAAGAAAGACATGTCTTTGAAGACCAAGTCCAAGCAACTCAACAAGGGTTGACATTTGAATAAGTCTACTTATGAACTAGTCACAAATCATATAGAGCAAGTCAGATGGTTACCATTAATGTGGAGTCAATCTACGAGATAGTGGAAGCTATATCTATTCTTTATATTGTCAAACAATTCTGTTGTTCCCCATTTTATGGATAGTTTCCCCATCTTTCCTAGTGATGCAATAAATTTTATCCACCTATTCCTTTGGCATTGATCTTTTAGTGGTTAGTTAGTTAGTGAGTTTTCTATTATAAATAATAAGTTGAACTTGCTTGAAATCTAGCTCAGATAGATCAATTGAAATATGTTGTATTAGCATCTTAGTTTTCAATATATTTTAGTTGTTTTCAAGAATGATTTGTAATCAACACCTTTGCAAATATGAATAAAAAAATATGATTTGAGTTTATAAGTGTGTAATCAATCTCTAAGTACTCACTCAAGGGGGCCCACTTATTGAGTAACTCCTTTCATTTTTTGCAAATAGTTTCTTTCAGTTTTGTTTGCAACTTGGGACTTTGTCTATTCTTGCAGCCACTAGAAGTGATTTTATATGACTATTCCCGCAACCTATTGTCCTCAATTTTGTATTTTCAGAATTGGGGCAACAACACTATGGAAAATTTTGTAGAATAAAAATATCTAATAAATTCTCTTTGTTGATTTGTTTGATTTTAGTTTTGTTTTCATAGTATGATTATGGAATTCTCAATTCCACTCTTTTTGACCTATCGTAGGCCTCAATCAGATTTTTCTATCAAAATTTATTTAGGAATTAAGTGTTCTGTGGGTAGGCTTTTTAGGCCTAACTACATACCTTAATTCTTTGGTTAAAATCTTGCTAAGGTGGGATTTTTGTCGATCATTGCATAACATCATAGGTGTTATTTACTTGTAAAATGGGATCAAAACTCCATTTTCATATATTTACTTGAGGATATTATTGGAAATATAATATGGGAAAGTGAGATACTGAGAGGGGAGGGTGAATCAGTTATCCACCAACTTTGATTTTTTGAAACTAATTCCACATGCATACGATAAATATAAATTTCAATACTAAAATGCATCTAACATTCTAATCCATCAAATGAAACACATAACACATAAATTTGGTAACTTAGAAACCCTTGAAAGGTAAAAATGGGGTGGGGATGATACCCACAAATATTCACTACTACAGTATTAAAGTGTGCATGTTAGGGCTACAATATTTGATCACTTTAGATGATCTACCCTATGAGGGGTAGGGATAACTTTAGTGGTGAATATTCACCAATTGGAAAATTTTATTCATCGGGGACCTAGAATTTGGCAAAAAAATGGATTTTCGGGTGGTCATGTCGCTTGTGCTTTATAAAAATTGGGTCCCATGCATAGGCCAATCACCAATAGTGTTATGGAATTATTTTTATTTCAGCAATGACTTCACCAATAGAATCTAAGTTTTCCACATAGTAAATTGAATATTTTCGCCTACAATTTCCAAAGCTTGTCTTAATCGAAGGTCATATTCACCAATATGTGGTCAAAATATAAGTTAGGGTATGGGTTAAGTACATAGATTTGACATGTGTCTCTATTATGGAGACTTTTCATGGAAGTTTTTATCCTTTCAAACTTTGGCCCAAAATAAATTTGATTGTGGGCACATGTCTTTATTTCGTAGACTTTCTCTGGAACTTGGTGTCCTTTAAAATTTTGGCCCAAAATAGGATTTATGTCATTGATTTAGGATCATCCAATGATTATAAAAAAAAAGTTTTACTATATGTCAAATGATATAAAATTAACTTAGGACACCCTACTAAAATATTAAAAGTCATTTGAGCTTCCAGAGGCGTTGCCCCAAATACCCCATTCAATAATTTGAAGGGAAATTGCGGTGATAAAAGGGGAAAATTTAACCTTCAAGTCTGATAACTAATTAGGATCCATATAGTAATAATGGTGAAATGATGGTTTCTAGGTATGTGTACTTCTAGCCATGATTTTCTTCAACAATGAAAGATTCGCCAGGATTTTCTAGAATTTTCATACAATTGAAAAAAAATCACCAATTAAATTAATATTTTTTCCTTTCAAATTAAAATTTTTTTCCAACAATATTATTTTTTTCCACCCAAAATAATGTAGGATTCGCCAAGATTTTACACCTTTTCTACGGAGGGGGTTTCTTAAAGTTTTCCCTGGTGAGGGGTCTACCCTGTTAAGAGCTTATAGACTTATACAATCTACCTTGATTAAAGGATTTAAAAATTACAACTAAGTAAGCATTGGGTTAAGATATTTATAAAGGCTTGTGAGGACCACTATGTTAAGAGATTTACCTTGATTCACATGCTCAAAATATATTGGTACCCGATCCTTCAGTTTGAACTACAAATGCTGATTACAAATTATCTCTTTCCAATACTTGTTTGATCTCCAAAATCAAATGTAGCTTTGTTATGTCCTTCACTGCTTTTCTCGGTCACTCTGCCTGATCTCTTCATCTAACAATCAAAACACTACTCTTTTATGCATACAAGAGATCTTCTCTACTACTCTCTTCTTACTATGTTTTAGGGTTTTGATATCACATTATATAAATGTTTGATCAAGCTTCTAAATCAAGATCAATGATCTAGATTCATCACTTATGTTGCTTATGCATTCTCTTTTTCTGATAGGTTACATAGCTTGCATAGGGATTAATGATAATAATTACAAAGTGTAATCAACTCCTTGATTCTATCAACAATCATTAAATCTCACATAGAAGTCAGTCAAAATGGTTTACCTTGATGTTTGTGCCATAACAAAAACATATGTCAAAACTGGCTTGCTTGATATATGAAGTCTCTGATGCTCGGTTAAAACTATTCTTCATATAGTGGTTCACGACACTGAATCTTCTATAAAACTCAGCATAAACTACTCAGTAACTAATGAAGTACTCAACAACCTCTAACTTGCTCGGTAGTAACTACTTCTTGGTAACTACACAAGTCTATACATGACTTGGCCTTAATAAGATGGCTTAGTCACAGTGATGACTGACCAACATTGCCTTGAAAATGACTAAGTGAATCATGTACATGGAAGAGTACACAACAAGGTGAAGGTACATCCAATCAGATAGAATTGGATAATAAAGAAGATGTAGATGAGCCTCATAATATTGAGGAAGAGGAAAGACAAAAGGTAGAAGTGAGTGCATCATAGGATGTGATCACTATTGAGGATATCCCTGAGGACACACAAGTAAACATCAATGCCTTGACTGAGGAAGAAATAAAAATCCAAATCCTTAAGGAGGCAGCCTCAGATCCCTTTCTATCGAGTACCAATCTTGTTCTCATCCATGTACATGATTATACAAGGATTGAGGGTACATCAACTATTGACACTGGACCTTCAAGCTCCCACATGGTCACAATTGAGCAAAAAGTCTTACAAAGTTCCAGTGCTGAGGAATGGGACAAGTTGAAAACTGCAACAAATAATGCTCCTATCGAGGAAGATAATAAAGGAAAAGGAGAGGAGAATTTAAAAGATCAAGTAGATAAGTCTGCAATAGTAATTTTAGGACCTCATGCTGAGAAAGAAAAGAAGATTGAGGAGACAATAACAAAGGAGCATCCAGAGCCTAAGGAGCAAGAGGCTATCCAAGCCTTAGTACAGATGCCAAGTGGCAGTACACCAAAGAAGAAAGTTCATAAGAAAAAGGAGAAGTTTCCTACCACAGATGTCACATTAGATGAAGTTATAGTGATGATGAAGTGGGACACTGATAACTTGACCTATGAGAAAATAAAAATATTGCAAGATCTCTTGAAGAAGAGAAAGAAAAAATAATTAAGGAGAGAACATCAACAAAAGAAGGTACTACATGAAATAAAAAGTATATTTGTAGACACTTTTGAAATGGATGATGTGAATGAGACTTCACCTATTTTGGAAAAAATTGTTCATATTGTTAAGAAGGTGAATAGTGATGATAGTGAAGCTAATGAAAAGCTCATTTAGTGGTCAGAAAGAAAGTTTGAGACAAAGGTACTTGAAAGGGTCTCAACTGAGATAGCAATCAAACAGGTAGAACTTTCCAACTTAGTGAATAACTTAGAAGAGGTTGTACAAAATGTTTATTCTTTTTACAAGAAACTATGCAATGTAGAAACATTCTCTAAGGATAATCAAGAATTGATTGATAAATTACAATTAGAATTGACATCTACTAGTCATTCACTGAGCATGGATGCAAGCTCTAGCTCCATTCATTTCACATGATTACTTCACGCATAAGGGAGATTAGCTGAGTTGATGGCTAATGATGGGAGCATAAGAGCCAAATTGATCTCCATAAAAACAATGTTAACACCTCATCTAGAGGTTATACAGAGAGAATTGGCATCGGCAAAGGAGTTAGTACAAAGAGATCCTCATCTATCTATTACCAAGAATTTGGTTGATCTAGCTACTTAGCTAGAGATCAAGATATAGGTTTTGGAGTTTGTAATATCTAGATGGGATAATGCCTTAGCAATGATTATGCAGCTCCAAAAACCATTTTTGGAAAAGTATTTTATTACCCGTACACCCCAACAACTTCAAGTGACAAAAACAAGGGGGAAATAGTAGATATGTCATGGCAAAAGGAGGAAATGAGTCATGTACTCATGTATATATAGTAATCATCAAAGAAGAAATATAGAATAGAAAGGTATGACATACTATTTTGCAATGTAAATGTATATTCAGTGTATGTCAAGAGTCATGTATATATGTAAAATATTTTGAAGACCAAGTCAAAGTCTTAGGGGGAGTACTCAACTACTAAGTACTAGTTTTGGTTATACAATGTAAAAGTCATGACAAAGTGGTTTTGTCACTAATGTCAAAGGGGGATATTGTTGATCCCAATATTATGTTGTATATTAGTGTCTAATTGGATGTACCTTCACCTTGTTGTGTACTCTTATCAACTATCAACCCAAAAATGATCTTTCGCATCCTTTTTCTCCGGTTAACAACTTCTTCAACATTATGGTTCAAAATGGAATAACCTCTTAGCTTAGGTATAAATCTATTTCTATGTTGCACCATGAATTTCTCTATTTTCTTTAGTGTTAGTTCAAGCATGATCTGAGATAAAGTGTATTCCCTTATCTTCCTCTTGTTCGCAATAGCATACTGCCATTTCTGATCAATTTTTCTAAATAGTTCATCAGGGATCAAATTCCCTATCTCTAGAGGTGTCATCTTGAATTTCCATAGCATTTCTAACATAGCCTCTTCAACATTATCCTTATCATCTTTGCTTAACCTTTCAAAATTTATAAATTTTAATCCTGGTAATCCTATTATGCTTTTGATATTTTGGCATATTTCATCCACACTAGTTGGATTTCTATGTGATGCCAATTTCAATTTTGTATTATCGTATGTGTCAGTCACTTCTTTATCATCATCATCCTTTTGTAACACTAATTTCCTTCTTAGCTTCTTCTTGGGATGACTTGACACAACTCTAGTTTTCACTTGTTTTCTTTTTCCTGAGCCTTCCCCTTTAGTTTTCCTTTGAGGATCGAAATCTGTGGTAGTTGAAGCTACCCTGGTTCTTAGTGATGCAAGAGCATCCTGGGTGTAAGAGCAATCTTGCATCACCCAAAAATATTTCTGTTTTTAAATTCAATAAGGGCTATCCTGTGCAGAGCCGCTATTTATGGAAAGTTACTATTTTTGGTAATTTTTGTCTGTGCTCAGAATGATCTAATTTCTTTCTTGGAGGTTCATTTTGGTCATATAAGTCTGCCAGTAAAGTTTCATTTCCAGATCAAGTGCATGTTGGAAGATATTGAAGATTTTCGGTATTGGCAGCAGG
Source organism: Chamaecyparis obtusa (assembly GCA_027943335.1). Taxonomy (NCBI): domain Eukaryota; kingdom Viridiplantae; phylum Streptophyta; class Pinopsida; order Cupressales; family Cupressaceae; genus Chamaecyparis; species Chamaecyparis obtusa. The sequence continues at coordinate 343,471 of BSBK01002798.1, read as the reverse complement.
GTACAGAAACTTTGAACTCAATTTTGAAGGCTTTAGAGGCCTCGGAAGAGGTCAAAAATTCGGGTGACAGGCGCTTGCACCAGTCAAGCCTGTAGAGCGCTTCGTGGCATTTTCGAAATGGGGTTATAATAGCCGATCGGGTCAACTGGTGATGACTTATGGTCTTCGAAAGTTGGGCCACCTGAAATGGCGAAAAATAATTTTCTTCAAAATTTCTGTTCGGGTTTTAAAGGTTATCTTGAGCCGACTATGATGTAATAAAATGTAAAATAAAATAATTCTAAGTTTGGTCGGCCTTATTGGCTAAAATTCTGGAACCTTCCCAGGCGGTGGATAATTGCCTATATAAGGAAGGCTGTATTATTGTCTTAGGCAGTTCAGAATAGTTCTGGGTAGTAGATCTGGGTAATAGTTCGAGGCTTGGTCCTACAGAATATTGTAAGGGAATGCCCATGTGGCTTTGCATGTTGTAATTCTAAAAATTTGTAATTCCACATTTGTGGAGATAATAAGAAGCCAATTTTCTGTTCTTGCATATTATTGTTGTTGTTTCTCTATGTCTGTTATGTGTTTGTGGTATTAAGGGGAGCACCCTTCATCAAGTGGTATCAGAGCAGGAGTTCTTGAGTGTGTAAACAGATCGCCGACCGTGAGGCAGTTTGCACCAGGACCGTAGCTAGGGTTTCAGCGCGCATCGCGAAAATGCCTCCACGAAGGGAACGTGGCGGAAGAGCTGGTGTTGTAACACCTGAGGTTAGAGAGCTGCAGAGATAAGTGCGAGCATTGCAAGAAGAGATTCGCAGAGGAATGAATCTTAATGTCAGAGATGAAAGCGAGGATGAAGCCGAAGAAGAATATCAAGAAGGAGAAGTCAAAATTGTGAACCAGGAGGAAGAAAGACTTTTTGGGCCATTTCTAAGATTGGGAAAAGACCTAAGATTGAGGTTCCTACATTTTCTGGAAATCTTAACCCAGAAGAATTGATCGACTGGATCAATGAATGTGAGGAATATTTTGAGTATGAAGATGTTGAGGATCCTGATAGGGTCAAATTTGTGAAGGCCAGACTGAAAGGTCATGCGAAGATCTGGTGGCAAGAAATTCAATTGGAGTGAAATAGAAGAGGGAAAGATAAAATCACCAGATGGGATCGAATAGTGGATAAATTGAAGCGACAGTTCATTCCTGTTGATTATGAGCTTGATCTACTAAAGAAAATGCAAAGTTTGAAGCAAGCAGGAAGATCTGTTCTGGAGTATACAGAGGAGTTCTATCGACTTCTCATCAGAACAGGCCATGCAGAAGCTGATAAAGAGAAAGTTGCCCGATACCTTAATGGGTTAAGGCCAAGCATTCAGGAGGAGCTAAATCTGGTTCGAATGAACAGTATTGAAGAGGCATACTAGTTTGCCCTAAAAGTGGAGGAAAAGTTGAACAAGAAGTTTGAGAGCAGACAAAATGGAAGAGGTCGTGGTGGATGATCTGGTGGACGGTCATATGGTGGCCGAAATGAAGATCCGAAAAAGAAGGATGAGGCCAGTAGCAGTCAAAATCAGCGAGGAAATAATTCCAATCACTTCCAAGATCAGAATAATAGAGATCAGAGAGGAAGAGGAAGAGGACAAGGATCTGGAAGAGGTGGCTTCCGTGGAACATGTTTTCACTGTGGAGAAGAAGGTCATAGGGCATTTGAATGTCCTCAGCGCCAAGGCAGAATAGACAGGAGAAATGAAGGCCAGGCCAGAGTTGCACATGTCGATGAAGATGCTAGATCATCAAATTCTGAAGATGCTGAAAGAGGAGAAACGCTAATTAACAGAAGAGTCTTGCTGAGTGGTGAGAATGAACCTGAACAAAGGAGGAGCCTGTTTCGCACTAGATGCAAGTGCGAGGGTAAATGCTGTGATGTGATTATCGATAGTGGAAGCACTGACAATCTGGTGTCAAAAGAGATGGTGACAAAGTTGAAGCTCAAGAGACAGAAACACCCACATCCATATCAGATTGCCTGGGTGCAGGATGACCACAAGGTCATGGTCAGTGAACAGTGCCTGGTAAAGTTCAAGATCGGTGGGTACCAAGATGAGGTACTATGTGATATCATCTCTATGGATGCATGTCATATGTTATTGGGTAGACCGTGGTAGTTTGACAGATGTGTTGTACACGATGGTCGTGCGAATACCTATTCCCTGACAAAGGATGGAGTGCGACATAAGCTAAAGCCATTGAAGGAGACCGAAGAAAAGGTATGTGGTAATGCAAGAATAACATTTTTTGATGGAAGGAAATTCCTAGATGGTATGAGGCATGAGCATGTATGTTTTTCTTTAATTCCAAAAGCTGGTAAAGAGGAAGTAGAAGATGTTCCTGTAGAAGTGGCAGATTTGTTGAATGAGTTTCAGGATATTGTATCCGATAACGTGCCTGATGGATTACCACCAGTCAGGAAGATCAGTCATCAGATGGACTTGATCCCAGGAGTGAGTTTTCCGAATAAGGCAGCACATAGAATGACACCTGCAGAAAGTGAGGAGTTGAACAGACAAGTACATGAACTGTTACAAAAAGGATTGATCTGTGAGAGTCTGAGTCCCTGTGCTGTACCAGCGGTATTAGCACCAAAGAAGAATGGAGAATGGAGGATGTGTACAGATTCTAGGGCAATAAACAAGATCACAATCAAGTACAAGTTTCCATTGCCACGAATGGATGATATTATGGACTGTTTGAGTGGAGCTGTGTATTTCTCAAAGATAGATCTGAAGAGTGGATATCATCAGATTCGGATTAGAGAAGGAGATGAATGGAAGACTGCCTTCAAGACAAAGGAAGGACTATATGAGTGGTTAGTCATGCCTTTTGGGCTAACCAATGCACCGAGCACTTTCATGCGTCTCATGAACGAGGTTCTGAAAGAATTTCTGGGTAAGTTTGTCATTGTTTACCTAGATGATATTTTGATCTTTAGTAAGACATTGGATGAGCATATGATGCATATTCGTATGGTATTTGAGAAGTTGAGAGAAGAGAAATTGTTGATTAATTTGAAGAAGTGCAGTTTTGTGAAGAAAGAGTTGGTGTATTTGGGGTTTGTAGTTTCAGGAGAAGGTCTAAAAATGGACCCAGAGAAGGTACAGGCTATCCTTGAATGGCCTACTCCAAGGAGTGCTACTGAGGTAAGATCTTTTCATGGTTTGGCTAGCTTTTACAGAAAGTTTATCAGAAATTTTAGCAGTATTTGTGGACCCTTGACTGAAACAATGAGAGGGGATAGAAAAGAGTTTAAGTGGACTAATGGGGTAGAAAAGAGTTTTCAATTGTTGAAACAAAAAGTTACAGAACAACCTGTTTTAGCACTTCCAGATTTTAATAAGGTGTTTCAAGTAGATTGTGATGCTAGTGGTACTGCAATAGGAGCTGTTATGAGCCAAGAAGGTAAACCTGTTGCTTATTTCAGTGAGAAGTTAAATGATGCCAAGAGGAAATATTCTGTTTATGATCAGGAATTTTATGCTATAGTTCAGGCATTAAAGAAGTGGAGACATTATCTACTTCCTAAGGAGTTTGTTTTGTATACTGATCATCAAGCTTTGCAATATTTGAATAGTCAAGGAAAATTGAATCAAAGGCATTTGAAATGGGTTGAGTTTTTGCAGAGTTATACATTTGTTTTGAAACACAGGAGTGGAAAGTCTAATAGGGTTGCAGATGCTCTTAGCAGAAGGAAACTATTGCTGACAGAAATGCAGATTGAAGTGGTTGGGTTCAAGGAACTCAAGAATTTGTATCCAGAGGATCCTGATTTTGGTGAAGCTTGGAAAGCTTGTACAGAACTTGTTACTCTAGACAGGACAAAATGGCTGGATTTTATCATCCAAGATGATATGCTATTCAGAGGGAGTCAGTTGTGCATTCCATGAAGTTCTATGAGGGAGAATCTCATCAAGGAGAAGCATAGCGGAGGATTGGCTGGACATTTTGGTCATGATAAAACCCTTGGTTTGGTTAGTGAGAATTATTATTGGCCACAATTACAGCAAGATGTGAAGAAGTTTGTACAGAGTTGCAGAGTATGTCAGATGGCGAAAGGAGTGAAGCAGAATATAGGGTTGTATCAGCCACTGCCTGTACCAGAGAAGCCTTGGGAGGATATCAGTATGGACTTTGTTCTTGGTTTACCGAGGACTCAGTGGGGACATGATTCAATTTTTGTGGTGGTTGATAGATTTTCAAAGATGGCACATTTTATTCCCTGCAAGAAGACTAATGATGTTGTTCATGTAGCAGAATTGTTTTTCAGAGAAGTAGTGAGACTTCATGGTTTGCCAAAGACCATAGTTTTAGATCGGGACACTAAGTTTGTTGGATATTTCTGGCGTACATTGTGGAAGAAGTTGAAGATATATTTGAAGTTTAGTTCATCACATCATCCACAGACTGATGGACAGACAGAGGTGGTGAATAGGAGTTTGGGAAATTTGCTGAGATGTTTGGTTGGAGATAAGCCAACAGGATGGGATTTGATTTTACCACAGGCAGAATTTGCGTACAATAATTCTGTCAATAGAAGCACTGGTAAATCACCATGCCAGATTATATATGGAAGTAGTCTAAGAAATGCATCTGAATTGAGGAAGATAGATAAAGGAGAAATAAGTAGTGCTGAAGCTGAGGATTTTGCAGAACATTTGAAGAACATCCATGAGGAGGTGAGGAAGCATATTGCCAAGATGAATGCACAGTATAAGGCTAAGGCAGATGTGAAAAGGAGGCATAAGGAATTTCAGGTTGGTGATGAAGTCATGGTTCATTTGCGGAAGGAGCGGTTTCCAGTTGGTACATATAACAAGCTGAAAATGAAGAAGTTTGGACCATGCAGGATACTGAAGAAACATGATTCAGGAAATGCATATGAGGTAGAATTGCCTAGTGAGCTGAATATTTCACCAGTGTTTGACATTTCAGATTTGACGGAGTATCATGAAGGAGGTGTTGAAGATGAGATCACAGCAGCACAGTGGAGTATTCCAGCAACTAGTTCAGACACTAAGGAGATCAAAGATATACTGGACAGTTGTGTTGGCAGATGCACAAGGAACAAGACATATGAAGAATATCTGGTCAAATGGAAAGGATGACCTGTTGAAGATTCATCATGGCTAACAAAGGAGGAGGTTAACCGTCTTGGTTTTCCTCTGCACACCTGAGTCGTGACAGGGTCACTTCTCAAATTACCCTGGGTGTCTGATGCAGGAGCATCCTAGGTGTAAGAGCAATCTTGCATCACCCAAAAATATTTTTGTTTTTGAATTCAATAAGGGCTATCCTGTGCAGAGCCGCTATTTATGGAAAGTTACTATTTTTGGTAATTTTCATCTGTGCTCAGAATGATCTAATTTCTTTCTTGGAGGTTCATTTTGGTCATATAAGTCTGCCAGTAAAGTTTCATTTCCAGATCAAGTGCATGTTGGAAGATATTGAAGATTTTCGGTATTGGCAGCAGGGTACAGAAACTTTGAACTCAATTTTGAAGGCTTTAGAGGCCCCGGATGAGGTCAAAAATTCGGGCAACAAGTGCTTGCGCCAGTCAAGCCTATAGAGCGCTTCGTGGCGTTTCCGAAATGGGGTTATAATAGCCGATCGGGTCAACTGGTGATGACTTATGGTCTTCGAAAGTTGGGCCACCTGAAATGGCAAAAAATAATTTTCTTCAAAATTTCTGTTCGGGTTTTAAAGGTTATCTTGAGCCGACTATGATGTAATAAAATGTAAAATAAAATAATTCTAAGTTTGGTCGGCCTTATTGGCTAAAATTCTGGAACCTTCCTAGGCGGTGGATAATTGCCTATATAAGGAAGGCTGTATTATTGTCTTAGGCAGTTCAGAATAGTTCTGGGTAGTAGATCTGGGTAATAGTTCGAGGCTTGGTCCTACAGAATATTGTAAGGGAATGCCCATGTGGCTTTGCATGTTGTAATTCTAAAAATTTGTAATTCCACATTTGTGGAGATAATAAGAAGCCAATTTTCTATTCTTGCATATTATTGTTGTTGTTTCTCTATGTCTATTATGTGTTTGTGGTATTAAGGGGAGCACCCTTCATCACTTAGTCTTACTACTACAGGAGGAGTAGGTTTAAGTTCCTATACTTTCCTTTTACTGGGCTCAACAACCAATACCTCCTTTCCCTTCTTTTGAGTTTCAACTTCCTCCTCTTCACTACCTTTAGATTTAGTAGACTGATCTTCACCTTGACCTTGTATAATTTGAAGAGGTGCATTCTCCTCTTCTCCTTCACCTAGCATCTTCTCTAGGTTCTTGACTATTTTCTTCCTTTTCCTCTCTAGGGTTGCAAACGTTAACCCTATACTAATTTTGGACTTAGCTTCTTCATAATTTCCAAAAGGTTTAGCCTTCCTATCTATCTCCTCAGCAAGTAAAGTAGTTATTTCTATTGATGTCTCATCTACGTTGACCTCATAAGGAAATGGACTTAGCCTTGCTACCCTAGGCATAACAACCTAAACATAGGTATTGTTGGTATCCACTAGAAAACATATGTCATTGTAGTTTTTTTCTACTAGGGATACAGGAATTCTACTTATCTTCCTCATCTTATTCTTGAATTCAACAAAATAAATTTCCATAATACTATCAAAATTATCACCTAAATGTTGAATGAACTCATTGACTTTTTGAGTTATAGGTTGGTCCTAACTCCACACTACATCTCCTATAGTAGGAAAATTATTTTATACATAAAAGAATAGATAAACTATCAAGAACTGAACCTACACATTGATTTTTTAGCCATCTTGATTGATGTAAGGTTCTCAACAAGTTGAGTCAACTACATCTCGGCAAGATCATAAGTATGATCTTTCTTTACCATCTTCCATGCCTGATCTATTACAATGCAGGGAACACTATCCATCATGCTTGGCTGATAAAACTTGTGAGCTATAACCTTACTGTAAAATCTATCTCTGTATTTTTAATCATGGATATTCTCATTCCTCTTTTGTTCCATACTGCCAATGTGTTAGCTTGAATTATTTCTTTACTCTGGCACCTCATTATTTTCTTCCCGGTAAGAATTGGATAACCGATGACTCAGTGAATCATATCTTTGGTTATCTTGACCGGTCCATTCTCCAACCATAATTATATTTCATGTACTCTACTCAAAATGATCTTAATCCATTCAACTTTAAAGTTGTGAGGGAAATCTAGGGCACACACTAACCCTTTCTCAACAATTTTTTGATGCTCCATCTTCAACACTTCATTATCACACAACTTGTTATAAGCTTCCCTCAACTCATAATCTCCAATTTCTCTAATTTTTCACATGTAGCATGTGCACACATCGTGTATCATCAAGATTTTCACTGGAATTGATGGTAGGGCTCCCATGAGATCTCCCTTCACTATGCTTTCTGGTACAACTTGGAATTTCGGTGGCTTGTACACATCACTCCTTACTAGTTGAACATTTAAAACTTCTTTCCCTTGCTTCCTAACTACTACAGATGAAGTGGATTCCATTTTTCTAGAAATTAGGGTTCTTAAAATAGATTCAAGTGGCTCAGTAATACCTTGTTTCAATAGTCCTTCACAATGTTTGTTGATGGCATGTTGTAAGAATATTCACAAACTTGACTTAGCACAAATTTTTCTTCTTAATCACCTTAAAATCACTCTGCAAATTCTTAAATCACTGGGTGAAATGAGAATGAATGGTAATATTTCACTTTATAGACTCAAACAGTCAGATTAGGTCTTCATTAAGTGATTCATATACTTTTTAGGTAAAATACAGTTGTCTTGGCCTTCGCATGACAACTTGGTTACCACGTACTCATACTTGGTTGAAACCATGACTTGGTCAATATTAACATTTTCATTTCAACTCAGTAGATATAACATCTCAGCTATTACAAGAGCTCAACACACACTATGTGACTCAGTCACTATAGACTAAATACTGATGTTCAGCATCAATTATGCAATTTGACTCTTTTCTCAAATCTATCCTAATGCATCTTAATTCATGCAGATATGGACTTTAATATATCAAATGTTAGGAACTGGTGTAAAATATAACATTTGAAAATTTAGTTCCTTACATACCTTTTTCTTAAATAGAAGTAGTGTGATCACCCGATCCATTGGATTGTGTGACCTTAGGTTCACTGTATCCACTACTGCTTGCTTCCTCTTTCTTTCTCCATATCTTATTCATCTAGTCCCTTATTTGTTCAATAGTTTCTTTATTTTTGAATTATTCATTGCTCAGTGCTTGTACTCTGTAGTATCTTTTTATGTGACCAATCTTGTGGCATTTATAATAGACCAGACTTCCACTCATCCAACTTTTGGATTTACATCTAAAATGTGTCCTTACATAGTTTGCTCCAATATGACCATATTCTCCATAATAATGACAACTATACCATGTATTGTAATCCTAATTAAATGTGTTACCTTTCCTAAGTTCTTTATTCTGCTTATTGGATGTCCACTTTGTTTTAGCATTGGATCTGCATTCTTGTTCTATGTGACCAAATTTTAGACAGTTGTAACAATATCCTTAAAATCTAGGTGTAGTAGGTGTCTTGATAACCTTTGACCTACAATCATGTGCCTGATGTCCATGCTTCTTATGGTTAAAGAAATTTCCATTGAATTTAGGTTTAGGATTGGACTTACCATTCTTACTTATGCAAATGTTTGTTGTGTGTCCTAGCTTTTGATAATGATGGCATGTAGGTTTGTTGTTCTTTGAATTTGCATTCCTTTACTATCCATTAATTTCATGATTCTCCTTCTTTAGTGGATGATAGGTGCTCATCATGTCCTAGTCCAAAAGTGTCACTAGATCTTCTCGGTGACCTCAATAGTTCTTCAAAATATTTCATAGCTTCATTGGGCTTGTTCATCCTCTTATTAAGTTTTTTTTCAGATCTCAATTCATTCTTTAGTTGATTGTTCTTTGATCTTAGATTTGTGATTTCCATATCTTTTCTTCTCAACTCTTGATTTGCAAGTAATAATTGATTTACCATGTCCAATTGATTATTTTTCAGCCTCTGCATATCACATAAACTTTCATCAAGTCTTATAGCCATTTGTCTCTTGTCTTCTTCTACCATTGTCTTGTCTTCTTCAACTTTCTTTTTCTGTTCAGTCACTTCACATAATCTTATTGATTGAATTTCATGTTCCCTCTTTAGACTTATGACATCTTCATTCAATGAATTGTTTCTTTCTAATGGATCTTCTATAGCTGCATCACTTTCAGTAGAGTTTCCATTATCAAATAAACCTTTAGTATCCTCTTCTTGATATTGTGTGTCATTCAATTGGATTTCCAATTCTTTCCTTCTACTTAAAGATTTCTTCAATTCTCCTATGGTTGCTTCAAGCTGGTGTAATGCAAGCTGGATGTCAATCTTCTTATTTTCTATGATCTTTCCCAACTTATAAACCTCCATCTCCAAGACCCTAACTCTCAAATTATTAGACTTCTTCTAAAAGAACAAAGCTCTGATACCAATTTTTGGAAATCTAATATGGGAAAGTGAGATACTGAGAGAGGGGGGGGGGTTGAATCAGTTATCCACTAAATTTAATACTTTGAAACTAATTCCACATACATACCATAAATATAAATTTCAATATTGAAATGTATCTAACATTCTAATCACATCCATCAAATGAAACACATAACACATAAATATGGTAACCCAAAAACTCATGAAAGGTAAAATTGGGGTGGGGATGACACCCACAAATCTTCACTACTATAGTATTAAAGTGTGCCTATTCGGGGTACAATATTTGATCAATTTAGATGATCTACCATGTGAGGGGTTTGCTCTATTAAGAGCTTACAAACTTATACAATATACCTTGATTAAAGGATTTAAAACTTATAGCTAAGTAAGCACTCAGTTAAGAGATTTATAAAGTCCTATGAGGACCACCCTGTTAATAGATTTACCCCGATTCACCTACTAAAATGTATTAGTACCTGATCCTTCAGTTTTCACTACAAATGTTGATTAAAGATCATCTCTTTCCAATACTTGTTATATCTTCAAAATCAAATGTAGCTCTATTTTGTCCTTCACTTCTTTCATCAGTCACTCTGCCTGATCTCTTCATCTAACAATCAAAACATTGCTCTGTTCTGCATACAAGAGATCTTCTATGCTACTCTCTTCTTACTATATTTTAGGGTTTTGATATCACCTTATATAAACGTCTGATCAAGCTTCTAGATCAAGAACAATGATCTAGATTCATCACTTATGCCACTTAAGCATTCCCTTTTTCTGATAGGTTACATGGCTTGCATAGGGATTAATAATAATAATTAAAAAGCATAATCAACTCTTTGATTCTCTCAAAAATCATTAAATCTCACATAGAATTCGGCCAAAATGGTTTACCTTGGTTTTTTTTCCATAAAAAAAACATATGTCAAAACTAGCTTGCTCAGTATATGAAGTCTCTGATGCTCGGTCAAAACTATTCTCCATATACTAGTTCTTGGCACTGACTCTTCTATACAACTCGACATAAACTACTTGGTAATTTCTGAAGTACTCGGTGACCTCTGACTTTCTCGGCAGTAACTATTGCTTGGTAACTACACAAGTCTATACATGACTCGACCTTAATAAGATGGCTTGGTCACAGTGATGACCGACCAACATTGCCTTGAAAATGACTAAGTGTTAGAGACTAATAGACAACATAACATAGGGCTCAATAGATATATGATGTTTCAATGAATTTATGATGTAATAGTGGTTGTTTAAAGTGTAATTACATATTTTCTCATTAAAATTATAATTACTTATAAAATTAATACATGAGAAACCTATGTGCATTAAAGATGGCATTTTTAGAGGCTACTACATATGACAAAGACATCATGTTTTACCTGGAATCTCATAATAAAAGCCTATTATAACTTTTGGGGCTCTTATTAAATACATTGGGCATTATTTTGACATGTAATGTGAGCCAAAAAGTTCATCTTGTAATACCCAAAAAATGGGCTATAAGTTCATTAATCTTCTATATCAACAATTCGAACGAAATCGACATAGAAGTCCTAACCTAAGGCACATCAGCACATCATCGAATCTAATTGATTATCTTAAATTCTACATCAGGGAATATTCCTAGCAATATTCCTAATTATCTTAATTATCTTTAATTTAATGATTATTTGACAATAAATCACATTTATCCTAAGTTTTATTAATTGAATATTTTCATATTTAATTAATTAGATTTAATATCTTGCCACTTAATTGTGTAATTAAATTTAATTCTATCTATTATTAATTGTATTATTTAATTTTGACAATAAATCCAATATCCTATGAATAATTGATTAAATTCTTATTTAATTAATTAAAGCAAGTTGTCATTATTTAATAATATAGTTTTTAATAAAAGTTTGATTAAATGATTGATTAACCCATAAATCAATTATTTATTTTCAAAAATCAGTTAAGTTGAGAATAAATCACTTTATTTATTAATTAATTCATAAATAAAACATGCACAATCATAAAAGCAGACAACTATCAATTATCAATTAAAGCTAAACTCTATTTTGAGTTAAAACTTAGCTTTTGCATGTTTTTGTGAATTAAATTATCTTTATTATCAGATAACTCAAAAATCAAGCTGAGTTAATTTGAGTGATTTATGGCTTTCTTCCATACACCTCCAAAGCCTTGGATTTATATAAAACCAAGGCTCAACTCTTCATAATTCATCCACGAATTTGCATTCTCATGCTGTCGAATTGGAGTCTGAAGAATCATCTTTGCGAATCCAAGCTATTGTGAGATCTTTCTAGTTTTGAGCATTGCATATCATTTAGCATAGATTCATATCATTGTTAGATCAATTTCCATATTAGCATAGATTCATATCAGTTTTTCATTATTATTGCATAGAAAATACCAAAAAAAATAGATTAATTGCATTCATATTTCATATTAGTTTTGCATTCAAATCCTTCATTTAGGTGTCATCTAGGTCACTGATCTCGATAACAATCTGAGAACATTAATCTCACACCTACTAGAAGGCAGTAAATCGCTTGGCTAGAGAAGATTTCAATTTTGCACGATTTTGATTATAGCTAACCTCTAATGTTTTAATGAAGTGTTGTGTCTACAGATCAGGTACAATTTTCACACACACATTTCTGGCACCCAACGTGGGGCCCTGAAATAGGTTTCCAATTCAATTCTATCAATTTCTGTCTTTTTCTCCTCAATTTCTATGCAAAAATATGATTTTTATTTTTTGTCCGTACAATCTTCGTATGAGTTTCTGACAAAAGTCGTATGAGTTTGAGCCTGCTGTCATACGACAATTGACCGAGTATCATTTCATCAGTCACCCACTATCATTTGGAAGCTGGATTATCATTTCATCAGACACCTAGTGTCATACGAGTTTCCAGCCTGTCATCTGGGAGCATACCCACTGTCGTATGAGTTTTCAGACTATCGTCTAGTAACAGACCCACTGTCGTACGAGTTTCGACATTAGGTTTTAACTATCATTTCATTTTTGTAGGCAGTTTGTCAGATTTGATTTTTGGATTTTGACTAATAGCTAATCTTAATAGTTGGAATTCTTTGTTTTTGATTGACTCTTGCTGGTTTTGATTGAAAAAAGCGTAAAGTTTGCTAAAATCAGGTAAAAATCTACTAAGCATGTTGCGAGGATATTAGGTATTCCACTTGTGCTGATAATATATCGATTTGGGGCTTAAAATAAATCTCTCATGTGTCTAGCTTGGGTGATTCTTTTCATGCTTTTGTTTTACACACTTGCATAATTGATACTAGGTTGTGACCCCTTAAGGATTCATTAAGTAGTCTCAAATACTTGTGATTGATCTTGATTGCTATCTTGGGTTATTAGACTCGCTAATCCGCTGGCCCCTCATTCCGCCCCATGGTTGCAATCTCAGTGCCATAAAGGGGAGGGGTCAATAGGACAGAAGTGCTAAGTGTTCCACTTGGAAACCCTTTTGTGCTCATAGGAACTCACTTGTTTTCTAAGTTGGGGACTCGTTTTCAGCTTGTGTGAGGTGTTAAGTGTTCCACCTTGTGGACTCATCTCATATTTGCTTTAAGCGTTAAGTGTTCCTCTTTTTGCTTTTTGGGTACTTTTGGTAGATTTGCTTTTGGAAACATACATTTGTGCTCACATAGTAATTAGGCCCTATGAACACTATTCGTGATTCTTGAGAGATTGGATTCCCAGTGAAATCCTTCTTGATGACAGAATCCTTGTAGGTAGGGAGGATACTTAGTGCATTTCACATTCAACTTGGTTAGTGTGTCTTCTCTTATTGATCGATACATTCTCTCCCAGGAGAGGTTGATAGATCACGTGGGGTAGACATCACGAGCTTTAGTGAATCAAAATTGGTTATTGCATCTTCCCTTATTGATTGATACATTCTCTCTCTGGAGGGGTTGATAGATCACGTGGGGTTGATATCATAGACCTTGGTGAGACAAACTTTGTCTTAGCGTGTCGGATTAATTTGCTTGCTTTGTTTGGGTTAAAAGTGAAAAGGTGTCAAAAACCTTGGATCTGGAGCCAAGTCCCCTTGTGGTATACTATTGCGAGTCACCTTTAGAGAGGTTAACCATAGCAGACAATCCCTTCATAGGGAAAATTGTGTTGACGGAACCTCAAGTGGTAATAGCCATTTTCGTCGTGGTAGTGATAGCCGCTATATAAATGTCCTTGTGGAAGAAATCTCCACGGGTATGGTTTATTGTTGGGTTGTTAGATCTTCCTAGCAGCTCCTAAAGATTAAGTTCTCAGACTGTGTCAAAACCCTGGTGCACTGGGATTGGAGTTCACCCCTTTGGATCATAAAAGTTGCAGAGTCAAACCATTACTAAAAACCCTAGCGAGGCCAAATTTTCATTTTATAGGGTATATGTGCGTTATTGCAAAACATTTTTGGAACATACACAATTAGCGCTTCTGAGGATTAGAATGAATAAGTCACTTGATTGTTCATGCGCAAGGTTGCTTTTGCCCTTGTTCATTATTTTCAGACATGCTTGAAATCATGTGCTTTCTATTTTGCATGCTTGTTTATCTATCTGGTTACTGAAAATGAACAAATCTGTTACAATCCTCAAATCTGGACATTGAAATTTGCAAACAATCTGAATCTGTAAACTCAAAATTTTGCAAAAGTTGACGTAAAATCCTTTCTGGAGTCAAAAATCATTTCAGGAAGTCAAAAGTCATACGAGTTTTTCCAAGTGTCATTTCATTACAACCCATTTGTCGTATGATTGAGTACCTAGTGTTGTACGAGTTTCTATGCCAGTAAATTCTCAAAGTCAAAATCTTTCAACTGTCGTATGAGATTTTCAACTATCGTTTCATTGCTACCCAACTGTCGTATGAGTTTTGCAACTGTCATTTCATTGCTACCCAACTCTCGTACAAGTTTTGCAACTATCATTTCATAGCATACCCACTGTCGTACGAGTCTGCAGAGTGTCATTTGGGAAATTTTTGAAAGTTGTCAAAATTGCCAGATATTTAGCTTTTTCAGCCTAATTTCAAAATCTGTCGAATGAATCACTGTGTCAGGAACAGAGCAGTAGCTATTAAGAATCCAATAATTTTCCTAAAGTGGCCTTTTGAATCTGAGTTAGCCTTTTGTTTAATCGATTTGAGGCCTTATCATCATGTGTCAAAACCTTGTCATAACTATCAATCTTCAATCAATCATCAAAATGACTAAGTGTTGTGATATCTTGTTTGCTATCTTTTGGGAACCTACCCATACATCTAGGGCACAATATCCTTCATCTACATCTAATCAAATCTTCAAATCAATCAAACCTTGACAAGGTTGCATCATCTGATCATCTTGATTCAATTCATTCTTTAGTTATTTGGATCTTATTCTTTTGTTTCACTTGAGGTGAATGGTGGAGACTAGAGCTTCCTCTCACAAGAAATCTATCACCACTCTCCAAACTCCAACTCTTGAGCAACTCATCAATTCTTGTCTTTATGAGGATGACAGTCTTGGCAACTATTGATTGAAATTTGGTTACATACCTCCTCCATCAACTCACGGAGGTACTCAACATACCCCCCATCAATCTAATCCAGGAAGTCCACAAATTCCTACCATGTCTCAAGCAGGGACAAATTTTGGCTCTCAAAGAGCTCAATCTCAACATGGTGCATATCAAGAACCCACACCTGAAGAAATTGCTCAATATCAAAATGATGATAACTTCAAACGAATGATGAAACATTTCTTGAAAGAAGATAGAGAAGCATACTTTTTACAATTAGCTCATCAAGGAGCTAAACTTCCTCCCAACTTTAAAGTTGAAGACATCATTACACATGAGGAAGAGAATCCACTCATAGCTATGACGAAACAGATGCATGCTATACAAGTTGAACTTAACAATCTCAAGAAAGAGAAGGAACCTAAAGAGTTCTCGATGGAGGCTCTATGTCCCTTTCCATTTGACAAAGACTTGTACATGCCACCATTTCCAAAAAGAGTGGAGATGCCGAAGTATGATAAGTATGATGGACACTTTGATCCTCAAGATCATGTCAAAGAATTCTATACGCAATCAATGCAGCTCATGCATGAACCAACCTATCTGATGCGTCTCTTCCCTTGATCTCTAGGGGGAGCAGCCATCCACTGGTTCTCTAGACTACCTTCTACTATCAAAACTTTTGAGGAGTTGATCAAATTGTTCTACCAGCAATACTCCTACAATATTTAGCACCCAGTCACCATGATCGATATCTGTAATCTCAAACAATACCCAGGGGAACCATTCCTAACATTTCTCAAGAGATGGAGGAAGAAGTTCTCTCTATATGCCATACCTATTCCAGAAATAGAAAAACTAGAAATCTTCATCAATAACCTTGTTCCAAAAATCAATTATCCTTTACAAATGCAAGATCATACATCTTTTGACAAGATGGTGGATAATGCTATCAAAATTGAAAAAGTGCTTGTAAAAAAAGGAGAAATCACACTTCAAAAAGACAAGTATGAATTTGGATCTAGTTCTAAAGACAAGAACAAAAATTGGAACAAGAACAAAGGCATCATCACAGATGGCATTGTTGACACTGTCTGTGCCCCATCAAAGGCACCAGCCTACAATCTCACTCTTGGTACTCAAGCCATTAAAGCTTTAGAGAAAAAGTCTTCTCAACCATCTCAAAGGAAGCTAGAATACAAAAAATGGGATAAACATAAAAAATTTAATCCTCTAGGAGAGTCTTTAGAATCAGCTATGAAAACTCTACTGGTTGATAACATCATCTCTTTACCACCAATCCGACCAAATGATCAGGACCCCAAACTAAAATGGTGGAGAGAAAATGAATTCTGTGATTTCCATCGGAGTAAAGGTCACAAAACTAGTAGTTGCTACCACTTGAAGCATACCATTCAGGATCTGATCGATAGTGGAGACATCACAATTGACAATCCCTAGAGCAATAATGATCATACAACATTCATAGAACCATTTCCGAAACATGGTCAAGAAGTTTCAACTTCTCAGCCTAATATGGGGGCAAAAGTCAATTATGCCTACCCTGGAAATAATATTGTCATCAATATGGTTGAACCATGTCTCTCTAAAAGTTGCAATGTCATCACAATTGTACGAAGAGATAGAGATCATTCCTTAGCTAACGTAGTTACTTGATCACAAGCTCAAATGCATCTGAAAGGACAAATCCCAAATTCATCAAATGTCCCTAAGGTGCCCTTCAATCTTTCATCTACTTCTAAACAGAAGGATTCTTCCAAATCTTCCAATCCAAAGGATACAAGGCCTACATCTTATAGCATTTTTCAACAACTCTAGCACACTAATGCAAAAATATCCATGTTTGAGTTGCTTTGAATATCTCCAGCTCATAGAGCCATTCTCGATAAAGCTTTTCTCAGTTCCAATGTTCCCGATGACCTTGATTTAGATAGGTTCCAAACTATGGTTGGACATCTTACATCTCCGCAATATATCTCCTTTTCAGAGGAAGATGACAACTCCTTGAGTCACCCACATAATCAGCCTTTGCATATAGAAGTCTTGATCCATAACCATAGAGTCAAACATGTGTTGATAGATGGGGGCGCTGGCCTAAACATTTGTTCTTACAGCTTGATCACACAATTGGGATTTTCAGAATTGGCTATTGATCCTAGAAAGAAAATAACTATCAAGGCCTATGATGAACAAGAAAGATCTTCTAAAGGCACCATTGTCTTACCTATTAGAGTGGGTCCAGTTATCAAAGATACCATTTATCAAGTGCTTGATCTACCTTTGGCCTACAACGTCCTTCTAGGGAGACCATGGATACATGAAATGCAAGCTATTCCTTCTACATACCATCAATGTTTGAAGTTTCCTTATGAAGGAGTAGAGGTTACTATCCCCACAGATCTGAATAAAACTTGCAACACCTTGAAGGAAAGTGATGATAAGCTTGTACCTAATAACAGAGAATCTTCCATTGAACCAACTAAGGAAGCATCCACATCTAAAATGGAAGATCTTGCAAAAGAGGTTAATATCAAAGAAAATGGTATGGGAGAATATACTATCGAGCCAGGCTTATCTTTGACATCTCTCCCTATCTCCCCTAAGTCTTATGGGAAATCTTTGAAACAATCCAAACCAGACTCTAAAGAACCTCTTGAAGCATATAAAAAGAATTTTGTAGTAGAACAAGTATCCAAGCAAGACTTTGAAGAGGATGAGGCTGTACAAAGATGAGCCTGGATCTCAAGTTGTTCAAACTGGTGACTCTGCAGTATTCAAACTCTCTTCCAAGTCATATGGTCCAGGAGATAAATTAATAGCTAAGATAGGATATTCAGGTCAAGGGCCTCTAGGAGTCAGAGGAAAAGGTCTCGTGACCCCTCTCCCACATACTGGTAGAGAAAATAAAGATAAAGTCAGCTTAGGCTTTAAGAAGAAACCCTATCACCTCAAAGGTAATTGCTCTCATGTCATAGAGTAGATCACACCAGGGGAACCTCTTCATAAGAAAGAAGAAATAGAACCATTAGATAGTGATTTAGATAGTTCAGAACTCATCCCCTATGAAAAATTGCCTAAAGAGATCAAAGACCTTCTTGATGATAAAGATGATCCTATCAAGAGAATTAATGTAGTAGAAACACAAGAACCTACTATCAATCAAGAGATAGT
Source organism: Chamaecyparis obtusa (assembly GCA_027943335.1). Lineage (NCBI taxonomy): Eukaryota > Viridiplantae > Streptophyta > Pinopsida > Cupressales > Cupressaceae > Chamaecyparis > Chamaecyparis obtusa. The sequence goes on along the minus strand of BSBK01002798.1, from coordinate 325,160 downwards.
TGCAACACAAGAACTAGCTAATCTTGAAAACAATCAAGAAGAGGGAAGTGGTAGTGATTTTGAGATAGATTCTCATGAGTATGAATACAAATTAGAATCTGACGGTAACCCTTCTTGGGGTATTCACCCCGACTTTACTCATGTTCTAAGATTTCCTAGAGATCCTGAATCAGAAGCTGAATCAAATGAATATGAATGGGGAGCCATTCCAGAACCAGATGAAGATGAGTTTATCACAGAGAAACATGTTGATGTTATTCACCAATATGCACCTCAAACCAACGTAAGTCTAGAGCGAAATGATGAACCTATTGAGTTTGATCCACCTATGGCTAAATTGGACTCCCACGATGACATTGAGCCTATTCATGAATTGGATGTCTTAAGTTTTAGTATCACCTTTGAACTCAAGCATTAGGTTAGGACCAATGATGACAGATCCATATCCGTAAACACTATCTCCCAATCTTTCCCTACTTTGACTATCAAATATCTAGAACTTATTGATCAAACCTCCATGAATCCGAGCCATGGTATTTATACCTTCCTAAATGACTATGCCCTTGCTTGCTACCTCAATGCAGTTGAGCCTATGAGTACTTCCATCAGTGAATCGAGTGTCAGCATGACCGAGTCAGACATCAAATATCTTAGTCAGAAAAACAAGAATAAAAAGAAAAAGAAAAAGAGTTCAGAGGGTGAAAACCACTTTTTGGCAGTCTCAAAACCTACAAAGGTAAAAATAAAAGATGTATCCAAAGGTGAAAACCTCTCTGAGGTGCCTAAGGATGAGATATTTTATGTCCTTCCAAGTCATTTATAGGATAGATCTCCAGTTCTAATTGAGCCCACTCAATTCATCAATTTGGGTACAACAGAGGAACCACAATTGGTACATGTAGCACAATCATTATCAGAAGAAGAGAAGAAAAAATTTACAACATTCCTAACAGAGAAGAAGATCAACTTTGCATGGAAATATTCAGATATGCCAAGATTGGATCCTAATCTCATAATGCATCATTTATCTATCGCTCCAAATGTCAAACCTGTCAAGCAAAAATTAAGAAAGATGCATCCTCATGTTGCACTCTTGGTAAAAGATGAATTAGAGAAGCTCCTAAATGCCAGATTCATCTAAGTTATTGACTATGTAGAGTGGATCTCTAATATTGTACCTATTTCTAAATCAGATGGCTCAATCAGAGTGTGCACAGACTTTAGAGATGTGAATAGAGCATGCCCTAAGGATGATTTTCCACTACCTAACATTGATATGATAGTGGACATGACTACAGGTTTTGAGATGTATTCCTTAATGGATGGTTTCTCTAGATATAACCAAATAAAAATTTCTCCAGAGGACCAAGAGAAAACTGCTTTCACATGTGTATGGGGCACCTTTTGTTGGAATGTCATGCCATTTGGGTTTAAAAATGCTGGTGCTACATATCAAAGAGCAATGACATCTATTTTCCATGACATGATGCATCAAACTATGGAAGATTATGTTGATGATACTTTAGCAAAATCTATGATCAGAACTAAACATCTAAAGGACTTGAGCATGATCCTAGATAGAATGGAAAAGTTTAGTCTCCGACTAAATCCTAAGAAGTGTTCTTTTGGTGTCACTTCTGGAAAGCTCTTAGGATACATAGTTTCAAAGAAGGGCATTGAAGTTGATCCAGCTAAAGTCAAGGCTATAATAGAGATGCAACCTCCCATGAATATCAGTCAAATGAGGACATTGCAAGGAAGAGTTCAATCTATTAGAAGATTCATATCACAGCTAGCGGACATATCACAGCCTTTTACAAAAACATTACATAAAGGTGTGACCTTTGCATGGAATGAAGAATGTGAGAACAACTTTAACCATATCAAGAAGTATCTATCAAATCTACCTATCTTGATGCCTCCTATTCATGGGAAGCCATTGATCTTATATGTCTCCACAACAGCTACATCCCTGGGGGCATTGCTAGCGCAACATGATGAAGAGAAAAAGGAAATAGCCATTTATTATATAAGCAAAACATTGGTGGCGTATGAAAAGAACTATTCTATGATTGAGAAAGCTTGTCTCGCTGTGATCTTTGCATCATAGAAACTGAGACACTATATGTTATCTCATACCATGCATCTAGTAGCAAAGATTGATCCACTAAAATACCTACTAAGCAAGGCTGCCCTCATAGGTAGACTGGCTAAATGGGTCATGCTTCTAAGCGAATTTGACATTGAATATGTTGAAAGAAAAGCTATAAAAGGTCAAGTTATTGCTGATCAACTAGTAGATGCACCCATGTTTGATGACACACCAATGCAAATGGAATTTCCAGACTCCTCTATTATGCACCTATCTTCTAGAGAATGGAAATTGTTCTTTGATGGCTCCTATACACAGAATGGATCTGGAGTAGGCATATTGTTCATAACTCCTCAAGGATACTCCATCCCAAAAGAATTCAGACTAAAGTTCCCTTGCACAAACAATATTATGGAATATTAAGCCCTCTTGAATGGTATGAAACTAGCAATTGAATGGAGAGTAACAGAGCTACACATTCATGGAGACTCTCAACTTGTTATTCATCAAGTCAATGATGTGTACCAAACTAAAGATGAAAAGCTCATTCCTTACAAGAGAATGGTAGATGATCTTAAGAAATATTTCATATCTATCACATTTGAACAAATTCCTAGAATGGAGAACAAGGTTGTCGATGCAATGGCAACACTATCTACTTTATTACAGCAACCTGAACATGAGCTACACTACGAGTTTCTGGTGGAAGCACTATCTTATCCTGCATATGACTCCCCCGAAACCCGCATGATCTGTACTATTGTAGGTCATGATTCATCCCGATATAAAAACCTATTTTCCTATCTCCAAGACCAAATCATCCCCGATACCTTCAACCGCCATGAAAAGAGATAGTTTATCCGTAATGCCTCCCGATATGTCATCATTGGTCATGATCTATACAAACAAGGTCTAGATGGTACGCTACTTAGATGTTTAGAATGGGAAGAGTCTCAACGTGCATTAGAGGAAGTCCATGATGGTATTTGTGGGTCACACTCAAATAGTTTAACACTTGCTCGAAAACTTATTAGGGCTAGGTACTATTGGCCTGAAATGGAGAAAGAGGCTATCAAATTTGTTAAGAATTGTCAAAAGTGCCAAGTGCATGGCAACTTAATTCATGCTCCAAGGAGGGATTTAATCCCCTTTACAACACAATGGCCTTTCCATCAATGGGAATTTGATCTTATCAGGATGATTCATCCTCATTCTTCTAACAGACATACCCATATAATCACAGCCACAAATTATTTTACCAAATGGGTAGAAGCGGTCCCTTTGACACAAGCAACGGGAAAGTAGATATCTATGTTCATATTGAACTATATCATATGCAGATATCGGATCCCTCATTCCATAATCATAGATAATGGTGGGAAATTCAAGAATAAAGACCTCGATGATATATGTGCCAAATTCAAGATCACCCAACATTGGTCTTCTATCTACTATCCACAAGGGAATGGCCAAGCAGAGGCTTCTAACAAAAATCTCTTAAAGATCTTGCATAGAACAGTAAACAAAACTGGCAAAGACTGGCATCTCATGATCAATCCAGCTCTCTGGGCCTACAAAACAAGTATCAGAATGCCTACAGGGGCTACACCTTTCACTTTAGTTTATGGGTCCGAAGTGGTACTACCTATTGAGGTTGAAATCCCATCACTAAGAATCAGAATGCATGGTCTAGTAACTGATGATGACTACAGAGTGTCTAGGTTGCAAGAACTGGAACTACTAGATGAGCAAAGACAAGCAGCGTATGATCATCTCAAAGTATATCATCAGAGAATGTCTAGAGGCTACAACAAGAAAGTCAGACATAGAGAATTTTAGGTTGGCGATCTAGTCTTGAGAGAAAATCTTAAAAATCAATCACATCGAGAACGCAAGGGGAAGTTCGAACCCAATTGGCTAGGTCCCTTTGTAATCACTACTACTTTTGGCTCTAGTGCCTATCAACTCTCAATGACTGAAGGAGAACAGCTCTGAGACCCAATCAATGTTCTCCATCTGAAGAAATTCTACGCCTAAGGCATTCAGTCTATGGTAAAATGTCCTGAAAAAAATTATAAAAATTAGAAAAAGTCCTAAAAAAAATGAACATCTTGGTGAAAACCTAGCAATAGGCACCTTGATGATTCACAAAAAAATCAAAAAATATCAAAAGTACAAAAAAAATGAAAAATACAAAAAAAAAATGAAAAAAAAGAAAAAGTGCCTTGGTGAAAACCTGGAAACAGGCGCCTTGGTAGCAAAAATAGAATCTCTACCAAGATCGTGAAAACCCAGCAAACGGGTGCCACTTGTTTCAATACGCTCCATCTATCAGCGCAATCTTGGTCTTTCCTAGCTTTCAGTCTTGTTTTAGTTTGTACATATCTCCCGGTTTGTTTTTGCATTCTGGTTCTCAATAAGTTAGTTTGTACACCAATCTACTCAAGCATTTGTATCCTATCAATGTTCAAACTTGGGGGCAATCAATGTCATATCCTATGGCCTCCAGTATATCTTAGACATGTCATATCCAGTTAGAGTCCTTTGAAGCTTCATTTGAGTCAGTCAAGTCTGTCTTGTCTCCAGAAAGGATTTTGCATCTACAACAATGCAATCAAACATCAAACTGGAAACAATCTATGCTTTTTTTTACATGCTTTTATCTCCTTGTATGCTTACTGATTCGCATTGAGATTTTTGCATATTGTGTCCCTTTGAGCTCTTCGATGATGTCATTTATAGGATTTAGAGAGTGATGACTGGGGGCATAATCTTTTCTTTGTTTTCTACTTGTATGTGAAAATCTAACGTCTTTGGAAATTTTGGATTGAAATGGTGTCCGACTATAAGAGCCTCTATCTCAAATTGGATGGCCATGCGTACCTTGACCATTGATACCTAGAAAATTCAAGGAATTTTGATCTAACTATTATCTTTTGAGCGAGTTCTTTCTCCTATTGTGAAACACAATCTTACCTAAGGATGTGAACGATAAAGGGTCACTACGGGTAATTCACATTGGATTTAGAATGATCTCTTGGCTGTTTGATATGTTTGTCATGCAAGGCGTATTCAGGTCATCATGACGTTCATGTTTTGATGCTTCTACAAATTGCTATATCAAAATGGACATGATATTCAGGTCATCCTGGCGTTTGTGCCCTGGTGCTTATATCTAATCCAACATTTCGAAAACAAAATCAACATTCATATATCCATGGTTGTTGACCAGTGGGTGTTGTATTGATTCTTGCGCATACAAATTGATATTCATATGTCTATGGTTTCATAGCTAGTGGGCATTGTATTGATTTATCCGGTTACCTAAAATTTCAATGATGATAACAAATCAACACATGATCAGTGACTGGGTCCTAGGTCTTAGGTTGCATTTTATTTTGCATGTCTCTTTGCATTTTGCATGTTTTCATATCTCACAACTGTTTGGAAATACTTCAAAGCTTAAACAATTCTTCATATCAATTCTTCACATCTAATGAGAGCTGAGTCTCACTCGAAGGTCTCTTCATCAAACAGCAAGTAGTAACCCTCCAGGGTTAAACATCCTTTTGACATAAGACTGAGTACTTGTCTTCATCAACCTGCAAAACATATCATGTGTATCACTGCCTTTACATCTTATATCATTATCATTTGTTACATTACATTACATTCATTGCATAAGCATAAATCATACATACATCTTTTCATAATCAATTACATTTGCATAACATCCATACATATGACAGAAATCATTGCATTGCATTAATCCATACATACATTCTACACTACTCATAGCATAAGCATAGCATGATATCATCATAAATCCACATCATGAAAAGTACAAATGAAGTCACAATCGAAATATCAATCTCATATATATCAAAAATCTTGAAATGTGTCAGGGATGCACTACTGGCACAATGTACAAAAGAATGAGCTCTAGAAAGCTATCAGAATCAGAATGGTATATCAATGGTAAAAAAGAACAGAATATATCAAAACATGACCACAAGAATCAACTCTCAGCATGCTCCTCAGTATCTGGTGGAGGAGGTAGTGGTGCATCTGGTATGACCTCTACCCTCGGTGCCCTAGCTCCCTCTGAGGCTGCCATGTACTTAGAGTATGTAGGTACTCTTTTCCCAGTAGGAACAATAGCATAGTATGCAGATACATAATAGGAGGCCTGTGAGGTCTGATGGGTCACCTCTATCTATAGTCTCCAAACCTCTGAGTGAAGCTCTACATGAAGCTTAGTGCACTGCCTGTCTACCTCCCGAAACCTCTCCTCCCATCTGGCACTCTATACCTTCAGGTCTCGGACCTGAGCTTTGAGTTGTCTAATCATCTCTGATGAAGTGAGAGGAACAGTAGGCTTTGCTACAGCTGCTGGCATCTCTATATCCTGTGCTGGCTACTCTGGCTGCTATCTAGTGGTATCTGATCTACACGCCTTACGACATCTAACCTCCACACCCAAATCAAACATAGTGTCTACCTATGTGGGATCTGCATCACCACCTACAAACTGCTCACCTGCCAACACCTCATCTATCGCACCGACACTGCCCAAAGTACCCCTCTCACCCCTAGATCATCTATGTGACCCTATGGATGTACTTGTGGGAGAAGTAGAAGGATGAGGAGGCCTCATATGCCTAGATGATCTCTGCAATGGAGCTATTGCTCTCTGTCTGAGCGGTGTAGGATGCACTACTTGTGGTCTTGGGCCCTGTACCATAGGAACACCTGTAACATCCATCGCCTCCTCCATGGAGGGTATCAACTCTGTAGGATCTGAGAATCTATGGATGGGATGATCTGCAAGCCACGCAATGTATCCATCTGCCACTCCTGCATCCACAACTTGTGGCTGGTAGTCCCAATCTTTGCCTATAATGGCACTGTACTCCTCTGCACATAAGGAATAGGAGAGCCTCGATGTCCATCCGAGCCCGATCTCATGCACAATACGAGCATATGTAGTGTACTCTCATGGGGCATCCTATCTGCATCCATACTGACACCACACTCTGCTAATCAAAAATCTCTCCAGAATAGTGGGAGAGTGGCCAATAAGTACTCGACTCTAAAAAAGAAAACTATACTTCTCCCTCGCAGTGGACCAGACCTCTATCTGCAAATATGGCCTCCAATGAACAAAAGTCATGTCATTTAGACATCGCCGGAAGTACTCGATATGACCCATATAGACCTGTGTGACATAACCAGCATATGTATATATCACTGGCTCCTGTGGCTGCCGTTGTGTCTGAAAAACTGGTCTCATTACTGGGATATGCTCCCAGGCCCATATCTATAATACAAGACCTCCTGAAGCAAAGCTCTTGCAATCCTGATACACGATCTCATGCATCTCTGAAAACATATGTGCCAAGAGGCACTGACCCCAGGCAAGCTCAATAGGCATGGCCATAAGAAGGGCTACCATTGGACCTCATCCCATCAAAAAGTCATTCTGCTGACAGCCTAGCATGATAAGCTCCCTGATCATACCCGCAATAATGCACTCTAAACGGTGCATCTGACCATATCTCTGTACAAGGGTCTCCCAGGAAATGGACCCCGTCAACTGTGTATCATCTCCAAACAGATGCCTAAAGGCATGAAGACCACCCTGACCAGAACTCACATACTCAGGATGCCGACTGCTATGAAATGGAATGCGCAATATCCTATAGATGTCCTCTGGAGTCACGGTCATCTCTCCAATAGGTAAATGAAACTTCTATGTCTCCGAATGGAATCTCTCAATCAAGGCAGTCAAAAGGCCATGATTTACCCTAACATCGAGTAAATGAATCAAATACTCGAATCCACAGGCAGCAAGATGAACCCTCATCGGGTCCAGAAGCATGATACATAATCTCTGGGTAGCTGGGTATGAATGTCGGATGTGTATATCTGGATATGTCACCTATATCATACAAAAATAGGGCATTCTATCAAAAATTGGGTTCAATAACAAGCTAATAGTACAGAAATTGGATAGTTAGGTACTTCAGAAGGTAGGTCAACCAGTCAGATATCAGCATCAGGCATCAGAAAAGTCAAAATTTGGCCCTAAAAGTCAGTTTTCAACACTCTATTTTTCATACGACAGTCTAGACTGGCATCAAATGTCGTACGACATTCCATAGAAGACCAAACGACAATCCATGGTCATATGACACTGCACCCAGGATTATACGAGTTTTGAGGGACCCGATGAAATGTCGTACGACACAAGGGTCCCTCTCATACGACACTTGGGTATACTTGAAATGACAATGTGCATTCAAATGAAATGTTGTACGAGTCTGGTATGGGACTCGTACGAGTTTTCACACATGAAAAAATTAAAAAAGCAAAATGCGTATGAAAAAATTAAAAAATGCTATGAAACATGAAAAATTTGCATTTTCAGAGGGACACAGAGGTCCACCTACCGAATGTCCATACTGTCGGGGTCTCTGGTATCTCTGGCTGCACTTAAATCGATGCGAACTCACAGGAACCTTTAGATCTCGCTGTTCTGCCATTTTCTTGCTCAGAGGGCTCTGCAAAATCTCCAAAGTCAAATTGTTGAAATGAATTGAAAATGACCCTTCAGGCCTTTATATAGCATTTGACCTAATTTTCAAAAGTGCTCCATTTTTCACAAAAATTGCACCCCTGGCTAATTTCGACGTTCTAAATCCATTTTCGAGATCAAAATTCAAATCTGAGATCGTTTAATATGTCAAAATCATGATTTAAAATTTTGGGCCCAGGACGGTCTACTGCTTGCATATTCGACCTTCAATCATCACATAAATCCATAATTCAACTTAATTGATTATCTTACATCACACTATCAAAATTTCAACTTGGTCAACTCATGGTCAAACCTAGTCAACCTTGGTCTTTTCAACCTCCAAATGATGCAGAATGTGTTCTTGAACATTTTTAACCACTTCTCAAATCAATTAACATGCTTCTAAACCCTCAACGCTGACTTTTCTTGTCAGATTTCAATTTCAATCCTGAAGGGGGCATGGTATTGCACATCATTCAAGTCTGTAAATCTAATTTTATCAGGAATCTGTTATCTTTCATCAGTGATCAAGACAACAACCACATCTAGTTGCTGATTCATCAAAAGTCCTCATCGCTCGGGGCAAATCTATCATCACTTGGGGCATATCAGATTCATAGAGATCCATATCAATCTGATATCCTCCTAATCTTGTAAATTGTATCAATTTTTGCAACCATCAGATCATAGTGTTCTTTCCTTGGTTCTTCGGCAACTGAAGGATTCAGATGTGATACCTGCTAGTTCTACTAAGACAATCGAGTCTAGAAATGGTCACTCACTTTTTTGTAATCCTAAGGTTTGGAATCAAACGTTTTGACACTCTTTCGCAATCATCGGTTCATTGCTGCTATAGTGAACATTATCCTTGGTCATTCAGGACCTATTATCTTCATATCAAATCAATATCAATCAACTTCTGTCTCATATCAATTATTAGTTTCAAACATCAGTTTCATATCTTTATCAAACACAGACTATCTTTCAACCACTGCGCTTCCCACAGTAATTCAAAGAGGGGAAAAATGTAATACCCCAAAAATGGGCTATAAGTTCATTAATCTTCTATATCAACAATTAGAATGAAATCGACATAGAAGTCCTAACCTAAGGCACATCTGCACATCATCGAATCTAATTGATTATCTTAAATTCTGCATCAGGGAATATTCCTAGCAATATTCCTAATTATCTTAATTATCTTTAATTTAATGATTATTTGGCAATAAATCACATTTATCCTAAGTTTGATTAATTGAATATTTTCATATTTAATTAATTAGATTTAATATCTTGCCACTTAATTGTGTAATTAAATTTAATTCTATCTATTATTAATTGTATTATTTAATTTTGACAATAAATCCAATATCCTATGAATAATTGATTAAATTCTTATTTAATTAATTAAAGCAAGTTGTCATTATTTAATAATATAGTTTTTAATAAAAGTTTGATTAAATGATTGATTAACCAATAAATCAATTATTTATTTTCAAAAATCAGTTAAGTTGAGAATAAATCACTTTATTTATTAATTAATTCATAAATAAAACATGCACAATCATAAAAGCAAACAACTATCAATTATCAATTAAAGCTAAACTCTATTTTGAGTTAAAACTTAGCTTTTGCATGTTTCTGTGAATTAAATTATCTTTATTATCAGATAACTCAAAAATCAAGCTGAGTTAATCTGAGTGATTTATGGCTTTCTTCCACGCACCTCCAAAGCCTTGGATTTCTATAAAACCAAGGCTCAGCTCTTCATAATTCATCCATGAATTTGCATTCTCACGCTGTCGAATTGGAGTCTGAAGAATCATCTTTGCGAATCCAAGCTATTGTGAGATCTTTCTAGTTTTGAGCATTGCATATCATTTAGCATAGATTCATATCATTGTTAGATCAATTTCCATATTAGCATAGATTCATATCAGTTTTTCATTATTATTGCATAGAAAATACCAAAAAAATAGATTAATTGCATTCATATTTCATATCAGTTTTGCATTCAAATCCTTCATTTAGGTGTCATCTAGGTCACTGATCTCGATAACAATCTGAGAACATTAATCTCGCACCTACTAGAAGGTAGTAAATCACTTGGTTAGAGTAGATTTCAATTTTGCACGATTTTGATTATAGCTAACCTCTAATGTTTTACTGAAGTGTTGTGTCTACAGATCAGGTACAATTTTCACACACACACATCCCACCTGTAAGTGTTGTATGATAAACATATTGCACATAGTTGCATGTGTATTAGCCTCTAAAAAGCCCATGTAGAGCCATTTTGAGCATGTGATTGCAACTCTAAACCTCATTTTATTAAAACATGGTCATTTCTCACATGCAAATGAGGTTAAAAAGCACATATGGGATGTTTATAGTTTATTAAGGAAAGTATTAGAATTAATAAAACCTATTTTTGAGCATTCATGTGCATAAAAGACTTAAGTCATATATGCAATCAAATTTATAAAGCCCATTTTGGGAATTTATATGCTTAAATTACTAATTCAATACATATAATCATGTGTTTAAACACTAGTACATTTGACCTAGTTTTTCTACCAAAATTTTTGACCATCAAATAAAAAAGTTTGGGTTGGTCGGATTATAGAAGGAAAACTTTCATTTTTTTAATCCATGCCTGTGTTGGTCGAAAGTTCGACCAATACTGTGTAGGTCAAAATTTCGACCAACATGGGCATAACTTTAAAAAAGAAGATTTCATATCTCATTTCATTATTAGATCAAGCTTGGAGTTCGTGAAGGAGGACTGCCTGCGATGGTTTTAACTATTATTTTGTGTAAAAGGAGAACCACCTGTGAGGGTTGCCACTGTTATTTAATGGTGTAAAAGGAGGACCGCCTGTGAGGGTTCCCACTGTTATTTAGGTGTAAAAGGAGGACCGCTTGTCAGGGTTGCCACTATTATTTGGTGGAAAAGGAGGACCTCCTATAAGGATTTCCTTACCTTAACCTATGGTATGATTAGTTTTTTTAAAACATATATGTTTGATTGAATGTGATCTTGGCTAGGTTAGAACCGGTATTATGGTTGTGAGTTACAAGATATTGATATTTTTAGGTTAGAACCAGTATTATGGAGTTGAAGCTTACTCTGCATTTGTCTAGCACTGTTTTATGCTTCTATGCTATTGGTACTTGTTGGTTACCTACTTAGGGCCCGTGAGCAATGTGCCAGGGCATCATGTATTGTGTATTTGCTGGCACATTTTTTATCAGTATATAAGTGTTTGAGATTTTGATCTTTGTTTATATACATTTCTGCTATTACATTCATGAGGTACTTATTGATAAGCCCATGGCCATGTTCTTCACATTACATGAAGCTAGGGCATCATTATTTTGTGTTTATCCTAATTTTTCTACTCATGAACAGTCTGTGAGTGATTTATTGTTCATCCAAGGTGCCATTGTTACATAGACTGGTTTGATTTTTACTGGTATTATGGTTGTGAGTTGTAGGAGAAGGTGATTTCTACAAAGCCCTAGGTAATAGATATTTTATCTAAGAATGTGTAGTATTTATCATTCATTTTATTTTATAAAAGTAATATTTATTATATAAAAATTCTTTCAAAAACACATTAACAAAGAGAGAATCAGTGTATTATTCAGCAATCAACATACAAGACTATTTCAATCATAAAAACACTATGCCCTTCAACTAAAATGCTTGCTCATGCTATACTTGTGCCACAAAATTCCATGGAACACTCCCTGCCATAGCCAATGGTCACTCTTTTTCTTCAAACTTCTGCAACTTCCAAGTTAGATCAATATTGTACATGGTTAATAATCTTCATTCCATGGATTCTAGGCCTTTGAGTCCATGTAATGGTTATTAGTTACAAGTAAACTTCAAAATAAAGAAAGAAATCTGAATAAACCAGTCTATGTCATTGTAAGTGAGGGTACAATCATGCTATGTGACTCTCAAACCGATCCAAACAAACAATATTGTTTCCAAATACTTTGTTGGTTCCTACTAAACATGAACCAAATAAGATTTACATTTGAATCCACACCCTAAGTGCCCAAAATCAAAAGGTTTAAACAATTCAAGGTTTTAAAACCAAAACAAGACTTTGACACCTTTAAGATCACTGATTTCAATTAGAAAAACTTGTCTTTTATTTGATTTCCTGTTTCATCTGTACACCAGGCTTCTCTGTTGTACTGGCATGGTATAGTCAGTTTAATAGTAGTTTAACATAAAATATATGAAGGCTACTTATTTTATCTTAGGGATAGAGATAATTTAATTTTAACTTTCATTGTGTTAAAGGAACTATGTTGACTTTATTTTGTAGAACTGTTTAACATGAGAGTTTGTAGATTAATAGGAGTTCACATTTTTATGGGAATGTATCATTCAATTGAGAATTAACACCCATCTATATCTAGTGAGATGAACATAACTCATGTACCTCATGCTAGTGTGCTTGGATACCTTGTATATACACTGTTTTGCATTAGACTAGATATTATTTAAATAGTAAGTATTTATATAAAGTGCTATAACACACAAGCGGTCCTCCTTTTACACCAATTAATAATAGTGATAACCCTCATAGGTAGTTAGATAATGCCTAGTCTAATCCAAGTACACTAGCATGAGGTACATGAGTTATAAACTCTCATGTTAAACAACTACAAAATAAAGTCAACATAGTTCCTTTAACACAACCAAAGTTAAAATTAAGAATTTTGGTGAAGTCAAGGAAGTAAGTGTGAGATCAAAATTAGTCAAGTCCCTGAATCTAAGTCCAAGTTTAAAAGGGAGGGCTTCTAAAGGCATGAAATTGACTAAGTCTAGGATGATGAAGTAAAGGTAAATTTTGAAGGGGTAAAATCTGCCCTCTTCTTGGGATTTTTATCCCAACCACCCATTCATTTCAACCCAAGTGTAGGATTGCAACAAACAAGGCATGAACGAGGACCTAGCACAAGAGTGTGCTACTTGTTGTTAAGAGAACACATTCAAATCAAAATGATTCCAAAGTAAATGGGAATTGGCTCAAATTCTCTGTCAAACATATTGTACAAAACATTGTAATGTACTAAGCTCTATGAAGAAAAAGTATCCCAAGCTCTGAGATAAATCTGCACCTTACACTTTGGAAATGAATTTATATCCTATGTGTATAACATGTTAAAGAAACTATGTTGACTTTATTTTGTAGTTGTTTAACATGAGACTTTGTAGATTAATAGGAGTTCACATTTTTATGGGAACATATCATTCAATTGAGCATTAATGCCCATCTATATCTAGTGAGATGGACATAACTCATGTACCTCATGATACCTTGTATACACTATTTTGCATTAGACTAGACATTATCCAAATAGTGAGTATTTATTGAGCAACTTTTATGGCTAATCTTATTCAAATCTTCCTTCGTGCCAAGAGTCTATAGAATTAGACCTTTATTAAGAATTTATCATATCAAATAAACTATGTTTAAGAATGGTTGGGATTGGTCCTTTGGCGTTTATTAAATAGAATATAATTTTCAGCATATTATTATCATTCTATTTCTTTGTTGTAAACATGCCATTGGTTCAGTTTTGTAATTTTATTTATGTTAAATGCATTTAAAATAAAGGTCTAATTCTATAGACTAATGATGCAGAGCCCTCTACTATCACCTTAAATAGGCCAACTCAACTTGAGGATTCAACAAGAAACTAGGAATCAACTCAAGGAATCAGTCCTACTCAAAGATCAAATAGAGTTCTTTGACTTTGTAAGTCACTCCCACAACCATTCTGTACACTCAAAATGTGCACTTCTCTAAGCTATTGATTCCAAGAGCATCCATGGATTGGAAACTTTGAAAAGCGACCTAGAGCTCCCTAGGCAAGGAGTGCAAGCGTGTTTAGAGGGCTCTTAGCTAGAGCTATTAAGCATGAAACCTTGCTAGTAAACCATGCAATGGGAGATTCAAAGAGAAAAGGGAAAGATTTCCAATATCTTCAAGAATCACAATGAAAAATGCAATGCAAGCTATGCTAGAATGAGAAGGTAAGAATGCAACTAGACTATAGAAATGAGAATATTACAAACCATTACTAGTTAAACTATGTGAACTAAGCTAAAACATGAAGAGAAACTAAGCTAAGAATGCCTTGAGAAACTAAGCTACAATGAAAATATGAGGACTAAAATGCAACAAGTTCTTCAAAAGCTCCAATGGCACCAAGAAAACTTGCAACATAACATTAGTATCAAGAGTGGAGATCCTAGAATGAGAAGAGAGCTCTCCTTTTAAAGATAAATGGACCATGGAGATTAAGAGGCAAAAGATTTGATCAAGGGTGGCATTTGAAAGTGGGAGAGATCCTTGTGCACAAGTCTCCTCCAATGAGAAAGAAGTGTTGACTTTTGTGCCTCATGTGAGACAAAAAGACTTTTCTTCTTATTTATTAAATAGGAATAATGCTTTACTTGTGCAACTTAGGATAAAAGGTAAGTGGGGGATTTTTATTTAATAAAAGGGGAGGGAATTCATTTTAATTAAATAAAGACTTAGGATAAAATGGTTAATCCATAGAATATAATTGAATAAATGATAGAATTAGGATTTGACCAATAATAAGCAATTTTAGCAAATAATGCTAGAAAGGGGCTAATAGTCTAGATGACCATTTTTGGGTGATTACATTTTCCCCTCTTTGACTAATGTGTGATCAATTTGGGAACACATTATGTCAAAGAATAGATCATCCAAGAAGGCAATAGATAGAGATCTAACTCCAAAGAATGAAGTGCAAAGAGATAGAAAATTCTGCATGGCCAACCTGGTAGCAACAGTACTGAACACTTAGGAAAGAGATTGACAGTATCAGAACTCGAAGTGAGAACTAACATGTCAAGTACAATAGATAGATAGATCGATCAGAGAAAATGGAATGGTCAAGCATATGCTCTGGAGACTAGCTGATAGAATATGTTTTCCCCCTTAGGATCAAAATCAAAATGAGGTAGAGGGAATGTAGAAGCAAGATGAGAGCAACATGATCAAATCACCAAAAATCATAATCGAAGATGAAAGATAATAGAATAACCATCAAGCAGTGAAAATATGCCCCAGTTTGACTAGGTTTGACCGAGAAAGATATAGAATAAAGATAGAGTCAAAACCTCAGAGAGATGAAGTGAATGAAATGAATGAGAGACTAGAAGGTTGAGAGAGATGGAGATGAAGAAATGAAGATGCCCCAGCGAAGATCGAAGGACCAGGCCTCAAACGGTTAGCCAACTACGCAGAAGGATAAATTTTAAAATGCGATTTTGACCATCAAGATGACTTGAATTTTGATTTTGATCCTGAAAATGGATCCAGGATATCAAAATTAGCCAGGGGTGCAATTTTCACAAAATTTTGAGATGTTTTGAAAATTAGGTCAAAATGCCATATTAGGTCAAACTGTTATATAAGGGGTAAAAAGGTCATTTTCAAAGTCATTTGTCTTATGTGAAGTTTGAGAACTTTGAGAGATCCGAGAGAGACTATGGCTTAGCAAGTAGACATTCCCATTCACACACATTGATTTGAGTGTGGTTGGTTGCATAATCGGCCTCCTCGGTATGGTGCCCGAGTAAGTTTTCATAAAAACTAGCCATTTTGAGTCATTTTTTGCATTTTAAGCATGTTTTTTGAATTTTCAAATTATGTGTTAGCAAAACATCATGCGATACTTTTAAAGTATCACACACTTGCTATATACTGTATCATGTAATATTTCTTGGGGCCACAAAGTGTCGCATGACAGTCTAGGAAAGTATCGCATGAGCCTGGACAAAAGGTCATGCGACTGTGTGTGAACTATCACACGAAACAAAAGTATTTCACAACTACACAAGAAAGTATCGCATGATATAGTATCAATAGATAGTGTCACACCTGTAATCATCCAAAAATGGTCATCTAGACTATTAGCCCTTTTCTAGCATTATTTGCTAAATCATCAATTGCTTATCCTTGATCAAATCCTAGTTCTATCATTTATTCGATTATTTTCTATGGGCTAACCATCTTATACTAAGTCTTTATTTATTTTAAAAGGAATTTCCTCCCTTTTTAATAAATAAAAAGCCCTCACTTTTCATCTTATCCTAAGTTGCACAAATAAAGCATTATTCCTATTTTATAAAAAGGGAAAAAGAACTTTTTGTCTCATATGGACACAAAAGTCAACTCTTATTTTCTCATTGGAGGATATTTGTGTACATGGATTGCTTCTCTTTGATGCTCCACCATTGATTAAATCTTTTTCCTCTTAATCTCCATGGTCCATTCCTTCTCATTTCTTATAAAAGGAGAGCTCTCTTCTTCATTCTAGATCCCCAACTTTTTATGTTAATGTTATGCTGCAGGTTTTCTAGGTCACTTTGGAGCTTTTGAAGATTTGGAGCATTCTTGGATTTTGCATCTACATGCTATCATAGTTTCATTTCTTGCATTGTCATGACATTCATAGCTTCATATTAGCTTAGTTTCCTTTATGCTTTAGATTACATCATCTAGCTTAACTAGGAGGCTTTGTAATACTTCTATCTTTCATTTTTATAGCTTAGCTTGCATTTCCATTTCTAGCATAGTTGCATTGCATTTGCATTTCCATTTGATTCTTGGGGATATTGGCATTCTTGCCCTTGTCTTCATTTGAATCTCCCATTGCATGGTTTACTAGCAAGGTTATTGGCTTAATAGCTCTAGCTGAGAGCATTCTTAACACCCTTGCACTCCATGCCTAGGGAGCTCCAAATTGATTTCTCAAGGTTTCCAATCCATGGATTCTCTTGGAAGCAATGATTTAGAGAAGTGCACATTTTAGTGTGTACATTTTTGGCGCCCACCATGGGGCTTATGAGATTTGAATAAGACGAGGTCTCCCAAAGAATGATGTATAAACTCTTAGAGCGTAATGGAGACCAATATTTCCAATATATGACTTCTAGAGGATACAAGCTTCCTCCCGGCTATGATGTCAGACAAATTGTCCAACAAAGAGTACCAACTAAATTGGAAGTCCTTAAGGAAGAACTACGTCGAACAAATCAATGCCTTACCCAAATGGCAATAGAAAGAGAGCCTCCAAACGTCTCCTTTGTAGAATCTATTTGTGCTCTTCCATTTGATAGGAGTATATACATGGTCCCATTTCCTAGGGATATTGAGGTTCCCAAATATGACAAGTATGATGGAAATAGTGACCCCCATGACCATGTGCATCACTTTTACACTCTTAGCATGGACTTCCTTCATGAAGACACATTTTTGCTATGATTATTCCCTCAGAGCTTAAGAGGACAAGCTTTAGAATGGTTTGCAAAGTTGACACCTCCTTTGAAGACTTTTGATGAGTTAGCTATGCACTTCACAAAATACTATTCGTACAACATTCAACAACCTATCACTATGATAGATCTAAGTGCTCTAAGGAAAAATGAAGGTGAGGCATTTGCCACTTAATTGCAATGTTGGAGGTCAATGTATTCCTGATATTCTCGACAGTTACCCGAAAGAGAAAAGATTGATATTTTTGTCAACACTCTAGTGCCTGAGCTATATTATGATCTAAGGAAACAACTTTTCTCCTCTTTCAATGACATGGTTGAAAGTGCATATAGGATTGAGGATGTGGCCATAAGAAAGGGTGATATTGTTATCAATAAGGATACTAGAAACTATGACAAAGACAAGAGAAAACCTTGGAATAGAAATAAGCATGTTGTCAATGATGGGGTTGTAGATGTCCCTAAAGCTAAAGAGCTTGCTTTCAACCTTTCTAATGCCATCTACGTAGCAAAACAACAAGAAGCTACCAACACTCAAAATGCTCCTAAGCCTCAATATTGAGATAAGCCAAAGAAGCAATTCTGACGATGGGTCTATACCCCATTGGCTGAACCATATGATGTGATTCTTAAGACTTTGGTTGCTAATAATTATCTTACGCTTCCTGAGAAAACTTGTCCCTATGATCTGCTAGTTAAGCCTAATTGGTGGAGAGAGGATTATTACTACCACTATCATAGAAACAAGGGACACAAGACTGACAATTGTTTCACGTTTAAAGATATTATACAAGATCTTATTGATGGAGGCATAATTCTCATAGATGTCTTAGTTAAAAATTCTAATCACTAGGCTTTCAAAGATCCTCTACCTAAGTATGACAAGGGAGAGTCCTCTCAACCAAATAAGAAGAATCATGATGCTAAGATCAACTACACATATACTTCTGATTCACCTGTGATCAACATGGTAGAGCTTGTTGAGAGTGTTTTTATGATGAGACCTCAAGATGATAATAAGGTCAGTCAGGGTATGCCAAAGTTGGTCTTGCAAACACGTGGTAGTTCATATTCCCAAAGTGAGGCATTGAATGTTGTTACTAGGGGGCAAGCTAAACTGGTCCTTAAAACTGCACCTGATCCCAAGCCAGCCTCATCTTCCAAACCAACGGCTCCTCTAGGTTTGTCTAGCTATGATCTTGTGCATCAGTTGAAATGGACACTCTCACAGATATCTATTTTTGAGTTGCTTAAGCTATCCCCTTTGCACAAGGAGATCCTTGAAAAGGCTCTACGTATAGTTAATGTCCCTAATGACATTGACCCAGATAGGTTCTAGGCTATGGTTAACCACATCTCATCACCTCATTATCTCTCCTTCTCTGAAGTAGATGACACATCTCTTAACCACCCTCACAACCTTGCCTTACACATTGAATTTATGGTCTACTACACCCGATTCCACTGAGTCTTGATAGACAATGGTGTTGGGTTAAATATTGTTTCTTTCAATGTCATACAACAACTGGGTTTGTTAGAATTTGTTGTCAATCCTAAGCAGAAAATCACTATAAAAGCATATGATGAAGTTGAAAGATCTTCCAAAGGTCTTGTCATGCTGCCTGTCTGAGTGGGCCCTATCATGAAAGATATTATGTTCCAAGTATTGGACATCCCACATACTTATAACATCCTTTTGGGTCATCCTTGGATCCATGACATGCAAGTTGTTCCTTCTACATACCATCAATGTGTCAAATTCCCTCATAACGGAGCTGAAATTATTATTCCAAGGGATTCTTATATTGCTATTAATGCTCTTGCTGCTGTTGAAACATTTGTTCCTCATAAAAAACCTTCTAATGATCCTACTACATCCCTGGTTGCTACTGAGAAAACATTTAAGATGATGAGCCTTGGTATGGGTGAATACACACTAGATTCCATGGCTACTATGCCTATTTCTCCTAGATCATATGGGAGACCTTCTGATAAGATGAAGCCTTCTGCTTCTGCCATGACAATTTTTGGTAATTTTGTTCAAGCATCCATACCCCTAGAGGTAGAAAGAGAAGAACAAGTTGTTAGAGAATGGATTTATAGAGATGAAGAAGACATTACCACTATTGCTACTCCTATTTCTCCTAAGTGCTATGGTAAAGGCTATAAATTTTTGCAAAAAATGGGCTATCAAGGTCAAGGCCCTATAAGTGATAATGGACACTCCCTAGTCAGGTCTTTGATTCATACTAATGGCTGACCTTCTAAGATTACAACAGGTCTAGGATATGGTGCCAATGATGACCTCCCTACATGTTCTAGAAATGCTCCCATGACTAGTGATTCAGACATAGATACAAATGAGTCACCATTGCACACTATGGCTCAAATGGGAGACAATCTTCCTTCTACTTCACTCCTTTGGGAAGGAGAATGCATGTCTACTGATGATATAGCTGAAGCCTCCACATCCAGAAATTTTATACCTAATGAGTCATTCAGCTTTGATAGACAACGTAGAAATATTGCATGCTTAATGAAAAGAGGAGATCTCACAAATAATGACACTGAAGCCTCTACTTCTAAAGGTCCTAAACCTTCTTGGTACAAGCATCCTAGTAGAAGCGTAACAACAGATTCAAATGAATATGAATGGGATACTCTCTCCGATAGATCTTCCATAGTGGATATGGAAGTGGATGTGGTTCATACTTATGGTGACCAACCTGATGTAGTTGATGAGTCTCACATAGGGTTTGATGAGTTTAATCCACGTATTACTTTAGTGGACCATGCTAGTCCTTCTATGAAAAGTCTAGATCTTAACACTTTTGGAGTTTACCCTATAGGCTTGACCTATCTTGTCACCAGAGATGACATCCCTCACATAAATGCTATTGAACTAGTCACTTCATTTCATCTCACAAAATTAGATCTCATAGCCTGGTCCACCCAGGATCAACATGCCATTGAACCTGTTACTTCTTCCACTAGTGAACCAACAACAAAAAGGACTGAATTAGATTTCAAGTATCTCAATCATCAAATCAAAAGAAAAGAGAAATGGTTGGATGGAAAAAACCACATTGTGGTGATATCCGAACCTCAAAAAAGTAAAAATAAAGACCTGCTAAAAAATGATGATTCTCAAATAAAAGATGACAAGTTGATTCTCTACAAAAAAATGGTGAACTTTTTCAAGAATTATTTCACATTTGTCATATTTCAGCACATTCCTAGAGCTCAGATCAAAGCTTCTAATGCCTTGGTTACTTTAGCATCACTTTTACAATTGAAAAAGCGGAAATCTTGCTTCTAGTTCCTGGTGGAAGAATTACACTATCTTGCTCATAGTCCTTACAATGCCATCATATTTTCCTATCTCCAAGATCATGTTATTCCTAAAAATCTAACACACAATATGAAGTGTCATCTCATCCATCATGCCTCACACTTTACCCTCATCTCTAGTGACTTGTGTAGGAAGGGTCTAGATGGAACTCTCCTTAGGTGTCAAGAAATAGAGGATTTAGGGAAGGTGCTAGCCGCCGTTCATGATGGTATATGTGGATCACACTTTAACAACCTTGCGTTAGCTCAGAAATTGCTTAGGGCTAGCTACTATTGGTTAGGACCTTATCTTATCATTGTAGCATTTGGGTCCAAGGCCTATCAATTATCTACATCAGAGGAAGTGGAGCTTACCGAGCCTATCAATGTTCTACATCTAAAAAAGTTATATGCCTAAGGTTCTTGAGCTCTTTTGTACATATTTATTGATCCTGAAAAAATTACAAAAAAATTCATATATGATGCTAAAAAAATCCTAAAAAGCATAAAAAGTACTTAAAAAATGAGCATCCTAGTGAAAACCTAGCAATAGGCACTTTGACGTATCACCAAAAAAATAAAAAAATTCAAAAAAATAGAAAAAGTGCCTCAGTGAAAACCTGGAAACAGGCGCCTTGGTAGCAAAAATACAAAAAAATTGAAAAAAGTCTCGAAAAAATGTATCAAGTGGTGAAAACTTGGAAACAGGCGCTGCTTGAGACCCTTGCACCTATGTCTATCAGTCTTGCATGGCGCTCCTCTACTCCACTTTCTACTTTGCCTCTCCTAGCCTAGAATTGACTCTTGTCTTAGTCTAGGGGGGCATACGTTGTTCTAACTTATCTTGGGTCTCTTTGTGCGTTTGGGTTTCTTAGGCACCTTGAAAATGGTGTTTATCAACACCACCCCAACTATGTTTTTCAACACTTCCCTAGCATCAAGTGTTTCTCAACACTTATCAGATATCCTATCCATAGTCTCGAATGATGCAATATTTCTCACTAGTAGATGCGCTACTCAAAGTTTGACTCTATGACCTACACACACGCACTTAAACACTTGACTTGTTGAAATTTTCTTTATTTCTTTGTGTGCTATTTATGATGATTTCTTTTCTGAGTGTTCTCTCCCTAATAGTTTTCAATGATGCTAAGCTAGAAGACTGGGGGCATGAGGATATGTTTTATTTCTTTCTCTGCTTGTGGATATACTTTGTGGGTCTTAATTGACATTAGCATTTTTTCTGGTTCTACTTGACAATAGGACTTACAAGGTATTGTCCTTGACTGTTTGCGCAAGTGCATACTTCTAGCCATCTTGACTTTCCTTGTGTCTCGATGCAAGTATAATATTGCTATACTAAAACTTAGGTAATCTCACTGCACTAGTCATCTTGATCTATATGTCTTTGATGCCTAGGTGGGATTTCCACATTCCTATATGATATAAATCATATTCAGATCCACATAGTTATACTAGTGTGTATTGTATGATCTCGCGACACTACCAATAATGCTCGATGATGAATATTAGAGTCTAAAAGCTTTGTGACCTTGCAAGTAAACCACTTTTCATAGTAGCTTGCATTCTTAGGTTCATGATAGATTAGTCTTGCATCTTGCATATGGAGAGAGCTCTCCTTTCATCTTTCATGGACTTGTTGGTCAACTACGCTCACCTTTCACTTCTTCCCAATCACGTCTTTCACTTCTTGTATTTCATATCACATCATTTTATCTTCATTTTAGGATCGAAACTGAAATCTGAGTTCACCTTGATCGTCAAAATCACATTTCTCCTTCTTTCACACAGTTGGTTGACCTTTCGAGGCCTGATCCTTCGATCTTCACCGGGGCATCTTTTCTTTCTTCATCCTCATCTCTTTCAAACTTCTAGTCTTCCATTTCATTTTTCACTTTATCTTTATCCTATAGTAAAACTAGGGCATATCTTCACTGCTTGATGGTTATTCTATCATCTTTCATCTTCAATTATGATTTCTAGTGATTTGATCATGTTTCTCTTTCTTATGCCTTCCTTCTATCTTATTTCAATTTTGATCCTGAGGGGGCAGACACATCATATTCTATTGGCTATTCTCCAGAGCATATACTTGACCATTCCATTTTCTCTGATCGATCTATCTTGGCGCTTGACATGTTAGTTCTCATCTCAAGTTCTGATACTATCCATCTCTTTCCTAAGTGTTCAATACTGTCGCTACCAGGCTAACCATGCAGGATTTTCTATCTCTCTAAACTTCATTCTTTGGAGTCAGATCTCTATCTATTGCCTTCTTGGCTGATCTATTCTTTGACGTAATGTGTTCCCAGATCGATCACACATTAGTCAAAGAGGGGCAAATGTAATCATCCAAAAATGGTCATCTAGACTATTAACCCTTTTCTAGCATTATTTGCTAAATTATCAATTGCTTATCCTTGATCAAATCCTAGTTCCATCATTTATTCGATTATTTTCTATGGGCTAACCATCTTATCCTAAGTCTTTATTTATTTTTTAAAAAAATTTCCTCCCCTTTTAATAAATAAAAAGCCCTCACTTTTCTTCTTATCCTAAGTTGCACAAATAAAGCATTATTCCTATTTTATAAAAAGGGAAAAAACACTTTTTGTCTTATATGGACACAAAAGTCAACTCTTATTTTCTCATTGGAGGATATTTGTGCACATGGATTGCTCCTCTTTGATGCTCCACCATTGATTAAATCTTTTGCCTCTTAATCTCCATGGTCCATTCCTTCTCATTTCTTATAAAAGGAGAGCTCTCTTCTTCATTCTAGATCCCCAAATTTTTATGCTAATGTTATGCTATAGGTTTTCTAGGTCACTTTGGAGCTTTTGAAGATTTGGAGCATTCTTGGCTTTTGCATCTACATGCTATCATAGTTTCATTTATTGCATTGTCATGACATTCATAGCTTCATATTAGCTTAGTTTCCTTTATGCTTTAGATTACATCATCTAGCTTAACTAGGAGGCTTTGTAATACTTCTATCTTTCATTTTTATAGCTTAGATTGCATTTCCATTTCTAGCATAGTTGCATTGCATTTGCATTTCCATTTGATTCTTGGGGATATTTGCATTCTTTCCCTTGTCTTCATTTGAATCTCCCATTGCATGGTTTACTAGCAAGGTTATTGGCTTAATAGCTCTAGCTGAGAGCATTCTTAACACCCTTGCACTCCATGCCTAGGGAGCTCTAAATTGATTTCTCAAGGTTTCCAATCCATGGATTCTCTTGGAAGCAATGATTTAGAAAAGTGCACATTTTAGTGTGTACAACACCAATATAAGAAGAAGTATCACATGACTTTAATTTGAGCAATATAACATGTGTAGAAACAATTTTCTCTTTTGAGATTACTTGTACTGATTTTAGACATCCATCATGACATGTTCTGACATCTAGTTTGTGGGTTTATGGCTTGTAGGAGGTTTTGGTGGCACTCATCATTAGAGCACCGAGGGTGGTTGGGTTGCGCTATGTCTAAGATGTAGATGATCCAGGGAGAGAAGCTTTGACTCGGATGGGTTTCAACTACTTGTTGGAGATGCCCCATATATGGGAAAACCATGGATTACTGATAGCATTGGCAAAGAGGTGGCATAGTGAGCATAACACCTTTCGCTTACCGACTGGAGAGGCCACTATCACACATGAGGATGTCTACCAGATCCTTTGTGTACTGAGCCATGGAGATGTGGTGAGCATAATCATGTTTGTAGAGATGTTCATGAATGTAGTGTTTTCATATGA
Organism: Chamaecyparis obtusa; assembly: GCA_027943335.1. Lineage (NCBI taxonomy): Eukaryota > Viridiplantae > Streptophyta > Pinopsida > Cupressales > Cupressaceae > Chamaecyparis > Chamaecyparis obtusa. Next base: position 300,033 of record BSBK01002798.1, on the reverse strand, counting down.
TGAAAATTGACATGATTTTTTGTTGGCACAGGTATACTATAATCAGACTCCCACAGATGGGAGGTAGGCCATTCAGAACCTCTTTTAGGATGTGACCATCATAGATAGACATCTCAGTTGGGACTGTCTGATAGAGGAGTATGGTCGAGACTATCCAGTGCCATGCATCATGTGCTCCATAGTAGCATAGGCTCTGATCACTGACCAGAGTCAGAGTGGGTTCCCACTAGGCTGGGGGAGACTGGTCGTAGACCTGGTAACGTGACCTAGATGAATGGCATGGGGACTGACAATCCTTGTATATATATATCATGAGCTACACAAGATTGTTTACAGGGACAACCAATCATTGGCATGTGGGGTTTTCCTAGCACATATATGGGCATGGGATCACATAGCTATTGTGCAACCATGGGTATAGCCTTGGAAGCGGAGGACTCCTTACATATACATATATACAAGGTTCATCACATAGCTGCACAGTGGGGACCTCACATATTATAGGAGGTTACTAGATGAGTTGATGATGTTTGAGTGGAGGCCATACAGGTAGTGCAAGTGGTGGAGGGATGAGGATCAGAAGCTCAGGTACATGTTATGCAGTCGGCCACTACTAGGCAGACATAGAGAGATTGTTGAGTGTTTTGTGATTACTTGAGTGTGGAGGCAGTTTGGCAGGTAGTAGAGAGTGGTAGTAGAGACCACTACATATGCAAGGGTATAGGAGGAGGAGGCACTGGGATGGCTATCAATACTAGATTACCAATAGGTAGTATAGGAGACAATGGGGTTGTGGTGGGAGCCATGGGACTACCTCCTGGATATGGAAAATGTAGGAGTAGACACAGCATACATAGCGAAGCCTCAAAGATTTCCATTCCCATAGTTTACGGTCTCAGATGCATAGCCACAGGCACCAAGTGGGGATGGAGGGGATGGAGGAGGGGGAGGTAGGAGGAGGTAGGAGGTAGGCCAAGGGTCTTGATCAGGTGGTCGTAGATGGTCACACTGACATTCAAAGGAGGATGAGGAGGAGGAGGAGGCAAGACTAGTTCATTGATGGGTTGATGTAGGCTAGGAGCAGCCTGCAGTCAAAGGAGGAGAGGATCTCTAGGCTAGGATCTGGGCCTTAGAGGCCAAGGTGCAATAGCTACAGACCACAATCACCATTTGCAATCAGTAGCTTATGGATGTGCGGGCTGAGATAGATTGGTGGGAGAGAGTGGCACAAGATGATGCCACAGAGATATAGAGGGAGGTAGCACAGGTGACATACTACCATGGTTTATACATAGCAGTTGTGCTTGAGGGTGAGCGATTTCCACTCTACTCTAAGAGGGCAGGGAGGTAGAACATGCCAGCTGACAGGATGGGACCACCGGCTCCACCACCTCCTCCTGCACATGAGGGGGAGAGCCAGTCCTATGTTTAGGGTTTTTGATGTATAGACATGTCTTGAGACTCTATCTAGATTTTGGATCTCACATTGTATTTGTATCATGATGTATATATATGAGATGACTGGTTTATGATGTATCTTGTGTACTTGTCTTATTGTGATAGATGTTTCAGTATTATATTTCTCAAATGTATGATATATGCTTATAAATGCTCATGTATAGTTTCTTTCATGGATTTATGTTTAGTTCTCATGTTATGATATAGACTCATTTTTCTAAAAATGATCTTTTTTATGATGATAAGATTAACCCCTTGTGATGACAAGAATAGAAAAGGATGTGATATGAAAGACAAGAAGCAAAAGAAATGATCAAGAAGAAGTGAAAGGAGAGCACAGTTGACTGACAAGCCCATGAAAGATGAGAGGAGAGCTCTCTCCATATGCAAGATGCAAAACTAAACTAACATGAACCTAAGAATGCAAGCTACTATGAAAAGTGGTTTACTTGCAAGGTTACAAAGCTATTAGACTCTAATAATCATCATCTAGCTTTATTGGTAGCATCACAAGATCATACAATACGCACTAGTATAACTATGGGTATATGAATATGATCTATATCAGATAGGTATGTGGGAATCCCACCTAAGCATCAAAGACATGTAGGTCAAGATGACTAGTGCAGTGAGGTTCCCCTAAGTTTAGTATAGCAAGATTATGCTCGCATCGAGACACAAGAAATTCAAGATGACCATAAGCATGCACTTGTGGAAAATAGTCATTGATAATACATTGTAGATCCTCAGTGTCAAGTGTAACAAGCATAAATTCTCATGATAGTTAGGATCAGTAAGATATACCCACAGATAAAAAATAGATAAAACATGTCCTCATGCCCCCAGTCTTCTAGCTATGCATCATCGAAAACTATTAGAGACAGAACACTCATCAAAATAAATCTTCATAGACAACACACAAAGAAATAAAGTCAAACAAGCCGTAGTGAGTCAAGTGTTTAAGTGCGTGTGTGTAGGTCATAGAGTCAAACTTTGAGTATCACATCTGCCGGTGAGAAATATCGTATCATTCTAGACTACAAAGAGGATATCTGATAAGTGTTGAGAAATACTTGATGGTAGGGAAGTGTTGAAAAAAACAGTTGGAAAGTGTTGAGAAACATTGTTTGAACCAAGTTGCCCAAGAAACCTCGACGCACAAAGAGACCCAAGATAAGCTAAATCAACATATACCCCCTAGACTAAGACAAGAGTCAATTCCAGGCTAGGAGAGACAAAGTGAGAAGTGGAGCGAATGAGCGCCACACAAGACTGATAGACATAGGTGCAAGGGTCCCAAGCAATGCCTATTTCTAGGTTTTCACCGCTTGATAGATTTTTTAGGACTTTTTTATAATTTTTTTGTATTTTTGCTACCAAGGCGCCTGTTTCCAAGTTTTCACCAAGGCACTTTTCTATTTTTTTTGAAATTTTTTTTTTTTTTTTGGTATTTTTGAAATATATAATTTTTTTTGGTGAGACATCAAAGAGCCTATTGCTAGGTTTTCACTAGGATGCTCTTTTTTTTCAGGACTTTATATGCTTTTTAGGATTTTTTTAGCATCATATATGAAATTTTTTGGAATTTTTTCACGATCAATAAGATATATACAAAGAGCTCAAGAACCTTAGGCATAGAACTTCTTCAGATGTAGAAAATTAATAGGTTATGCAAGATCTTCTCCCTCAGGTGTAGATAACTGATAGGCCCTAGACCCAAAGGTTGTTGTGATGATGTAAGGCCCTAACCAATTCGGCTTGAACTTGCCTTTCTACTCTCTATTTTGCTGATTCTTAGGATTTTCTCTTAGGAATAATTCACCCACTTGGAACTCTCTAGGATGAACCTTCTTATTATAGGTAGTAGACATTCTCTTATGATAAGTGTGCATGTGATCAAAGGTGGCCTTGCAGTGTTCCTCTAAAGTAGTAAGCTCATGAACTCTCATGGCCCTATGGTCTTCATCGATAATCAAACTATGTAGAGAGACTCTTAGTGATGGTATTTCAACCTCTAATGGTAAGACAGCCTCAGAACCATAGACCAAGGAAAAAGGTGTGGCACCTATAGGAGTGCAAATATAAGTTCTATAAGCCCATAGTGTAGGATTGATCTACAGATGCCAATCCTTACCTAATTTGTGCACTGTCCTATGAAGGATTTTCAACAATGTTCTATTTGAGGCCTCAACTTGGCCATTCCCTTGGGGGTAGTAAATAGAAGACCAATGTTGTTTAATTTAGAATTTTTTGCACAATTGTTTTAGGTCTTTATTCTTGAACTAGCCACCATTATCCGTGACTATGGAAGAAGGAATACCATAGTGGCAAATGATGTGATTCAAGATAAATAAGGCAACATGTTTACCCATAGCTGCAGATAGTGGGACAGCTTCAACCCATTTGGTAAAATATTCAGTAGTTGTAATAATGAACTTATGCCCACTTGAAGAACTAGGATAAATCTTGCCTACCAAGTCAAAGGCCCATTGCTGAAATGGCCAGTATGTAACATAGGGAATAAGCTTGTGTCCAGGAGCATGAATGATATTCCTATGAAGTTGACATTTCTTGTAGGACTTGGCATATCGAACAACGTCAGCTTGCATAATAGGCCAATAGTAACTAGCCCTAAGCAATTTTTGAGCTAACGCAAGACCATTAGAGTGTGAACCACATATGCCATTATGGACTTCAGCTAGCACTTTTTCAGACTCCTCTATTTCTAGACCCTTCCTATACAAATCACCAGAGACAAGGGTAAAATGTGAGGCATTGCAGATGAGTTGGAGCTTCTCATTGTGCATTAGATTTTTAGGAATAATCTGATCTCAGAGATAGGAAAATATAGTAGCATAACGGGATAAGTCATGACCAACCGTAGTGTAAATGACATGGTCATCAGGGGAATCATAGGTAGGATATTGAAATTCTTCCACCAGGAACTCAAAGCGCGATTCATGTTCTTCCAATTGTAGAATGGATGCTAAAGTAGCCATGGTGTTAGCAACCTTGTTCTCAACTCTAGGAATTTGTTGGAATGTAACAGATGTGAAATAATTCCTAAGCAATTCTATCATCTTCTTGTAGGGAATCAACTTGTCATCCTTTGTCTGGTAATCATTATTTACTTGATTCATGACAAGCTGTGAATCTACAAAGATATGCAATTTTGTAATCCTCCATTCTAGGGAAAGTTTAACACCATTGAGAAGAGCTTCATATTCAGCTATATTGTTGGTGCATGGAAAGAGAATCTTATAAGATTTAGGAATCGTGTATCCATGAGGTGTAACAAATAAGATTCTAGTGCTAGCCCCATTCTGTGTATGAGAACCATCAAAGAACATTTTCCATGTATGCTCTGTGACATTCATGATCGAAGCATCTGGGAAGTCTATCTAAAGAGGATCATCATTAGTCATGGGAAATTTGGCCAATTGATCTGTGATTTCTTGTCCTTAAATGGCTTTCCTTTCGACGTACTGAATGTCAAATTCTGAAAGAATTAGCATCCATTTAGCAAGTCACCTGGTAAGTGCAGCTTTACTTAAGAGGTAATTTAAAGGATCGATTTTGGCAATCAGGTACATAGTATGTGCAAGCATGTTATGTCTGATTTTTTGGGATGCAAACACTACTGCTAGAAAAGCTTTCACAATGCTGGTATAATTGAGCTCAAAGCAACCAAGGTGCGACTGATGTAATAGATAGCTCATTCTTTGCCCATGTCATCTTGTTGTGCAAGGAGAGCTCCTAAAGAATTTGTTGTAGTAGATATGTAGAGTATTAAAGGTTTCCCTTAGATAGGCGGCATAAGAATAGGAGGTTTTGCTAGGTAATCCTTGATTTGGTCCAAGTTCTTTTGACAGTCCTCATTCCATATGCAAGTAATCTCCTTTATGAAAATTCTTTTTGAAAGGTTGAGCTCTATCAGCTAATTGAGAAATGAACCACCTAATAGATTGGAGATGGCCTTGGAGACCCCTTAACTATTTTATGTTGCAAGGAGGTGGCATCTCCATGATAGCTTGCACCTTTTTTGGGTCTACCTCTATTCCTTTTGTTGATATGATATAGCCTAGAAGTTTCCCAGAAGTGACACCAAAAGCACATTTCTTAGGATTCAATCTAAGTTGAAATCATTCCATGCGATCCAATATCAAACTCAAATCAGATAAATGAGTGCTTCTTTTTTGTGATTTAGCAAGTGTGTCATCAACATAGTCTTCCATGTTTTTATGTATCATATCATGGAATATGGTAGTCATGGCTCTTTGATTGGTTGCACCAGCATTATTAAGACCAAATGGGATGACATTCCAACAAAAGGTACCCCATGCGCATGTGAAAGTTGTCTTCTCTTGGTCTTCAGGGGTGATTTTGATCTAGTTATATTCAGAGAAGCCATCCATAAGGGAATACATTTCATAGCCCACTGTCATATCCACTATCATATCGATGTTTGGAAGTGGAAAATTATCCTTAGGGCATGCTTTGTTTAGGTCTCTGAAGTTAGTTCATACATAAATGGACTTATTGTGTTTGGAAATAGGAACAATATTGGAAATCCATTCAGCATAGTCAATAGCTCTTATGAAGTTAGCTTTTAGAAGCTTCTCAAGTTTGGCCTTAACCAACAATGCCACATGAGGATGCATCTTTCTAAGTTTTTGTTTGATAGGGTTTACCCCTGGAGCAATAGAGAGGTGGTGCATAATAATCTCAGTGTCCAAACCAGGCATGTACGAATATGTCCATGCAAAGTTGATCTTTTTCTCCTGAAAAAATGTGGTAAATTGTTCTTTCTCCTCTACCGAGAGGGATTGAGCTACATGGATTATCTTAGGAGACTCCTTTGTCCCTAAGTTGATTGGCTATGTAAGTTCTATCATAACTGAATATTTTTCTTGGAAGTAGCTAGGCAGACTACCAATTACCTCATCCTCGGGTGCCTCGAAGAGATTTTCACCCTTAGATATGTCTTTATTTTTACTATTTTGGGGTTCAGACACCACCACAATGTGGTTTTCACCATCTAACCATTTATTTTTTCTTTTGATTTTATGACTGAGGTACTTGATATCTGATTCTGTCATATTTTTTATTGGTTCACTAGTGGAAGAGGTGACAGGTTCAACAACATTGAGGTAACAAGCGATCTCATAATCATTTTGGAAGGAAGGCAATGTAGGTCTTTGATCCTGGGTAGACCAATCTATAAGATCTAGGTGTATGAGAGGAAGCAAAGTGATGGGCTCAAGATTATTGATGCAATAGGTATCATCTTTGGTGACGAGAGAAGTCGAGCCTATAGGGTAGGCTCCAAAAGTATCAAGATCTAGATTTGGCATAGAAGGACCAACATGGTTCATGAAAGAAATACATGGATCGAACTCGTCAGACCCTACATGAGACTCATAAACTATGTCAGCTTGGGCACTATAAGTATGAATCACATCAATTTCCATATCCATTGTGGAAGATCTGTCTGAGAGAGTGTCCCATTTGTACTCATTTGAATCTATCATTGAGATTCTACTGGGATGTTTCCACCAAGAAGTTTTAGGATGCCTAGAAGTAGAGGTACCCATGCCTTTATTTGTGAGATCTTCTCTTTCTAGTAACTATGCAATATTTCTACATTGTCTATCTCTGGGGTCAAACTCATTAGGTACATCATCTCTAGATGTAGAGACTTCAATTGTGTCATCTAGGTATGCATTCTTCTCCCCAAAGGAGTGAAGTAGAAGGTAGATCATCTCCCATTTTGGCCATAGTGTATAGTGGTGATTCATCCATATCTGTATCTGAGTCACTAATCATGGGAGCATTTTTGGAACATTCAGGGGGGTCATCTTCGGCACCATATCCTAGACCCGTGGTATCCTTAGAGTGTCGACCATTGGTATGACTCAAAGGTTCAACTAGAGCGTGTCCATTATTACTTAAAGGTCTTTGACCTTGATAGCCCATTTGCTGCAAAAATGTGTAGCCTTTACCATAGCGTCTAGGGGAGATAGGAGTAGAAAATGTTCTACTACCTTCTTCCTCTTTATAGATCTAATCTCTAATAGCTTGTTCTTCTTTTTCTACCTCTAAGGGTACAGACGTGTGAACAAAGGTACCAAAAATTGTCATGGCGAAAGAGGAAGGATTCACCTTGTCTGAAGGTCTACCATATGACTTAGGAGAGACATGCATAGCAGTAATGGAATCCAATGTGTATTCGCCCATACCAATAATCATCATTTTTAATTTTTGTTCAGCAGCAATAAGGGACGCACTAGGATCATGAGAAGGTTTATTGTGCGGGACAAACATTTCAGTAGTAGTGAGAGTATTAATAGCAATAGCATTGTCCCTAGGAATCACAATTTCAACTCCATTGTATAGGAATTTGATGCATTGATGGTAGGTAGAAGGAACAACTTTCATGTCATGGATCCAAGGATGACCTAGAAGAATGTTGTATGTGAGTGGGATATCTAATACTTGAAACACAATATCTTTCACAACTAGACCCACTCGGATAGATAGCACAATAAGACCCTTTGAAGACCTCTCCACTTCATCATATGCTTTGATAGTGATCTTTTGCCTAGGATCTATAGCAAATTTAGACAATCCCAATTGTTGTACAACATGAAAGGAAACAATATTCAACCCTGCACCATTGTCTATTAGGACTTAGTGGACTTGAGTATGGTAGACTTGGACCTCGATATGTAAAGAAAGATTGTGTGGGTGACTAAGGCACGTGTCATCCTCTGCGGAAAATGAGAGATAAGGAGGAGATGAGCTATGATTGACCATAGCCTGGAACCTATTTGGATCGATGTTATTAGGGACATTCGCTATGCATAGAGCCTTTTCAAGAATCTCTTTGTGCAAGGGGGATAGCTCAAGCAACTTGAAAATGGATATTTGGGCTGGTGTTCATTGCAACTGGTGAACAAGATCATAGCTAGATATGGTTGAAGGAGCCTCTTGTTTAGAAGATGAGGCTTGTTTGGGATCGTGAGTAGTTTAAAGGATGATTTTGGCTTACCCCCTAGTAATAGCATTTAGTGTCTCACTTCAGGAAGATAAACCATCAAGTGTTTGCAAGACCAACTTAGGTGTATCATGATTGTCATCACTATTACCTTGAGATCTCATCATAAAAACACTCTCAATAGGCTCTAACATGTTGATCACATTTGGATTGTCAGTATATGTATAATTGATCTTGGCATCATGATTTTTCTTGTTCGCTTGAGAGGACTCCCCCTTTTCATACTTAGGTAGAGGGGTTTTGAAGGCCTTGTGATTACAATTCTTAACCAAGCCATATGTGTGAACTACACCTCCATCAATAAGATCTTGAATAGCATCTTTGAGCTTGAAATAATTATCCATGTTGTGTCCCTTATTTCTATGGTAATTGTAGAAATGATCCTCTTTCCACCAATTAGGCTTAACTGGTGGATTGAAGGGATGAGAATTGTTAGGAAGCATAAGATACTTGTTGGCAACCAAGGTCTTAAGAATCACATAATAAGGTTCAGCCAACTTGGTGTAGACTCATAGTTGATATGACTTCTTGGGTTTGTCTACACATTGAGGTTTAGATGCACTTTGAGTGTTGGAAGCCTCTTGTTGTTTAGCCATGTAGATAGCATTGGAGAGGTGGAAAGAGGGGTCTTTAGCTTTAGGAACATCAACAACCCCATTGTTGACAATATATTTGTTTTTGTTCCAGGGTTTTTTTTTTGTCCTTTCCATTACCTCTGGTATTTTTGTTGATGACAATATCCCCTTTCCTTATGGAAACATCCTCAATATGGTACGCACTTTCAACCATGTCATTGAAAGAGGAAAATAGTTGTTTCCTTAGATCATAATATAATTCAGGTACAACAGTGTTGACAAAGATGTTGATCTTTTCCCTCTTGGGTAGTTGACAAGGATATCTAGAATATAACAACCTCCAACATTGTAAGTAGGTATCGAATGGTTCGCCTTGATTTTGCTTGAGAGAACCTAGATCTATCATGGTAATAGGCTACTAAATTTTGTATGAATAATGTTGAATGAAATGCCTAGCCAACTCATCAAAGGTCTTGAGAGGGGGTGTCAATTTTGTGAACCATTCTAGAGCTTTTCCTCTTAAACTCCTAGGGAACAACCATAGTAGAAATGTGTCCTCTTAATGGAATTCCATGCTAAGAGCATAAAAATGATGCACATGGTCATGGGGATCACCATTTCCATCATACTTATCATATTTGGGAACCTCAATATCCTTAGGAAATGGGACCATGTATAGACTCCTATCAAAGGGAAGAGCACAAATAGATTCTACAAAAGAGACCTTTGGAGGTTCCTTTTCTATTGCAAGTTGAGAAAGACGCTGGTTCCTCCATTGTAATTCATCTCTAAGGATTTCATACTTGGTTGACACTCTTTGTTGTATGATTTGGCGGACATCATAACCAGAAGGGAGCTTGTATCCTCTAGAAGTCATGTATTGAAAGTACTGATCTCCATTACGCTCTAAAAGTTTATGCATCAAACATTGAGAGGCTTCATCTTGTTCAAACCTCATAAGTTCTTCACTAGAAACGTTGGCATTGGCCTCTTCCTCATGATGAGAGGGAGGAGGATTAGGAGGTGAAGAAGGTGTGGCAAAAGTTCATCTTGGAGGGGACCTTGGTGGCGTATTGTTACCATGATTGCCACTAGTACCAAAAAAAGATCTATTTTCATAACCACTAGTCTTGGGTTGATCGTGACACATTCCTCTTGAAGCCATGTGCCTAGCAGCATCCATTATGCTTTTATTATGCTCTTTATCTAAGCATGCTTGGTTGTCTCTATGCTAAAAGTGTTCTTGCAAATGGTGATATTTCTCTTGTTCAGTCATGGTAAGTGAGACACTATTTGTGCTTTTGGGGGTCTTGAATGCCAAAAAAAGGAAGCCTCCTTTATACCATGGGGTGACCTTGGGATCCTTGGAATCCTCAGATTTGTCTAGACTAGAACAATCATCACTAACTAGCACTCGTAAGTATCTTGTAGGAGAGGGTAACTGCATATAGTTGAACGGAGGGTGACTCCCTTGCTCAAACTAAAACCGAGTTGTAATCAGCATGAAAAGGACTGTTGTTTGACTAATAGAACAAGGCAAAGTTTCTTAGATTTTGAGATAATCAAAGCCAATAAAGATCACTTGTCAAGATAGAACAATAGAGATGGCTTGTCAAAGGTGCTCAAGATAGTAGTCAATTGACTCAAGTCAAGATATGAGAAAGAAGCTTGATTAGCAAATAGCTAGAGAAGTAACCGTAGTGTGACAAGTGATCAAAAGTAGCATTTGATAGGCTCAAAACCCAATAGTTTTAGCTCATCTTTCTATGTCTAGAATAAACTTAAACATGTAAATAACAAGCCAAATTTAGGTAAGAACATGAAAGGACACTCTGCGACAAACTAAGATTCAAATTTGATAGCTCCAGATTACAGACAGCAGTAAGACAACAAAATGATTCTATGCGATAGTTCGCAGGATAGCAGGATGATACAATTTGGCCAGATGATATTTCGCACATAGCAATGTGATAGTAACCAGGCAGTTGATGTGATAGAATGTATAATGGTTGGGTGATACAAGGTTAGCAGTGAAGTATTGCGCTATAATATTCTGGCAGGTGGTGCGATAATTGTTTAGTATTGCACGATGTTCAACCAGTGAATGTGTAAAACCCAGTTTTGAAGGTAATTTGATCAAAGTTGTAGTTTGATAAGTTCAATTTCTCAATTTGGAATGCAATAACAACAGAAAATAGATAGGTTTGCAAACAGTGAGGGATCAAACGTGTCACAAAACACTTGAACAAGGGCAAAAGCAACCTTGCCACGACATGCACTTGGGATATCAAAACAAACAATTGTATGAACACTACTATGATGTTTGATGTTTAATAACATTTACATGGGTAGATCACAATGAAGACAATTCAAGCACTTTCTAACATAGAAAGACAAAGGCTCAATACTCAATACCTTAGCCCACACTTGATGTCCCATTGCCTCACACAAAGTGGTTGCCCACAATAGATATTGGCTTTGTCATGGAAGTGCCAATGACACAACCAAAGGAACACAGATGGTGAGTGTAAAATCTTGGGGTGATCTGGGTAGTCCACTAGGATCGATCCTTGCACCAAGATGTTGAGCAGAAAAATTGGGTAGCTTCTATCTAGGGTTCATTATAAGGGCTTCCATTTGTAATACCCCTCTTGCTCCCCGAAGGGACTCCTTACCTTGTGGAAAGTAACGGACCTCACAGACACAAGAGTACCTTAAGCATTCTTGCTTAGCATTTTTCTCATGGTCATAATCCCACAAGTACTCATACTAAACAAAGACAAGTATTATGTCTACCAAGGTTTTGTGTCCTTGATAGCCTTGAGTTTATAGTGGGTTGGAATAGTCGGGTATTATCTTGTCCCCACTTGGGTCGTTCCTCTTGATTGCTCAAGAGCATGCCCTCTAAAGGATTCTAGACTAAACAAGAAGTAGATCAACTTTTGAAAGTCAAGATTTCTGGTTCACCACAAGGGTGAAGAGCATACTCTCCTATCTCAAAAGCCTTTCCCAAACATGCCAAGCAATGTTCAATTAACCCTCTTGCTTTCAAAATCTAGAGGTGGGTCAAGATTTCTGGTTCATCACAAGGATGAAGAGCATACTCTCCTACCACCAAAAGACTCCAATAACAAGATATTAAGTGCCTAAGAAAATGAACTAGTATAATGCCGCACTTAAAAATGAAAAGAAAGAACAAGCATTTGGTTTTTATGCTTTGGGAAGCCCTGCAAGAAAGATTAGTATCCCTTGTGCATTTGAAGCTTTGACATGTGTTCTTTTAGCAAACTATGCAAGCAATTAGGGCACACCTACAAGCACAACTTGTTAGGCCCACAAGGGTTAGTATAGCAAAACCAAGTATAATCTACAAATAAATCTCTATCCTAACACAGGAAATCAAAAACCAGAAAGTAGAAAACCCAAATCTTGCAAAAAAAAAACCAAAAATAGTCACCTTCAGGCCCAGGCAATAGCTTCTGCTGGCAGAGGTTTGCACGATACTTTGAAGTATAGGGGTGCAATACTTCTGTTCTGGGTGACACTTCGCACTACCCCAGGTGACAAAATGTTATATAGCCGAGCGACAGAGTTCTGTATGGACGTATGATACTTTTGACTGGAAAAGTATCGCATGAATATGTAAGGAGCTGTCATACGACACTGAGAAAATGTTGTACGATACTCTGCCAGAAAGTACAAAAAAAATAACTGAGACAACAAGATAAAAGTAATGAAAATGTAGTGGAAAATGCAAGAAAAGAAAGGGAAAAAAAAGTTGTTCTGCCCTACGGTGGGCACCAAAAATGTACACTCAAAATGTGCACTACTCTAAGCCATTGATTCCAAGAGCATCCATGGATTGGAAACCTTGAAAAGTGACCTAGAGCTCCCTAGGCATGGAGTGCAAGGGTGTTTAGAGGGCTCTCAGCTAGAGCTATTAAGCATGCAACCTTGCTAGTAAACCATGCAATGGGAGATTCAAAGAGAAAAGGGCGAGATTGCCAATATCTTCAAGAATCACAATGAAAAATGCAATGCAAGCTATGCTAGAATGAGAATGTAAGAATGCAACTAGACTATAGAAATGAGAATATTACAAACCATTACTAGCTAAACTATGTGAAATAAGCTAAAACATGAAGAGAAACTAAGCTAAGAGTGCCTTGAGAAACTAAGCTACAATGCAAATATGAGGACTAAAATGCAACAAGTTCTTCAAAAGATCCAATGGCACCAAGAAAACCTACAACATAACATTAGTATCAAGAATGGAGATCCTAGAATGAGAAGAGAGCTCTCCTTTTAAAGATAAATGGACCATGGAGATTAAGAGGCAAAAGATTTGATCAAGGGTGGAGTTTGAAAGTGGGAGCAATCCTTGTGCACAAGTCTCCTCCAATGAGAAAGAAGTGTTGACTTTTGTGCCTCATGTGAGACAAAAAGCCTTTTCTTCTTATTTATTAAATAGGAATAATGCTTTACTTGTGCAACTTAGGATAAAAGGTAAGTGGGGGCTTTTTATTTAATAAAAGGGGAGGTAATTCCTTTTAATTAAATAAAGACTTAGGATAAAATGGTTAATCCATAGAATATAATTGAATAAATGATAGAATTAGGATTTGATCAAGAATAAGCAATTTTAGCAAATAATGATAGAAAGGGGCTAAAAGTCTAGATGACCATTTTTGGGTGATTACACATTCCACACAAGTTCACCTTCCCACTTCCTTTTTCTAATCTCTCATTTCACCAACTTCATTCTAGGCCACTTAGTACACCTAATGCCTCCACCATACCAAAACTCCAACTATACCTCTCACCTTGATCCCAACACCATAGATCATCTTATTATGGTATATCTACCATGTTCCAACTTCCCATTCACTCCAATCAACTTAGCTTCTACCATTTCTCTTCTATAGCCTTTCTAGGCCTGCCTAGTAGCCCTTCACACCCTAAAATTAGAAAATCATTCACAAACTTCCCAAATAACCTAGTAATGTTTTTACATTTTCTAGTACGCTTTTTGGAGTTACTAAATTCATTTCAGTCTCAGTCCTTCATCATTTGATTGGTGAAGATTTCCTTCACCCTCTAACTCTCCAACTAGGCCTAATTAGCCCCCCCTCAACAAAGCAACTCCTATCCCCGCTTGCCTCCAGGTCTCCATGACCCTAAACAGTCTTATGATGTGATTCAAAATTACTAATTTTCAACTTAGTATGATTCCACCTACTCATCTACTTGCCCATCCATCAGTGACCCTAGTGCTCTTCATGACTCTTGCCTTTGACCTTGGTGTTCCTGCACCAACTGCTAGCACAAAGGAAGATTTGACATAAAATATATGAAGGCTGCTTATTTTATCTTAGGGATAGAGATAATTTAATTTTAACTTTCGTTGTGTTAAAGGAACTATGTTGACTTTATTTTGTAGTTATTTAACATGAGAGTTTGTAGATTAATAGGAGTTCACATTTTTATGGGAACGTGTCATTCAATTGAGCATTAATACCCATCTATATCTAGTGAGATGAACATAACTCATGTACCTCATGCTAGTGTGCTTGGATACCTTGTATACACTATTTTGCATTAGACTAGACATTATCCAAATAGTGAGTATTTATATAAAGTGCTATAACACATAGGTGGTCCTCCTTTTACACCAATTAATAACAGTGACAACCCTCACAGGCGGTTGGATAATGTCTAGTCTAATCCAAGTACACTAGCATGAGGTACATGAGTTATAAACACTCATGTTAAACAACTACAAAATAAAGTCAACATAGTTCCTTTAACACAACCAAAGTTAAAATTAAGAATTTTGGTGAGGTCAAGGAAGTAAGTGTGAGATCAAAATCAGTCAAGTACCTGAATCTAAGTCCAAGTTTAACAGGGAGGGCTTCTAAAGGCATGAAAATGACTAAGTCTGGGATGATGAAGTAAAGGTAAATTCTGAAGGGGAAGAATCTACCCTCTTCTTGGGATTTTTATCCCAACCACCCATTCATTTCCACCTAGGAGTAGGACTACAGCAAACAAGGCATGAACGAGGAGACAAACATAAATTTTAATTGCCATTTCTGAAAAGTTATTTCTTATAATCCCATGAAGTAACAATGAAAGAAAATTGAATAGAACAAAGTTCCATTTACATGTATTTAACACAAAAAAATAAACTTACAAAATTGAACCAATGACATGTTTACAACAAAGGTCTAATAGAACTCCCAACAATTCTTAAACATACTTTATCTGATATGATGAATTCTTAAACAATTAATGTTGGAGTAGACATAGCTATCACACAGTTTTTTGTATGGTACAAGGAAGATTTGGCTACTTCAAATATTCCTTCACGCTAGTAGTCTACAGAATTAAACCTTTATTAAGAATTCATCATATCAAATAAAGTATGTTTAAGAATTGTTGGGACTGGTCATTTAGCATGTATTAAATAGAATAGAATTTACAACATATTATTATCATTCTATTTCTTTGTTGTAAACATGCCATTTGTTCAATTTTGTAAAACAAAATTGTGTTAACATGCCATTGGTTCAGTTTTGTAATTTTTTTTGTGTTGTAAACATGCCATTGGTTTAGTTTTGTAATTTTTTTTCAGGAACAATTTGGCCAAGGACCAGATCAATACTATTCGCAATCTCATTGCCAAAGTGGCCAAAGACTATGTTAGTCTGATAAAATATGGGGATTCTCTTTACCGCTACAAATCTTTGAAGGTTTCTGCTCTTGGATGGATGTGTACCATTGTTAAGAGAATTACCAATTACCATTAAATTTTTTTAATAAAACCTGAAGATATATTAATGCAAAGTAACACCCGAAGATAAATATCTAGACTAATTAGCGAGCAGGACGTCATTGGTGATTACTCTGGATATTTATCTTCATTTGTTTTTTTTAACATTCCATTATTAGTTAAAATTTTGATGACCCTTGGTCAAAACACTCACAAAGATTGGTCTAAATATCTACTAGTTTGTGTCAAAATCTTGCATCGTGGGTTTAGCATCCTAGTCGGATAGTCTAAATATTTCAACCAAATCAGGTCGAAAGGTCTAAAATTTTTTACCTGCTTTGGTTGAAAGTTTGACCTAATGACTTCCTAATAGAAAATGTGAATTTCGACCAAGATTGGTGTAGAACATTCTACCTTAACAAAGATATGTCAAAAATTCGACTCAAAAAATAGCGACCAAACCATTGGTCGATTATTCAACCAAGTTTGGTAGAAAATTTGACCAAATGTCCATCGAAAACAAGTGCCAATTATACTAGTGAAAGCATGTATTGGGTGATTGGAAGAAAAGATGTGACAATGAAGGGATGTGCTTGAGGTTTTAAAGCCCCTTTTTAAGGCATTTCTTGGCAAAGTGATCTCATTGGAAGTTGTGATTGAATATGAAAAGCTTGTATAGGGCATTTACAACCTGAAATCTCCATATTAAAGCAAGTTTTGGGTCCTTTCAAGTAAAAGAAACTTCATCAATAGTTACATTTTGGATACTAAAGCTCGTATAAGGCATCATTGGCCAAAAACAACACTTTGAAGAGTGAATGCAAGTATCAAAACTTGTAAATGCATGTAAGAATCTCATCATAGTAGTGCAAAAGCACTTCATTTGCAGGTTTTAAAAAGTCTTTCTCATTTGTATTTATGTGCATTTTTACTCTCAATGATAAACATTTGTCAAGAAAATGTTCTTGACTAAAAAATGCATTAATTTGACAAAATGATTTGGTCCATATTGTTTCCTATATAGCTTCAATCTTGGGATTTTCTTCCAAAAATTCAAATCACTAGGATTTGAGAAGATTTATTCAAAGACTCCTTCATTGGAAAGTCTAAAGAAGAGATATGATTTCTTTTTGGTGCAAGCTACGGCTTCTTTTATTTTTTTTGTTTTTGTTTTGTATATACATTTTTGTTTTAAAAATCATTTTCAGATTTGTGTGGTCTTTGGTTTGAGAAAATTGTTTGTCAAAACAATGCAATGATCTTTCCCAAAAAAAAAATACAAGTTCTTCCCAAAATGATGTAATAAGAGAAGAAAGTTCTTTCCACAAAGAAAAAGCCTAAGTATTTGTTTTTCCTTCATATACAGTCAGGTTTAAAAACCCCGTCCATAGGCTTTTCTTACATAAAAAGAGAAATCTTTTTCCCCCATTATGTAATGGAAGCTAAAAATCCCACCTATAAGTGTTTTACACATACTTTTGATGCTCTTTCCAAGGCTATAAATGAACTTCTAAAACTTATTTTTAGACATCAAGTGCTTTCCAAAATGACTTGAAAGGGGACCTAAAAACTCCACTTACAAGAGGAAAATATTCCCACTTATGCTTATGCAAGGAGTGGAAGAAGTGAAAACCATTGAGAGTATATAAATATTTCAAGGCTGATTTCAAACAATTAATTTGTTGATTCCATCTATACAAAATAATCAAGGATGCAGATTCGTATTCTAGTTTGTGATGCTTTCACCAAACTTGAACATTTCAAATATAGAGCATCCTATAGCAACATGAAGATCGACAAAGAATGATGCAATAGGGGTTGTGTCTTGTTAGACACTTAGTTTATTTTTCATCATGCATTTTATAACTTTTTAATTGAAAAATTACATGTAGTGTGAAAACAAGATGTAATTGCATTTAATAGAATCAAGTGCAAAATTGTAACATATAATTAGATTACAAGTGCATTAGGCTTTGTAATCTTGAATAAGTCAAAGGTAGTTAAGGGTTTCCCCTTCTTTCTCCGCCTTCTTCTCCACTATTCTCCGATGAATAAAGGAGGGTTCTCATTGTAATTTTTATCTTTTGGAAAGGTAATAAAATTATGTCAATTTGTATATGCACTCTAAGACGTTGAGCTTAGATGTAAATTTGAATTACTTTCAATAAAAGGGATAGATTATTTTGAGACTTTGTGTCAATCCAATTTATTATATGACGACATTTTCTTAAGTTGATTGTGAGTTTTGGTGTTTTTTTCTAGAGGGATTTGAATTCAATCATATAGACTTTGAGCTACCTATTGTATTCAAATTATAATTAAATTTGAGCTTTTGAAGACTTTGTGTTGCAAGAAATCAAATTGCTATAGTTAGTAGTGGCTACAATTACTTAGAGTTGAACACTTTGTGCTTCAGTTGTAAGTGTTTTGATTAAGTTTGATGGTATCCCTAGGTAAGATACTTTGTGCCTTACTGGTTGTTCTAATTGAATCCTAATTTAGGATAATCACAAGAGACTTTGGGTTATTGTACTTATTCTCCAAAATATAAAACTAGACTAATGTCTTTGGAGTTGTTCTTACATCAACCCCCGAGCCACCAGTATTATCATATAAGTAGATACCTTTTGTTAAGTTTGAGAGTTGTTGTTGTGTATGAATCATTCCTGAAAAAAGAGGAATTGATTAAGAAGAACAAGCCTTTGTTAATTTTAGTTAGGTCTCTGTTGAAGCCACCTATGGTAAGAAGGGAGCCTCCCCTATTATTGGGAGGAAATAGAAATCTCAGGATACATTGCCTGAAGTTACAATTTTATAAGTTGTAGTTTTAGTGACTTACAAAAATTTTAGCCAACATAGTCAAGGGAGATAGAGCAGTTCCTGTTTGTACACTCTAAACTTTTATGTAGCAATTTGGATAGGTTTAGTGTTAGCATTCAATTCCTACAAAGCATTTGAATTTAGTTCAATTCTTGCATTTACTTTAAGTGTTTTCCTATTCAAGCATTACCTTTCTCAAGGTTTACGTTTGAATGGCTTTGGGAGGTACTTAGTGCATATACATTGTAGAACCATTTCACGTTCACACACCCTAGGTTGACAAGTAAATGAGCCTTCACAATGAGAAAGATAATTTCTCAATTTGTATGTCCAATCTCTAAGTTGAGTTTTGCAACCTAGTCATTAATCCATTTGGAAAGTCAATCATTTTTTGTGCCATTTTCAGGGATGGTGTCAAGATAAGGACTTGTTGTAGCTATTAGTTAGGTGCTTAATTCATTTCATGATTTCAATATTCTATCTAAGTTTAGATAATTTGAAAAATCCCTTCCAATTTCAAGTTAGTTCACTTTATCAATCTCCAATTTCAAGTTAGTTCACTTTATCAATCTATGTCCATAGAAGAAGAAGAGATGCCTTAGGAATATTCCTTCCTAACTACCCTGACAATCAATTAGGTGAGATTTTTGTTGAAGAAGAAGAAGAAGAAGAAGAAGAAGTAGTAGTAGTAGTAGAAGAAGAAGAAGATGATGATGATGATGACGACAACGACGATGACGACGATGATGACGACGATGATGACGATGATGACAATGATGATGATGATGACGATGACGACGATGACGATGACGACGACGACGACGACGACGACGATGATGATGATGATGATGATGATGATGATGATGATGATGATGATGATGATGATGATGAGGAAGCCTTATGTTTATGGTGCACAAAATTTAGCCCCCTCTTCATCTTCCTCAAAAGAACTAGTTGGTCTAAATATCTTTGAAAGCCACTTGAACCAAATTATTTTGTTGACATCTTGTCCAATTTAAATATTCCTCCCCCTATGAACCCATTTCATCAAAATCAATTTTCTAATCCACTGGATTTGGTAGTTTATCAACTAGGTGTTTAGTTAGGGGCTTAACCAAGAATGGCAGGAAATCCTCCTCCTCCTACCTTTCCATTTCATATTATTGATCAACATGACAATAATAACCTTAAGAACATCCTTGCTTCATCTCTTCACAAGTTTCATGGCCTTGTTACAAAAGACCCTAATAGATTCCTCTTTGAATTTGATAACCTTTTTTGAAGCTATGACTACACCACTAATGCTCATAGGCTCAAGTTGTTCCCTACCACTTTGAAAGAATCAACTCTAAGATGGTTTATGGGCTTGGGAGGTGATGTTGTGCATAATTGAGATGAGATGAAGACAATATTTTTGGAAAAGTAAAAGGAATATTGCAAAGGAAATGATATGAGAGGACATGGCATTTTTATAATGCATAAAAAAGAGGATGAAATTTTGGAGGATTACATATGAAGGTTTTTATTCAGCCTACAAAATTCTACACACCATGAGATGAATGAGTGGCTGCAAGAAGTTGAGTCCCACTTTTGGGCAAAAAGTGGAAGTGTTTTCCCTTTTTTTCAAATCTCTTGTCAATTGATGTCTAAATTTGAGACACTTAGAGATTGAATCTTAGAACAATTTAGTTATAGAAAATGTAGCTTTCAGAGTCTACTTTTCAAATATGTAATTTATTTAAATACCCACATGGTATAAATTGTTTTTTAGTAGGAATGTTTAAAAACTATGTTTTCAAAATGCCTGTTTCGGGACCATACCATAGCTATGTACGGACACCATATTTTGACGTAAATAAATGAATTTTTGTAAATCCTTCTAGGGAAATATACCTAAGACACCAAATATTGGTCAACATATTTTTCCTTTTTTTTTTATTGAATATATTTTTTTAATTAATTTTTAATTGACTATAAAATACATTTTCAAAACCTCTGGTGTACAGACACCATCATTTGATGAGAATTTCATATTTTTTAAAATTCTTTTTTTTATCTTCAAAAGAATTGTATCTAGATTGGTCTCATATAATTTATTTTCCAAGAAACCTAAAAATAAAAAAGTTATTAATGTTTTAGTGAACCTCGCTATTTTACATTTAGGTACCACTTTTAACTAATAAATAATGCAAAAATAGTAAAAATAATCACATCACTATGAAATTTACATTTTTGAAATCAAGAGAGTGAGAACTCTAATGGGTTTTTTTTTTCATAAAATGATACGATCAGGAAGGCCCTCAAAAAATTATGGCAAGGTAGAAATCTGGCATTCTAGTGCCTTAACCAAATTTTTGGAGGTCAAGGCATAGGCTTGGTTCTACCAAGTCTAAACCAAACTGAATTTGAAATGAAATTCGAGGTGGATGTGTGCTTCCCGCTCATGTCTTAAGAAATAGGCACCTATTTTTTGAATTAAAATGGGCACCCATTTTTTTATAAAAAATTTCAAAGTGTTAAAATGCATTTTTAAATCTAAAAAGAAAAAAAAAAAATTTAGAAACGGGCACCCATTTTCTGAATCCAAATATGGGCACCCATTTTGAATTAAAAAATGGGCACCCATTTTTTGAATTTAGAATCGGGTGCCCGAACCTAAAATGGGTGCCCATTTTTTGAAAACGAGTGCTCATTTTGAGCGACATCTCTCATTTCTAAAAGACTTCCATGGAATTGTCCCCCAACTCCAAACTCTTACCCGAATGAAGAATAAAAAAAGTTTCTCTTTCTAAGGGGAATCAATGATGGTTGTACTAAAGCTTTGGACTTAATAGGAGGAGATATCTCCCAAGTAGTTTGGGATGATATCAAGAAACTATGTTTCAATTGCTCAAAGTTAGCTATTAAAAAGGGAAGAGGCCACCAATCTTCTATAAGAAAATAGACTGGTAATGGAGTCTCAAGGACATAAATCACTCACCTGATATCATATTTTAAGTGAGACATTATCAATAATATGGAAACATAGTTGGATATTATGAAATCCAAGAAGAAGCATGAGGATGTAGAGGTAATGTTGGCGGAATATTGTCCTCACTATAGACAAAATAAGAAGGATTGCAGATGCAACATGGTGTCTAATCTTGAGACTAAGAAAATACCTACTGAGTTCAAGCTAGTAGAAGGAGATGGCGATCAAGTTTTTTACATTTTTCAAATAATTCCATGAGCTCCAAGACAAGGTATGACACAAGACCCCTTAATGTTTAGTGGTCCTTACTCAAATTCTTATAATAATTAGTGGCAATAAAAATATAATCCTACTCCTAGAAGTTATCAATATTAACCATGGAATAATCCATAGTATCAATGGCCAATTTATCAAAACCATGCACCCCAATGGAAACCTCCTCAAGGGAGCTAGTACCAACCTTAAGGAAATTGGAAGAAACCTCAAGGAGCTTGGAAACCACCTCAGGGTAATTAGAAACAAACTCCATAGTGGAGAAGAAGAAAACAATGACATAATGAACATGTTGGATACCTTTAACCATCTCATTAGCAAGCTTTAATGCCACCTCCTGCAACCAACACTAATACTTATCCTAAACCTACTCAGTTTCCTTCCAAGCATGTTCCTAATCCAAGTAATAAACCTCAACAATAATAGAAGAAACCTGTCTATTTCATAGATCCAAACCAATACCCTGCATATTCTTTGAACATAAGTGATATCCATTTGAGGTTTAGAACAACCTTTCCTACACTAGCTCCACCTGTCATAAAAAAAAATGCCTATTGAGGACTCGAAGCAAGGAAGTGTCCCTAACCCTATTAAATTAGAGTTGGTCCAAGAAATTAAAGTTCCTAAGAATACTAATGTCATTCCTCTATTCCCATAAAGCCTCAAACTTGAGGTAACCAAACAAACCAAAGATACCACCTTTGATATCCTTGATCAGCTAAAACACATATGTGTTAAAAGACCTCTCTTTCAAGCTATAACTTGGATGTTCCTTTTATGGAAAATCTATTAAATATTATTGTTTGAAGAAGCTAAGAATAAAGAAGAAAGACCCACAAAGAGTGCATGTCCTTGGTCAATTAGCATATATTATGCTTGGAAAAGTCATAGTCCCTAAATACTCTAACCTTGGTAGCCCTGTAGTTGGAGTTATTATTAATGGTATTCAAGTTTAAAATGATTTGATAGAATTAGGGGCAGCCATAAATTTCATGACAAATCCTACCATGCAACTTCTTCAAATTACTAATTTGAGGTCTACACCTACTATCCTACAACTAGTTGATAGGCCCATTGTCAAACTAGATGGGATGGTAGAGGACTTAATTTTTACTTTATACTCTTGGGAATATCCAACTGATTTCATGACAATTTTTCCTAAAGCCACATTGGAGGGATATCATATCATTCTAGTAAGGCCTTGGATAGCTATAGTTGATGCATATATAGGATGTCAGATAGGGGATATGATTATCTCAGATGGTCTAACTAAAAATAAGATCACTCTTTATCCTCTTGCTCAGTCCAAACCTGAAATAGAAAACCCAGTATGGCCATACCTAGGGGAAGAAGTGGAGGAAGTCAACTTAGTTGTGCAGCTTATGATGTTGGATAAAGATCATTTCCTGCACCTACAAGAAGATTGTGATGTGATTACCAACATTATGCAGAGAAATGCTTTAGATGTTCATCCGGTCATAAATACTCATTACAGTCTCCCCCCCCAAGCCTAATTCATCAAAATTTCCTATAGATGAAGAATTTTTTCACCAATTATTTCCACATGAAATTTAGATGTCATGCCTCACCGAAGAATCTACGATTGTGTTAACAAAGAAAATAAAAGTCTCACAAGGATGGAGTTTGAATATCAATAATAAAATTAGTCAAGAGGAAAATTGTCACTAAGCAAACTACTCCTAAAATACAAGAAAGCTTTTGATTATGATTATAGTGGCATGAAAGGGTTAGATCCTAAGTTGTGCACTCATAGAATCTACATAAAAGATGATAGTATTCCAATAAGACAATTCCAAAGAAGTGTAAATCCTTCTCTAAGAGAGATTGTAAAGGATGATTTATACAAATTACTAAATGATAGTTTTATCTATCCTATCTTAGAAAGCCACTGGGTTTCACCTCTTGTTATTATTACAAAGAAAGGAGAAAAATGGATAGTTTGTGTATACTAGAGAGATTTGAATACTGCAACCAAGAAGGATCATTTTCCACTACCATTTATAGATTAGGTCCTACACTAATTAGCAGTGAAGAAGTATTTCTCATTTTTGGATGGGTTTAGTGGTTATAACCAAATTAGGATTATCCCTGAAGATCAAGAGAAAACCACATTTACATGTCCATGGAGAACTTATTCTTATTTTGTTCTTCCATTTGGCCTATGTAATGCTCCAACAACCTTCCAAAGAGTAGTCATTAGTATATTTTATGATATTTCACATGATTGTATGTAAATCTACATGGATGATTTTACCACATATGGTATAATATTTGAAGAGGCCTTAACCAATTTGGGAAAAGTGCTCCAAATATGCGAAGAGAATAATTTGTCCTTAAATAGTGAGAAGTGCTTTATGATGATGCAAGAGGGAGTAGTGTTAGGACATTATATTTCTCAGGTTGGTATTCAAGTTGATCATACAAAAATTGAGGTCATTATTAACCTTCCTATTCCTACAAATCAAAAAGATGCTAGAAGATTCTTAGGTCATGCAAGATATTATAGGAGGTTTATCAAGGACTTTAGTAAGATGGAAGGACCACTATACAGTCTATTAACCAAGGACTTGCAAAATTTAATTGCAAAAAATCTTATGAAGAAGCCTTCCTACAGCTTAAGTCAGTCCTCACTCAGGCACCAA
Organism: Chamaecyparis obtusa; assembly: GCA_027943335.1. Classification (NCBI taxonomy): domain Eukaryota; kingdom Viridiplantae; phylum Streptophyta; class Pinopsida; order Cupressales; family Cupressaceae; genus Chamaecyparis; species Chamaecyparis obtusa. Next base: position 275,444 of record BSBK01002798.1, on the reverse strand, counting down.
TCATTAGGGGACCTAATTGGTCTTTACCTTTTCATATTCATACTGATGCATAAAATTATTCCATAGGAGCGGTATTGGACTAGAAAGAGGGAGAAATTGAGAATGCTATTTACTTCATTATTAAAAATCTGCAAGGACCCGAATTAAACTATACTAACATGGAAAAAGAATTGTTATCAGTCATTTATGCTCTTAACAAGTTCAAACATTATATTATTGGCTATCAAATATTTGTACACACTGATCATGTAACAAGTATCTTGTGAATAAACCCGCATTCATAGGGAAGTTAGCAAGATGGTTATTACTAATGCAAGAATTTGATATCATAATAATAGACAATCCAAGTAAAGCTAATAGTGGTAGGTTTTCTCTCTAGACTCCAAATAGAAGAAGATTATGAGGTTCTAATGTCCCTATTCCGAAATAGGATTTAATAATTAATAATTATTAATTATTAAATAATAAACTTTTCTAGTAAATAAATAATAATATTAAAATATAAAGATAAATAATCAAATAATTAATATAATGTAACTTTTTAATATGATATAATTATAAAATAGATAAAACAATAATATTAAAAATAATATATTATTAATATAATAATATATGCTACTAATATAATATTTTATTTATAATACAAAATATAATATACATAAATATTAAATATATTTGATATAAATATAAAATTAGATATGTTATAATATAAAATATAAAATATATTTAATATATATTAATAAAACATATATTACAATATTTACCAAATATTTGTTAAATATGCTAATAACAAACAATTTATAAGACAATAAATAAAATAATACTTAACTAAGCATTAATAAATAATTAACAAATACAATATTAAAATAATACTAAAAATAAATAAGAAACAACAACTCATATGGTTGTAAGTGATATCTCCTTCAGACATTGCATGTATTAAACATCTTTATTAGAAACAACAAGCATCTAGAACTAATTGATGAAGGTTATCAGGGATTTAACGTAAAGATATTAATCGATATCTTCCTTAAGAGATATGAGCTTGAGTGGTCAAAGCAAAAGAAAGTGATACTATTACCAATGTGATGACTCGGCGATAAATTTGTAGATAGTCATCGCATGTAGTAATATTGTCCAATGCAAGGATAATATTAAAAATCAACTCTTGGTGTTACAATTATGAGTCTAGTGAGCAACATCAATTAGTAATGCTATGATAATGATTAGGGAGTTAATAAATCGGTTGAATAGTGATGATACGATTACGACAGTGTACTGTGAAGAGGTATGAAGTGAGGAGGCATATCCTTTGAAGGTTCACCAAAACACATATGGGAGGATATACGATATAGAAAAGATACAGAGGGAAACAAGATAGAAAGGTATTATAACAAGGCTGCAGAGCAGCTAAGTTCCTGCCAAAATGTGGTAGGTTTGTTTCAGTTTATGTGTAGACTTGCAATATTTAAAATAATAGTTGATTTTTAAAATAACACAATGACCATTTTGTTACTTGCCTTCGAATTTAGTCCAAAATAGTAGTATTTAGATTCTGCATTTAGTCCAGATTAATATAGTGTTCAGTTTTTTTTTATACCAACATAGATTGGGCCATATCTAGATTGTGAAGTTGTTGAAAATGAGAGTGTAGAACTACGTCTAAAAAACAAACGGGAAAGACGAAAATCACATATCCAACACAATTCAAATTGAGTAGAATGATTTAAGGAGAAAGAACCAATTGTTGAAGAGAACCCATATCACTGTAATTCGTATGAAAGAAAGTGTCTACGCCTTGCCTTGAGAGCACAGATGTGATTAGCAGCAGAGTTAAACCAAAGAAATAATGAGACACAGAAAATGTTTAGCTTTAGCTTTGTCGAAATTGAGACATAGATGTTTAGCTTTAGCTTTGCCAAAATTGAGACACAAAAAATGGTGCAAGTGTATACCTGTGTAGGTCTGTAAATTGAGTTTGTGGGTTTACCATGGTGAGCATGGTTCAAAGAAGGAACATAGAAAAATGTGTTAAGAAGGTGAATGGTAGGTAAAGCGATAGTCCCACTACCCTACAAGCATCAAAAAATTTTGAAGGACATAACTTGTGATTCTCGAGGATAGGAAAGTACCGCATGGTTGAATGGCAATAGGTAATGATAGAGTAGGTCTGTGTAATATGGGGAGGAGTTGAAATTGGAAGATGTGCATGATGAGCTAGGCATAACAGATGTTTCTCGGCATTATCCTCAACCACAGCTGAGGCTCCCAATGGCATTTAGAAAATTCTAGTCAAGTTACATCAAGTAATTACTAGTAATAAATAACATTGAATTCTGATCACCAGGAGGTGAAGGAAGCAATAACTAAGATAGCTAAAAAACCAGATGGTTGAGTGGTAGTTAAAAAAGATGGCAGAGCAGTATATGTAAAGAGAAAGAATGCTACATGCAAGAAGAAGGGTGGCATCACATCTATGGAAGGAGCTAATGCAGAATAACTCATCTTATTTGAGGAGATAAGTCAAGTAAATACAGATGAAGTTGCAACTGTAGAAAAAAAGTATAGATGAATTGGTATTCTGAAACATGTCCATAGGTTTGTGCAAGCACAGTGGATGAGTCAACTACACATACTAATGCGGTGTGATGCATAAACGGCTGCAAAAACTATGGACCTATGAACAATCAACTAAGTACTTTGCCAGTTGCTCTAGCTTATGCTAGCTAGGAGAATGTGGAATATACCCGATTCCTCCTTCACACAGGTTTAGTCCTTGGATCACTGAGGCCACCTGGCTGTTGAAAAAATTTATAGTACAGAAAAAAAATATATCAAAAAACATGACTGGTTGAACCATAAAAGATCTAACTTGTTGAGTCCTCTTAAGACTTTGCAAAATAGAAAGAGTGAACCATGTTGTACAAACAAAATTAGTAAGTCTGAAAAAAATGCCATGTCCAGCAGATATGACTCACTGCCATCCTAGTCGTTGTCAACTGCTTAATCAATGCTTCATAAAGAAAACTGACTTGACATACCAACAATCAATACACCCTATGCAAACCAAATTATATGCTACCACATCTAATGCATCCCACTTTAATTTTTAATTTTATGATATTATTAGACACAATATGTAAACATAAAATCAATTCATAAAGGATAATCTATATATTGTAATTGAAATACTTTATAACTTTTCATAACACTTTTTATTTCGAAATATTTTTAAAATCAATTATATTTTACTTTAAAAAATTAGTATTTTTAAACATAAATTCAATTCGTAAAGGCTAATGTACATATTGTAATTCAAATACTTTTATAACTTTTCATAACACTTTTTACTATAAATATTTTTGAAATCAATTATATTTTTATTTAAAAAAATGAGTATTTTTTGGAATTTTTCATATTATTTAATATAATACATAAATATAAAATTTTGTTAAATGACAACACTTATTACAATAATGCAAAAAAATATTTTGATAAAATATTATTAAATAAAAAAAGAAATATTATTATGAGATTTCATAACGATTTTTTAATATAAGTATAAGATATTACGCTAATAACAAACAAAAGTAATAAAAAATAAAAAAATAATAAGATTAATAAAAATTTAACAAAAAAAAAAAAAGAAGATTAATAAAAAAAAATAAGATTAATGAAAAAAAATTATTAATATGAGATTTCATAACGATGTTGAATATAAGTGTAGAAGAGGCTAATTACAAAGAAAAGTTAAAAAACAGTTGAAAGAACTTTATAAACAGAACCAAAAATTTCCTACAAATCCGCCCTTATCGCTCAATTCATCTTAGCCAATGAGATCACAGAAAATTAATTTTCTACATTTATTTTGTTAAACAAATTGCTTCTTACTTTAATTAAAATAAATATTTTTTAAATATCACAAAAATACTGATATGTCATTTGTTAAAAACTTAGTTATTAATAACGAATTAAAGTTCAGTCGATGCCTATAGTTCTAAGCCTTCGACAGGAACTAATAATCGAAGACCACCATAGAAAGAATAACAACGAATGTCAAGAGAAGAAGAGGAAAGAGGTGTTACAAAAAAATAGAGCATTATTATATCAACAACTAAGACTTTACCAGCAGCAATGAAGCTTCTTACAACAACTAAGGACAATAGGAAAAAATACGTTTGATATATTCAATGCAGAAAGGAATTATTCCTTAGTTCTTATAAATTATGACAAGGAAATGACAGCTTAGGAATATTAACCCTGGATCGGCAAACTTGAACAGTCGATTAAGACTGCTGAAAATAAAAAGACCAACCAGTCCATTGTCACGGGCTACATCATACTATATGTATTGTTTAAAATTATATTTATTCATTGATAACTCAGTTCAAATACATCACATAGACCAAAATACATTGTAAAATTGATTACGTGAAGGGAGGAATATATATATATTTTTTGCAGACCAAGGAAGATGGAAAAGAATATCAAGTATATATATTGGTATTGGCACTGATCGAAGGATCATAAATATAATATAGATGCATAAGAAGGATCAAATACATATATATCTAACATATATAATTATATATCTTAATATTTAAATATATATATGTGGATGATATTAGGAATAAGAATGCCACGATATGAGCCTCTATATATATGCTAATGACTATGAGATCGGAATTATATTCTATATATAGTAAACACACACACATATATATAAGGTTAGGAAACTAGGGTGGAAGTTATATGTTTTTATCTTCTACTAACTTCTGTTCATAAGAAATTAATCTAAAGAAGATGAGAAAAGAACAAAGATAAGGAAAGATAAAAAGGAGAATAAAAAAAGAATAAAAAGAGGAATAACAAAGAAAATATAAAATATAAAATACAGAGAAAAGAAGTACAGAATAATAACATCAGACTAAAAAGTATTACATTCGACTGTAAGTAATATAAAAAAAATGGTAATTTCAGTATATATATATATATATATATAAGATTATTTGTGTTAATAGATATAAAATGTATAATATATTCATATTTCTACATGTGCAATTGAGACCTATAAGATTATGTTATAGGTATTAATGTTTTTTAGATTTCTTTTATAAATCAGAATACATGATTGTGAAATTACATTTTTATGGTACATTTATATGTGTACTCCAAATTGATGATATGGAGACCACAGAGAGAATGAATTTTATATTCATTAAGAGATGGATCCCATATATGGAGGGGACTAGAGGGAATTGTTATAGTTTCCCTAGTCTCGAGATTGTTATAATCTCACCAAAAATAATGATATGGATTCCATACAAAATGAATCTTATATTCATTAGAGATGGACCCCCATATCTAGAGGGGGCTATAGGAAATTGTTATAGTTTCCCTAGTCTTGATATTTTTCTAATCTCACATAGGTAGTATATATACTAATGCCAGTCATATGCATATGCATAGGCTTGGAGATAATTTATTGCTTCCAAGAGATTCTTATGGGTAGTGCTCTGTGGGATGATGTGTCGATAGCCTAGTTTCTTAGAGTGGATCTTATATCCCTCAAGCTGAGAATCGGGAATTTTGTGAAGCCCAACCTAGAGGCAGCCTTAAGAATCAAATCCCCCCTTACTAACTTAGAGTAGAGTATGATTCTTGTAAATATTGTGTAATATTTTGTACTAATGTCGGTTTTGCAGGAAATTATAAAAGGGTAATAAGAAGGGACATTACAGAGGTTATAGATGATATTTTTCCTAATGAACATCTATTTTCTATTGTTTATAAGACACCTTAGTATGTATACATTGCTAACTACCTCACTGCAAACAAGATTCCTACTCACTTCTGCCCCAAAGAGAAGAGGTTACTGGTTGACAAAAGTTTCAAATAAATTATTCTATACAAGACCAAATCATGCTATGAGGAGATGTGTCAAAGAAGATGAGACATATGATACCCTTCATGCATGTCATGATGAACCATGTGGTGGTCATTTTGTAGAAAAAAAGATAGCTACGAAGATATTAACCACATGATACTATAGACCTACATTATACAGGGATGCAATCAACTACACAAGTAAATGTGACAGATGCCAAAGAATGGGTAGGCCTACCAAATCTAATGAGATTCCCTTGTTTCCTCAAGTTGTTTTTACTCCATTTGACAAATGGGGTTTGGAATTTTTTGGACCTATATATCCTCCTTCAAATGGCAACTCGTATATTTTGTTATGCACTAATTATGTTACAAAACGGGTAGAGATTAAGACTATGAAACATGCTAGGGACAATAAAGTTGCAGAGTTTCTTTATGAGGATATTTTTACAAGGTTTGGTGTACTGAGAGAAATTGTGACTAATCAAGGGGCCCAGTTCACAACAACATTTATAACAACATTGATCAATGAATATAATATCAAGCACCAAAAATCAAGTCCCTATCACCCACAAGCCAATGATAAAGTAGAGATTACAAACAAGGAACTCGAGTCAATCCTAACCAAAATAGTGCACCTTAATAGGAAAGATTGGGAAAATGTATTTTTTGAAGAAGTATGGGCATACAGAACAACCTTGAAAACAACTAGTTTCACACCTTTTGAAATGATCTATGACAAGATAGTTTTCATGCTTATTGAATATGAACATAAGACCCTTATAATTGCATTGGAACTTGATATGGATCTATTTGTAGCATAAAGGATAGCATCATGCATCTCAATTCTCTAGATGAAATCAAGAAATTAGCTCTGCCAAAAACAAAATTAGTGCTGAATCAACAGGAAAAATGGCATAATAAGCATATTTAAGCAAATAAATTTTACCCTAGAGACTAGGATTTATTGTATGATTCCAAGTATAAAGAAAATATGGGCAAGCTGAAGACTAGATGGTTAGGCCCATATGAAATTATCGAGGTCTTTCACAATGGTGTAGTGCGGTTGTCAATAATTGATCTTGTACACTTCAAATTATTGGTCAATGGTTATTGCCTTAGAAAATATCATAAGCTAGATACTAAAAAAGAGTTCCTACAATAGTTCTAGCTTCAAAAAAATTCAGAGGTTCCTGTGACAAAATTCATAAGACTTCATGCTACATCATCCCTCTAGCCTCTTTGCATGCAAAATCGTAATAAATCCTTCCATGAATGGTGGACATACTTTTTGTTCATCATAAAGCCCCATTGTCATTTCATGCCACATGTCTTTTGTTTGCAACACAAACTCCACCACACTGAATAATTATGTTGTACTTCCACTCCAAATAACATCAACATGAGTATTCATGCTCGACATGTATACTACTCATTTGTATTTAGTACTTCTATCACATCTGCACAAAGGTATGCATTTATATCTCTTCATTACTAGATTTATTTATCATACTATCATGTAATTAATGTATATATATATATGTATATATATATATATATATATATATATATATATATATATATATATATATATATATATATATATATATATATATATATATATATATATATTTCTCATATTACTCTTCCACGAGTGTGATAGAGATTGATGGGTTTCTCTCTGCAACTTGATGCCATGATTGTTGCTGACGTTTGCAACTTGCCCCATCTTCCATGAAATGTGTGTGTCTTCTTTTGTGTCGTGTGTCTTTTTTATGTTTATCTTGTTGTCATTTAATAGTCTTGCATGCTTTTTATTTTCTTTAAGTGTTGTTGTTATGTTCATTTTGTTCCCTTTTATTGCCTCTATTTTTTGGTGTTGTATTTGCCTCATGCCTAGTTCGTGCGTGTGATGGGAGAGTCAAACAATAATGATGGTGATGTTGAGATCATTATGAGTGATGCATAAGCAAGTGGTATTGAGGGGATTAATAAATCTATAGAAGGTACTAATGTTGAAAAGCCAAGTGAAAAACTCTCTTATAAACAAGTGGTGGTCGATAGTTCTTCGACTTTCTCGGCCAGTGTAGAGTTTAATGGAGTCTTCAACAGAAGGGTGGTGGATGTAGTACAGGGAGAATTGGGAGGGGGATGGGCCGCAACTAATGGAGGTAGATGAGACAATGGAGGTAATGTTGAGTCTGGTGGAGATAGAGGAGATGATGGTAGGTCTCCTTCTCTAGGTATGAAGACCCTCTCTCTTTTGCCTAACGAAGACATGGTAAATGCTATAAAGTCTGAATAGAATAGGCTTAAAAGTATTGAAATATTCTAAGTTTGTTTAGATAAAGAAGAAAGGCCTTCTCACATGTTTTTTGATGATTGGTTGGCTTCAATATGGGGTTAAAAACTTGGAATATATGTTACTTATTACATAATGATTAAAAAGGGGCTCTTTGTTGTTTTTTTAAAGAATCACAATATGCAGGAAAGAGTGTTGGAAAAAATATTTTGGAATGTTGGTCACTCCATGTTTACAGTTTATCCTTGGTCTCCAAAAGGAAACTTTGAAAAAGTTGTTGCTAGGTTGGCTCCCAATTGGGTAGAAATCAAAAACCTTCATGTGGAATTCTAGCCCTTTATTACCCAAATTTTAAAACCCTTGGGCTGAGTTCTTCAAATTGAATAGTCACGAGTCACCCTCCCCCATCTGAATGCTAGAATCTTGGTTGCTTTAACTCCCGAAGTTGACTTTCCTGATTGTATCTCCCTTGAATTTGATGGTGAACTATTTTGTTGGGAAATCTCCCTGTTAGGTAACTTAAATGCATGCTTCCATTGTAGGTGCAATGAACATACTAAGAAAGATTGCCCAACCTTAAAACATGTTCAGAAAGATAAATTCAATATAGTGAATTTTAAAACTCTTGTAAAAATTGTAGTAATAACAATGGCATCAAAAATTATGTTGTTGGAAAAGATAAAAATGATATGAAAAGTAACCCTAATAGGGAACCGAATACAAATAAAGTCTTATCCCCAGATATTAAACAATCTTTTGTAGGTGTTAGTAGAAAACCTATAGATTTTATTGATAATAACATGTTTGCCACATTGTTGAATCCATTATTTGATGAATAATTCAAAGTTATCCATGCTCAAAATCCAGTGGAGGATAAGAATCCCTCTCCCCTTTTTTCCCACCCTTCAAGCTTAAAGTCTGAAGATACCCTTTATGAAATTACAACCCCTCCATATTTAATGCCCAACAATTAGCTATTATATCTATTAATGAAAAGGCAGTTAACATCAAACAAGGTATTAAGGACCAACAACCCCTCTCTGTGGAATCAATTGTCCCCCCTGAATCATTGCAAATTCTGACCTCCAACAATGAGGACCAATTCACAGAGGTTGTCAGAAAGAAAAGGAAAATTGGAGTCAAAAGCTCACTGTCAAATGGTAGTAGAGGAAAGAAGAACCACCTAGATTGATTTAATAGGCTATGCAAAAGCACAAAAACTCCCCCAAAGTAATTAGTCATGATGCACATCCATAGTTGGAATGTTTGAGGCTTAGAAATGCCTAATAGGGAATATACAGTTAGGAGATGGTGTAACCAGTTGGTTTCTAAAGATGTTATTTGCTTACAAGAAATTAAAGTTGTATGATTTCAAGCTCACACTACTCTAAAATTCCTTTGGGATAAAGCAATTGGCTTTCACTGAAATAATGAGAGGGGTAAAGGAGGAGTGACCATTATCATTCACCCTAGATGGGAGGAACAAATTGAAATTCATGGATGTTCATCATGCCAGAGGGTTATTTGGGTGATCTTTAAATCATGTGGTGCAGAGGTGTTTGGGATTTGCAATGTCTATATGCAGTGAACAACTATAGAGAGAGAAAGAGAAGATCTTTGGGAGTCATGTTGTCTACACCATCCAAAAATTCCTTGGCTTTTCATAGGATATTTCATATTGGTAGAGAACAGGGAAAATAAAATGGGAGGATTGGCCCATATATGGAAAGGAAATAAGTTGTTCTTTTGGCAGAAGTTCAAAAAGAAATTTAATAATCTTGACCCCATGGAACATATGCATGGAAAGTTCCAAGATATCAAGTTTACTTGGTGCAACAACCAAAAAGGTAAACAAAGAGTGTACTGTAGGCTTGATAGATTCTATGGGGATGTTTCTTCCTTCTCAGTCATCCTAGAAGGTAATCATGCTCCAATGATGGTATGTCTGACATCTATTTCAGATCACTCACCTATTCAAACTTGTATTAAACTTGAAAAAAGTGTTAACCTTGATGACAATAAGAAGAGATGTAATTCTTTTAAACTCAATGTCTCACTACTTGATGACCCCGACAATGTAGATGCTATTAAAATGATCACCAACCTTACAAAGCACTGTAATCCTCTTGCATATGCTATTATGCTATGGGAATTGATGGTGGAATCTTGGAAGAGTATGTTTCAAGTTATTGGCAAGAAGCTTGCAATGGATAGAAATAGAGAAGAATCTTTTTGGTAGAATAGGTTGAACAACATAGAGAGAGAACTTCAGAATAAAGGCAATGACTTTGCAATGGAAGTATAACTAGCCATTACTAAACATAAATTGAGAATTATTCAGAGATATAGGACACAAGGGCAGAAAATCAGAGCCAAGATGAATTGGATTAATGAGGGACATAAAGGATTTGGTTACTTCTTCAACATCATTAGAGCCAAACAACAGAGAGAATTGGTCAAAGAAATTCAAGTTGAGGCCACACTTACTAGTGACCAAAAGATATAAAATGTTATTTTCACTAGTTCTACGATGAGTTTTTCACATGATAAGTCCTTTCTTAACAAGTCTCTCTCTCTTGATGAAATTACTGCAGCCATTGATTCATTTTCCAATGGGAAAACACTAAGGCTGGATGGCCTCCCAGCTGAATTCTACAAGAGGAACAAATATTGGGTAGGGCCTAAAATTTTAAATGTCTATGAAGAGGCATTTAAAAAAGGATCTTTAGGAGTCTCCTTTAACAAAGGGGTTGTCAAATTACTTCCCAAAGTAGGTGACATAACTCTAGTGAAAAATTGGAGGCCTATTCCTCTTTTGAACCTCTCCTACAAAATTTTGGCTAAAGTCCTAGCTAGGAGAATCACTCCTTTATTGAGAAAATTCATATCATATACTCAAACTAGATTTATTCAAGGTAGGTACACTTTGGAGAACCTAGTTACCAGTTGGGAAGCAATGCAATGGGCTAGAACAGATGGAGAGGAGGTTGATATGGTCCTGCTAGATTTTGAAAAAGCATATGACAGGGTAGAATGGGACTTTGTACTTGGAATGCTAAAAGCTTTTGGTTTTCCATAATTTTATTGTAAATGGATTGGCATTCTATTCAAAGATGCATCCATAGTCATTGATGTCAATGGGTCTCTATCTGAACCTATAAGACTCCAGAGATCTATTAGACAAGGGTGTCCAATAGCCCCTTCATTGTTTTTCATTGTAACAAATGCTATGTTCTATATCCTAAGGGCACAGAGTCTGAGCCCTCCTATAAAAGGCATTTCTCTCCCCAATAAAGAAGAACTAATAAATATACAATTTGTAGATGACACAACAGTATTTCTAGGTTTATTAGAAAATAACTTTGATAATGCTATGGAAAGGATTAACCTCTTCTGCAAAGCATCAGGTTCTAAAATCTCTCCTCACAAATCCACTATATTAGGATGGTCAAATGATCCCCCTACTGGTTAATAGAAAAAGGATGGCAATGGACTGGACCTTATAAAATTGTCAGATTTCTTGGTATATTCAACATCACAAAGAGTAAATTCATGAAGCTGATACATGAGGGTAGTCTAATGATACACAAAGATGAGGTACAAGCTTCTTGTTATGTTTCTAAATATCAAATCTTTCTTTCCCCTATGGAGATGGAGGATCTGAATAACCTTCTACACAAACACTGCTACATTTGGGGCCAATTTTCGACAAAAACTTCCGATGGGTAATTTATTTTTATGAATTTTATGTTTTTTTTTTGTAACAGGCCCTGATGGTGTCAGTATTCCGATGGGTGTTTAATTGACCATCGAAATTCTGACATATTCGGGGTATAGATGAAAAAAAAGTGAAACGACCTCGTCATTTTTATTTTGATTCCATAGAGTCGAAGGAGCGGGAGAAAAGGAGTGATAGCTGAGTGCGGGAGAAGGTATGTGATTTCTTCATCTTTCAAGCATCTAGCATCATATTTGAATGCATTTCATTTTATTTGATCATGAATGCTCTCTGAAATGACCCCATTCTACTGGTGTCGTGCCCTAGCTAGTGCTTTATCTCTATTATTTGATGTTATTGGTGCTTGTGCTCAAGGATATCGATTCACTATTTTCAAATGTTTGGATTCACATTTTTTGATATTAATGGCATGTTTAATGACACCATTGTATATTGTTGTCATTGAAATGACCGCATTCTACGGGTGTCATGCCCTAGTCCATGCTTTAACTCCACTATTTGATGTTATTGGTGCTTGTGCTCAAGGATATTCATTTTTTTGAAATGTTGATTGTGGTTATCAAATGGACAGCCTATGAGCTTCTAGCTAGGTGCCATTTGTATTGATAGCTTAGGGCATCAAATGTATTGTATTATTGATAGTTGAGACTTTAATAATATTAGATTTCCATAATTCATTCTTAAATGCATGTGTTTTTTCTGGATTATATTGTGTGTGTTTTTAGCATCAACATTTTGGATCACACTTTGTGATCCATCATCTAGAAAAAGAGAGTGTAAGAATTGTAAGAACAAAAGATGATGGATCACGGAGTGTGATCCGAAATGTTGATGCTAAAAACACACAATCTAATCCATAAAAACACATGCAGTTGAGACTTTGTTAAAAGGAAATAGGACAAAGAATGATTTTGATTTAGTTTCTCTATTTTGATCCCTAAGTGGCTTACAACCCTAGAGAAGTATATGCAGATTTATGGATGCAGTTGCAGGATACATAGCAGCCAATAATTCATAAGAAATCCATGCATCCAATTTGAATAGAAATTAATACAAAGAAATAGGGTCCTCCAATGGCCCCCAATCATTCGGACCTTGACTTTCCCCTCAACCAGTGACCCTTCAAAACTAGGTTATCATGCAATCAGTGAGTGATCCTTCATTCTCCTCATCTACCCTGCATCCAAACATATTGGAAATACACAATACAATGATAAAAATTATTTCACAATCCCTCTTCCCTTAAGGAACACTATCAACCATCCCTTCCACATAGCATTTCACTATTTTATGAGTGGATTGTGCAGGAACAGTTAACATTAAACAAGGAGCAAACACCTCAACACATCTTGGAAACCATTGAATTCAATAATAAATGAAACCTAACACCAACACTATTCCTTCCATTCACTTCTACCAAGAATAAAGCATTTAATCCATTCAACATTACATATAATCATTAGACAGTTACATTTCCTGATTGTGTAGAGGAACAGTCACGACCAAAATGATCAAAACTACTTTCACCCTTGCACAAGCTATTCCAAACTTCAAGTAAAATGAGAAATATGCTATATCAAATCATTCATATTCATAGTAACCATTAAAAGGATCATTTTGTCAATGAACCCTTTGACTGTACCCTTGCAGTAGAGAAAGGAAACTTAGTAAAACCAGTCTATGCCGCTATTTGTGAGGGAAACTTAGTCACAACATCAAGTATCATCTCATCATGGTCTATTGACCATGTTTCAACACCCCATTCACTCTAATTTATTCAACTTACACCATTCTTTTTCTCTAGGACTCAAAGGCTTGAAACAATATATGTGGTAAAAATTCATGAAATACTAAAGAAGACCTGCTATTTGTTAGACAAATCTTCATTGCCCCCCACAAAAAACTAAGTAATAACTACTCTACCCTTAATTTGTGTGGTACAAGGAGGATTTGGCTGAATAAGAGTGAGGCCTTCTTTAGAATCTCATATAAATTTGGTTGATTAAGATGAGAAGAAAAACACAATTCATTAGTTAATTTTTTCAATTTCATGTATTTTTTCTCCTATTTATTAGGTGCATGAGTTGAAGGTTGAATGTAAGAGTCTTATAATGTTGTGTTACCTTTGGATCTTGAGTTTATGATACTCCTATGATGATCTTTCTCAACAAGTATTTTATTCTATTGTTGTTTTTTGAATAACATATTGGGGAAATACAAAACTGTGTACTTCTACAGGACAGTGAACACAAAATTGAAGCATCAAACAAGACTTGATCAAGTTGTAGGTGGAACGTGCACTCAAATAGTAAGTAATGTAGAATAAAAAATTAAGTAATCTATCGTGTCTACATTTTGTTATTTTCTAAGATTACATCCATGTTCTATATTCACCTAATGGTTCAAAATTGAAATTTACAATTAGATAAAAGTACTGATGGGTGTTGTTCCCTGCACCCTCAATCAGCAAATTGCCTCCATTTGGGGTCTCAAGTTACCTCCATTTGTTGTTCCTTGCACCCTCAAAAAGCATTAGATAGGCATATTTTTCATTTACAAACTACTATATTATTTGAATATCTTTCTTTCTTGCCATAATAGGAAAGAGTTTGAGTTGGAAGACTACAATAACATAAGTGTTTCAATTTGGTATACTATACTACAACATCATTTGATAACTAAGTTTTCAATTTCTATATATAATTAGGTTATAGATAATCTAAGTGAAGAAGGATCATGTCAGACAATCCAAGTGAAGAATGTAATGGGGATACAATCAATAGATTGTGGTTGAACTTGAAAAGAAAAGGCGATGGAAAATGTTATTGTCCCTGCAATAATTGTAAGGGCTTAAAAACTAGAAGATTGCTAATCAAAATAGCTAAGAGACATTGTAGGGATAATGGTCACATTGAAGGAGGGTTTGATTATCATGAATTGGTAATTTTTCATTATATTTATTTAACAATTAATATATATATATATATATGAAATACACTTGATTATGAGATCATTATCGTGGTTTATTTGTGTTCATTATTTTTATATAGGTTGACCTACCTAGGGGAGTACCTGATATGGACCATGGAGGTGCGAATATTGAAGTTGAAGATTATGATCCCATGCAAGATGACGATGATGCACCAGATGATGGTACTAATACATTGATCTATGACACATTTGGTATTGGCCCAACTGATGATAATGATCAGGATGATGTTGATGTCATCCATGATATACCTCTACTTGAGAAGCCAGCCATGCCCCTTTACAAAGGCTCCCAAACAACTCTTCTCTCTGTTGTATTGTTGTTGTTGAACTTGAAGGTTATGAATGGTTTATCCAACACAACAATGTCATGTATGCTAAAATATGTCATATATGTCATTATAGTAATTAAATGGTGAAACATATACCATAAATATTGTTAATATTAACAACTTATATTTTTTTCTATAGATTGATAGGTGATTTTTTGTTACCACCATCAAATATTCTCCCTTGCTCATACCGAGAATAATGTGCCACTATGAAAGATATTAGAATAGAGTATCAAGCAATAGATACTTGTCCCAATGATCATATTATTTATCATAAAGAACATGAATTTGCAATAGAATGCCCTGAATGTCATACGAGTAGATATCGAACAAATCAAATAAGAAAAAAGGTGGCTCACAAGGTTCTTCGTTACATCCTCATTATACCATGTTTGCAAAGATTATTCAGGTGTAGTAGCTTGGCACAATTTATGGATTACCATGCACACAATATGAGTCGAGATGAGATTATTTGAATGCCTGCAGATGGTTCTGTATTTAAGGACATAGAGGAAAAGTGGCCACACTTTATCAAAGAACTTCAAAATCTCAATCTTTCAGTGGTAGCGGATGGTGTCAATCCATTTGGAGAGCTAAGATCTGTTTACTCTATTTGGCCTATTTTTGTCATCAACAATAACATTCCTTCGTGGATGTCAATAAAGAGGGAGCACATAATGTTGTTCTAGGTATTTGATCATTTAATAGTTATCTGCATGTAATTATAAATCTTGTAGTAAAATGGTCACAATAATTATGTAATGTTGTTGTTCATTCAACTAGGTAAATACCAAGTTAAAGATATGAATGTATATATTGAGCCTCTTATCGATGAGTTGGTGGAGTTATGGAAAGGTGTCACTATGTATGACATCTCTAGACCAATAGGAGATAGACAATTTCAATTCCATGCAATTCTTGTATGGACAATACATGATGCCCAGGGGCTAACACATTTTTTTGGTATGTTATGGTGAATTCAAGTTGCACATGATAATTCTAAAAATAAAAATTAACATATTTAATCCAATTGTATCATTATCTTGTAGGTCTTCAAACAAAGGGAAAATTTGCATGTCCAATTTGTGGTCCAAAGATGAAATCTCGTCATTCAAAGATTTTAGGAAAGCAGGTGTTTGATGAGTATAGATACTTTCTCCACAAAAATCATAACTATCAAATTACTGAAAAAAATCTTTTCAATGGGAAAGAAGAGACTACATCTAAGCCACGAAGAATGAAACATCGCCTATGGAAGTTGGAATATAATAGAATTAATCATCAAGGTACTATTGTTCTTGTACACTAGGGAAAGTGCCTTCATAGAATTAAGGTTAATCAATAATTGAAAATAGTAACTAAATACAACCACAAAGCAATAGAGCAACTATTTAGCAAAATAATGACTAATTGAGCATCCTATGGCTCTGTAACTAAGAATGTTAATGAATAGCTCTCAACAAGCTTCCATTAATGACAGTCCTAGAATGAGAATGATAAAGATAACAATGCTATTGCTAACAATTAGATCAAAGTAAATGCTAAAATGCTTCTCAAATGCCTTTCTAAGCTCAAATTGCAAGAGGTTCAATGCAATTCTCAGATGTGTGGATGATAATAATGAAGGATTTAGGCCTTCCTTTTTATAGATTTTCCAATGGTAGGGGGTGTAGTTGTATTTGATCATGGTTAAACCTTGGTTGAGTCCTTGGTTCCACCCTTTGAAGCCAAAGCAAAGTTTGTGTCCTAAAAGCTTGGGACAAGTAGACAAGATCAATGGTCAAGATTCCTTTTCACTTTGAGTTAATGAGATTGAATTTGGCTTGATTCATGTGAATGTCTTTCCTTTATTCTCATTGGTTGATTGATTTTCCTCTCTTTGTGGTTGTTGAGAGTAATTAGGGTTTATTAATTGATTTAAATGAATTTGTTTAGCCATGTACCCCTTGAATGGGTTGAATTTAATTTAATCCAAAACTATACAATTGATTTACTTGTATTTTGATTTGATTTCACTTGATTAAAGTGCTCTCAATTTTGATTTTGATTGAATTAAGACTTGATTTTCATTTTGATTGGCTAATTATGCATTGTGATTCAATTGATTCAATTATGTCCTTGATTTGCCTTGTTTTTTACTCAATTTGATTTTATTTGATCTTTGTCCATTTTCAGGTGATTACAAATGCCTCTCTTTGAGTTGACGTGCGAAGCATGTCAATTCAAAAAATACTTTGATCTTGTTGATGATAGGTCCTGATTCATCAATGTTCATTTGATGTCTTTTGATGGTCGATCCTTTGATTTGTGATATGATATTGTTGTAGATATGATTGATACGAAACTCTCTTGATTGATGTGGTTCTCTGATGATCATTCTTGATATGATGGTTGATTTGATGATGGTTCTTGATATGATGTTTAATTCAATGATCGATCTTGATATGATACCTATTTTGATGATTGATTTCAATGCGATGCCCCATTCGTTTGATGATGAAAAATTTTCTGATAAAAGCTTTCACTTTGATTTGATGATTGGTCCCTTGATTTTTGATGATGTTACTATTGATGTAGATCTGATTATCTGATGGTATGCCCCCTTAGAAATGAAATAAAATTCATACTTGATTTAATCATTGATTGACTCAGGATGATGTTGTTCATGTAATTTTAATAAAGTTCAAGTTTTTGATGAATTTTATTTGTATTTCCGATATCGATGTTGAATTTGCTTAATTTTAAATGCCCCGGTGTCAATTATTATGATGATCACATCATTTTATTAGGTCAAATGGGGTAACAATGTACTTGCATAGGTCAAATTTACCTCCTTTTAGGTCAAAAACCTATATAAAGGGGTGAAAATCCCTTTTTACTATTCATTTACCATTTACTTTTGACTTTTACTCTCATTTGCCTTTTCCACTTGTCACGATGTCTATCCCTATCTGCGAGCATCAGTTTGAGAAATGTCGGCGATATCATCAGCTGCCTAGCTTAGGACCTCCGATGAGTACTTGTACCTTTCCATTTTTTTCATTTATAGCCTTTTTTCAAAATTTTCCAATTTTTTCCAAGTAAACAACCCTTTTTTGCACTTTTTTCCATGAATGGGCGCTTTTACCACTTTTAAGGGCACTTTTACCTCTAAATGTGTGCTTCCGCACTTTTCCACTGTGCTTCCGTGAATCGCTATGGTGCTTTCACTCGCCAAATTTAAGCCCTTTCGCGCTTTTACGATTTCTTTGTGTGCTTTTGCTTAGGTTTAGCGCTTCCATGACTTTAACCTACGCTTTTGCTTAATTTTCATGCTTTTACCTCTTTTAAGAGTGCTTTTGATGTGCATTTGGGTGCTTTTGAAATTTTTGCCACTTTTGCAATATAGATGTGTGCTTTTGCTCTGCAAAATTTTAGATTTTTATATTTTTGACCAAGTTGTAATTTTGTCGATGTCGTTAATCGATTGTCAGGTTTATGTTCCCAATTTTTGAGATTTTGTAACAAGTTGTAAGGTGTCAGTTAGGGTTCAGTTATAATTAGGATATCTATCGTCTGTCTAGATTCAGATGATGGGTGAAGATAAAAATTTTGTTTTATCCGTGTAGAAACATGAAATATGATTGTGGTTTTGATAAGTGTTGATGAATTTTTTATTGACTTAGAATAATCCCAATAATTTTTTATTTCCTTTCTGATGTGTTTAATCTTGCTTTTTGTAGTTGGAGCTCAGTTCTCTACATATTCGCAGATCTTATCCATTATCCTAGGACATGATTCATGCTCTGAGTGTTGCCAACCGTCGACACATTGCCCAGTGTGGTTTGTTGTCCCTTCTCTATCTTCCTTGATTCCATGTGAATCAGGAGCTTATTACTATTATGGCTGAGCATTGGCACTTAGACCATAACACATTCCATCTTCCTATGGGTGAGATGACCATCACCCCTGAGGATGTGTATCATCTTCTCTGGTTGCCTACCTGAGGAGAGCTTGTATACTATGATACTGTGTATGATGGTTCATCCTGTCGCCGAGTATTTGGTGATGCTTCCATTGGTGATCAGCATATTCAGTGGGCTCAGTTCATCTTGTTCCCCGTGTTACCTGCTATTCTTGGTACTCTTATTGGTGGTTTCTTACTTTCGAACCAGCGTGGACATGAATTTGCTATTGGTTGGGGTCTGATTTTAGAGGATTTGATGACAGATCCTTGTCATTTCGATTGGGATTCCTATTTATTAGCACAGTTATATCATGAGCTGCACACTGTCGTGTACAGGCGTTCCACTACTTTGATTGCTAGAGCCATTTTATTACAGCTGTGGACTTGGGAGAACCTCTCAGTGAAACATCCTGTGATTGCTCAAGATTTTTCTGACTGGTTGGCCATTTGCATGGATGTATAGTGGTATTATTAGGTAGACCCATATGGGTAAGCTTGATTACTAGCGATGTCGGATAGATGACATGGATACTGTCATTTAGAGGTGCTATCTTGGATGTGAGACTTGGCCAGAGGATGATAGTGAGCTTTCATATATGTTTTTTCCTTGTTGGATGATTGGTCGGTCCACTTTTGTGATTGAGAGATTCTACTTCTGTCATGTGTTCTGTCAATATGGGTGCATTTAGGATATGCCTCAAGGTGTAGTGATGTATGCTCGTGTTCAGACTGAGAGATCATTATGGGGCCCTTATGTTGATTATGGCATAACTTTTCTAGAGATTTAGGATCTGGGGTATCATCCCTGGAACCCTAGGTCACAAGTGATGGATGCTAGCATTACAAATGAGTATGGTGCCTGGTTACATAGGTATCCTTTTCCTAGATGTACCGATCCTGCTAAGAGGATTCCTAGTATTGAGGAGTTATCTGATGGAGATGATGATGGAGGTTTTGGTCATCATGGTAGGATCAGGGGTCAATGTGGATGATGGGGTCATCATAGAGCTAGAGTAGGTCGTATACAGGTACCAGTGTTAGCTACTACTCCTATTCCTCCTAGAGCTGGAGACCAGGGTGGAGGTGGACGAGTTGATAGAATTTTACATTAGGTGGCTAGATTTTCTATACAAAGGCCTCATGTTAGACAAGAGAGATTTTTTGATGTAGAGATTTCATAGGTGTTGCTTGATCAGGCACAGGGTCCTCCTGCTGAGCAGGTCATTCCTCCTTTGGTTCCTCCTATTATTCCTTCTATTGTTCCTACCATTTAGGCACATGGTACTACTTCAATGCCTTCATCTTTGTCACATCCTTCTTCTTTTCAGTTTGTTCCCTTATTGGGTAATCCATCTTCATTTGCTCCCTCTTCTTATACTCCACTTCCATAGTCTACTACAGCTCAGGGTTTTGCCCCTACTTCAGCATCAGATGTCGCTTCCTTGTAGACTCAGATATCTTTTATTTAGTAGCAGGTTTCATAGATGAGTTCTATGATGCAGTCATTTATGGAAGCTATGAGTCAGCATGGGTTATAGGCTAGTTCAAGCCATCCACCAGATAGTGCACCTGGTCCTCAAAATGTCGATGATGGTGATGATTCTCCTGCTTGAGTGGTCTTATATGTTCATGAGCTTTCCTTTCCTTGTTATCATCAAGACATTGGATTCATGTTGTATCATTTTTTATCAGTTGATGTTTATTTGTTTATTGATACTTTGATATGTGTTTGGACACTGATCTCTAGATATTGCTTTCTTGATGATCATGCTATAGACTTTGATTTTTGATTCATTTATGATGATGGTACCATGGACTCTGATACTTTGATTGATTTGACTATATATGATGTCATCATGTGTTGGATTTCTTTCCAGATGTTTCACATGATATGCAGCTATATGATTCTATATGATTTTGCTTTATTTTTGTAGAATGGAATTTTCTCATGTATGCATATGTTCCAAGGATGGTTAATGACTTGTCTTATGTATGACATAGAAATAGATAAATGTTATGTATATTGTTTATTTACTTTATGTTATTGATGGATATTAGATGGATAATGAATCTATTGCTTTTGATATGTAGATGTGATGCAATGATGGTCTTTTAATGATATATGTATGAATGGTACTATTATGAATGAGATGTTTGTAATGAATGATTTTAATGAATGTAATGGTTTTTCCTTAATGCAATGTTATGGATGCAGTTTGATG
Source organism: Chamaecyparis obtusa (assembly GCA_027943335.1). Taxonomy (NCBI): domain Eukaryota; kingdom Viridiplantae; phylum Streptophyta; class Pinopsida; order Cupressales; family Cupressaceae; genus Chamaecyparis; species Chamaecyparis obtusa. The sequence goes on along the minus strand of BSBK01002798.1, from coordinate 254,029 downwards.
TTGCTAATGACCTTTCTCATGCATGAACTTTAATGATAATGGTGAACTTAATAATGTATGATCCTAATAATTCAAATGTTGGACACATCTAAATTAATGCAAGACTTAAATGATAATGATTTAATGCAAGTAACCTGATGCAATGCACTTTGTTTTTTATTTCCAACACACTCGATCCTATATAATTGGTTTTTGATGATCTTTTGATTGTTTGATTTGCATACACACCCTTTTTGATTTAATTTCCCCTCTTGCAAATTAAGCTAAGTAAGGAAAAACAATATATACAATGGACTTAATCTAAAATGAATGTAGCTAACTGTCATTATTCAAAATTTGGAGCTTATAATCATCATTGAGCGCTTTTGGAATCCCGTTTTAGTACAACCATCACTAGTTCAACTATGATGATATGAATACTTTTCACCTCTTTGTTTTCTTTCCCATTGGTCTCTTCGGTATGACTATCACTAATTGAAGCCAATCATGAGAGTTTGAATACCGATTTTGTCAAATTCTATGTTGCAAGTGGATTTTGGTATTATGATATTGAAGATCAGAATAGCCAAGGTATCTGTTTGCATAAACAAGCAAAAATCTTAGTTTTATCATATATACAAGTCCTTGATGATTCTTTGATGATCACGTCCTTAGACAAATAATATATGATTTGAAACTTTGATTTTAAGACAGTCATTTAGAAATCAAGAAAATATTATCCTTTCATCATAGCTTGTCTAGCCTAAAACTTTCATCGACTTGCTAGAAAGACATGATTTCATCAATTGAGTCAACACTTAGAAAATTTTGCCATGTTTTTCAAATCCATAGTTCAAGTGTAGTTCCATCCATTTCAAATTTTTAATCCTAATAAGATAAGGTCATTCAAGTTCTTGGATCAATTTTTCATTTTAGGCTCAAGTTGGATTGGTATGTAGATTTGATTAAGTGTTCCTCTTTCGAGTGTGATGAATTGATTCTCTGATTTACTAAAGCTTGCTTTGATGAATCCTTTCTCCTTTGGAGTAGATTGCCCCTAGTTTGATATTGATTTTGTTTATGGGACTTAGGACAATTTTCGATTAGGTGACCAAAATCTTGAGGTATTTGCAAATGCAACTTTGGGGTTTTATTATACAATATGTACAAATGTTGGCGAATGCAATAATTACAAGGTGACCTTCTAGGTATGCGACTGACTTAGACTTTCAATGGCGTCTGTTTACTAGGTTTTCACCAATTGAATGGATCTAGCTCTTTTTTTATGTTTTTAAAGCTTTTCTCTTTTTTTGCTACCAAGGTGCCTATTTGCTAGGTTTTCACCAAGGCACTTTTTTCTTTTTCTGATTTTTTTGTATTTTTTTCTTTTTCAATTTTTTTTTCTTTTCTCAGGATCATATATGAATGTTTATGCTTTCTTCATGCTCAACTTTTCACTGTTTTTGATATTTTTTGCTTTTCAAATGTTTTGGTATTTTTCAAGATCTCTTTTCACTATGTACAATAAATATGATGCTACTCCATCTGATACTCTTTATCCTCTTCTGTCTTCCTCATGTGTAGAATTTCTTGAGATGTATGCTATTGATTGGCTCTTGCAGTTCTTCACCATCACAATCTGCTAGTTTGTATGTGCCGGTCCCAAAGTTTTCAACAATGAGAAATGGTCCTAACCAGTTTTCTTCCCATTTTCCCTTCTTTTCTCGCTCTGCTTAGCTCTTAGGATTTTCTCTCAAAACTAAATCCTCTATTTTAAATGTCCTTGACTTGATGTGTTTATTATAAGATCTTGACATCCTATTTTGGTAAACCTTTAAGTGATCAAATGCTTGCTTTTGTTTTTCATCTAAAAGTTCTAGTTCTTGTATCCTTGCAACCCTATAGTCTTCTTCATTAATCAACCCATGCATAGATATTCTCAAAGATGGAATTTCTACCTCTAAAGGCAATACTACTTCTATGCCAAAGACTAAAGAGAAAGGTGTAGCTCCTGTTGGCATTCTGATACTAGTTCTATAAGCCCACAAGGTTGGGTTTATCTTGATGTACCAATCCCTTCCTGAATTATCCACTGTTCTCTTCAAAATTTTCAAGATATTTTTGTTTGTTGCTTCGGCTTGCCCATTACCTTGAAGGTAATAGATTGAAGAGGAATGATGAATCATGTGAAACTTAGTGCATAATTCCATTAAGTCTTTGTTCTTGAAATGCCTTGCATTATCTGGTATGATGGCATGAGGTATGCCATATCTACAAATTATGTGATTAAGGATAAACAAAGAAATTTGTTTGCTTGTTGCAGTTGATAGGGGTATAGCTTCTACCCACTTAGTAAAATATTCAGTTGTTGTGATGATAAATTTATGACCATTCAAAGATGGTGGATAAATCATCCCTATTAGGTCTAGCCCCCACTGATAAAATGGCCATGGTGTTGTCATAGGATGAAGTTCTTGTGTGGGTGCATGTATCAAATTCCCGTAGAATTGACATTTCTTACAAGTTTTTGCAAAGTCACATGAATCTTTTTCCATGGTAGGCCAAAAATATCCTATCCTTAGAAGTTTCTTAGATAGGGATAATCCGTTTGAGTGTGATCCACAAATTCCTTTGTGGATTTCTTGTAAAGCTAAATTTGATTCTTCCTCTTCTAAACACCTAAGGAGCATTCCATCAAGACTTTTTTCATACAATGTTTCAAAAATAATAGTATATTTGGTGGCTTGTCGAATGAAGCTTTTCTTTTGGTTTCTGGTTTGGTTTAAGGGAAGGATTTGATCCTTTAAGTAAGTATAAATTGGGCCATACCAGGGTGATTCATTTGTAGTTAGCAAGAAAATGGTGTGAGGGTGGGTTGGGTCATATGCGGGTTGAATTACTTCTTCTACCAAGAACTTGTATCTAGCATTCTGATCAAGTGTCTGCAAAAGTGAGGCCAAAGTTTCCATAGCATCCGCTGCTTTGTGCTTTTCTCTCGGCACTTGCTCAAATGTAATGAGTATGAAATACTTCTTTAGATTGTCCACCATGTTTTTTAGGGTACCAATTTTTCATCTTTTGTTTCATATTCTTCATTAACTTGATTTATGACCAATTGTGAATCTCCATAAACTTCTAATTCTATCACTTTCCACTCTAATGCTAGCTTCATTCCAATAACCAATGCTTCATACTCTGATATATTGTTTGTGCATTGAAATAACAATTTGTAGGATTTTGGGATAGTAGAGCCCTGAGGAGTGATGAGAAGTATGCCCTCTCTTGATCCATGATGGGTGTAGGAACCATCAAAATAAAGTTTCCATGTTTTTGTCTCAACATTCACAATCTATGAATCAGGGAATTCAATTTGTATAGGATGATCATCATGAAGTGGTGCTTCAGCTAATTGGTTTGCAATTACTTGTCCTTTGATTGATTTTCTATCAACATATTCTATGTCAAATTCACTTAGTATCATCACCCACTTGGCTAGTCTTCCATTCAATGTTGTTTTTCTTAGCAGATACTTCAAAGGGTCAACCTTAGCAATGAGCCTTATCTTGTGGGCTAACGTATAATGGCATAATTTTTGTGAAGCAAAAACTACAGCCAAGCATGCCCTTTCCATAAATGTATAGTTTAGCTCATATTTGACTAAGGTTCTACTAATGTAGTAAATTGCCTTCTCTTTTCTTGTTTCATCCTCTTGTGCTAAAAGTGCCCCCAATGAATTTTCCATTGTTGAAATATATAAGATCAAGGGCTTGCCTCTGATAGGTGGCATCAAGATTGGTGGATTCATAAGATATTTCTTTAATAGATTAAAGGCTTCTTCACACTTTTCATCCCATTTGAATATTGTATCTTTGTGCAAGAGTTGATTGAAATTGTGGCATTTTTCTACTAATTGGGAGATAAATCTCCTAATGGATTGGATCCTTCCTTGTAAAGATCATGTCTAACTAATGTTCTTGGGTGCTTCAATTTCCATTATAGCCTTTACTTTAGCAGGATCAACCTCTATCCCTTTTGCAGATACAATGTAACCTAAGATTTTTCCGGATTGAACTCCGAATGCACATTTCTTTGGGTTGAGTCTCACTTTGAATTCTTCTAGCCTTTCAAAAAAATTTGCTAAAATTGGTAGGTGTTCTTTCCTTGAATGTGATTTGGCTATTATGTCATCCACATAATCCTCCATGAATTTATGCATCATATCATGAAATATTGTGGTCATTGCTCTTTGATAGGTCGCCCCTGCATTCTTTAACCCAAATGGCATAACATTCCAAAAAAATGTACCCCATGCACATGTAAAAGCGGTCTTATCTTGGTCTTTTGGTGCTATCTTTATCTGATTATACCCACTAAATCCATCCATGAGTGAGAACATAGATTGCCCCACCATTAAATCTACAATGGCATCAATACTCGGAAGTGGAAAATCATCCTTAGGACATGCCAAATTTAAGTCTCTAAAGTCTGTGTAGATTCTGATGGATTTGTCTGCTTTTGATACTGGCACTATATTTGAGATCCATTGTGCATAATCAATGGCCCTTATAAATCCCACTTTCAATAGTTTTTCTAACTCCACTTTGACAAGTAGGGCTATATGAGGATGCATTTTCCTTAATTTTTGCTTAACGGGTTTTGCTCCTTCCTTGATATTGAGATGATGCATTATCAAATTTGGGTCTAAACCTAGCATATCATCATAAGACCATGTGAAGTTAACTTGTCTTTCTTTAAAGAACTTAATGAATTCTATCCTTTCTTCGCTAGATAGGGATGTTGCTAAGTGGATGAACTTTGGCTTTGTTTCTGATCCAATGTTTATCTTTTCTGTTGGCTCAATTAGGATCGAAGATCTTTCTTCATAGTGCTCTGGTAGAACATCCAAACTTCCTTCCATAGGTGCCTTAGTTGGGTTTTCACCTTTGGAAACATCCTTTATTTCTTTGTTTTTTTATTGATCTAATGTTGCCACAAAGTGGTTTTCAACACTTGATTCTTTTATTTTTCTATTTTTTTTTATTTTTTCATTTTTCCTCGGATTAGAAGTTTGGATGCTCCCTTTGATCATTTCTTCTTGATATTCCCTGATAGAAGAAGGTTCAACCACGTTGAGATATTGGGACACCATGTTATCATTCAAGAAAGTTGGCAAAGTAGTTGGTTCAATGGTATCCCATTCAATTAAGTCCGGGTGAATGACAGTTAATGGGTCAACACTTGGGTTTGTCTCGATTGGGTTTAAGGTGTAGATCTCATTATTGGAGGGTTCGTACATTGTATCTTGAAAATATTGGACATGGGCTTCCTCTAAATCTTCTAAAGAAGAAGGGTCAAAGTCCTCCTCACTGGACTCCACTAGGGTTTCTGTGGGATAAAACTCATGTGGATTAAACCTAGCATTTGATTCTTCCATAGTAGGTCTCCATGAAGGAATGTATGGTTTGCCTACCCACTGATTGATTTCTATCTCTATACTTGGTACATCATTTAAAATCACTTGGCTAGAACTAGATGCTTGATTTAAAGTTGATTTTGTCATGGGTCCTTTATTTTTGGTAGAAGCATAGGTATGAATAACATCAATACCCTTGTCTTGGCATGACTCATCTGATAGGGTCTCCCATTCCCATTCATTAGAATCCTCATCACTATGAGACTCTAATTGTAATATTTGGCTATATAGTTGGGGATGATGTTTTTGAGTGTATCCTTCTTCAAGATACCCTATTCTTGCTTTCTCCTTAGAATCTTTCCATGTGCTTTCTAAGGGTTCAATGATCCCTTCATTCTTTGTACCTAGAGGTCCTTGACCTTTGTATCCCATCTTTTGCATGATTGCAAACCCTTTCCCATATTGATGTGTGGGAATGGTTATATTTTGGATATGTTTGACATGAGCACTTGATTCTTCATCCTTGTACAACCAGTTCAAAATTTCATTGTCTTCTTCATCCATGGTGGATGATGTACTTGCCCTCACAAAATTATCATTATATCTATGAGGCAGATTTGAGGGTTTCCCAAAGGACTTGGGTGATAAAGGTAGATCCATCATAGATAAGGAGTATTTTCCTACTCCCTTTTGCTTAATCTTACATTGCTTATCAAAAAATTTCATCATTTGGTCCATCTTTTGATAATGGGCCTCTTTGGTGAATAATTGAGTAGCTTGTATATGATCTTCTTTTATTTCTTCAATAATGTTATCCTCGTTAACCCTCTCTTTTCCTTTAGTCGAGGTAGTTGGGTTAATGATTTTTGGTGTGTCTTCAATAATAACTTCTTCTTCCATCTTTGCCTTTCCCTTCAACCAAGAAGTGTTCTTAGAATTTTGACCTTGCTCTACTTGCTTAGGTATGGACCCTTCAACATTGTGAGGAACCAATGAGTCATTAATAGACTTGACATTATTACAATATTGGAATGGATTTAGATCTCCACTTACCATTATCTCTTGACCTAGATATGGGAATTTTAAGCATTGATGATAAGTTGAAGGAATGGCTTGCATTTCATGGATCCATGGCCTTCCTAACAAAATATTGTAAGTCAACTTTAAGTCTAACACTTGGCATATGGTCTCTTTTTGCATGGGACCAACTCTTATGGGTAAGACTATAACTCCTCTTGATGCTCTTTCTTCATCATCGTAGGATTTTATGGTTATTTTCTTCTTTGGGTCAATAGCCTCCTCAGAAAATCCTAGGGCTTTTACCAAGCTAAGGGTACAAATATTTAGGCCAGCACCTCCATCTATAAGGACTCTTTTAACCCTATGCTTGTGGATCAACACTTCTATGTGTAAGGGCAGATTTTGGGGATGATTAAGAGACGTGTCATCTTGTTCAAAAAATGATAGGCAATGAGGTGTGATTAGGTACCCTACCATATTTTGGAATTTGTCTACCTCCAAATTTAGAGGCACATTTGTTTCCAACAAGGCTTTTTCCAAGATATCCTTATGAATTGGTGATAGTTTGAGTAGCTCAAGAATAGAAGTTTGAGCAGGAGTTCTTTTCAATTGATCTACCAAGTTGTATTGCTTTGATGATGATGTTGAAGCTTGGTTTGATATCACCACTTTTGGAGCATTGGTAGGTAGGATAATTTTTTATGCTTTCCCCCTAGTGACAACATTTGATGATACTTCCCTTGACTTATCTTTCACTATGATAATGTTTATGGTTTGATCCTCTCGTAGGGTGTTTATTGTGTTATCATATGTGTGAGAAAAATTAACTTTCTCATTACCCTTTTTATGATATTGATTCAATGATTCACCCTTTTCATGATTCAAAAAGGGATTCTTGTAGGCCGTGTGATCCTCATTGTTTTGAGGCCCTTCAATTTTGATGGTGTTATTATCAATTAGATCTTGCACTAAGTGCTTCAATCTCATGCACTGGTTGGTTGGATGACCTCTTTTTTTTATGGTATTCACAATGATGAGATGCATTCCACCAATAAGGTTTGACTTCAGGCTCATAACTTGATATGTCAGGTAACGTGATAACTTGATTGGCCAACAAGGTTCTTAGTACATTCTCCAAAGGTTCACCTAAGTAGGCAAATTTTGTTTTGTTATAATTGGAGTTTGATTTTGACTTATCCCAAGTCTTATTATTGGAAGTGTTGGGATTGTTGTTGGAATTATTGGAATTAAATGGAGCTTTACTTGATTGATTAACATTATTTGAAGAATTAGCTCCATATGGTAGTATAAAAGGGGTAGAATTTAAGTTGTGTGCCTCCACAACTCCATCATTTACAAGGTTTTTATTGTTATTCTTTGTCCAAGATTTAGATTTATCATTGTTATTGTTGGACCCTTGATTATTGAAATACTTAGGCACATAATTATTGTTGTTGTTATTATTGTTGTTGTTGTTGTTGGATTTTTTATCCTTAAATAATTTAACTTCACCTCTTTTGAAAAAGACATCTTCAATCTTTATCCCATTTTTTATGAGTTTCTCAAATGTTGGGGGACATTGAAGTTGTAATCTATAATTCATTTCCAAGGTCAAATTGTTGGTGAATATTTCCATCTTCTCTTTCTCTGGGATACTTCGTGGGTACCTTGCAAAAACAGTCCTCCACCTTTGTAAGAATCCTAAAAAGGACTCTCCATCTTTCTGTTTGGTATCACATAACTTGAGCATAGTAATTTCATGCTCAATGTTATAAGAGTAATGGGTTATGAACTTGGAGGCTAACTCCTCAAAGGACTTTATTCCAGGGGTTAGTTTTGAAAACCACTCCATTGCGAGTCCTCCTAAGCTTCTAGGAAATAGTCTCATTAGATAAGTATCATTGTGCATGAACTCTATGCTTAGGGTGAAAAACTCCCTTAAATGGTCCCGTGGGTCTATTTTACCCATGTACTTATCGTATTTAGGAAAGATGGTATTGAAAGGGAAAGATACCATTGCTAAACTTTTGTTGAAAGGAAAAGGACACAAAGCTTCTATGGAAAAGGCCTTAGGTTCGGCTGTCTTCTTCATGGTATCAATTTTATCTTGGAAGGCCTTTATTTGCCTATTCATAACATTCATAGGATCATCTTGGTGTTGGTCTTTCTTGAGTTGGTCAATATCAAAGTCATAGGGAAGCTTTACCCCCTTTTGTGCTAGGTTTAGGAAGAAGTTCTCCCTATCTTTGTCTATTAATTTCTCCATAACCTCTAGGAAATTGTTGTCTTGGGAAGCTTTCTCAACCCTTTCTTCAAGTGTCTCCTTAGGATTATAGTTGGCATTGTTGATATTGTGATTATGATAGGTTGAATTCATATCACCCATCTCTTCAAGTCTTGGTTCAAACAAGTTCATGAAAATTTCTTCTTGATTAGGCTCTTTGAACACACTTTGGTACTCAACTTCTTGCCTTGGGTTTGCAAAAATAGTGCTATCTCTTGGTAATGATATCCTATATGTTTGGGACCATGTGGAAACCAGCATCCAACAAGGGTTCATTTTGGAATGATCCTTGATGTGAGAAAATTGTTGATTTATATTGAAGAGATTTAAAAATTGTAAGATGATTTTCAATGGATATCTCTCACTTGTCTATGTATTCCAAACACAACAATCACACATTCACTTGTCTCTTTTTACCCTTTTAAACAAAAAATGTTTTGTTTGAAGAACGCTATCAGGGGTTTTTCACAAGAATGCACTTCAAGCACCTACCTAGCACAAGATTTGGTTCATAAACATGGCTCTAGAAGGTGGTCTTGTTATTTTATCAAGGATTTAGTATTAATTTCATTCAAATAGACTTTAATCTCTCATCCCCTAAGTATGTTAAGGGGCTTCCCACATGCACCAAGGTATGATTTTGCACAATCCGTGAGGACTACTAGAGGAAGGTTGAAAAATTAAAATCCGTTTGTCATACACCCCATTAAGGATGCATGCATTTCATTTTAGAGTGGGTTGGATTCCCATGGCAAAAAGTGAGCGTATCCCACTTTGGGTTGTCCCTCACACCGGACTCATTAAGGAAAACTTGGGAGGCGAGCCCACTATTGCTCTAGCATGTATATGGAAAACAAGAAATGAACTTAGGCTGACAAGTTTGGGAGTTTGATTCACTCAAAGAGTGAAGAGCATATCCCTATTGTCTTTCTTTGTTCCACACACTTAAACACGCACTTGTTCTTTCCCAATCTCTTGACAAGGAGATTCTTAAAATTGAAGTGTATAATTCATTTCCTATTTTATCTTAAGCTATGTCAAAAGAATGCCACAATTTGATCAAGTGCAAGCTTGAATAGAGAAATACCTTTCCTTGCAGCTAGCCTAAGCTAGGGGCATTTTTGAAACGTTTTGTCATTTTTTTTTCAACTCACCTTGGCAATAGCTTCCTCCAAATGTGCTTGTCCTCCAACAAGTTAGTCAACACCAACAATCAAAATGAGGAAAAATCAAAGCTAAATGAATGAAGCAACTAACAATGTATTGAACTTTTAAGCACCTTAATTGCAAAGTTTTAAGGAAAACTTGAACTTAAGGACTAAAGATCCAATTTAAAGATATGAATTTTGATTTGTATGCTTCAATAATAGCAAGATATTTCTGATATACCTGATTGTCTTCTTCTTGCATTGTTTCAAGAACCACTTTGATATGAGCTATGTTCTCCTTCTTGATCTTTTTGGCTAAAGCTTTGCCCTCTTGATTGAATTTTGTCTCTGGCTTTCTTGCCTTTTTATGCCCTGTCATTCTGCAAAATAAAAGTCATTTTGCCATAGTTAGATTAATTAATTCATAAAATTTTGCAAAAGTGCACTAGAATTAATTGAAAGCACTATTTTATTGCTCAAAAGCGCAGCTAATCTGATTAAAAGCGCTATTTGATTATGTTAGTAAAGTGTAAAAGTGCACAAATAACTATTAAAAACACTACTAGAATAAGCAAAGGCAGTAAAATTTATGCAAAAGCGCTAAGAAAACCAGTGAAAGCACCTAGTAGTCAGGAGCAAAGCGCTCTTTTATGATGCGAAAGTGCTAAAAGATAAGGAGACCGAAGACATGACTCGCAAAGGTGATGCAAATCGATGCAAAGGCACACAACTTTTTCGTAGAAGCACCAGAATAGTGATTGAAAGCGTTGTTTCTTCTCGCAAAAGCACTGCTTAAATTGGCAAAAGTGCTATTTCCTGAAAAAGTCAAGGGTTAAACATGTGCAAATTTGGAAATAATGAAAAAATTTCATACGATTAATAAAGTACAGCATTCTGCCCCACGATGGGTGCCATTTTGTACACTAGGGAAAGTGCCTTCATAAAATTAAGGTTAATCAATAATTGAAAATAGTAACTAAATACAACCACAAAGCAATAGAGCAACTATTTAGCAAAATAATGACTAATTGAGCATCCTATGGCTCTCTAACTAAGAATGTTAATGAATAGCTCTCAGCAAGCTTCCATTAATGACAATCCTAGAATGAGAATGATAAAGATAACAATGCTATTGCTAACAATTAGATCAAAGTAAATGCTAAAATGCTTCTCAAATGCCTTTCTAAGCTCAAATTGCAATAGGTTCAATGCAATTCTCAGATGTGTGGATGATAATAATGAAGGATTTAGGCCTTCCTTTTTATAGATTTTCCAATGGTAGGGGGTGTAGTTGTATTTGATCATGGTTAAACCTTGGTTGAGTCCTTGGTTCCACCCTTTGAAGACAAAGCAAAGTTTGTGTCCTCAAAGCTTGGGACAAGTAGACAAGATTAATGGTCAAGATTCCTTTTCACTTTGAGTGAATGAGATAGAATTTGGCTTGATCCATGTGAATGCATTTCCTTTATTCTCATTGGTTGATTGATTTTCCTCTCTTTGTGGTTGTTGAGAGTAATTAGGGTTTATTAATTGATTTAAATGAATTTGTTTAGCCATGTACCCCTTGAATGGGTTGAATTTAATTTAATCCAAGACTACAATTAATTTAATTGTATTTTGATTTGATTTCACTTGATTAAAGTGCTCTCAATTTTGATTTTGATTGAATTAAGACTTGATTTTCATTTTGATTGGCTAATTATGCATTGTGATTCAATTGATTCAATTATGTCCTTGATTTTCCTTGTTTTGACTCAATTTGATTTGATTTGATCTTTGTCCATTTTCAGGTGATTACAGTTCTACCTAATGGTTTATGTTTGGAATTTGTATATTTATATTGTGTTTTATTTGCTAATTATGTGATTGATGATCATGAATGTTGTCAAGGCAACACTACTGAGTACCTTCCAAAGGGACTAAAAAGTTATCCCAGACAATTTAGTAGGTTTCCCTACTACGAGCATTTACAAATTGTGCATTTGTTTGATACTATGCATATTGAAAAGAATATAACGGAGACATTGTGGAAGATATTGGATGGAAGGTGTGACAAAGAAAAAATTGTCAAAATTTGTAGCGACATTCATGAATCCAATCATGTAATGAAAATTTTTATTGAATCAAATAACAATGGAGAACGGATTAATATAAGTGCCCTTCCTTGGTTATTAACAGAACAACAAAGTGATGTCATAAAAGAAGTCATATGAAAAATTGGATTTCCCATAGGATTTGCTACAAACATAAGCACTACCATATCAAAGAAAAATGAATTTGGGCTAGGGTTGAAAATGCATGATTGGCATACCTTCATCAAGGTAAGTCATGTTCTTTTGTATTTACAATATATTTGTAAACTACATGTACTTCTCATTGTATTATATGAGAAAACAATGACATGATTACTTTTATAATTGTTGTAGTACATGCTACCCCTATCTCTCCCAGAGAACTTCGATGATAAAATCAAACAAGTGATATATGATCTTGGAAAATACATGAGGTAAGCAATAATATCTGTTCAATTTGTTGTATATATTGTAAAGTCTCATGTTTATATATTTTTGTGTCTCGAATGTCTTGTAGGTGGTTGTCATCTAAAGAAATCCATAAAGCAGATATAAAATAATGGAAGAGAAGAATTCCTCATCTAATGTGTGAAATGCAAAAGTGTCTACCTTCAAACTTTTTCAATGCACAAGAACACTACCTCATACACCAACTTGAGGAGATTGAAATGTGTGGACCCGTACACACTCGGTCAATGTGGATGGTTGAGAGGCACCTGAAATCTTTGAAGGCTTTGGTTTGGAAAAAAGCACATCCTGAGGGTTCTATGGTGGAGGGATATATGGTATACCAGACTATGGTGTACGTTACCAAATATCTTCCTAAGCTTGTAGCAAAGATCCATATATATCACATTTGGGATCTCAACACCATTAAAAAATTTGAAGGGGAGTAATTGGTGGGGAAAGGTAGAATGAGGAAAGTGAGAGGTAATAAATTATAAGATGTTATTGTAGTTGTTAATTAATTCTTAATCTTCTAAATTAATCAGTTGTAAGTCATCTATTTATTTTTTTGTATAGTTGTTCAAGAGTGGGATGCAATACATTTGTATATAGAAAACATTCAAGATTGGATGACAAAATGGATTGAATGATGTCATCATTTAGGTCGCACATTAACATGGGAAGCTATGTCTTCATTGGTTAATGAAGCTCATCATAACATAGATCCAAATGTTATGCAAAGGGAAATAGATTTAGCACATGGTTTAAGAGATTTCCAGGTATGTATAAATTTGTTAATCACTCGTATGTTTATGAACTCTCGATGCATTAATTTATACATGTTTGACATATTTTTGTAGGTCAAACACCACAAGGCTATGTTTTGCAATGGTCATAAATTTCACATCCAAAAGTTGGATGCCACAAAGAAAACTTGTGATTCTAGGATAAGTGCAGTCTTTCAAGTGACTAATATTTCATCTAGAAATGACTTACATCGTCGAGAGTCTAAAAATTGATACTATGACATTTTGGATGATATACTTGAGTGTGACTTTAATTCTTTCAAATTAGTTCTCTTCATCATCAGATGGTACAGGCTATGACTTAATCAAAATGATCCTGATAGAACTATTATTGAATATGACAATGGATTTCCAATGATTAATACAAGGTGGTTTGAGCTAGTTGGGGATGAGCCCTATGTTCTTCCAAGCCAATGTGAGTAGGTATTTTACTCAGAGGTTCCACATAAAGCAACTTGGTCATTTCTTATTAGACATGATCCAAGAGGAAGGTCGATGAGGTATAATGCGATGGAAGAAGAAGATTGGGAACAACTAGAAGATGATGTAGATGATGATAATGAACAATAGTTAGTCGATGATGTTCCTGACACAATTTTTCTTGAAGAATAAGATGATGACGATGATGATGGTATTGATGATGATGATGATGATGATGTTTTTGTCGATGCTGATGATGATGATGACAATGATGGTGGTGGCGATGATGTTGATGTCAATGATGATCATGGTGATTAGTTGGATGAAGAAGATGATGAATGACATCAATGAAATATACAGTTACGTGATCACTGCTTAATCTATTTAATATTTATTTCTTGATAGAAATGTGCAGTTATGCAATCAATGCTTAATCTAATTAATTTGTGATAGAAATGTGTAGTTATGCAATCAATGCTTAATCTAATTAATTTGTGATGTACTTACTATGGCATGCTTATGGTTTTTATTGTACTCACTATGTGGTTTTGAGTATATGTATCATGAATTTTTTAGCTAACATTATATAATTGAATTACATATGTAGATACCCAGACCCCTTTCACAAGCATCCCACACAGTCTCATGGATCAACAGGTATAAGTCAATACACCCTATAGAGATTAATGTATTTCACAATTTGAAAAATATCTCACATTACTTACTATCTCTCATTTGATGGAGTGTAGGTAGAAGCAAATAGGTATTTGTCAAATGTGTCTTCCTCAAGTGAAGAAAGTGAGTCATTTAGTATGTCTGAATTAGGAAGATCAACTAGAGGTCAAAAGACTAGAAGGAAATTCAATAAACGCATGAAACTTTTCCTTGCTCAAGGGGGGTCATGTTCTTATGATGATGAGAGCAAAGGTGACATCAAGGTGCCCTCTAGGTACCAAAATCTACATAAACAATGGGTCCCTAAGGAACTTCCTCCAATAAAGACTGATTTTAGTGTTAAAGGCAAGATATATCATATTGCACCATCGTCAATACATGGTTTGGGCCTATTTTCCATGGATGGCATAAAGGTATTTTACAACAAAGTTGTTGAAGTGATGGAGTATGTTGGACCTTGTTACGATGAAAAAAGTTGGATGCGAATTGTTCACTATAAAAAAAAGTATGCATAGGTATGCACTCTCGGCAAATTATATTCAACAAAAAGACAATGAGAAAAGTAAAAGAGTGGCTATATACATTGACAGAAGACCAAAAGCATCAGGGAATATTGTAGGTTTTATAAATAGTACGCGACCTCTATCAACTATTAAGAAACCCAATTGCATATTTGAGGCACGCGAGGGAAATCATGTATTTGTATGTACAATAAAATCAATAAGTGTAGGGGAAGAGCTGCTTATTGATTATAATTTGAATTACATAGATACAAATGATGTCACTATCATTAGGGTGGAGGTACATACTATGCACCATTAAATAATTGAGTTTTTTTGCCAACCACATTTAGAGAGTCTCTGACCCCATCCACCTCATCTCCATCGTCATCTTCTAATGAAATTTATTAATGTAGTCCTTTCTAATTATTGGTTAACTTTAAATAATAATACAGGACCACAATATGGAGCAACCACGTAGAGGGGAAAATGATGATCATACATGCAATTCTTCCCAGTAGGTAAACCTCTTTATTATTGTACTACAAATTAGATAGAAGCAAAATGTTAAATAAAGTTTTCTATTATATTCATTTCATCACTGTTTCAGATTAATTCTAATAGTGTTAGTAATATTGTTGTCACAGACAGGTGGTCAGCAAAGAAAGGGAATGGAACCCACAGTCCCTGAAGAGGAGTCCTTTGACAAGGACCTAGTTGTTGATTTCGCTACTTGTGATGACCCTGCCTCTGGTTTAAAAAAATGCCTCCACAAAATTGGAAAAAGAATGGCTGAATTGGCATCTATATTCCCTCTGACTCTTGAGTCACAAAAGAGGGAAACTAAACTGATGCACCTAACTCAAAATTATAGAGTAAGTATTAATGTAACTTTTAATTATAAAAAAAGTTCAATAATAGTTTTTATGTTATATTAGTCTTTTATGTCATTAAAAAATAAACGGATGTGTTGCTCTTACAACTTTTTTGCGTAATTTTGAACCTCACGGTCATGGTGAGGATACTGTGGCTAGTTCAGGTAGATCGCATGTTGGACTATTTTTTTTTTAACTCTCTAACAATATTGTCCATGATAATCACTACTTTTATTATGCTCTAACAATCTTATTCTTCAGCATGTGTTAATGATCATTTACTATCACTGCCTCAT
Source organism: Chamaecyparis obtusa (assembly GCA_027943335.1). Classification (NCBI taxonomy): domain Eukaryota; kingdom Viridiplantae; phylum Streptophyta; class Pinopsida; order Cupressales; family Cupressaceae; genus Chamaecyparis; species Chamaecyparis obtusa. The sequence goes on along the minus strand of BSBK01002798.1, from coordinate 238,094 downwards.
ACGATGGCAGGCTCAGATATACTACATCCTGCAATGTTGGCAACATGTAGCATGGCCACAGACGCCATGGCACCACCTACTCATACACATATTTTATTTTCTCTATCATTATATATATGTTTATTTCCCTTGAAGTGTTCTTAGACCCATTTCGAAATGGATTCAATTTATGCAACAAGGGATGCAACACTTGATGGTGATTTTCCTGGATGTACTAGTATTACTAGTACATGAACAGTGAAGGATTGCATATTGCTTGTGAGTGATGAAGAAGGATTTCCATTGAAAATAGCAAAACTTCTAGGTACTTTAAAGATTGGACCTTTCTTTTACTATACAATCGTATGTTAATTACACCTTGCATTCAATATGAGAAGCTTACATCTATTGTATTCTTATTTTATACTATTATATCCTTCGACTAATGATCCCATGATTATTTTGCAAGGAATGATGTTTTTTATGGTAAACTTAATGATGAGTGTTTGCGGATATTCGGGCCCACCATCTATACAAGGTGGGACATCATATCCGAACTAAAACCCCAATCCACTATTTTGATTTCATATCATTGCTAGGATAGTTATCATTACATCCATTTTTTAATCTAACACTTTTTTTTCTTAAAAGGTGGAAAACCCAAAATCAAAGATAAAGGATGATCTCGTAGAGAGTGACAAACTTTTTTGGACCTTGTGCATTTGAGAGGGGTAAGCTCCTTCAAAAAGCCAGCTTATGTTTGAGGTATATTAGGGACCAGTATAGGTGTACATTAACCAAAAACCCAAATTACCAGTGGCCCCCTTGCATTCCTGATTTAGAGTGGAAATCTCTTATTCTGGATGCGAATGAGAAAACTAAAATAAAAAAAGGAGATAAACCACCAGAGAACAGAAGAAGGTATGTGATGCTGTTAAGAATGTAATTGTGTACTAAATACTCTTCATATTTATATGAACTAACATATTTCAATCTCTTCATAGATTGCCTGACACATCAAAGGCAATGAAGGCAAGACTACAAAAGCATGGGCAACACAAGCTAGGCTCTAGTGGTTATTCAAAACTTGCTGCACGAGTTGTAAGTGTTAATATTGTCAGAATTGAATGAGGAAAAATACAATCTGTAGATGGATTTAAACACTAAAAATAATTCTTTGATCTTTATAATATTTATTTATAATTTGCAATCTTTTTTTGTTTTGATGAAACAATAAAATAAAATTTGACGATACCAAGAAAAAAATGCAGGGTGCAAAGTTCAATGTAAGTCTCACAGAAGAGGACAAGAGAATTGCCTTCCAACAAGGCTATAAGTCATGGTAGAAAGAATAAGAAGTGCACAAGGTTCTACTGATGGATCCGTCACAGTAAGTAAGCTAGGTAGATGATATTTCAAATTTAATTATTTACCAATTAGTTTATTTGATGTTAAGTTCCAACATAAAGTGAGTAAATTTGTTTTAAGTAAGAAAACAATGATAACATGAATGTGTATGAAATTGAAATGCAGCCTGCTGATTCTTTCCGTACACAACCTGTGTGTGTTGATGACAATGAGGATGGGCATCAGAGTAATACAAGTAAACATCTTAAATATTGGTGTAGTAATACAAATATAATTGCAATTGGTGTTTGGATTAATGTAACAATTTGTATTGTAGCTGTAGAGAGTGTAGAGGTCATTATTAATGAGTAGGTTGAGGTTGAGGCTGGGGCTAGACAAACTGACCTCGATGTTGATGATGTGACTAGATCAGGTAAAGAGCTATACAATTATGGCCTATAAAGTACTAAAATACTTTAAAATGTTTAAAATGTTTTTAATTTAATCCTTTTATATTTTATTGAAGATGACCCCCCTTTGCATCAGTAGAGAACTAGGCATGCATTGAGATCTAATGATAGGGTTGATGATCATCACGATGATATCAATGTTGCTCTTAGCGATTACTTATTAAAAACTAGAAATCAAAAGAAAAAAAAAGAAATGATTGTCATCTATGCACCTTAATTGATAATGATTGATTTTTATATGCCAATGAATTTAATTATGTGGTATTGAATGTTCATAAATTTTATAATGTGTTAATGAATGTTATCGTGTGATAATTAATGAATGTTATATTTTATTAATGGATTAAATAATGAATGAATGTTAGATGTTAACGGGGAATTTAGAGTGACGTTAGGGAGGGGCAGGGGGGCAAATGAGCTTCCACCTTCACGTGGTTGGCCCTTTTTAGTACAAAATATAAAACTATTCTTGAAACAAAGTGAAGCTCAATAGGATTGTTCCTTATATAGGGTCTCAAGTGTAGCCTTTATCCCACTCTCAACATTTCAAGGCTTCAAGTGGTGTTCTGAGATTGGTTTCTCCATCTCCCATTGACATCTTTTCTTTCTCCTAAGAACTCTTACCGAGATCTGATACATGGATGAGAAGAAGATTTCCCTTACAGGCTACACATATATAATATGGCCATAGATCTAGGGAACAAATATACTACAACATAGAACGAGTCAACTTGAATCTATAGTTTCTTCATTCACAATGAAAATTCAAATTACAAGCCATATTTTAGATTTAATATTCATATTCATCTCCATCATGATCATAGCCACTATGGTCAACATTTGGTTCAACTTCATTTGAACCACACTCCATGTTAGGTACCATTATAAGGTATGGAGTGTGGTCATACCTATGTTACCATAATAATGAGCTAGCCTATAAAATTATAAATAAAATACCTCCTGTATCATATTTATAATACTGCAGGTGCACCTAGGATTGGCCTAGGTACCCTACCAAAGGAACCCAAGTCGAACACAGAGGAGAACAAAAGTAGAATCAAAACCTAGCCTCAAACAAAGAACCAGATAGCTTGACTTTTTTCTAATTCAAGTTTATTTCTGAATTCTTCTCCAATTCCAACCTGATTATTCCATATTTTGTTTTCCAATTTTCCTTCTTCCTCACTCCAAATTATGTTATGTTGTTATTTCCTTTTACTAATTGTGTTATTTCAAGGATCACTACCCATGACTTGGTTAAGATGATGAATGCTGTCAATGCCTTTATTACCAAGGAATCACCACCTGCCATTAATGAATATTAATGATCATTGTTTCCTAAGGTTAATCATTGTTTATGTATGACATGCTGGTTGGATTATAGCATATTGATACTTACACCATGAAGAAGAAAAATGATTAAACAGAAAGAGAGGACCAACTGAACCATCTTGTGGTCATTCTATATCACATTGAGAAACAGTCAAGACTCGAGAATCAAAATAATCAAAAGTTTCTTCAAGAACATGAATGATCAACAACATTCCATCAGAAAACAAAACACTAATCTATATTATCACTATGCCATAAAATATGTCTTTAAAGTTTAGAAGCATCACAAAAAATTTCAAGAAACATAGTACTATGCAAAATGAATACCCTCCAAATGATTATGATTATGTTGATGTTGATATCTATAATTTATGTCTAATGATTATGATGATATTGATGTTGATGTCTATAATTTATTTCACTTATTGATGCTTGCCTAGATTGAATTTTGAATTGCCAGGCTGGAGAACGCTTTCAAAGTTTAGGGTCTATTCTACATGATACTCTTAGTTACAACTCAAATGCAACTCAACATATTTTTGATGCTGGGAAACCCACTGCATAAACTCATCCGCAAGTAAAATTTAATGTTGTGAATCTTGGCATTGTTAATGTTATTACTTTTCCTCACGTTTCATACTTGTGAAAATGTTTGTTGGCACTATCTTCTTTTTCAATTCCTATATTTGCAGCTTTTTAGATCATTAACTTAAGCATTACATGTCTTTGTTCAAATTTTATTCTAACACTATATTATATCTTATTCTTATTACAATGTTCTTTGTTGTGGGGTAGGAGGTCAATCTTCATTGTCTTCATTATGGGGGACAGTAAAGATTTCTCTGACAAATAGCAGGTCTTCTTTAGTATCTTATAATAACATGCTAAACTAATAAAGGTGTTATGGGCATTTAATTTGCAATTACTAATAGATTAACCATATTATTACTATGCTTAATGTTCCATTTAAATGCATTTAGCCCAAAATTTTTTTTACAAAACTGAACCAATGGCATGTTTACAACAAAGATGTGTTGAGGAGTTTGCTCCTTGTTTAATGTTAACTGTTCCTGATGAACTACAATTGATTCAAAACCAAATTGAAGAATTTATAATTCAATATTACTGAGGACTTGATTATTAGATAATGCAAGATGATCAAATTAGTATTATGTTGTCATTGATGTCAACTAGCTTGACAGTACTTATCTTGTAAGTTACTATACCGACACATCTGAAGGAAGGTGAAAGAGATGAAGAACATAAATATATACATGAGGAAGATGTATATGATAGATGAGGATAAGTAATACATTGAGTAACTTGTTGATGAGTCTATGACTTGATGGAATTGACTTTATTATGTTGCATTCATCTATGATGAAGAATAGAGCTGAAAGACACAAAGCAGTGTTGTTGGTAAATAAAGCATTTCAGTATACATCGACGAAGTGTAGTGTATACCGAGCGCAGTATTAACAAGCTTGTGTTCACCGATGCATTTTTTTGTTAACCAAGCAAAACAGAAAGGAATTAAATGATCAGTTTAGCCGATAAAGTGATGAGCTATAAAGTGTATGAAATCGAGGTAACAGATAATGTTTGTTATGAAGATCGATGGCTAACATAAATAAAAAAGGATCTAATGGAGCAGATTGAAACGTGTTACTGACACATTAGTCGAGGGAGCTTAAAGCAGCAAAATCTATGAATATGATTAAGCGGCAAAATCTGATGGAGGAAAAGAAAATGATTTACTCATCTATATAAGAGACATTGATTTCATTATGAAACACATGCCGAAAGAAGAAGATATTGCAGAATAATCACATGAAGAAGTTTTTCTGATCATACTGTTTAATGAGAACCGAGTTGTAGAACAGTTACCGAGCTACAAAGAGTTATTACTGATGGACAGTAAGTTGATACAGTATTGAATCTGAAGTGTTATATTGGTCAGAAGTATTTAATGAGCTGAACATTGATCTGTAAACTACAAACTGAAGTTGTATTTAGGCAAATCAACTACTATTACACATTTAACCATTGTACACAGTTAAATCTTTTAACCAAGCAGACTATGAAATTATTTTGATGTTTCATTCATAGAGTGAACATTGTTATCCTGTCAACCCCAAAGTGACCGTTGATTGGACAATAACTTCTAGTCTAAAATCCTCTAACAACGTCACACCTAACAATGTGTTTGTAAACCTTTAACAAGGTTGGGTCTTCACCGACCTCACTTTAGAAGAGTGAACAATTTTGGGTTGCCGGTCCCAGGTGGTTTTTCCCTTTACAGGGTTTCCACATTAAATCTCTTATGTTATGTGTTAATTGTGATATTTGTTTGTGATCATACTTTGCATATTACATGTTATATTTAATCCATAATTAATACAGAGTTTAGATTGTCAATTGGTAAATACACAGACAGTGGAAGTATTCTATGGTTACCGACTTGCAGAAGTAATAGAATTGTTTTGGATTATACATTTTGAATTAGGACACTAGATAACTGATTCACCGCCCTCTCAGTTATTCTAACAATTGGTATCAAAGCACTGGTTGCTTAGAATAGAGTTTTAAGGACTTCAGCAAAAAGGTCTCAAGATGTATAAGAGGGAAGTGCCAAAGCTGAACAAAGATAACTTCACAGTATGGCAAAGCCGGATGAAGTTGCACATATCTGGAATTGGGAATTCTGCACTAGAATTGATGGAGAATGGCTACATTGAACCGACACCAAGTCCCCTGACTCTTGATCAACTAAAGGATAGGCATGAACACAATATCACTATGATGGAACTTGCTGCTACCTGCACCGACACCGAATTTAATAATATCAAGGAATTTGATACTGCTAAGAAGATGTGGGACAAGCTAACTCTAATATACAGTGGAGATGCGAATGTCAAGAGAGCCATAGCAGAAAGTCTAAGAGGTTGATTTGATGATATGAAGATGAAAGAAGGTGAGAACATTGTGCAATACTCAAAAAAACTAAAAGAGGTAGTAAATGCTATTAGAGCATCTGGCAGAGCTATTGATGATGAAATAGTTATAAGCAAGATTCTCAGAACTTTGCTGCTAGTTTATGTGATCAGGATCTCTGCAATTCATGAAACAAGGGCTACATCCAACCTCACCCTTGACACTCTGATCGATAAGCTTACAACCTTTGAATTGAATAACTTTGATAATAGTGTTGTACCTTCTGTTGAATTTGCTTTCATGTCCTCTTTGAAGATTGGTAAGTCTAGTAGCAAGATTGATAAGAACAATGACAGTGATAGTAATACTGATGATGAACTTGATGAGCTTGAAGCTCTTATGGCCAGAAGATTGCCCAAAGGTAAGGGAAGATATAGAGGCAAGTTACCTCTAGCTTGTTTTAATTGTAAAGAAGTTGGTCACATCACTGCTAGATGTCCGAATAAGAAAGATGATGATAGATCCAAAGACCGATCTGAAGGAAGCTATGGGAGAAGAGTTAATAGAGGCTACTGACACAACAACAGAGACAACCGAGATAGCTATGACAAAGGGAAAAAGGTATGTTACATAGCCAAATAATTTGAATCCGAATCTGACACTGATGATGATGTAGAAGTAGTATTTGTTGCTATGAAGGATGATTCAGAGGAAGAAGAGAAACATGAGGAGACAACACTGATCTCCAAAGTAAGCAGAAATGACACATGGATCATAGACAATGGCTGCACATATCATATGATTAGTGATATAGAGAAATTTGATTTAATTGATGAATATGATGGTGGATCTGTTAGAATGGGAAATGATGCACCTTGTATGGTGAGAGGTAAAGGGTCACTAATGATTAATGATAGAATAAAATGTGAGAATGCATACTGGGTAGATGGATTGAACTACAATTTGATAAGTGTGGCATAGCTGAACAACTCAGGTCACCGACTTGCTTTTGAGAGTAGAAAGGTAAGAATTTATGATGATGGAGGAAGACTTGTTGGAACCGGTACACAATCCAAAGGTAATCTATTTTATCTTGATATTGATCAATCCTCTTGTTTGTTAATGAAAGATGAAGATGCATGGTTGTGGAATAAGAGGTTATGTCGTGTGAATTTTGATAACATGGTCAAGATTAGTAAGAAGAAAAGAGTTAGAGGATTGCCTAACCTGTCTAAACTAGATCATGCTATGTGTCATGAATGTCAGAAAGGTAAGATGATTAAATATAGTTTTAAAAGAAAAGACTACTCAACAAAGAAGATACTTGAATTGGTTCATACTGACCTATGTGGTCCTATGAGAACTCAAAGCTATTATGGTGATACATACTTTATTCTTTTCATTGATGACTACACTAGACCGATGACTATTATGTTTCTGAAAGAGAAATTTGAAGCTTTTAAGTTGTTTAAATGGTATAAGGCTAAGGTAGAAAAAGAGACTGAAAAAGAAATCAAATGCTTAAGATCTGATAGAGGAGGTGAATTTATCTTTGATGAATTTACTCATTTTTGTAATAAGAATGGTATTAAGAGACAGGTCTCTGCACTGAGAACACCTTAGCAGAATGGGATTGCTAAAAGAAAGAATAGGTCAATCATTGACTGTGCTAGGACACTAATGCTACAAAAGAATGTTGCTCAGACATATTGGAGGGAAGCTGTCAGCACAACTATATATGTGCGTAATCGAGTACAACTGAAGAAGGACACCAACCAGACACCTTATGAGCTATGGTTTGGACACAAACTTACTGTAAGTTATTTTAGAATTTTTGGAAGCAAATGTTTTATTCTGAAGGATGAGAGAAATGGAAATTTTGATTCTAAAGGTGATGAAGGAATATTCTTAGGACATTCTACTAAGAGTAAATCATACAAATGTCTAAATAAGGTTACAAATAAGATGATTGAAAGTACTAATATTTGTGTTGATGAGTATGATGACATAAACACAAAAGAAAGAAAGGAACCAGAAGACTATGGTAGATTCACTTATATTGAACTTCCTGACTATCTACCAAAGTCGTAACCTGTGATAACCGGTCAGCAAGAAAATAACCATGAGGAACAGGAAAGGGAAACTAATGAACAAGATGGTGCTACTGAGCATGCAAATGAACCTGAACAGGATGAACAAGAAAGAAGAAACTGAGTACTGGCTAGTTTTTTTAGAAGGCATCATCCTAAGACAAATTATTGGAAACAGACAAGCTGGAATGCAAACTAGAAGCAAAACAAGACAAGGTACATGTTTGGTTTGTGAATTTGAACCAAAGAATGTGAAAGTTGCATTAGAAAATGAAGAATGGGTTAATTTAATGAAGGAGGAAATAGAACAAATAGAAAAAAACAAAACTTGGTCCTTAGTACCCTGACCTAAAGATAAGAATGTTATCAGTACTAAATGGATATTCAGAAACAAAATGAATGAAAATGGTGAAGTGACAAGAAATAAAGCGAGATTGGTATGCAAGGGATATGCACAGGAAGAAGGCATTGATTATGGTGAAACATTTGCACCTATTGCTAGATTGGAAGGAATTAGAATGTTACTTGCATATGCTGCACACAAGAAATTTAAGGTTTATCAAATGGATGTGAAATCAGCATTTCTGAATGGTATACTTGAAGAAGAGGTCTACATAAAACAACCTAAAGGATTCATTGATCCAGACAACAGAAACATGGTATGTAGATTACAAAAAGCTTTATATAGTTTAAAGCAAGCACCAAGAGCATGGTATGAAAGACTACATACTTACTTGTTAAGTATTGGATTTGTAAGAACCAGTGAGAACAACAATTTGTACATGAAAGGTGATACTGATGACACTATTATCATTGCTGAATTTTTTGTTGATGATATTATTTTTGGAGGTCAAGATCATATATGTAAATCTTTTTCTTATGACATGAGGAATGAGTTTGAAATGTCTATGTTCGGAGAGATTAAGTTCTTTCTTGGATTACAAGTGATAGAACAGAGTGATGGGATATTCATCACACAGTCCAAATACATAAAGTAAATCTTGAAGACATTTGGCATGGAAGATGCTAAACTTGTGGGAACACTGATGGCTACTAGAAGTAAATTAACAAAGGAAGATGAAACTATAGAGGTAAACTAGACACTTTACCGATCCATGATTGGTAAGCTAATGTATGTAGTTCATAGTAGACCAGATATAGCACATGTTGTGGGAATTGTTGCTAGATATTCTGCTAATCCTAGAGAATCACACATGATTGCTACTAAAAGAATCTTAAGATATCTAAAAAAGATAGAAGATTATGGATTATGGTATCCTAAGGAAGGTAAGTTTGAGCTGAAAGTTTACACCAATGTTGATTGGGCTGGAAATGTGGATGACAAAAAAAGTACCACCGGAGGAGCATTTTTCTTTGGTGAAAGACTTGTAACCTGGACAAGTAAAAAGCAAGCTTGTATTTCTTAGTCTACAACTAAAGCAGAGTATGTTGTTGCTGCTACTAATTGCTCAAAAATTGCATATATCAAAAAGTGTTGGAAGGAATGAATGAGGTAATCACTGACCTGGTGATCATATACTATGACAACACAAGTGCAATTAATATCTCAAAGAATCTTGTGATGCACTCAACGACAAAGCATATATCAATTAAGTATCACTACTTAAGAGAAAAACTGCAAGAGAAGCAAGTAAAGTTAGAATTTGTTACATCTAAAGAACAACTTGCAAACATTTTTACAAAGCCTCTACTGAAGGATACTTTTGAATATTTGAGGACTAGACTTGGGGTCCGTCCCCTATCTATCAGTCACTAATGTGATCTGAATGTTGCATCAACCTAATCTTATCAAAAGATCATCCATGTTGATGCAGCATAGTTCACACTTTGAATTTTGTTCAAGGTTGTGATTAAGGTTGAAGAACTAAAGCAGATTGGGATATCAGTATACTAAGATACAAAGGAAGTATTGGACACCAGAGAGTTGCTTAGATACTACAGAGTTGATTATTTATTTGTTTCTTTGGCATTGTTTTCAAAGGGAGAGATAAATAATATGAAAAGAAAAGGAGATTTGCACCGATGATAGCTATCTAAGGGAGAGATGATTTGAAAGAAAATTGAGAACTGAAAAGAATGACAAAGCTGTATTTTATAATGTTGTTTTAGTAACATAGTGATTAAACATATTAAGCTAGGGAGAGCTTACACTACACAACATTTAATCACCAATTTGTATAAAACATGTTTGGTATGTGTATGGTACATTTCATATTACTTGAGTTGCCATCAATGCCAAAGGGAGAGATTGATGAACTACAACTGATTCAGAACCAGAATGAAGAATCTATAATTCAAGATTATTGAGGAGTTGATGATTAGATAATGCAAGATGATCAAATCAGTATTATGTTGTCATTGATGTCAACTAGCTTGACAGTACTTATCTTGTAAGTTACTATACCGACACATCTGAAGGAAGGTCATGAAAGAGATGAAGAATAGAAATATCTACATGAGGAAGATGTATATGACAAATGAGGATAAGGAATACACTAAGTAACTTGTTGATGAGTCTATGACTTGATGGAATTGACTTTATTATGTTGCATTCATCTATGATGAAGAATAGAGCTGAAAGACACAAAGCAATGTTGTCAGTAAATAAAGCATTTCAATATACACCAATGAAGTGTAGTGTATACCGAGCTTAGTATTAACCGAGCTTGTGTTCATCTATGCATTTCTTTGTTAACTGAGAAAAACAAAAAGGAATTAAATGATCAGTTTAGCTGATAAAGTGATGAGTTGTAAAGTGTATGAAATCAAGGTAATAGATAATGTTTGTTATGAAGATCGACGGCTAACATAAATAAAAAAGGATCTAATGGAGAAGATTGAAATGTGTTACTGACATATCAGCCGAGGGAGCTTAAAGAGGCAAAATCTATGAATATGATTAAGCGGCAAAATCTGATGGAGGAAAAGAAAATGATTTACTCGTCTATATAAGAGACATTGATTTCATTATGAAATGCATGCCGAAAGAAGAAGATATTATAGAATAATCATGTGGAGAAGTTTTTCTGATCATACTGGTTAATGAGAACCAAGCTGTAGAATAGTTATCGAACTACATAGAGTTATTATCGACGGACAGTAAGTTGATATAGTATTGAATCTAAAGTGTTATATTGGTCAGAAGTATTTAATGAGTTGAACATTGATCTATAAACTGCAAACTGAAGTTGTATTTAGGTAGATCACCTATTGTTACACATTTAACCATTGTACATAGTTAAATCTCTTAACAGAGTGGACTATGAAATTCTGTTGATGTTTCATTCATAGAGTGAACATTGTTATCCTGTCAACCCCAGAGTGACTGCTGGTTGGATGATAACTTCTGGTCTAAAATCCTCTAACAAGGTCACACCTAACAGTGTGTTTGTAAACCTTTAACAGGGTTGGGACCGACCTCACTTCAGAAGAGTGAATAATTTTGGGTTACCGGTCCTAGGTGGTTTTTCCCTTTATAGGGTTTCCACATTAAATCTCTTATGTTATGTGTTGATTGTGATATTTGTCTGTGATCATACTTTTCATATTACATATTAGATTTAATCGGTAATTAATACAGAGTTTAGATTGTCAATCGGTAAATACACAGACAGTGCAAGTATTCTATGGTTACCGACTTGCAGAAGTAATAAAATTGTTTTGGATTATACATTTTGAATTGGGACACTAGATAATTGATTCACCCCCCTCTCAGTTATTCTAACAGTTCCTGCACAATCCACTCATACAATAGTGAAATGGTATGTGGAAGGGATGGTTGATAGTGTTCCTTGAGGGAAAGGGGATTGTGAAAGACTTGTTATCATTGTATTATGTATTTCCAATATGTTTGGATACAGGGTAGATGAGGAGAATGAAGGATCACTCACTAATTGCATGATAACCCGGTTTTGAAGGGTCACTAGTTGAGGGGACAGTCAAGGTCTGGATGATTGGGCCATTGGAGGACCCTATTCCTTTGTATTAATTGCTATTCAAATTGGATGCATGGATTTCTTGTGAATTATCGGCTACTATGTATCCTACAACTGCATCCGTAAATCTGCATATACTTCTCTAGGGTTGTAAGCCACTTAGAGATCAAAATAGAGAAACTAAATCAAAATCATTCTTTGTCCTATTTCCTTTTAACAAAGTCTCAACTATCAATGATACAATACATTTGATTCCCCAAGCTATCAATACAAATGATGCCTAGCTAAAAGCTCATAGGCTGTCCATTTGATAACCACAGTCAACATTTTTAAAAAAATGGATATCCTTGAGCACAAGCACCAATAACATCAAATAATGGAGTTAAAGCATGGGCTAGGGCACGACACTAGTAGAATGCGGTCATTTCAGTGAGCATCTCAGCAATATACAATGGTGTCATTAAACGTGCCAGTAATATCAAAAAATGTGAATCCAAACATTTGAAAACCAATGGCATGTTTACAACAAAGGTCTAATAGAACTCCCAACAATTCTTAAACAATTAAGGTTGGAGTAGACATAGTTATCACACATTTTTTTGTGTGGTACAAGGAAGATTTACCTAGGTCAAATCTTCCTTCGTGCTAGTAGTCTATAGAATTAGACCTTTTTTTAACAATTGATCATATCAGATAACTAGTATGTTTAAGAATTGTTGGGACTGGTCCTTTGGCATGTATTAAACAGAATAGAATTTTTAGCATATTATTATCATTCTATTTCTTTGTTGTAAACATGCCATTGGTTCAGTTTTGTAACTTCACTATTGTATGAGTGGATTGTGTAGGAACAGTTAACATTAAACAAGCAGAAAACTCCTCAACGCATCTTGAAAACCATTGAATTTAATAATAAATGAAACCTAACACCAACACTATTCCTTCCATTCACTTCTACCAAGAATAAAGCATTTAATCCATTCAACATTACATATAATCATTAGACAGTTACATTTCCTGACTGTGTACTAGAGGAACTGTCACAACCAAAATGATCAAAATTACTTTCACCCTTGCACAAGCTATTCCAAACTTCAAGTAAAATGAGAAATATGCTATATCAAATCATTCATATTCATAGTAACCATTCAAAAGATCATTTTGTTAATGAACCCTCTGACTGTACCCTTGCGGAAGAGAAAGGAAACCTCAAAATAGGGAAAGGAAACTTAGTAAAACTAGTATATGTCATTGTTTGTGAGGGTACAGTCATGATAAGTGCCTCTCAAACCTCTCCAAACATGTAAGATTGTCTTCAAATACTTTATTGATCTCTTTTAAACATTAACCAAATCAAACGTACATTTGAATCCACACACAATAACCCCAAAATGAAGGGTTTTGTATCCTTTAATGAATCTCAGTCACTGGTAATGCATGGATAGTCAAACCAGTAGCCTCCAAAGCATTTAATAAGTGACTGGATTGTATTTAATACATGCCAAAGGACCAGTTGTATGAAATTGTCAATCACATAGCATTTCACTATTGTATGAGTGGATTGTGCAGGAACAGTTAACATTAAACAAGGAGAAAACTCCTCAACACATCTTGGAAACCATTGAATTCAATAATAAATGAAACCTAACACCAACACTATTCCTTCCATTCACTTCTACCAAGAATAAAACATTTAATCCATTCAACATTACATATAATCATTAGACAGTTACATTTCCTGACTATGTAGAGGAACAGTCATGACCAAAATGATCCAAACATTTGAAAATAGTGAATCGATATCCTTAACCACAAGCACCAATAACATCAAATAATGGAGATAAAGCATGGGCTAGGGCACGACACCAATAGAATGCAATCATTTTAGAGAGCATTCATGATCAACTAAAATGCAATGCATTTGAAATTTGTAGTCGAATATGATGCTAGATGCTCAAAAGATGAATAAATCACATACCTTTTCTCGCACTCAGCTTTCACTCCTTTTCTCCCACTCCTCTATCCAATCAAAATAAAAATGATGAGGCCATTTCACTTTTTTTTTCATAGCCAAATCTTCCTTGTACCACACCGCGAAGAACATGCCATTGGTTTAGTTTTGTAAATTTGTTTTTTGTGTAATTAGCAATTGGTAGATTAAATGCAGATAACACGTTTATCAGTTTAATTATCATGTTATTATCATATTAGATAAAGTATGTTTAAGAATTGTTGGGACTGGTCCTTTTGCATGTATTAAATAGAATAGAATATTCAATATATTATTATCATTCTATTTCTTTGTTCTAAACATGCCATTGGTTCAGTTTTGTAGATTTGTTTTTTGTGTTAAATGCATTTTTTGTGAGGAGGGATCTTCTTCTGAGGAGATTGATGAAGATTGTGCACCTCAAAAACCAATTCATAAGGTACCAATCATGTTTCCTATTCACTTATGTTTTTGCATTGGTAAATCTCCTTATAAGTTTCATGTCCTTTCTTTTGATTACTATGGATGAGATATATATCTTACATTTAACATTCAACTTCTTTACATTTTAGAACATGTAGTGTATTTTTTGAGGATTTTACCAAATCAACTTTTAACATAAACCGAAAACACAAAACTGATATCTTTCACTTTCAACTTGACAAAATATTTCCATTTGACCAATAACTGCAAGCAACTGAATGATAAATCCACATACCTATATCTTTGTAAAATACCTGGAACATCAAAAAGATGGCTAAGTGGCTGCCGCCATGATTTTTATCTATTGAATATGGAAAAAAAAGCACCAAAAAGAATCGAATAGAAAACATGATTGGTCATTTCAGAGAGAATTCATGATCAAATAAAATGCAATGCCTTCTCTCACACTCGATCAACTTTCACCCACTCGTTTTCTCCCACTCATTTTCTCTAAAATTGAAATAAAAATGATTTGGCCATTTCAAAACAATGAATTGATATCCTTGAGCACAAGCACCAATAACATCAACTATTTTGATCTATGGGTACCCTAATGTTGGAAAGAGTTCTTTTATTAATAAGATTACTCTACAAGCTTGAAGAAGCGGTATATTTTGGCAAATGAAGAGTGGAAAGACAATGATATTCCTGAGATCATGGATGAACACAATGTTGCAGACAGAATGGGAAGACATCTTTCTAGCCTGACCCTGGATCCTTTGACAATTGGGGTAGGATCCAAACCCAAGCTAAAAATATGTCTTCCTTTCTGTTGTAGAATATAGGCTCTACAGCTGCAATAACTACAGACTGTGATGTAGATATCACAACAGCTAAGAAACATAAATGTAGGCATCATGGTCACAATTTTTTGGAGACACAACATAATTGAGTGGTATTCCTAGATGATGCAAATCAATGGTATCATTCTATGGACAAATTAAATTAGACTTACATGCACATAAACACGACAACTGAGAAACATAAATGTAGATTTCACAATAGCTGAGAAACATAATTGTAGGCATCATGGTCACAATTTTTTGGAGACAACGTAATTGAGTTGTATACCCAAGTGAAACTTCTGCACCTCCAATGCCAAACTAAATACTTTTGTTGGAGGACCTTGTATTCATGAGCAGCAGATGTAGTCAACTTGGAATTAGAGGTGCAAGAGTTGCTCTCCATCATCTGGGTATACAACTCAATTACGTTGTCTCCAAAAAATTGTGACCATGATGCCTATAATTATGTTTCTCATCTATTGTGTCCCAGGACCCCTTATGACCCTTTACGACCATTTACGATCCCTAAGAATACATCTTAGAGGTCTTAAAATGTCGTAAAGGGTCATAAGAGGCTCCTAGGAGGGGCTAGATGAGCTTACACCTTCACGTGGTTGGCCCTGTTAAGTAGAGAATGTTAAACTATTCTCAAAACAAAGAGAAGCTCAATAGTTTAAGGTCTCAGTCCATAGAGATGCTGAAAACATGACGGGAATCAATGATGGAGAGTTTTTAGATTCTGAAAAGACATATATGGAGTGGAGACTAGATTGAGTACCAGTGCAGAGATGATGATTCAGTAACCTACATCTATAAAACCTTCACAATTATCCCTTCTTTGGCCTCCACTCATTCCTCTTCTCAAAAATGGTTATCTAGAAACTTTGGATATTGTTTCTCATCCATGCACGAAATGTGCTAGTAATTGTATAAAATTACTTTAGGCCTCTAGTATTGATGAGCTGCACAAGTGTAAAATTTTTTTGTGAGACTGGGATCAATTATATTGGATATTGTGCAGTATACATAAATGCAAGGCAGTGATTATTCTTGACGATCAACAGGTATAAGTCTTCCAAGCCTTACCCAGTAGCTAGGAATAAAGATAACACATGAGCTCAAGAGATCATCATAGTTGGTCTCTTTTTTTGGTCTATATTATTGACAGAATATTTTACCTTTCATTAGCTCATCAAATTCAGGGATTTGAAAGAATTTAATAGAATATTTTCATGTATAACGTACATTATTTAAGTTTGACGTTGAATGAATTTATTTACTTTGCACACTTGTATACTACGAGGACAGCCATAAAGAAGCATCCCCTACTATGACTTGAGTAATTAGGCCATGGGAGGAGATGCTTCTTTATCGTCGTCCTCATAGTCTACAAGTGCATGAAGTAGATAAATTTGTGCAACGTCAACTTAAATAATATACATTGTCATGAAAATATTCTATTAAATTCTTTCAAATCTCTGAATTTGATGAGCTAATGAAAGGTAAAAGATTTTTTCAATAATATAGACCGAAAAAAGAGACAACCTATGATGGTCTCTTGAGCTTTCATAATTTCAATGTGCAGAACCATTGCTATTTCGACACTTTATAGTATATTCCGACAGTAATGTTGTACTTCCGACAACATTTCCCATTGGCATATACACCACCCCGATGCCTTTCCAATAGATCAAATGTCGGAGACAATTCCTTTTCAAAAATTACTACAATAGGAATGCTATACCTCCGACATGGAGAGTTGTCAGAAATATAGTGCCATCACGTTGGTACTCCAATAGTTCCAATGTTGGAGATATGTACCTTTTGACGGACTATAGCGACGGTAATGCTATAGTACCGATGGGTATATCTGTCCGATATTGGTTGCATATCTATCGCTATTCCAACATTTATAATGTCAGACATTCCGACAGCTATTGTGTATTTCTGATAGGTCTTCTTATCGAAGTTTTGATAGATAGACCGTACAAAATATCAAAAGAAAGCTGCTATTCATGTGCAAGTTTTTGATGAAATGTTGTGTCAGAACACCGACGGGTACTCCTTTTGTCACAATTTACAATGCAAAAATGGTGGACACATTTGTCAGAATGTCGACAAATGGGCGTGGCAAATCTAACAAATGGCCATCGGAATTTGACCTCAAATGTACTAGTGAAATGCCAATTAGAATCCAAGGAATAGATGGATGTTCTTGCTACTCACAATGTGCAGGGCAGACTGATAGGATGTGAACCAACTGATACACAACAACAAGAAAATACATAAGATGAAAATCCATGGGTCCCAAGGGACACTGCCAACCAGAATGATGGTTGGGAATAGTCACTAGATATGAATCCATATATTTCCATTTTGTAATCCGATAGACATAATGATCGAAACATGACTAGTTAGTTTTTTAATACTTAGAATAGTATAGGCCATAGAATCTTTTAATATCACTCCCCCAATGTAATTGTATTTGTTATGGGTGTTGTGAATAGTTCTACTACAAACTCTGGACTCAGTTCCTTAATTATACGTGTTGATAAACTATCTTAATAGAAAAAAATATTACTCTTCCACCCTATCTTTTCAATTCACATATGACGAAACATGTCAACTTTTAGTGGGGGACATGAGAATTTCTTAGCCATGTATAGTAGGGGTTTATGCACAAGCTTAAAAAAACAAATCAATAGCACCAAACTAATCAAGAAAGCTACTAATCATCACTAAACCCTACAAACAACAAAATAACAAGTATCATATTCATGAATTAAAAAACTAATGCAAGCATGCAAACCAAATGATACTCGAGGCTTTTGTTTTTTCTCTTCTCCTTATTGAGGTGTGACACTCAATTGTGATCCCGATAACAACTTGACTCAAAGATTCAAGAAATGATAACTTGATAAGAAACTTGATTAAAACCTGTAGCATAAGTTCGATATAATAGTGAGAGATCCAATTGTGAGAAATGAAGGTTTCTTATATAGATTTCCAAGAAATCCATAAATGTTGAGATTGATTTTGGGAAAGCAGATTGGATGAACAATATAATTCAAGATTGGAGAAGATTTGGGTAACCTTTTAGAAAAATAGATTTAATTCCAATTTAACTCAAAAAGAGGAGAGATAAAGAAGAAATAAAGATGAAATCAAGATGAGAGGATTTAGTTTATTTTTTGAAAGATAAGAGTTTCCAAAATTGAAATTTAAGAAAATAATTATTTTCTAATTTAAAATGATTTAATTTTCAAAAAAAAAATTCTCAATTTATGAGGATTTTGAATTTTTAGAAATTATAATTGCCTCATATTTTTTATTTTTCTATTTTTTTGAAGATTTAATTGAATTAAAGAGAAATATGAAATTAGAATGAAATTAATTAGAATTGATGTGAAATTAAATTAATTTGGTCAATTAATTTAATTTGGAAGAATAATTAACTAATTTGAATAATTAAATTCAAATCATGGGAAACAAAAAATTGAATTCAATTAATTGATAAGGATCAATTAATTAAAGGTGATTAATTAAATAAATTTAATTATTTAATTAATATTAGAGAGATGATTGAAAGATTGAAGTTTTAGAGGAAAATAAGCTGATTAATCAATGATATTAAATAACCATTAACTAATAGAAGAATAATTAGTGACTTAATGTTAGCTCATAATTATGTCCATTCTTAGGTGTCTACATTTACTCCTCTTTGATACAGTGTGATTATGAGCATTGTGTCAAAGAATTTCAGATTAGGTCATGCCCCAGTGTGCCCCGGTGACAATAGGTGGATTTATGCTCGCTCAACAAATTAAGTGAAAAATGTGTTAGATGAGCATTAATTTGTTGATAATGTTGTATTTCTATATGATGATGATGTATGCACTGATGATATGATTCCTATGTGAAAATGTAATGAATGCATTTCTATGTTTTTGTATTTTCTATGAAAATTTATGCCTAATTATGTATTCCAAACCTATGATGATATGTTTGAGTACTGTTAGGACTGACAAGATTATTTAGAAGAAAATTAATTAGAAGAATGAATTAGTTAAAAGAATTGTACTTATGCTATCTATGATGATGTACTGAGTTGTTGTCAGATATTTTTCACTATTTTTATCATTGTGCATTATTTGAAAAGATAGAGATTCGAATGCACCCAGACACAGACCATCTACATATTGCTATGATCTTTGTTGAAGCAAGTAGAAAATAAACATGGAATTTTTTACATTATACTATGGTTTCTCGGATCATGGGTGTGTGTGGCTGTCAAATGCATGACAACACTTAGCACATTCATCCTACATCATCCTTTCCCTTGTAATTTTATCAAACACTCCACAAACAAAAAACAAAAGAAACCAAGATTATGAACCATCATAGCCACTCTCACCACTTGGTGGTATCCTTGAGGAGCATAGAAACACCATCAAGAAAGATAAATCAATAATGGGCTGGCATGAACGACTTTGTCAACAAATTTAATAATCATTGATTGGTTTGATTTTTTGTTTGATTTGATTGATTGTGTCTGGTTTCAGGAATAGACTACCCATATAATACTAATCTGTCTGGTTTCAAGTGTATCATCAGTGTATAAGACCATCATTTTGATTGATTGATTGATCAATAGATAACAAATTGGATAGTTGACAAATATGGGTCGCATGAGTCCATTATTGATTTATGAAGCTCATCATTTCAATTTGAATTTTTTTTATCATCACATTTCTTATTATTGTGACAAATATTTTAGTGTAGGATTTTGACATGTTTTGATCTTTTTGATTGGTTTCTTCAGGATGTTTTTAGGATATTAATACCAGCTATAGTGTCTAGCAAGACAAGTGAATTATGGATTGATGGATGAACTGGTATAACGATGAAGGCCAAAGGTCTCTTGGTATGTCGTGAAGCTATTTGGATGCCAAGGACTATCCACGAGATGGGATAAAACAAATTTAACCAAGTTTAGGGATTGGATCAAGATAGGGTAATGAAATGGTGCATTGGATGACATGTCATTTATAGGAGTGGACATGTCAAGAGGATGTTGAAAACACTTTTTTCATTTTATGTCTTTATTTTTCTATCAAGACCAAGAGAGGGATTTGGATAGGATAATGATAGGACAAGAAAGATCAACAATAGACAAGATAAGGGATATGGACTGAATGTTGCAATAAGATAGGCAATATGGAACAAAGTGATGTGGATAGGATGAGGGATATGAACCAAATGGATGTGGATAGGATAAGGAAGATGGACCAATAGGATGCAAACAACATGAAGCAAATAGGAGATGTGATGCTTCTAGGGAGATTGCTAGCCTTGTCAAGATCAAAGTAGGGAAAAAGGAAATATGGATACTGATAAGGGATATGAGGGACATAGGATAATGGAGGAAATGAAAGGGATATGATATGATGGGATATCATAGATGGAACCTTCCCCCAAATATGGAATGCAATAAGCTCATAACTTACACATGACGTTTGTTTGCCATGTTTTCATCACGGTACTTTCCCAAAGTGCCTATTTGCCAAGTTTTCACTATTGAATGAAATTATTTCTCTTTATTTTTTTGTGTTAACAAGATGCTTGTTTTCCAAGTTTTCATCAAGGAAACAATTTTTTGACTTTTTTCATTTTTTTAACTTTTTTGACTTTTTGGCTTTTTGGGAAGATGATGAACTCATGATAGGACATAAAGGAAGGACTCATGCATCTTTTTCCTTGGATAATACTCTTGAAAGATATGAAATAATAGACCATAACTCTTGATGGTATGCTTAAAGACATCGATAAGGTAATAACAAAGGGAGATGAAATGGATGGATGAATGAAGTGGGATAAGGGTTTATACAAAGGATTGGATAGGATAAATGGAAGGATGAAACATAGGAGTAAAATTATAGATGGGGTATTGGAAGACTTGTATAGGATTAGATGGATAGGGTGAAAAATTTAACTTTGGCACACACCTTAAAGGGTGGTGGAGTACTGAAGGAAAAGTAGATTTGGAAGCTTTAGATTTTGATGGAGAAGTGGAGGTAGATTTTGAAATTGGGAGATAAAGATCCAAAATGGATTTGGAAGTGGATGGAAGATACTTGGATGGTGGATTTGAGGAAGGCAAGGGGAGCTTGAATGCCAATTTTTATTTTTCTTTAGTATGCAAGTCTTTTATGAGAGACTTAAGAATCCACATAGTTGTTCACTTTTCTTTTCTTTGTGATTCTTTGGAATGTATTGCTTCAATGAGTGTTTTAGGAATCCACCTTGCCTTTGATATTTATTTTTGTTTGAGGGGAGTTTGTGGCCTTTTGGATTTTTTTCTTTGTATCCACATGTCAATTAGATTGGACATGTTGATTCTTTGGTGGATGTGGATTTTTGTTGTTATAAATTTTATGGTTGGCATCCTAGTTGCTTCCCAAGGTATTGGGATTTATGGATGAATAGGAATTGTATGGAGGATTTTTGGATGGGTGGAAGGTTCTCCAAGATGTGTGTCTTTATTGACTTGCATATGGAAAAGGGTAAGTGGACTGTGAACTAGTGGATGGAGGAAAATATGGACCTAAGATGGATGGAAGGAGTGAAGGGGAAGGTATATGTTTGGATTTGAAGTTGGAAGGGATACCAACGTCTTGAGGTATGGAGCTGAGGAAAAGATCATTTGAATTTTTTTTGATATGAAAGGGTTCTAATATACTTTTTCTATTGAGGTTTAACCCTTTGAATTGATAATTCTTTCTTTGGTTAGTGTGATACTTGCTACTAAATGAAAGTCTATTTGAGGTAGATATGACATGGAAGAAATAATAGGATCATGAGATGGACTAGACTAAATGGAAGTAGAGGAACCTATTTGACATGTATGGGGTTCATGAACAACTTTCAAAAATGTTCTTAGATCATGAGGGGGATCAGGAGGAATGATAGGGCATTGTGATGGAATAAGAGGAATGATAAGATCATTTGGTAGGATAAGATCTTGTGGGAAAGATGGGGGATTAGGACATGGAGGAGGATCTAGAAGGATGATGGTATCTTTTTATGGACATGAAGATGGAGGGATAATTTGATCTTTACTTTGAAGGGGATCATTTGACTCCATGTTAAGGGTGGTTTTCTCTTGAATATGAATATAATCATCTAGATGAATGGGCAGGATGTCATGATATTGCTTAAGAATAGGAAGTAGAAGGTCAATAAGACTAGGAAGGACACTTTATTCTTGGGATATATGGAAATCCTCATTGATAGGATGGAAATGGATGGTAGAATCATTATTAGGTTCTAGGAAGATGGGATCTTGCTGAAAAGATGGATAGGTTTGGTGATTGTTGATATCTTGATCTTTATTTATTTTAGGACTTGCTTCTTCCTGTAATAACCAAAAAATGGGCTATAAGTTCATTAACCTCCTACATCTACAAATCGAATGAAATCAACATCGAAGTCCTAACCTAAGGCACATCTGAACATCATCGAATCATAATTGATCATCTTAAATTCTGCATCGGGGAATATTCCTAGCAATATTCCTAATTATCTTAATTATCTTTAATTTAATGATTATTTAGCGATAAATCACATTTATCCTAAGTTTGATTAATTGAATATTTTCATATTTAATTAATTAGATTTAATATCTTGCCACTTAATTATGTAATTAAATTTAATTCTATCTATTATTAATTGTATTATTTAATTTTGACAATAAATCCAATATCCTATGAATAATTGATTAAATTCTTATTTAATTAATTAAAGCAAGTTGTCATTATTTAATAATATAGTTTTTAATAAAAGTTTGATAAAATAGTTAATTAACCCATAAATTAATTATTTTATTTCAAAAATTAGTTAAGTGGAGAATAAATCACTTTATTTATTTATTAAATCATAATTATCCATGTGCACATTCAAGGACCAGTTAAACTCAAATTGGAAAATCAATGCAAGTTGTTAGCTTTTTGAAACTCAACATCTTTTTGAGTTTTAAAGTTGATCTAAACTTCTAATTCGAGTTGAACTGTGCTTTTGCATGATTTTTGTGACTTAATTATCTGTTATTTAAAAATAACTCAAAAATCAACCTGAGTTATTTGAGTGATTTATGGCTTTTTCTCATGCACCTCCAAAGCCCTGGATTTCTATAAAACCAAGGCTCAGCTCTTCATAATTCATCTCTAAATATCTCACAAATTGCAAACTTACTCTACAAGAATCATAGCATATCAGATTTGGAGAATTTGCACAATTGGAGCTTGAAAGATAAATTTGAGGATTTGAAGCTTTGTGAGATCAATTTTATATTCAAAGCTTTCATATTATTATTAGAATTTTCATTCTCATATCATATCATTTCTAGATTAGCATTGCATATCAATTTCCATATTAGCATAGATTCATATCAGTTTTCATCATATTATTGCATAGAAAATATCAAAAAAATAGATTAATTGCATTCATATTTCATATCAGTTTGGCATTCAAATCCTTTGTTTAGGTGTCATCTAGGTCACTGATCTTGATTGCAATCTGAGAACATTAATCTTGCACCTACTAGAAGGCAGTAAATTACTTAGATTAGATTTCAATTTTGCATGATTTTGATTATAACTAACCTCTAATGTTTTACTAAAGTGTTGTGTCTATAGATCAGGTACAAAATTCACACACACATTTCTGGTGCCCACCGTGGGGCAACCCACCTTTACATGCTAGTTTTGATTTTTTTGGGGAGCTAAAGCCCTAAATTTTCAAACTTTTAATTTTATCTCTCAAACGGCTTTGATTTTTTCTGTAAAATATTTTTTGTAGGTTGGACATATATCAAAGAAGCTACAGTAAAAAATTTAGAATTTTCTGAGATGTTTTGAATTTTTAATAATTTTTTCATGAAATTGTAGAAAAAATTAATATCTGACGTAAATCAGCATATTTTTTAGAAATTTTTATATTTTTGGAAATCTCTTTAAATTCTACAGGGGTTCCATTCTTTGTATTTTAAATTTGGATGCAATATAATAGCTTAAATAGTCAATTTACAAAAACTAGTCTGTTTTGATAAAATAGGTCTCTAGGGCACAAATGAAGAGATTTTTCTAAAAATTTTACATTTTTGGAAAGCTCTCTATTTTTTAGTATGGGTCTCTATTTTAAATTTTTATTTTTGTGGCCAAAATCATAAAAGAAAAATCAGATCTTGTTGACTAGGTCAAATGCAGCAAAAAAAATAAAGTTTTGTGATGGGTATGCACTTATTTTTTTTACATGATTCAATGAATGATATGAGTTGTCATTTGGGTTAATTTCTGGTTATTATTGCTGATAATAATTGATTTTTAGAGCTAACCCTATGGTTTTCATAAGTTGAATATATGTTACATATCTTGTTTTCTTGTTTGCTTGTTGGAGAGTTCGTCACTTGCTTGCATGGAATCAACAAGAATTGCTAAAAATCAGGTAAAATCTACTAAGCACATTGCAAGGATCCCAGGTATTCTCCTTCATCTAATAAAATTTCAATTTGGGGCTTAAAATAAATCTCTCGTGTGTCTAGCTTGGGTGATTCTTTTCATGCTTTTGTTTTACACACTTGCATAATTGTTAGTAGGTTGTGATCCCTTAAGGATTCATTAAGTAGTCTTAGATACTTGTGATTGATCTTGATTGCTATCTTGGGTTATTGGACTCACTAATCCATCAGCCCCTCATTCTGCATCGTGGTTGCAATCTCAGTGCCATAAAGGGGAGGGGTCTACAGGAGAGAAGCATTAATTGTTCCACCAGGCAACCCATTTGTGCTTTTAGGAACTCACTTGTTTTCTAAGTTGGGGACTCATTTTCAGCTTGTGTGAGGTGTTAAGTGTTCCACCTTGTGGACTCATCTCATATTCTCTTTAAGCGTTAAGTGTTCCTCTTTCTACTTTTTGGGGTACTTTTGGTAGATTTGCTTTTGGAAACATACATCTGTGCTCACATAGTAATTAGGCCCTATGAACACTATTCGTGATTCTTGAGAGATTGGATTCCCAGTGAAATCCTTCTTGATGATAGAATCCTTGTAGGTAGGGAGGATACTTAGTGCATTTCACATTCAACTCGGTTAGTGCATCTTCTCTTATTGATCGATACATTCTCTCCCAAGAGAGGTTGATAGATCACGTGGGGTTGACATCACAAGCTTTGGTGAATCAAAATTGGTTAGTGCACCTTCTCTTATTGATTGATATATTCTCTCCCCAGAGAGGTTGATAGATCATGTGGAGTTGACATCATAGACCTTGGTGAAGCAAAACTTTGTCTTAGCGTGTCGGATTAATCTGCTTGCTTTGTTTGGGTTAAAAGTGAAGAGGCATCAAAACCTTGGATCTGGAGTCAAGTCCCATTATGGTATACTATTGTGAGTCACCTTTAGAGAGGGTTAACCATAGCGGAAAATCCCTTCACATGGTAAACTACGTTGACAGAACCTCAAGCAGTAATAGCCATTTTCACGGTGGTAGTGATAGCCGCTATATAAATGTCCTTGTGGAAGAAATCTCCATGAGTATGGTTCATTGTTGGGTTGTCAGATCTCTCTAGTAGCTCCTGAAGATTAAGTTCTCAGACTATGTCAAAACCCTGGTGCACCGGGATTGGAGTTCACCCCTTTGGATCATAAAAGTTACAGAGTCAAACCATTACTAAAAACCCTAGCGAGGCCAAATTTTCATTTTATAGGGTATATGTGTGTTATTGCAAAATATTTTTGGAACATACACAATTAGCGCTTCTGAGGATTAGAACGAATAAGTCACTTGATTGTTCATGTGCAAGGTTGCTTTTGCCCTTGTTCATTGTTTTTAGACATGCTTGAAATCACATGCTTGCTATTTTGCATGCTTGTTTATCTATCTGGTTATTGAAAATGAACAAACCTGTTACAATCCTCAAATCTGGTGATGCAGGAGCATCCTGGGTGTAAGAGCAATCTTGCATCACCCAAAAATATTTCTATTTTTATATTCAATAAGTGTTATTTTAGTGCAAAGCTGCTATTTATGGAAAGTTACTATTTTTGGTAATTTTTGCATGTACTCAGAATGATCTGATTTCTTTCTTGGAGGTTCATTTTGGTCATGTAAGTCTGCCAGTAAAGTTTCATTCCAGATCAAGTGTATATTGGAAGATATTGAAGATTTTTGGTATTGGCAGCAGGGTACAGAAACTTTGAACTCAGTTTTGAAGGCTTTAGAGGCCCCGGATGAGGTCAAAAATTTGGGTGACGGGCGTTTGCGCGGGTCAAGCCTGTAGAGCGCTTCGTGGCATTTCCGAAATGGGGTTATAATAGCCGATCGGGTCAATTGGTGATGACTTATGGTCTTCAAAAGTTGGGCCACCTGAAATGGCGAAAAATAATTTTCTTCAAAATTTCTGTTTGGGTTTCAAAGGTTATCTCGAGCCGACTATGATGTAATAAAATGTAAAATAAAATAATTCTAAGTTTGGTCGGCCTTATTGGCTAAAATTCTGGAACCTTCCCAGGCGATGGATAATTGCCTATATAAGGAAGGCTGTATTATTGTCTTAGGCAGTTCAGAATAGTTCTGGGTAATAGTTCGAGGCTTTGTCCTACAGAATATTGTAAGGGAATGCCCATGTGGCTTTGCATATTGTAATTCTGAAAGTTTGTAATTCCACATTTGTGGAGATAATAAGAAACCAATTTTTCTGTTCTTGCATATTATTGTTGTTGTTTCTCTTTTTCTGTTATGTGTTTGTGGTATTAAGGGGAGCACCCTTCATCATCTGGACATTGAAATTTGCAAATAATCCGAATCTAAAAACTCAAAATTTGCAAAATCTGAAGTAAAATCATTTTCTAGAGTCAAAATTCATCTCAGGAGGTCAGAAAGTCATACAAGTTTCCATCAACTATCATTTCATTACAACCCATCTGTCGTATGATAGCAAACCCAGTGTCGTATGAGTTTTTTATGCCAGAAAATTCAAAAGTCAAAATCTTGCAACTGTCGTATGATATTGTCAACTGTCGTTTCATTGCTACCCAACTATCGTATGATAACCAGCCCAGTGTCGTATGAGTTTTCATCCCAGAAAATTTCAAGAAATCAAATCTTCCTTACAACTGTCGTATGAGATTTTCAACTGTCGTTTCATTGCTACCCAACTGTCATATGAGATTTTCAACTGTCGTTTCATTGATACCCAACTATCGTATGATAACCAACCCAGTGTCGTACGAGTTTTGATGCCAAAAAATTCTAAGAGTCAAAATCTTTCTTGCAATTTTCGTATGAGTTTTGCAACTGTCGTTTCATAGCATACCCACTGTTGTACGAGTCTACAGAGTGTCGTTTGGGAAATTTTTAAAAGTTGTCAGAAAATTGTCAGAATTGCCAGATACTTAGCCTTTTCAGCCTATTTCCAAAATCTGTCGAATGAATCACTGTGTCAGGAATAGAGCAATAGCTATTGAGAATTAGTACACATGTCTCAAAGAATCAGTACACAAGAGGAAGAAGCTCTAATCACCGCTATGATGAAGTAGTTGCAAGCTATGCAAGTCTAGCTTGACAAACTTGAGAAAGAAAAGGAACCTAAAGAGTTCTCCATGGAAACTCTATGCTCTTTTCCATTTGATAAAGACTTGTACATGTCACCATGCCCTCAGACAAAATGTGAGCAATGTGACAACCCTTATGATACCTCTTCCACAGAGAGTGACACATCAAGCTTTGGAGACTATGATGACTATGACGATAGACAATGTAATGATACCTATGACACCTCTGTTCCTAAGAGTCCTCCTCGTCGTGTGTTCCTACTTACTACAAATGGGTCGTCACATTGGATAGATCATGATGGTGATCCATATGATTCTAATTTTGAAAGAGATTTTGATAGCTTTTGTGGACAATACCTTGATTATGATCCATCTACTACTACTGAGGACTATAAAATGCATCGTGCTAGCTTGAAACGTCAATACTATAAGGATCTCTCCTCTAAGAACTCTTAGGCTAAAAATAAAGATTACACTCTCAAGCAAGATCATTTTAATGTTAGACCTTTGTCTTGTGATGGTTCCCTTCCATCCCCTACTTCCTCCAATACCCATACATTTCCTAAAGCTTTCGAGTCTTTCAAATCTTTCACAGAACCTTCATTTGACACAAGCCCTGATACTTTTCATGCGGTTCCCTATAGTTATCCTCCAGGGCTACCTCTTAAAGAAACTCAAGCTAACCTTCACTTGGTTGCAAATACTTTCAATAATGATAAACCTAAAGAGCCTAAGCCTTCATATGCTATAATCCCTACTTCAGCTAGTCCTCCACCATCTCTTCCAAAGTCATCCATACAATCCCAACATGTTTCATTGTCCTTAGAAGTGGCTCTATGTCAAGAGGACTCTAAAAATGATGAAGAAAAGAACATAAAGAAAGATCAAGATCAAGAACCCTCCATGTCATCCAATCCTTTTCATGATGTCTCTTATCCGCTTCAGGTTTCTTTTGATCCTGCATGCCCTTTTTCATGCATTCCACCATGTCTTAAGTCTTCTCCTAAGCAAGATCAAGCTACTACTTACACTGTTGAGCTTATTGACAATCAAAATAACCTTACTACACTTACGCTTTCCAAAGATGATACTTCCATTAAGGTTGGTAAAAATGGTGTTGTTCCTTCCAATGTTAAGCCTATTGAAAATCAAGAGAAAAATTATGCACTTATGCTATCCAAAGATCCTTGTCAAGATCAAAGTCTTCTATCTTCTTATTCTACCACTCCATGTTCGCTTCCACTTTCTACTCTTCCTAAGTCTTTGCAAGCTTTGAACAATCCTATCAAAGAAGGTGCTCATATTCAAGATATCCATGATTCTATTGAAAATCCTAATGCTCACTCTAAAGATGTTGATATCCTTGGTTGTCATATAGATGCTGATGAACTTATTGATTATCCTTTTGTGTCTTCCACTTCCATCCTTGGACCTCTTCCACCACTACTAAGGGCTTCATGTCTTCCTTCTATCTTGGGTCCTTATGTTCCTTCACTTTCCCCTCCTAACTCTCTTAATTCGCCATCCATCTTGGGTCCTTACATCCCTCCATCTCCTATCTTTCCTTGAGATCAACATAGATGCATACCCTTGAATCATTTTCATCCACCCACCCATTTAAACCAATCATATGCTCCTTCTTCTTCCACAAGTCCCAAGTCTTTTGGAAGTAACTTGAATTTTCAATACAAGAAAAAGAAGCAATACAAGAATCCATCAAAAAAAGATCACCATGTCTCCTCTAATAGACATGGCAGCATAAAGTCAAAAGAGATATCTAAGAAAAAAACTACAAGACAAGTATGGGTTCCAAAATACATCATTGAATATATTTTCTCTACATCATCAAAAGGAAATAAAAAGCCTACGACTATATGGATTCCAAAGTCTCTCTTGAAAGAGTCTGGTGTTGAGCAAAAAGTTAAGTTGACATTCAAGCTTCCAAAGACTTCCACTTCATCTTCTTCCAAAAAAATATTCTTCCATTCCATGTGCCTAAACCACAACCTCTACTATCCATTCGCCATATTCCTTCATGTATTCCTTCATTCACAATTCCTCAATCCTCTCACCACCCTTCAAGGTATGTGTTGATGTTGATTTTTCCTTCCTTTCCATCTACCCTTTCACAATCCTTCCATGCATTATCCTTCTACCTTCTATCATTTTTCCTCATTTGCCTATTCCTCTTATCTTCCAACCTCACTCACTTTACATAAAACCTTATCCTCCATTTTCTCTTCCATCTCCCTTTCCCTATCAGCATATTTGAGCATATCATTTTAATTCCTTGGCATATCATGGTTTATCCTTTGAAGGAGCACTATCTAAAAAGCTTGCCCTCTTCTAGAAATTCAAAAAAAAAGAAATGAAAAAAAAAAAAGTGCCTTGGTGGAAACCTGGAAACAGGCACCTTGGTAGCAGAAGTAAAGAGAAATAAATTCATCCTATGGTGAAAACCACTTCCTTGTGGCACCTTGGATAAGTACCATGATGAAAACTTGGCAATCAGGCATCATGCGTAGTTCTTCTACATATTTCATCCATTCCATCTTCTCTCTTTGATCTTGACAAAGTTGATCTATACATGAATATTTGGCTATTTTGTGAGTTTTCTGATGATGATCTTGCTTTCATTCCCTTCCTATTTAGCCTTCATATTTATTTTCCTCCATTCATTCTAGTCTTTCGCTATCATTTCCCCTTTGGTCTTGATCTAAGAAAAAAAAGAAAGAAAGAGTGAAACACAGTGCTATGAAGTCTCTTGACATGTCTACTCCTTTGGATTGCATCCTTTCCTGCTCTTGCATTATGATTTTGTGACTTATCCTATGCTAGCCTTTCATTGCTTGTCCAAATGTGCTTTACATGACAATTTTTCCCTAGCTTGAGTATTCTTGAGGAGTTTTCCCTTAAGGATTTCTTCCCTTCATTGTCCTTCATTCTCTTGTCTTCCATCTCATCCACCAACTTGCTAATCCCTCTTGTTCTCCACCTTGCTAGACATTGGGACTGCATGATATGATCTTGCTTGGGAGTTTACAAATGGAAAGAGATGCTATCAAGTATACCAAGTATCAGAATAAGTATCAGAACTAGTATCAGAACCACTATCAGAACGAATATCAGAACAAGTATCAGAACCAGTATCAGAACCAGTATCAGAACGAGTATCAGAACTAGTATCAGAACAAGTATTAGAACAAGTATCAGAACACCTATAGGGGCTACACCTTTCACTTTAGTTTATGGGTCTGAAGCGGTACTGCCTATTGAGGTTGAAATCCCATCACTCCGAATTAGAATGCATGGTCTAGTAACTGATGATGACTACAGAGTGTCTAGGTTACAAGAACTAGAACTACTAGATGAGCATAGACAAGCAGTGTATGATCATCTCAGAGTATATTAGAAGAGAATGTCTAGAGGCTACAACAAGAAAGTCAGACATACAGAATTTTAGGTTGGCGATCTAGTCTTGAGAGAAAATCCTAAAAATCAATCCCATCGAGAACGCAAGGGGAAGTTCGAACCCAACTGGCAGGGTCCCTTTGTCATCACCGCTACTTTTGGCTCTGGTGCCTATCAACTCTCAATGACTGAAGGAGAACAACTTCAAGAACCAATCAACATTCTCCATCTGAAGAAATTCTATGTCTAAGGCATTCAGTCTATGGTAAAATGTCCTGAAAAAAATCTTAAAAATTGGAAAATGTCCTGAAAAAAATGAACATCTTGGTGAAAACCTAGCAATAGGCGCCTTGATGATTCACAAAAAAATCAAAAAATATCAAAAGTACAAAAAAATTGAAAAAATGAAAAAATAAGAAAAAATAAGAAAGAAAAAAAAGTGCCTTGGTAAAAACCTGGAAACAGGCGCTTTGGTAGCAAAAATGGAATCTCTGCCAAGATGGTGAAAACCTAGCAAACGGGTGCCACTTGTTTCAAAATGCTCCATCTATCAGTGCAATCTTGGTCTTTCTTATCTTTCAGTCTTGCTTTAGTTTGTACATATCTCCCGATTTGTTTCTACATTTCCAGTTTTCAATAAGTCAGTTTGTCCACCAATCTGCTCAAGTGTCTGTATCCTATCAATGTTCAAACTTGGGGGCAATCAATGTCAACTCTTATGGTCTACAGTATATCATAGACATGTCATATCCAGTCAGAGTCATTTTGAAGCTTCATTTGAGTCAGTCAAGTCTGTCTCGTCTCCAGAAAGGATTTTGCATCTACAACAATGCAATCAACATCAAACATCAAACTAAAAACAATCTATGCTTTTTTTACATACTTTTATCTCCTTGTATGCTTACTGATTCACATTGAGATTTTTGCATATTGTGTCTCTTCGAGCTCTTCGATGATGTCCTTTATAGGATTTAGAGAGTGATGACTAGGGGCATAATCTTTTCTTTGTCTTCTGCTTGTATGTGAAAATCTAACGTCTTTGGAAATTTTGGATTGAAATGGTGTCCGACTGTAAGAGCCTCTATCTCGAATTGGATGGCCATGCGTACCTTGACCATTGATACCTAGAAAATTCAAGGAAGTTTGATCTAACTATTGTCTTTTTGAGTAAGTTCTTTATCCTACTATGAAACGTGATCTTACCTAAGGATGTGAACAATAAAGGGTCACTACGGGTAATTCACACTGGATTTAGAATGATCTCTTGGCTGTTTGATGTGTTTGTAATGCAAGGTGTATTCAGGTCATCACGACGTTTATGTTTTGATGCTTATACAAATTGCTATATCAAAATGGACATGATATTCAGGTCATCCTAGCATTTATGCCTTGGTGCTTATATCTATTCTGACATTCCGAAAACAAAATCCATATTCATATGTCCATGGTTGCCTAGCTAGTGGGTGTTGTATTGATTCTTGCGTATACAAATCGACATTCATATGTCTATGGTTTCATAGCTAGTGGGCATTGTATTGATTTATCCGGTTACCTAAAAGTTCAATGATGATAACAAATCGACATATGATCAGTGACTAGGTCCTAGGTCTTAGGTTGCATTTCATTTTGCATGTCTCTTTGCATTTTGCATGTTTGCATGATCTCACAATGGCTAAACGAACTTCAATGCTTAAACGATTCTTCAAATTGCATCTTCAAATCTAACAAGAGCTGAATCTTACACAAAGGTTCCTCCAACGAAACAGCAAGTAGAATCCTTTTTCGGGATCAAAATCAAAATCTGAGATTGTTTATATTATTAACTACTTGCATATTCGACCTTCGATCATCACAGAAATCCATAATTCAACTTAACTGATTATCTTACATCAAACTATCAAAATTTCAACTTGGTCAACTATGGTCAACTCATAGGTTTAACCTAGTCAAACTTGGTCGTCTGGACCTCTAAATGATGCAGAATGCATTCTCAAACGTGTTTAACCACTTCTCAAATCAATTCACATGCTTCTAAACCATATCATGCTGACTTCTCTTGTTAGATTTCAATTTTAATCCCGAAGGGGGCATGGTATTACACATCGTTCAAAGTCTGTAATCAAATTTGAAATCATATCTTTATGGAAATCATATCTTCCTCAGTAATCAAGACAACAACCACGTCTAGTTGTTGATTCATCAAAAGTCCTCATCGCTTGGGGTGAATCTATCATCACTTGGGGCATATCAAATTCATCAAGATCCATATCAATCTGGTATTCTCCTAATCTTGTAAACTATATCAGTTTTTGCAACCATCAGATCATAGTGTTCTTTCCTTGGTTCTTCGGCAACTGAAGGATTCAGATGTGATACCTCTATCATGGTTCTGCTAAGACAATCGAGTCTAGAACCAGTCACTCACTTCTTGGCAATCCTAAGGTTTGGAATCAGGCGTTTTGACACTCTTTCACAATCATAGGTTCATTTGTTGTTATAGTGAACATTATCTTTGGTCATTCAAGACCTATTATCTCCATATCAAATCAATATCAATCAGCTTCTGTCTCATATCAATTATCAATTTCAAACATCAGTTTCATATCTTTATCAAACACAAACTTTCTTTGAACCACTACGCTTCACATAGTAATTCAAAGAGGGGCAAAATGTAATACCCCAAAAATGGGCTATAAGTTCATTAACCTCCTACATCTACAAATCGAATGAAATCAACATCGAAGTCCTAACCTAAGGCACATCTGAACATCATCGAATCATAATTGATTATCTTAAATTCTGCATCGGGGAATATTCCTAGCAATATTCTTAATTATCTTAATTATCTTTAATTTAATGATTATTTGGTGATAAATCACATTTATCCTAAGTTTGATTAATTGAATATTTTCATATTTAATTAATTAGATTTAATATCTTGCCACTTAATTATGTAATTAAATTTAATTCTATCTATTATTAATTGTATTATTTAATTTTGACAATAAATCTAATATCCTATGAATAATTGATTAAATTCTTATTTAATTAATTAAAGCAAGTTGTCATTATTTAATAATATAGTTTTTAATAAAAGTTTGATAAAATAGTTAATTAACCCATAAATTAATTATTTTATTTCAAAAATTAGTTAAGTGGAGAATAAATCACTTTATTTATTTATTAAATCATAATTATCCATGTGCACATTCAAGGACCAGTTAAACTCAAATTGGAAAATCAATGCAAGTTGTTAGCTTTTTGAAACTCAACATCTTTTTGAGTTTTAAAGTTGATCTAAACTTCTAATTCGAGTTGAACTGTGCTTTTGCATGATTTTTGTGACTTAATTATCTATTATTTAAAAATAACTCAAAAATCAACCTGAGTTATTTGAGTGATTTATGGCTTTTTCTCATGCACCTCCAAAGCCCTGGATTTCTATAAAACCAAGGCTCAGCTCTTCATAATTCATCTCTAAATATCTCACAAATTGCAAACTTACTCTACAGGAATCATAGCATATCAGATTTGGAGAATTTGCACAATTGGAGCTTGAAAGATAAATTTGAGGATTTGAAGCTTTGTGAGATCAATTTCAAATTCATAGCTTTCATATTATTGTTAGAATTTTCATTCTCGTATCATATCATTTCTAGATTAGCATTGCATATCAATTTCCATATTAGCATAGATTCATATCAGTTTTCATCATATTATTGCATACAAAATATCAAAAAAATAGATTAATTGCATTCATATTTCATATCAGTTTGGCATTCAAATCCTTTGTTTAGGTGTCGTCTAGGTCACTAATCTTGATTTCAATCTGAAAATATTAATCTCACACCTACTAGAAGGCAGTAAATCGCTTGGTTAGATTAGATTTCAATTTTGCATGATTTTGATTATAACTAACCTCTAATGTTTTACTGAAGTGTTGTGTCTACATATCAAGTACAAAATTCACACACACACTTCCTTCTTTTGATCATCTCTTGACATGGGGTATGAGTTTGGGTATATATGGTGGATTATTGGAGGGTTTTAATATTTTTATATAGGGGAGGACTTTGAATGTGACTTTCTAGAGTAGGTTTATCTAGGAATGGAGCATATGGTGGCATTGGATCCAAGAATACTAAATTGTAGGAGGGAATTGTATCAAGGAAGGGATTATCTTGGAAATCCATTATGGATAGCCCTTGGGAGGTCTCATCACTTGATATATCATTTGATGGAAATGGAATAGATTTCTCTTGTGATGCTTCAGGATATGAAGCACTAGTGTAAAATATGGAGGCTTCTTGAGTGACAACTTCTTCATAGGAGGTATATGTTCCATTGCTAGACATGGGTAGATGATTTTGATTCTGTTGAACAATATAATAACATATGTGACCTATTATTTTCATAAAATGATGATAAGGTTTAGAGTAGAATTTTCTCCCGTTGGGTGATCTTGTTGGTGATACCACATTGACATTTGCATGTTGTGAAACATTTGTTGATTGAACATATGGTACAAGAGGTTGCTTGTTTATTATGCTTGATCGATGTCCAAAGGATGATAGATTTTCAATTGTGTTCAGTTGGGAAATTCTTGGTGGTGGATTTGAGGAAGCAAGAGGATGTTCATTGACGTTTTATTTGATCAAAGGCTTATGGATTGATTTCTCAACACGGTATGGATATAATTCCTCTACGGTGTAAGACTTTGGTTCTCTCTAATTTTTAAGATCATCTATTTGGGTTCACAGTTCTATCATTTGTTGTACAAGGATATCATTTTTTAATTGTTGTTGTGTCATCTCGAGGAAACTTTTTGAATATACAAAGGGGTCCATGCCATCATAGTAGTTTTTTTCTTTTTCTTCTTTGTATGGAGGAAATGAATTCAAGTACATGTCATTTGGGTTATTTCTTGTTTAAGATATCATGAGTGGTCTCTGACCAAAAGGGTATGAAAGAGACATCTTTCTATTGATTTGAAGTGTTTGGAGTGTGGTTCAAATTGTTGTAGCATTGATTTCAAGATTAAAGGGTGTCTTTTGAATTGAAGTCTGATAGAGATAATCATCTCTATGATTAAGACTTTTTGATGTTTGATTGTGATCTCTTAGCTCTAAGGACTAGGGATCCTTGATGGAAAAATTTGAAATCTTGATCTTAAGGTTATTTTGATGACACTTGTAACATGAAACTTGAATGCAACAAACAAAATAACAAGCACAACACTCACTTAAATCAATAGTCCTAGTAGCTAAACATTGGGTATATGTTCTGGAATGTTTTGACAAGTCTTGCACAAGAAGAGATTCTAGACAATCTACCTAAGGTCAATTTGGTTAAACATGGCTGCAAAGGGTAGGTTTCTAATTGACAAGGATTTTGTTAGGATTTTCATTTAGATAGAGTTTGAGTTTATCCTCCATTACAGAGGCCTCCCACATGCATAAAAACATGATTTTGTGCAATCTTGAAAGACAACTAGAGGAGGTTATCATTCCCAAACTCTTTTTGTCCTCGACCCAATTAAGGATGAAGGCATTTCATTTTAGATTGGGTCGGATTACTGTGACTACAACAATTGTATCTCACTTTGGGATATCCCTCTCACCGGCCTCACTAAGACATGTTCTTAGGAGGTGAGCCCTCTAAAGTTCTAATTTAATCTAGAAAGTGATGAATTGAAATGAAATGTAGGTCTAGGACTTTGATTACCCTAAGAATGGTAAGAGCATGTCCCTATTAATTTTCACTCCCAAACACAATTAACAATGTTCTTTCTCAAACCTTTAATCTAGGGGGATTGGAGCATGTTTTATACGTACCTACTAATTAATTTCTCATGCTACCATTGAAAAGCTCAAAATAAATGTATAATATTTTCATAATTACCTAAAACTATAGAGCCCAAATTTAGAATTGTGTGATGATGATAATCACCTTCATGAAATTAAGATCAAATTAGTAACAATTCAAAGTAAATACAATGAAAATCTAATTAAAATTGAAACCAAGATATATGGCATCTCATGGTTCTCTAAAAAGATGTGGTAAGTGAAGCTCTCAGCTCAAATATCCACTAGTGACACTTCTAAAATGAGAATTACTTCTACAATGATTATTCTAGCTCAAATTGATATAAAGATATGCAAATTGCTCTAAATGCTCTTCAATTGCCTATAGTAACAATGCTTTGCAAATGAATTTCTAAGATCAATATTGCTCTCAAAATGCTTCATATTTATAGTAAATTCCCAAAGGTAGGGGGTGGAGTGAAGTAATCATGATTAACCCTAGGTTGAGTCAAATACTTTGCTTTGTTCATAAATGGGGGGACAATTGAAAGGTTTGTCTCAAAGATTTGGACAAAAGGACAAGATTGAGTGGTTGAGATTAAAATTTTAGAATGAGTGATTGAGATTCATCCCTTTTGAGTGATTTATGTCTTTTTGTCCTCAATTTTCATTGTTTACTCAACTTTGTTGAAAGATATTAGGATTAATTAAATTCAATTAATTAATTAAATTTAGCCATGTAAGGGTAATAGGTTCATTTTGATTTTTGATTTAAACAACTATACAACTAATTGATTAAAATCAATTATGTAGTGTTTTTCACCCCTTTAAGCTTTGATTTAATTATTTAACATCATTATTTGATTTTTCCTTTGCTTTAATTATTCTTGTCCAATTTGATTTAATAACTGTCCCTTTTAATGATTTGATCCCTTTTTTGATTGAATTAGTGCATTTTGATGATTATTGCAATTTAAAAGCACTTGCCCATTTTTGAGTGTCTACAAATGCCCTCTTTGAATTGATGTGTGAAGAACATTGATTCAAAGATTCTTCTAATTCTGATCACTTTTTAGGTCATAATTGTTGATTCCCTGATATGCCTCTGATATGATATTTTTGATATGCTACTTCTGATATGATATAATTCAAATACTGATAAAATGATATACCTCTAATAATGATTCAAAAAAATTTGATGCCCCACTAATTCCAATGACGTTTGATTTGATACTCTGATGCCCCCTCAAAAATAAAATATATTGTTTTCTTGATTTGAACAATTTGATGATGTTTGATTTATTGAATATGTTTTCATTTCTGAAAAATCTTGATGATATGTGATGATTCAAGAATATGCCCTGGTTGATTTGATAGGTTAATATGGGTCTAAGCCAAATTTCACCAAGACATAGAGACACGAACAAATGGTACTAGGTTTGATAGGATTGATACTATTGTTCCCACCTCGCGATCAAGAGTTGGGAAACAATAAGTTGGTATTGATTGATTGACGTAAAATGATTCACTGATATAGAATATTGATATGATTCTCTTGATATGCAAAACAGGCACATTTTTGTAAGTTGTACATATGGTCCCTAGCTTCTTGGATATTAGATTTATGGATATTCCTTGTTGTTGATTTTGTATCATGTTGATGTTTATTGATCGGGACTTGGATGTATCATTTTGTTGATGACATTGTATCTTGATATACTAATTTATTGGATCTTTGATGTTATGGACATTTATATGATGATGTGGAATTTTCTTTGATTCCCCCTTTTTTATTGATCAAGATAATTAATTGAAACCCCTTTTCCCTTGGAAAAATAACAACAAACCAATGCACTTAATCTAACATGAAAATGCAATGCAATGCAACTAAGTGTCACTAGCTTTTTAGCAAAGAAATGCCATAGAGAAATATTTTCATCATTGAGCATTGTGGGACCAGAAAACAAGTACAACCATCACTGACCACATCATGATGATATGAATACTACTTTTATATCACTTTTGGTAACCCCTTTTTGCAAACTAGTACAACCCTCACTAGTTGAATAACCAACTATGGGAGTATGAATACCGGTTTCAATGGATTCCATGTTGCAAATGAAACAAAGGTCAACCCTCCACCTTATATGATAGTCCTCAATGGTTCTTTGATGACCATGTTGTTAGATGAATTCACATAAGTTGTTGAATCTCTCTCAAGACAATCACTCAAAGGCAAGAAAAATATCATGTCTTCATCATTGCCAATCTAGTCAAAACATCATCGATCAGCTAAAAAGATGTGATAAAATTCAATTCAATAAAGATTACCAAAAAGCTTCAAGTGTTTTGCAATGTATCAAGATTTTCAAAAAGAATTTCCAAACATTATGATCTTTTAAGTGATGTCAATTTTTAATCCCAAATAATAAAGTCAATGGAGGCTCAAGAATCAAGTTGTAGGATCAAAATACTTAGGTGTGGACAATGATATCCATCAAAGGTTCAACAAAAATCTCTCTCTGAAGCTCTAATAATTTTCCCTCTGATGTGACCGAATGTAGCACTCTTGAATCCGCTTGAGTTTAATGCATTGCGTCATGTGAATTGATGCTTGTTTGTTGAAATCCACTGATTAAGATCAAATGCCCCTGATTGGATAGGAAAAATGTTGGACTTGGGAAAACTTCCAAAATATTATAAAACCTCAGTTTATGCAAGATGTAGCTCAAAGCACTTTATGCAAGAAATTACCAACTCTTGAACAAGATCACATTGGTTTGCCCCAATGTCTAGCAAGATATAATACATGAAGGATGGATTTTCAAGTTGATGGATTAGAGATGGAAAGGCCATGATGGATGAAGCATGTGAGTGTGACCTGTAGGACCATCCCTCAAGATTACCCAAGATAAGGAAAAATGATATAGCAATGTGAAGCATGTTTTTGGATAAGCCATGGAAACCAATGATGTAGTGCTAGATAGCCTATAGGATAACAATCTGCTATCATGAAAATGAGGGATCCAAAAGAAGTGGACATGTCAAAAATTTCTTGATAGCAATTTTTGTACTTTAAGTTCTTCATTTTGATCAAGACCAAGGGTCACTTTGGGTAAGATGTGGATAAGATAACACAATCTGGGTAAAGGGGTTATGGAGTCTATGAAGGGATGTTTTTGGATTATGGAAAGACTGTCAAGGAATAATGAAGGTGAATTTGGGATAAGCAAGATCATGATAGGGTAACATGGATGCAACAAGTACATAAGCTAATGGAAAGGATAACGGATGTCAAGATACTTAATGCTCATGGATGTGTTCAACCTTGTCAAGATAAAGGTGAGAGATGAAATATGGATGAAACTTGCCCCCAAGTGTAGAGTGCAAGAAGGAGGAATTATGCATGATGCCTATTTACTAGGTTTTCATCATGGTATTTGTTTCTCTTTACTTTTGCTACCAAGGTGCCTATTGCTAGGTTTTCACCAAGGCGCCTTTTTTTTTCTTTTTTTTTCTTTTTTTTTTTCTCTTTTTCAATATTTTCCCAACATTTGAATCTTTGGACAATGCTCCTCTAAAAGATATGCTATAATAAACCATGGGTATGACTAGGATGCTCAAAGATATTGATAAGAGGGATGGAAGTACAAAAAGTATGCATTGGAAAATGAATGTGAGGATAAGAAGGTATGTTGAAGATGGGAATGTTGGCAAGATCAACTTTGACACACGCTTTGAAGTGTGGTGGAATGATGGAGGAATGATAGATGACGGAGATAAGGATCTTTTGAGGTAGTGGATTTTGGGATATAGGAACCCAAATTAGACTTGGAAAGTGGAAGATGTTTGGAAGGAGATGGAATGGAAGCCTTTGGAAGCTTGAATGTCAATTTTGATTTTTCTTTTGTGTGCAAGTCTTTCAACAATAACTTGGGAATCCACATAGTCTTTGATTTTTATTTCTTTTGGGATGCCTTTGAATGTATTTCTTCAATGAGGGATTTAGGAACCCACATTGTATTTGATTTTTATTTTTTCTTCATGGACCTTTGCGGCCTTTTGGATATTTCATTTTTCTTTGTGGACCTTTGCGGTCTTTTGGATATTTTAGTTTTCTTTTCATTCACATGTCGATTAGATGAGACATTGTGATTTTTATACATATATGGATTCTTGGATTTATGATTTTTATGTTGCACATCAACATTTCTTCCAAAAGACTTAGGAGTTGTGGATGAATAGGAATAATATGGAGGGTTCATATGGATTGGTTTTTGGACATTCTTCAAGTATGTGTGCCTTCATTGATCTTGATACATGGTAGGGTAAGTGAATGGAGAGCTAGGGATAATAGGAATGGAGGATGGAGGAATATATGGACCTAATACGGATGGAAGGGATGAATACTTTTGTTTTGGGACATAGGAACCCAAAATGGATTTGGAGGATAGTGAAGGCATATGGTTGTGTTTGAATGGAGGGATATAAGGTGTGAAATGAATATCAATATCTTTGGAAAAAGCTGCATTGCCCAGGTTCTCATCTTTAAGATTTATCTTTATACCAATAGGCTCATGAATAGCTTTGATAGGAACACATTTGATAGGATCAACTAAAGCTTGAAGGGATTTATTATCATGCAAGGGATTTGGAAGAATGATGATTTCTTGAGGTGAACATGGAGGAATATGACAAGGAAATGATGGGATACTTTGATCTTGACAAGGATCTTCAAATGGTATAGATAGGTTATTTTTCTCTTGATTTTCAATATGCTCATTGGAAATTGTGGAAGGGATATCTTGATTTTGCTTGGGAAGTGGAGAAAATATGGAACTTGGAAGGGTACTTTGTTCTTGGAATGGAAGGATAACATCTTGGAAGACATGAAAGGATGC
The DNA here is from genome assembly GCA_027943335.1 of Chamaecyparis obtusa. Classification (NCBI taxonomy): domain Eukaryota; kingdom Viridiplantae; phylum Streptophyta; class Pinopsida; order Cupressales; family Cupressaceae; genus Chamaecyparis; species Chamaecyparis obtusa. The sequence continues at coordinate 196,005 of BSBK01002798.1, read as the reverse complement.
AAGGGGATCATTACAAGGTTCTATGGATATGGGACCTTCATCAAATATGGGAGGGGATTGCATATAATCTTGATCTTGATCTTTATCGATATTTGTTTCTTTTCTCTTTGGGTTATCCTCTTGACATGGAGCCACTTATAAGGACAAGGTAGGTGTTTGGATATGTGTGGGGGATGTTTGGAAGAATAATGTCGGGTCCTTTTGAATGGGTATAATAGGCATTGCAGCATATGAAGCTTTGGGGTCCAAGATCTTTGAAGTATGGAAATGATCTGCAGCAAGATGTAAGCTAGCTTGGGTTTCTTTTAGAGGTAGCCCTTGAGGGTAGACATAGTCAATGTGAAAAGTGTCATCATTAGGCTCACTCTTTTATGGAAGAATTTTGGATAGTTGTGAAACTTTGTGAGATGAATGAAAGATGAAAGGAGTACATGCTATGGGAGAAACCTTGCTAGGTAGAGGTTTGTGCATTAGATCTTGCTTGAGAGTGGTACTTTTCTCTTCACACTCTTTATTATCTTGATCACAGATAGATTCATCATGAAATTTCCCTTGATCCAAGATAGGTTTGTTGCTCTTAAATGTTTCTTTTTGTAAGGAGGATGAAGATACGAATGGCCCATCATTATAAAGAAAAGGACACATTGATCTTAATGATGGATTTTTAGATGATGCTTCTTTTTGTTTTTCCTCATTTTCCCTCAAGGTTGATGTGTCAAAATTATGAGGAAGCTCAGCTCTTGATTGAGCTAACTTCATGAAGTATGCTTCTTTATCCCTCTTCAAAATTAATTGCATTGTTTCCATAAATATGGGATCTTGGATTGCTTCTGAAACTTCTTCTTCAGACACCTCATCATTTTGATTCCAATGGAGATTTTGATGTGAGGAAAATGAAGATATGGATGGCTATCATTATAAAGAAAAGGACACATTGATCTTAATGATGGCTTTTTAGATGATGTATCTTTTTGTTTTTCCTCATTCTCCCTCAAGGTTAATGTGTCAAAATTATGAGGAAGCTTAGCTCCTAATTGAGCTAACTTCATGAAATGTGCTTCTTTATCCCTATTCATAATTAATCCCATTATTTCCATAAACATAGGATCTTGGATTGCTTCTAAAACTTCTTCTTCAAACACCTCATCATTTTGATTCCAATGGAGATTTTGATCTTGATTTCAGTAATTATGCTCCATAATAGGATTGATTCATTTCTCAAATAGTTCCATCATTATAAATGTTTCTCAAGAATATGATCTATTTGTTGCACTAATAAAGAATATCTCCAAAAAGGGTATCCAAATATGAAACCAAATTTTTCTGAAACCCTCAGGAAATGTCCATTGTTTGCCCTTCTTTGTTCCTAGGTGTCACTTGCCAGTGTGTAGGCATGACTTAACAACTGATACGCAGTTACTAGAATATTCTTAGGCAACACTCTATAGGTCAGCAAGTGGCTTTTCTTTGTTGATAGGCATGATTTAATTTTTTCCAGACGTCACTTAAACTGTTATAGGCATGACTTTATTGTTGACTGGCGTCACTTTAAAAGTCATAGGTGTAACTTCCCTGTGCATAGCCATCACTTTACAGGTCATAAGCATAACTTCACTATGCATAGGTGGCACTTTACTGGTCATAGGCCTAATGTCACTGTGCATAGGCAGCACTTTATTGACCAGGTTGTAAATTTTAGATTTTAAAACTTGTAAGATTGGGTTTATGGAATTTTCTTGTTTGAAAATGGAACACAATTGCAACACACACATCAAATTTTAATCATGTCCCTAAAACCACACTAAAGTCTATTTTCTCGATCATTTTTCACAAGTATTGAACAAGAAAGTATTCCACGCAGTCTACCTATAGTCAAATTTGGCTTTTAACATTGTTCGGCTCTATGAGGTAGCTTGCTACTTATCAAGTTTTATTGAACAATTATGTTATAAACTATGCCAAGTTCTTATACCCACTTGTGGGCTTCCCACATGCAAAAAAGTGCAATTTGGCGCAATCCCCAAAAGGACTACTAGAGGAAGTGAAGACACTTGCACATAATCTAGCCACTTCCCTTTTAAGGAAAAGTGTATTTTTATTAAAGTGGGTTGGATATTACAGTGGAGAAGGTGGTTGTCTCCCACTTGGGCCATTCCCTCTCACCATCCTCGTAAGGAAAATCTTGGGAGGCAGGCCCTCTATTGCTCTATTTTAACTAGCATGTTCATATAAAGCAAGGAAATGGAATTAAGAGAAAGTTTTTGGGAATTTGATTCACCTAAAAGGTGAAGAGCATATCCCTAACTTTCTCTTAGTTTCCCAAACACTCAAGCAACAATGTTCTTTTTCAATCCCCTAACAAATAGATTCTTATAATTGAGGTGTTTGGTCAATTCTATTTTTTAATTAAGTTAGATTCAACGAATGCCACAATTTAAGAAAGTGCAAGCTTGATTCGATGAATACCTTTTCCTTTGTAGCTAGCAATGGCTAGGTGCTTTTTTATGATTTTTTCCTTTTATCTTGCTTTTACTCACCTAGTGGTGATCGTTCCCACTCCCTTATCCAAAAAGTTAGTCAACAAAGCCATTCAAAATGAGGGGAAACCAAAAGAACAAAATGAAATTGCAATTAAGTGTTATTGATAAGATTTTTCAATGAAAACTTTAACAACTTAATATAACAAATTTCAACTTAGAGTAGGAGATTTAAGCTTGTAAGCCTCTACAACTTTGATGTAATGAGCATATAACTTTTCTTCCAAGCCTAAACTCTCTAAAATTAAAGCACTATGCAATTCCTTTTCATGTTTAGCATGTAGTCTTACCTCTTTACTTGGTTGTGTAACTCTGCTCTCTGGCTTTTGCACTTTTTTGTGCCTGCTTATTTATAGTAAAAACATACATACAGAGAGTAAGATAATTGAATTTATCAATCTGACAGCAAACTAAAACAACAGACAATAGGCATCATTATCCAGCTAATATGTGTAATTAAACTGTTAGTAGGTGTAACTTTAACAATAGCGAACGTCACTTTCTAGCAGCTCAAGCGTTATTTAAATTTACTCAGGTGTGACAATTTATTTACTAAGCATAACAATTAATGTAAATGGCGTAAGATAATCTATTTAAAGAGGTAATTCAAAAAAATTAGGCGTCATTTAGAAGATACTAGGCATGACAGTTTGTGTAAATTGTGTCATAAAGCTTGTCACAGGCGATAAAAGACAATGAATAAGAGGTACTTCTCAAGTCTCAGGCGTTGCTTTACTATCTCAAGCATAGCAATTTATCTCACAGGCATCATTTAAATGCTAGTACGCATCATTTGACTATTGTTACGCATCATTTAAATGTTGTTACTCTTCATTTAACTGATGCTACGCATCATTTCACTACTAGTACGTGCCATTTAAATGTTGGTACACATCCTTTCACTGCTGGTACGCATCATTTCTCCTATTTCCTACAAAAGTTCATGAAAAAGTGATAACAAAAACACATGAAATCTTGATGAAAATGTTAGAAATGAGGCTCAAAGCCCCATGCTGGGTGCCATTTGTGTGTGAATGCTTTGCACCTTCATGAAATTAGGATTAATATCTAATAATCTTAGCAAATACAATGAAAATTTAAACTAAGAATTGCATACAAATCCATGACATCTAATGGCTCTCTAATTAGATGTGGTAAGTAGAGCTCTCAGATTAATCTCCACTAGTGACACTTCTAAAATGAGAAATATGATACTACAAATGCTTATTCTTTTTTTTTTCTTTTTTTGTATTTTTCTTTTTTTTTCAATTTTTTTGTATTTTTCAAGATCTCTTTGACTATGTACAATAAATATGATGCTCCCCATCTGATACTCTTTATACTATTTCATCTCCCTCATGTGTAGAACCTCTTTAGATGAATGTTGTTGATAGGCTCTTTGAGTTCTTCTCCTTCCCAATCTGCTAACTTATAAGTTCCCGTTCCAAATGAAGAAACAATGATGAACAGACCAAGCCAATTAGCCTCCCATTTTCCTTTCTTTTCTCTGTCAGCTTGATTCTTTGGGTTTTCTCTTAACACTAATTCTCCAACTTGAAGAAGGTGGGTAGATTACCCCAATCAAGTCAAATCCCCATTGATAGAATGGATATGGTGTAACAAATGGATGTAACTCTTGTGTCGATACATGTATCATGTCACCATGATATTGACATTTGCTACATATCCTGACAAAGTGACAAGCATCTTTTTCTAAGGTCTTCCAGAAATACCATAAGCGAAGGATTTTCTTGGCTAGGTTTAAACCGCTTGAGTGTGACCCGCAAATGCCTTCGTGAACCTCATGTAAAGCTAACTTAGACTCTTCTTCCTCTAGACATCTAAGTAACATCCCATCAAGACCCTTACGATATAATGTCTCTGAAAGGATTATGTAATGGGCTGATTGGCATATGAAATTTCATTTTTGGGCTCGGGATTGGTCTAAAGGTAGCACTTGGTCTTTGAGATATGTATAGATAGGGCCATACCAAGGTGAGTCATGTCCATGAAGTAGGGAAAAAATTTGGGTTTCGAGAAGCTCGAATGCCAGTTTCACCAACTCTTCCACCAAGAACTCATACTTCTCATTCTGATCTAGTTTTTGTAATAAGGAAGCCTAGGTGGCCATTGCATTAGCTGCTCTATTTTTCTCTCTCGGAATCTACTCAAAAGTGATCAAGGAAAAGTACTTCTTCCATCCATCAATCATGGTCTTATATGGAATTAGCTTTTCATCTTTGGTATTGTATTCATTGTTGACTTGATTGATGATGATTTGAGAATATCCATATATTTGTAGCTCGGTGATGTTACATTCTAAAGCCATTTTAATGCTAATGACTAGAGCCTCATATTTTGCTATATTGTTTATACATGGGAACAAGAGCATGTAGGACTTAGGAATGGTGTACCCCTGAGGAGTAACCAATAATATGCTGGCCCCGAAACCTCCTTGTGTATACAAGCTGTCAAAGTATAACTTCCATGTTTTAGCCTCTATGTTGACAATTACGAAATCCAAAAATTCCACTTGGATAGTTTGTGTAGAAGTCATTGGATTTTCACCTAAGTGATCTACTATCACTTGTCCTTTTATTTCCTTTCTATCCACATACTCAATGTCGAACTCACTCAATATCATGACCCATTTTTCTATCCTACCCATTAAGGTAGTTTTGCTTAGCAAATACTTTAGAGGATCAATTTTGGCAATTAATTTTACTCTGTGCATCAACATATAATGTCTCAATTTTTGAGATGCAAAGACAACTGCTAGACAATCCCTTTCCATAAATGTATAGTTAAGTTCATATTTGATCAATGTCCTACTCAAATAGTAGATTTCTCTTTCTTTTCCTTGTTCATCTTCTTGCACCAAAAGCACTCCTAGAGACCTTTTGGTAGTGGATATGTATAGTAGCAATGGTTTTCCCTTGATTGGTGGCATTAGGATCGGTTGATTTATTAGATAAGTCTTCAATAAAGTGAAGGCTTGGTCACATTCTGTTAATATGATTTAGAACAACAGAGAGGGGGGGTGAATCAGTTGTTCTCGGGTCTTGATGTATAAAACAATCTTAAAAACTTATCCTTAAATTAGATCCAAAACCAAAACAAACTCGGTCATCACTAATTCAATAATAGAAACATCTAACAATGCAATCCACTACCTACCTATAACTTAACTTGCAAAACATAGTAATGTTCAGATCTAAGCATTCACACAAGTATAAACACCAGAATTTATAGTGGAAACCCAATTTGGGAAAAACCACTTTGTAACATGCTACTAATATTTTCACTCTTCTAAAGTGAGCTTGATAAAAAGCCAACCCTGTCAAAGGTTACAATACACACTGGCAGGTGTGACCTGGTTAAAGGATTTTAATCACCCTGTTAAAAGTGAGCCTAGTCATAGGACTTACATACACTCCATTAGAATGAAACCTTGTTCAAAGGATTTAACATATGACTGTTAGATCAACCTCTGTTAAAAGGATTTTAACTGTTACAATGGTTAGAAAGTAGTAGTAGTATTATCTAAAAAATATACAACTCACTTTGCAAATATCAGATCCAATTCCATACACTAATGCTGGTTTACTGACTTTGAAACTTTGGCATTTCCATCTCTGATATGCTCGGAACTTTTCTTCAAGCAATCACAACACTTCTCCTTCAGCCTTTTCTGCTTATTCAGTCAGTAAAACTTTCCTCTTCCAGCATTCTCTGTTCACCATGTGCATACATATCACAATGTTCAGGTTCCCTTATATTTTCCTCAATTAGGTTAACTCATCTTTTGCCACTCAATCTCAATCGTAGAGCTTAGGGTTAGGTCAAACTCACTAAATCTACTTGCTTCATGTTCTTCGGCTCCTTTTCTAGAATCATCTCAAATCTCTTAAAGATTTACAATAAAACATTTTACAATGCATTTAATGCTTCCAAACAATCAATAAATAAAGTCAACACATTTTACATAATCCAAGAATTCAACAATGTCGGCTCCAAAATTAAATTCTCTTCAAATATAAAATTGTTGATGCTCGGTCAATACTGTGATTGTTCACTCGGTCTCCATGTAGAACACTCAGTCATTACTAAAATTGTTTCCTCGGCTTATACTGTCTTCCTCAACAATTTACTGATACTCGGTCGACACTATAATTTTGCTCGGCATATACTAACTCGGTCGACACTAACATCACTCAGCTTAAACATGATTTTTCTATTCTTTTCTTGGTTAAGCCTACCAGTTTAGTCTTCAGTCTTACTAAGATAAACAATACATTATCTCATCATAGTGCAACATAGTCAAGTACACTTTAATATCAAGATAACTCAACCTTTCCCTAGGTGCTATTGTTACCAACCTTGCTTAGCCCTCTTAGCAACACTCAAATAGATATAGTACTTTCCTAAGTAGCAACAATCTTACCAATTAAGGTTTGACATCAATGACAATACAATAATTGTTTCAATTCAGTTTCCAATAATCTCCCTCTTTGGCATTGATGGCAACACCATATGATATCACCTGAATAACACATGGATTACCAACCAATCCAAAAACTTATCTATCCACCAAAAAACTATTTATAATATCCTTAGCTTCATTTTGACTCAGAATCTTGTAAGCCTCACTTCTTTGACTATCAGAAGTATTCAGATCTCCCTCTATCCTGATCCTTCATTTTAGTTCATCACCCTTATCTTCAATTCCATTAGTTCATCTCCCTCTTACTTTTCAGTATCATGTGTTATCATATCAATACATTCTCCCTCTTTGACAAAAATTCCAAAGCAACAACTCAAAATATCTAAAACATACATCCATCAGATGTGGATAATATCTATGCATCTCAGTGTTTCTCCCTCTATCATCTTGTTTATGACTGATTCCTTGACTTTTCTTCTCTTCACAACTCTAGGCCAGCCCTAAAGTGTGACAATCTTCTGCATCAATTTGTCAAATTTTCTACTATAGCATATTTGATGCAGTGCTCCTAGCTTGTCTAGGTAGCCTCAGTTAGGGGAAGAACCCCTAATTGACTTCTTAAATACTCATGAGCTTCTCTGGGTAAAGCTTTAGTGAATATGTCTACTAATTGTTCTTTTGTAGTCACATATTTCATTCAGACTTCTTTGTCTTGTACTAATTCTCTCAAGTAGTGATACTTGATTGCAATGTGTTTGGTCTTAGTGTGCATCACTGGATTCTTAGAAATATTGATAGCACTTGTGTTGTCATAGAAAATAACAATAGGTTCAGTGATTTCTTCTTTCATGCCTATCAACAATTGTTTTATCCATACCAAGTTTGAACAATTTACTGTAGTAGCAACATACTCAGCCTCGACAATAGATTGGGAAATGCAATATTTTTTCTTGCTCATCAAGGAAACTAATCTCTGTCCAAGAAAGAAAGCTCCACCACTTGTACTCTTTCTATCATCTATATTTCCTACCCAATTAGCATCTGTATAAACTCAGAGTTCAAATTTGTCATCTTTCTTATAATATAGACCATAGTCAGTAGTTCCTTTCAAGTATCTCATAATTCTTTTCACAGCCATCATATGTGTTTCCTTAGGATTGGCAGAGAATCTTGCCACAATCCCAACAACTAATGCAATATCTAGTCTGCTATGTATAGCATACTACAATTTTCCAATCATGGATCTATATAGAGTCTGATTCACTTCTGTAGCATCATCATTCTTAGATAACTTTTGTCTAGTAACCATGGGAGTTCCCACTGGTTTAGCATCTTCAATCCCAAAAAAATTTAGTATTTCATTAACATACTTAGACTGTGTAATGAAAATTCCATTCTTCTTCTGATATACTTGTAAACCAACAAAGAATTTGATCTCACCAAACATACTCATTTCAAATTCAGTTATTTCATTTGAGAAACTTTTACATAATGCATTTTGTCCACCAAAAATAATGTCATCAACAAAAAATTTTGCCAACAGGATACCTTTACCTTCTTCATCCTTCATGTATAGATTGCTTGTGTCATTTGTTCTTGAGAATCCAATCTATATCAAGTATTTGTGCAACCTCTCATACCATGCTCTAGGTGCTTGTTTCAATCTATATAATGCTTTGTTCAGTTTGCACACCATGTGTCTTTTGTTTGGATCAATAAAACCTTGTGGTTGTTCTATGTAAACTTCTTCTTCTAGTATACCATTCAAAACTACAGACTTGACATCCATTTGATATACCTTGAAATCTTTATAAGAAGCATATGCAAGAAGAGTTCTTACTCCTTCCAATCTAGCTATAGGGGCAAATGTCTCCCCATAATCTATTCCTTCTTCTTGTGTGTAGCCTTTGCATACCAGTTTAGCTTTGTTCCTAGTGATTTCACCATTTTCATTCATCTTATTCTGAAATACCCACTTTGTTCCTATAACATTCTTGTTTTCAAGTCTCAACACCAGAGTCCAAGTATCATTTTTCTCAATCTGGTCAATTTCTTCATTCATTGCTTGTATCCAATCTTCATTCTCCAATTCTTCTCTAGTTGTCTTTGATTCAAATTCACGTAGTAGACATGTTGGATTCTTAGTCCTACTTCTAGTCTAGATTCCAGAATTTTTGTCTCCAATTATCTATTTAGGCTTATGATGTCTTCTTACATATTTTGCCAAAATAGGTTCAGTTGTTCTCTCCTCTATTTCATCATGTTCCTCAGTAAGATTGTCAGATTCAATTTCAGAATGCTCAGCAACCTCTTCCTGATAATCAACAGCATTTTCTTGTAGCTTGGCATGTTCTTGTTCTCTCTCGACACTATTTTCCTGACACTCGACAGCTTCTATCTGTTGCTCGGCATTGCTTACCTGAGACTTGACATCAGGTGCAAGTTTGTTACTTGCCTCTTCTTCTTCTTCAATGTACACAAAAGATCTATAATCTTCTGGTTCTCTTTTACTGTTAGCTTCATTTCTTTCTACATACTCATCAATTTTGACATTCACACTTTCTACAATTTTGTTAGTGTTAGAGTTCAAACACTTATAAGCTTTTCTTTTTGTGGAGTACCCTAGGAATATGCCTTCATCACTCTTAGGATAAAACTTTCCATTCCTAGTGTCTTTTGGTATATAGCACTTACTTCCAAAGATTCTAAAGTATTTAACACTCGGTGCATGTCCATGCCATAATTCATAAGGTGTCAAATTTGTACCTTTCTTGATCTGTACTTGGTTAAGAGTGTAGATAGCAGTGCTTATAGCTTCATTCCAATATTTTTGTGCCACATTCTTTTCAATCATCAATGTCCTTGCACAATCCAAGATAGATCTGTTTCTCCTTTCTGCTATACCATTCTATGGAGGTGTTCTAGGTGTAGACATCTATCTTTTAATTCCTCTATCATTGCAAAATAGATTAAATTCATTTGATGTAAATTCTCCACCTTGGTCAGATCTAAGACATTTTAGGTTCCTACCTGTTTCTTTTTCAACCTTAGCCAAATACCACTTAAAATATTGAAAAGCTTCAAATTTTTCTTTTAGAAACATTACATGCATCATCCTAGTATAATCATCAACAAATAAGATAAAGTGTCTAGCACCACAATAACTTTGTACACCCATAGGTCCACAAATGTTAGTATGAACCAAATCTAAAATGTTTTTAGAAGTAAAGGATTTTCTCTTGAAAGTTGACTTTGTCATTTTTCCTAAATGTCATTCCTTGCACATCACATTCTCAGGTTTCTTCAATCTAGGTAAACCTCTTACCTTTTTCTTCTTATTTATCTCTACCAGATTGTCAAAGTTAACATGACACAACCTTTTATGCCATAACCAAATATCATCAAGTTGTGCAATTAAACATGTTTCTTCAGATAGGTCAAGATAGAACAAATTACCTCTAGTCTGATCTCCACTTCCAATCAGTTCTCCAGTAGCATCAAATATTTTAGCTTGATTGTGATGAAATTCCACTTGGTAACTAGTTTTGTTAAGCTGAGCAACACTTAACAAATTATAATTAAGACCTTCAACCCAATATGCATTTTCACAAGATATCTTGTCAGTCAGTTTAATCAAACTTTTTCCTCTAACAGGACATGGTGCATCATTACCAAATTTTACACTTTTACCTCTGTAATGATGTAAGGTCTCAAACTTATTTTTTTCACTAGTCATGTGATGTGAACAACCACTATCAATAATCCATTTATCATTCTTGCTCACATAGGATATCAATGCAGTTTTCTCATCCTCATCAGATTCATCTTTCATTGCCACATAGACTACCTCAATTTCAAAATCATCACTATCAGTGTCAATCTCTTTTTTAGCAATGTAACAAGATTTCTTACCTTTTCCTTTGTAGTCTCTATTCCTTCGGTAGCTTCTATCATCTTTTCTATCTTTGTGTTTGCTTTTCCTTTCATCATCTTTATCCTTCCTGTCAGGACATCTAGCAACTATATGACCAACTTTATTACATGCAAAACATATAATAGGGAGTTTACCTTTATACTTTCCTTTTCCCCTTCTCAGTCTTCTAGCCACAAGAGCTTCTAGATCTTCTAGGTCTTCATCAGAAGTTTCACTGTCACTTTCACTTTCACTAATGCATCTTTCCTTTTCTTTCTTTGGCTTGTTCAGAACTAACTGTGACTTAAAAGAAGATTCAACATTTCCAATGCTTCCAACAGTGAAATTATCATAATTAGAGAGTTCAAAAGTAGTCAGCTTACCAACCAAACTTTCCAAAGTAAGCACATTAGCAGAGTTACATCTAGATTCCTGAATAGCTGAGATCTTAATAGCATATATAGGACACAGGGTTCTTAGTACTTTCCCAATTATAGTTTCATCATCAATAACCCCATTTTCTCCTCTAATAGCATTTAGAACTTCTTTTATTCTACCACAATATTGTGCAATGTTTTCACCTTCTTGCATTCTCATTTCATCAAACTTACCTCTAAGACTCTTGGCCTTTGCTTTTAGCACATTCAAATCACCACCATAGATCCTTGCAAGAGTGTCCCACATATCCTTTGCAGTTGTGTAGTCCTTAATGTCCTCAAATTCTAGATAGCTTAGGGCAGATGCAATTTCCAACATTGCCTAATTATGTTCTTGCTTGGCTCTCATTTCTTTGACAGTCAAAGGTGCGACAGGTGAAACATAGTTGTTTTCAATGTAGTACTTTGCAGAGTCACCAATACTAGCCAGATGTAGCTTCATTAAGCTTTTCCATGTAGGGAATTTTTCCTTGTTCAGCTTCGGTACCTCCTTCTTATACATCTTGATCATTTGCTTCAAGCCCCTTTAAATTTGATTCTATCAACACTAATAATAAGCAACTTAGCTCTGATACCAATTGTTAATATGATTTAGAACAACAAAGAGGGGGGGGTGAATCAATTGTTCTTAGGTCCTGATGTATAAAACAATCTTAAAAACTTATCCTTAAATCAGATCCAAAACCAAAATAAACTCGGTCATCACTAATTCAATAATAGAAACATCTAACAATGTAGTCCACTACCTACCTATAACTTAACTTGCAAAACATAGTAATGTTTAGATCTAAGCATTCACACAAGTATAAACACTAGAAATTATAGTGGAAACCCAATTTGGGAAAAACCACTTTGTAACATGCTACTATTATTTTCACTCTTTTGAAGTGAGCTCGGTAAAAAGCCAACCCTGTCAAAGGTTACAATACACACTGTCAGGTGTGACCTGGCTAAAGGATTTCAATCACCCTGTTAAAAGTGAGCCTAGTCATAGGACTTACATACAGTCCATTAGAATGCAACCTTGTTCAAAGGATTTAACATATGACTATTAGATCAACCTCTGTTAAAAGGATTTTGACTGTTACAATGGTTAGAAAGTAGCAACAGTATTATCTAAAAAATATACAACTCACTTTGCAAATATCAGATCCAGTTCTGTACACTAATGCTAGTTTACTGACTTTGAAACTTTTCCATTTCCATATTTGATCTGCTCGAAACTTTTCTTCAAGCAATCACCACACTTCTCCTTCAGCCTTTTCTGCTTATTCAGTCAGTAAAACTTTCCTCTTCCAGTATTCTTTGTTCACCATGTGCATACATATCACAATGTTCAGGTTCCCTTATATTTTCCTCAATTAGGTTAACTCATCTTTTGCAGCTCAATCTCAGTCATAGATCTTAGGGTTAGGTCAGATTCATTGAATCTACCCACTTCATGTTCTTTGGCTCCTTTTCTAGAATCATCTCAAATCTCTTAAAGATTTACAATAAAATGTTTTACAATGCATTTAATGCTTCTAAACAATTAATAAATAAAGTCAACACATTTTACATAATCCAAGAATTCAACAATGTCAGCTCCAAAATTAAATTCTCTTCAAATATAAAATTGCTGATGCTTGGTCAATACTATGATTGTTCACTCGGTCTCCATGTAGAACGCTCGGTCATTACTAAAATTGTTTCCTCGGCTTATACTGTCTTCCTCAGCAATTTACTGATACTCGGTCGACACTATAATTTTTCTCGGCATATACTAACTCGGTTGATACTAAGATCACTCAGCTTAAACATGATTTTTCCATTCTTTGCTCGGTTAAGCCTACCAGTTTATTCTTCAGTCTTACTAAGATAAACAATACATTATCTCATCATAGTGCAACATAGTCAAGTACACTTTATAATATCAAGATAACTCAACCTTTCCCTAGGTGCTATTGTTACCAACCTTGCTTAGCCCTCTTAGCAACACTCAAATAGATATAGTACTTTCCTAAGTAGCAACAATCTTACCAATTAAGGTTTGACATCAATGACAATACAACAATTGTTTCAATTCAGTTTCCAACACATTCTTCATCCCACATGAAAATAGTGTCTTTGTGTAGTAACCTTGTGAATGAATGGCATTTTTTGGCCAATTGAGAAATGAACCTTCTTATGGATTGTATTTTGCCTTGTAGAGACCTCATTTGACTTATGTTCTTTGGGATTTCGATATCCATTATTGCTTGTACTTTTTCCAGATCCACTTCAATTCCTTTTGCTGAAACTATATAGCCCAACAATTTTCTAGATTGGACACCAAAGGCACATTTCTCTGGGTTTAGTCTCACTTTGAATTGTTCCAACTGAGTGAATATATTTTTCAAAATTTGTAGGTGATCTTCTCTTTTGTGGGACTTGGCCAATATGTCATCCACATAATCCTCTATAAAGGTGTGCATTATATTGTGAAAGATGGTTTTCATTGCCCTTTGATATGTGGCTTCGGCATTTTTAAGGCCGAAGGGCATGACATTCCAACAAAAGGTACCCCAAGGGCATGTAAAGGTTGTCTTCTCTTGGTCTTCGGGTGCAATTTTTATCTAATTATATCTGTTGAAACCATCCATTAATGAGTACATGGAGTGACCTGTTGTCAAGTCAACTATGGCATCTATGCTCGGAAGTGGGAAGTCATCCTTAGGACATGCAAGATTCAAGTCTCAAAAATTCATACATACACGAATGGATTTATTGTGCTTTGTGATCGGTAAAATATTAGATATCCATTCAGCATAGGCTATTGCTCTTATGAATCCCACCTTCAACAATTTTTCCAACTCCACTTTGACTAAGAGAGCTATATGTGGGTGCATTTTTCTCAACTTTTGCTTAACAGGCTTAACCCCTGGTCTAACATTCAAATGATGCATTATGAAGTCAGGATCCAATCCGGGCATATCAACATATGACCATGCAAATTTCACTTGTTGTTCTTGGAAAAACTTGATGAAATCCTCCCTTTCTAGAGGTGTAAGTGATGCTACCAAGTGTATAAATTTTGGATCTAATTCTGTCCTGATGTTAACCTTTTCTATCAGCTCTATGAGAATTGGTGACCTTTCTTCATCATGCTTGGGTAGGGTATCAAATCTCTCTTCCTTTGGTGCCACAGTTGGGTTTTCACCTTAGGAAACATCTTTTATCTTTACTTTTTTTGGTTCTAGTGCTGCCACATAGTGGTTTGCATCACTAGAACTTTTCATTTTTTCTTTTGACTAAGAGATTGGACCCCCACTGTTCTCATCATGTTCGGTTTGAATTCATTGGTAAAAGAGGTTTCAACCACATTAAGGTATTGGTTCATTGCTTGGTCATTTGGAAAATAAAGCAAGTCACTTGGCTTGGTTTGGTCCCAATCAATAAGATGGGGATTTATCAAGGATAAGGTTTCATTAGGCAAGTTCTCATTGGTTGGGTTTATGGACATGACTTCATTTGAGGGTTCGTACATTGTATCATTTAGATCTATGACGTGAGCTTCCTCGAGATGGTCCATGGAAGAAGGATCGAAATCCCCTTCACTTGAGTCCCCATCAACTTCTGCGAGAAATAGCATGGGAAAAACCATGAGAGGATTGAAACTAACATTTGAATCTCCCTCCTCCGAAGGCATCCAAAATGTATCTATCCATGGTAGATTAGTAGGTGCTTGTCCTATGTTAAGATCTTGTATATTAGGCTCTTCATTGTCTTGAGTTTCTTGCCTTGGGATCTTTGCATAAGTATGTATTATGACTATCTCCTTATCATGACATGATTCATCGGATAAGGTATCCCATTAACACAAACAAATTTCCAGATTTTGCACTTTTTACTTTCCACTCTCACACTCTCTACTATTCCTAATGATGGATCACGGAGTGTGATCCGAAACGTCGATGAAAAAAACTCACACAATTGAATCTAGAAACATTATATGCTTAAGGTATCCCATTCATAATCTTGGGATTCATCACTATCTACATCAGATTCCAATGTGTTCACTTGAGGATATGAGTCTTGCATTGGGCTGGAGCTTTCTCCTTTGTATTGGTAACCTACTCTAGATCTTTCTTCTTTTTCCATCGAAGAAGGTTCAATGGTTTCTAATAAACCTCTATTTCTTCGGCCTAAGGGTCCTCTTCCCTTGTATCCCATTTTCTGCATTATCTCAAATCCTTTCCCATACTGATCAATTTGAATGTTAATATGTTGGATTCTTTCTATGGGAGTACTTGAGGTATCATCTTCATCATGATAAAGCCATTGAAGGACTTCATCCTCCTCCTTGTTGAATGCTGCTTTGTCACTTTCTCTTACAAAGTAAGAGTTTTACTTATGAGGTAGGTGTTCTTTTGATGGTTTTCCATGCATTCTTGGAGATGTGGGCAAGTCAAATAAGGAAATGGAGTATTCCCCTACTCCTTTGGAATTGATTTTACATTGTTTTTCAAATGCATCCATCATCTCACTCATTTTCTTATAGTTATCCTTTTTAGCTTTATCCTTTTCTTCTTTGGTGGGTTTGTAAAGTACTATCTCTGATTTAAGTGCTTGATCTGAATCTTCATTTGGAGTTGGACCCTCGTAGCTCACTTTTTCCTTTCCTTTAGTTGATGTCATTGAACTATCTTGAGGAGGGTTTGAAGTAGCACTTAATGTTATCATGGGATCATCCATTTTGATATCTTCAATGGTGGCTCTTTGGATAATTCCCTCCTTGTTATGGGGAATGAATAGCTCATGAAGGGGTTTAAGTGCATTGCAATATTGGAATGGATTTGAGTCCCCTCCAACCATGATTTCTTCACCCATGTACGGAAATTTGATGCATTGGTGGTATGTGGATGGAACTGCTTGCATCTCGTGGATCCATGGTCTCCCCAATAAAATATTATAAGTTAGCTGCATGTCCAATACTTGGCAATTTGTGTCCTTTTTGATAGGTCCCACTTGAATGGGAAATATGATCATTCCTTTAGAGGCTCTTTCAGCTTCATCATAGGCCTTTATGGTGATTCTTTTAGTAGGTTCGATGCAAGACTCAGATAACCCTAGGGATTTGACAAGACTCAACATACAAATGTTAAGGCTAGCTCCTCCATCTATAAGAGCTCTTTTGACTCTATGCCTTTCAATCAAGACCTCTATATGCAATGGTAGATTTTGGGGATGAGTAATAGACATGTCATCCTAGTTGGAAAATGAAAGGCAATGAGGTGCAATAAGATGACCTACCATGTTTTAAAACTTCCCCTCTTCTAAGTTAGTAGGAACATTCATCTCTACTAGAGCTTTCTCTAAAATTTCCTTATGGTTGGGAGATAGCTTCAGTAGCTCCAAGATGGATATTTGTGTTGGAGTCCTTTGTAGCTGATCTACCAAGCTATACGGTTTTGTTGTTGTAGAAGATTGTTTGATCACAATGTTGGACTATGGAGGGCTAATAGGTTTAGGATCAACCCCTTGTAGGGTAATCCTTGAAGTCTACCCCCTAGTGATAACATTGGATGTCTCTTTTTGGGGCTGTTCTTTGATCACTATAGCATTCACAACATTATCATAGGGTGGCACAAAATTGATGTTATTGCTACTTTGTTTCTTGCCATTGGATGACTCCCCTTTGTCAAGTTTATAGAAGGGTTGTTTGAAAGATATGTGGTCTTCATTGCTTTGAGTTCCATCAATGGTGATCATGCCATTATCAATTAAGTCTTGCACCACATTCTTTAGCTGCAAGCACTCATTTGTCATGTGCCCTCGAATTCTATGGCATTCACAATGGCTATTTGCACTTGACCAACTAGGCTTGTTGTGTGGCTCATAAGGCTGAATGCTAGGTAGATTAATGATGTTGTTAGCTATGAACATCTTTAATGCCTTTTCCAGGGGTTCACCTAAGGGTGTGAAGTTCCTTTGAGGAGTTGGTACAAAGAATTTATCAAATTTGTTACTCCTTTGATTATTTCCTTGGTTGCCACTATTAGCATTGTTATTGGAAGGTGTGTTGGAAGTCTAGTTTGCATTATTCACCTGATTAGGTGTTCTTGTAAGAACAAATGGAGTCACCTTCAAGTTTCTAGAATCCACAACCCCATCATTAACTATTCCCTTATTATTTTTTTTATACCGATTATTGCTATTGAACCAATTCTTATTCTAATTGGTGCTATTGTTGGAGTTATTATTGTTATCTTTATACAATTTCAACTCTCCACTCTTAACCAATACTTCTTCTGTTGTTACTCCATTCTCTATGAGGTCTTGGAATGTCTTGGGGCATTGCATTCTCAATCGGTAGTTCATCTCATTGCTCAAACTATTGATGAATATATCCATCTTCTCCTTTTCGGGCACACTCCTAGGATACCTAGAAAATACTGTCCTCCACTTTTGTAAGAAAGTGAGGAATGCTTCTCCATCTTTTTGTTTAGCATTATATAATGTTATCATCATGACCTCATGCTTGATTTTGTATGAGTAATGGGCCAAATTTTGAAGCTAGTTCTTCAAAGGTTTTAATGTCGGATGGTAACTTAGAAAACCACTCCATGGCCATACCTCCTAAGCTTCTTGGGAATAGTCTCATTAAATAGGTGGTATCATGCATGAACTCCAAGCTCAATGCACAAAACTCACGTAAGTGATCTTGTGGATCTGATGTTCCTTCGTACTTGTCATACTTGGGAAACACTACATTGATCAGGAATGGTGCCATTACTAGACTTTTATCAAATGGAAATGGACACAATGCTTCGATAGAAAATAGTTTAGGAGCCCCACTTTTCTTGATTGTATCTAGTTGCATTTGAAACATCTTAAACTACTTATTCATGATGGCAATGGTACTCTCTTCAACTTTAGGTGGTTTAAGTTGATTCACATCATAATCTCATGGAAGCTTAAGACCTGCTCAGGCTAGGTCCATGAAATACTTCTCCTTATCTCTTGCCATTTCTTTTTTTATGAGTCTTAGGAAATAAGGGCACTGAATGGCTTCATCAACTTTTTCATCAATGGCATCATTGGCAGTTGGTTTGGTATTAGTTCTTTGGTGTGTGGTATCAATTCCTTGAGTGTTTTGATCTGCCCCTCCACTATTGGTATTGCCTTGATTATTCATGTCAATGCCCCCATTATTTGCATCACCTTGGTTGTTTGGGTCGATGCCACTATTGTTGTTATTACCCAAGCTATCGTAGTACATCATGTTGTCTTCCACTTCTTGTTCGGGTGATTTTTGGGGTACTCTTGGAGTGGTAGAATCATCACTTGGGTAAGGGAGCTCTTGGCTCAAATAAGTCTCGTCTACTTGCAAGGTTTCCTTGATGTAGTAGGATCTAGTAAAAGCAAGCATGAACCTTGGAGAATAAGAGTCAATATTGCCCATGTCAAATTCTTGTAGAATTTTTCAAAAATTGTGTAAAACAGGATTTATGACTGGGTTGAATGTTGGAACAGTAAGAACAGGGAAAAGGGTATCTAAGTATGTGATCAAATTTTTCTAACCCCCTCATTAAATACTCTTTGTTTTCCCTTTTGTGTTTCTAGGTGTCACTGGCTTGAGCGTAGGTGTGACTAAAATGTTTGTACATGTGAACTGGTATTGAACTAGATGACACACTGTAGGTATTCAGGTGGCACTTTGATATTTATAAGCGGTTTTCCAATTTTAATAGGCATGATTCAATAGGTGATATGTGTGACTTCCCTATTGATACGTGTTTTCATAAAAGTCACAGGCATGATTTTGCCTCTAATAGGCGGTATTGTTTTGTGCACAAGCGGCACTTTGCTGATCAATTTCTAAAATTTTGAATTTTTTAAACATTTAAGATCAGGTCTTATGAAATTTTCTTGTTTGAAAATAGAACACAATCGCAACACACACATCAAATTTTCATCCCGTCCCTATAACACTCTAGTGTGTATATTCTCAATAATTTCCACAAGTATAACATAAGAAAGAATTCCAAGAAGCCTACCTAAAGTCAAATTTGGCTCTTAACATTTTGGCTCTAAAAGGTGGTCTTGCTACTTTATCAAGAATTTATTGTGGATTCCATTCAAATAGATCTTAAACTTGCATCCCCCAAGTATGTTAAGGGGTTTCCCACATGCATAAAAATACAATTTGGTGCAATCCGTGAGGACTACTAGAGGAAGTTCAAAAAATTTAAAATCCATTTGTCACATACCCCATTAAGGATGCATGCATTTCGTTTTATAGTGAGTTGGATTCCCGCAGCAAAAGCAAGTGTATCCCACTTTGGGTTGTCCCTCTCAACGGCCTTGTTAAGGCAAACTTGGGAGGTGAGCCCACTAATTCTCTAGCATGTTCATTTATAAAGCAAGGAAAATGGAATTGAGGTCAAGCTTTTGGGAATTTGGTTCACTGAAAGGTGAAGATCATATCCCTAATTTTCCCTTTAGTTCCCAAACACAATTAGCAATGTTCAATTGATTTCACCCACTAACTATAGGGATTCGAGTATTTCTACTCTCTTCCACAAACAAGGGGCTTTTGATTTATGTGTTTGATTCCTAAATCCTTCTTAATTACTAGATTCTCAAAATGCACCAATGCCACAAGTTAAGGGAAAATATCGACTAGTTGAGGCTTACCTTTTCCTTGTAGCTAACCGAAGTTAGGGGCATTTTTAAGTGATTTCATTGTTTTTATCTTACCTTGGCAAATAGCTCCTTCCAAGTATGTTTGTCCACTAGCAAGTTAGTCAACACCAACAAACACTATGAGGGGAAACCAAATTGAAATTGATGAAGCAAAGACTTATGTATGAACTTTAGGCACCTTATTTGCAAATTTTTAAAGAAACTTGAACTACGGACTAAAAATCCAATTGAGAGAAACAAATTTCATTTTGTAAGCTTCAATAATTGCAAGATAGTTTTGGAATACCTAATTTTCCTCCTCTTGTGTTGTCTCAAGAACAACCTTAATGTGTGTAATGTTTTCCTTCTTGATCCTCTTTGCTAACACCTTTCCTTCTTGATTAAACCTACTTTCTGGCTTCTGGACCTTTCTGTGCCTACTCATTTACAGTCAAATTATGCAAACAAAGAGTTAGATAAATGATTTGATCAATTTAACAACAAATAAAGATAACAGGCAGCAAGCAACATTGTCCAGCTAATACATGTGAACAAATTGTTAGCAAGTGTAACTTTAATGATAGCAAGCAACACTTTCCAATAACACGGGTGACACTAAAAATTACTCAGGCGTAAACAATTTATTGCAAAGCGTGAATAGAATTGAAAATTGCAGAAAATGATTGATCTCAAGTGAAAATTTAACAATAGTAAGCATAAAATAGCAAATACAAAGAGTGACTATTTCAGTAAATTGCGGAGCAAAGCTTGATCACAGGCAACAATGGATAGCAGCTAAGTGATACTTCTTTAGTCACAGGCGTGACTTTCGACACAAAAGGCTAAATGATTTATCTCACAAGTGTGAGCTTTCGATTTGCAGGTGACTACAAAGAAATTAAGACAGAAAAGAAGTGATAGGCTAGGCATAAATCATAAGCTAACAGGCATCAGAATAGAGATCGTGGGCATTATCAGAATGACTGTAAGCATGAGTGAATCTTCTGTACATGTGACTTCACCAGTTTTCTGCAAAATATTCACGGAAAAGTGACAATACAAGCATGCAATATATGATCAAAATGATAAAATGAGGCCTAGGGCCCCATGGTGGGCACCATTTCTGTGATGATGATAATCACCTTCATGAAATTAAGATCAAATTAGTAACAATTCAAAGTAAATACAATGCAAATCTAATTAAAATTGAAACTAAGATCTATAGCATCTCATGGTTCTCTAGAAAGATGTGGTAAGTGAAGCTCTCAGCTCAAATCTCCACTAGTGACACTTCTAAAATGAGAATGTATGCTACTACAATGCTTCTAAAATGATTATTCTAGCTCAAATTGATACAAAGATATGCAAATTGCTCTAAATGCTCTTAGAATGCTCTTCAATTGCCTATAGTAACAATGCTTTGCAAATGAATTTCTAAGATGGAAATTGCTCTCAAAATGCTTCATACTTATAGTAAATTCCCAAGGGTAGGGGGTGGAGTAAAGTAATCATGATTAACCCTTGGTTGAGTCAAATAATTTGCTTTGTTCATAAATGGGTGGACAATTTAAATGTTTGTCTCAAAGCTTTGGACAAAAGGACAAGATTGAGTGGTTGACGTTGAAACTTTAGAATGAGTGATTGAGATTCATCCTTTTTAAGTGATTTATGTCTTTTTATCCTCAATTCTCATTGGTTGCTCAACTTTGTTGAAAGATATTAGGAATTATTAAATTCAATTAATTAATTAAATTTAGCCATGTAAGGGTAATAGGTTCATTTTGATTTTTGATTTAAACATCTATACAGCTAATTGATTAAAATCAATTATGTAGTGTTTTTCACCCCTTTAAGCTTTGATTTAATTATTTAACATCATTATTTGATTTTTCCTTTTCTTTTAATTATTTTTGTCCAATTTGATTTAATAATTGTCCATTTTAATTGTTTGATCCATTTTTTTGATTGAATTAGTTCATTTTGATGATTATTGCAATTTAAAAGCACTTGCCCATTTTTTAGTGTCTACAAGAATAATGAAGGGTTTTGTGAGTACAAGAGATTTCACATTGAAATAATTTGGTTGCAGAAGAAATTAAGTATTGTTGGAGCTATATTTTAAACAAATTACAAAATTTTTAAGTTCCCAGGTACTTGGTCTTTTAGTTTTTGAAACGTTTCAGTTGGAATTTGAAGAAAGATTTGGTGCACCATGGGTGGACCACTAATCATGCATGAGACTTATGTGCATACAATGTTGTTGTAAGACCAAGTCTATGTTGGGCCTTTCTAGAATTGTGGATGGTTTGACTATTTTTTGAAGTTGGATGGTTATGATAATGATATTGCGAGAGAGCTTTCCAACACCTTGTCTAACAAAGAGGCCCAAGTCAAAGATTTGAGGGTTATTGCCACTAAAGAAATAATAACAAAAGTAAAAGGACTCCTAGCTATGGGAGCCCCATTTTCTAAAGAGCATGATGCAAGGTTGACCAAAGATCAATTCACACATCCTAAAAACCCTCCTCTTGAGTTTAGTAAATATGGAGCTAAAATACTGTCATTACCTCCTATTTGGGTTGAGGTGGTAGTCTACATTATTATATATTTGACATGTGAGGGTAGGCATTCTGATTTGCATTTTATGCATTTAAAATTGTTGAGTCACATGCATCATGTGTTTCATGTTAATGTACTGAATTACCTTTACAAACTTGTCACAATAAGTGCTAGGGAAACACAAAGAGGTAGGCCTCATTCTATCACCCATCATTATTTGACTAAGTTTTTGGTAGATATATGATTAAGGGATGTCTCCAAAATAGCCTATGAATAATTTGTAGTTGTCAAAAGATTTCAAATTGAGGATGTAGGACCGAGTGGTAGGCCCATTGTGTGAAGAATTAGTACTGGTAGAGGGATTGCAAAAATAAGAATGAGGGCCTCATCCTCTAGGGATTCCCCTATTGTTGAGGCTCCTACAACCACAATATCACAAGAAACCTCTAGTGAGTCAACTGAACCAATGACTGTTAATGTTAAAGAAAACCCTATAGGAAACCCCAGTGCTAGTTTTTCATTTCAAACACATGTAAGAACTAGGGCATCTACCAAGAAGGAAAAGAGTAAAGGAAAGATTGATGAAACTAATAAAGAGGTTGAAGAAAAATAGGTTCTTGAGTCTATTATTCCTAGTTCTAAATGAAGGAAAAAGGACAAAACATGTCCTCCTACAACCACCACTCCTCCAAGTAAGCCTAAATGAAGAGCAAGTAGGAAAAAGGCTCTTGCAGCTACTGAAGTAACTCCCCAAAGGAGAAGTTCTAGGCTTGGTAGGAAAGCTACAGAGCAAAGAGAAGAGCTAGCTACCAATGTCCTTATAGAAACTGTAATCACCAGAAAATGACAAGATCAATTAAGTGAGCAACCAAGGCAAAATTAAGGCAATTAAATCAAATCAAGCTAAAATCAAAGAAAAATTGAAATCAAGCCAATAATCCAAATTTAATTGAAAATCAAAAGCCATAAAATCAATTTAAATCAAATAAATCAATTTATTGTGCAATTAATCTATTAATTGCATAGTTCATTTAAATCAAATCAATCCATTTAAGGGGTACACATGGCTAAACATATTAAATAAATTCAATTAAGAAATCATATTTTTCCCTCAACCACCAAATGGGAAGAAAATGCATCAACCAATAGGATTTGAGAACCAAGCTCACATGGATCAAGCTCACATAGAATCTCCATCATAAGGAGAAAGAATCTTGTCCACCCATTTTGTCCTCTTGTCCCAAGCTTTGAGGAAAAAATATTTAAATGGTCTCCAAAGGTGGAACCATGAACTAAACCTCAACTTAACCATGATCAAATCAACTCTACCCCCTACCCTTACCAAAATTTATAAAAGCAAGGCATAATTGAAGCAATGATCATCCACAAATATTTAAATAGCATCAAACCTCTTGCAATTTTAAGCCAAAAAGGCAAATCTAGAGCTAAATAGTTGTAATTTCATTTGGCATTAATCTTTTAGCTTTGATTATCATTATTTCTCATATTAGGACTGTCACTAATGGAAGCTTTCTAAGAGCTTTGCATTAGCAAACCTAATTAGAGAGCCATAGAGTGCTCAATTGTCATTAATTTTGCTTAATTAGATTGCAATTTTTGTGGTAATTTGGTTGTTATTTTGTGTTATTGATGATACTAACCCTATGAAGGTACTTAACCTAGTACACAAAATGGTGCCCACCGTGGGGCATTAGGCTTCACTAATTTTAAATTTGGAGAAGTTGAATTTTTCTTGTATATCTTTGTATTGTTCTCTATTTTGTAGGTTTTTCAACGCTTTTACTAGTTTCTGCAGCGCGTACACCTATTCCTGCAGTGTGTATGAGGTTTGAATTAACACTTCCACAAAAAATTTGTGCACCTTTACACAAGCTTTCAACACGTTTAATCCTTCTATCTTCTTGTATATCCTTCTTTCAGGGCATGTGCATTGACTCCGGAGCACTTTCAAATTTTTCTACTACACGTTTGAGGCTTTCTTTTAATGCCTTTGCTTATTAAAAGAACACATCTAATTTCTATTTATGCACTTTTAAGTTTTTCCTACAACACATTTAAAAGTTTTAACAGTGCTTTCAATTATTTTAACAACGCATTTAATAGATTTTATTGTGCATTCAATTAAATTGCAAATTTACAGAATTTCACTTTCAGAAAATGATTTGTCTGTGTCTGCAGGATGACTGGTCATAAAAAAGTTAAGAATCCAAAGACTAGATTCAACATTGAGGAGAAAGATTTGGCCAAAAGAAACAAAAATGATAATATAGCCAACATCAAGCTAGTTTTGGAAAATACACAGCAAGAAACCAAGGTATATGAGCAATATTTGAAAGCTGGAGAAGCATACAAATCAAAATTTGTTTCATTAAATTGGATTTATTTTCCTTAATCAATTTTTTTAAAATTTGATAAATAAGGCTTAGCTTTCAATTTTATTCTTGTTTTTCTTTGTTTTTCTTATTTGTGTTGACTAACTTGTTGGAGAGGAGGCAAAAAGGAAGGAACGATCGCCACTAGGCGAGTCAAAATCATGGAAAATTCATCAAAAATGCCCCTAGCCTTTGCTAGCTTTGATTGAGGGTAAGCCTAAACTTGCTCAATTTTTCTTTAAATTATGGCCTTGTGATTTTGCTAAAATCTAGTAAGTAACATAGAATAAAGGATAAAATCAAGCACTAAATCAAACAACCCCTTGTTTGTGGAAAAGAGTAGAAATACTCAATTCCCATTAGTTAGTGGGTTTTGGAAATTGAACATTGTTAATAGTTCTTGGGAAATAAGAATAGATGGGGATATGCTCTTCACCTTTTGGTGAATCAAATTCCCAAAACCTATCTCTTAAATCCATTTTATTGCTTTACTCATGAATATGCTAGATCTTTAGTGGGCTTGCCTCCCAAGATTTGCCTTAATGAGGCTGGTGAGAGGGACAACCCAAAGTGGGATACATTTTCCTTCGCCACAAAAATCCAACCCACTATAAAATGAAATGCATCCATCCTTAATGCGGTGTGTGACAAAAGGATATTAAGCTTTCAAACTTTCTCGAGTAGTCCTTCGGGATTGCGCAAAACTCTGATATATTGGTGGTGGGAAGCCTCCTAATTATGGGGGATGAAAACTTAATGTCCATTTTGAACAGAATCTTGATTAAATGCCTTGTTAAATTAGCAAAGCCTACCTTGTAAAGCCATGTTTATGAACCAACTTCTTTTTGTGAAAAACCTATGATAACGTCCTTCCATATTCAAACACTTTTTGTGTAGAGGGTTTTAAAAAAACAAGTGTATTTGTGATTGCTTTATTTGAAGAATACGTACAAAAAGTAAGAGATATCCATTTTGAAAATTCATCTTATATTTTTAATCTCTTCATAAAACAAACAATCACCCAATTTGGGGGAAAATAATTCTAAATCAAACCTTTGTTGAGTGTCAGTTTCTACATGATCTCATAGACTCAGATTATCCTTCCAAGAAGATGGCACTTGCATTGCAAAAGAGGTCCCTAAATTTGAATCTCAAAACTCTTTCATAAATCACAAACAAGGGGAAGTCTCCCAAATCTTTTTCAAAAGAGAATTGATCCAATGGATAGAAACTCCACATTTCACGATTACATCCATGGAAGCAATGATGAAAATCAAGGAAACATTAACCAGTCCAATCAAGGGCCTAAAGAAACACTTGAAGACAAAGCCAATAGGGTGGCTCAAGACATTGAATCCTTGAAGTTATGGACAAACTAATAGAAAGATATAGGAAAAGATATTTCCTTAATTTAGCGCAAGCAGGGGTAAAACTTCCACATGATTATGATGTTGACCAACTCAAAAAGATAAGGAATATGATAATCCAATAGGTGCAATGAATAAACAATTAAAGATGTTTCAAGCACAAATTGACCTAATGAAGAAGGAAGTTGAACCTAAGCCATTTTCCATCGAGGCCTTGTGTCCATTTTCATTTGATAAAAGCTTGGTTATGGCACCTTTCCCAATAAATGTGGTCTTTCCAAAATATGACAAATATACGGTTAAATCAGACCCACAAGACCACCTTAGAGATTTTTGTGCTCTAAGTATCGAATTCATGCATGACACAACCTATATAATGAGGCTTTTTCCAAGAAGTTTAGGAGGCCAAGCCATGGAATGTTTCTCAAAACTTCCACAAGGGATAAAGACATTTGAGGAATTAGGCTCTAAATTCATGAATCACTACTCCTACAACATTTAGCACGAGATCACCATGCTTAGCCTATGTGACACTAAACAACAAGATGGTGAATCTTTCCTAGGGTTTCTTCAAACGTGGAGAACAGTCTTGGCAAGATATCCATGAAGCATACCTGAAAAGGAAAAGATGGAGATATTTATAAATAACCTAAATGTGGAGATGAAATATAGGCTCCAACTTCAATTTCCCCTACTTTTTAAAAGCTTATTGAAAATGGGATAAAAATTGAAGAGGTGTTGGTTAAGAGAGGGGAAATCAAATTATTCAAAGATAATAAAACCTATACCAACACTAATAACAATCATAACTTATCTAATTATAACAATAATAAAGGAGTCAATAATCACAATGATAAACCAAGACTATGGTTGGAAAAAAATAATAAAAATCTTGTGAATGATGGAGTTGTGGAAGCCCACAACTTAAAGGCTACTCCTTTTAACTTATCGAGTGAGTCAAATCCAACGTATAATGTTAACCAAATGACCAAAGCTCCTTATAACAAAAACACCAACAACAATTCCAACAATCCCTTCAATAATTCCAATGCTAACAAGCCTAAACTATTCTTTTCCACATATCAAAAGAGAAAATTCACCTTTTTAGGTGAGCCTTTGGAAAATGCATTAAGGACTTTGGTGGCTAGTAAAATCATTACCTTGCCTGAATCGAGGCCATATGAACCCCAAGTCAAGCCCAATTGGTGGAATGATTCTCATCATTGCAAATACCATCGCAACAAAGGACATAAATGAATGAGTGCATGAAATTAAAACACCTTGTCCAAGATCTAATCAATGATGGAACCATAAAATTGGA
Source organism: Chamaecyparis obtusa (assembly GCA_027943335.1). Lineage (NCBI taxonomy): Eukaryota > Viridiplantae > Streptophyta > Pinopsida > Cupressales > Cupressaceae > Chamaecyparis > Chamaecyparis obtusa. Next base: position 168,388 of record BSBK01002798.1, on the reverse strand, counting down.
AGGACCTCAAAATAATGAGGACCATACAGCTTTCAAAAACCATTTCCTAAACCATGATAAAGGGGAATCGTCAAATACCAATCATAAAAACAAAATAGGTAATGAGAAGGCTAACTTTGCACATACTTATGATAATACCATCAAGGTGAGGAAAACACCATAAATGTGATAGTGGTAAAAGAGAAACCAAGGGAAGCAACATCTAATGTTGTAACTAGGGGAAAAGCATGAAAGATCACTTTATCAAGAGGTGCCCCAAGAATTGTCTTACCAAATCAAACATTATCTTCATCTTCAAAGAAATATAATTTGGTAGGTCAATTGCAAAGAACCCCTGCTCAAATCTCTATTCTAGAATTGCTCAAGCTTTCACCAACTCATAAGGAGATTCTAGAAAAAACCTTAGTGGAGACTAATGTGCCTTTAAATTTATATGTGGATAAATTCCAAAACATGGCAGGTCATCTTGTTTCACCCCATTGTCTATCCTTTTCAGAACAAGATGAGATGTCTTTAAACCACCCGTAAAATCTGCCTTTGCATATAGAGGTCCTAATCCACAAGCATAGAGTGAAAAGAGTCATCATCGATGGGGGAGCCAGCCTAAATATTTGTACTTTAAACTTGGTTAAAGCCCTAGGGTTTTTGGAGGAAGTTATTGACCCTAAGAAAAATATAACCATAAAAGCTTACTATGATGAAGAAAGAGCATCCAAAGGTATCATAGTACTTCCCATCTGAGTTGGTCCAATGGAAAAGGAGACCAGTTTCCAAGTCCTTGACCTAAATTTGACTTACAACATCTTATTAGGAAGGCCATGGATCCATGAAATGCAGGTCATACCTTCAACCTACTATCAATGCCTCAAATTTCCTTACATGGGACAAAAGTCATGATAAATGGGGATTCAAACCCCTTTCAATATTGTAATAACATAAAGCTTATTAATGACTCTTTAGTCCCACATAATGCAGAAGGGTCTATTTCTCAAAGAATGGAACAAGGACAAAGTTCAAAAGATCTTCCATCATTGAAAGGAAAAGAAAAGGAAGAAAAAGAAAGTGTTGTTGAAAATTACCAAATTCCCACTAGCTTAACTACATTAACTAAAGGAAAAGAAAAGGTTAGTGAGGAAAGTTCTCATAAGGAATAGAAAGAAGACCAAGCAAGATCTAGCCAAATTTACACCAAGGATGCCCATTATCAAAAGATGGACCACATGATGAAGAATTTCAAAAAGCAATGCCAAATCAAACATAAAGGTGTAGGTGAATATTCATTATCTATGATGGATCTACCCTTATCTCCCAAATCCCATGGAAGACCATCTAGTCTACCTCATAAAAACAATGACCACTTTGTGAGGGCAAGCACTCCTTCATCCATGGATGAGGAAGATATTGAAATCTTAAATTGGCTATATAAAGATGAGGAATCAAGTGCACATGAAAAATGCATTCAAAACATAAGCATTCCCACTCATCAATATGGAAAAGGATTTCAAATAATGTAGAAGATGGGATATAAAGGACAAGGACCTTTAGGTACAATAAATGAAGGACTATTGGAACCTATTAAGATTTCATGGAGAGATAGTAAAGAAAATATTGGATTAGGGTACCTCGAACAAGGGTACACTCAAAAGAAGTATCCCTTGGTTTATGACCAAATCTTACAACTAGGTTCCCAAAGTGATGAGGATTTGAACAATTGGGAATGGGATTCATTGTCAAATGAATCATGTCAAGATAAAGAGGTTGATGTCATCCATACTTACACTCCTACCAAAGTAAAAGAACAAGCTTCAAGATCAAATCAAAATCAAGCTTCAAGTTCTAGTCAAGAGGTCTTAGATAACGTGCCAAGTCAAGAAATTGAAGGAAATCAATGGGTAGGAGAGCCTTATATTCCATCATGGATACCTACTATAGGGGAATCTAACCCTAGGTTTAACCCAAGAGAATTTTACCCTTTACAGACCCAAGAGGATTCTAGTGAGGAAGATGTTGACCCTAGTTCTCTAGAGCATCTAGAAGAAGCACATATCATAGATTTAAGTGACACAATGTTTGAACCTTCGAATGAATTCATGTCCTTGAACCATATTGAACCAAATCAAAGTACTGATCCCTTGATCCTTATCTATCCTAAACTAATTGAATGGAATTCCATTGAACCTATCATCCTCCCCACATTCTTGAATGATAACTTGGTGTTCCAATACCTTAATGCAGTTAAGCCTTCTTCTACCATGGAATATTAGGAAGAAGTGAAAAAGGGAAGTATTCAACCTTTTAGCTCAAAAAAAGTGAAAAAAAGAAAAAAAAATAAAAATGGAAAGAATCTAATGTTGAAAACTAGATTGTGGCAACATTAAATCAAAAGAAAAAGAAATAAAGAATGTTTATGCAGGTGAAAACCCAATAGAGGCACCTAAGGAAGAAAGGTTGGATACAAATCCCAAGCACTACAAAGAAAGATCACCTATCTTAATTGAACCAACAAAGAAAGTAAACATTGGGTCATAAAATCAAAACCAAGAATCATACACCTAGCAGTGTCCCTGTCTAATGAAGAAATAAAGGATTTCATCAAATTCTTCAAAGAAAAACAAATCAGCTTTGCACAGTTGTGTGATGATATGCCAGGACTAGATCTGAATTTAATGATGCATCATTTGAATATTAGAGAAGGAGTAAGACCAGTCAAGCAAAAAGTGAGAAAGATGCATCCACACATAGCTTTGCTTGTAAAAGTGGAGTTGGAAAAATTGTTGAAAGTAGGGTTTATAAGAGGCATTGATTATTCCAAGTGGATTTCAAACATTGTGTCAGTTTCCAATGCAAATAAATCCATCAAAATTTACATAGACTTTAGAGATCTTAACCTTGCATGTCCTAAAGATGATTTTCCTCTACCAAGTATAGACGCCATCATAGATCTAACAACAAGACATTCCATGTTCTCACTTATGGATGGGTTTATTGGTTATAATCAAATAAAGATAGCACTCAAGGATCAAGACAAGATGACATTTACATGCACGTGAGGAACATTCTACTGGAATCTTATGCCTTTTGGTCTCAAGAATGCAAGAGTGACTTATCAAAGAGCCACGATGGCCATATTTCATGACATGATGCATAAGTTCATGCAGGACTATGTAAATGATATACTTGCTAAATCCCACTCAAGAGAGGTGTTGGAATTAGGAGAGATAGGTAGTGAGAGGGAAGGGGTGAATCAGTGCCTTCAAAACTAAACTTGTAAACCTTTTTGATTTATAACTATAAATAGTGATAACCGACCAATATAACTTGAATCTAATTGCATGAATCATTTATCCACTTAACATAAGTAAGTAAACAACATGAAATCCATAACACAATCACATGAAACAAGTATTTTGGTAATGCAGAAACCCTTGTTAGAAGGTAAAATTTGTGGTGGGGATGACACCCACAAATTCTTCACTGTTGCAAATAGAAAAGGTTTGCCTGTTAGGGCTACAAGTTTTGATCACTTCTAGTGATCTCACCCTATTAGGAGTGACATGTTAGATTGGCTAGATCTACCTAGTTATAGGATTTTAACAACACTAATGAAGTGTGCACTCGGTTAAGAGATTTACATAAGATTGTTAAGTCTACTCTATTAAGAGATTTTATCCAAAAACTCTATTACAATTGTCAGAAAGAAATAGGTAAATATTTTCTATGTGACACTCAATTGTCTGATACAAATCTATAAGCTCTGATAAAATATCACCTTACTTGTGATGAATCTTTGCTCTAAACTACTCAGTAGCCTCTACTGATTCTGCTCAATCTAAATTCTACTATACTCAGTTTTTCTCTATTAACTGATAGACTTGAAGATAGGAAAATGCTTCAAGTGCTCCATGATTCATATATTAGCTCACACCAAAAATGATGTGAACACACAAATATATAGTGTTCTATTTTTGTTGCTTTAACACAATTAGGTTACACACTATAATCATAACCCTAAGATCTATGGTGTACAATAATAACCTAGATCATCTATTACAAAAGATATACATTGTATTTAATGAATATAATTACATTAAATGTTCCTTGATCTTGGTAAAACATTTTACAAACCATTGTAACCATTTGCATAGAAGAATGTGTCATTCCAAATTACTATGCCATTTCTTGTAATCCTTAGTAAACACTGTGTAAACTGATTGATGTATACTATGATGCCCGGTGTTTACTATCTTTCGGTGTCGATGTCTATTGGTGCTCAATAAATTGTCTGATGCTCGATGTATAGGCTTTACCAACTAGTCTATTCTGCTTGATGTCACTGATTAGCTCACTGTAAGTGATCAATCGATAGCTTTACATACCTTTGGTACTAATGACAACCTTAGAAGGCTCAATAGAGATAACAATCTCCCCCTTTGGAATTAGTATCAAAACTTTGAATGTATAAAGACAAAAATTTCTATGTAACTTATATCTCCTTATATCTCCGCCATATACATATACACATCAAAAATTTTGCTAAGTACTAAGTACTCCCCCTCGGTGCATGTTCCCGGTAATATATAGTATACATAGCATCCATGTACATAATATTTGGCATAATAGCATCTGATACATTGTTTTCCCCCTTTTTGATAGTAATGCCAAATACAAAATTGAGATAGTATACTCACAGCTTGTCAAAAATTGACTGATGGGTTTTCTTCACTGACTCCAAGAGGTTTTCCCATTCCTCTTTCAATTTGGTGAGAGAAATGTGCTCAAGACCGACTTGTCCATGCATGTCAAAGATGTTTTCTAACACCAAAATTTCTGGTGTTGCAACTATTAGCTTGGCTTTGACAATATGTGCTTCAAAAATTTTCAAGTACGGAATAAGTTCAGTTTGCAACTCAATAACCTGATCTTTTAGATGCACTTCTTGTTTCTTCAAATCTTGTATCAACTGTCAGAGTTCCTAAACTTAGTGAATATGCTTTAGGGAAGCATGTGGCTCAGTGATAGCTGCATTGGTAAACAACTATATTTCTACTTCCAAACCTTTGATCTTTTCACTGACTTCAACAGTGAAGGTGTCTATAGTACAAAGCTTCAATAAATATTGACAAATTGTCTGGGTGATGGATTTTGTTGCAGTAATTACCTCAAATAATTTGACCTTCTTTAATGCCACTTCTAGGCTGATTTTCTCAACTAATTTGTGTTGTATTCTAGATTCTGCCCTTTCTTCAATTTGTTTGTCTGCATCAGTGTTCGGGGCATTGATCTTCTCAGCAAGTGTAGCAAGTTGATCTATAATAGGTGTATCCTCATCAATATGTATCTCAGGTACTACTTGTTGGAGGATATCCCACACATCATTTAATACTTCTTTTCTTTTGTGCTCTTGCTTCAACTTCTCTTGCGCTGCCTTCCTTGAACATAACTCCCCATATTTACTCAAGTCTTCGGGGCTTAGGGTCCTCAGGTCACACTCAGGGATAATGATCACTTCATATAAGGTGACCGGCCCTTTTCCTTTCTTCTTCTTCTTTGTCTATGCTAGAGGTGATTTCTTCTCAATGATAGCAATAGACCTATCTCCAATCTTCAGAGTGTCCTTCCCTGTTAACACTTGTTCTTCCTTCTTTTGCTCCTTGGTAGTGGTGGTCTCAGTTGATATAGTAGTAGTCTTAGTTGTTGTGTTTGGTGGGATCACCTCTGTTGCCTTTGGTTCTTGTGTTTCCTTTGCTTCATCTTTTTCCTTTGGTTCAGTGGAAGGTGCCTCTGTATGTGTAGGCTCATTTGTCTCTGCAAGTTTTGCTATGTTTTGATCCCCTATGCTATCTTTGTTTTGCTCAGAATCTGAGCCATCAGGTTGTACTTGGGAAAGAATTTCAGCTGCTTCGGCAAGTACAAAAAGTTCACCCTGTAGTGATGTAAATAGACTTTTAGTGTCTAGTGCTTCATCTTTATTTGATGCAATATTTAAATCTTCATCATCTTGGTCATCAGGATCACCATGTGTGATGTCTACAATGAGTACATCGTCATCAGTTTTCTTCTCTAGTTGGATTTCAACTTTATCTGGTGCATCCTGTGAAACTTTTATTTCTTCCTTGTCCTCAGTTATATCAATTGCCTCGATAACTGATATACCAGTACAATTTGATTTCTTTGCTATTCCTTCATCAATACAAATACCTTTACCTTTAGAATTTTGTCTCTTCTTAGACAGGTTCAAAAATGCTTGTTGCTTAGCTTTTTCTTCAACTTTCAGAATTGATGTCCTTATAGAATCAGTTGTGACATCCATATCCGCTACATTGTCATCCATGATCATTAGGGCCCTATTCTTGATCATAAAATTTTCTTGGTATTTGATCAAGTATTCACTAACTTGTCCAAAGCTTAAGTGTGTGGCTGCCTAAACTAGAGAGTGTTCTCTCTTTCTCTTCTCGGTGTCTAATGCAACAACCCATTTCTCAGTAATTGTATCATCCAATTTCTTTGGTAATGCACAGGAAAACTCCATTGGAACTTTCTTAAATTTTATCATCATTTTGATGACAGCCTCTTCAATTTTAGTTTGATCTTCTTTTGACATTTTGTCAAATCTGTCTAGTAAGGGATCAACAAGGTCTCCATGTTCAATTATTTCCTCAATGACTTCATCTATTATTTTGGCCTTGTTACTAACCACTTTGAGTTGATTTACATCATCCTCTATCTCTGTATCCTCTAGATCTTCCTTATTTCTAATGAATTTCCTCTTTTCTTAGGTGCCTCAGCTAGAACCTTGTTCTTTCTCTTAATGTATTTCTTTGTTGGTGTAGCTGCTCTTCTTTTTGTTACTTTTACTGCTTCTTCCTTCTCGGTAAGTGGTGCTGCAGCTAATGAACATGTCTTCATACCTTCATGTATGGGTGACTGCTTCTTTGTAGGAATGTCAGGTGGAGGAACCTATTTAGGATCTACTTCTTTGTCAGACTTAGTCTCCTCACTATCATATGGTTTGTCATCTAACTGTAACTGACCTTCGGTTGCCTGTTCAACCGGTGTCCCTTCAGATGTTTTAGACTTATCTCCATATTTAGCAATGAGATCTTTCTTCATCTTCTTTACCTTTCTAGTTATTTTGCTAATCTCAATATTTTTAGATATTCTAGATTTGGCTTCTTCATATACTCCAAACCTAGTGGCAATGGGATCCTTCAGTGATGCAAGCAGTGCATTAATAGATTTCAGTGCAAAATCATGGTTTATTTCATATCCCATCGGTGCCAACCATTTTATCCTAGGCTCAACTTCTTTTATCAAGGTATAATCAGTGTTGACCACAAAACATATGTCATTCTCAAATTTTTGAGCTAATTCCCTCAGAATTCTGCTTCTCTTATGCATTTTAGATTGAAATTCAGTGAAGTATGCATTAAACTCTAGATTCAACTTATCTCCTAACTTGTTCATCATTTCACCAATCTATTTTCTTATTGGTACATCTGGTATCCAATTTACTTTACCGGTGCTAGGCACATACTTTTGTAAATAGAGGAATATGCATGCAAGTAGAGATCCGAACTTACATGTGTTAGACTTCTTTTTCCTTATGGTCTTCATATTCTCCTAAAGTTGATAAAATAGTACCTCGGCAAGATCAACTTGGTGACCTTTCACTAAAATTTTGTGCACCATGTCTATGCTACAGGGTACGCTGTTGAGTCTGCTCAATTGAAATAGCTTGTACCTAATCACATGTGCTGCAAATTTTACTGCTAGGTCCTTGATTGTCGAAATCTTCAATGCCCGACCATCCCATTATGCTCCTATCTATTTATCAACATTTGGTCATGAAGAACTTTAGAAAACTTTATCTTTTTCAGTTGTAGGGAGCCTAGTAACCCTACTGATTATTTTCTTGTTGACCTTAATCGGTTTATCTAGCCAAAATTTGTCATCGTGATATTTTCTCAAAATGATTCTAATCCAATCTTATTTGAATGATTGCGGAAAGTGTATAAAACATGATAATCTTGATTCCTCAATCTTCTTGTAGTCTAATTTCATTTTTCCATCGAGGCCACAGAGTGGTTGATATGCTACAATAGTTTCAAAGTCTCCAACTTCTCCGATTTTGTAGTGAATATAAGACCTTACGTCTTCTATCAATAAAACCCTTTTTGGTATGCTAAAAAATGTGCCCATTGTATATGTCTGTGCTGTGACCTTAGGATGTGGCTTAAACTTTGGTTCGTCAAAATTTTCCCTAATGATTAGATTAACTTCCTCTTCAACACTTTGAGTTTTGCTTACAGATGATGTAGATGCCATAAATGAATTCTAGGGTTTCAGCAAGTAACATGATAGGAAGTGTTTGATCACAAATGAACTTACTCGGTATCATGAAGAGTGATGTTGGTTCGATCTAGCGTAGCCTTGAATTCTTTAGAAAATCTTTTAGCTCGAACTCTGCTCTTTGAATTCTCCGCTCTTCGAAATCGCATTGTAGAAATGAACTTTGTTCCTATGTATTTATAGACTTTCGATGTTCCCGCTCAAACTTTTATGCAATAAATGCTCCATCTAACTTTTGGTATGAAACAGCTGTCAGCTCGCTGACAACTAAAACTTTCATCTACTCGGTTAACATAGGATTTCTTCATCAGTTGATACATGTGCTTGGTTAACCTTAGATAGTGATTACCGATGGGTAACCAACTCTCGGTCTCTCTTTTTCCGACTGTATAGCATGTTAGCTCATGACAACTAAACCATAGTGCATCTTTATTCATGCTAATTTGGTATAAGAACATTATGCATAAGGAACTATATGTAAAACATGATCTTTTGAAATATCAATCCCATACATACCTATTTCACTTTAAGTGGAGGTACCAATGTCACCCAATCCAGTGGATGAGGTTTCATCGACAACATTACTTGACTCAGCATTCTCATTAGATTCCTTCTTCCACATAGTGTTCCTTAACTTCATGATATCAGCAATAGTATATCCACTTTCAAATATATGGTTCTCTTCTGGTGCTCGGTCTTTGCAGTTCTTGCTTAAATGACCGACCTTATGGAAGTACATACAAGCCATCCCAGAGTTTGTCCAGTTTCTTGATTGTCCAATCTGACTCTTTCTATAACAGTTTGCTGCAATGTGTCCATATCTACCACATACAACATAGTTAATCCATGTATTATAATCCCAAACATAAGAGTTACCTTGTCTCTTCGGTTGATATGGCCTGTGTTGTGGTTTCTCCTTAGGTGTCTAGACTTGCTTCATTTTCTCCTTATAGTCTCATGCAATGTGTCCATGCTTGCTACAAGTATAGCATATTTTCTCCATAGTTGTATTATTAGCAAGATCATTTTTCTTAGCTCTACACTCATAAGCAGGATGTCCAAACTTACCACAATAGTAACAATATCCGTTAAACTTAGGAGTCACAAGAGGTTTACCTTGTGCTTTGCTTCTACACACATTAGATGTATGTCCCGGTTTGCCACAATGATAACATACCAACACTTTAGGTTTCTAATTTTGTTTGATGTTGATTTTTTCATCTTGTTGTGATGACTCTCCTTCACCGGTGTAGCCTATACTGGCTTTCTTTCCAAATCTTCTTGGATTAGTTAAAAAGTCATCAATCTTCTTGGAGCTTTCCTCAGCAAGTTTCTTCATTTCATTTTGCTACTGTTGATTTTTCACTTCATTTCTCAGCTTTTCATTTTCTTCTCTGAGTCTTGCAACATCTTCTATTTTTCTTGACAATTCTACATTCACTCAGTTTACCTCTTGATTCACAGTCATCACTTGATTAGTTACTTGGAAATGTTGGTCAGTGAGTCTTTGTATCTCACTCTCTTTAGTTTGAAGTTGTTCACGCATCTTTCTTCGGCCATCAATTACCAAATTTATTTCTTGCTTGGCTTGTTTTTCTTTGTTCATTGTTTCTACCATTCTCACCATCTGAGATTCTTGACTGATTTGTAGTGCTTTCACTTGATCAGTTAAATATTGATTCTTTTCAGATAGATCAGTGATTATGCTTTCAGATCCATCAGAGATGCTTCCAGAACTAGATCCAATATGCTCGAATATGTCATCAATAGGTTCTTCATTGTAACCAATCTCATTCTGTAGTCTAGCTAGGTTCTTCCTTTCATCTAGTAATTTCTTCAGTCCTTCCTTGGCTTTCTTATACTGTTCCACAAACATTTGCATTTGTATCTTCTAATTCTCAATAGTCTTGTCAAGTTTGTATCTCTCCATGACTTAGATCTTTACTCTTTAGTGGTTAAACTGTTCAATAAGAGAACTGGGCTCTGATATCAATTATTGGAATTAGGAGAGATAGGTACTGAGAGGGGAGGGGTGAATCAGTGCCTTCAAAACTAAACTTGTAAACCTTTATGATTTATAACTATAAATAGTGATAACCGACCAATATAACTTGAATCTAATTACATGAACTATTTATCCCCTTAACATAAGTAAGTAAACAACATGAAATCCATAACACAATCACATGACACAAGTATTTTGGTAACGCAGAAACCCTTGTTAGAAGGTAAAAACTATGGTGGGGATGACACCCATAAATTCTTCACTATTGCAGATAGAAAAGGTTTGCATGTTAGGGCTACAAGTTTTGATCACTTCTAGTGATCTCACCTTGTTAGGAGTGACATGTTAGATCAGCTAGATCTACCTAGTTATAGGATTTTAACAACACTAATGAAGTGTGCACTCGGTTAAGAGATTTACATAAGACTATTAAGTCTACTCTGTTAAGAGATTTTATCCAAAAACTCTATTACAATTGTTAGAAAGCAATAGGTAAATATCTTCTATGTGACACTCAATTATCTGATACAGATCTATAAGCTCTGATAAAATATCACCTTACTTGTGATGAATCTCTGCTCTGAACTGCTCAGTTGCCTCTGCTGATTCTGCTCAATCTGAATTCTACTGTACTCGGTTATGCTCTGTTAACTGATAGACTTGAAGATAGACAAACACTTCAAGTGCTCCGTGATTCATATATCAGCTCACACCAAAAATGATGTGAACACATAAATATATAGTGTTATGTTTTTGCTGCTTTAACACAATTAGGTTACACACTATAATCATAACCCTAAGATCTACGGTGTACAATAATAACCTAGATCATCTATTACAAAAGATATACATTGTATTTAATGAATATGATTACATTAAATGTTCCTCGATCTTGGTAAAATGTTTTACAAATTGTTGTAACCATTTGCATAGAAGAATGTGCCATTCCAGATTACTATACCATTTCCTGTGATCCTCAGTAAACACTATGTAAACTTATCGGTGTATACTGTGATGCTCAGTGTTTACTGTCTGTCAGTGTCAGTGTCTGCTAGTGCTCAGTAAACTCTCTGCTACTCAGTGTATAGGCTTTACCAACTAGTCTGTTGTGCTTTATGTCACCGATTAGCTCACTATAAGTGACCGACCGATATCTTTACATACCTTTGGTACTAATGACAACCTTAGAAGGCTCAACAGAGATAATAGGAGGAACATCTAACCATCTTAGAAAAGATATTTTAAGATTGGAGCAATTCAAAGTAAGGTTAAATCCAAAGAAATGTGCATTTGGTGTACAATCAGAAAAGTTATTAGGGTACATAGTTTCCACCAAAGGAATAGAGGTAGACCCTGCCAAAGTAAAAAAAATCATGGAAATGGGAGCACCTTGAAATATTAGTCAAATAAGATCCCTTCAAGGCAGGATTCAATCCATTAGAAGGTTCATCTCTCAATTAGCAAAAAAGTGCCACAATTTCACTCAACTCCTTCACAAGGACATATTTTTCAAATGAGATGATAAATGTGAAGAAGCATTCACCTTATTGAAGAAGTACCTAATGAATCCTCCAACTTTGATGCCACCAATCAAAGACAAGCCCTTCATTTTATACATCTCAGTGATAGAACATGCATTAGGGGCACTCTTGGCTCAAGAGGATGAAGTTGGAAAGGAAAAGCCCATATACTACATAAGAAGAACATTGGTGAAGTATGAGTTGAATTACACCTTCATTGAAAGAGCATGTTTGGCCATAGTTTTTACTTCCCAAAAATTATGCCATTATATGTTATCCCATAAAATTCAACTCATTGCAAAGATTGATCCTTTGAAATACCTTCTTAGCAAAACAACATTAAATGGAAGATTGGCCAAATGGGTCATGGTCTTAAGTGAGTTTTACATAGAGTATGTGGATAGAAAATCTATCAAATGCCAAGTAATAGATGATCAATTAGAAGAGTCACCTTTACAAGATGAACATCCAATCCAAGTAGAATTTCTAGATTTTGAAATTATTAATGATGAAGCAAAGACATGGCAATTGTATTTTGATGGTTCCTATACACAACATGGATCAGGAGTAGGGATACTATTGATTACTCCTCAAGGGTCCACAATTCCAAAATCATACAAATTGCTATTCACATGCACAAATAACATAGCTGAGTATGAAGAATTGGTCATTGGCATAAAGTTTGCATTAGAATGGAAAGTGACAGAGCTACAAATCTATGGAGATTCCCAATTGGTTATTAATCAAATTAGTGACGAGTATCAAACTAAGGATGATAAGTTGATACCATATAAGAACTTGATTGAGAATTTTAAGAAATACTTCACTCTAATCACATTTGAGCAAGTTCCGAGGGATAAGAATAAAGTAGCAGATGCAGTGGCTACTTTGGCCTCACTTCTCCAAATACCAGATCAAAGCGCCAGATATGAATTCCTAATAGAAGAAGTTGAGCAACCCACATTTGACCCCTCCCATCCTCACACCATTTTTTTACTAATGGGACATGAATCGCCTTGGTATGGATCCATTTACATCTACTTGAAAGACAAAATATTGCTCATAGACCAAACCAAAAATCAAAATAAAATCTTTATCCCACAAGCCTCTCGCTACACCTTGGTATCTGACATGTTGTATCACAAAAGTCTAGATGGAATGCTTCTAAGGTGTCTAGAGAAAGAGGAATCAACCATAGCCTTACAAGAAATTCATGAGGGAATTTGTGGGTCACATTCAAATGGTTTAACCCTAGCTAATAAACTTCTTAGGATAGGATATTTTTGGCCTTCTATGGAAAAGGATGCTTGTCACTTTGCAAAAAACTGTCGTAAATGTCAATACCATGGGAACTTGATCCATGTGCCAGCATAAGACCTTCATCCTATGACTACACCTTGGCCTTTTTATCAATGGGGTTTGGATTTGATAGGTATGATTTATCCACCATCTTCAAATGGTCATAAATTTATCATCACTGCAATGGAGTATTTTACCAAATGGGTGGAAGTTGTACCCTTATCCACTGCCATAGGAAAGAAGATATCCTTATTCATATTAAATCACATAATCTATAGATATGGTGTTCCTCATGTCATCATAACAGATAATGCAAAATATTTCAAAAACAAGGATTTGAAAGAACTATGTACAAAATTTCATGTGGTACATCACTCATCTTCAATATATTACCCACAAGGTAATGGACAAGCAGAAGCTACAAACAAGAACATCCTAATAATATTGAAGAGAACTGTAGATAATTTAGGTAGATATTGGCACATTCAAATAAACCCTACTCTATGGGCTTATAGAATGAGCATTAGAACACCAATAGGAGCTACAACATTCTCCCTGGTCTATGGAGAAGAAGCAGTTTTACCTATGGAGGTAGAAATTCTATCTTTAAGAGTCTCATTGCATGGTTTACTAGGTGAAGAAGACTCTAGGGTAGCTAGGTTGCATGAACTAGAGCTATTAGATGAAAGACAACAACAATATTTTGACCAATTAAAAGTGTATCAGAATCGAATGACCAGAAACTATAACAGACATATCAAACCGAGGGCATTCCAAATAGGTGATCTAGTGTTGTGAGAAAATCCCAAAAATCAAGCAGAAAGGGAGAAGAAAGGAAAATGGGAAGAAAATTGGTTAGGACCTTTTTTGATCACTTCATCTTTTGGGATAGGCACCTATAAACTAGCTGATAGTGAAGGAGAAGAGTTGCAAGAACCCATCAACACTATACACCTAAAAAAGTTCTACACATGAAGCAATTGAAAGTGATAAGAAAAAGAGTATCAAAAAAATCAGATGAGAGAGAATCATATTTATTGTATATAGTCAAAATAGGTCCTGGAAAATTCAAAAACATTAAAAATTAGAAAAGAGAAAACAAATCAAAAATGCAGAAAAGATAAAAAACAATGGAAAATTGAGCATGAAGAAAGCCAAAACATTCAAAAATGATCCTCAAAAAGATGTTGTCTTGGTGAGAACCTCACAAAATAGGCACCTTGATAATGTGGAAACAAAAAAATTGAAAAAAAGAGAAAATACAAAAAAATGAAAAAAGAGAAAAAGTACCTTGGTGAAAACCTAGCAAGTAGGCACCTTGGTAGCAAAAAAAAGAAAAAAGCTTGAAAAACAACTTAAAAAAGAGAAAATCCATTCAATCGGTGAAAACTTGGTAAACATGTGCCATTGAAAGTCCAAGTCAATCTCATGCCTAGTGGTCATCCTTGTAAATATTGCATTCACCAACATTTGTATATATTGCATAATAAAACCTCACAGTTGCATTTGCAAGTACCTACATATTTCATCACCTAATATGCAAAATTTCCCATGTGCAACAAACACAATTACATCAAACTGGGGGAAAAATTGTACTCTAAAGGAGGAAGGATTCATCAAAGCAAATGTCAATCTAACACCAAATCAATTCATCAAAGAACAAGTGAAATACTTACCCAATCAATATAAATCCTAATCTAAACATCAATTGAACCAAATGAAAATTTTTGATCCAAGATCTCACAAGGACACTTATCTTTATCAAGAATAAAAGTATGAAATGGATAGAACTATACTTGCACTATGGATTTTTAAAACGATGCAAAAAAAAATTTAAGTGTTGACTTGATTGATGAAATCATGTCTTTCTAGCAAATTGATCAAAGTTTTTAAACCAGACCAGCTATGATGAAAGCATGATATTTTATTGATTTATGAATGACCGTCTTAAGGTCAAAGTTTAAAGTATGTATTATTTGTCTAAGGACATGATCATCAAAGAATCATTGAGGACATGTACATATGACAAAACCGAGATCTTTGTTTGTTTACGCAAAAGGATACCTTGGCTATTTTGATGTTAAATATCATAATACCAAAATCCACTTGCAACATAGAGTCTGACAAAATCAGTATTCATACTCTCATGATTGATTTCAATGAGTGATAGTCGTACCAAGGGTGGAAAAGCAATGAGAAAGGTGAAAAAGGTATTCATATCATCATGGTTCAACCAATGATGGTTGTACTAATTTAAGGTTTCAAAATTGCTCAATGATGAATATAAGATCCTAATTTGTGAATAGTGACATCTAGCTGCATACATCCTAGATTAAATGCATTTTAAGGTATTTTCCTTTCTTAGCTTGAAAATAGATTTGAAAAAGAGAACCCAAGGGGGTGAACTTAAATAAAAATCAAAGGTTCACAAAAAACTATATGTGATAGAGTGTGTTGGAAATCAAAAATTAAAAAACAAAGGTGCCTTGCATTAGATTAATTACATTTAGATTCATCTCATCCATGGTAATCTTGCATCCATTTAGGACATTAACTTAAGTTCATTTAAATTGCACTGCATTAGTTTGCATTCATTTTAATTCGTTCCATTTAGCCACTTTAATCATATTCATTTTAAATCAAATATTTAATTATCATCATAGGTCATATCCATTAAACTCATTTAAATTCATTTGCATTAGTGTGCATTCATTTTAAAAATCACTCATAATCATTCTCATCAAGTCATTAAATTCAATTAAGATTGCATTACATTAATTTGCACTCATTGAGTAATTATCATCTTATAGTTGCATTGATTACATCATTAGGACATTATTCATTGCATTTCATTAAGTTCATTTTAAAACATTGTGTTTCATATCATTGATACATTGCATTTTTCCTACAGGTGCATTTCATCAAATCCATTGCATTTACACATTGAATTATATTAAAAAATAAGCATATTAGGTCATTGCTTTTACATCTACATGATCATCCATATATCATTGCATCATCATCATTAATCCATATAACATTTATCTCATTTACCATCACATTTATGATTAATCATTAAAACATTAATATACATACATTGCATCATATAAGTACATCACATTTGCATCACATTTGTATCTCATTTTTCTCCATTGCATTACACAAACATTCATCCATAACATCAAATAAATGAATCCATAAGTACCATCACATAACATTAATCATTAAACCATTACATATTCATCATTATATATCATAAACATTAAACCACATATTATATGCATCCATCTACTCTATGTCATAAGTAAGACAATCATTTAAGCATACATAAACATGCATTCATATCATAAATTGCATTTGAAAAAAGCATAAAATAATGCATATAGAGATAGAATCATGTAGATCTGCATATCATATAAAGCACTTGTAAAAACAACTCCAACACATGATGACATCATATAAAGTAAATCTATCAATAAAGATCAGAGTCCATAGTATCATACAAAAATCATTAGTATATGGAAATCAAACTCCATCAAAGTATCAACGAGTATCAAATCATAAACAACATCATCTAATAAAAGAATAATGTGAGTCCAATGTATCGATATCGAAAATGAGAATCATAAATGTACATCAAAGAATGAATATATCATATCAAAAAGCTCAACTACCAAAACCACCGACACCATCAGGATCAAGAGCAGGATCAAGACCTCGGCTCGAGCTAGCCTGTAGCCCATGCTAACTCATGGCAACTATGAAGGTCTGCATCATGCTATCTAGCTAACTAACTTGCTTCCTGATCTCTGATACATTGGACTATAACACCTGAACATTAGCAGTAGACGTTGGATCCTCTGCAGCAGGAGCCTAAGCAGGTGGAGCCTATGGAAGAGCCCATAGAGGATCCTGTGGTAGAGCCATGGAAGTAGATGGAATCAAAGCATATGAAAGAACAAAAGAAGATGGAATGCAAGAATAAGAAGGAGCCTATGGAGGTGAGGTGTTGGAGGACCCTGTGCTTGGTCTAACAAAATTTGTGGAGCCTGGGCATCCGCATCAACAATAACCTGTGCACCCACCTGCATATAAATATGCACTATGTGTTGGCCCCATCTGGCCACCTTGTCCACACCCACCTGATGTAGGGCTCTATCAGGTCCACCTTTGAATCTCACCTATCCACCCCTCATCATTACACCACCCCTAGGAGGAATATGAGCAACAACAATAACATGCATAACAATTCTACCTCCTCTATCACCTCATCGACCCCGTCAGCCCTGATGACCTCATCTTTGACCCCCACCATCACCATCACCATCCCCACCATCATCATCAGACTCCTCCTCGATCCCTAGTACTCTCTCAGTTGGGTCAGTGAACCTAGGAAATGGGTTTAGAGCAAACCATGATGCATAGTCATCTATCATCCTTGCATCTACAATGTGATCCCTCATATCCCATGCAAGGTGGGGCACCTCTAGAACCTCAGTCCAAGCTATTTGATCTAGTCAATCTATGCACCCCATAAGGACCTTTCAACCTATACTCGGACATATAAAGCCAATCCCTGTAGCATACCCTAGATGTGGTCGTACTAGCGTACGACCCTCAAAAATTATAATTTCTCAATAATCAAGGGTGTGTGCCCTATCATCCAATGAACTATGCACATAAATGGTAACTCTGCTTCATCCTCAGGACATGCCTCACAACCAATATATGGTTACCAAATGACATGATCAATGTCATCAATGATACACTGCCAATAGTCTAGCTTTCCCAAATGGGCCTACACCATCATACCCTCGTACATCCAAGCAAAGGGCCAGCTTGGATCACAGTGTCGAACTAAGATAGGTTAAGTGAGAGGGATGTGTTCCCATGTCCACAACTGTGAAAGGACCACCCCACCAAAGAGAGTGGCCCCGCACTGATAAACCACATCGTGCAGCTCATGATATAATTGAGCAAGCACACAAGAGCCCCAATCAAATCTATGAGGCTGTGCAATCATATCCTCCAAAATATGACCCCAAATGATGACAAAATCATGACCTTGTCGATCAGGTACAAGGAACCCACCAACAAGTGCACCCAAAACTACAGGAAGAACTGGAAAGGATGGAAACTATGCCCACTGAATAGACTCATCCTCAACGGTAGGATCAGCAAATACCCACATGCATGTTGTCCCATCATACACCTGGTCATAATATATCAGCTCCCCATGAGTAGGGATGCGAAGTAACCGATACACATCCTCAGGAGTGATGGTCATCTCCCCCATCGACAAGTGGAAAGTGTTATGGTTAGAGTGCCATCACTCTACCATAGCTGTTAGTAGACCTCAATTCACACAAAATCAAGGGAGAGAGAGAAGAAAGGACAAACCACATTGGCCAATGACTCGACGCTCTACACCGCTCAAGTCATCTATCATCCTAAATGGCAGTGGGTACAAACCATAGACACCGAGCTTTTTAAGCTCAACCTGCAAAAGCAAGTTAAACACATCAAAAATCAAAATCATTACATATTGGATTATTTTAAGTCAATCAAAAAATCAAACCTATCAAACCATAATCAATTTTCCTAATTCTACTCAGAGAGGATAGAAAATTTATCATCATCCATCAACTAAATCAAGATTGACCACAAACATTCAATATGACATGACTAGAACTGACATCAGACAACTCGCTATCAAACCAGACTTCATACCTAAGCCAATCAACTGATTGACAACACCAGACGGATCAAAAAACTGACTCAGAAGCTCACAAATTTCATCAAATAGGGTGTACGTGCTTTTTAATTTCTTAAAAGTGCTAAAAATCAAAAGCGTGATTTAAAATAGTAAACATGCTACAGAAACTATTAAATGTGCAACAAAAATGTGTATGCACTACAAAACTTAGTACGCACAATAAGAAACCCCTATATGCGTTGCTAAAATTATCAAAAGCACTTTGACAATTATACGCGCTGCAAGAAATGGTGAATGTGAATCATGCCCTAGTTCTATTGTTTGTACGTGCTACTAAAACTTGCATACACACTATGAAAAACTGTGGATGCGCTTTAAGAAGTTTGTATGCGCTATTAAAACTGGTGCACACACAACTAAATTTTTTTTAAAAAGAAGAAAAATATGGTTTTCCTCGAAAAATCCAAATTTTTTCAAATTAAATGCAAAATTTTGACAAAGCAGGGTGTTAGAGTACATATCGGAGGTCCGAAGCCAGGTGGACACAGATAACGACGGCCTCACTTGAACCTATGTTCATGAATCAGGATTACCATCGTTGAAAAGGTCAAAAAGGGGTCAAAGCAAAAAGTCAAAAGGAGAGGTAAAAATGAATAGTAAAAACACCTTTTACCCCTATATATAGCCCATTTTGACCTAAAAGGGCATTGTTTAGCAGAAAATGACCTGGGACCCAAATTTTTCACTTGTTCATCCAAATCATGGGCATTTATCATCAAATCATCGTGAATACAGTATCAGAAATGAAATCAAAATTTATTATTATTTGACCTCATTCAACGTAAATTGATCAAAAATGTAATATCTTTCACCTAAACTCAAATTTCATTTCATTTCCGAGGGGGCATACACTCGGACAATCAGGACCGGTATCATAATCAGTAAATTAGGGGCACTACCAAAAAATCAAAGCTTAATCTTTTATCAAAAAAAAATTTTCTTATCAATCGAAAGGGGCATCAAACATCAAATCATATAAAATCAGGCAACATATCAGACAACCTATCATCAGATCGACCATCAAGGACATAAAATCAATTAGAACCACACTAGTTTTATCATCAAAATCCACATTTTCTTTCATAACATTGAATCATACATCAAATCTAATCAGGACTTTGCATCAAAATGATCAAGACATTCTTTGATTCGATACACTTCATGCATCAATTCAAAGAGGGGCATTTGTAATCACCTAAAAAATGGACAAGATCAATTAAGTGAGCAACCAAGGAAAAATCAAGGTAATTAAATCAATTCAAGCTAAAATCAAATAAAAATTGTAATCAAGCCAATAATCTAAATTTAATTAAAAATCAAAAGCCATATAATCAATTTAAATCAAATAAATCATGATAAATCAATTTATTGTGCAATTAATCCAATTAATTGCATAGTTCATTTAAATCAAATCAACTCATTCAAGGGGTAAACATGGCTAAACATATTAAATAAATTCAATTAATAAATCCTAATTTTCCCTCAACCACCAAATGGGAGGAAAATGCATCAACCAATAGGATTTGAGAACCAAGCTATCATGGATCAAGCTCACATCGAATCTCCATCACACATAAGGAGAAAGAATCTTGTCCACCTATTTTGTCCTCTTGTCCCAAGCTTTGAGGACAAAATATTTAAATGGTCTCCAAAGGTGAAACCATGGACTAAACCTCAACTTAACCATGATCAAATCAACTCTACCCCAACCCTTGCCAAAATCTATAAAAGCAAGGCATAATTGAAGCAATGATCATCCACAAATATTTGAATAGCATCAAACCTCTTGCAATTTTAAGCTACAAAGGAAAATCTAGAGCTAAATAGTTGTAATTTCATTTGGAATTAATCTTTTATCTTTGATTATCATTATTTCTCATATTAGGATTGTCACTAATAGAAGCTTGTTGAGAGCTTTGCATTAGAAAACCTAATTAGAGAGCCATAGAGTGCTCAATTATCATTCATTTTACTTAATTAGATTGTTATTTGTGGTAATTTGGTTGTTATTTTGAGTTATTGATGATACTGACCCTATGAAGGTAATTAATATAGTACAAAGAAACCTCTAAATCTTCTCAAGAAGTACCTCTATTAGAATAACTGAGAGGGGGGTGAATCAGTTATCTAGTGTCCCAAAACAAAATGTATAATTCAAAACAACTTCTATTTCTACTCCTCGGTAAACAATAATTACTTTCACTGTCTGTGCTTTTACTGATTACCAGTCTAATAATATAACAGTTACTGATCAAATCTAACATGTAACATGTAAAGTATGATAACAAACAAATATCACAATCAACACATAACACAAGAGATTTAATGTGGAAACCATGTAAAGGGAAAAACCACCTAGGACCGGCAACCCAAAATTGTTCACTCTTCTGAAGTGAGGTCGGTTAAGACCCAACCCTATTAAAGGTTTACAAACACATTGTCAGGTGTGACCTTGTTAGAGGATTTTAGACTAGAATTTATCGTCCAACCAGCATTCACTATGGGGTTGACAGGATAACAATGTTCATTCTATGAATGATACATCATAAGACTTTTAGAGTCCACTTAGTTAAGAGATTTTGACTATATACAATGGTTAAATATGTAACAGTAAATGATCTACTTTAATACAACTTCAATTGCAGATTACAAATCAATATTCAGTCCATACAAATCCTTCTAATCAATATTTCACTTCAAATTCAATACTGTATCAATTTACTGTCCATCGGTAATTACTCTCTGTAGCTCAGTAATTGTTCTGCAGCTCGGTTCTTACTTAACCAGTATGATCAGAATGCATGAAAACCTTGTTCACGCAATATTCCTGTAGTTTCTACTTCTTCCGGCATCATTCCATAATGAAATTCTAGTCTCTTATATAGATGAGTAAATCATTTTCTTCTCCTCCATTAGATTTTTTTGCTTAACCACATTCATAGATTTTGCCACTTCAAACTTTCTCGGTTGATGTGTCAATAACACGTTTCAATCTGCTCCATTAGATCTTCCTTTAATTTTGTTAGCCGTTGATCTTCATAACAAACATTATCTGTTATCACTGAAAACAAGGTACTTAACAACTCATCAATCCTATCGGCTAAACTAATCATTTAGTTCATTCTATTTTTCTCGGTTAACAAAGAAATGCATCGGTGAACACTGCTCGGTTAATACTTCGATCGGTATATACTACACTCCGTCCGTGTATACTAGAAATGCTTCATTTATCGGCAACACTGCTTTGTGACTTTCAGCTCTATACTTCATCATAGATGAATGCAACATAATAAATTCAATATCATCTAGTCATAGACTCATCAACAAGTTACTCAATGTGTTCCTTATTCTCATCTGTCATGTACATCTTTCCCCATGTAGATTTCTTTGTTCTTCATCTCTTTCACCTTTCTTCAGATGTCTCAGTATAGTAACTTACAAGATAAGTGTTGTCAAACTAGTTGACATCAATGACAACATAATACTGATTTAATCATATTACATATCTAATCAGCAAGTCCTCAATGATCTATAATCATGGATTCTTCAATCAAATCCCAAATCAATTGTAGTCCAACAATCTCTCCCTTTGGCATTGATGGCAACTCAAGTAATATGAAATGTACCATACACATACCAAACATATATTCTACAACTTTGTGAACAAAATGTTGTAAGTCAAAATAGACTTAATATGTTTAAACACTACGTTACTAAACAAAATTAGATAATACAGCTTTACCATTTTTGTAGTTGTGAACTTTTCAGTTCTCCTGTTCTTGCTTCAGTTCTCTGTAACTGATCTTCAATACTTTGTCTCATTCAGATTGTCTCTCCCTTAGATAATTCTTATCGGTGCTTGTCCCTTTTCATATTATTTATCTCTCCCTTTGACAGCAATGCCAAAGAAACAAATAAACAATCAATTATGTCATCCTCTGTATCTCTGTATACTGATATCCTAATCGGTTCAAGTTCTCCAAACTTAATCACAACCTTGAACATGATTCAAAGTGTGAACTATGTTGCATCAACATGAATGATCTTCTAATAAAATTCGGTTGATGCAACAACCAGATCACCTTAGTGACCGATAGACAGGGGACGGACCCCAAGTCTAGTCCTCAAGTATTCAAATGTGTCCTTCGGTAGAGGCTTTGTAAAAATATCTGCAAGTTGTTCTTTAGATGTGACAAATTCTAACTTCACTTTCTTCTCTTGCACTTGTTCTCTTAAGTAATGATACTTAATAGATATATGCTTTGTCTTAGAGTGCATCACGGGATTCTTTGAAATATTAATAGCACTAGTGTTGTCACAATATATAATCACCGGATCAGTGATTACCACATTCGTCCCTTCCAACACTTACTTGATATATGCAATGTTTGAATAGTTAGTAGCAGTAGCAACATACTCTACTTCAACTATAGACTAAGAAATACAAGCCTACTTTTTACTTGTCCAGGTTACAAGTCTTTCACCAAAGAAAAATGCTCCTCTGGTGGTGCTTTTTCTATCATCCACATTTCCAGCCCAATCAACATCAGTGTAAAATTTCAGTTCAAACTTCCCTTCCTTAGGATACCATAATCCATAATTCTTTTTTTTCTTCAGGTATCTTAAGATCCTTTTTGTGGCTATCATGTGTGATTCTCTAGGATTAGCAGAAAATCTTGCAACAATACCCATAGCATGTGCTATATCTGGTCTACTGTGAGCTACGTACATTAACTTACCAATCATGGATAGGTAAAGTGTCTAATTTACCTCTTTAGTTTCATCTTCCTTTGTCAATTTTCATCCAATAGCCATTGGTGTTCCCATAGGTTTAGCATCTTCCATGCCAAATGTCTCTAGTACTTTCTTTATGTATTTAGATTATGTGATGAATATTCCATCACTCTACTGAATCACTTGTAGTCCAAGAAAGAACTTAATCTGTCCGAACATAGACATTTCAAATTCCTTTTGCATTTCATCAGCAAATGTCTTGCATATAAAATCTAAGGCTCCAAAAATAATATCATCAACAAATATTTCAGCAATGATAATAGTATCATCAGTATCACCTTTCATATATAGATTGTTGTTTTCACTTGTTCTAACAAATCCAATACTTAACAAGTAAGTATGCAGTCTTTCATACCATGCTCTAGGTGCTTGCTTCAAGCCATATAAAGCTTTATGTAATCTACATATGATGTCTTTATTGTCGGGATTAGCAAATCCTTTAGGTTGTTCGATGTAGACCTCTTCTTCAAGTATACCATTTAGAAATGTTGACTTCACATCCATTTGATAGACTTTGAATTTCTTGTGTGCAGCATATGCAAGTAGCATTCTAACTCCTTCCAATCTAGCAACAGGTGCAAATGTTTCACCATAGTCAATGCCTTCTTCCTATGCATATCCCTTGCATACCAATCTAGCTTCATTTCTTGTGACTTCACCATTTTCATTCAATTTATTCCTGAATATCCACTTAGTACCGATAATATTCTTATGTTTAGGTCAGGGTACTAAGGACCAAGTTTTGTTCTTCTCTATTTTCTCTATTTCCTCCTTCATTGCATTAACCCATTCTTCATTCTCTAATGCAACTTTCACATTTTTAGGTTCAAATTCACAAACTAGACATATACCTTGTCTTGTTTTGCTTCTAGTTTGCATTCCAACATGTCTGTCTCCAATGATTTGTGTCTCAGGATGATGTCTTCTGACAAAACTAGCCAGAACTTGATTTCTCCTTTCTTGCTCATCCTGTTCAGGGTCATTTCCTTGCTTGGTAGCTCCATCTTGTTCATTGGTTTGTGTTGCATGTTGTCTTGTATTATTTCCCTATTGACCGATTATCATAGCTTGCGGCATTAGCAGATACTCTGGATGTTCAATGTAAGTGAGTCCACCATAGTCTTCTAGTTATTTTGTACTTTCCTCTGTGTTCTTGTCATCAAACTCATCAACATGAACATTGGTACTTTCAACTATCTTATTTGTAACCTTATTCAAACATTTATATGCTTTACTTGTAGAAGAATATCTCAGAAATATCCCTTCATCTCCTTTAGAATCAAATTTTCCATTTCTTTCATCTTTCAAAATAAAGCATTTACTTCCAAAAATCTTGAAATAACTTACAATACGTTTGTGTCCAAACCATAGCTCATAAGGTGTTCAGTTGGTGTCCTTCTTCAGTTGTACTCAGTTAAGAACATACATAGCTATACTGATAGCTTCCCTCCAATATGTCTAAGCAACATTCTTCTGTATTATCAATGTTCTAGCATAGTCAATTATAGACCTGTTCCTTCTTTCAGCAATGCCATTTTGTTGAGGTGTCCTTGGTGCATAGACCTGTCTTTTAATTCCATGCTCATTACAAAAATTAGTAAATTCATCAGAGATAAATTCACCTCCTCTATCAGATCTTAAGCATTTTATTTCTTTTCTAGTCTCTTTCTCTACCT
Organism: Chamaecyparis obtusa; assembly: GCA_027943335.1. Taxonomy (NCBI): domain Eukaryota; kingdom Viridiplantae; phylum Streptophyta; class Pinopsida; order Cupressales; family Cupressaceae; genus Chamaecyparis; species Chamaecyparis obtusa. Next base: position 142,969 of record BSBK01002798.1, on the reverse strand, counting down.
TAGCTTTATACCACTTGAACATTTTAAAGGCTTCAAATTTCTCTTTCAGGAACATAATAGTCATTAGTCTAGTATAGTCATCAATAAAAAGAATAAAATATCTATCACCAGAATAGCTCTGAGTTCTCATAGGACCACATAGGTTGGTATGAACCAACTCAAGTATCTTCTTTGTTGAGTAGTCTTTACTTTTAAGACTAGACTTAGTCATCTTACCTTTCTGACATTCATAGCACATGGCATGATTAGGTTTTGTCAAGTTAGGCAATCCTCTAACTCTTTTATTTTTACTAATCTTGATCATGTTGTCAAAGTTCACATGGAAAAACCTTCTATGCCACAACCAAACATCTTCATCCTTTATTAACAAACAAGAATACTGATCCATATCAAGATAGAATAGATTACCTCTAGATTGTGTACCAGTTCTAACAAGTCTTCCTTCATCATCATAGATCTTCACCTTTTTTCTCTCAAAAGCTAGTCGATGGCCTAAATTGTTCAGTTGAGCCACACTTAATAGATTATAGTTCAATCCATCTACCCAGTATGCATTTTCACATTGTATTCTGTCATTGATCATCAATGAACCTTTACCTCTTACCATACAAGGTGCATCATTTCCCATTCTCATAGATCCTCCATTATATTCAACAAGATGATCAAACTTTTCTACATCATCGGTCATATGATGTGTACAGCCACTGTCTATGATCCATGTATCATTTCTGCTTACTTTAGAGATCAGTGTCGTCTCTTCATGATTCTCTTCTTCCTCTGAGTCATCTTTCATTGCAACAAATACAACTTCTATGTCATCATCAAAATCAAATTCAATTTCAATATCTTCAGCTATGTAACATACATTTTTGCCTTTATCATCTCGGTTGTCTCTTTTGTTGTGTCGATAGCCTCTGTTGACTCTTCTCCCATAGCTTCCTTCAAATCAGTCTTTAGATCTATCATCATCTTTCTTCTGAGGACATCTAGCAATGATGTGACTAACTTCTTTACAATTAAAACATGCCAAAGGTAGCTTACCTCTATACCTTCCTTTTCCTTTGGGAAATCTTCTGGCCATAAGAGCTTCAAGCTCATCAAGTTCATCATCAGTATTACTGTCACTGTCATAATTCTTATTATTCCTGCTAGACTTTCCAATCTTCAAAGAAGACATGAAAGTGGATTCAACAAAAGGAACAAAACTATTATCAAAGTTGTTTAATTCAAAGGTTGTAAGTTTACCAATTAGAGTGTCAAGAGTAAGGTTGGATGTAGCTCTTGTTTCATGAATTGCAGAGATCCAGATTGCATAAACTAGCAGCAAAGTTCTGAGAAACTTGCTTATCACTGTTTCATCATCAATCATCCATCAGATGCTCTAATAGCATGTACCACCTCTTTTATTCTATTTGAGTATTGTACAATGTTCTCACCTTCTTTCATTCTCATATCATCAAATCTGCCTCTTAGGCTTTCAGCTCGGGCTCTTTTGACATTCAGATATCCATTGTATATCAGATTTAACTTGTCCCACATCTTCTTAGTGGTATCACAACCCTTGATCTCTTCAAATTTGGCATCGGTACAAGCAGCAGCAAGTTCCATCATAGTGATATTGTGTTCATGACTTTCCTTCAGTTGATCAAGAGTTAAGGGACCAGTGGGCGGTTGTATGTAGCCATTCATCATCAAATCTAATGCAAAATTCCCAATTTCATATATGTGCAGCTTCATCCTACTTTTCCATACTGTGAAGTTCTCTTTGTTCAGCTTTGGTACTTCCCTCTTATACATCTTGAGACCTTTGTGCTTAAGTCCTTAAAACTCTATTCTAAGCAACCATAGCTCTGATACCAATTGTTAGAATAACTGAGAGGGGGGGTGAATCAGTTATCTAGTGTCCCAAAACAAAATGTATAATTCAAAACAACTTCTTCTATTTGTACTCCTCGGTAAACAATAATTACTTTCATTGTCTATGCTTTTACAGATTACCAGTCTAATACTATAACAATTACTGATCAAATCTAACATGTAAAGTATGATAACAAACAAATATCACAATCAACACATAACACAAGAGATTTAACATGGAAACCCTGTAAAGGGAAAAACCACCTGGGACCGGCAACCCAAAATTGTTCACTCTTCTGAAGTGAGGTCGGTTAAGACCCAACCCTGTTAAAGGTTTACAAACACATTGTCAGGTGTGACCTTGTTAGATGATTTTAGACTAGAAGTTATCGTCCAACCAGCATTCACTATGGGTTTGACAGGATAACAATGTTCATTCTATGAATGATACATCATAAGACTATCAGAGCCCACTCGGTTAAGAGATTTTGACTATATACAATGGTTAAATATGTAACAGTAAATGATCTACTTTAATACAACTTCAATTGCAGATTATAGATCAATATTTAGTCCATACAAATCCTTCTGATCAATATTTCACTTCAGATTCAATACTGTATCAACTTACTATATGTCGGTAATTACTCTCTGTAGCTCAATAATTGTTCTGCGGCTCGGTTCTTACTTAACTAGTATGATTAGAATGCATGAAAACCTTGTTCACGCGATATTCCTGCAGTTTCTACTTCTTCTGGCATCATTCCATAATGAAATTCTAGTCTCTTATATAGATGAGTAAATCATTTTCTTCTCCTCCATTAGATTTTGCCACTTAACCACATTCATAGATTTTCCCGCTTCAAACTTTCTTGGTTGATGTGTCAATAACACGTTTCAATCTACTCCATTAGATCTTCCTTTAATTTTGTTAGTCATTGATCTTCATAACAAACATTATCTGTTATCACTAAAATCGAGGTACTTTACAGCTCATCAATCCTATCGGCTAAACTAATCATTTAGTTCATTCTGTTTCACTTGATTAACAAAGAAATGTATTAGTGAATACTGCTTGGTTAATACTTCGATCGGTATATACTACACTCCATCGGTGCATACTAGAAATGCTTCATTTACCAACAACACTACTTTGTGTCTTTCAGCTCTATACTTCATCATAGATGAATGCAACATAATAAAGTCAATATCATCTAGTCATAGACTCATCAACAAGTTACTCAATGTGTTCCTTATCCTCATCTATCATGTACATCTTTCCCCATGTAGATTTCTCTGTTCTTCATCTCTTTCACCTTTCTTTAGATGTCTCGGTATAGTAACTTACAAGATAAGTGTTGTCAAACTAGTTGACATCAATGACAACATAATATTGATTTAATCATATTACATATCTAATCAGCAACTCCTCAGTGATCTTTAATCATAGATTCTTCAATCAGATTCTAAATCAGTTGTAGTCCAACAAGCTCATGAGGAACCATACATCATTAGTAGTACAGAGGAGGATAGACTAGTAAATGCATATCCTATGTATACAAATGACCCTGAAGAAGAAAGGGAAGGGCATGGAGTAGAAATAATTGAAGAATGTCCTATTGGATCATCTAAAAAATATTTTGATGTACCAAGAGAAGAATATGAGCCTATGGTTAATGATCATATGATTGATTCTCATGAGGAGAATGAAATGAAAGTAATGGACATGCAATTTCTTGGGGAGGAAGAAAGATATTCAACTCCTCTATTTTGACAAAACATGGATTATTCAGAGACAAAAGGTCAGACAATAAAAGATATAGGACAACAAGATCTTGACAATCTTATTGCCACTGTCAAGGAATTAGGAGAACTTGTGCTACATTTAGAACCACCTATGTTACAACCAGAACAACGGTTGCCACAAGTAGAGCAACCAGAATATAACACTAGCCATGCAGGTAAGAGGAAAATAATATATGTGCATACCCCTCCTAGCACTCTTACTTATCATTCAATCACTTTTGATTTTTGAAAAATGACGTTGTATAAACAATTTGAATGAGAATTTGATGCAGGAGCATCTTGGGTTCTTAGAAGTCTTGTATCAACCAAAAATACGTGTTTTCCTATTTTCCAATTTTATCAGTCTAAATGTTTCTTTATACGATTGTTTAGTATAAATTATTTACTATTGTGATCCTTTCAGAGTGTTTGTGATATCGTACTGAACCTTTTCTTAGGATCATACATCTTTTGGTTTCTTGACGCATGAGATCTCACTGATTATTGGCAGGATTGTCTTGTTCTTCATGTTTTCCACTTAGTCTTTTGTTTTTCCAATCTCACAAAGATATTTTTTGATCAATGAAGCTTAATGACTCATTTCTCGATGATATAACGTATGTGGTTGACCTACTTGAGGGATCACAATTCAAATTCCATTCACTAGAGAAGGATCCTTATGATTTTAGGTCCTGACCTATCTCTTGTAATACATTTTTTGCATTGGGAAATATAATCTTTCTAGGACAATCTGAGGCTTTTGAAGGCTCTATAAGATTTGTAATTGCTTCCCTTGGGGGAAGAGAAGAAGATAGCATCAGTCTAAATAGAATAAAATATGAGAATTTTGAAAGACCGGATGGAAGAAATTTTCTATAGAAGGTCCATGTATACCTACTAAAGGTTCTAATTAGGCATGTATACCTAGAATGTATTACTGCTTGCATCTATTCCTATAATTGATTATGTGATAATAAGGAGGCTAATCTTGCATTCATTTCCTAGTTTCCTTTTGGGCTTCTATTGTGTGACTCTTATTGTAAGGATTTATTGCACTATATGAGTTTCCATTGTCCTTGACTGCATTATAATTTGAAAAGGATAGGATGCAAAGGATAATTGATAATAAATAAGTAGAAATTAACAATTAGAAGTAGGAAATTGATTATCTCAAGTATAAGGTATAAACTATATTAGGAATTATTCCTAAAGTAATAGAGTGTAGGCCTCCCCCAAAAGTTTATGCCTTCTATTTGAAAGAATATTATTTATTATTTCAACTCATGAGACTACTTAGAGTTTTGAATCCTACATTAGATATTCCACATGAATTTTACAATATATTCCAAACCTCTCCTGCAACAATTAATAATTTACTCTATGAGTTATATAATCATAACTATGTAGTACCCCTTGACACAAAATGGAACCCTCTTCTTTATATTAGAGACATTCATCTAAGGGCACTAATGTTATGGATTCAGAATGAAATTATTATGGGAGTACAATCCTAGGCCTATAGAGATCAGGAACACAACATTATGTTACCTTTAAGGCTTGAAAGTGAGAATCCTAGAAGACTATATTATGAATGGATGAAGTTAGTTTATGGTTTACCTACTAATACTTATAGGAAAAAGATTCCACCCCTCAAAGAGGAGACTTACATAGTGTTTTAGATAATGGAAGGACATGAAGGGCATATTGTAATTGGATCCTTGGTTCAGAGATGGAACAACTTACCTATGGAACTTAAGAAGTGTGAACCTCATAGCCTTGTAAATTTTAGAGAAGCCATGTGAGGAGAGCACCTAAGTACATTTAGCTAGGTAGAGGGAAACATGAGAATTTGTTTCCTTTGACTTTCCAACCACCTACATTGTTGTGGCCTTTATACAATTGCAGGGATGATGAGGTGGGTTATAATGAAGATACTAAGAATGTCATATGGGAAAAGATGGAGAAGAACAAAGGATTTTACTATAACCTTGCACAATAGGGAAAAGGTGAAAGTAGTGTTGGATATTTCCAAATTAATGCTAGAATAAAAAACTTTACAATTGTTGGAGGACCAAAAATGAGTTAAGTGGGGGGAAAATGATGAGCCTAAGTATTGGCTCAAATGTTATGTCGCTTTGTCATGTTTTGTATGTCCCATTTGTAGGAGGTCTTGATAGTTTATTCATAAACTATGGTTCTTAGTTTCTTTAGGATAGTCTTATGCACTTAAACTCATGGACCTTGAACTTATACTTTTATATCTCTATTATGGGATGAAGATACTATTTTATGGTTAATATGTAATATATATGTACACACACAAACACACACACACACACACACACACACACACACACACACACACACACATGTTAGTTTAATTATGGATTAATAAATGGATAATCTAGTAATGAATGAATATCTATGTGCTACATATGTTGTCCCTATTAACATTTAGGATGCAAAGAAATTAAAGGAAAAAGTGATCAACAAATGGCACCTAAGCAAGACATGTCTTTGAAGATCAAGTCCATGCAACTCAACAGGGGTCAAAATTTGAAGAAGTCTACTGATGAACTGGTCATAACTCATATAGAGAAAGTAGGATGGTTACTATTAATGTGGAATCAATCTAGGAGATAATGGAAGCTATATCTACTCTTTATGTTGTTGAACAAGTTTCCTCATTTTGTAAATATTTTCCTCCTCTTTTATAGTGTCACAATAACTTTGATTCACATATTCCTTTGGCATTGATCTTTTAGTGTTTAGTTAGTTAGTGGGTTTTCCATTATAAATAAGAAGATAAACTTCCTTGAAAGCTAGCTTAGATAGATCGATTTAAATCTCTTGTATTAGCATCTTAGTTTTCAATACAATTTAGTTATTTATAACAATGATTTATAATCAACACCTTTGCAAATATGAATAAAATAATTATGATTTAAGTTTATAAGTATGTTTACCATCCTAAAAAATTATCACCCATTTTTGGATGCCTTTATGACCTTTTTGGGCCCCATTTCAGTGATTTCGTAGATCTAGATGTATTCATGCTTTATTTCCCACTTTCACCTTTTCTTTTTCCTCTATTATCTCAACATTTCTCGCATCTTGAAGATCATTGAAAAATGTGCCTCTTTGGGACTAGGATGAATTTGGCCTAGTCTTGGATAGGATGAGTCAAGTTGGCCTAGTCCTTGGGGGTTGTTTTTCAATGGGTTATGCACCCAATGTGAGGTTGTTTCTTTTCCTTCTCTTTGTTGTTGTTGGCCTGTCAATTTTGGATCCTAAAATGACTATAAAAGGACATGTAAGATTCTTATTTTGACATCCACATACATTATAAGAAATCCATCTTAATGCAATCAAGCCTACGTGCAAAAAATTATTGGTGATTTCAAGTGCTCTTTTGGATTCAATATTTGAAGACAAGGCTTCCAATTCAAAATCTTCAAGTTTTATTTCATTTAAGATACATTCAAAGGAAATATTATTTTATTGATGCAAGTTTCTCTCTTCCATGGCAGCCAAGTAGAGGAATTATCAAGCAAGCAAGAAGATCCATAATCTATTTCCCTCTTTCTCCTTTCCTCCATTGAAGTGATCAAGCATACATACATCCAATATCCAAGGTTTTAGAAAGTGTAGATCAATTACATTTGTGAAGATGTACTTGATTCTAGAACAAACATTCCAAACATACATCTTCATGGGTTTATCAGATCTATATACATCCATGAGTGTTTGACAAGCAAGGTGAATACTTACATTTATCTTGTTTTACATGCTTTACTTATTTACTTTCAAAGTTAATTCCTATCCAGGGGCTTGACCAAGGAAAACACCTTTCCACAAAAATTTCCCCATTTTGCATGTCTGTAGAAACACATGTATAGTTGCATAGCCATATTTTTGGGATTTTATAGCTAGGGCTTGATCCTCTAGAGATTTCATCAGGTTTTATCCATCCATGACTAGGCTGAATTTTGGGGACTAGACCAGCTTTTGTGACATGTTCCTTTGGATATAAAAATTGCACAATAATAAGTTACTACTTTGACAGTCTTAGATCCCAAACAGTTTCTGATTCCAATAGGTTTTCGTTAGTCAATTGCAAATCTGAAGTTTAGTTGTCATCTTCTAGCAATCAAGGTGAGTACAACATTCTCCTTTTCCTTTGGCACCTGGCTTGATATACTAGATCCGATATCATATATTGTTGGTTATCATATTCTTTATCATTGGATAAGTGTTTTTCATACTTTACATTCCATATACATACATTTCTATATGTACAAATAATACCATACACACCCCATCAAACTCCCCCTTTATCTAGATCGTGCATTAACACCCCTTCATCCATTTTGGGTTGTGCTTATTAGATTTGGCCTAAGGGTGGTGTTTGGTATTATAATGTATATGGAAAGTGAGGGTTCACCATTTTCCATATCATAGTGTGTAATCAAGCTCTAAGTAGTCACTCAAGGGGGCCCACTTGGTGAGTAACTCCTTTTGGTTTTACCAAATAGTTTCCTTCAATTTTGTTTACAAGTTGGGAGTTTGTTTGCTCTTGCAACCACTGGAAGTGATTTCCCATGACTTTTCTTACAACCAAGGAATACAGAGTAGTTCTTGTTTGTATACTCTAAAATTTTATGTAGCATTTTGAATAGGTTTAGTGTTAGCATTCAATTCCTGCAAAGCATTTTAATTCAATTCAATTCTAACATTTACTTTAAGCATTTTCTTGTTCAAGCATTACCTTTCTCAAGTTGTAAATTAGCACAGATTTGGGAGGTAATTAGTGCATATACATTGAAAACCCATTTAAAGTTCACACACCCTCAGTTGACAAGTAAATGATCCTTCACAATGAGAAAGATAACTACTCAGTTAGGATCCCCAATCCCTAAGTTGAGTTTTGCAACCTAGTTATTAATACATTTGAGAAGTCAAGAAATCCTTAGGATTAGTTGAAATAGTATAACACAACTTGGTAGCCCAGTTGACCTCTCCTTTGTATACATTTTTATAGATGGTTGACTAGCATAACATAATTTTATAGACCACTCAACCTCTCATTTTCATAGATTTTCATGAGTTGACTAGCATGCGCTAAACTGTCAACTCCATCTCCGCATTCTCTTTGATGGATGGAAATATCATAACACAATTTGTTAGATCATTTCTCCCTCTTCTCTCTATTCTTTATCCCACTCATGGGTCACCTATAACATGAACGCAATTGGTTAGTCTATGTCATCCAGCATAGTTATCCTTTTCCCTCCTCTACAATTCCACTACATGACGCACTTTTCTATTTGATTGGATCATGGAGTCTTGTGTTATCTTTGATGTGTACTCTTGCTCTTTTCATGTGACCTCTTGTTCTTTTGAAATAGCTTTCTAAGCATGATTCTAAAGTGTGGGATAAATGTACCATCCTAAAAAGTTAACATCTATAGCTAGATGTTCATTTTAGCCCCATTTTAGTATGTATGGGTTTTTACAATGATTCCACACTCTCTTAACACTCATTGGACCTTTAAATTATATTATAAGCCATGTGTTGGTTCAATTTATTTAAAACTTGAGGTAAGCCCTTATTTCTAAGTGTGATCCTCTATCTTTCCTTTGATTTCATAATTCATTTTATCACCTAAGCCTTATATTACCCTTTATGGCATTTATATTCTCTCATGACCTTGAAACTAGCTATATCTTGTTTTCTCGCATCACTCATTACCTGGGACCCATGGTCCTAATTTGGGCCTTGATTGGTGGGCATAGAACATCTTGAACTTTTATACCTAGGTATATGATGTTTTAGTTGCTCTATACCCTGAAGATTAATCCCAAATTTGAATTGGGTCCCCATCTCAATAATTCAACAACAGATTAGGACTTACAATTAGCCTAGTTAAGTTTTAACCCTTGAGATATCATGAGAGGGATATAAACACCACATCTCTCCTCATTTTGATATTAATTACCACTCTTAAGAATTCATGATCAAGAAGCCATCAATAAATTCAATTTCAATAGATTTTCCACAATTTGATATCTAAGCATTCTCAAGGTCTTCAAGCATCCAAGTCTTCAAGTTTTCAAATCATTCTTCTTATTCATCAAGCATTGTGGAAAACTAAAAAATTCATTATCTTTCATGATTTTCTTTTGGGCTTTTATGGAGTTCAAACTATTCAATTAACATGTGTGATTACATCAAAAGAGGTATTGCATCATCAAGGCATGAAGTAATTTATGATTCAGATATAGCTTCTATTTCATCTTTAGTTTATACAATTTTATTACATTTTCAAGGTTGATGCCTAAACAAGGGTTTGACCAAGGAAAACCCCTTTCAACAACTTTATTCTTTATTTTTCTATGTGCAGGAACAAGCTACGCAACTATCAAAACTATTATGGGAAGATCGAGACTAGATGAAGCATCCCTGAAAGTTTTAGACCAAAACCTAGGGTATAGAACATTTCAGTCACCCTATACCCTCTAAAATAGGCTCAAATTCATTTTGGAGGTAGGTTAATGTTCATAGGATCTAAAATAGCAGTTACAGGTGTTTTCAGGATCTCGACTATCATAAATCCATATTTGTAGCAACATAATTATGTGCACAAAAATCTTCTTCTATCTCCATCTTTATATTATTTATAGCTTCAACAAGTTCATTTTTAGACATTTGTCATTGTAGCCTTATCTATCTACCTTTATTCCAAGTAGCAAAAGGGAACCAAAACCCCTTGAGGATAAATATTCTATTGACATCTCTTCTATCAAGGTGTTGTCAATCATATTTTACTTGAGGAGGTTTTGTATTCCTAACCATTTTTTATTGTACATAATCATATTTAGGTGTCTACACATATACATGTACATATACATATACACACACACATACATACATACATACATACATACATGTAAAATCTCTAAAAAATAGTCCTTTTACATTCTCCCAAAATAGGAGCGATTATTATTTATGATGGAATTATTTGGTGGCTAGCACATTCCCCAAAATTAAAAAATTGTAGGATATTTACATTTTCCTTGGTTGCTTTCTACATAAAAGTGCACCACCAAGGTTATAACTATGGATATTTTTATCACCACCATCCTCTCCATTACTAATCCATAATCATACAACATCTCAATATACAAAACACCCAAAAAATTAATATACAAAACACCCAGTTGCATAAATTTGTACATTTAAACATACATTAATAAAGAAAGACATTTTTATTGAAATTCTCAATGACCCATTTGATAAGTAGGGGTACCCAACCCAACCAAGCATGTTTATCTCCATTTTAGTCTTTAAATATAGTAAAGTGAACAAAATACTTTCGATGTGTGCCAAATAAATATCAATGGGTGCCAAAACAATTTTGGGTTAAGAGGCTTTCCTCTTGTTGGAAGATGGATGTAAAAGTTTAAATTAAGCATCTTGACAAGGCAATTTGTTTGGAAAAAAACAATATTATGAAAGATAATAATATTTAAGTAAGAATTTTGTTGTTCTACATCTTTTTTAACATTCCAAATTTATTTCAATCAATAAAGGGTATTATAGACTATCTTGGTGCACAAACATAAAGGACAATCACTCATGTTAGTTTCTTCTTGCAGGACTATTTTAAAGACCTAGATAACTATTACATTTAATGGAACTCAAAAAAAATTATTTAAAAGATAGACCAAGGAGAACACCTTACATGGATAAGGAAATAGATAACTTAAAACACCAAGCCTCATCTTGTGAAATCTATGAAGGAAAAGAAACAACCAATATTAGAAACTTTCAAAAGGAAAGAGGAAATATTTGATCATTTTGTTATTGCCAACATATGGAGGACAACCAAATTTATTCAATAATGCTTTCACACATGTAGGAAATGGCCACAACTCACAAATTGGACATAACTAAATTTTCAAGCTTGAGACAAGTCCAAATATTGGTGCTATGGATGTAACAAAAAGATAAGAAGCAGTCTCAAATTTCAACATTAGTGTGGCTTGGTGAATGTGGCAGAGGAGTTGACTTTTAATGCGCCCTTAATCTAAGGGTAGTGTAACAAGATAGTCAGTATCTCAGGTTAACAATATTTTTTGTGTTATGACAAAAAACATAACGATGTAAAGGGAAGGACATGTACCTCATAGATAATAAAGGAAAACTTGACCTTTGAAAAAGGTATTTGTTTGCCTCTTTCCAAGATATAAGACATGAGTGCAGTGACACTTTAGGAGAGTAAGATCATAGCCTAGGTTCAAATACCCTTGAACACAATGTAACCATGGAAAATCATGGGTTATTGATAAATCTAGTCATCTGTACTCATCACAAATATATGATATTTTAATAAAAAAACATATTGGGAAGATCTATGAACATAGTACTTCTAGCAATATGTTTGGTTAATAAATCTTATCTTCATATAGATTGATTTCCATTTCTCCAAGTGCCACCCATAAACTCTCTCAAGATTTACCATAAAATAATAATACACATGCTCTCAACCAATAATTATTAAGAACATATGACATGAAAATGAGAATTTTATTTTTTCTAGGAAAAGATGGGCTAAAAGCCAATAAAGATCCATAAAATCCTAAAATCTATTCTCAATAACCTACTAAAACTTACAACTCTATACGATGTGTAACAAAGACACCCTAAGGAATTCCTCATACAAGACCCCTCCTGCAAATAAAATAGTCATCATATGCTAGAAACCATGTATTCCTATGGTTATGACATTAAAGAAATCCCAAACCGCCCTCAAATAAAAATGGGTGGAAATGTCAACTCTTGAAATTTTTTTGAAACAAGAGAAAAATAATAAAACAACCATACTAAAACTAAAATCATGCTTCTATTTCTAAAGACTAACACATTTAAAGATAAATGCACCCAAAAAGGTGGACTATGAAAAAAAAACCAAAAACAAATTGGTGAAAAAAATCCCACGTCTAACAGAAAATGCTAGCACATAACTACAAATAAATGAACATACATTGTCAATATACAAGCCATAGAGGTCATTATTGAAACAAAAAGGCAAACCAATAAAATTCACAAGAAAAAAATTATAGAGTGTTCGGCAACAATTTCACATTTTCACAATCAATGAAAAAAATAATTAAAACAAAAATGATTCGTAGAAATAAATTACTAGTGAACTTACAATATTTGTATTTTCTCCTTGGTTGGAATCTATAGAGACCATTTCCTTTGACACAGTATCTTGTATAATCAGAAAGATGACATGAAATGTAATGCCCTGCTAGGGAACCTAGGAGAACTTAACCTAAACATGCATCTAAGTTTGCAGAATAATTTTTTTTATAAAAAAAGTTAACATACAAGATAAACATCAATGTGGAAGCAATTACCATTTACTCACATTAATACAATCAACCAACACAGGTTACAACTCTCAAGGGTTCCTTGACGAAGATTACGTTAACATTAATTAATTAATTAATTTAGATTAGGTACAATTACAAAACTCATATAAACAAATGAAAGGTATATGCAACATCACCAATAAGATAACATAAATACAACTGGTACCATAAGGTATCCATAAACTTACATCCATTGCACATGTCGCATGATATGTAATACAATAACCGAAAAGAAGTATACATGATATCTTTAAATAACTAATACAAAGATACATGAGCACAAAGAAGAAGAAGAAGAGTACAACTCCAACAATGAAGATCAAGAAGGAACAACTGCTACAGGGATCATCTAACACTGGTACACAAACGTCAAAATCTTAAATGGTAAAAGAATCACTACCACCTGACCTCGTGAACCTAAATGGTCCACTCCCACCGTGCTAAGGAGATAACAATAGATCCCACTCAGATGATAAACATCAAACAGATCAAGCTACAGAAAGGATCCTGAAAGCTCTCTAACTCAAGGTGAACAAAAGATAACAATAGATAGGACTCACTAATCCAGAGGCAACCGACACTTGTAGAATAACTAGACTATGCATAGGAAGGTGTCATCATGTACGTCTAAGCCTTGAGTTTTGTCCTAGTAATCTCTCTGGATCTCGACATCCAAGTGACCATACACGGTGTCAATGACCTCTCGTATAGATGAAGCCATTAACTATGCCAGACACACACCATGAAAGGCGGCAAGCATCATCTCTATGCCCCATCTTAGTCTGTACTAGCACTAACGCTTGGGTGAGGAAGCATATCTTATTAGGTTCATTTTAATATCTCTCAATATTATATTAAGTTATCACTTGATTATAAATACTTACAATAAGTGATCCTAGCAGCCACTTGTGGGCCTCGATGCTTATTGCAAGCCACCTCTTACTACATATCTAGGTAAACTACCCTAGGCTCACAGATCTCACATAGATCAAATTAGGTATACAACCAAGTAATCTCAGATCCAGTTTCACACACAAGAACTAGAAATGATTACAAAGATACCATAAACAAAATTCCAAGCATCATGAGCCCATATGGTCAAGTTAGGGTATAATCAAAATAAACACACACATCAAATATAATACTGAAAGCATGGTAAAACCAACACATACCCCGACCTCTGATTTTCCCCCTAGGTCATCCAATGCCCAAAAATCACATTTAAGCAAAAGAACACACTCCAGGAACGGAGAATACACATTTGCATCATAGAAAACTAAAATTGAACCATAAGCATTTTAAGTTCCATTTTGAACATAATTGAAGCTAAGTATACAATTATATAAATCAACTAAGAGAATCTTATCATAAACATAGCAACGATGCCTTAATGAAAGAATATTCCCTAAATATGTCCTATGAATTCAATAGAATAAAAATGCCCAATTTCAGTATAAACATAACACTTGTCCTATTCATAATGTCAATATGAACATAAAAACACATAAACTATTACTAAACAATATACCAAAATTTAAAAGACAGTTCTCTAAGTCCTTATAATAGAATGTCATTTGATAACCGATTACAATAATTACATAACATCTATCCAACATTAAAGAAATAATCATAAATTACAAATAAAAAATAATATAACTTTATTACATAAAGAATATTAATTAATTGATTTTACAAATAAATGTAGAGTATTAAACTTAATCTAGTTAACAAACTAAATTAAACAAAATAATTAATTAACAAATTTAACTTAAACTAAAACCACTAACACAATTTAATTAAGATTAAAGCAATTAACATAATTTAATAAAAAATTAATCTAATTAACAAATTTTATCAATTAACAAAATTTAATAATATAAAAAAAAATTAAAAGAATATATATATATATATATATATATTGGCATAAGGGGGGGCAGGCTGGCCCCACACCCCTCTGACGTGCTCTACACATCGCAAGTACCGCGCATGGTACACTACGCAGAGTAGGTACCGCATGCAGTACTCTACCTGCGCAAGGGTACCGTGCCCCCATGCGGCAGCCGAGGGAGGGTGGTGGGAGGTGGTGGCCCCCACCCTCTTAAAAACACTTTATTATTATTTTTTAAAATATATTTTTATTATTATTTTTTCAATAATAATAAATAAATTCTAAGCAAATTCCCCTTTTATCAAAGTTAATTTATATATATTTTAATACAGAGCATCTTATAAAAGGAATATAATCATGTAAGGATTTTTTTTTTTAAGAAATAAAAATAGACAAACTTTCCTTTCATTTACAATGCACATAATGTGTGTGTGTGTGTGTGTGTATTTAAAGAAACCAATAAGGCACATTTGTACCAAAATCATGCATTTTTTTTTCCTGTCTAAATTTTTGTTTTGTTGACTATTCATTTCCAGCAAGCATATTTTCCTACCAAAATTGGATTTTTGTTAACAAATTGATTTCCTTTCAAGAGTAAATTTATTTTGAAACCCTATAGTTAAACTATAGCCCTAATTTAATTTATTGTTTTCTAGGAAATCTATAAAGAATCTTTTAATGAAATTTTGCCAGCATAACATTACTATACTAAATTTAATTAAAAAAACACAGAATCAATTTAACTAGGGTTTCCTAAATACCCATAATTCAAAGAAAGTACAAATCTATCTACTGAGACATAGAAATTTGCACAAACAAAGAAAGCCAAATATATGTAAAAACAAAACTAACAGGCAAAAATTCAATGCCTACCTCAAATCCAAATCTAGAAACTGAAATGAAAACCCCTTGTAGATCTGAAGACATAATTTCTTCCAAAATCAATTCAACCTGTAGATCTGAGACTATGTAGGAAAACAGGCACACAATCCAGATGCACAAGCAAGAAATCACCCAAATCCAAAATCTCCCAAAATCTCAAGATGCCAAATCCAAGCTCCTTTGCCCCAAAAATGCTCCAAAACCTATCTAATGCTAAAATGAATGCAATTCCCCCTAATAGGGATTCAATTCCCCATTTCACGCAACCCTAAAAATAACTCAACATCTAACTCCCACTTCAACTCCAAATCAGAAATTGAAAGAAAATCTAATTAATAAATTAAAAACTCTTTTCATGCACAACTCAACTTTGACTTTTTAGATCAAGTTGATAACTTTTGAAAATAATTCAATTTCAATAATGCACATGTTATAATTTAAATATGTATTAAATATTGAATGCATCCTAAAACCATGCAAATCAAATATTTAATTATTTGATAAAGTACACAAGCATAATTAAATCTAATTTCCAATTAAATAATCAAATAATTGACTTTAGATTAATTTTCTCAAATCCATCTAGGAGCATAATTGACATTAAATTTTGACTATAATCATTTAATCAATAAACATAGAAAATCACCCACATAAGAAATAAATCAACTGAAGCCAAACGAAGTAAAACCAAGCAAACACCAGAAAGGGATCCACAAATTCCTATCAACTAGACAAATCTGGGTAGGGTAGTCAAACTAATACCTGTCCAATCCTAGGACAAATGGCTTAGGTTAGGGTTTTGGACCTATGTTATCTCCCCTCTCTTACCATTTGAGATATTGCGATAGGGCACGCTCATCCTGACAATTCAAGAAAGTCGATGCCTGGTACCTGCAAACCTACATACAAAACTCGCATGTACATACATATATAAATATATAACAGACAATGGTGTGTGTTGGCCGATCGTGTGGATCTTGCAAGCAAGTAACTACGACTTCGTCCCTCAACCACATCAGGCATGCCAAACAAAAATATAAAACAAACACATCAACCATACACATGCAAGTATGGGGTCAGTAAAATCATAAGCATCAATGATCTCCTAACATATAATCTATCATCCTAAACTAATCATAACATTTATAAAATCAGATTAGGGGTGAGGTACTACATGAAACCCTAATGAATATAAAAAATATAAACATTAGAGTGACAAGTCAGTTATATTGAAAAAGTCATGTAGCGCATTAATCGCTTGATGATTAAAAATAATCTCTTTGCGCTAGAATCAAATGAAGTAAACAAATATTACATAATAAAATGAGACATGTTGATAGAAAGGTGAGAAACGAGGAATTAACTTTACAAATGTTTCCCAAAACTTTACCCCTTTCCTCAAAAAAACCCTATCAAATACCACAAATACAAGCGACATACTGATAAGTCAACTTAATCATAATATTCACAGTTTTTGTTTAAAAAATCTAATGAATTAAATGAGACACAACAAATACCTCTCACAAATTAAGATCGAATGAAAAGAAGAATTCTCTTCTCAGTTTGTTGGTTTTGGCAACTAGTGGTAGATATATACCTTTTCGGTTTGCTCTCATGGAAAATTGTTAGTGTTGTTGCCACAAGGGTTATTGTGTAGATGTAAACCACCAATGTTGTTTCCATAAGGGTTATGATGTAGCCATGGAGACTCGAGCATGATACCTGGTGTAGACATGAGAAAAACTGAGAAGACTGCCATGACATTTGTCAGATTAAGCATACACCCAAGAAACCTAAGAAAATGTATAAGCTTTCTAAGAGAAAAAGATCCCATCAAAAGTCTATTGGGTTAATAAAAAATGAATACATCCTATACGTAGTTGAAAGGCACCAATAGTGATTCGGGGTCCAATGACCGCTCACTTTTTGTCATAGCGACCCCCCCTAAACAAATAATTAGACAAGTCATTAGACACTTTTAATTTACCCAAAAAATATTTGTTTGACCCCCAATACATGTTCTTATTGAATGTGTAGTTGATCACAAAAAACATAAAAATGAACCACTACTGGTCCTCATGTAATTAGCATCAAAACCTAGTTGCACAAATAAGATCAATTAATCATTTTTTTTAAAAAAAACTTACATGTTTACATTTACCACTCTATGTTAGTGACCCAAAAGTCCTTTTTTTACTTAAATTACATTTACATGTGAGCAATTTTTGGTCCTTGAAATGACATAATAAAAAAATAAGTATTAACTTTATATCACATCAAATGCACTTTCTCCCAAACTTCTTTACACTTTTACATTCATTAACTCCATCTAAAAATAGTACCTGCATCAACAACTAGTGTAAGGCTCCCCAATAGACATAAAAATAAAGAATAAAAAAATTATAAAATCAAATCCAATGAAATCAGAAATAAATTGCATATGCAAGTATGAAATGACCAATTGTTCAAAGCAACAAGAGTTAAGATTGCAGATTCAAGTATGAAATGACCAAATGTTTTCCACCAATATTCAAATTTGAAATTCAACTACCCCAAATGAATGCATTCACCTTGCACATTTGAATGAATTTATAAAGAGAATTTCTTGGTTCATTTTCATTACTATTTTATCTTTATTTTCTCTGAATATCCTCTATGTAATTCAGAGATGAAGGAATTTTGTGCATATTCCTAATTAAACAAACCTTGTTTAGGTTGGTACAACTGTCAACTAGTTTCATATAAAAATATATTGTTTCCAGTCAATGCAAGCACAAAAGTCTATAATTCTCATTCAATTTTATTTATTCTTAGGGTCTAAAACATATGTGAATATACTATTTCCAATTAGTGTAACCTCTCATTCAAGTTTATTTATTCTCAAGGTCTAAAACATATAGGAATATACTATTCTAAGCTAGTGTGACCAAACAAATTTACTATTTTCTATCAAGTTTATTTATTCTTAGAGTCTAAATACATAAACTAAAAACTCATTCATTTTATAACCATATATCAGTTGCATCTATGTCACCTGCATCTTTTAATTCATGTCAAGCTTTCAAACTACACACATAATTATAGTAACAACATAAATAATCATTGTTTAATCATATTACAGTTACCTTTGTATCTCCTCTGTCACTTGATTTTGTTTTCTCTCCTTTTAGATACATATATTATGCATATACATATATAGACATACACATAATTAATGTACATACATAAAGATACATAGATAATGCATACAGATACATACACATAATGCATATATATATATATATATATATATATATATATATATATATATATATATATATATATATATATATATATATATATATATATATATATATATATATATATATATATATATATATATGAAGGGTATCATTAAAACATGTTTACTATTTGGTATATGTCATAGAGGGTTTCATTTTGTTGTTAAATTATTATCCTTATGCATAAAGGGTTACATTAAAATGATGAAATTTGCTTCTTTGTACCTGTATTTTTTATTTTTTATTTCACAATTTTTTCAAATGACATTCAGGGTTTCTCTTCAATGATTTCATCATTTCTGTATGGCCTAGATAGTTTCATTATCTCACTGATTATCTCAATATCGTCAATGGTTTCATTTGATTGTGGAATAATCATCTCAATGTTGTCCATGGTTTCATTATTTACTTATGTATATATACATAACTATATATATATGTATATGTATACTATTTCATCTTTGTTTTCTCTAAATATCCTCTGCATAATCCAAAGATGAAGAAGAAATTTTATGTATATTCCTCATTAAAGGGACCTTATTTAGGTTCGTACTATTGTCAACTATTTTCGTATAAGAGTATATTGTTCCCAATCAATGTAAGCACATAAATCTATTTTTCTCATTCAAGTTATTTATTCTTAGGGTTTAAAACATATATGAACACACTATTTGAGGGTTTCATTTCTCTATGAAATGATTATCTCAATGTTGTCAAGGGTTTCATTAAAATAATTTTCAATAATTTTCACAGTGGCCTCAAGGGTTTCATTATGTTGTGAAATGATTATCTCTATTTAACTTATTTCATTTGAATGTGAAATAATTATCTATACATATATATGTTATACTTATTTGTACAAAAATAATTCTTTGTATGTTGTTGAGTGTGTAAATATATATGTGCATAATTATTTATATGTATGCATAATTTATATATATATATATATATGCATACATAATTATGTATATGTCTATAAAATTATATACACACATATATACCTATATTATTCACATACCTACATAATCCCCATATGTGTTGAAAGCTTTGTTTTTTAAGGTTCCATAATGTTTGGACATGCTTCCAAGAGAAGGCATGTACATGGCTAACAATGGACATAAAAGGGACATGAGGGATTAAGTGGCGACCTTTTCCTAATGCAAACGTGAACATGTGAATGAGCCCATATGTACACATATATATTTGTTGAAGTATATATGTATACACTTACTCATTATACATTGTATGTTACATTGTAGTCCAAAGCCTTCCAAACCATGCACATTATGTTTCTATTGTTGATTAACATGTTTATGTTGATTACGATATGCTAATGTTTATGTATGTGTTGATGATGATGTTTATGTTGATATTTGTAAACCATCTATGTTACCTTTTTGTTATTGACTAACATGTGTATCCTAATGTTTTTCTTATTGACTAACATGTTTATGCAAGTAAACTAAGAATCATGGCACAAAGTAGAAAGGGAATGAGATCATGACGAAGGAAAACTATTAGAGTTACTCGTGGAATACACTTCACGAATGAAGTGAATATAATCCCTAAGGAAGATAATCTTCTTTCATGTACTGAAGAAAAAAACATCAGACGTGATGTTCAACCTAATGTATGTGTGTATAATGCACTTCAGTAAGTTAATAAATTAATTAAAGTAAAAAATAAACAAGAAAAAGTGTCTTCTAGGTCATTGTTAGAGTAAAGTTACACACACACACAATGCATTTAAGTATTGTACTATATTAAATCAAATAAAAAAAATCTTCATTGTAGTCTTAACATGTACACATATATATGGAAATGAAGTCATATGTCCCAAACCGATCCAATCCTAAACCAATAGAATGTTATACATTTCATTGTAGGAACAAACCACAAACACTATAACAAAAATGCATATGCAAAATGCATTGTGATCCAAAACCTATATATACATCATACATTTCATTAAAGTAGTAAATTAACTCAAATTAAAACTTTTTTCACATTGCAGTCCTAAACCAATAGAATAAAAAATGCATTGCAGTCCTAAACACACACACACCATGTATTTCAACAAAGTAATAAGTTAACTAAAATGAAACAATTTTTTTTCATTGAACTCCTAAACCAATAGAAGTCATCATGCAATTTAACAAAGTAATAAATAAATTAATGTCAAATACACAAAAAAATGAGTCTCTACTTGGTCATTGCCAGAGTAAAGTCATAAAGACTTTACTTATGGTGCAAGGTTATTGTCTTCTACTCTTTTTGAAGAAGTTCGTAGAAGTCTATAAAAAAATGTGTGATGCATAAACATAATCAACATATTAGAACATCAAATATACAATTACACTAAACCAATCATTAGAAAAATGTTAATACATAGATAACCAAATTTCCCCCAAAAAATTGGTGTGTTGACAAACACAATTACATTGATATGTCCAACATGTATATAACAGGTGAACCTCTCCTACATCTCCCATGCCTACAAAAAAATTATAACAATTGGGGGTAGTAGCATTCTCACATCAAATCATTCTTACGATATTACATGCACAACAATGAACTCTTAAACAAGAAGAACAATGCACACAGTCATACATGCATATTGATATGCAAAAGTAAATGCATATACATGCATATGCACATACATACATACATGTGCATGTGAAAATATACATATGCATATCTATGTACATACATACATACATGTGCATATACATACATACAAAAAATATATATTCATACACACATATAAAGGATATTCATTGAAAATATAAATGAATTAGTAATGCAAAATTACCTTAGAAATTCCCCATTATATATTCCTCCAAATTTGGAAAGTGAATGCATTTATTTGTGATAGTTGATTTTCAAAATAGAAGCATTTGAGTAATTTTAGAGGACTACTCAAAGTAATAAGGAACATTGACAAGAAAGGATAAATTCATGTCACAATTCAATATTATTATTTTTTTATCGATAAAAGGCCGAAGCCCTAAAGAGTTTTTTTATTAATATAAATAATTGTTTTACAGTGTGACCTCACTCGCTACAGGCGCTGGTAGGAAAGAGCGGGGTTGAGAAAACCTCTAGCCTTGCCCGAGACCAAAGGTCCTGTCCATATACAAAAATAACGTGGGCATACCCACGACTCGTACAAAGACGAGATTTTTTAAATACATAGTTTCTGTAGGCATACCCACGGCTTGATACTTATCGAGATTTGTATATTCCTTCATGGGCATACCCATGTCCCGAGTTTCCTCGAGATATGATTTTTTAAAAATCAATATCTAAAAGTTATCAATATTATTGTCAATAGTCCTCTAGAATTAGTCAACACCGTCATGATTGAAAATAGTTGATTTTCAATTTAGAATATTGGCGAGAAATAATTAGTCAGTCCATACTTGCATCTACAATTTAAGTCTGATTTCTAACCATCATTACATCTAATCCTCAAGATAAACATGTTTTTCAGTAACAACACCATAACATGCATGATATGGATGCCTTAGGACTACAATGCAACATACAACATACCATATATATATATATATATATATATATATATATAAATATATCTGTGTGTGTGTGTGTAAATATATATGTATATGCATATACATATGTATACACACAATCTCTCTCTCTCTCTCTCACACACACACACACACACACACACACTATGTGTGTATGTGTGCACATGTACATGAATGTATGTATAATCTAATAGTAAAAAAAATTACCCAATTTAAATATTAAAAAGTACGTAATTGCAAGTGTTTAGGTGTATGGGCTAGTTCACATGTTTCACTTTTGCATTAGGGAAGGGTGGCCACTTAATTCTTCATGTCCCTTTTATATCCATCATCGACCATGTACATGCCTTCTCTTGGATGCATGCTCATACATTATTTGTTAAAGTAATAAGTCATTTTACTTATTAATTAAATCATGTTAATTTAATTACTAAGTCACTTATTATCTCTTTATTACTTAAACTAAACTTTGGCATAAAGTAATTAATTATTTTATTAATTATTATAATGCAAACTAGGTTTCTCCACCCTTTTAGGGTTTCATATCTCCTTTATAAGGATTGATCTCCTTTGTATTCTTTACATCATTCAACACAATAATATTTCATTGTTATTGCTGCAAATTTTGTTTTTGCACATCAAGGATGTCTCCTTTCTCATGGATTAATGCATTCAAGCCTCTATAGCTTCTTGCTTCTCTCTCTTTCTGTGATAGGTGTTTGCATGCAGGTATTCTTAGGAGTTATGAGTTGTTTTCTTATCAGCTCCAACATGGTATTAGAGCTTTAGATCTCCATGCCCCCGTTCTCTTCCCACGATTCAACCTTGTCCGCCTGATCTGCAATTTTTAGAGGATTTTTTGTCAGATCTGGGGGTACCTCTTTTTTTGGTCACTTTAGGCTCAAACGGACCTCAATGTTGCGTTCATAGTGCCGAAGAACCCCCATCTCCATATATAATTTGTCTAATTTGGACAACTTTGCATTTTGGGACAAAAAAAAATTGCACCAAGGCCATACAACCCTGGCACACTTCTCGATGCATGTGAGCAAAAAAAACCAGCAAAAATAGGTTTTTAATAAAAAAATTGTGTCTTATCTTTTTTTTTTTACAAAAGTTTCTCCTAAAAATGTTTTAAAACAAGCATGCAAACTTTTTAAAAAAATCATGTGTACCTTTTTGGAAGTACATTGCATGTGCATGTTGGTATGACTACATGTACAAGTACTAGCATCATCATCCATGCGAAAAAAATTGACGGCCATCAACCCGTCAATCCCTTTGATTCTATTGTTATAAAGAGCAGCTTTTGGTTTTTTGCCCATAACTTTCACATATGGTGTTGAAATCGAGCAAACAAGATATTGTTGGAAAACTCTTTTTGAGCTCTATCTAGATTCAAAGGTTTGAATTTCTGATTTTTCTTTTTTTATGGTGTTTTTTTTGTCAAAGCCAAAAATTCCTTTTTGCACTCTGGGAGCCATATCTTGCGCATCCAGACTCCGTTTTGGAAAAATGATATATCGTTGGAAAACTTGTTCTGTGAACTTTCTAGTGTTGTGAGTCATTTTTCCATATTCTTCTCCAAGCATATTTTATTCAATTTTTTGCATTTCTACACTATAGTGAATATCTTTGATGTTTTAGGTCCTAGGATCTCTTCCCTGTAGGGGATGACTCTTCTTTGACTGTTCTTTTGTTTTAGCAACCTTTTTCTCTTCTTTGAGCAATGTATACATCATTTTTGTAGCATTCTTTTATGCACACGTAGTGAGATAAAGTGTCATTCTATTGCATGTATGAGATCTTGCACATGTTCGTGCTCTTTGTACTCACACTCAATTATAAAGTGCCATGGGGGGTTTGATGTTTTGCCTTTTTTTCCATATACCTTTATCACGTGAGCATTCCTCCAATGAAATTAGCTTTAGGTATCTCTATTTGTGTTTGTACTCTCTCTGCACCTTCTATATTCATGGTTCTTCTGAACATCATGCAGTTCATATTGGATGTCTTTTTCAATGTACCTATCACCTCTCCATTGTTAGCATTATGGGGGGGTTTCTACTATTGGTTCATATTCTTCCTTGGTTCGATGGAGTGAGCTATGTATTCAGTATTTGTTCTTGTGTACTAGGTGGATGCAGTGGATGGGTACCTATGTATTTTGGTGAGATGGATCATTTACCATATGGACACTCTTTCTTTCCTATTATTGGAAGCATTCTTCCATCTTTGATTGATCAACTCTTCGGACTTTGGTATTTTTATGCCATTTGTATATTTGATTTCAAGTGTTTGCTCCTGATTCGAGTAGTGTCAATTGAGGGCACTCGTGTAGATTACAATATTCTTTATCTTCGACTTCGGTTATTTGCCTTTTTTTGCCTCCTAATTTGAGTAGTGTCATTCGAGGGCACTCATGTAGATTAAAATCTTTTTTACATGATCATGTTCTATTTCAGTGGAGGATCTTCATATCAACAATTACTTCTTGACAACATTTGCAGCTTCTTTCTTCAATGATGTTCTACATGTTCATCCTTGTTCCTATTTTTTAGAACATTCTTAGTTTTGGAGGCTTCTTCAGTCCTTTAGACTAGTCTTCTTCTTTTTTTGGAGTAGAGTTTTTCCCATGTGATTTTCTCTATTTCTCCTCTTTTACAGAGACTCTCTTTTGTACTTGGTACCTGATCAAGCATTTTATTGTCGGGACCCATTTTCTTTCTATTTTTTTAAAAGTTTTTTTGCTTCTCCTAAAGTTCATCTTAAGGGAGGGTGTTAGAGTAATAATTCATTTTCCTTATTAATTAAATCATGTTGATTTAATTACTAAGTCACTTATTATCTCTTTATTACTTAAGCTAAACTTTGGCATACAATAATTAATTACTTTATTAAATATTATAATGAAAGCTAGGTTTCTCCACCCTTTTATGGTTTCATATTTCCTTTATAAAGTTTGATCTCCTTTGTATTCTTCACATCATTCAACAAAATAATATTTCATTGTTATTGTTGCAACTTTTGTTTTTGCACATCAAGGATGTCTGCTCTCTCGTGGATCAATGCATTTAGGCCTCTATAGCTTCTTGCTTCTCTCTCTTTCTGCGACATGTGTTTGCATGCAGGTGTTCTTGGGAGTTGTGGGTTGTTTTCTCATTAGCTCCAACATTATGAACCATGAAAACCAAAGCTTTCAACACATTTTGAATGCATATGAGGACTATATAGTTATATATACAATATACATGCATGTGTACACATGTATACATATGCAATATACATGGCTAGAGTAACAAAATGAAACCCTCCATGACATGCATATAATTATGTAAACATATACATAATTATGCATACATATGTATAATTATGCACACATATATATTGACACCCTCCATGGCATACATAGAACTATTTCTGTACAGATATGTATGACATATATAATCACACACACACACAAATAATTATTTCACTGTCAAATGACATAAGTAAAACAAAGATAATCATTTCACAACATAATGAAACCTTGGAGGCCATTGTGAAAAATATGAAAAATTATTTTAATGAAACCCTCGATAGCATTGAGATAATCATTTCATAGAGAAATGAAACCCTCAAATAGTATATTCATATATGTTTTACACCCTAAGAATAAACAAACTTGAATGAGAACAATAGATTTATGTGCTTGCATTGACTAGAAACAATATATTCTTATAATCATTTAACAACAAAATGAAACCCTCCATGACATGTATATAACATGTATACATATACATATACAATGCATAATTATGCATACATATGTATAATTATGGACACATAACATATATATATTGACACCCCCCAATGACACACATAGAATTATTTATGTACAGATATGTATGACATATATAATGACACATATATATGTACACATAATTATTTCACAGTGAAATGAAATAAGTATAGTAGAGATAATCATTTCACAACATAATGAAACCTGGAGGCCATTGTGAAAATTATTAAAAACCATTATAATGAAACCCTTGATAGCATTGAGATAATCATTTCACAGTCAAATGAAACCCTCAACAACATTGAGATAATCATAAAGATAATGAAGTTGTCCCAACCATATAGAAATGATGAAAAAACAAAGCAAATTGCAAGTATGAAGGAGCATATTTTATCATTTTAATGTAACCCTGTATGCATAAGGACAATCATTTATCAACAAAATGAAACCCTCCACAACATATACCAAATAATTAACATTATAATGACCATGACGCCATTGATACAATCATTTTACAGTCAAATGAAACCCATGTCAACATGGAGATTATCATTGAGATATTGAAAGGCCCCAAGCCATACATAAATAATACAATCACTAAAGAAAAAACCTTGAATGTCATTTGAAAAAAATGATGACAAAACAAAGCAAAATGCAGGTATGAAGATGTTGATTC
Organism: Chamaecyparis obtusa; assembly: GCA_027943335.1. Classification (NCBI taxonomy): domain Eukaryota; kingdom Viridiplantae; phylum Streptophyta; class Pinopsida; order Cupressales; family Cupressaceae; genus Chamaecyparis; species Chamaecyparis obtusa. The sequence goes on along the minus strand of BSBK01002798.1, from coordinate 115,827 downwards.
CATCATTTTAATGTAACCCTTTATGCATAAGGATAATCATTTAACAACAAAATGAAACCTTCCACAACATATACCAAATACTAAACATTTTAATGAAACCCACAACACAATTGGGATAATCATTTCACAGTCAAATGAAACCTTTGACGACATTGAGACAATCATGGAGATAATGAAACCATTGAGGCCATACATAAATAAAGCATTCATTACAAAAAAACCTTGAACGCCATTTGGAAAAATGATGAAATCCAAAGCAAATTGCAAGCAAGAAGAAGCAGATTTCATCACTGTACATTCAATAGAGGAAGAGAGCTTGATGGTCGCACGTTACTTGCAAGTTGCAGAGCGGATGTCAAATGGTTGTAGAGTGGAGGCTTTGAGAGAGGACGACGACACCAAAAAAACTCCCATGTGATCAAAATGTGTTGAAAGCCTTAGTTTTTAGGGTTCCATAATGTTTGGACACATGTCAAAGAGAAGACATGTACATAGGTGATGATGACATAAAAAGGGATATGAGGGATTTAGTGACCCCCCTTTCCTAACACAAAAGTGAAACACTTGAACGAGCCAATACACCTAAGCACTTGCAATTAGGTACTTTTAATTTTGAAATTGGATATTTTTTTCCCTATCAGATATGCAATGAGCCATTATTAGCGCAATTAGTATCTTGTATCAGTCAACACTTTTTTTTTACCACTTTTTGGCCCTTTCACGCATAATGTCTCATGTAGAGTGCATCATTAATACCAAAACCTTAACTTTAAACAATTAAGTTACATACAAAAACAACTAAAAAAAATCGTCACAATCCAATATCATTGCTACCTCAATTAAACGCTGGAAATTAGCTATACCACTACTACTAATGCCTTTCCCCTAAATAAATACATACAATTTGTATATGAGATATTTACACTACTTAATTATAATTAAGATATTTATGAGTTGACCCCGGATATTGTGTGACTGTGATCTATATCTATTAAAAAAAACAAGAATACCACAGGCGTGTATTGGGTTGGCAATGGCACCTAAGGTGCAGTGTTGGGTACATATGTCGGTAAGTTAGTCTGCAATCTGGTTTTAGAATAATTCCTGTCCAAAGTGGGATTTGTTAGGCTTAGTATGAGTTTGTCGGCGTAGCTTTTATTTCCATCAATAACAGTGCAAGGAGGTGTGGGAATGTTTCAGCGGACATTTTACAGTCTCTAGAATGGAGGGAGAGCAGAGGAAAATAGGCAATTCAATTCCAAAGAAAGTAGAATACCCAAATCCACCCGACCCATATAATCCGGATGCTGCGATCCTGAGAGAGCAGGGGAAAATAGGCAATTCAATTCCAAAGAAAGTAGAATTCCCAAATCCACCCGACCCATATAATCCGGATGCTGCGACCCTGAGAGAGCAGTGGAAATTTGCAATGAGGCAGTACAGCAAGTGGTATTCTCATGCGTGGGGCACTGCCATTTTGGCTGGCTGTTCCTTTTTTGCACTCGGCTGGTATATCAAGGGCGGCAATCCCCTTGTTAGGTCCTCCACTGACGACAAACCTCCCGACAAACAACCTCGCTCTTCCACTTCCTGAGCTCTTCTCACTACGCGGTCAGTTGTTTTCATCCAACTACTTTTCGTTTAAACACTCTGTGGGTGCTTTCAATTATGATCCATCTTGTACAATCTTGAAATTGGGATTTTTCTGATCGTTTTTTCTGTTCCATGTATTGATCACGGGCGTCATTTGTTCTGTGAGCAACGATTAGATAAGAAACAAGTGCCGAGAGAAACACGTCAAGATTCATCCTTGTCCGTTTTAACCCAACGGAACTATAAAATATAATGGGAAGAGGATTCAGTAACTCCTCAAAATCTGTTGTAGAAATTTAAATCCTTCTCAATTTTTCTTAGAGCAGCTTATTTCACAAGTCTTCTCCTTATAACTAAGGGCCGTATCAAATATGATGTTACTGTAAGCTTTTTCAAGGGCCATATCAAATATGATGTTACTGTAAGCTTTTTTCAAGGGCCATATCAAATATGATGTTACTGTAAGCTTTTTTCAAGGTATTCAAACGCCCAAATAAAAATAGACTAATACTTTACACTAGGTCATCTTTTTTATTAGTGTGAAGGATATATTTCATTCATCTGCGGATAGTCATCGTCATCATCAGCAATAACAACTTAAGTCACAGTTTAGACATTAAATCAACTACTGGATCCTCTCACAGTTTGGACATTAAATCAACTACTGGATCCTCTCTCTAATGGATAGCGATTAAGGGTACAAAGGTGTTTTAGGCGTTTGTGATAGCATGGAAAATGAACTTAAAGACCAACCATAACAAACATTCAACCAGATTGAGCATGACAATTAAATTAGAAAAAAAAATGAACTTCTCATTACATACATTTTACAGGTGAACAATCACCAGAAAAGTCAACCAAAAGCAAAATAAATATTAATATAATTTCGTCAAGCATGTAAGATAACATACCAGCAATAGTCACCGGCTTTTTGCCCCCCAGACAATCAGAGTGCAAGTAAGAAATGAACGGACAAGGGATTCTCCCGAAGCAATAATCATTTAAAGCTCTGGCAATCGCTATTTTCAAATTCGTCCTATGCAATCATCCATTATTGTGCCCTAGCACCTATCATAGAGAGGTGGGTGGTCCTATTTTCTATAGTGGGGCATCTTATGAATATAATCTGGCCTCTACTATCTATAGGGGATTGGCACTATAGCTATTATAGAGGGGTGGGGTTTGAGGTGCCCACCCTTCCCGCACTGTAATGGCGGGGCATTGTGTCACAGGCGACCTTCATCTCTTCTGTTGAGCGGGATATGCTGAATGGTTGGTATCCATTGTTTTGTATAATTTTATGTTTGCATGGGAGGATCAATCAAAATCCAAATTTGTGCGGAGAACCCCAATAGATAGGAGGGTCCCTCTAGAGAGAAGGGGGACCCACGCTCAGGGATGGATCGTTTCCAACATTCATGTTTTCTTCCCCATGGAGTGGCAAGAGGTCCATTCATTTATGGATCTTATCACCATCAAAGATGTCGGTCTTGATTAGAAACTCTGCTTCATCTGATAGTATTTGTCCTAGTTTTTATCTCTTCATTCTCTTTTAGGATGCCATTCAAAAATATCAATTATGTAGGACGAATCATTTCTCTAGTAGTCAAGCCTGATACAATGTCTTAAATGGATGAGAGGTGAAGGGACCTGCTGCTAAATGTAGATCAATAATCTTTAATTGCTAAACAAGTCACTAGCATAACTGAAATAATACGATCTGATGACGGAATGACGTGTGATGGATTAATGCATAAATTCTAGTCACATGTTCAGTGAATAATAACAGGACAAATGCCACTTCACTTTGCTCATTCATAGTAGTGCAGCTGATGGGTGCAGACCTAAGTTGCCGATTCGGGTGCGGGTGCGGATGCGGATGCGGATGCGTGAATTTTTATTTATTTTTGGATGCGGATGTGTTTGGATGCATATATATATATATATATATATATATATATGAAGTGCAAGAAATCTGAAATATACAAAAATATTAAATAAATCATTTGATAGTATGAATCAGATTATCAGAATAATGATACTTTACCATTGATCAAGTGACAAGATTCAAGATATTTCATATTCGATAGCTCAACTTCAACTTAAAACTTCATAGACAAACATATTCAAATAGAAAGAAGTTCAATAACTAATTACAAACTCAAAACTTGTTTCATTGTTTATCAATCAAGGATTCAAGAGTCAAGACTCAAGATTCACTAATCAGATTGAGAATCATAAGGATTCTCAAGAAAATCCACATTCTCATTATCTCCAAGTCCAATTGCTGCAAGGTCAAGATCATTTGAACCAAGAACGGTTCCACTTGTGCTAGATGCACCATGTGTGATGGTATCATCACCATCATCTGTTACTGCAGTAAGATCATGAAGCATTGCATCCAAGTTTGCACACTCAGGGACTACATCCCAAAGCTTGGTTGACCCTTCCTTGTATTCATTTTGGTTGCGTGACAAAAGACGCAAGTTGGTATGAATGTAAACCAAGTCCTCAACTTTCTTTGAGCCCAACCGGTTGCGCTTCACTGAATGGATGTAGGAGTATGTACTCCAATTCCTTTCAGCAGCAAAAGAACTTGCAACCTGGATAGTGTTCACACAATTAAACATACAAATGAAAAACAATTTAAAGAATGTTAAACACTAAATTGTAGAATACATGTGGTAAACAAAAAACAACAAAAAACACTTACTTGTGACAGGATCTTGATTGCAAGACGTTGTAGATACTTGTATGGTTGACCATACATGTACCACCAAGTGATAGCTCCCATTTTATATTGGTCCTTGATTGCAAATGGAGACATTTTTTAACCCGAAGCAAATAAGCCAAATTCTTCCCTCACTCTATCGTGCATTTGATCATCTGGGAAGAGCCTTGTAAAAGCTTTGTAGCACCCATTAGCAACTTCTTCATCCGCATATGGTGCAACTCTTCCTGGCATACCAAGTACATTCTGACTATAGTACCTTGGAGATAATGCATATGCGAGGAGGTGCAATGGGGTAGTCATCTTCTCCCAACGATGATGAATGATTGCCTCCACCTTATTGCATAAGGCTTCACATTTTGTGGGGTCATTCTCATGATTTTGTATGGCAACTTTTACCTTCTCAACCATGGTGTCCATGACATCATACACATCCCCCAAGCAAGGTGTATCTGTATCGGCAAAGCAGAGCATGGTCATGATAGGGTCCGTGAAATCCAACACAAATTGCACCCGAGCCCACCAACTGTCATCCAAGACCAAAGCCTTGACCTTTTGGGCTCTTTCTGAATTTGAAGCCTTCCATATACCCCACTGGTTAGAAATAACCATTTGGCTTAATGCTGTTTGCACCTTCACAAGTCGTCTCATAACAATAGTATGAGACGCAAAACAGGTCTCAGCAACCTAAGCATAAAGCAAGTTAACAATATGTCAATAAATATTAAGCAAAGTTATATACAATTTGATAATTGAACATGAACATAAATAAATGAAATTTACTAATTTAGTAATTACAATTTGAGTTTAACTTCAACAGCTCCAATTTGGAGAATGTTCTAAATATGGATTGTGACATGTGGTGGTTCGTCACAAACATTTGTATCTCCTCCCCTTCTTGGTAAATTTGCTTCACCCAATCAATTTGAGTGCCAATTTGTTGCATGGTCAAGTTTAGGGAGTGTACTGTGCATGGTGTCCAAAAAATATGGTCATACCGACCCTTAATCAAAGCACCTGCACCCCTACAATTTTTGGCATTGTTTGTAACCACTTGTACCACATTCTCACTCCCCACCATCTCTATGGCCTCAATGAGAATTCTACTAATGAATTGTGAATCCTTCACCTACCCTTCACAATCAACAACCCTCAAAAACATTGACCCTTTGGGGGACATTGCAATCACATTGATTAATGGTCGATTTCTTGTATCTTTCCATCCATCAGACACAATAGTTATACCTGAAGTTTTCCAAGAATGTTTAATTGGTTGAAGAGCCCTCTCTATAGCAATCCTCTCTTTTTGCAACAAAGTGGTACGCACCTTTTCATATCCGGGACTTATGTAATCAGCTGGGGCTTTATTGATGGCTTCCACCATTTCCTTCCAATATGGTGATTTTACCAAGTTGAAAGGAAGACCATTAGCATAGAGACAACATGCAATGGCTTCATCAGCAAGCTCTCTTGCCTCCATTTTAAATGCACTATCCAATGGGCCTCTTTTGCGGGCTGTAATTTCTACTTCTTCCTCTTCCTCTCCCGGTACAGGTACTTCCAAGAATGGATGTTTGGAGGAGACAACTGGTTCATTGGGTACTTGCATTTTGTTATTTCCGGATGGAGGTTGATAGAAACTTTTTTTTGATCTTTTAACCAAACAGTCAGCCTCTTCTTGTTCTTTTACAAATGAAGCTATCTGTGCACTAGACAGCCCCTTCCCATTTGCGTCTTTGCACATTGCAATACCTTTTCCAGAAGGGCCCATAAAATGAAGTTTTACACGGGAATATGAGCTATTGAATGGTTTTCCTTTGTTACTTTGACAAAAATTGCACTTCCAAAGATACGAGCCACCTCCTGAAACCTGTGATACTCTAGTGGTATGTCTCCATAAGGGAGATCCTACATCAATATTAAAATTATCGTTCCTTTTCCCTCCCACTGAACTTTGACTACCGGTGGTGGCCATTCTTGCACAATACAATTGATTTCCTTGCTATAATAAGAAAATAAATAAATACAATTTAGAAAAAAATTATGAACATCAAGCTTACAAGTGCAAAACAATGATACAAAAATAGTCTAAAACAAATAGCTAAACTTGTTTCATTATTTCTTAAAAAACAAAAAAATGAAAAAAAACTTGAAATATTTCTTCCCAAACTTGAAAAAATCCATCAAAACCTCAAAAAAATTCATTAAAAAACTCAACAATGGGATCAAATGCTTACCTTTGATGCTGAAAACTCCTCCGTGGAAGCTATCTCTCAGCCCATGAACTCTCCTCTTCGAAAAGAATCACCTTAGCTTCACAATCGAAAATGGAGAGAAAATGAAAAAAGAGGCAAGCTGCATAAGAAATGAGAAGATTAAATGTTGAATGGTTTCTTCTAGGGCCGTTTTAGGGTTTCCAAGTCAAAGAATGAATAAAATATTCATTAAAAGGCATATATTATTCTATTTTAACATTGCTTTTTGCATAAAAAATGAGTATGGGCCTGCGTTTTGACGTTGACGCACTTGAATGCGTCCAGATGCGCCCGGATGCCATCCGGAAGCGCATCCTGGGCGCCCGGATGCGTTGTGATGCACTGTGAGCGCATCACAATGCATCCGGGCGCCGAGGATGCACTTCCAGATGACATCTGCAGGGCATCCGCATCCGCATCCGCATCCGAACGCACCCGCATCCGCCTCAAGCAGATCTTGATACGAATCGGTATCTTAGGTGCAGACAATTGATTTTGGGCCTTCTTATACCTCAAGATGCAATATATGGATGAATTGGGATGATACCAACATTGTATCCAATTTGCAATATTTTTGGAAAAGTTTGATGCGGCATTTTTTGCTGCCTGAGGCCTCAGCTGGCCAAAATGCACAAATAACAAATTTTTAAGTGAGTTTATCCACTAATGAGAATGTCCATATTGGAAGTTGAAAGAGACTTAGAGAAGCTGTGATAGGAATACAATTGCAACAGTGGAAATGAGCAGAAGAGATTTCCACAAATGTACATGTTATGCACTCACTTGTATTTATTTACGAAGTTACAAACTATGTACGAGGAAACTTCTAGGGGAAGTAAGTTTCTTAGAGGAAGGCTGTGTATGACTTTTAATAATATACAAGAGGCCAGTGACTGTAAAATTTATTTGAAAACTTGGCATATTTGTTCTGTCATTCTATCTTCCTTAGCGGAAATAGTTGCGTGTTTCTGCTGTTGATGTATGAAGTGCTACTGAGATGCTGGCTGTGTCACCCACTTAGCTTGAGTAAACATGAAACCTTGCAACCAATGGAGTGACACTTTGTAGTTCTTGTTATGACATAAAGAAGAGAACCATCAGCCAAAGGAAGCTGAAAATCTGAAATGTTGGCTTTAGAATGAGAGACAATAATCATTTCCTTGAAGGAAAATACCAAGCCAAGAAGGAAAATGCAACCTGAAATTGTATAAGGTCAATACCAAATGGGCCAGGGCTTATTGTTCCCGCTGAGAATTATATCTTTGTTTAATCTTAGAAGAGCCAAAATCAGTCAACAATCTCAAAATGTGGAGGAACTCTGTGTTCAGCATATTGTTCGAGTTTTTAACAATGTGTCATGATCTTGGGCATGGAACCTAGCCAAATGTTAGCAAATGAAGAAGCCTGAGCTTTCTCATTTTGTTGATGAGATCAAGGAGCAGCGGGGAGGTTTACCTGGATTTTGTAAGAAGCAAGGTATTGATACTTATGCCAAACCTCAAATAGAAAGATGGATAGCTCTACAGCAAGTATTCTGCTGCAAGTGAAGAGAAGTATTCGACTTATTCTATTTGTAATAGATACGGAGAGTCGAGACAATGAATCAAGTAGCGGTCAACTACTTGAGCAACATCTTGAAAGCTTCTGTGATGCTTTCCAAAATTGATGAAGAATAAAAATAAGTCACAATAAAAAATAAAAGTGAGTAGTAAGCCAAAATCTATCTGTACTTATAGAAAGCAATTGAGCAGCTCTGGAGGTATCTTTAGCTTTGTTGTATGGATTGGATCTGGCTATTTTAGGAAGACCACAAAGAAAAAACAAAGATGGGTCAGTGCTCTGCAATCTAGTTGGCATTTCCCTAATAAGTTCCATGGATAGGTTTCAAGACATGGAGGAAATAGAAGGTGGCAAGTACAAACCAAGAATAGTTAATATTTTTGAATAAGAACTTTCAAAATTTTCCTTTAGAAGGGCAATGATATTGTAAGTGCTGCAAGGTCTTTAATGTGCTGAAGTGACCACCATATGATGTGTGACTCTCATTACTGTTAGAGTCCGGTGATCGGGCCTCATCATCTCTTCAGCCTTTAATATACTTGCAGTATATCCAGTACATCTTTGCACTTATTTCTTGCTTGCCATCTCTTCACGGAGCTGTTGTCACTGCAGAATGTTATTTTTCTGTTGTAAATATTTTGCTATAGAGAGTGATTTTGCTGCTGAGATCACTGTTTGGTATCTTTGTCTTCCAAATTTGAATGTGCCATCTAGCAGCTTTGATATTTTCTTAGCAGATGCATACAGAGGCAGATTTTTGTTCTTCCAATTATATTTTCTACTGTCTCAGAGGTCTGCAGTTAAATTTTTGTTATCAATTTTCTACTTTTCAAAATAATGCTGTCACATTGTGGGTTTAACTTCTATTATTGAAGTTCTGTTGGCAATTTCCTGCACTTAAAACTCTGCTGTCAAATTGCTGATTTCTTTTCTTCTGTTAATTGCGGATTCTGTTCTAAATTTCAAATTTTTGCTTTCCATCCTTTCATTTATCTAATGAATTGTACCCCAAGCTCCACAATTGTGTAACAGTTTCTCACCGAAGAGCTCCACTACCATTGAGAAAAACAAATTATTTGTCATTTCCAATGAATGCAGGAGATGTGTCCACCAACTTGTGGGACAACAATGTACTCATAGTTACCAAGTTTGAGAAATTCAATTTGTTCAGAAGGTTAAAAAGATAAATTAGAAATCAGGAGTTTTCTTATCAATCCGGTAGAATTTAAATAGGAATTGAGAAGTCCAGATTGAATCAGAAAAGAATGTCTGGCTATCTCTCCCGTAGTTTTTACTAGAGCTGGGAAGGGGAAGAGTAAGATGTAAACTGTTTTGATGTTGTATTTAGTATTTACTTATAATTTTACAAAGACAATTTGCTATTTTAATTTTGCTTCAGACTATCAGGCTACCAGCCATCAGCATTCCACATGAGGATGCCATTTTGTACCCAATTTGCATTGAAATATATCTAGACTCCGCCTGTTTCTTTTGTTTACTCGTTTATTGACCCTTTAGATGCATCTTCTCATTGAATTTTGCAAAAAAATTCCATTTCTAATTAAATTTAAGCAATTTTTTAAGTTGCCAAGTTTTTTGCTGAGTTTATTTTTTTTTTTTGGTCTTGGCAAGTTATTGCTTTGGGGAGTCTTTCAACTATGGTTAATCAACTGGGGCAAACTATATGCTTGGATTCATGGTTTTGTACTTAAAAGAGATAGTCTAATCTCACTGAATCACAAATGATCATAATCAGCATGGTGCATATGAAAAGCAAAACCATTGCCTGATGGCAATCTCACATTCAGCTTTCAGAAGCTAAAGATAAAAGTCTAATCTCACTGAGTCACGAATGATCATAATCAGCATGATCCATATGAACAGAAAAACCATCACCTGGTGGTGATCTCACATTCAGCTTTCAGAAGCTAAAGATAAAACAGAAATTAAGACATAGCAAGAGTTTAAAGTAATTCTCTAGGTACTACTTTATCCTCTTAGAGAGAGCCTACTGGCAGTTTAAAGGCACTCTCACAAAACATGAGGCCGTTTTGTCCAACAAAATACTGAGAAGTTAAATCAGCTCTCTATTAAGTTGGAAGCACCCAGACCCAATTCGCCCTTCACATCAAATTTGGTGTAGGTCTTTTCCCTTGGTGGTGAGAAAAGGATAGAGCGCTTTAGCATCAATTCCATAAAACAGCAAAAGAAGACTACTCAGTAAGCCACATCTTAGTAGAGTACTTCCACCCTAGCAACCATCTCAAACGTTACCTACTCATCTGAGAAATGTTACTCTTCCTAGGATGGCTCCACCAAGTATTCCACTAATGAGAATACAATTTTTGTTTTTCAAAATCATGGTGGACATTCTAGAATGTCATGTTTTGAAATTAAAGAAGGTCAAATGGGTTTTTCTGCATGGGTCCTCTCCTTCCACCAGGGGTTCTCCCAAACATGTTGTCAGGCAACATTGCAATGCTGGCTGCTTGGCTTTTAATGGTTGTCTTATTGAACAGAACAACATGCATCAGTGAAGACAACAGCTCATCGTGCTTCATGTCCACATGCTCCATTCTCTCTTTGAGGTCCGTGATATCACCAAACATCAGGCTAGAGTTTTTTATGTTCTCCCATTCGTTTATTGAGAGCCTAACACATATATCAACTTCAGGCTCTTCAGCTTAGATTTGTTTGTGGATTATGGAAATTCTCCCCTCATTGTGTTTATCTTGCTGATACTGCCTGTTCCTTGCTGAATGTGGAGGATGAACCTAAAAGCGGATTCCAGCCAGTACTGGATTCTCCAGAAATCTGTTTAAAAGATGTAGACTCGCTTTAATCATGAAGGGGAGAATGGAAAGATTTAAGATGAATGCCCAGCTATGGGAGAAAGGACAGGCCAAATGCCTACAAATCAAAGGTAATTCATCATATTAAATCTTTCCAAGTAATGGACAGGCCAAATGCCTAAAAATCAAAACGTGGTAATTCATCATATTAAATCTCTCCAAGTAATGTTACAACCCTTTCCACACGAGTCCCGTAATTACATTTCTCCAATGTGTAGTCATGAAATCACAAGGATGCCTCGATGATTCCTTACCTGATTTACATAATCCATGAATGATCTAAATAAATATTTTTTTGGATGCCTTGAAGCAAGGATCATTTTGAACTGTCATGTCCTCCCTTATATTCTTGTGTTCGAGTACTCCTTTGTTTTGCTGCCTTCTTCCATTTCTTCTTTGAAGGGTCTACAGTATAAATAGTCTGAGCTTGTCAGCAGTTTTTAACATGTCTTTTAGAAGAATTATTTAGTAATCATCAAGTATTGGTTTTTTTGTGACATGCACAACGGTAGTCCAGCATTATTTTGAAATAGATTTAGGTAGCTCGTGTATTGAATATTTCAACTAAGTCTTCATTTATATTTTATATTTATTTTCTCATCACACAAGCATTTGTCACAAAATAAAATATGTTCTTGTGGCCTCAAGAATAGAAAAATGATATCATAGAAATGAAACCAATAAATATAGAGTAATATAGATTCTTCAGTGGTTTCTTTTATTTTTTGCATTCAGGTTTGATTTTCAAAATCTCTGAACAATCTAAGTAGATATTTTTTGGATGCAGTAGAAGATGAATCCTGGAGCATGTTCAAGGATCATTCAAAACTGTCGTGTCGTCCTCTTATATTCTTCTTTCTGTGCTTGAATACTCCTTTTTTTCCCTTTCATGATGATAAAATTGTTAACAGTGCCGAGCCTGCACCTTCAAGTGACAAGGTTGCTGTCTTCGTTTCTCCTTTGGAGGATCTACAACAGAAATAGTCTGAGCTTGTCAGCAGTTTTTAACAGATCTTTTAGAAGAATTGTTTACTAATTTTCAAGTTTTGTATAGGTGTTGAGACAATTAAAATTGTAGTCCAAAATACTTTGAAATAGAGTCAGATAACTTGTATATTGAACATCTGAACTAAGTCTTCATTTATATTTTGTATTCCTTTTCTCATCACACAGGGATTTGGTACAAATTAAAGTATGTCCGTGTAGTCTCAAGAAATAGCAAAATGATATTGTAGAATTTAAAAGAATAAATAGACTAACTCATGGAGATTTTTTGAAATTTTATACTCTGAAAATATTGGTGCAGAATGTTATATTTTTTTCCTTTTTGTAAAGAGACCATGCAAATCATAACTCCTTTACAAGCAATAAGGCTTAATAATGCTCCTTTACAAGCAATACGTCTTAATAATGTTGTACTGGGAACTATTCAAGGCACCAGAAATGATCACCGTTGCACATCCTTTTCTCTGCCAAAATAGATTGTGTTTGACGTTTTGCATTGTAGCATAAGGAATGTGATCTAACACCAGATTTTTATCCAAAGATGAACTCTTCAAATAATCTAAAAGAAAACGTGATGGCTAACAGCCGTGAGTTTTCAGTCTTTGACAAGTGTGTTTGTGTACCTGAAATACCAATAAGGTTAAGGGCTTCATACAGTACATGTATTCACCCGTGTTCGAGTATCTGAAATGTTAACGATGTTAATGTACTTACCACTTACCACAATGTATATGATCATGTTGGTTTACGAGGTGTGATTATCTGAAATATCAATGAAAATGAGGTAATAGAATGCATGATAAGATATCTTGAACCCTTTTTGTTAAGTATCATCGCATGTAGCATAAGTAAAGTCTTTTTAAGTCTTAAGTTGTGATTCAGGGGACAACATACTAGATGGACAATCTGTTGTGTAGAAACGATTTACAAATGATAAAGAGTGCAACCATAACAACAATGAGAATACAATGGGGTGCCATGCTAAAGTTGTAACATTGTTATTTTATGCTAGTTCTATACAATGATCCGAGAGATTGTGTTGTATCAATCAAGATGTGACATGCTCACAATCATAGTTTAGACACTAGAGTTGGCAATGACATCAAGGGGCATGGTCATTTATCAAGGCTTAAAAGAACAAAGGGATTCCTTTAAATGCAAGGGAGAAAGTTTATGCCAAGAAACAGTTGCAATAAAGAGGTGGGGGTGCAAGCTCAAGTAAGAAGGGGATTGTTCCATTAATAAGCATCACATCTTTGTCCATGGATGATAGGGCTCTATAGGTTGTGAACAAAAAGAAGTGCTTGACAATCTTTAAATCCCAACGACTCCTTATTCTATCGATTCAAGCTTTGCCTTTGGGAGAATACAGAGAGAGATGGGGTGAGGGGGTGGGGGGCAGAGAGAGAGAGAGAGAGAGAGAGTTCATAAAGGGGTAGCTCGGTAAGGTGGGAGTGAGATAGAGGTAGAGGGGATAAATAGATATGTGAGAGACCTAGAGGGGAAAAGTGAGGTGGGACACCTAGGTTGTGAGAGGGGTGAGATTGATAGAGGGGGAAAGAGAGAGATGGGTAATGAGACATGGATGCATAGGTAGATAGGTGGAGGAAGGGAGGGAGAAACCTAGAGAGGGGAGAGAAAGGGTGGGAGGGGGAGGTGATGACCTAGACAATGGAGAGAGAATAAGATAAATTGAGAGAATAATAGTGAGAGAGAGAGAGAGAGAGTATCAATACGTGCAATGCATCCTCAACTCTGTGTACCCTAAACCCTATATCTTACATACTATTTCCTACACCCTATATGAGGGAGGGAGAGGCAATGGTCAAGAGAGGAGAGGGAAAATTAAAATGAGAGAAGAACATAGAGAAAGAGAACGCTGAGGTGAGAGGGAGGAAGAGGTAGATATGGAAGAGGCCTAGAGAAGGGAGAGGTATAAAGGTGAGGGAGGGAGAGACGTTCACAAAGAGAGAGATGGTTAAGGAGGTAGCTAGAGTGGTGGATAGGGAGGAACAAAGCTAGACAAGGGATAGATATATAGGTGAGCGACTTAGAGCTTGGGGAGAGAGGGATGAGAGACTTAGGGGGAAGAGATAAAGGCTAGAAAGACATGGGGGGAGAGAGATGTGTAATGACATAGGGAGAGAGGTAGTCAAGTAAAGAAGGAGAGACCTAGAAATTGGGACAGAGGGTGAGAGAGATAGGTAGTGATCGAGAGAATGGAGAGAGAGAGAGAGGTGGGGAAACAATAAGAGAGGGAGAGAAGAATAGAGAGGGAGCAAGGTAGGGAAAGAGATAGGGCTAAGGAGTAATGGTGAGGTAGAGAGGGAGAGAGGGTGTTAGAGACTTAGAGATGGGATAGAGGTCAGAGAGAAGAGAGGGAGAGAGATAAGTCTAGAGTTTGGGGGAGATAAAGAGAGCGAGAGAATATTGATAGGAGTATGCTAATTACTAAATTTTGACTAAGTTTGAAAATTTATTTGATCTTTGAAAACATAGAATCTACATTATAATCCTAGAGATCTTAACCACTTTCAAACATCTTGACAATATATACACGAAATATAACTTAAAGTATATGAAAAGAAAAACACATTGGAATGTGAAATTTGATGTCACCCAAATAGTTTGCATTGGGAAAATACTAAGCCTCTGGCTTGGATTTGTCTTGGGCATCCAACCCAACGAGTTGAATGACCGTTTTAAGCTTGAGACATTTTTTTTCTAAAAAAATGATTTTTTTTCACATTTTTAGTTGTGCACTCTATCAAGTTTGCATATGTTGTCAATGCAAACAAAGAAATACTACTGTGCTATTATGCTATGCTCAACTCTCTATTAACTATCTAACCATATGTGTGTGTGTGTATTTCTTATTTTTATTATGTTAAGCTTTTTATTGTAATTTCTTTTGTTAGTGTCTGTTTTTTGTCAAAAAACCAACATGTGGTATTTTGAGTATAGATATTTGTTTGTTCATCAAACTTTGAAACAAATTACATTTTTAAAAACTAGACTCCAATGTACACACTGAGAAAAAAAGATGTTTTTTTAATTTTTAATTTTTATGGAGGTTCAGACCTGTGAGCATGGCTACTCAACAAAGGTACGACGCTTGTGAGAAACCAACCCAACAAGGGCCACCATGAAATATTTTTGCTACTTGATACGGGAGCAGGAGCCTATAGACTGAAACCTCTTCGACTAAGAGCCAAGGGTTGAGAGGTATCCATTCCGCCAAATTCACCCATGGCACAACCCTGACCTTATCCCTTATGATGTCAGAGCCTTGCACTCAACAAGACTTGATCTCTGGTGGGCTCATTTGGAACCATTCAACTTTACCAGTAGACCAAGGGACCATTGACAAAAAAAATAAAAGATTTTCAATCCATTTTCAAAAACTTGAAGGAGAGCATGCTCAAATTTCTATTTTTCAAGATGTGTCCATTTCAAAAATTAATTAAAAAAATGTATTTATAAAAAAATAGCCAAAAACTAGGGTAATATGGTGTTAGCTATTCTCATTGAAAAAGTTGTCATTTTAGGGGGAACATTCTAGATGCTATGTTATCTTTGCTTTGAAATAAAACATGACCACTTTGTGTGCTCCCTCTTTTTTAAATACTTCCCACAATTTTTAAAACTAATTGATAGTTTAGAAAGTAGATTTGGAGCATTTCAAATCTTGTTCTTGTTGCATCTTCAAATCTTGAGTGTAACTATTTTGATTTTCTCATCAAAGTTTAAAGTAAGTTGATTTTAGAAGAAAAGTGGCATCTAAAGATGTATTTGTGGTCCTCCATCTTGGTGGACATACCCTAGGAGAGATGGACATAAATGAAATTGGAAGTAACTCTAGAAATATTTTCTATTTCTATGAAGTTTTTTTTTTAAATATTCATGGCACAATAATATGAATGAAATAGATTATATTTTGATTAGTGGAGGAAAATAGCAAAATGGCCTAAAAAGGATAATGCGGGTCTAATCATGCAAACAAGAGATCAAACCTACTTCTATTCCACTTTTATTTCATTAGGGAGGATAAACACTTATTCAAATTCAACCCAATGAAGGAAGACAAGAGCTGAATGCAAATTGGTTTGAAAAGATGCACTCCCTTATTGAAATTTGAATTTTGATTCTTGATTATGATTAAAATTATGGGAATTTAGCAATGATCAACATAAACAGAGAGATATAGATTAGTTAGAGCAATATAGAGGACAAAGATGGAAAGAAAAATCAGAGAAGAACCTATCACTAAAATTTAGGCTCAAAGTGGTAGGACTTATTCGCTTAGCACCATCCTCCCAGTAGTCCCAAATCTAATATCATATGTAGATTCAGAACCAAAACATCACCCTAATTTGTCCTTTGTAAAATCTCTAAAAAATTGTCAAATTAAATCTATAAGCTCAAATATCATATCGGCTGTAGATTCAGAACCAAAACATCACCCTAATTTGTCCTTTGTAAAATCTCTAAAAAAATGTCAAACTAAATCTATAAGCTCAAATAGTGCAGAATACGAAAGTGTCCCAGTCTTAGTTTCAAATTTTAAATCTTCTTGTCTTAGTCCACCTTCAAATCTACAATAATTCACCTCTAGATTTTTTAACTTGCACACAAGAGAGGAAAGTGGTGTTTGTATTGTATAGGGGTTTGCCTCAGTTAAGCCCCTAGAGGATTCAACCATATAAACAATGACAATAATATCACGAACCTCAACCTTCTTGTCACTCATTAGTTTCAGGCTGTTAAGGGGAGAACACCGATTTCATATGCATATGTGGCTGCTTTTGAGGTAGATATCTATGGTCCTGCCTCTGCTGGGAAAGGTCCCCTCCTTCGGTGTTACCTGTCTCTGTAAGTAGCCCCCTTGTGATTAATCTTGATTCAGATACTATGGATGAGATCTCCAAAACTGCGGACGATTTCTCTTCTACTACTGCTATTTTTCGTTTTAGGGGTTTCTGGCCCTCTCTTCCTGATTTACATGCTTGGATTTCCAAACATTGGGAACCCGTCATAACTGATACAGTTCAGATTTACCCTGTGGCAAGGGGTTTTTTAATTGTGAAATTTGATAATGCTGCAGATAGGAACACCATTTTGTGTAACAACTATTTTTCTTGGGAGGAGTGCTTTCCCCTGATGACTAAACCTTGGTATCAAGGGTTTGATCCTCTCACTGAATCTTTTAATAAAATACCCTTATGGGTAAGATTGCCTAATCTTCCCCTTCATCTTTGGCTGGATTCTGTCTTGGAGTCCGTGGGGGAGGCCATTGGGGATTTCCAGATGGTTGATACAGATTCTTCTGATGTTTTTAAGACGACGTATGCTCGTATCCTTGTGGAGGTTGATGTTTCCAAGGGTCTCCCTGAACAGATAACTTTGGCTTCTCCAAATGGATCTTGGACCCAGAATCTTGATTATGAGGCTTTTCCATTTAGATGCAGGAAATGTCATAAGACTGGACATCTCGTTGCGCGATGTTCCTCTAATAAGGTTAGATCGAAGAAATCACCTTCTTGGTGGTTGGGGGTTTCGGACCATCATTATATGGTTCGTAAAGTCTCCAAGGATGGGGGTGTGACAGACTGTTCACCACAGATTGATCATTCTTTGGTAGTTGCTACTATTGTTGTCTTTGATGCTACAGATGCTATCTCTAAGGCGGCTCTGGTTCAGAATGTTAAGGCTGCCCCTTCTTTCGTTGTCGCTGGTTCAGCTATCTTATCTCTTGGTTCAGCTGTCTCGGCAAATGCTACTACTGTTGTCTTTGATGCTACAGTTGTTGTCTCTAAGGCGGCTCTGGTTTAGAATGTTAAGGCTGCCCCTTGTTTTGTTGCTGACTCTGTCCAAAACATTGAAGCTGGCGCTGGTTCAACTATCTTTTTCCTATTGTTGGCTGCCATTTAGTGGGTTCTTCAAGTTTATCTCAGGATTGGCAGAAGGATGCTGAAAAGGTGGAGGATGGATGGACTTTAGTCAAAGGGAAAAAAGTCAATTCCTCCAAACCTTCGTTTGATATGTCTTTACGTTCTCATAAGAATGGGCCAAAATGTAAATCTTGATGGTCCTTTGTTGTGTTTAGCTGGGTTGGTTTTCTGCCCTCTTGTTGGGAACTATGGTGAGTTCCCCTAGTTTGTTGGATGGTGTTCCACAGTTGTTTTAAGATCTTTCATTGCTATATCTTTCTTTTGTCTTTGTACAAGGTTTCGGGTCCTTTCAAAACTTGTTTTTACTTAATCAAAACTATCAAACACATGAGATACCAAATTTACGTGGAAAACCTTCTTAAGGGAAAAACTACAGAGAAGATTATTCTCAAATATGTGAACACATGTTGGGGTGACACCGGTTAATGTGATTTTTACAAAGAAAGACTCGTTGCTTGAAGAAGGCTTGCCAGAGGGCTCATTGTCTGAATGAAGAAGAATAAGAGAGAGTAGATCCACCACTGATATACAACATCAACATCAATGAAAGCTCTGTAGACACCTTCAACTCACTACTTTGTAACCAACATTTTGAAGTTCACATTGCTCTACACCACACTCTATACACAATTCATGTAATCGGAAGGCAAATTTCTTTTTATACATCTTCATCACACATACTCATACTTGTACAACATTAGCACAAATACACATATGCCACATGCTACCCATAATGATTTGTCTTTTATTTATATCAATCCTTTGTTTACAAAGTCTCCCACTAATGGCTAGGCAAGTAGCCAAACACAATTTGAATTGGGTCGGCACTAAACATTCTTTCATTGGGGAGGAATGAGATGTGGACCACGACATGTCATAGCTAGGACCAAAAATAT
This sequence comes from Chamaecyparis obtusa, assembly GCA_027943335.1. NCBI lineage: Eukaryota > Viridiplantae > Streptophyta > Pinopsida > Cupressales > Cupressaceae > Chamaecyparis > Chamaecyparis obtusa. The sequence goes on along the minus strand of BSBK01002798.1, from coordinate 96,984 downwards.
CACTATACATGTTACATTCCATCTTACATACATTGAGACAAATAATTGAAATGTAAACACCCGAGGTTGGCCAAACCTAGACTAGAAACATCAACAAACTTTGAAACTAAGTATCCAAAGCCAAAGATCTTTTGCCAACTGAAATGAATGAAGCTAAGAACATTAAAAATTCATTTCCAAAAACAAATCACCAGAAATTGTCATGCGGAGAAATGCGAAGCATGCATTTCATTCAAAGACTGCTGTAAATTACAACCATACTTAAACAAATGCTAATTCCACTGTACTTTGTTTTGAACCACAAAATCTTGAATCCGACATCTCCAAGCAGTACACAACAACATGCCAAAATCTCAACCACAGATTCACAATATGAAGAATATGCAAAGCAATATACTCAACACAGAAGGTAGTCACAAATGACAACAACAACAAAATGATATCAATGACAACCATACTAACTCGTCAATCACTCATCCAACTCATTTTGCTCAATTTTACAACAATCTCCCCCTTTGTCATTGATGACAACACACCAACAACATAATTTTTTTTTTGTAATCAACAAATACCAAACATTCTTCCCCTTTAACACAACGGTAAAAGCCAAAGATGCAAATAAATTATTCATTCTACTCAGCTCCCCTTGAGTTATAAAAATAAGCTCACAACAATACTTAGCTCCCCCTAAGAGGTAGCCACCATCATTAGTTCAGACTAAAACTATGCATGAAGTTCACTGGACTAATGCACATCCATATACATTTAGCTTTGATAAGGAGGGGCAATTACCCCCAAGATGTCTCTAAGATACTTGGAAGTATCCTTCGGTAGTGCATTGGTAAAAATATCAGCAATTTGTTCCTTTGTAGGTACATAGTCAAGCTTCACCTCAGTCTCCAACACTCTTTCTCTTAAGAAGTGAGAGCAAATTGAAATGTGTTTTGTCCATGCATGTAGTGCCAGATTCTTTGGAATGTTTATAACACTGGTGTTGACACATAAAATAGAAATAGGTTCATCAAACATTATTCCAATATCTTTCAAAGTGTGTTTCATCCACAATATCTGAGTGCATCATGAAGCAACAACAATATATTCAACTTTAGCAGTAGATAGAGACATTTAGTCATGTTCCTTACTTGACCAAGTGACCAACCTAGGTCCAAGAAAAAATGTGCCTCCAGTTGTACTCTTTCTTTCATCAACACATCTAGCCTACTCAACATTTGTATAAGCCATTAAAGTCAAATCTAATTTTTTGGGGTACCACAGTTCGAATTCTTCAGTCCCTTTCAAATATCTAAAAATCTTTTTCACAACTACAACATGGGATTCTTTGGGATCTTTCTAAAATCTAGATACAAGGCAAACAACCTACATGATATCTAGTTTGGCAACAGTCAGATATAATAGTCTATCAATCATTGATTTGTATTTACTTTCATTAACCTTAAGAGGTTCATCATCTTTGTTGAACTTACAACCAGTAACCATATGAGTGCATATTGGTTTAACATTTTTCATCCCAAACTTTTTCAACATTTCCTTCACATACTTTGATTGTGAAGAAAGGATCCCTTTACTTTTCTGGGTAACTTGTAAGCCTAAAAAGAAATTCATTTCCCCAATCATGGACATTTCAAACTCTTTTTGCATTTAACAATAAAATTTTTACACATACCATCAGTTCCTCCAAAGATTATGTCATCCATATAAACAACTAAAATCAAGATAACATTTGATTCAAATTTAAAGTAGAGATTACTATCAGCAGTACCTTTTTGAAATCCTTGCCTCAACAAGTAATTGTCAAGTCTTGCATACTTGTTTCAGTACATATAGTGCCTTCAATTTGCGAACAATGTTTGGATCATTTGATAGCTTGAAGCCTTCTGATTGTTCTATATACTTTTCTTCTTTTAGTTCTCTATTGAGGAATGCATATTTCACATCCTAATATACTTTGAAGTCCTTATGTGTTGCAAAAGCTAAAAACATTCTGATAGCCTTTATTCTTGCTATAGGAGCATAAGTCTCCTCAAAGTCAATTCCTTCCACTTTTGTGTATCATTTGCATACAAGTCTTGCTTTGTTCTTTACTATATGTCCATCTTCATCAAGTTTTTAAAAAAAACTCATTTTGTTCCAATTACATTCTTATCTGCTAGTCTTGGGACCAATACCCAAGTCTAATACTTTTCAATATGATCCAACTCTTCTTTCATGGTCTTCATCCAATTTTGATCACTGCAAGATTCTCTTATAGTCTTTGGTTCAACTTCTAGAGAAAAAAAACATAGATTAACTTGTACTTCAACAAATTCACTTCTTGTAATCACACCTCTGTTCTTGTCTCCAATAATTTGATTTTCTCAGTGATTCCTCTGGACATATCTGAGAGTCTTAGGAGGAGTTGTCGGAGCAGCTTCCACATCATTTTGTTCTTTGTTCTTGTTAGTCTTTTCTTCTTGTTTTTTAGCTGATTCATCTAATTCATATCCAACATCTATCTTTGTATTCTTTTTATTTTCTTCATCAACTTTCACATTTGTGCTTTCAACTATTCTTCTCAACCTTTTGTTGTAACATTTGTTGGCTTTTCTTTTACCAAAATGCCCAAGAAATATGCCTTCTTTAACTTTGGTATCAAACTTTTCAAGATTTTCTCAATCTCTCCCGATATACCATTTTCTTCCAAATACTTTGCAATACTTCATAGAAGGGGTTCTTCCATACCGTATCTCATATTTTGAGATTCTTCCTGATATGATCTCTTTTCAGTGTGTATACTATATTCAATACTACCTCTTTTCAATATATTTCCAATATATTTTCTTCTTTGATCATGGTTGTAGATGCTTCTTGTATTGTTTTGTTCATTCTTTCAATTGCACCATTTTGTTGCGGTGTTCTAGCCGTAGACAATTGCCTCCTAATCCCATGTTTTTTACATAAATGTTAAAGTTGTCTAAAGTAAATTATCCTCCTCTGTCAGATCTTAAACATTTGATTCTTCTATCTGCCTCATTCTCAACCATAAACCTAAATATCTTGAACTTCTCTAAAGCTTCATATTTTCCTCTTAAGAAAGAAACCCATGTCATCCTAAAGTAATCATCAATTAAAAACATAAAGTACTTTTCACCTTATAGACTTCTTGTTCTATTAGGACCACACATATCAGTGTGCACTAACTCCAACAGTCCGGTACTAAATTGTTCTTTAGCCTTAAAGGTTCTCTTGTTTATTTCCTTGCTTGGCATTCTTTGTACATATTGTTGGCAAACCTTGTAAGCTTTGGTAAGTCTCTTACTGCTTGTAATGAACTAATCTTCATCATATTTTTGAAATTAATATGATGCATCCTTCGATGCCACAACCAGCTCTGATTGATCTGAGACATCAAACAATATCCACTAGCAACCTTTAACTGATACACATATTTCCTCTAGTTTTCTTTCTAGAAGCAATCATAGTTTTGGATTTCTTTATTATCTCACATTCATTTTCCTAGAATACAAGGTTATATCCTGTATAGTCCTAAAAAGTTAGCACCCATAATTGGATGCTTTAGGACTATTAGGCCCCATTTTGGTGATTTCGAGGTCTGAATGTTTGTTATGCTTGATCCCTGTGACCCATCTTTTCTTCTACCTCACATATTCTCCCTCCTTGATCTCTCCATGAAATTTGAGCCCATTTTTCTTGGGATATGTTGCCAATGGCGACCTGTCCCTGAGGTTTTGGGCCCAAATTTTTATTGGAGCTCAATGTGGGGGTGTGATGTCCCCTTCTAGCTAGAGACATCATTCTATCTATTGATTAGCCTATCATTGGACCCTCGTAGGCTAGAAGAGACGGAAAGAGGGTCAATTTGTGCACAAAGGAGATGTTTATCTGATGGTTCAAATTTTGCAGAGCTCAGCACCCTTGATTTGGTATGAAGAGGTTTCAGACTCTGTTTGTTTGAGTTTTGCTATTTTTAGCAACTTTTAGAGTCATAGAGATGGACCCCTGCTATTTTTAGAAATATTATTTGATCACATGGGAAATTATTATGCCAACTCCAGTTCCAGACAGTTAAGCTAGATTCTCATTTTTGAGAGAGTTATTCAGTTTTCAGTGATTATATATTAATTAAATGGCAAATGATTTAATATTAAGTTGTAAATTGACTTTATATTAAATCACTTAAGTGATGGGTCTTAATATCATGAGGGGGCCAAATTAATGTATTAATTTATTGGCATGTTTTCCTAAGTCTAAATCATTAAATTTATTTAATGATTATATTTTTAATGCCTTGAAGAAAGAAATCGCAACTTTTCAAGGAATTGCGATTTAGGGTTGGAAAGCCTATTTATGCTTGTTGGGGAAAGAAGAAAGGCATCCATTGTTATTTTGCAAATTGATCATTGTGATTTTGAGCTCTGAGAAGGGGTTTCAACTTTTCCATTGAAGAACATAGTTCTTCTGTGTGTATCCATTTGAGCTGGTGAAATATCCAGTGAATTTGGAATTTTAGAGAGTTTTATCCAGAGACTCTATTTGTGCTTCATCGGTATTAGTTTCAGAAACATGAAGAAGAAGATATTAGTTAATTGTAGTTTTATGGAGGAATAAGTCACAGCCATTATCCTCTTTCAGATTTACAACCACAACATTGAAGAGTTGAAATAAATAAGTTCCTACAACAGCTGGTGTATTCTCCCAGGTTTTTTTATGCATTTTGTAGTTGCCTTTGTTAATTATTTTCCAATAAATGATTGTCTTGATTCCCTTTTGTATTTCATTTGGAAAATAAATAGAAGTTTTAGCAGTTAATTGAATAGTCTTAGAATTTCAGATGATTGCATATTTGCTTTTTATTTCTAAAACCCTTGAAAATCCAAAAAAATCATAAACTTTCAAACAACAAATTGAGATAAATGTCTACAGCAGTTAAGGACTGATTTGAGGTTCTTACGGGGGGTCTTCTTCCGAGGTTTTTTGATTGTGGTAAACTTGAATCAAATTTGAATCTTGGATTGAGAGAGTAAACTATAATCTCTTTTAGGTAGCTGGATTCTTCTGCTGGACTATTAAGGAATTCCCTTTAGGCGTATAAGGTGTTTTAAAACAAGGCATGTTGTGGCTAAGTGTGATATTGAGTTTGGGAAATCGAAGAAGCCTTCTTTATGGTGGAACAATGCCTCTTCTCATCATTACATTGTTCATAATAATTCTTCTCAAAAGATTGAGATGGGTACTCCTATTATCGGGAGCCAAGCCTTTGATGTTGGCTTTGATGGTTCTGATCTTGTGGCTCCTATGGTGGTTCCTGATAAGGTCCCTTCTGGTGCTTTTGCTGGAACTTCCCTCTTGCTTGATGGCTTAGGCAGGGTTTCTACTGGCACTACTATTTTTTTGGTTCTTACAAGGTTTATGTTGTTTCTAATAGTATCACTACTTTTGTTCCTAAGTTGGACTGTGCTAGGGCTACTTCTGGTAAGTCTGCTAACACTATTCCTTTGGCTTTTGTTGTCTCTAAGGTAGTCTCTGGCACTGGTTCTCTCTTGGATGGTCCTGCGTTGGAGGTTGTCCCTTCTATGGGTGTTGGTTTCTTGAATTTGGATTCTTTAAGTTGGCAGGAGGACATTACTAGGGTTGAAGAAGGCTGGATCACAGTTAAAGGAAAACATCATAAATGGTCCTTACCTTCTTTCGATATGACTCTTCATTCCCATAAGAAGGGAACTAAAAGAAAATCTTAATGATGGTTGGTTTTAGGCTCTGGGCTGTTGATTATCAACGATCTATTTTTGGTAATGATTTTCATTATGTGGCTTGGCGGATGGCCTTTTGCTTTGGTTGGCCTATAGTTTTCTTAGGGGACTTTTAATGCCTCATCTTAAAGTTTATCTTTGTTCAAATTTTTGGGGCCCCTTCAAAACCTATTTTTGCATTAATTAAAAAAGTATAGAATGATCTCCTCTCCCTTCATTTGGTAAGAATCAAGAATCAATTAATGAATCAATCAAGCACAAGCTATCTATCAACAAAGTGCAAGCAACTAAGAGAAATTGAGGATTTGAATTCAAGATTTGAAGGCAAGTATCCAATTCAAGATCTCCAAGCCTCCATTTCATCAAGATTTGTCAAGTCAAAAATAATCTTCTCTAATTGATGCAAGTTTCTCTCCCAGGATGGTCAAGTAGAGGAATTCTCAATCAAGCAAGAGGATTCATTCATCCACTCTTCCTTTCCTCCTTTGCATGTGGTTGTCAAGCATATCTACATCCTAGATCTAGGACTGAAAATCATAAATCCATGCATTTGTGAGGGCATCATTTATCCTACATCACATTCCAATGTCAATTCTTTGGATTTCAAGTACATTAAAGCATTTTCATGGATTTGAGCGATTTCTACATCCGTTCATGAGGATATGCAAGGTAAATCAATAATTTGTTTTTTTTACATTATTTCCTTTATGCAATTTCTATCATATTTCAAGGTTGATTCCTAAAGAGGGGTTTTACCATGGCAAACCCATTTTCTCAACCTTTTCCCCATTTTTCTATGTGCATGAATAGGTTATGGAGCCATGAGTTCAGATCTAGGCAGTATAGGAACATTTGTAGGTTTTGTGAAAATTTTAGCTGAAAGTGTCAGGAACATGTCTCTACTTTCATCCTATCCCCAAGAACACATTGAGTTTCGACCTATCCCTGCCATTTTTAGCTGAAATTTGTGGAGAAGGTCCATTTCATCTTCTGATTTTCGTTTCCATCAGTTTCAACTCATTATCAGTATGTATCAACCTATTTTTATCAAATTTTTAGTGACTTCTTTATTAGATCTATTTAATCACTTAATCATTCTCATGTCACTCATTACATGTCTTAAAGAAGGACAAACCTTAGTCCCAATTAGTACTTGAGTAACCTCTTGAGCCCATTGGGGAATATTTTTCCTTCCTAATGTGCAATCAATGAAATGGGGAAGTAATTCACTTAGTACATTATATGTTGTATTTGTCTTCCATTTTTTCTATTGTATATTTTGGTGAACCTAGCCTATGACATTTCCTCTTTTGATTTTGGCGGTTGGATCTCTTTTATATGCATATTATGCTTCTAGATCTACATCATATGCATTACATGCTTCATATTTTCATAGTTAGATCTACTTGTGTATGCTTTACATTACATCTTTGAAATTGATAGTGAAATGTGCCTTTCATAAAAGATCTTTTCTGGGATTGCATATTTCTTTCAAATCTTGTAATTGCATTACATTCATGTTTTCTCTCATTCCCTTATGCATGAGTGTTATCACTTTGAGTCCTACTCATAGCATTCTGGTTAGGAGAAGTCATAGACTTATGAGTTCCTTTGATCTCGAGCCTTCTATCTTTCTTAGGAATCTTGATGAGACCAACATGTCTATTAGTGACATCAATCTTATCTTCCCATTCTTCTCATGATTTAGATGAGGCTTTAAAGGTTCCTACTATGCAAGTCCAAAAACTTTCCAATGATTTTGAAAAATTCAAACAATGGCTAGGACAAGAAAACTCTAATCCTGTGGTCATTTTCATTGTATAATGTTTAATAAATTTAATTTATGATGATGAACATGGTGTTAACATCATGCGTAGTATCTCTCATCTCATTGATAATAATGTCAAGCCTATTAGAGAATGTGCACAATATTTAATTCATATTCCACCTACTTCTAGTGTTGAGACCTCCATGCTTATTTCTATGTCTATTCCTAGTGTGTCCACTTATGCTCCACCTATCAGGTAACAACTTCCATTCAAAATCTCAATCCTACACATGTGAGCATTCCTAATCCTATTGCTCCTTCTCTTCCTTCAAGTGTGTCATGTGTTTCATTACCTTCATCAATGCCCACTTACAATAGTGTGCCCTTTTCATATTCAATTGTTAACCCTTCCATTTCTCACAATGCTCCAAACATATCTCCTCCTACCATTCTTTCTATTGATTCAACCATTAATAGCTTGGCTCAAACTATGTCTTCCTTGCAACAACAAGACTCTTCAATGACTCAATCCAAGTTCAACATTCCTACTTGTGACATTACTAGTCCTTTGTCTTTGGATATCATTCATGTTATTACTCCACAATACATGGAGATCCCTCATCTTGAGACTTATAATGACAAGGGCGATCCTTTGACCCATGTCAAGACCTTTCAAACATTGTGTAGTGATTTTTCTCATGATCATAAGTTCATGGAAAAATTATTTACTAGAACTTTTCGAGACAAATCCTTGCAATGGTATTGTTCTTTTCATCCTTATTCTATTGATTTCTTCCAAAAGCTCGTTATTTCTTTCATTCAACAATTCCAAAGCAATATTGGCCCTAATATTTGTTTGACTAATTTAATGCATTATAAATAACATTTTTGAGAAAAAATGATTGATTTTATTGGTAGATTTAAGCATTTGCATGCTCAAATTTCTTATCTTGTGCTTGATATTGATGTTCAATGTATTTTCATTGCTAATTTACAAAAAGACATTAGAGATAAGATTTTACTTTCTGAATTTTTCTCTTTTACTTAATTATGTGTAGTGCTTCATAATTATCAGCTTCAAGTGAGATAGTTTGAGATCACCACTTCAATGGATCTGGTTGATAAGAGTGATGTCACATCCAACAATTTTGACATATTTTAGAAACCAAAGACCTTCATTAAAATCAACAATTCATCCAACAATGTTGATGAACAAGTGGCTACAACATCCAAATGTGTGGCTCCTTTGTCATCTATTTTTAGACCTGCTCTTAATTTTACTTAGGTTTCTCAATCTTTGCATAATGTGATGTTGAAGTTAATTAATGCTAATGCGTTAACTCTTCCTCCTGTTAAACCAATTGACACATCCAAACCTTTACCCAAACACTTTGATCACAAAGCATTCTGTCAATACCATCGCCAACCTAGTCATGATACTGAAAAAATGTTGTCGATTGAAATTCGTTATTCAAGACCTCAATGACTCTAATGCTATATCTATTGAGGGGTTAATGATAAAGGAAACAAATCTATTACACCTCCCAACCCAAGCTTGCAAATCTATACCAACCCTTTGCGATCTCATTCTACCAATACCATTGAGTCTAGTCAACCTTTACCTTCTTCTACTAATGTTGTTGACTATGATGATAACTCTTTTGATAATATTGTCAACCTCATTGATCAATACCCACCCAAACCAAAATCTAAACCCGAACCTAAGATTTGCATTACCTTTCACCCTACAGATACAATTGAAGCACCTAATGGTACTCTTTATATGGTTACAAAGGTTAATGGCCTTCATTCTCGTGGTGTCCTTATTGACCCTACTTGCATGGTGAATGTGATAACTGAAGAACATATTTTTAATAGACAATTGCAATGTAATTTTTATGATAAATCAGATGTTATGATCCAAACTTGCAATGGTTTCCTTTATCCTTCCCATGGTTCCATTTCATTTCCTATTGAAGTTGGTGGTAAATATTTAGGTGTTACCTTTGCTGTGATTCTAACTTTTGATGAACTTCAAGTCAAACTTGGTCTTCCTTAGCTTACTTCAATGAAATTTGTGGCCTCTCCTATTCATAAGTGTTTGAAACTTCCTCACAATGGACAAATCATGACTGTTAACCATAGCCTCTATCAACCTTCAGTGCCTCGAGAGTCTACTGACCTTGATTCCTTTTGGCCCTCCATACCTCAACCAATTCAACCTCGTAGAGATAATCTCTTTCACTCATAGCTAGCCTACAAAATCCAAAAGATTTGTGAGCTTAGCAAACCTAAGGGTATTCCATCTCCTTGTCTTGGATCTAGACTTCTCCCTACACCTCCTTATATGCTTCAGTTCCACCTCCCATATCTTATAAATGTTTTGCTAATGTTATCTCTCAACCTAGTGTGGTTCCTTCCATTCTTCCCCCTAAAGAAGAAAATGACCCAATGTTGATTGATCCTGAACCAAACCTGATTTCTAGTAAAACCAAATGTAATCGTCATGCTCATGACTACCATCGTAAATGTCACGCTAGAGCCCGTCATCATGCTTCCCAAAACATATCTTCACCTAAAACACCTACTAATGCTTTGATTCTCTTTGATCAACCTATGCTTGAGCCAAAGGAGGAAGTTAAATTAAAAATGATGAAATTGAACAAACATGATAATTCTATTTACATCTTAGATTCCATTACAATTAACTTGTACGAAGAAGATACTCTTTATGATGATGCTTTTCATGTTCCTAATGAAATTAACGATGATTCTGATGATATGTATGAGCTTATTGATGTTAATCATGATTGGCCAACTATATTATCACAATAATTATCTCTTAATCCTAGTGACGAACAAAGTGATCCATCTACCATGCTTGATGTTTCTCTTCTTGCATGTTGTCCACCTACCCTAAACACTATAGAACGAAGATGAGCGAGGGAGGGGGGGGGGGCTTGGTAGGCAATACACTTGACTAACTTCTCTTGTGCGGTGGATTCTATGTGTTTGCTTGTTTTAATGTGTTTCCCTTATGATGGGTTGCATGTTATATGCTTTGTTTAGATTTCTTTAAATAACCCTAGTTGCTCCATTGGCGCAAGATGATTAAGGAATCAAAATGTCATAAACATTCATCTATTTGTATCTCACTTCTTCTATATATTCTTACATGTTATGTTGTACATGTATCACTTTTCATAAATGTTCCTTGGTGTTTTCTAATTGGGGATGATGCAAAATAGTAGCTACCTATTCTTTCTAGTCTTTGTGATTTTGTCCCCAAAAAATTCTTCTTTGTAGCTCTCACATGACATTCTTCTATTGTGCTTTTAGTTTGATTACATTTCGGGGATGATGATAGTTCATTTTGATATAATATCTCATGTATTATCATATGATCATATTGACCCCAGAGTTAGTAGATCCCTTCTGGGTTCTCTTTTGTCATATGCTTATTTTCCTTGATTTCTCCTTTCTTAGAGTCATCTCATAGAAAAAATGTTTTTGGTGGGTACATGTGTGGTCCATTAAATCTATTGTTCATGTTAAGGAGTTTGCAATCACTTTATTGTAGGGCCATAGCTTCCACTCTGTGTTTCACATTTTGCATACACACACGATGATTCGATGCAACTTGTTATGTGAATAACCAGAGAGACAATGCCTTGTGTTTATCATTTTCATTGGATCCCTTAATGGAAACAAGGTTTTCCTTAAGGATTGATCCTTCTTCTTTTGATCCCTATGGAGACAGTGCTTTCCTTGGGCCTAATCACCTTTCTTGATCCCTATGGAAATAATGCTTTTCTTAGGCCTAATCATTTATTTTTTAGATCCCTTAATGGAGACAATGTTTTCCTTAAGGATTGATCCTTTTTGGTGGGTTGACTAGCATAACACAACTTTCTAGACCTTTCAACGCCATCTTTTGCAGCTCTTCCTTTATGTGATCCATAGTAAGACAATTTCTTACTAGGCTAGTGATCACACTCCTTTCTCCTTGTCTTTTTCCTCTCTTTTGAGTGACACCTCTCTTATCTTGGTTTCAGATTTGATGAAGACTTAAGTCACTTGGGGGCTTGATGTTTCTTTGTCTCCTTGACCTTGGTAATATTGTTCTTATGCATTGATCTACTTTACCACAAGCATGAGTTTGTCTCATACTCCCAATAAAGTGTGAGATAAATGTATAGTCCTAAAAAATTGACACCCACAATTGGATGCTTTAGGACCAATTAGGCCCCATTTTGGTGATTTCAAGGTTTGAGTATCCATTATGCTTGATTCTAGTGACCTGTCTTTTCTTTTCCTGCACCTAGTCTCTCTCCTTGATTTATCTGTGAATTTTTAGTCTATTTTGCTTGGGACACATTGACAATGTCCTGTCTTAGGTTTTGGGCCCAAATTTTCCCTGGAGCCTTGTGTTGAGGTCTTTATCTGAGGGTTTTTATTGTGGTTGGCCTAGATCAAATTTGAATCACGAATTGAGGGATTAAAGTATAAAGTGACCTCCTCTCCCCTTATTTGGTAAGAATCAAGAATCAATTAATGAATCAATGAAGTGAAAGCTATCTATCAACAAAGTGCAAGCAACTAACAACAATTGAGGATTTGGATTCAAGATTTGAAGGCAAGTATCCAATTCAAGATCTTCAAGTTTCCATTTCCTCAAGATCTATCAAGTCAAAGGAAATATTCTCCAATTGATGCAAGTTTCTCTCCCATGTTGACCAAGTAGAGGAATTTTCAATCAAGAAAAAAAGATTCATTCATCCATTCTTCCTTCTCTCCTTCTTTGCAAGTGGTTATCAAACATATCTACATTCTAGATCTAGGAGTGGCAATCATAGATCCATGCATTTGTGAGGGCATTCTTGATCTTACATCACATTCCAAGGTCAACTTTTTGGATTCCAAGTACATTCAAGCATCTTGATGGATTTGAGCATTTTCTACATCCTTTCTTGAGTGTTTATGCAAGGTAAATCAACAATTTTAATTTTTTACATTATTCCCTTTATGCAATTTCTATCATATTTCGAGGTTGATTCCTAAACAAGGGATCGACCAAGGAAAACCCCTTTTCTCAACATTTTCCCCATTTTTTTGTGTGCCGGATCACACTATGAATCCATGAATTTAGATCTAGGCAGTATAGGAACAGTTGTAGGTTCTGTAAAAATTTCAACTGAAAGTGTCAGGAACACATCGCCACTTTCACCCTACCCCCAGGAACACGTCGAGTTTTGACCTATCACTACCATTTTTAGTTGAAATTTCTGGAATAGGTGCATTTCATCTTCTAATTTTTGTTTTCATCATTTTCAACTCATCAATTTGTATCAACCTATTTTTACCAACTTTTTAGTGACTTCTTTATTGGATCTATTTAACCACTTAATCATTTTCATTTTAAATATTACATCTCCTAAGGACATATCTTATTCCCAATTAGTGCTTGAATCACCTCTTGAGCCTACTAGGGATATTTTTCCTTTCTAATGTGCACTCAATAAAATGGAGAAGTAATTCACTTAGGACATTATATGTTGCATTTCTCTCCCATTTTTCCTATTGTATATATCCATTCTCACACATTGTCCAACTCTCAAGAGATTATGATTTAAGCCCTTAACATAACAAACATTGTCAGTATTGTGCTTCCCATCAAAACTGATAGAACCAATTCCAACTATTCTACCTCTTAGATCGCCTCCAAACGTAACAAATCCTCCATTTTTTGAAGTTTTACAAGCTTACTTTTATCACTAGTCATATGATTAAAACACCCACTATCAATGAGCCATTCATCTTTGTTTCACGTTACGTGTAAGACAAAATTCATAATATCTATTGTGTACTAGAATTTGTACCTTCATAGGGTTAGTATTGCAAATAATTGAATAAAATAACTAAATTACCACAAAGGAAGATCTATTTTAACAAATAAAGAGCAATTAAGCACTCTATGGATCTCTAGCTAGGGATGTTAATGATGAAGCCCTCAACAAGCCTCCATTGATGACAGTCCTAGAATGAGAATAAATGATAAAGCAAGCTAAAATGTTCAATTTCAAATTGAAATGCTTAATTAACTTCTATATTTGTCTTTTTAGCTCTAATTTGCAAGAGGTTTGATGCTACTCTCATATTTGTGGATGAGTTATGAGTGATTTAGGCCTTGCTTTTATAGATTTTGGCAAGGGTAGGGGGTGTAGTTGGATTTGATCAAGGTTAGGTTGGGGTTGAGTCCTTGGTTCCACCCTTTGGAGACAATTTAAATATTGTGTCCTCAAAGCTTGGGACAAGAAGACAAGATGTTCTTTCCAATTGAGTGATTGAGATTCATTTTGGCTTGATCCATGTGAGCTCTTTCCTTAAATCCTATTGGTTGAGGCTTTTTCCTCCCATGTGGTGTTGAGAGAAAATAGGACTTAATTAATTGAATTTAATTAATTTGTTTAGCCATGTGCACCCCTTGAATGGGTTGATTTGATTTAAATTGAACTATACAATTAATTAGATTAATTTCACATTGATTTGATTTGTCATGATTTGATCGATTTAACTTGAATTTATGGCTTTGATTTTTAATTAAATTGAATTAAAGCTTGATTTGAATTTTCATTGGCTAAATGCTTGTTTCGATTCAAATGCCTTGATTTTGCCTTGGTTTTGCCATGATTACTCATATGAATGATCCTATCCACTTTTTGGTGATTACATCTATAACCTTAGTATCTACTTCCAAAGTATTAACAAGATGAGTAGGATGAGATTCTTCTTTAATTGATAAAAATAAGCATTGATCATCTTCTTCATAACATATTCATCATCATAAATACTAACATCTTCTCTAACATAATAAACTTTCCTATTGAACTTTCCTTGTTGTTTTGTTCTGCAATTCTTTGAAAATGCCTAGAAGCATAATGACCTATTTTTCCATAGTGAAATAATTTGAAGGGTATCTTACCTTTGTATTTCTCAGTTTCTTTCTTCATTTTTATTACAAATTTTACCTCGATCTCATCAAAATATTCTTTATTATATTCATCTTCCTTTGTAGATTTGGTAGCCTTGAACACAATTTTTGTTCTTGTGTCAGTAGTACCAAATTATCTCATATTAGAATTAAGAAAATATCCATACATCTTCTCTCTAAAATATTTATTCAAATTATGAGTTTCCTAAATAGAAGAGACTTTAGAGCTATAAGCTTTAGTGAGGATTCTGAGTACCTTTTGCACCACATCATCTTCCTCTAGAGTATTTCCAAGAGTTCTGATTTCATTTACCATATCATCAATCTTCTCCAAGTAGGTTGTTATAGTTTCTTATTCTTCCATCTGTAGACTTTCATACTTGGCCTTCACATTCTACATTTTAGCTTGTTTGACCATATTACTTCCTTCATTGGTGCTTTTCAACTTTTCCCAAACATCATGAGCAATTTCCAAAGATACAACATTTGTAAATTTAGTTTTAGTTAGAGTTTTAAAAATTACATACCTTTCCCTTTCATTGTTTTCATACCCTTCAATCTCAAATTGAGTACTCGGTCCATTTTTCAATTTCATATATTGGCTTTCCACAACCTTTCAAGTCTTGTAATTGAGACATACCAAATATCTTCGTATCTATACTTTATAATATGCATAGTCAGATCCATCAAAAGTAGGGAGTGTTAGTTTGTGCACCATCAAGATCTCTTGAACTGTTAAACTCTTCTCCAAGGAACCACAACTTTGCTACCAATTATTGAATATGCAAGACAATTGAAGGGGGGGTGAATCAATTGTCCAAAAAAAATAAGACCTTTAATCAGTTCCATCGACTATAATTTAATATTTAATTATAGAAACATATAAGCATGGAAAACACAACAACCATCAAACACATGAAACACCAGATTTATGAGGAAAACCTTGTTAAGGATAAAACCACATATAAGATTATTCTCAAATATATGAACACATGCTAGGGTGAAACTGGTTAAGGTGGTTTTTACGAAGAAGGGTTGTAATAGTCCCGCCAACTTGACACAAGACATCAACATTGGCACGTATGGCTTTGCCTCTCACCTCCCATATAGTTCTAGTATCATGTCCATACATCCAATCACCATGTATAGTGAAGTATTCCCTCCTTATGATCTCTTCACCCTTCAATCGTACACTTAGATGTACTCGTCTATCATTGACACCTTTTCATTTATCTCGTACAACTTGGCACCATACGACCTTCAATTCCAACACCCATACGAACTTTAATACCACCATACAACACTTACCCTCATCACCTTTATGCATTACTTTATCCCTCACAACTGTACAAACAACACTTACCACCCACTACAGTTCTCACATACCTATATGAAAATCAAAGACTCATACGATACTAAGACCCCTATTTTCATATGGCAAATACTATTTATGTATACTATTAGGTTGATGTACATGCTTGCACAAATAAATTAATAAATCATAGAGCACAAACACACAACCTCAACTAGAATAAATCTCCAAGAATAAAGAGTTGGTACTATTTGATTATAAGATATATCTAGGTTGCATCAAATTTGTCTTCAACTGAAGTCTTCACAAATTTGGACCAATAGGTAGAATAGGGTGAGGAATGACTCCCACAAAAATGTGATTACATCATAGATCAAATACAATCATTTGACTCCTAAGAGCGTTTGACTCTCCAAAATAATGGGATGACGGTCTTGCATCAAGACTGTAATAATGCCCTCTCTTGGCACATCACACTCAAGGATAAAGGGTTTAGTGAAGTCTAGTCATGCTAGAACTGGACACGTACTCATGACTTCCTTTAGCCTATCAAAAGCTTCTTGTGCCTCCTCATCCTAATGAAATGCTCCCATCTTCATGAGATCTGTCAATGGATCCCTGAGCTATGAAAAATATTTCACAAACTTCTTGTAGTAACTACATAGTCCAAAGAACCCACACAAATCTGTGAGTGTCCTAGGCGTGGGCCAATCAAGAATGGACTGAATATTCTCTTGATTCACCTAAACCCCTCGAGAACTGATGACATGTCTCAAGTATAAGATCTTGGTCATCCAAAACTCAAACTCAAACCTCTTTGAAAATAATGGCTATGACTCTATAATCCCTAACACCTCAAATGCTCATCCCATGTCTTGTTGTAAATAAGTATGTCATCAAAGAACACCAAAAAAAACTTATGCAACTGCCTCTTGAAGATGTGGTTCACGCAAGACTAGAAAGTGGTCAGAGAATTGGTCAATCCAAATGACATGACTAAGAACTCATAGTATTTGTAGTGGTAATGAAATGTTGTCTTCTGTACATCACATTCCTTCATGGGGATCTGGTGATATACAGAACAAAGATTGATCTTGGAGAAGTAAACTTCTTTGTGTAGTTCATCCAACAACTCATCGATCTTTGGATGAGGTATATGTTCTTAATTTTCTTCTTGTTCAATGCTTGGTAATTAGTGCACATCCTGAGAGTTCTATCCTTCTTCTTCACAAAAACTACTGAAGATGTAAAGGGACTGGAACTAGGTTTGATCCAACCTTTGTCAAGGAGTTCTTGGATTGTTTTCTCTATCTCTTCCTTGAACTTCTTGGGATGGTGATAGGGATTAGTGATGACTAGCTTGGCTCCCTCCAACTCAATCGTGTGCTCATAACCTCTATGCGGGGGTATATCTTGTGGAATGTCTGTGAAGACCAAATTGTGTTTTCCCAACACTGTCTAAAGCTCATTATTATGGTAGTATGTTTTTTCTCCACTCAAAGATTTGGTTGAAACCAAACATTATGATGCCAAAATGACTTCATCATGTCTAAAATTTTCTTCCATTTTCTTCAGTGAGATCTCCCTTGGGACCCATTAGACATTCCCCTCAACACCACCTTCTTTCCATCCACCTTGAGTGAGAACTCCATCCTCTTGAAACTTTGTATATATTGGTTGAGAGTCTCCATCCATTGAATGCCCAATATGACTTTCGTATCATCCAAATCAACCACAAAGAAATCATCTATCACTATGTAGTTCCCCATTGTAATGCTCAACTACGGGACCAAATGAGTACATGATAGTAATTTTTCTCCCACCACCTTGACTTTAAATCCTTTATGTTCAATCATATGGAAACCCCTCCTAGTGACAAGTGATGAATAAGTGAAATTGAGTGTGGCTTCGCTATTAAGAATGATTACCACTTGTTTCCACTCGAGTGTGCCTCAGATTTAAAATAAACTACACCTCAAAGCCCCAGATAGTGAGGCAATGGTGCACCTCCTTCTCAAAAAATTGGCAATCTTCTCTATGCTATTAGTTTCTTATTTAGTTTCTTCTTTGTCTCTTCTTATTGTACATTAAATTCTTCATTTTCTTCCTTATTGTGAGACACCACCTCAATGTAATGGATCTTTCCCTTACCAAGGCATCAGTCACTCGGTTCCCAAGGTTCCTTTCACATGAAACAAAGTTTCCTTCTCCTAAGCTCTTGTCTCATGGCCTTGTGTCCAGTGATGGCTTCTTTAGGAATAAGTTTTTACCATTTTCCTTATGTGTGAGTGGTGTTTTTTCATGTGTGTAATTCCTATAAGAAGAAGATGAGGTAGCCATGTCATGTGCCTTCTTGATTGTTGTTGTGAGTGTTTTGGGGTTGAAACCTTTTACCCAACCCTAAAGGGGTTCCATCAATATGTCCATGAATAATAATACAAGTCTTATCTCATAAATGTTTGCAACCAACACTCATAGTCTCTGAAAGTTTGAGATGTAATTGTCCACCAGTTCGGTCTATCTTAGTTGTGCCAACTCCTTCAGGTGAGTTTTGGATCCTTCCCATCAAATAAATGAATGAGTCTCTCTATGAAATTAGCATATGAAGTGACTTGGTCATGATCGAGGGTAACCATCCCATGGTGCCACCATTTGTGAGAAACTCCCTCTAAGTGTAGAGCTACAAATTTGATTGTTTTGTCTTCAAGCATCAAATTGAGTTGGAAGTAGGTATCTGCTTTTTATACCCATGCTCTTGCTAATGTCTTTGTGGACCTATCAAAAGTAGATAGTTTTAGCTTGTCAATCTTCCACTTGATGTGATTATTGTGATGGCTACAATTCTTAGAATATCTCATATGCAATTCTACATAGTCTTTGAAGGGTAGTTCTACTCCAAATCTAGCATTGAACCAATCTTTTCTCAAGTGATCTTGCATCTCCAAGAAGGTATACTATTGTTCTTTGCATTGTACAATCCTTTGAGGAAATGTCAGTATTAATGGGCATGTATGGGAACATGTTGTATGGGGCCTCTCATTGACAAAATTATTTCCATTTCTATTTGTCCTTCCTTCTGCCAAAATTCAAAGTGTTTCACCAATTTTTTGTAGTCCTTTTGCCAAAATATCACTAAGATGTTGTTGTCCTCTTGTTAACTCTCGTAAAAATGTCATCATCTCCATGCTTGACTCCCCCATCTGGCTCTATGATTGGAATCTCCTTGTCCACATTCAATGTTTCCCAGCATGCTAGCAGAATCACCAGCTCTGATACCATTATAATGTTCCCACCAACTTGACATAGGACAACAAGATTTAACCACGCGGATTTGCCTCACACCTCCCATATGATTCTTGGCTCACCTCTATATAACCAGTCACCCTGTACAATGAAGGCTTCCCTTCATATGATCTTTTCATGCTTCACCTATACACTTAGATGCACCTGTATGTCACTGACACATTTTTCATTTATCCTGTATGACTTGGAACACGTGTATGACCTTCAATACCACTTTACAACACTTGCACTCCTCACCCCCGTGTGTTACTTTATCTCTTACAATCGTACAACTAACATTTAACACCCACTATAATGCTCACATACCCATATGACAAATGAAGATTCATATGGTACTAAAACTCCTACTTCCATACGATAAAAAATGTTTGTGTATATTATTAGGGTGATGTACGTACTTGCGTAGATAAATTAATAAATCAGAAAGCATAAGCACACAACCTCAACTAGAATAAATTGTCAAGAATAGAGAGTTGGTATTCTTTTATTGTAAATATATATCTAGGTTACATCAAATTTTTCTTCAATTAAAGACTTCACAAATTTGGACCAACATGTAGAATAGGGTGAGGAGTGACTCCCATCAAAATTATGATTGCTAGACTCGGGAGGATCGTGCACCTCTGAAAACAACACACCAAACAATCAAGTCCAATTGGAATTAAAAATACAAATAAAGTGATAACTCTACGATGCCCTCCTACAATGCCAACCACCTCCTTATAAAGGCCTCTAAGAATATTGCAGAAGGTTACCATAGGCCGACATGGCTTATTATTTACTATTTTATTACTTTTTATTTTATTATTATAATTAATTAATTAAAGTAGTCGGTATGATATTATTTAATTTTGGGACCACTTAACCAATTAGTTTAATTAAATTATGTAATAATATTGTGGACATTACAAAAGGCTCACTACTTGAGGGATCACTTCCCAGATGAAGAAGAATAAGAGAGAATATATCCACCACTTCTATACAACATCAACACCAACAAAAGATCTATAGATACATTCAACTCATTGCTTCCGGTAACTAACACTTTGAAGTTCACACTACTCTGCACCATACTCTATAATCAATTCATGCAATCAGGGAGACAAATCCTCTTTTATATATCCTCATCACAGATACACATACTTGTACAACATTAGCACAAATACACACATGTGCCACATGCTAGCCACAATGATTTGTCCTTTATTTATATCAATCCTTTGTTTGCAAAGTATCACATTGTTGGCCATGCAAGTAGCTGAATACAATTTGAATTAGGTCATTACTAAACATTCCTATGATGGGGAGGAATGGGAAGTGGACCACAACATGTCGTAGTTGGGACCAAAAATATCACTATACATGTTACATTCCATCTTGCATACACTAAGACAAATAATTGAAGTGTAAACACTCGATGTCAGCCACACCTAGAGTAGAAACACCAACGAACTTTGAAACCAAGTCTATGAAGCCAAAGATCTCGTGCCAATTGAAATGAATGAAGCTAAGGACATTAAATACTCATTTCCAAAAGCGTGCCACCAAAAATTATCATGCAAATAAATGTGAAGGATGCATTTCTCGCAAAAACCACTGTTAGTCACAACCATACTCAAACAAATGCCAATTTCAATATACTTTGTTCCAAAGCACAAAATATTGAATCCAACATCTCCAAGCAATACCTAACAACATACCAGAATCTCAGCAACAGATTCACAATATGAAGAATATTTGGAGAAATATACTGAATACAGGAAACAATCATTGATGACAACAAGTTGACATCAATGACAACCATACTAACTCATCAATCACTCATCCAACTCATTTTTCTTCATTTTTCAACAAGAAAGTTATTTTTATGTAGTTCATTAAACTAGTTATGCATTGCATTTCCTTTATGTTTTGCATGTTTTCTCTTTTCCTTATAACAAATAATTTGATTGAGGTCCTTATTTGTGCTCCCACATCCACTTAGATATTAAACACACAAACTGTGTCTCCCTCTCTCTTTAAGTATCACTCTCCATAGTTCAAGAGTTTACTTATATATTAGTAAACAATCTTCAAGCACACTAGAGTACTTCATTGACCTTAATATCAACCCTCCTTTTGAATACCCTTGATAAATTTTGTGAACAATAAGAATATATGTTTGAGTCTATAATTTTAGTTGTTCTTTGGAATTTATTTAGAAAACTTTAATGTACTTATGTATTTTGTTGTATTCAAACAACATAACAACGTTGTCTGTAGTGTAAAATTGCATTAATTTATTGGAGAACATTTTACTTTTTGCAACAATACCAAGGTTTTGTAACTTTTTTTATTAATTTTTTTCAAGGATGAAATTATGATAGATTGAACACTTTTAGCCTATTTTATGTAATGTTGATGGCAAAATGAAAATTTTATGTGATATTCAAGATTAAAGGATAACATAGATAGGTTAGGGGATATGATGGTGCTTTTATCCAAACCAAGGTTGACATGTCCTTGTACAACACTCAAATGTTTCACACCACCATGTTTTTACTCTCAAACATCAACTAAAATACACAAACAATTTAAAATAATTATATAGACACTATTTAATACTATTTCATATATAGATTTGAGCCATATAAACTACCAACTTGTCAAAATTTGTAAACCTACAAAGTAAATTATAATTCAGCAACATTTCATAATTTCTTACCAAACTTATCAAACAATTATTTTAATTGCAAGAACATCGCCAAACATTCCCACCTTTGACAAAAAATACTACCTAATCCATCTCAAAGATCTATAATAAGTCCCCTAATAAGTCTCTTGTCAAGTTTCTTAAAGACTTGCATTTGCTCATTCCAAAAAAAATGTGTATGTGCATTTTGTAGATACTAATATAAGAAAACATTTATTGCACACTTATCAATTTTTTGTTGACTATCAGTTTAGGAACACATCAATAGAATCAAAATCATTTTTATTTTTGAAGCAATCAAAATCATAGATGCAAACTTGACCTTGCATAAATTTTGAAAGCTACCTCATTCAAATGTCATCATTTTTCCAATACATCTACATTATAAATGATTATTAGATTATGATTTAAATATAATGACTAAAATAATAAACACAATTCTATCAACCATCAAAATTAACTAACTCTTTTCTCTTAATTTTTAAACATTTAAATTATATTACATAATTTGTCAGTATTTTCAATTAAATTATATCAATTTTATTTTTATTTTTTTAAAATTCTATTCATTTATCTTTTATATCTCTACAACATGTCACATTTAAATTATATGAGCATGATCATTCAAACATAGATATTTGTGCCTTTCATTAGTACAAGTGCTATGGATTGTAAAAATCTTTCATGAAATTATACATTAAATCAACTAAATATTTAAAATAAGTTCGAACCATATTTTTCTATAAATTATATAAATTATTAAATCAAAAGAAATCATATTTTTACGCTCAAGATGTTTATTACTTGAAAGTGAAGAGTTGGTTGTTTGATCCAATGATCACCAATCTTGCATAGAGAAGCATGACCATCAGAGCAATCTAATGTGTTCATTCGTATAACATTATAAATATTATTATTATTTGAAAGTGAAGAGCTGATTGTTTGATCCAACAGTTGTCAATCTTGCATAGAGAAGCACGACCATCAGAGCAATCTGATGCGTTCATTGATCTTATACCATTACAAATATTATTTGTTCATTATAGCACAAATACACGCATGTGCCACATTCTAGACACAATGATTTGTCCTTCATTTATATCAATCCTTTGTTTGCAAAGTCTCCCATTGTTGGCCAAACAAGTAGCTAAATACAATTTGAATTGGGTTGGCACTAAACATTCTTGCGATGGGGAGGAATGAGAAGTGGACCACAACATGTCATAGTTGGGACCAAAAATATCGCTAGATACAAGTTACATTCCATCTTGCATACACTGAGATAAATAATTGAAGTGTAAACACTCTGAGGTCAGTCAAACCTAGAGTAGAAACACCAACAAACTTTGAAACCAAGTCTCTGAAGCCAAAGATCTCATGCCAACTGAAATGAATGAAGCTAAGGACATTAAATACTCATTTCCAAAAGCGTGCCACCAAAAATTATCATTCAAATAAATGTGAAGGATGCATTTCTTGCAAAAACCATTGTCAATCACAACCATACTCAAACAAATGCCCATTTCACTATATTTTTTTCCAAACCACAAAATCTTGAATCCAACATTTCCAAGCAGTACCCAACAACATACTAAAATCTCAACAATAGATTCACAATATGAAGAATGTGCAGAGAAATATACTGAATACATGAAATATTCACTAATGACAACAACAACAAGTTGACATCATTGACAACTATACTAACTCATTAATGACTCATCCAACTCATTTTGCTCAGTCCTGCAACAAGAAACTTATTTTTATGTAGTTCATTAAACTAGTTATGCATTGCATTTCCTTTATGTTTTGCATGTTTTCTCTTTTCCTTATAAAAAATAATTTGATTGAGGTCCTTATTTGTGCTCCCACATCCACTTAGATATTAAACACACAAACTCTCTCACCCTCTCTCTTTAAGTATCACTTTCCATAGTTCAAAAATTTACTTATATAAATTAGTAAACAATCTTCAGACACACTAGAGTACTTCATTGACCTTAATATCAACCCTCCTTTTGAATATCCTTGATAAATTTTGTGAACAATAAGTATATATGTTTGAGTCTATAATTTTAGTGGTTTTTTATTTAGAAAACTTTATTGTACCTACGTATTTTATTGTATTCAAACAACATAACAACGTTTTGATTACACAAAAAAGGTTTTGAAAGGACCCAAAACCTTGTACAAGAGCATGAAAAGATATAGCAATAAAAGATCAAAACATCTGTGGTGCCCCACCAAACAAACCAAAGGAACAAACCAGAGTTCCTACCAAATGGACAAAAGCCCAAACCAAGTACTACAAAGGGAAATCAAGATTTACATTTTAGCCCATTCTTATATGAACGTAAGTTCATATCAAAAGAGGGAGTGGATAATTTAGATTTCTTTCCCTTCATAGTAGTCCATCCATCCTCCATCTTACCAATAGCCTTCTATACTCCAAAAGAGGTGGATAAGCTCACAAAAGGGCAGGCAACATTAGAAACCCCAAAAGGGGCAGGAATAATACCCTGACCATTCCCCTGAACCCTCACTGGAGAAACATGGGATAAAGAACACGCTGCATCAACATCCAAGAAAATGGCAGAATCAGAGACAACATCCTGGCCAGCAGCACTAGAAGACAACATAAAACTAGCAGCATCATTCTGGACAGGGACAACAGTAGCATGATCCAAGGCCAAATCAAAAACAATGACAATAGCAGCAGAGACATCTGGGACTTCCACAGAAGCATCATCCAAAGCATTATCAGAAGGAGGAGAGATAGTATCTGAACCCCCAATAATAGGGGCTTTACGGACCGTATAATGATGGGCAGCAACCCCCGACCACCAAGTAGGTGTTTTCTTTGTTTTAACCTTGTCTGAACCACACCACGCAGCTAGATGACCAGTCATGTGGCATTTCCAACAACAAAATGGAATACCCTCATAATCAAGAGTCTGTGTCCAAGAGACCGAAGAAGAAGCCAAAGTGATCTTCTCAAGAAGACCCTTGGAGACGCCAACCTCCACAAGAATATGAGCATAAGTTGTTTTGAAGATATCAGAGGAATCGAGATCCACCATTTGGAAATCCCCAATAGCCTCACCCACCGCTTCCAGAACAAAATCTAACCAGAGATAAAGAGGAAGATTTAGAAGTCTAACCCATAAGGGAATTTTATTGAAGGACTCAGTAAGAGGATCAAACCCCGCATACCAGGCTTTGGCCATCAGGGGAAACGCTCCTCCCACATAAAATAGTTATTACACATAATGGTATTCCTATCTTCAGCTTTATCAAACTTAACAATAAAGAAACCCCTAGCCATAGGGTAAATCTGAACAACATCAGTTAAGATGGGTTCCCAAGGCTTGGAAATCCAAGCATGCAAGTCAGAAAGCGAGGGCCAAAAACCCCTGAAACAAAAAATGGCAGCATTGGAAGAGAAGTCTTCCTTATTTTTCAAAATCTCATCTACATTATTAGAGTCAAGAAGAACCCTAATGGGTTTACTCACAGGTACGGGAGGCACAAGGGAAGAGGGAAGGGATCCCCTACACCCAGAAGATGCAGGACCAGGACCCAGAATGTCCGCTTCAAAAGAAGTAACATCGGCGTATGAGATTGCAAAACCCTTGGCAGCCGAGATCCCAAACCCACCCGACACCAGCTGAGCAGGGGCGACACCAACGGGGAGGAGCATTTCACCAGCAGTAGTAGGGGCAGACAGAGGGACACCAGCAACAGTCTATAGTAAAAATTTGCATTAATTTATTGAAGAACATTTTACTTTTTGCAACAATCCCAAGTCTTTATAATTTTTTATTAATATTTTTCAAGGATGAAATTATGATACATTGAACACTTTTAGCCTATTTTATGTTTTTGATGGTGAAATGAAAATTTTAAGTGATATTCAAGATTGAAGGATTAACATAGATAGGTTTGGGGATATGATGGTGCTTTTATCCAAACCAATGTTGGCATGTCCTTCTACAACACTCAAATGTTTCATGTCACCATGTTTTTACTCTCAAACATCTACTAAAACACACAAATAATTGAAAAAAATTATATGGACATTTTTAATGCTATTTCATGTGTAGATTTGAGCCATTTAAACTATCAACTTGTTCAAATTTGCAAACCTACAAAACAAATTATAATTCAACAAAATTTCATAATTTCTTACCAAACTTATCAAACAATTGTTTCAATTGCAAGAATATCACCAAACATTCCCACCTTCGACAAAAAAAACTGTCTAGTCCATCTCAAAGATCTATAATAAGTCCCCTAATAAGTCTCTTGTTAAGTTTCTTAAAGACTTGCATTGACTAATCCCAAAAACATTGTGTACGTCCTTTTTGTAGATACTAATGTAAGCAAACATTTATTTTGCTTATCAAAATTTTGTTGACTATAAGTTTAGGAACACATCAATAGAATCAAAATCATAGATGCAAACTTGACCTTACATAAATCTTGAAAGCTACCTCATTCAAATGTAATTTTTTTCAAATACATCTACATATAAATGATTATTAAATTATAATTTAAATATAATGACTAAAATAATAAACACAATTCTATCAACCATCAAAATTAACTAACTCTTTTCTCTTAATTTTTAAAAGTTTAAATTATATTACATAATTTGTCACAATTTTTAATTAAATTATATCAATTTTATTTAAACAAAATTATTTGTATTCATTTATCTTTTATTTCTCTACATGTCATATTTTTTATATGAGCATGATCATTCAAACATAAATATGTGTGCCTTTCATTAGTACAAGTGGTATGGATTGTTAAAACCTTTCACGAAATTATACATTAAATCAACTAAATATTTCAAATAAGCTTGAACCATATTTTTCTATAAAGTTTATAAATTATTAAATCAAAAGAAAAAATATTTTTACGTTGAAGGCGTTTATTATTTGAAAGTGAAGAGTTTGTTTTTTGATCCAACAATCACCAATCTTGCATAAAGAAGCACGACCATCAGAGCAATATAATGTGTTCATTCTTATATCATTACAAATATAAATATTATTTGAAAGTGAAGAGCCAATTATTTGATCCAACGGTTGTCAATCTTGCATAGAGAAGCACGATCATCAAAACAATTTGATGTGTTCATTCTTATACTGCTACAAATATTATTATTTGAAAGTGAAGAGCTGATTGTTTGATCCAATGATCACCAAGCTTCCATAGAGAAGCATGACCATCAAAACAATCTAATGCATTCATTCTCATAAAGTTGATTGTTTGATCCAATGGTCACCAATCTTGCATAGAGATGCATGACCATTAGAACATTATGATGCATTCATTCTCATACCATTACAAATATCATTAAATTTGAAAGTGAAGATCTGATTATTTGATCCAACAATCATCAATCAAAGCACAACCATCAAATCAATCTAATACATTCATTCTATAACATTACAATATTATTTGAAAGTGAAGAGATGATTGTTTGATCCAACGGTCGCCAATCTTGCATAGAGAAGCATGACCATTAGAGCAATATGATGCATTCATTCTTATACCATTAAGAAATAATATTATTATTTGAAAGCGAAGAGTTGATTATTTGATCCAACCGTCGCCAATCTTATATAGAAAAGCATGACCATCATGACCATCAAAACAATTTTTTGTGTTCATTCTTAGACCATTACAAATATTATAATATTCACACTATCAACATTAGTGCTAACATCTGAGCATCAACCATAAATGCATCAATTTGCAATTCCAAAAAACAAACATTTGACCTTGTTAACTATGGCGAAGGAAGATAAAAAAATCTCAAACCCTAAAGGGGCATGTAGCAATTGTGACAGGTGCATTAGGGGACATAATCTCTCAAAGGATCCAAAATAGTCGGAGGCAGCATTTGGGCCCATCCACATAGTTGTGAATAATGTTGACGTAATGGACACCAAATACTCATCCTTGACAGAGATCTCAGAACAAGATTGGGACAAAACATTTGACATTAATTGCAAAGGGGCTTAAGTGGGTTGTGTGGTAATGAGGGATGGATCATATATATAAATACTTCACTTGTGGGGGTTCTCATGCCCACCTATCAATGGTCGTTAATGACTAGATTTTGTGTATTAACATAGTTGATAAACTGATTACATCAGAGTTCTCGGTATACAAGCTTTACATCATATCAAAACCTTAGGACTAAGTCAGATCATTACATATATAACATTTCGAAAGTTCTGATATTAGAGACTAAATACAACTAATGCTTGTTAATACAAAAAGAGGACTGTAATCCTTTGAGTATATGCTGCTCTGCAGTCTGGTCAAGAACAAAAAGAGGAAATTCCCTTGCTAGCTTTGTGCATCAAGTCCTGGCATCCTTCTATCTTCAAGCTGCATATCTTTGATGAATTGGTTAAGACTGTCAAGCTCCCTCTACCGAAGCATATCCTTGTGCATGGAGAAGTATTAGAAAGAAACAATGTCGTCTTTGTGGATCAACAACTGGCCTTCTCTCATAAGGATCATAAACCTGTCCCTGGAAATCTCTAAGGATGTAGCAACCTATGACATAATGTGAAAATGGGTGAGTTTACATCCAAACTCAGTAAGCTATCTCCTTCTCTTCTAGAAAATCTCACTATTCCTCTCTTTCCATAAAAACCATAGAATTTCACAAGTAAGAGTAGACCAAAAACAATTCATTTTAAAATCAAAAGACTCAACATAACCGGCAAGAATTTCAGACCAAGACAACCTAGGTTTACAATTCTAATCAACCGGAGACCCAAGGAGGATAGACCATATACACCGGGCATATGCACAGTTGAAAAATAAATGCTCATAGGACTCAGGAATAGAACAAAAATCACACCATATAGGTTCTCCTAAATCATGGGGCAGAGTGTTACCCACAACAAGTTTCTTTAAGAGCAAAAGCCACCTAAAACATGATTTCTTAGGTTCACAAGGGGAGTGCCAGAAAAAGTTTAAAAGGGTTTTCCATTTAGATACCGGGAAATCCAGCCCCTAGCCAAGGTTCACCCTCTCAAAAATGTCACTTTTATCTTTCAACATATCATAAATCTGCTTAGTAGAGATCTTGTGGAACTCACTACCATCCTTCCATTTGACCCACTGCATGAATTGACTAGTGGTCATACATTTGCCAGGAAAAAAAGAACCCACAGCCTTAGATAGGATAGAATATGTCTTTTTCTATGAGCTAGGGATATGGTACTTATTGGATAGTTCCTCCCAATCCCCAAGCCGATTGTCAATCAAGACATCCTGCATAGTAGAGCTACCATACTTAGCCCAATTTTTGGCAGAGCAGCTGAGTTAAAGCCAAAGGCTTGCTATTTGCCTCCACCCCCCACCAAATCGATCTATCGACCATCGAGTATGTAGGAGGACCACCACTAGCACCCCTGAATAGGAGAAGATCCTTGACCTGGACCCAAGCTTTCCAAATGGACTGAAACACCTTGGAACCAAAAACTGACAAGTTCATGGACCCCATCAACTTGTCCCAAAGAGGCACATCTTTCCATGCTTTTCCTCTCTTAATATCTGATTTATTGATGTTGTTCTGAATCAAAACCTTCCACAGTTCATCACCTATCACTGCTTGTGTAACCCATTTGGAGGCCAGAGCCATACCCTAATCTTTCAAATCTCTTATGCCCAGGCCCCCTTTATTTTTTGGCATACATCACCACTGCCATTTGACACAGTGCCTCTTCTTGTTGCCAAGGCCGTCAGACCAGAGAAAGTCTCTCATAATCCTCTCAATTTGCCTAGTCTAGTAGTTAGAAAATAGCCATGCCGATGAAAAATATATGTGATGAGCTGACAAAACTTTTTGAACAATCTGAACTCTACCAGCTAGGGATAATGTGTGTGTCTGCCATTTGATGTATTTCTTTTCAATCTTGGCATATAGTCAGTTCCACATTTCTTTGAGGGATGGATCAATAGAGAATGGAATGCCCAAGTACCTTACTATGTCATTAGGCCCTAACCATCTCCAACCTTTTCTTACTACCCAATCTGGAGGAGCAGATGACCATCCAATGACCGACGATTGTGAGGGGCCACTTTGGCTTCCGAGACATCGCAAAAGAACTGCAGTCTATGTAGCATGTTATCAAAATTATCCTCTTCCAAGATAATAAACAGTGTTGTATCATCTGCAAATTGGGCATTAAGTAGGGATTCCTCATTAGGGAGAGTAATTCCTCTAACAGGGGGACCTAGCTGAGGGCCTGTCAGTATATAAAAAAGAGCATCTGCAGCAATAACAAACAAAGAAGGGCCAATTGGGCACCCCTGTGT
This sequence comes from Chamaecyparis obtusa, assembly GCA_027943335.1. Classification (NCBI taxonomy): domain Eukaryota; kingdom Viridiplantae; phylum Streptophyta; class Pinopsida; order Cupressales; family Cupressaceae; genus Chamaecyparis; species Chamaecyparis obtusa. The sequence goes on along the minus strand of BSBK01002798.1, from coordinate 66,798 downwards.
GATGGATATTTGGAGGGTGATGCTTTCAAATAGTTCTCCATTTACATCTATAACCGTAGAAGAGTTTGTGAGCAGTATACTGATCCATTTACAAAAGTATGGAGGTGATCCGAAGGCCTTTAGCATGCCCATAACAAAAGGCCATTCAATCCTATCATAAGCCTTCTTGAAGTCCAACAAAAGCATGACTATATTTTGCTTTTCGCTCTTTGCCCAATGCATGGCTTCCCAACTGGTGATCAGGTTTTCAAGGATGAACCTCCCTTTGATGAACCCTGTCTGAGTTGGAGATATAAAATCATTCAATAAGTTACCAAGCCTTCTAGCCAGAACTTTAGCTATAACCTTATAAGACAAATTTAGGAGTGTAATGGGCCTCCAGTTTTTAACAAGAGATTTGTCACCATCTTTGGGGAGCAGCTTGATAACACCCCTGTTAATATTAGCACCCAGGGAGCCTTGTTTGAAGGCATCCTCATATAGTTCTAACAATTCCTACCCAACCCAATCTATATTATGTTTATAGAACTCAGAAGGGAGTCCATCAGGCCCGGGGTCTTTATCATTAGCCAGGGACTTGATTGCATCTTCAATTTCCACCAATGAGGCTGACAGGTTGAGTCTATTAGCCTCCACATCCTGAATTTTTTTGGGGACCAACCTGAGTCATTCCTCCATTTTTTGGCATTATGGTCACTTAATTCTGAGGAGAAGAAGTTTTTATAGAAGTTATAGAAGGCTTCTTTAATACTATTTGAATCCATAGAGACTTCCCCATCGATTTGAATGCCTTCAATGCATTCTCTTTTATGTTTGCATCTAATGATATTGAAGGAATACTTAGAGCCTTTATCACCACCTTTCATCCAATTCATCCTGGCCCTGGTCTTTTGACCATTAAGTTTATATTGTTCATAGTTCCTAAGCTGGCACTTAATCTCTTTAATCTTCTCCTCCAATTGTGGGTCAGATCTCTTATTCTACAATTCTTTCTTTGAAGAGTTAAGGGTACACTGTAGGGTATGCTCTTCCCAGTTTCAGACCATGGCCTTCTGCTTCCCTATAATCTGGTAAATATTCCTCCATGAGTCCACTAAATGGCTCCACATGTCCACTTGATTCAATCCTTGATTACAAAGTTTACATAGACTGGTGACCATCCTAATAGCCTCATTATTGTCCTCATCCCTAAGAAGTGAGGTATTTAGTTTAAAGCTATTATTTTTCTTAATATGATAAATTCCATCATCACATTTTAAGGAGACTACTACATAGATTGGGTGGTGATCTGACATAGAAGTGGGGGAAACACACATAGGGGCCCTGCCATCCTGTTTCTCAAAGGAGAAGATAGTCTCTTCTGCATAAACCCTGCCAAGTCTAGAGTAGACTCTCTACTGCCCTGATTGGTTATTACACCATGTGAACCAAATATCTGAGAAGGAACTCTTCTTAAGCTTGAGGGGCTCTTCAATCCTGAATTTCCTCTTAAAATTAGACCAGAAAAATAGCTCATTCCCTTTCCATCCTTGAGCATTGCCACCACACTTATCCTCCCTACTCTCCACCATGTTAAAATCTCCAATAAAGACCCAGTGTGCTTTAGGAAGGCCATTAATTAACCATTCCCATAGGGTAGCACGATCTCTATAGTCATTGGGGGCATAGATATTACACACACCAATCAGAATATCCTTGTGTTTCAATGTGACCCATAATGCTCTGTGACAAGGAGAGGATCCATTTGAATTGATCTTGTCAGTCCATTGGGGTCCAACTAGAATGGTGGTGCCACCTCTACCTCTAGGATGATTAGAGTGAAAGCCAATAGCTCTGTCCCAGATGAATTTCATACTGGTGTAGGCTTGGAAGCCAACAACCTTAATCTCTTGAAGACATATAATGTCTTTTTCTTTAATTTTATTGCACCACTTCCTAACCATATACTTTCTATCAGACATCTCTAGCCCTCTCACATTCCAACTATGTATGTGCATCATTGAGGTAACATTTTGGGGTTCTTATAGAGCCTATTAAAATAGTTTGGCATTCCCTTCCCAAAGTTTCTGCTATCATTAGATAGGGATGTTCTTTCAACCATCTTTCTTTTCTTCTTCTTAACTTCAGTAAAAGGTTCCTCAGCCACAGGTGTGGCTACTTCATTTTGCAATTTGTGACCACAGTTGACTTGGAAGATTCCCTAAAATCCCTTCTCTCTATTCAGGGGTCCATTGGAATTCCTCCTAACACTCGCGACTTTTTCACTGATAGATGTTAATGCCAATTGTTGAGCATTCGGTTTGGGGGGGTGGGATTTTTTCAAAGCTTTTAACACACTTTATCTCACAATTGGGACCTGGTTGAAAATCGGCTGGGGATTCGAGAGCAACTTTATTTTGCCCCATAGTCTCCTTTTCATCAAATAAAGGATTATTTATACATAAAAATACATCTTTATCCGCTTTGTCTTGACTGGTATTTATATCATTGTTAACATTCAACTCGGGGCCTGAGTTTTTACCATCCATTGGACCGGTCTCATCGATTTTTGAAATGTTAGCATATTTTTCTCTATTATGGTCAATAGTCTCTGGGCCATCCTTTCTATCGTTCGTATTCAACTTACTGGAAAACTTAGGGTTCTGAGGAACCCGCAAGGCCGAACACTCCCTTTTGGAATGACCATTTTGCTTACAATGGAAACAAGAACTTAAATCACCTAAGAGTGCAATTTCCCAAGAAAACTGTTCATCTTCTAAATCCATCAAGATAATATCCAGGAATTCAAGTTTTGGTTTGAGGGCCATCAAGATTCTAGCATTCAAATGAGGTAAAGTATATCTTGCTTCCTCAATTTGTAGAACTGACCCAAGAGGGTGGACAATCTAGGATATAAAAGGTCAGAATTCAGGATGGAGATTTCTAATCTCCACCCAATGGGGAACAACCCAAGCCACAACCTGCTCGACCTCCCCTTTAGTAGACCATTGCAAAGCTTTAAAGATGGACCGACCCACATTCCAGTGCCTCTTCTTAAGAACTCTTTCCTACATGGCATGCGTTTTGAAGAAAACAACAAACAAACCCTTTTGAATCATCCTGCAGAAACTGACTTGAATACCTAATTTCTTTCCCCAAACATGTGCAATCCAATCATCAAAAAAATTTCTTGCAGGAAGAGAATCTTTTTCTAAGCAAACAAAGAAAATTGCAAATTTTGTAAGCCTTAATTGTTCCTTCCTAATGGCTTTTATCATATCTTCATTAGGGGAGAGTGAGAGAGTCCGAAGTTCATGGGGAGTGGGCTTACCAGTTCCACCCTCTCCATCTTTAGCCATGCCATTCTTAGCGATGTCCCCACCTCGTCTATCTCCATTGGCTGCAGGCCATCGAGTTGGCTCCTTATTGGCGAGGAAAACTCCATTGAAAGCAGCAAACAACGGACACTCAGGTCATGACTGTTATGCCAACACTTCCTTGTATGACGACTTGTCCTCCATCTTCCCATTATTAGTCTTAGTGGATTCCCCTTGGCACATTTGGGTATTATTATCTTGACATTCTCCATTAATAATTTCATTACCTCCATCAATATCCATACTTAAGGATTTTCCATCATTCGCTGTAGTTGCTCCAGACTCACACATGGATGAACCAGGCTGGGAGCCAAGAGGACCTGGCTCCGAAGGCATTCCTAAAAAACCCTAACCACTCTCCAAAGAGAACACACATAAAAAGAAGAGGAAGAAAACACAAAGGACCAAACCCAGCAGAGGGAAACACAAAGTGAAAAAGACCACAAAGGAGAACAAAGAGGAACCACAAGGTCTGCAGGGTATGACAGCAGAAGCATTCAACACCTTAGCCTCGGGAGTCGTACGGTTGCAGAGCCCCGTTGTTAATGACTAGATCATAAATGAAATGATAGATATATTATGATTCCCCACTACTATTCAAAATCCATGCTCAATGACATCACCACCACTCACAACCCATTTCAGAGATTGTTGCTTCATCTTGGGGAAGATTCAAATTATACTGCAAGGGGTAGTAGAAGATTTGTCAATGGAGGAGCAAGAGAGGAGGTGAACGATATAAGTAGGGAGGGGAAGGAAAACCATAGATTTTCTTGCATTGAAGACATGCAGGTGGAACACTTTATACAACCTAAGTTGGTCTAGTGGTAGAGAACTTGTACTCTTGAAAGAGAGGTCACAAGTTCAAATCCCACAAGGGGGTAGGATATGTACACATCTTTTGTATCGCAATTAGGTACCTCCCGCAAGGAGTACAAGGTAGTCACATATCATTGTCACCATATATAGACCCAAAAACATATGGTTGGTGTCGTGGACTATAGAAAGACCTTTCCTTTCCTTTATAAGTGAATCATGCATGGTGAGAAGTGGTCACTGGAAGGGTCGACAGGTATGCAACATGCGATGTCCAAACGAATATGCCAAGAGAATAACTTTTACGAAGCACCTTTTACTTCAAAAAAACATGTGACATTTCAAGTTTTATCTTGCATTTTATTGTTTAAATTTTCCAGCAAATGAAGAATTTACACTAAGAGTATTAGTCAATGATCAGGGCTTATGTGTCGTCTATTGTGATTACATGATATTCATAGGGTAATCTATGGGATGTGAGGCTACTGCTTCTTACTATTTTGTATTATATTAAAAGTTCTAAAAGATTGTATTTTAAATTTGTTTGTTTTACATATTTAATTTTCATATTAAAATATTCAACATGTTTGATAAGTAGGAGATATTTTCCACTAGTCAAATTGTGATATTTTCCACAAGTAAATTCTCGTAGCAATATCACATTTAGCATGCTTGTAAATTCTAAATTAAAAGAGATAAAAGATTTATCGTTACAAGAAAATAAATAAATATAAAGGGAGTCTGGACTTCTTGGCATCGTATTTACTATAAGAAGATCTTATGTGACCTCTTACCTACCATATGAAGCTCATGCCAACCAAGCCAATCCTATGACTTTGTCAGTTTGTTATCTTATGTTATACTATAGAGAGTTGGTTTTTAATATCTTAGAACCATTAGGCAAAAATAAAAATTGTCTATTTTAATTTTGTTTATTTTTATGTGGAATTTAAATATAATAATGTTCATATTACAACATTCAATATCTTTGTAAACTCTAAATTAAGGATAGAAGACAATAAACATAAGGGTGGTAGAATAAGTTTTTGTTGTATTTTTAAGTTTCTATGTTAGAATAAAAAATGTTTAATTGAATGAGGTGTTTCATCAAAAGAGGTTTGATTGGATGCATCAACCTACCCATATGCACTTACCTACCCACATGAACATACATTGTGTGTTTGTGTGTGCATATGCACGTGTCAGTGCATGTGTATGTGGGTGCATGTAGATAGGTCAATGAGCATGTTTTTTCTTTCTTTCTTTTTTTCTTTTTAATAGTAATTAGATAGGTCCAATCAAAACCCCTTTTTCAAACTAGTACAAGTTTGAATTGAATACATAGTGTTGTATATACAAAAAATATTTATAGCTTATAATAATTATGTTTTTTATTTTACAAATTTTTTGAATTTCATGCAAGAAATCTTATTTCAAGAGTAAAAACAAATTTAAAATGCTTTATTATTAAATATTCTAGATGTTGTAATACTTAACTAATAGTTTAACTTGATCAAAGCTTATTACCTACTATTTAAAATTCATACTAGTGTTTGGAGATTTCAATTTAATGTTTTGAATAGGTATCCATGCTTTCCACACAATAAGGTAATATTATTAAGGATAACTTACATTGTTGCTTCTTACAAATAAATAAATAATTCTCTCTTACACTATTAGTATTGCACCTCCCTTCAATTCATTTCGAATTTCAAATATTATGCTCCCCTTCCACATCTCTTGAGCATACCCATTGCACACAAGGGTACAATTGCTAGTACTAATTCATCTATACAAACCAAAATATACTCACATATCATTTAATATAATTGATTTTGTGGGGTCCATAATCTCTCCTCTTTATTAAAAAGAAAAGAGACCCCCACGTTTTCGTGTAGTTGATTTAAATACATAATTTGTCTACATTGGAAAGCTAAATGGCGAGGAGGAGATAAAAATCTGCTAAAGGATAAAACACATTTTTTAAAAAATCTGATATTTACTGGTATATAGGTTAGTATTCAATAATGGGTTCACCAATAGTTAGGTTCCTTGCTATATTGCAAGGCAAATCAAACAACTTGGCTGTTACAACCTTGAATATCTTGTGTACATTAATATTATGGGTTATGCTGGAGAAGAACAAAATGGCCCCCATAGCATGAGCGTATATTCTTGCCTGTATGATCCAAATAAATAAATCATTTTCTCTCTTCCAAAGGATAAGAAGATCAAAGAAAAAGGAAATAATGTTCACCTGAGTTACAATCGTAAGTTGAATGTCCAGAGGTAAGTGAATGAAATGATCAAATTTTGTGCCAATTAAAACAATAATAGCGTGCTGCAAAAATATATATTAATATGATTAAGGCAACATATTGAAGAGTGAGAAATAAAAGACAACATGTTGAATAGTTAGAAATAAAGATAACATAGAATTGGGGTTTAAGAGAAAAGAGATACAAAATTTGATATATAGGAGATATTTTTCACAGTAAGTCAAATTTTGACAATATTATCAAGATTCAACAATGTATTTAATCTATGTTTCATAAGTAGTGGGTCAAAAGAACACATCTCTCATGAGAATGAATGGAACACTTAGTACTCTTTGCATCTAGGTGATGCAGCTTTCATGGGAGGTCACCTATCCTAATATTGCTCCAATGCAAGCATGCTTGACCGTGAAGTTTTTCTCCAAGATTTAGTATACTTAGTTTGCTATCCTATTTAAAAAACCTTCAAAATCTAGAACACGTGGGGTACCCTTTCAATCATACCTTTTCAATCATTCATTATAGAACTCCTTTAACTCATCATTTGATAAGTACTAGATATGAAATCATATATAAATAGCTCCCTAGTATGGATAGTTTTAGGATGAGGGCACATAACAAGTTTATTTCAGTGGGGTTATAGGGATAGGACCCACCAGTAAAGCTGAGCAGAAAGTAGTAAGGATGGAATCTATAATGCAAGAGGTGTACCTGGTTGAACCGTCGTGCTTGTTGGTACCATTCCGTTACACTGTTTGCAAATTGACCCACATAAGTTGTTAAATACCCACGAAACATCCCATTTTGGCAATGTGAATGTGCAACAGTAATAATAACAATAATACCTGTTAAGCGTTGATCTGCTTGTGAGATCGAACATAATGAAGATGGCTGCGGCATCCTGGCAAGTCCTCGGAACAACGTCTGTGAACTGCAAATGACCTTTCCACAAACAAGAACAAACACAATCTGAGAAGCTGCCAGATGTAGGTAAGCTATTGTTTCATCAGAATGGAAAAAAGAGACATTACCCCCAATATCCCAAATGCTAAACGCAATTTTCACTCCTTTCATACCCAAAACTTTATGCATGCAAGAAACTCCCCTTGTTTGAATGTACTCTTCATTTCCTTCCGATCTTACATACTTTGCCTGAATCAACAATACCGTGCATAATTTAATTAGCCCATTCTTGATTAAGGGCAAAATCTATTCTGGGTAACATTATCTTCTAAGTTCTTCACCACTTCCAGGGTAAGAAATTGAAGATTTTGATAGTTTTCCCTCTCTCTGATTTATATTTATGAAACAAACAAATAACAAGGGGCGGGTTTCAGAAATAAATTGTAAACAAGCAGGCAGAAATAAAACTGCAATAGTAGAGTAGAGTAGTACAGACCATGAGGCTTGTTTTCCCTGTGTGAGTATCGCCAAGCATGGTGATCTTCACCAGTAGAGTGTCATCGGCTTGGAGAGATGGAGATGGAGATGGAGATGGGGATTGAAATGGAGATGAATATTGAATGCCCTTCAAGCGATGATATTGAGATGGATGGGAAAAGCAAGAGCAGAGCATTACCCTCACCCTCTGCCATACTCGCTTCATTACCACTGCATAAACAGACACGGCCGGCCTCTTGAGCCTTTTCACCTTCAGATTCATCGCTATACCTTTTCCCTCCTTCTCAACTCCCATACCCATTTCCCATTTCCCACAACTCTAATTCCTCTCTTCCCCCAAATTTAGACAGGCAGCCCACTGGAAATTGGCATTTGGGCAGAATGAGAATCACAGAGGCTGAACCCTTTCTCTTCTTAGACTAATTCTCAGAGTCAAAATTAGGCTAATTTCTTTTGGTGGGTTAAAGTTGTCCTGCATGAGAAGGCTTTGAATTTTGTTCCTTTGAAGCCTAAAACAGTAAAATATCGTTACCCATTTGATCGAGCGGAGGAGGCGGAATAGATAAATGGTGAGTAGGACTGCCAAGAAGTATGAATACGTATGAAAGTATATCTGAAAGCATGCGTAAGGGGAAGTGGGTGTGAAGGAGTAGGAAGACGCGTTTGGAATAATTGGTAAGTCTTGTTTGAAGTCTGGGAGGAACACGCGTTTGGAATAAATTGAATGCCGCCCTCGCAAGTTTGGATATCAATGGTAAAACGCAAGGGACGAATCTTGGAAGTAGCTTTTGTGTCAAAATATAACAGACAGCAGACGAAAAGAATTTAATATGCCCTATCGTGTAATGCAGTAATTCAATGATCAATCCCCATCGCAGCTTCTGATGCTCATCTTCTCTTTCCAATTCTTCTTCTTCTGCCTACGTTATTCTATAGATTTTAAATAAATTTGTATTTGCAAAAGTCGTTGAAAGAAAAGGAAAGGAAATGTTCTTTTCTAATCTACCATACCAGCTATATTTTCTAATCCACCATATCAGCTATATGTTCAACGCTATTAATAAATATATATTATTATTTATTTAAATATATTTGTAATTCATATATTAAATCGAATAATCTTAAATTTGTTTTTAAAATAGTATTATTAAAATATTTATATTTTGCATAGAATCTAAAGTTGTAATTTGGAAATATTTTAAAATAGGTGTTTGGTATTTTGATGTTTCAAAAAATTGTTGTAAGTTTTAAGTCATAAGCTAGAAGTTTCAATTTCAATTTAATTTAAGAATGGACTCTCTAAAGCAAACTCAAGCACAAAATTGAATTTTTCAAAAAACATGATTTGTACCAAAAAGTAACCCTTTTATGCATGTTGAACAATACATAAAGAATAGTCTAAAATAAACATATCATACCAGCTCTAAGCTCTCAATTTTCTCGTAGTTGAGACTACAGGTACTATTCGAGGCATATCCATTTCTGTTTTGTATGATTTTGGTGCTATTGATTCTTTCATTTCTCCACATTTAGTTGAGCGTTGTGGGTTAGTGGCTGCAAAGCAAGATAGTAGTTGGCAAGTGGAATTAGCCTCGGGAGCTAGGGTTGTAGTAGGATCTTTGGTTCCTAAATGTGAGCTGAATTTGGGCAGATTCACTACCTCAGTAGATCTATGTGTGATTCCTTTGGGGTCATATGGGGTCGTTTTGGGTATGGATTGGCTAGGAGCTCATGGAGCTAGCATCGATTGTAGGAAGAAGACCATCAATTGCAAGGATGATGAGGGCAAGGAGTGTCAGTTAGTGGGTATTCCACATTCTATTTCTCTTTGAATGATTTCAGCTATGCAACTTAAACGTTGTATGCGAAAGGGTTGCCAAATGTTTGCGGTGACTCTGAATGAGATTGATGATGAGGAGAGTGAAGACAGGACCCTAGATCAGCCTGTGTTGTAGGAATTTCTTGATGTCTTTCCGACAGAGATTCTAGGTATGCCACCTAAGCGTGACATTGATTTTCGGATCGAGCTTGTTCTAGGAGCTGAGCCTATCTCTAGAGCTCCATACCAGATGACTACTCATGAGTTGAGTGAGCTTAAGCTTCAGCTGGAAGAGTTGTTGGCAAAGGGGAGCATTAGACCTAGTGTTTCCCCATGGGGAGCACCAGTCCTCTTCGTTAAGAAGAAGGATGGATCTTTACACTTGTGTATTGACTACAGACAGTTGAACAAGGTAACGATAAAAAATAGATATCCTTTGCCACGCATAGATGATCTATTTGATCAAATTAAGGGAGCTAAGGTGTTTTCTAAAATTGATCTGAAGTCGGGGCATCATCAACTGCGGATTCATGATGTGGATATTCATAAGACTGCATTCCGTACACGATATGGGCATTATGAGTTCACAGTAGTACCCTTTGGCTTAACGAACACTCCATCAGTGTTCATGTGCTTAATGAATGGAGTGTTCTGTGAGTACTTGGATCGGTTTGTTTTGGTCTTCTTGGATGACATATTGATTTATTCTAGATCCATAGAGGAGCATGAGGAACATCTTAGACAGGTTTTGCAGTGTTATACATTTGGGGTGAAATTGCGATGGCCATTTGCGACGGCAGGCAAATGTCATGTGGTTTTGCTCTTTTTTTTTCAAATATAGCCCGACACCGTCGCAATTTGCGACGACAATACATTTGTCACTGTCGCAATTGCGACGTTGTCGGGATATAAGCGCAAAATTTAAAAGGAATGTTGTCATGTGTGTTTTCAATAGCGTCGTAACCCTCCGCGAAATCACATCAGGATATAACGGCAAACAAAATAAGAACGTTGTCATTTGTGTTTTCAACAGCGCCGTAACCCTCCGCGAAATCACATCGGGATATAAGGGCAAAAAAAACAAGAACGTTGTCATTTGTGTTTTCAACAGCGCCGTAACCCTCCGCGAAATCACAGCTACAATTTCTGAGTACGTTGGGTTTATTTTTCTTTTGTCATTATTATGTAATCTGGTATTCAGCTGTTAGAGAGCTAAAATACCCAGAAATGAGGACATATCTATGTTGAATTTATTGTTAACGGCTTTGGTTATTTAGAAGTTTAATTTTATTTGTTCATCTTTCAAGCACAAACGTTTTGTGGACCGTAACGTCTTCATTGTTTCGGGTATGCAGTGAAACAGCCCTAACTTGCAATTGCGATGTTGTTGGGATATAAGGGCAAAAAAAAAAAGGAACGTTGTCATTTGTGTTTTCAATAGCATCGTAACCCTCCGCGAAATCACATCAGGATATAAGGGCAAAAAAAATAAGAACGTTGTCATTTGTGTTTTCAACAGCGCCGAGAGAGATTCCCTCCGCGAAATCACAGCTACAATTTCTGAGTACGTTGGGTTTATTTTTCTTTTGTCATTATTATGTAATCTGGTATTCAGCTGTTAGAGAGCTAAAATACCCAGAAATGAGGACATATCTGTGTTGAATTTATTGTTAGCAGCTTTGGTTATTTAGAAGTTTAATTTTATTTGTTCATCTTTCAAGCACAAACGTTTTGTGGACTGTAATGTCTTCATTGTTTCGGGTATGCAATGAAACAGCCCTAACTTGCGACTACCTTCACGGTACTTGTGTACATTATCATGTTGTCTTTACAGTGACTGTCCTCATTCAAGTGGCAATTACACAAGGGACAGTCACTGTGAGATGTCCTCATTTGTGACAAGGACAGTCACACTTAGGACATCTCATAGTGATATTCCCTTGTGTAATTTCCACTTGAATGTATTGCTATTGAACCACATTAATGCTTTTCTTCTTCAACAAATGAGGACAGTCACTGTAAAGACAACATGATAATGTACACAATTACCAAAAAATGATCTTGTTAATTGATGTAACACTTTGTCTTGGTCACTCCCTATCCTTCACTAGGGTCTCTTTAGGCCAATGTTTTGACTTGATAGGGTACTTAACTATCCCTACACTCTTTAGGTATCTCTACCCAAGATCCCACTCCTTCAACTAGTGCACACCAACAAGAAATACAACGAACTCTGCTCAATACCAATCTAGCTACTAGGACACTCCTAGTCTTGTCTTCACAAATTGAAACACATTCAACTAGAACTTTACTCCATGGAGAGGCTGGCCACTAGGACCTCTATTGGTTTCAATATTACTCCTTCACCTATACTTTTCATCAGTACTTCAATCCGGTTCATCAAACCATGCATGCCAATTGCACCCAAAAATAGGCTGCTAGCAATTAGGCCTTTGTCAAGCCTTTTTGTTTATATTAAGCCACCTAAAGGGCTTAGGATTCAGATGCCCTTTATTGAGAACTCCAAGATATCTAAGGTCTTCTCCTCCTAGATTTTTTGTACACCAACTGCTACAGCCATGCCTGAAAACAAGTATTTTGACACAACTTGGACAGTCTGACGAAGAGTTTGTTTTCTTAGCAGCCAAAGAAACTCACCCAATCTTCTAATTTGACTTGGGGCTTCTTTAGATGTGTGTCTACCTCTCCATGAGATTTTAGTTGAAGCAACCAATGCATTCAACTTGTTGTAATCTTCTTGTAATGATTTGTCATCCCTAACTGTGCTCAACTGACTCACCTAGGACATCATTGCAAACATAGAAAATGAGCTTCCCAGGGCCCCTCCTTCCAAACATATAGTACATGGAGTCTCCTCACCCATTCCAAGAGCCCGTACAAAATTGACAATGGAATGATGAGCTAAGACTCCATTTGTTCAACCTGCCTGGTTCAAACCAATGATAGGGTACTTAACAAAAGAATTAACAAACTAGTTGGAATGCTTCAAAACTCAAAAAAAACACAACACAGAATAAAAAAACAACTTGTACTAACTTTTCCAATAGACACTGCGAGCTATCTAATCCATTAATCAACTGAAAACAAAGAAACAAAAAAACTCAAGAATTCACTAAAACCGTGTTACTCTACAAATCTTCTTAATTCCAAATGTTTTTCCCCCCAACCTTTTGCACAGATCGATGGAGGCCTCTTATAGTTGATCTGATGCCTAATTCAATGGTTTCATATAGTTACATAACCATCTTACTCGAAAATGCTCCCTTGCACAAATGTTGTCAATGTTGTGAATGACAACATTGACAACTTGTTACAACCTTTGGGATTTTGGTTCAAAACTTATTGTTCAAACACCATAAGACCCTAACCATGACTTAGTTAGGCTATTTAGACCTCACATAGGCCACTTCTACACTTCTTTGCCCAATTTGACCCCTAAATGCTTCATTCCCACTTTTGCCACAATATTGGTAACTTGGGTACAAATTGGCACTTGCCTTCACAAAGGTCACACATGAGGACATCTCACAGTGATCAATTGTCCCTTGTGTAATTGCCACTTGAATGTATTGCTATTGAACCACATTAATGCTTTTCTTCTTCAACAAATGAGGACAGTCACTCTAAAGACAACATGATAATGTACACTCACTGTAAGGACAGTCACAAATGAGGACATCTCACAGTGACTGTCCCTTGTGTAATTGCCGCTTGAATGTATTGCTATTGAACCACATTAATGCTTTTCTTCTTCAACAAATGAGGACAGTCACTCTAAAGACAACATGATAATGTACACTCACTGTAAGGATAGTCACAAATGAGGACATCTCACAGTGACTATCCCTTGTGTAATTGCTGCTTGAATTACACAAGGGACAGTCATTGTGAGATGTCCTCATTTGTGACAAGGACAGTCACACATGAGGACATCTCACAGTGATTGTCCCTTGTGTAATTGCCACTTGAATGTATTGCTATTGAACCACATTAATGCTTTTCTTCTTCAACAAATGAGGACAGTCACTCTAAAGACAACATGATAATGTACACTCACTGTAAGGACAGTCACAAATGAGGACATCTCACAGTGACTGTCCCTTGTGTAATTTCCGCTTGAATTACATAAGGGACAGTCATTGTGAGATGTCCTCATTTGTGACAAGGATAGTCACACATGAGGACATCTCACAGTGATTGTCCCTTGTGTAATTGTCACTTGAATGTATTGCTATTGAACCACATTAATGCTTTTCTTCTTCAACAAATGAGGACAGTCACTCTAAAGACAACATGATAATGTACACTCACTGTAAGGACAGTCACAAATGAGGACATGTCACAGTGACTGTCCCTTGTGTAATTGCCGCTTGAATTACACAAGGGACAGTCATTGTGAGATGTCCTCATTTGTGACAAGGACAGTCACACATGAGGACATCTCACAGTGATTGTCTGTAATGTCCCCTTTTTGGCTAACTTGGAAAACAGGAACAATTACTCCACTTCTCAGACTTACTCTATCAGATACTTACAATTAAACTAAGTAATGGAGGTTACTTAAGATATCAACCGCTATTTCAGATTCAATCACAATATGTGTGCAAGATGATATTGATACCAATATGTTTAATAGCACTTTCGGATATAATGATATGAAATATGCTATGAGTATGATGTTTCCTATCACTTATAGTGATAGTATAATGATGGTATGTCTGATATAAACAATATCGATATACAATCAATAAGTATTGCTTAAACAGCAATGTATTTGCTGTGTCTGATATGATGATGTAATTATGCAAATGTGTAATATCGCTATGAGTGATATGTTGCTATTTCAGATTCTGAATTATATGCTTGCAACTTCAAATATTGATGCTGTTTCTGACTATCCTTTCTATCTGTGCAATCATGGTGTTGTCTCTGATCTGCAATGATAAACTTGAAACCAAACTGCCAAAGGCAGATGCTCTATTGAGTATATCCAAATATGGATAAGTAAATAAAGTTCTAATGATGCCTTGAGTGACTGACGAGAATGCATTCTTATATTGTCTTTAACAAATGAAGAGATGCTATGAATGAGACGTGTCTTGTTTCTTCCTCCATGTCCCTTTGTTAAGCACACCTTTCCATAATCCGACAGTTCACATAATATTATTTCATTATTTTCTGATCATAGATAACTCCCAGATTGACTCAATATCAAATCTTTTTATGAAGGTAATCTTCCCTAATTGGTAGTGCAACCAGTAGTTAACATCCATTGTGTTTGTATTAGTTTGGTCTAACTATCATTAGTATTTAGTCAATCGATATTAACTCTTGCCTTATCCCATATTGTTATGATGATATCCA
The DNA here is from genome assembly GCA_027943335.1 of Chamaecyparis obtusa. Lineage (NCBI taxonomy): Eukaryota > Viridiplantae > Streptophyta > Pinopsida > Cupressales > Cupressaceae > Chamaecyparis > Chamaecyparis obtusa. The sequence continues at coordinate 51,745 of BSBK01002798.1, read as the reverse complement.
ATCTTTCTACTCTGATATAAGTCGATATCATTTTCTGATAATTGTCCATTTATTGGTTGATTGCTGGTAATGGAGTTTGATCTTCAAATTGACTTCCATTCCTGTTAATACTTAAGGATACATTGTACTTATTATCCATGACTGATGCCTCATTCATCAATAGCTTGTGATATAATCACTGATGCTTTTGTGTTTCTACAAGATGTGGTTTATCTCAGACAATCGATAATCTTTCAATCCTTTAGTCGATATCCTCCTATGTGGTGTCTATTGATATAGATAGTAGAATTCAATCTAGTTTATGTTATTGTCATGATAACATAGGAAGTGATGGTGCATATTTGCTAGCGGGTCTTCATGTTTGATATTGCTTTATCGGATATGTCATTGTCTAAACTTGTGCAATTAATGATTATTTATAATATATGAATGGTTATCCTTCTTGCTTATCAATACATCTTCTGAAACACATAGCGACCTATCCCTTATTCATATCATGTTGATCTTGACTTCATAGTATTTGGTTCATTAATCATCCTCTCATGGTATCGATGTGTAATGACTAGTGATTGTTGTATCACTTCTTCGTTCCTCATCGTGATAGATAATGCAGATGTTTAATGTAGATGTATATCGATTACAGATATTCGATATTGCTTTAAACGTTATTATTATTATTATTATTATTAATGTTATTGTTATTATTAAATATTATAATTAATGATGTTAGTAATATTAATAATATTATAATAAATATTATTATAGTGATAACATATTGTTTTATATTGAGAGGTTTATTAATATTATTTATATATTAAAATTATTATATCAATAATTGATTTCATATTATTACTTAATATATTATTATAATATAATATATATAATTTATTAATAATTATTTATTATTAATTTATATTATAATTATAATCATAATTATATTATTTATTAATATTTTAATATTATTTAATTAACATATTACTTATTATGCTAACTATATATTATTATTATCTTTTGATAATAATTATATATTATTGTTATATACCGTTAATAATAGATTATTATATATCATCTAATCATTTTATTATTATACTAAGTTCAATATGTCACGGCTCATGACATTGTCCCTTGTGTAATTGCCACTTGAATGTATTGCTATTGAACCACATTAATGCTTTTCTTCTTCAACAAATGAGGACAGTCACTCTAAAGACAACATGATAATGTACACTCATTGTAAGGACAGTCACAAATGAGGACATCTCACAGTGACTGTCCCTTGTGTAATTGCCACATGAATTACACAAGGGACAGTCATTGTGAGATGTCCTCATTTGTGACAAGGACAGTCACACATGAGGACATCTCACAGTGATTGTCCCTTGTGTAATTGCCACTTGAATGTATTGCTATTGAACCACATTAATGCTTTTCTTCTTCAACAAATGAGGACAGTCACTCTAAAGACACCATGATAATGTACACTCACTGTAAGGACAGTCACAAATGAGGACATCTCATAGTGACTGTCCCTTGTGTAATTGCCACTTGAATGTATTGCTATTCAGCCACATTAATGCTTTTCTTCTTCAACAAATGAGGATAGTCACTCTAAGGACAACATGATAATGTACACTCACTGTAAGTGTACATTATCATGTTGTATTACAAATGGACCTTATGTTGGTCGGGATATAAGTGCAAAAAAAAAAAAGAACGTTGTCATTTGTGTTTTCAACAGCGCCGAGAGAGATTCCCTCCGCGAAATCAAGCGGGTTATCATTTGTGTTTTGAACAAAGCGGGTTGTCATTTGTGTTTTGAACAGCACCGAGAGAGATTCCCTCTGCGAAATCAAGCGGGTTGTCATTTGTGTTTTCAACAGCGCCGAGAGAGATTCCCTCCGCAAAATCACAGCTACAATTTCTGAGTACGTTGGGTTTATTTTTCTTTTGTCATTATTATTTAATCTGGTATTCAGCTGTTAGAGAGCTAAAATACCCAGAAATGAGGACATATCTGTGTTGAATTTATTGTTAGCGGCTTTGGTTATTTAGAATGCTTCCCCACAATACTTAATTACACAAGGGACAGTCACTGTGAGATGTCCTCATTTGTGACAAGGACAGTCACACATGAGGACATCTCACAGTGACTGTCCCTTGTGTAATTGCCACTTGAATGTATTGCTATTCAACCACATTTATGGGCCCGTTTGGACCACGACACACAGTAGCATCTACAGAGAAGAATATCCCAGGTGTAACAAGTTGTAAGAATATACCAACAGTTCTAAGAAGTTCCCTAGCACGTAGTAGCATCTACAGAGAAGAATATACAACATGAGGGCAGCCACTGTAAAGACAACATGATAATGTACACTCATTGTATGTGTACATTATCATGTTGTCTTTACAGTGACTGACCTCATTCAAGTGGCAATTACACAAGGGACAGTCACTGTGAGATGTCCTCATTTGTGACAAGGACAGTCACACATGAGGATATCTCACAGTGACTGTCCCTTGTGTAAGCCACTTGAATGTATTGCTATTCAACCACATTTATGGGCCCGTTTGGACCACGGCACACAGTAGCATCTACAGTGAAGAATATCCCAGGTGTAACGTACAAGTTGTAAGAATATACCAACAGTTCTAAGAAGTTCCCTAGCACATAGTAGCATCTTCTAATTGTCTATACCACTTCACAAGGTATTGTTTGCACACATTGTTTTTGGTTCTTTTGATGACCCTTGTTTTGAAATTGCTATTAGGCCTTGTAGCTTATATGTTTTGATTGCTGGAGAGCTTCTAAAGCTAAGCAAGAAGACCATTGCACGAGTTATAGCCGCGTGCTCAGGTTTGAAAATTGTATATTTTTTAATCTAATGTATATTTTAATCCTTTTGCCATGTCATGTAATATGTCTTGCCTTGTAGCTTATATGTTTTGAAATTGTTGTTAGGCCTTGTAGCTTATATGTTTTGATTGCTAGAGAGCTTCTAGAGCTAAGCAAGAAGGCCTTGTAGCTTATATGTTTTGTGTACTTTTGACAATTTTGCTTAGTCACTGAAAGTTGTAGACCGAAGTTTTCATAGCCCAATTTTTGCTTCCTACGAAGAACGATCATGTCAGATAATATAAGTGAAGAACAAAATAGGGAGACAATCGCTAGATTGTGGTCTAACTTGAAAAGAAAAGGTGATGGAAAATGTTATTGTCCCTGCAAAATTTGTAAGGGCTTAAACCGTAGAAGATTGCTAATCAAAACAGTTAAGAGACATTGTAGGGAGAATGGTCACATTGAAGGGGGGCATGACTATCATCCACTGGTAAGTTGTTCATTATATCATTTTAACAATTTATATACATATGAAATCACTTGATGATGAGTTGAAGATCATGGTTTATTTATGTTAATCAATTTTATATAGGTTGATCTCCCCAGGGAAGTAAATGATATGGAGGAACATGGGGGTGCGAATATCCAAGGTGAAGATAATGATCCCATGGAAGATGACGATCATGCGCCAGAAAACACAATTGAAGATGATGGTATAAATACATTGATCCATGACACATTTAGTCCAAGCGGATCTGATCATGATGATGATGATAGCCTTGATTTACCTCTACTTGAGAAGGCATACGAGCCCCTATACAAAGACTCCCAAACAACTCTTCTCTCTGCTGTATTGTTGTTGTTGAACTTGAAGGTTATGAATGGTTTATCCAACATAACAATGTCACGTATGTTAAGGTATGTCATATATGTCTTTATAGTTAACAAAGGGTGAATAATGTACCACTAATATTGTTTATATTAACAACTTATATTTTTTGCTGTAGATTGATAGGCGAGTTTTTGTTACCACCATCAAATATTCTACCTCGCTCATATCGAGAATTGTCTGCTATTATGAAAGATATTGGAATGGAGTATCAAGCAATACATGCTTGTCCCAATGATCATATTATATATTATAAAGAACATGAATTTGCAACACAATGCCCTGTATGTCATACGAGTAGATATCGAACAGATCGAATAACAAAAAAGGTGCCTCACAAGGTTCTTCGTTACATCCCCATTATTCCACGGATGCGACAATTATTCAGGTGTACTAGCTTGGCACAATTTATGGATTACCATGCACGCAATAGAAGTCGAGATGACATTATTCGAATCCCTGCGGATGGTTCGGCATTTATGCACATAGAGGAAAAGTGGCAACACTTCAAAGAAGAACCTCGTAATCTCAGGCTTTCATTGGCAGCGGATGGTGTCAATCCATTTGGAGAGATGAGATCTGTTTGCTCGGTGTGGCCTGTTTTTGTTATCAACAATAACATTCCTCCGTGGATGTCAATAAAGAGGGAGCACATTATGTTGGCAATGATTGTTCCAGGTATTTTATCATTTGATAGTTATTAATTTACATGTACTTAAAAATCTTACAGTAAAATGGTCACAATAATTATGTAATGTTACTGTTCATTCAAGTAGGTAAATATCAAGTTAAAGATATGAATGTATATATTGAGCCTCTTATTGACGAGTTGGTGGAGTTATGGAACGGTGTCACTATGTATGATGTGTCTAGACCAATAGGACAAAGACAATTTCAATTCCATGCAATACTTGTATGGACAATACATGATGCCCCAGGGCTAACACATTTTTGTGGTATGTTATAGTGAATTCAAGTTGCGCATGATAATTCTAATTATAAAAATCAACATATTTAATAATCCAATTATATCATTATCTTGTAGGTCTTCAAACAAAGGGAAAATTTGCATGTCCAGTTTGTGGTCCAAAGATGAAATCTCGTCATTCAAAAAGTTTAGGAAAGCATGTGTTTGATGAGTACAGACACTTCCTCCACAGGAATCATAAGTATCGAAGTATGGAAAAACATCTTTTCAATGGGAAAGAAGAGACTACATCAAAGCCACGAAGAATGACACCTCGCCTATGGAAGTTGGAATATAATAGAATTAATCGTCGAGGTAATGTCGTTCCACTTAATGGTTTATGTTTGTAATTTATATATTTCTATTGTGATTTTTGTTTACTAATTATGTAATTGATGATCGTGAAGGTCGTCAAGGCACTACTGACAACCTTCCAAAGGGACTAAAAAGCTATCCCAGACAATTTAGTAGGTTGCCCTACTACGAGGACCTACAAATTGTGCATTTGTTTGATCTTATGCATGTTGGAAAGAATATAACAGAGACATTGTGGAAAATACTGGATGGAAGGCGTGACAAAGAAAAAATTGTCAAAATTTGTAATGACATTCATGAATCCAATCATGCACTGAAGAATTTCATTCACTCAAATAGCAATAGAGATCAGATTAATATAAGTGCCCTTCCTTGGTTATTAACGGAGCAGCAAAGTGATGCCATAAAAGAAGTCATACGAAAAATTCGATTTCCCACAGGATTTGCTGGGAACATAAGCAATCTCATATCAAAGAAAAGTGAATTTGGGCCAGGGCTCAAAACGCATGATTGGCATACTTTCATCAAGGTAAGTTATGTTCTTCTGTATTTACAATATATTCATAAACTACGTGTACTATTCATTATGTTATGTTAGAAAATAATGAAATGATTGGTTTATAATTACTGCAGTACGTGCTACCTCTATCTCTCCCAGAGCACTTCAACAATAACATCAAACAAGTGATATATGATCTTGGAAAATACATGAGGTAAGCAGTAATATCTGTTCAATTTGTTGTATATATTTATTATATTCGCGATTTGTTTTTCTTGCTATGTAATCTATTGTATATTATTTTGTAAAGTCTCGTATTTATATATTTTTTGTGACTTGAATCTCTTAATGTAGGTGGTTGTCATCTAAAGAAATCCATAAAGAAGATATAAACTATTGGAAGAGAAGAATTCCTCATTTATTGTGTGAAATGCAAAAGTGTCTACCTCCAACTTTTTTCAATGCACAAGAACACTACCTCATACACCAAGTTGAGGAGATTGAATTGTGTGGACTTGCACACACTAGGTCAATGTGGATGGTTGAGAGGCACTTGAAATCTTTGAAGGCTTTGGTTCGACAAAGAGCACATCCTGAGGGTTCTATGGTAGAGGGATACATGGTATACCAGACTATGGTGTACATTACTGAATATCTTCCTAAGTTTGCTTCAAATATCCATGTAGATCGCATTTGGGATCTCGACCCTTTTAAAAAATTCAAAGGGGAGTACTTGATGGGGAAAGGTAGATTGAGGAAAGTGACAGGTAATAAATTATAAGATGTTATTGTAATAAATTATTTCTTAATCTTCAAAATAAATCGGTTGTAAGTCGTCTATTTTTTTTTTGTACAGTTGCTCGAGAGTGGGATGCACTACATTTGTATATTGCAAACAATCTTGATTGGATGACGGTATGGATTGAACGATGTCAACATTCTGGTCACACATTAACATGGGAAGGTGTATCTTCATTGGTTAAAGAAGCTCATCGTAATGGAGATTCTAATGTTACGCAAAGGGAAATAGATTTAGCATATGGTTTAAGAGATTTCCAGGTACGTACAAAATTATTAATCACCCGTATGTTTATCAACTCACGATATAATAATTTTGACATGTTTCACATATTATTGCAGGTTAAACACCACAAGGGTATGTTCTGTAATGGTCAAAAATTTCGTGTCAAAGTGTTGGATGACACGAAGAAAACTTGTGATTCTGGAATAACTGCAGTCTTTCAAGTGACTAATATTTCATCTAGAAATGACTTAGATCCTCAAGAGTCTAAAAATCAATACTATGGCATTTTGGATGATATATTTGAGTGTGACTTTAGTTCCTTCAAATTAGTACTTTTCGTTGTCAAATGGTACAGGCTACGACTTAATCCAAATGATCCTAATAGAACTGTTATTGAACATGATAATGGATTTACAATGGTTAATACAAGGTCGTTTGAGCCAGTTGGGGATGAGCCCTATGTTCTTCCAAGCCAATGTGAACAGGTATTTTACTCAGAGGTTTCACATAAACCGGGTTGGTCATTTGTTGTTAGACATGAACCGAGAGGAAGGCCGATAAAGTATAATGCGATGGAAGAAGAAGATACCGAAGAAGTAGAAGATGATGTAGATGATGATCACGATCGACAATTATTGGATGATGTTCCTGAGACAAATTTTCATGAAGAAGAAGAAGAAGAAGATGATGCTGCTACTGATGATGATGATGAAGATGATGTTGATGTTGATGATGATGATGTTGATGATGACGACAACGACGAGGACGACGAGGACGATGATGACGACGACGATGACGAGGATGATGATGATGATGATGATGATGATGATGAGGATGATGATGATGAAATTTAAAGGTATGCCATCAATCCTTAATGTATTTAATATTCATTTCTTGATAGAAATATATTTGTCTTAAATGGTTACATAGTTTATTCATTATCTATTTAAAAGCTATAAGTGTTATAATGTGTACGTTTTAATGTTTTTAATTTTTATGTGATGCTTATGATGGATGTGATTATGATTATGATGTGATTATGCTCACGATAATTGAATTACATTTGCAGGAAATTGAACCCCTTTCAAGAGCATCCCGCACAGTCTCATGGATCGACAGGTATAAGTCAATACACCTTATAGAAAGTCTATTTAATACACTTATCAATAGTAAGATTGATGTCTTCTAAGATCTCTCCCATTTGCAGGTACCAACAAATAGGTATTTGTCAGAAGTGTCTTCCTCGAGTGAGGGAAATATAGGAATAGAAGAGGAAAGTGAGACATGATGTTTATCTAGAATAGGGAGATTAACTAGAGGTCAAAGGACTAGAAGGAAATTCAATAAACACATGAAATTTTTCCTTGCTCAAGGGGGGTCATGTTCTTATGATGATGAGACGAAAGGCGACATCGAGGTGCCCTTGAGGTACCAACATCTACAGAAACATTGGGTACCCAAGGAACTTCCTCCAATAAACATTGATTTTTGTGTTAATGAGAGGATATATCGCATAGCACCATCATCATTACATGGTTTGGGCCTATTTTCTATGGATGGCATAAAGGTGTCTTACAACAAAGTTTCTGAATTGATGGAGTATGTTGGACCATGTTACGATTACAAAAGTTGGATGCATATTGTTCAATATAAAAAAAGTATGCGTAGGTATGCACTCTCGGCAAATTATATACAACAGCAAGACAATAATCAAAGTAAAAGTGTGGCTATATACATTGATGGAAGGCCAAAAGCAACAGGGAATATTGCGGGTTTTATAAATAGTACACGACCTGGGTCAACTATAAAGCAACCCAATTGCATATTTGAGGCGCGCGAGGGAAATCGTGTATTCATCTGTGCGATAAAATCAATACGTGCAGGGGAAGAGCTGCTTATTGATTACAATTTGAACCGCATAGATACAAACGAGGCTACTATCATGGGGGTGGTACATACTATTAAACCAACTTCTAATCAATGACTCCAACATACCATTTAGTTATTAAATTTTTGGCTAACATTTTTATACTTGATATTTGACACAGGGGCACAATATGGAGCAACCGCCCGAAGGTGATGGTGACGATATTCCTAGCTCATCTACACATGAGCAGGTAAAATTCATTGTAATTGTGCAAACTAGATAGAAGCAAAATGTTATTTTTTTTAATGTTATTTTCTTCATTGTTTTGGAGTAATTTTGATAATACTAATACTATTGTTGTCACAGAGGGCCGGTGGTCGGAGAGAGGGAAAGCAACCTGCAGTCCCTCAGGAGTCCCCCCTTGTGGACCCTTTTTTTATTGATTTAGCAGAGACCGATGACCCGATCGGTTCCATTAAAAAGCTGCTAAAGAAAATTGGGAAAGAACTTCTACGTTTGGTATCCATACATCCTCAGACTCAGGAAATAAAAGACAGGGCAGCTGAGTTGTTGCGCACTTCTGAAAACTTTAAAGTAAGTATTAATGAAATTTTTAATTATTACAAGAGTTCAATAATGGTTTTTATGTTATGCTCTTTTATGACATTAATTAAAATATGGATGCATTGTCTTTACAGAGTTATTTGCGTAATTTTGAACCCCATTCCCATGATGAGGCCGGTATTGCAAGTGGTTCAGGTAGATCACATGTTCCATTCCCCACTTGTGTTTTCCACTGAATATATATAGGAATGATCATAATCATTGACAATACATGCTCGAACAATCTTTTTTTTTAATGCTCTAACAATCTTGTCCATGCTAGTCCACGCGTTCTATATTTATGCATGCTCTAACAATTTTATTCTTCAGCTCCTTTCCATGATGATATGACAACGCCGCCTCCATCCAGGACATCCACAAATGTCTTGCCGACTACCATGTCAACAACACACAGCCTAAATGCACCAACTGTTGCACCATCTACTGGTACACAAATCCCTCTTTTTCTCTCTTTTGTTATGTGTTTAAGTGTTATGTGTTTACGATGTAGATCCCTTGATTGTGTTTGTGCCATGGGTGCTCTGCACCAATTTATTTCCCTTGAAGTATTATTTCTTGGAGGCATTTGATAATGGTTTTCATTTTTTGCAATAGGAGATGCAACAAGTCCCGATGCAACATCATTTCCTGGATGTTCCCGTGTTCCTAGTACGGGAACGGTGAAGGATTGCGTATTGATCATCAGCGACGATGAAGGCATTCCCTTAAAAGTATCCAAACTTCTAGGTACTTTAAAGTTATTATTATTCTATAGTGATATAATAGTAATTTAGTTTTTGATCACTCTTCATCAACTAATGATCCCATGATTATTTTGTAGGGAATGATATTTTTTGGCGAAAACTTGGTGACGAGTGTTTGCGGATATTCGGGCCCACCATACGTACATGGTGGAACATCATATCCTAACTAAAACCCCAAACCACTATTTTGATTTCATATCATTGCTAGAATAGTTTTCCTTTTCATCAATTTCTTGAACTATATTAAAGGTAGCTTCTCTTCATTTATGAGTCTAACATGTTTTTTTTTACTTAAAAGGTGGAATAACCAAGATAAAAAGTTGAAGGATGATCTTGTACATAGTATGACCCAGCTTTTTGGACCTCGTGCATTCGAGAGAAACAAGCTCCTTGAAAGAGCTAGTTTATGTTTGAAGTATATTAGGGACCAGTACAGGAAATATTTAGAGGTTAACCCAAGGCACGAGCATCCGCCCTGTGTTCTTGAGGCTGAGTGGCAGGGTTTGATTTTGGATGGAAAGTATAAAGCCGACATGAAAAAAGGAATTACGCCAGTAGAGAGTAGAGCAAGGTATGTGATACTTTTGAGAATGTAATTATGTACTAATTAACCTCTAAATTTTTCCTATACTGGTCTCTAACATATTTCAAACTTTTCATAGATTGCCTGACACATCAAAGGCAACAAAGGCAAGATTAGAAAAGCACGGGACACACAAGCTCGGCTCTAGTGGTTTTTCCAAACTTCAAGCACGAGTTGTAAGTATTAGTAAATGAAAACTTGTATCAATTTTTTTATATATTGCAAGGAAATTTTTTTTGATCAAACAATGCAAGTAAAATTCACCATACCAAGAAAAAATGTAGGGGTCAGAGTTCAATAGATGCCTCACAGAAGAGGACAAGAGAATTGGCTTCCAACAAGGCTATAGAGCCGTGGCTGAACGGCTACGAGCTGAAATCAGTGTGCAAGGTTCAAATAATGATGCATCTGAGCCACAGGTAAATAAGCTAAATGAAATTTATTTCAAATTGAATACTTTACCAATTAGTCTATTTGATGTTAAGTTCTAATATAAAGTGAGTATATCTGTTTTAAGAAAGCAATGATAACAATGTGTAGGATATTGGAATGCAGCCTGACAATCCTTCTACACAATCTATGCATAATGAAGGTTCGCATGATGTGCATCCTAGTGGTGGAGGTATACATTTGCTATTAAAATTTTTATATGTAATTACAATTGGTGTTTGGATTAATGTAACATTTTGTATAGCAACTGTAGAGGATCGAGGGGTCGGTGCTCATGAGCATGTTGAGGTTGAGTCTAGACAAAATGATGTGGCTAGATCAGGTAATTAAAGAGCGCCACAGTTATGTTCTTTAAAATAATTAAATACTTGTAACAATTATAATTAAATATTTTAAATTTAACTCTTTTATTTGTTATTGTAGAGGACCCCCCTTTGCAGCAGCATAGGAATTTGAGATCATCAAGAACAAAGAACAAAACAACTGATGAGGGGGGTATTGATGATAACACTGATGCTCCTCTTAGAGCTTACATAGAAAAAAAAATTAGAAAGAGAAAAAAGAAATGATTGTCATCTAAATACCTTAATTGATAATGACTGAATTTTATGTCTCAATGAATTTAATTATGTGCTAATGAATGTTCATGAATTATGTGTTTATTTTCATATTGATGAATGTTGTGTGTTAACGAATCTAATGTGTTAATGAATGTTATCATGTGATATTGATTGAATGTTACATTTTATTAATAATTGAAAGAATGAATGAATGTTAGATGTTAACGGGGAATGTAGAGTGATGTTAGGGGGAGGGGGGTGGGGCCAAATGAGCTTCCACCTTCACGTGGTTGGCCCTGTTTAGTAGAGAATATTAAACTATATTCTCGAAACAAAGTGAAGCTCAATAAGATACTAAATGAGTCAAAATGGTTATCAAGGTCCTCTATCCATAAGATACTTGTAGTCAAAATGGTTATTAATAAGATACTTGTAGTCAAAATGGTTATCTAGGTCCTCTATCCATTCCATAAGTTCTTCACCATTCAAACTTCCTCCATAACAAGGAATGTGCTCTAGGTTAGTCATGAAGCCTAGCATGGACTCTCTGTCAGATAGAGCCACTATTTCAGAGCCTTTTTTGTGCATTTCCTTCAAGCACTGTACAGTGTACGGATGTGAAAGGGAGGGCAGACCAGTGTGGAAGTTAGAGTATTTATATCTTATGCTTTGAGAGTTTATTTGGTAGATTCAAGACACCTTATATCAAAGTTATTCCTTTTTCTTATCTGTTGTTCTGTCAAACCCTCATTTTTTGGGTTATTGCATTCAAATGGCCTTAACTTGCAAATAAACCATAGGATATCCTCTGTTCTTTGTAAAATGCAAGTTAAGGGGGTTTATTTTCATATTTTAAAAGCTTTGGAACAGGATACTAAGCCAGAGAATTTCAAGAGCAAGCCCTAGGTCAAGAATATCAATGTTCTTGACTAGGAGTTGATGGATTATGCAAGATCAGAGGGTAGCGGCAAGTAAAGGACCTCAAACCTTGTTGAATCTAGATCTTTAGAGCATGGTGGACATCTTCAAACTCTGATCTTGGTTTCATGCACCCATTTTCAATGCCTTGTTTTGGAACCCACACCCAAAGGCATGCATTAGGTCTGCGGACTCAATAAGGACATTGATATGCTGGAGTGGAGTCAAGGTCTGGGAGTTGGAGGATTGTTAGAACATCAAAAAGGGTACTCAAAAAAAATATAATTTCATAAGGTCCTTTGTCAAATTGAAGAGTTATTGCTGCAGAACAGGTTTTGGAGACCTACTAGAGTCACTAGGTCTATTTGGACCCGTTTGGACCACGACACACAGTAGCATCTACAAAGAAGAAGTTTGGTATGTAATGGTCTTGAAACCTCCTGAGAAATTCTTGGTATGCATTTGTGTGGTGCAAAAGCTTCGTTGAAAGAGAAAAAGAAGAAAAGAATAGAAATGATTTTTTTTCTTTTTATGTCATATACTGTAACCAGCTACTTATAACTTGCAAAAATTATTATAACCATTTGAAATTGAACCTTAGTTTAATGTGAAACTGAGAACTGCTTTATTAGAGCTTTCTGTGATTTAGATTCAGACATCAAGAACATTGTTTGCCTAATATTGTGATTAATGTTTATTTATTAATATCTCATACTGACAAACAATTGATAATTGTAGGGAAAACGTCATTGGGGGTCTTTGAGGATCCACCCGAAGCCAAGGAGAAAATGTATTCAAATGCTAAAGATGGTGTAACAGTCCTTACAGCTGTTGAACCTTGCTGTGTAGATCATCTCCGATTCTCCAAGTTCAACAGTACTGTGGTATTCCTTTGGATACTTCTAATGGTAAATTTCAGACATCAAGTTCTTTTCGTATGAAACTACTACATTTGTAATCTTTAGTTTTAAACTTTTAGTTTATAAATGTTCATCAGCTTTAGTTCGTATGCTGCCATTTCAAGTATGATTAATGAAGTTACCTTTATCACAGGATGAAAGTGAGCAGTCAGCATACTGGTACGGAGCTGGCAGCATTGATACGGTGACTAGGGCATCGTTTAATGGTGGTATTGTGTTTTCCCGTATTTAGGGCATCGGCCTTTTGAAGCATTGCCTTCATCTTTCTTAAGTCTGAGTTTTAAGTTTGTTTATCTCTCTCGGCGCTATTGAAAATACAAATGACAACGTTCTTGTTTGTTTTGCCCTTATATCCCGATGTGATTTCGCGGAGGGTTACGGCGCTGTTGAAAACACAAATGAAAACACAAATCCCTTGTGTAATTGCCACTTGAAGGAGGACAGTCACTGTAAAGACAACATGATAATGTACACTTACAGCCCATGTACATTATCATTGTGTCTTTAGAGTGACTATCCTCATTTGTTGAAGAAGAAAAGCATTAATGTGGCTGAATAGCAATACATTCAAGTGGCAATCACACAAGGGACAGTCACTGTGAGATGTCCTCATTTGTGACTGTCCTTACAGTGAGTGTACATTATCATGTTGTCTTTAGAGTGACTGTCCTCATTTGTTGAAGAAGAAAAGTATTAATGTGGTTCAATAGCAATACATTCAAGTGGCAATTACACAAGGGACAATCGATCACTGTGAGATGTCCTCATGTGTGACTATCCTTGTCACAAATGACTATCCTTGTAAAGACAACATGATAATGTACACATACAATGAGTGTACATTATCATGTTGTCTTTACAGTGGCTGCCCTCATGTTGTATATTCTTCTCTGTAGATGCTACTATGTGCTAGGGAACTTCTTAGAACTGTTGGTATATTCTTACAACTTGTTACACCTGGGATATTCTTCTCTGTAGATGCTATTGTGTGCCGTGGTCCAAACAGGCCCATAAATGTGGTTGAATAGCAATACATTCAAGTGGCAATTACACAAGGGACAGTCACTGTGAGATGTCCTCATGTGTGACTGTCCTTGTCACAAATGAGGACATCTCACAGTGACTGTCCCTTGTGTAATTGCCACTTGAAGGAAAAAAGCATTAATGTGGTTCAATAGCAATGTATTCAAGCAGAAATTACACAAGGGATAATCACTCTGAGATTTCCTCATTTGTGACTATCCTTACAGTGAGTGTACATTATCATGTTGTCTTTACAGTGACTGTCCTCATTTGTTGAAGGAAAAAAGCATTAATGTGGTTCAATAGTGATGCAGAGTAGTCAGGGCTTTTAGAATATACAAATATACATCCTTAACTCTCATTCCACCAAGGAAGAAGGAATTCCAATGGTTGAAACGTGAGTTAAGGTCTTTACATCAATCAAACCCTGAAAATGAGGGTTTGTAAACAATGCACAGAAAATTTGAAATAACTTAGATATAAAACAAAGAGAATCAATCAAACCAACTTCCAAAGCATCAGATGTCACTATTACAACTTCCAGGAAAATTTTATCATCCAACCACCATCCGTACAGCCGTACAGAGTTCATTTTTCACCAGAAATGCACTAAAACAGGGTTATTTTTATTTTTTATGAAAGCAAAATGATTACAATACTGGTTCTCTGTCTGTCTTCGACCATTTGAAGCCTAAAATAGGCTCTCCAAATGTTGGTTCAACCATCTAGGTGGTTAGAACAGTTTATCCAACAAATGTCAACTTTGCTAAGCAACTTTTAAAGTTGCATTACAACTTTGCAAACAACTTTGCCGAGAAGGTTAAAAATGTGTTGTGAAACTTTAGGAACCTTATTAAAGTTATTTTGGACCTTCAAACTTCTTAACAACATCTAAAAGACACCTAATAAACACTTACTATGCTCATTTCATCCAAGGACTCAAAAGATGCCCAAGGTTTATAAGTCACCAAGGGGTCTTGTGTCCAACAAGTGGATGTTTATAAGGAGATAAAATCAATCCTTAATATTTATTACAAACCAAGAAAACATCTAAAACTCCTATTCTAATTTATTGTCATTCAAAAAGACTCTGATTTGTCATTCAAAAAGACTCTGATTTGTCAATCAAAAGGACCTTTCACCAGTCAATCCTTCAAAGCTCCAAGGTGAAAATCTTATGTTCCAATTGATAGGATTTGACTCCTTGGCTTCATGGCAACTTCCTTCAATCATGGTGTCTTTGGCTTGCATTAGGGATGCCCCTGCATCAAATAGCAATGCATTCAAGTGGCAATTACACAAGGGACAGTACATGCCCATTAAAGTTGGTGTTTTGTTATCCAGCATGACAATGGAGACAACATACTCTGTGTCAATTTTACTGATCAAATTTCCCTCCGCCAGGCAAAGCAACAATCTGGGTATGATAAGGTGAAATTTTGTAGTCCTTTTGGGTATGATAACAGTTCCAGTTTCCAATAAGATGGTTCATTTTTATAATCTAGCTTCAATTTCTCTTGTGAAAATCTTTTTTTCATTTTATGGGTGGTAAAATATAATTATTATGCTAGAGGTGTGTACTTATGGATGATAATGAAACAAAATGATAAGATTTAAGACTCTTGTTTTTTTTTAAAATAGCAATTTAAGTTTCCTTCTATTATAAATTACTGTTTTTCTATTTTTTAATGTATCTTTCCAAATCTTTTATATCAATTTTATTTATGAAATATAAATATATTAATAATGTTTTAGTGTTTTTAGGATTAGTTTATATCAATTCTATGTATCATCATTCGTCATTCAATTGTCAGTATTATTAATTTAGACTGTGCAATTGTAGAACTACTCGAATATGGGTTGGATGGATACTCAAGCAGGGGAACCCTCCTCAAATATCTCAAGCAGTGAACTTGGAAAAATGTGTCCTGAAGGAACCCTTTCCATCAGAGAGATAAAAGTACAAACAAGTAAAAGAAGCAGGCTCTGCAAATATGTTTTTGAGAAGAAAAATGATAGATTATTCGAGTATGGTTCATGAGGTATATCTAAAAAGACATTTTTTTTCTTATTATAATAAAAGAGGAAGTTGTGAATGTCAAAGTTGAGTGAAACAAAAATTATTTTCATCAAATTTTATTAGGCTTGCTTTTGGGAATAGTTTCTTACAATATTGCTATTAAGATTTTTATTGTGTAGTTTTTAGATTAGGTTTATAAAATTATATTTCATGAGTAGTGATTCATATTAATCAATTAACGATACTTTTGGAAGGTATTTTCAATGTGTCAAATTTTGATATTTTTACAAGAATTAGATTGTGTAATTTTTTTAATTAAAGTCATTGACTCATATTTCATAAATAATAGTTCTCATGAATCCATCTCTTATAAGATTGAATAGTCTATTTAGGAAGTATTTCTGATAGTATGTCAAATTATGATATTACTATTACCATTAGATTGCATGGCTTTGAAGTCAACCTCATTGACCCATATTCTTCTCTGTAGATGCTACTATGTGCTAGGGAACTTCTTAGAACTGTTGGTATATTCTTACAACTTGTTACCCCTGGGATATTCTTCTCTGTAGATGCTACTATGTGCCGCGGTCCAAACGGGCCCATAAATGTGGTTGAATAGCAATACATTCAAGTGGCAATTACACAAGGGACAGTCACTGTGAGATGTCCTCATGTGTGACTGTCCTTGTCACAAATGAGGACATCTCACAGTGACTGTCCCTTGTGTAATTTCCACTTGAATGAGGACAGTCACTGTAAAGACAACATGATAATGTACACTTACAGCCCGTGTACATTATCATGTTGTCTTTAGAGTGACTATCCTCATTTGTTGAAGAAGAAAAGCATTAATGTGGCTGAATAGCAATACATTCAAGTGGCAATCACACAAGGGATAGTCACTGTGAGATGTCGTCATTTGTGACTGTCCTTACAGTGAGTGTACATTATCATGTTGTCTTTAGAGTGACTGTCCTCATTTGTTGAAGAAGAAAAGCATTAATGTGGTTCAATAGCAATACATTCAAGTGGAAATTACACAAGGGACAATCGATCACTGTGAGATGTCCTCATGTGTGACTATCCTTGTCACAAATGAGGACATCTCACAATGACTGTCCCTTGTGTAATTCAAGTGGCAATTACACAAGGGACAGTCACTGTGAGATGTCCTCATTTGTGACTGTCCTTACAATGAGTGTACATTATCATGTTGTCTTTAGAGTGACTGTCCTCATTTGTTGAAGAAGAAAAGCATTAATGTGGTTCAATAGCAATACATTCAAGTGGCAATTACACAAGGGACAATCGATCACTGTGAGATGTCCTCATGTGTGACTATCCTTGTCACAAATGAGGACATCTCACAATGACTGTCCCTTCTGTAATTTCCACTTGAATGAGGACAGTCACTATAAAGACAACATGATAATGTACACATACAATGAGTGTACATTATCATGTTGTCTTTACAGTGGCTGCCCTCATGTTGTATATTCTTCTCTGTAGATGCTACTATGTGCTAGGGAACTTCTTAGAACTGTTGGTATATTCTTACAACTTGTTACACCTGGGATATTCTTCTCTGTAGATGCTACTGTGTGCTGGGGTCCAAACGGGCCCATAAATGTGGTTGAATAGCAATACATTCAAGTGGCAATTACACAAGGGACAGTCACTGTGAGATGTCCTCGTGTGACTGTCCTTGTCACAAATGAGGACATGTCACAGTGACTGTCCCTTGTGTAATTGCCACTTGAATGAGGACAGTCACTGTAAAGACAACATCATAATGTACACAAGTACCGTGAAGGTAGTTGCAAGTTACGGCTGTTTCATTGCATACCCGAAACAATGAAGATGTTACGGTCCATAAAATGTTTGTGCTTGAAAGATGAACAAATAAAATTAAACTTCTAAATAACCAGAGCCGCTAACAATAAATTCAACACAGATATGTCCTCATTTCTGGGTATTTTAGCTCTTTAACAGCTGAATACCAGATTACATAATAATGGCAAAAGAAAAATAAACCCAACGTACTCAGAAATTGTAGCTGTGATTTCGTGGAGGGAATCTCTCTCGGCACTGTTGAAAATACAAATGACAACGTTTCTCTACATTATCATGTTGCCTTTACAGTGACTGTCCCTTGTGTAATTGCCACTTGAAGGAGGACAGTCACTGTAAAGACAACATGATAATGTACACTTACAGCCCGTGTACATTATCATGTTGTCTTTAGAGTGACTATCCTCATTTGTTGAAGAAGAAAAGCATTAATGTGGCTGAATAGCAATACATTCAAGTGGCAATTACACAAGGGACAGTCCCTGTGAGATGTCGTCATTTGTGACTATCCTTACAGTGAGTGTACATTATCATGTTGTCTTTAAAGTGACTGTCCTCATTTGTTGAAGGAAAAAAGCATTAATGTGGTTCATTAGCAATGTATTCCCAGCATCTGTACCTGCATCTCTCTTATATACTACAAGTTACTTGCCATCAGAAATTGCAGTTCCCTCACGTGACATTGATGGTGAAGTGTTCTTTTCAAAACCATCATCTGTGGTTACCAATGCTCCTGTTTTAGGCAATAAGTTTGTTGCATTCCATGAGCCATTGGTCAAGTTTCTTCTACGAGCTTCTGATGCCTCAAAATCTAAGCAGCACCTACGCATGCCTCATTGTGGTTAATTATCATTCTGTACATGAATTATAATGAGTAATCAGTTTTGGGCCTTGGAATCTTGTATGTAACATGCACAGGCATTTCATGGCTAAATGAATCTATTTAAAAGCATCAACTTTTCTTACATGATGCTGGATACATAAGTAGAACAAGCGTATATCAAATTGGAAGCAATCAGAACTCCACAATGACATATTATTTAGAGTACTCTTCAGTTTAAGTAATAATGCATATATTGACACTGTAAAGACAACATGATAATGTACACTCACTGTAAAGACAACATGATAATGTACACTCACTGTAAGGACAGTCACAAATGAGGACATCTCACAGTGACTGTCCCTAGTGTAATTGCCACTTGAATGTATTGCTATTCAGCCACATTAATGCTTTTCTTCTTCAACAAATGAGGATAGTCACTGTAAAGACAACATGATAATGTACACTCACAGTGAGTGTACATTATCATGTTGTCTTTACAGTGACTATCCTCATTTGTTGAAGAAGAAAAGCATTAATGTGGCTGAATAGCAATACATTCAAGTGGCAATTACACTAGGGACAGTCACTGTGAGATGTCCTCATTTGTGACTGTCCTTACAGTGAGTGTACATTATCATGTTGTCTTTACAGTGGCTGTCCTCATTTGTTGAAAGAAAAAAGCATTAATGTGGTTCATTAGCAATGTATTAAATTAATTTTTTTTTTTATCCACCCACGGGCGTCGCAATTGCGATGGACACCCGTCGCAATGCGATGCAGGCGCCCGTCGCAATTGCTTGGGAGGTCCGTCGCGATTGCGACAGCCCTCCGAAGCCATGCGACGGGGGGGCGACGGCCATGCCGCTTCTTAAATCTTAGTCGCATTGCGACGGATATGTGTCGCAATTGCGACGGCTACCCATAGACGTCGCAATTTGCGACTAAAAAATAGCGACGTCTATGGGTGTTGCTATTGCGACACATAGCTGTCGCAATTGCGACACATAGCCGTCGCAAAATGACCCCAAATGTATTAGTGGCAGTGTTTGAGGGAAAATCAACTCTATGCTAATGCAAAGAAGTGTGATTTCTTTCAGACAGAGATTTAGTATCTTGGTCATATGATTTCAGGAGAAGGTATCTCGGTAGATCCTTCAAAGATTCAGGCAATTGTGGAGTGGCCAGCACCCACTAATGTGTCTGAAGTCCGTAGTTTCATGGGTTTGGCTGGATATTACCACAGATTTGTCAAGGACTTCTCCAGGGTTGCACATCCTATCAGCTCATTGCAGAGGAAAGGGAAGAAGTTCATTTGGATAGAGAAGTGTGAGGAAGCTTTCTAGAAGCTTAAGGGGTGTTTGACTAGTGCCCCTATTCTAGTAGTGCCTGATCCAGCCAGAGATTTTATTGTTTGCACTGATGCATCATTAGAGGGTATTGGAGCAGTCCTCAGGCAGGAAGGATGAGTGATTGCATATGAGTCTCGCAAACTCAAGGATCATGAATTGAATTATCCTACACATGATCTTGAGTTAGCAGCGGTAGTCCATGCTTTGGTCAGATGGAGACACTTCCTATTAGGGCACCATTTTGAGCTTCATAGTGATCACCGTAGTCTCTACTACATATTTACCCAACCTAATCTGAATGCTAGAGAGAGAAGGTGGATGGAATTCCTTTGCGAGTATGATTTTGAGATCAAATACATCCAAGGTAAAGAGAATGTGGTAGCAGATGCTTTGAGTCGCAAGAGGAAGATTATTTCAGCTATGACTCTTAGCATGGATTTGAGGGGCAAGATTCTTCAGTCACTTCCTAGAGATACTTTGTATCAGGAGGTGAGTTCATTGATTGAGTCAGGTAGACCATTGGAGGGTAGGTTCTCAGGATTTGTCTTGGAGTCTGATGGACTTATGTGACACAAGGGCCAGATATATGTACCACCATTGGATGACTTGCGTTCATTGGTTTTATCAGAGGCTCATCATGCACCTTATTCAACACATCCTGGTGTCAAGAAGATGCATGCGGACTTACGAAAGCTTTATTATTGGCCTGGCATGAAATGTGACATTGTGGATTTTGTGGCTAGATGTCTAGAGTGTTAGAGGGTCAAGGCAGATCACCAGCATCCAGTAGGGTTCTTACAGCCTAATCTCATTCCATCTTGGAAGTGGGATATTATTTCTATGGACTTCATTGTTGGATTGCCTATGACTCCTCGTAGACATGATGTTATCATGGTGACCATTGATCGGTTGTCTAAGGTGGCACACTTTTCTCCCATGAGATCTTCTTATATAGCGGCTTCTGTGGCCAGGGTCTTCATGCAGGATATAGTGAGACTTCACAGAGTTCCATGTAAGATTATCTCTGATCGAGATCCTATTTTTACATCTGCATTTTAGACTTCACTGTAGCACGATCTTGGTGCTCGGTTGAATTTTAGTTTAGCATATCACCCTGAGACCAACGATTAGACAGAACGGGTTAATCAGGTGCTGGAGGATATGTTGAGGATGTATGTCATGGATAGACATACTCATTGGGAGGATTATTTATATCTAGTGGAGTTTGCTTATAATAATGGATATCATAGTTCTATTGGCATGTCACCCTTCCATGCTTTGTATGGACGTCCTTGTTGTACACCATTGAGCTAGGATAGATTGGAGGATCGTATTCTTATTGGTCCAGATATGCTTCATGACATGGAGCAGTAGGTGATTCGTATTCGAGAGCATCTTGTTACTGCACAGGACAGATAGAAGAAGTATGCAGATGCTCATCGGATTGATAGACAGTTTTTAGTTGGGGACAGAGTATTCTTGAGAGTGTGTCCGTGGAAGAGTCTGATCCGATATGGAAAGGGTTCGAAGTTGGTGCCTTGATTTGTTGGTCCTTTTGAGATCTTAGAGAGGATAGGTCCAGTTGCATACCGTCTTGCTTTGCCACCCAGCTTATCACGCATTCATGATGTATTCCATGTTTTAGTACTTAGGCAATATATTCCTGATGTTACACATGTACTTGATTGGAATGCTTTGCAGGTGGAGGACGGGCAGTTGGCATTGGAGCCCATACGTATCCTATAGCGTTAGGATTTGATCCTTAGGGGTCGAATCGTCGACCAGGTAAGGGTCCAATGGGATCCAAACGATGAGACAACAACTACTTGGGAGGATGCAACTACATTTCGTGAATCTTATCCCTACTTGTTTGCAGGCTTCCAAGAGTAAGCCTGATACAATGGGGGGTGGATGTAGTACCTCCATATTTTGCTTTCAATTTTTCAGATGCCATACTCTTTTAGGCCACATTGTTGTGTGCAGATTTTATTATGTCAGTAACTATTGATGATCTGGATTATGGTTTTGATTATGTCATATGATGCCATGTTTAGATATTGATATATTATGTTGAGATGTTTCATATTTCAGTTGGATTATGATGTACTTACCCCATACTGGCATGTGTATGGTGCTCATATGTATTTATCTATTTTATGTGTCTTTATGATAGAGGGCAGAGGTGTAGTTACTCGCTTTGTCGAGATCCACATGACTGACCATACCCTACCATTGTTTGCCATTTTGTTGTATGTACATGCTTTGATTTGTGATGACAGGTTTGCAGGTACAGGGCAGTGTCTTCCCTAAATTGGTAGGAGTGAGCGTGCCCAAAAATATACTCATCTCAATGGTAAAGAGGGGAGGTAACAGATGGACCCAAAAACCCTAAATCTAAGCCCAATTATCTTAATTATTGGATAAGTATCTGTTGACCACCTTACCCGAATTTGTCAGGTGACAAAGTTCGTGGATTCCATCTCTGTGTTGGTATGTTTATTTGATGGTCCTTATTTATTGTTGTTTGTATGTGTGATTTTCTATAGTTATAAATTTAATATTATATTGGAAAATAATATTAATTTTATTTCCTATGTTATTTTATGATCGTTAATTAATTAAAAATCAAATATTAGGATATTTGATATTAATTAATTAATTTTGTGAAAATATATTTGAAAATGTCCTTTAGTTATTAAATTAATATTTATAGCATGATTTAATGATGTTAGGAATTTTAAATTATTTAATAATAGATTTTATTATTAACATGTGCTTTATTTAGTATGAAAGTGATTGGTTTGGGAAAAATGACAACTTGTCTTTAGGAGACTAAGTTGAGTTGTGCATAATTAAATTAATTTTATTTTATTAATTGGTATTTTCTCTCAACAAAAGAGAGAGAGTTGGATTAGAAGTTCTATGTGTGAGTCATCTAGGGTTTGCTTGATTGTTGGAGTTGAACCCCTAATAGGGGGATTTGGCATTCATTTTGGTTAAGAAGTTTTTGTGAGAGCAATTTTGGAGAGAGCTTTTGGGAGTTTTATGCTTTCTTTGTGTTCTTGAGCTTTTGGAGATTGTGCATGAATTCTGGGTGAAGATTGCTTGCTTTGGATTTGGGAATTTCTTGCACTGTGACTCAGAGCTTGCAGGTTGAGCTTTTCTATTGGCAGTTCTGGATTGTATTCATCTCACAGGCATTCTGTTTCAGTATCTAGCATTGGATTGAGGTAGGGTTTGAATTGATCTTACAGTAATTTCATGTACAAAATTATCATTATTTAGATGTGCTCAATTTGATTTATGGATGTGGATCTATCTTTCAATTATGCTTCATTATGGGTATTAGGAAACCCTTTGAATTATGTCTTTTATTTTATTTTGTGACTTGGCATAGTAGTGTTATGCTGCCGAAATTTTGGGAGAAAATTCATCCTAAGGCACTTAGAAAATGAAAAATTAAAATCTCTATAGTTAGTTCTATAGTATGAATAAATTAAATTAATGGGTTGTCTTCAAAAACCCAATTTGAATGAAAATTACCATTCTGTGTAAAAAAAAGTCCCTCTCTATAAAAAATATACAGTAACAAAAAAATACTGGTAAAGGACAAAAAGTTAGCTTCCTTTGTTTTAATTGGTTGTGTGTTTATTCAATAATGATGAGAGGAAAAATCTGTTTAGTAAAAATACATGTTATTTTTTTTTAAAATCTGTGGTTTTCCCATATTTCTATTTTTGGAAATAAAGAAACACAGTCTGTTATTTCCGTTTTCAGAAATAACAGACCTGTCAAAACAAAACTTTAATATATAATTTATTAGTATGTTGTTTTATTAAATTGAGTTTTAAAGTCTATAAATATTAAATTGTCATATTATAAAATTAGCAAAGTTATTAAAAAGCATTGAAAAGCTTTTAGAAAGAAAAAAAATTTGCTTTGAAAAAGATTGAGTGGGAAGTGGGGGCCACCGCATCCCCCATTGTCCCCGAGGATGTCAGCCCCTGCTGAATGGTACTCAAGGTACCATCGACAAGGCATACCCTACCGATGGTACCTTGAGTACCGTCCATCACAGTGGTCCCTTCCTCATGCGCAGAACCTCGGTTTGAGGTAAAGCGCAATGCTTTTTTTTATTTGTTTTTATTTAATTTTTTTAGAAGGTTTTCTTTAATAATATAACAGCCATTTTTTTTAATTATGTCTTGGATTATATTTTAATATAAATAAATTTTATATAAATGTTAGTTATTAATAAATTTTATTATGATATTAATAAAGTTTCTTAATATATCAATTTTAGGGAACTTAGGCTTTTAACCTTGCAACTTAATTATTGCCATTCATAGTATAATATTTTGATTATTTTCTATCGAAAATGGGTAATTTCGTTAAGATGGATTCTATGGCATTTCTTAAGTGTTTCTATTTACTTATGATGTTTATGAAACATATTGGATTATGGTTTTGTTTCAGTTCAAATTGATATGATTGTGTATTCTTAGTGTCTTCTTTTACATTACGGGTTGTCGGGTTCTAGATGACCTAGGGGAATACAGAGGCTAGGGTATGAGTCAGATGTTCATGTTATCAATTATGTTTGGTGTGAGTGTACTCTATCTAATTATCATTCCTGTTGGACCATTGGGCTCGTGATATATATTATATTCTGTTTGTGGTATCTCTGTAACTATATCTAGTTCTTTTGTGTGAATTTGGATATGAAGTTACGTAGTTGTATACCTGATTAGATCCAGGAGAGATCTTTGAGCCTAGGGTAGTTTACCTAGATGTGTGATAGGAGGTGGCTTGCAATAAGCGTCGGGGCCCACAAGTGGCTGCCAAGATCACTTATTGTAAGTTATTATAATCAAGTGATAACCTAAAATAACATTGAGAGATATTAAAATGAACCTAATAAGATAGTTTCCTCTCCCATGCTTGAGTGCTAGTACAGACTGAGATGAGGATGAGATGATGCTTGCCACCTATTGAGGTGTGTGTTCTGGCATAGTTAGTGGCTTCATCAATACGAGAAGTCATTAATTCTATGTATGGTCACTTGAGTGCTGGGATTCAGAGTGATTACTAGGATGAGACTCAAGGGTTAGACGTACATGATGACACCTTCCTACACATAGTCTAGTTATCCTACATGTGTCAATTGCCTCTAGAATAGTGAGTCATACCTTTTACTATACTTGCTGACCTTGAGTTAGTAAGCTATCAGGATTCCTTTCTTAGTGGTGTTTCCTGATTTGACTTGATTATCCGTTTGGGGTCCGATGTTATCTCCTTAGCACGGTGGAGTAGACCTTTGTGGTTCTACACAGACAGGTGGTAGTGATTCTTTACCATTTGAGATTTGACGTCCTGGTGCCAGTGCTTGATGGTGTTTTGCAGCTGGATTCCTTATGTTACTTCATCTTTGATGTTCTTTGTTTATGTATTCTTTATTGTAAATCTTGAATTAGAGTATTGCATGTGATACCTAATCTGGATATTGTAATTTAGTTGTTAGAGTGATTACTGCATACCCTGCAACATGTGCAGTGGATGTATGTTTATTAGGTTTATGATTATTCATGAGATGTAATCATTTTGATGTAATTGTTGTATTTAATTTATGGAATCATTTGTTGATGTTAATTAATGAGTTATGTTAGAAAGTAATATTACGTCATGGGACCCATTAGTTTTGTAACCTATGTATGCAATGTGTGTTATGTGAGATAATGGTTAATGCATTCATGTGATTGTATATCTTAATTGTAAACTTTAGAAAAAAAAATTATTCACCTAAACTTAGTATCATGTTCTAGGTTAGTTTCTTTTGGGTTCCCTGGCAGGGCGTTACACACATGTTCGTCTTCCTGGGCTTCTTTTGAGGTTATGACATTATAACATTTTTAGGGGCATTGTTGATTCATTTGGTGCCCTTTTGGTCGTAGACAAGGTCACCATGTAATACCTCTCCCATAGTTGGCTTTTTAGTTTATATGGCCAGACTCTTTTAGGCCACTTTTTATGCGTGTGTTAAATCCTCAGGTAGATTTGATGTTATTTATGTTATGGTTTTTACTAACTTCATACTTGTGTGTGTATGGTTAGCATGTATGTTTTACTTTTATGTTTGACATGTTTGATGTGGTTAGGGATGAAATCGTAGTTACCTACTCGCGAGATCCACATGATTGATCAATCCCTGCCATTATCTGTTATATATGTATGTGTGTGTGTGTGTATATATATGTATATTTACATACATACATACATACATACATACATACATACATACATATATACATATATATACATATATATATATATGTATATATATATATATATATGTATATATATATATATATATGTATATATATATATATATATATATATATATATATATATATATGTATGTATGTATATATATATATATATATATATATATGTATATATATGTATATATGTATATATGTATATATATATACATATATATACATATGTATACATATGTATATATATATGTATGCTAATCTTTTACGTAGGATTTCAGGTACTGAGCATTGACTTCTGTGAATTGCCAAGATTGGCATGCCCTATCGCATTATCTCAATGGTAAGAGAGGGGAGATAGCATCAAGGTCTAAATCCTATCCTAAGCCATCAATTATCCTAAAATAGTGGACAAATATTTGATTTTCTATGATTTGAATTCGTCAAGCTAACATGAATTCATGAACCCTTCATTTTGGCTTGATTATTGTAGTTTGATTTGGTCAGTTTTCCTTCTTGTGGGGTTGGGAATGGTGGTGGTTTGGGTTTCTATGCTAAGGGACCTCTCCCTATCTTGAACCCTATTCAGGTCTCCTTGGATGAGGAAGTGGTGGAAGATATTGAGTTTGCATCCTCTGAGTTTTCTTTTCGTGGTGTGATTTGTCACTTTTTGGGTTTGTGGTCGAGCCTTGTTGATTTGCACCAGTGGATCTCTGCTCATTGAGAACCTATTATTTCTAGTACTTTTCATATTTTCCCTATGGAAAGGGGTTTTTTTATTGCTAAATTCACTAATGCTAAAGATAGAAAGTTGATTTTGTGCAATTACTCTTTCTCTTGGGATAATTGTTATATGTTGGTTATGAAACCATGGTTTCCCAATTTTTTCCCCCCTTTTGAAATCTTTAACAAGATTCTGATTTGGGTGAGGCTCCCCTATCTTCCCCTTCATCTTTGGGTTGACTCCCTATTTGAAGCAGTGGGAGAGGCTCTTGGAGACTTTTTGATGGTGGATCAAGAGTCATTTGATATTATGCACTCAACTTATGCACAAATACTGGTAGAGATGGATATTTCTAAGGGGTTACCATAAAAGATTAAGTTAGAGTACTCAAAAAATTCTTGGATTCAAACTTTGGACTATGAAGGGCTTCCTTTTAGATGTAGGAATTGTTTTAAAATGGGTCACTTGGCAGCCTAGTGCGGATTACAGAGGGCTAAGACCAAAAGGTCTACTTCTTAGTGGAATGGTGCTTCTTCTGATCATTATACGGTAGATAAGAAAAATCTTGATCTTGTTGATAATGTTGGTCCTGAGGATGTTCCTCTTGTAGGATTTGTTCCTTTGGGGTCTATTATCACTACTATTGGTAGTTTTGATGTTGTTTAGTCTGTTGGTGTTTCATTTGCTGACACTATTTTTGCTGAATCTAATTGCAATTCTCCCAATAATTCTACTGCTATTGGGGTTCCTCCTGTTGGCTCTAGTCTTGCTAGGTCCACTGAACAGTATGTTGGTGTTGTTGTTGGTGTTACGACTAAACAAGGTAATCCCTCTTATCTTTCTCTTCTAAATGGTGATTCCTTTGTTGGGGTCTCTACTTGTCAAGTTAATACTTCATATGAGGATTCAAATCAGAGTAATGAGAGGGAATAACAACATAATAAGGAACATGATGACACTAACTCTTTTGACTGCAAAATCTGACAAAAGATGCATAATTAGATGAATCATTAGATACATGTGATATTTAATGCAAAATTTTCATTTTAAAAAAAATTTATGCCCTACGTTCGTCATAATTTTGATGATCTTGATTTTCATCATAATTTCGATGATCTTGGCATAAAATTTAGAAAACACTTAGTCACAAATGCATTAGGGTATCGACCCTAATTTGGACTTCATTTTGCATTGTTCTTTGTATTGACACTTCTGTCATCGCCCTAGGAAACTGAAATTGCAGTTTGGATGGACTTTCTTGTGATTTTGATGAAGATTTGAAAACTTCTACAGATTTGGCCCCTATTTTCTTCATATGTGGGTAAGCTCCTTTGTCATGTCTCAGAGTCATTTCTTTTTCTTTTGTAGTAGAAAAAATTGAAAGAGTTTTCTTTGTTCTCTATCTAAATATGTAGCTTCGAGAGAAATATACTACTATGATACTCCATAAAACTTAAAACTGGAAGAAACATTGCTTATTTACTAATTTTTTTATGCATATGTTTTGCTTCTTTGATATAGAGAATTCAAAAAAATGGGAAGGCCTCTTTCTTTGCATCTAAACTTTCATCTATGTCTATGGTTGTGATTATTGCACAAGGGTTTTAACAACTACTCAAACCCTACCTGTATACCACTGTCCTCAACACTTTTCTTTCGAAACCCTTTTGTATTTTGTAACTCGACATTGCTAATGGAATTTCTCTTTAAAATTCTTTTGAGGGTTTTTTAATATTTGAAGGCCATGGATCTGTACAAGAAAATACTAGTCATATATGCTCAAACCCCCTTCATTCTTTCTATCATATGCCCAACTTGAAGATTTGAAGCTTTGTGTCATTTTATTACTGGGTTTTGATCAATACAACTTGTGACTTTCAAATTTTCCAATGGCTCAATTTTTTTTTATCTTATAGTCACGACTTTATTTCTATTTGGGGTTTTGAGTTGTTGATGGAAAATCTTTGTGTATCTGTGAATATGAAAATTTTGAGGGTTTTGGAACTCCTTGTGGCATGCACTCTTTTGTGGGTTTGCCTTCTTACTGTATATTCTTTACTGATAGCAACTTTAACATACTTAGAATCTCTGTACAAAAACATCTATCAATAAGAGAACAAAATCTGAGGGATTTTCCATTTTAGACTCACTGCTTCTTATACTTAGTGTTTTTAATGCATATGCCATGAGTAGAGACTATCTTATTTTTATTGACCTTTAACTATGTATTGTTGAGTCACTCTTTTAAAACAAAACCTACTGCTCCTTCTTTAGGGTTGCTTCATTCCTTTATTTTTTGTGTTTATAATAACAATGTCCCTTATGATTTATACTTTCAAAGTATATGAACATATCATTTCTATTGATCTTTGTTCAATTTTTTTCTCATGAAGGCCTTGATTTATTGTTTTATAGCTATTTGATGATTACACAAATCCTTGTATACAAGTATTTGAGATATCACTATGACCGGTGTTCATTGTAATGATTGTCTTCTTGTGAATGAATTTTAGAAAATACAATATGCATTAGGGTTCAAATGGTTGTCAGTACCTAAATTTGAATTTTGAATATAAAAATGAGCACCCAAGGGAACTGTTGTCCTTGCAAGAACTGTGTGTGTGAAAATTGTACCTAGTTGTGGACACAACACTTTAGTAAAACATTAGAGGTTAGTAAAATCAAAATCTGCAAATAAATGAAATTAAGCTAACCAAGCAATTTACTGCCTTCTAGTAGGTGCGAGTATGATGTTCTCATATTGAAATCGAGATCAGTGACAATGTAACACCTAAATGAAGGATTTAATGCTAAAAGATGAATGAGAACTGTATGCAAATTAATCTATATTTTTGTATTTTCTATGCAATATGATGAAAAACTTGATATGAAACTAATCTAAAATGAATGAATTTGATATGCAGATTATTCTAAGATGATATGCTATGAATGAAAATGAATGCTATGCTATGAAAAACAATGAATGATCTCACAAATCGCCTATCGCAAGTGTTTGATTCTTCAGATGTAATTTTTCCAGAGTGTTTGTGCAAATTCGAGAGATGTGATTATGAAGAATTGAGCCTTGATTTTATAGAAATCCAGGGCTTGAGAGTGCATTGAGAAAAGCCATAAATCACTCTTGATAAACTCAGGTTGATTTTTGAGTTAACAAGAAATTAGAATTAATTAATTCATAAAATCATGCAAAAACAACTTTTTAACTCAAATCAGAAGTTTAGATCAATTTTTAAATCAAAATAGATTTTGAGTTTCCAAAAGATAACAACTTGAATTGTTTTTCTAATTTAAAGTTTAACTACTCTTTGAATGTGCATAGATAACTAAGAATTAATTTTAAAAATAAAGTGATTTATCTTCAACTTAACTGATTTTGAATTTAAAATAATTGATTTATAGGTTGATCAATCATTTAATCAAAGTTTTATTCAAAACTATATTATTAAATATTGACAACTTGGATTTAATTAATTAAATAAGAGTTTAATCAAATATTCGTAGGAGATTTGATTTAGTGTCAAAATTAAATAATATAATTAGGAATAAATAGAATTAAATCTAATTAAATAATTAAGTAGTAATATTAAACTTAATTAATTAATTATTTAGAACATTCAATTAATCAAATTTAGGATTTATTTTTAAATAAGATTTATCGCCAAATAATCATTAAATTAAAGATAATTAGATAAATTAGGAATATTCAAGGAATATTCCCCAATGCAAAATTAAGATAATCAATTAGGTTTTTGATAATTTGATGCATAGATGTCCCTTAGGTTAGGAGTTTGATGTTGATTTCATTCGATTTGTTGATGTAGGAGGTTAATGAACCTATAGCCCATTTTTGAGGTATTACATTTTGCCCCTCTTTGAATTACTGTGCGAAGCGTAGTGGTTCAAAGAATAATCTGTGTATGATAAAGATGTTTGAAATTGATTTGAAAGATGAATCAATTCTGAGATATAAACTGATTGAAAGATTGGAAAAGCTGATTCAGGTCCTGGTTGACCAAGAATCGTGATGATGTTTACTATAGCAACGATGAATCGGTGATTACAAAAAAGTATCAAAACGCCTGATTCTAAACCTTATGATTACGAAGAAGTGAGTGACCTAATTCTAGATCTAATTGTCCAAAGGAATTGAAATCATATCACATCTGAATCCTTCAGTTATGAAGAACCAAGGAAATAACACTAATGAACCGATGGTTATGAAAAGTTGATACAGTTTACAAGATGGATTATGATACCAGATTGATATGGATCTCGATGAATTTTAATATACCTTAAGCGATGAGGACTTGTGATGAATCAACAATTAGACGTGGTTGTTGTCTTAATCACTGAAAGAAAGATATTTGATTTATAGATTTGATATATGTGCAATACCATGCCCCCTTCGGGATGAAAATTGAAATTTGGCAAGAAAAGCCAGCGTTATATAGTTTAGAAGCATGTTAATTGATTTGAGAATTGGTTATACACGTCCGAAAATGCATTCGGCATCGTTTGAAGGTCCATAAGACCAAGTTTGACTAGGTTTGACCATAGTTGACCAAGTTGAAAGTTTGATAGTTTGATGTAAGATAATCAGTTAAGTTGAATTCTGGATTCTTTTGATGTTTAGAAGGTCGATTATGCAAGCATTCAGCCGTCCTGGGTGTGAAAAGTTTAAATCATGATTTTGACAAAGTAAACGATCTTAGATTTCAATTTTGATCTTGAAAATGGATTCAGAACGTTGAAATTAGCCAAGGGTGCATTTTTTGTGAAAAATGGAGCACTTTGAAAAATTAGATCAAAACCTATATAAGGGCCAAAAGGGTCATTTTCAATTCATTATTCACCATTGACTTTAGAAACTTCCGTGGAGCCCTCTAAGCGAAAAATGGTTGAAATGAAGGTACCTGTCTCCTCACATCATTTTGAGTGCAGCTAGTGACATCAACAACCTTCTCAGTACGGACACCAGGTAAGTGGACCTCTGTGCCTCTTTGTAAATTCTATTTTTTCTTGTTTCTAGCATTTTTAGATATTTTTCGTACATCTTTCAATTTTTGAATTTCGTTAGTATAGAAACTCATACGACAGTCCTTTGGGACTCGTATGACAATTCAAATTTCTATAGAGTGTCATCCCAAGTTCATAGGACACTCGTATGAGAGGGACCCAAGTGTCGTACAACATTTGTTGGGTCTCTCAATTGTCGTACGACATTTTTTGGGTCTCTCAATTATCATACGACAAACTCTGTATTATCATGTACTCATGGATTGTTGTACGAGAACTTGCTAAAACTCGTATGAGTTTTGGTACCAGAGTGAAAAGTTGTATGGAAAACAATGAGCTTATTTCTCAGTCTTAGATCAAAAATGTGATTTGTCTGATTTCTTAGGCCAATCTCATAGTATTTAATGTACCTTCTGAGATAGTCAACTTTTCAATTTCTGTACTGATAGCCTAATTTGTAAGCAAGTGACTGATAGGATTCCCTATTTCTGTGTTGTGTAGGTCGTCTATCCTGACGTACATGTTCGCATTTCACATTCGGCCACATAGAGACTCTGCATTTCACTTCTTGACCCTCTTAGAGCCCATCTTGCATTGTGTGGGTTTGAGTACCTTATTCATTTACTTGAGATTCAGGTAAACCGTGGGCTAATGACTGCTTTGATCGAGCATTTTCATTCAGAGATGTAGAATTTTCATCTATTGATGGGAGAGATCACTATCACACCTGAGGACATGTACTGGATATTGTGGATACCATTCCATGGTCCTCGGCTTGACTATGTTAGTTCAGGGAACTCTGGTCTTCATGCTTTTAGGAGATTATTTGGTGATGATACTTAGTTGACCCAGTCTATCTCATGGGATTCCTTAGTGTAGAGATATGGTGAGACACATAGACTGGATTGTATAGTAGCAGGTATGATAGGTGGCATCATTATGTCTGATCGTCAGCAAAACAGTCTCTTGATGGGCTGGGCTCCTATGGTTACTCAATTATTAGAGACACCTTTTGAGTTGGGCTAGGGTCGGTGCATTCTTGTGCACATGTTCTCAGAGATGCATGAGATCATGTATCATGAGAGAAATTCATTTTCCTCTAGAGCTTTAGTTTTACAGATTTGGGCATGGGAGCACATTCCCATATGATGGTTGGTTTGTCAGAGTCAGCAACAGCCGCAGGAGCTTGTGAAAAAAATTTATTCTGGATATGTCACACAAGTTCACATGGACATTACTGAGTATTAGAGATGAGTGTTGGATGATATGACATATGTGATATGGCATCCTTACTTATAGATAGAGACCTAGCCCACTACATGAGCATAGTTCAGCTATTTCTTTCAGAGTCGAGTGCTGATAGGGAGGTCTACCACAGTGCTAGAGAGATTCATTATTACTAGAGTATGGCGACAGTACGACATTATCCAAGATGCCCCATAGGATTACACCACATATGCCTGATTGGTCAGAGAGATAGGATTTAGATGGACCGCCAAGTTATCTTATGCACTATGTAGCCAGGAGTATACAGGTATTGTTCCCAGAGAGTGGGACTATAGACCACAGGTAGTAGATGCTGGAGTGACAGATGGTTTAATTGCTTGGCTCGTGAAGCATCCTATTTATAGATTTTTCAGATCCTACTTAGTTGATACCATCGATGGAGGATGCAACAGACATTACAAGTGCTCCCATAGATAGGGGACAGAGATAGAGAGATACTCAGATTCCTATTATGCATCCCACACCTTCATGACCTAGAGCAGTTGTGACACCACTGAGGCCATCAAGACAAATGAGACCACCTCGCCCTAATAGTTCTTCAGCAGGTAGACCTGCAGTGTTACAAAGGAGATCCACTAGAGGAGAGGGTGGTACTTTAGGCAGTGTTGGTAGTGCAGATGAGGTTCTCGAAGCATAGTAGGATGTAGGTCCATATATTGATGTTGCACTGGTAGATACTAATTTTGATCTTGGTGTTGAGGTGAGATGTCGTAAGGCGCAGAGGGTAGAGGCTTATGATTAGCTAGCTGAGGACATAGAGATGCCTACTGCAGATGTAGATCCAAGATGAGCACAGAATCCCCAGGAGATCATTAGATGGCTCAAGTTATAGGTTAGGGACCTAAAGTTATAGAGTGCCACTCGAGAGATTCAGTGCAAGGAGTTTGAGAGACAGCTCTTAGCACATGAGGTAGATGTCAAGCGATTATAGGCAAAGGTGACACATCAGACTGCTCGTGCCTCTTATTATGTCTCGGCATATTATTTTGTTATTTTAGCTGCTCAAACAGTTCTGACATACTCTTAGTACATGATTGCTTCAAAGGGAGCCAGAGCACCATGGGTGGATCCTATTCCAAATGCACTTGCCCCACCACCACCTGATGTAGAAGATCAGGTAGACAACTGATCTGTCTTGATATGTTTTTGTAGGTGTTGATGAAGACAAGTACTCGATCATTTGTCAAAAAGGATGTCTAACCCAGGATGGTGACTGCTTGCAGATCTGTGAAGAGACTTTCATGTGAGATTCATCTCTTGCGGCAATTTTAGCATTTTTATTTTTGAAGAAGTGTTTAAGTTTTCAAGCAATTTGTGAGACCATGCAAACATGCAAAGTGAAAAGTGACATGTAGAATAAATGCAAACCTAAAACCTAGGACCTAGTCACTGATCATGTGTCGATTTATTTTCATCATTGAACTTTTAGGTAACTGGATAAATCAATACAATGTCCACTAGTTATGAAACCATAGACATATGAATATTGATTTGTATGCTCAAGAGTCAATACAATGCCCACTGGCTAGACAACCATGAACATATGAATATTGATTTTGTTTTCAGAATGTCAGATTAGATATAAGCACCAAGGCATAAACACTGGGATAACCTGAATATCATGTCCATTTTGATATATAAATTTGTATAAGCATCAAAACATAAATGTTGTGATGACCTAAATACGCCTTGCGTAACAAACACACCAAATAGTCAAGAGATCATTCTAAATCCAATGTGAATTACCTGTAGTGACCCTTTATCATTCACATCCTTAGGTAAGATCGTGTTTCATAGTAGGAGTAAAAAATCACTCAAAAAAGACAATAGTTAGATCAAACTTCCTTGAATTTTTTGGGTATCAATGGTCGAGGTACACATGGCCATCCAATATGAGATGGAGGCTCTTGCAGATGGACACCATTTCAATCCAGATTTTTCAAAGTTGTTAGATTTTCACATACAAGCAGAAGATAAAGAAAACATTTTGCCCCCAATCATCACTCTCTAAATCCAATAAAGGACATCATTGAAGAGCTCGAGGGAACAAAATATGCAAAAATCTCAATGCGAATCAGTAAGCATACAAGGAGATAAAAGCATGTGAAGCACAGATTGTTTTCATTTTGTTTGGTGATGTTCGTTTGTGTTTTATTGCAAAATCCTTTCTGGTAAGAGACTGATTGATTGACTTGGATGTAGCTTCAAAGGACTCTGACTGGATATGACTTGTCTGAGGTATACTAGAGACCATAGGATATGACTTTGATTGCCCCCAAGTTTGAAGCATTGATAGGATACAGACGCTTTTTCCAATTGGTGTACAAACTGACTTATTGAAAACAAGAATGCAGAAATAAACCGAGAGATATGTACTAACTAAAGTAGGACTGAAAGCTGGGAAAGACCAAGATTGCGCTGATAGATGGAGCGTTTTGAACAAGTGGCACTCGTTTGTCGAGTTTTCACCATCTTGGCAGAGATTCTATTTTTGCTACCAAGGCACCTATTTCTAGGTTTTCACCAAGGCACTTTTTCTTTTCTCAATTTTATTTTATTTTTCTCAATTTTTTTTTTTTCAAAAAAAAAAAATTTGAGTCATCAGGGTGCCTATTGCTAGGTTTTCACCAAGATGTTCATTTTTTCAGGACTTTTTCTGATTTTTATGATTTTTTTAGGACTTTTTACCATAGACTGAATGCCTTAGGCGTAAAATTTCTTTAGATCGAGAACGTTGATTAGTTCTTAGAGCTGTTCTCCTTCAGTCGTTGAGAGTTGATAGGCTCTAGAGCCAAAAGTAGCAGTGATAACAAAGGGACCCAGTGTAGTACCCCCATAGTTTGCTTTCAGTTTTTCAGTGCCATACTCTTTTAGGCCACATTGTATGTGTGCAGATCTTATTATTTCAGTGATTGTTGATGATCTGAATTATGATTATGATTATGTTATGATGTCATATGATATCATATTTAGATGTTAATGTTATTATGATGCGATGCTTATGTTTCAGTTGGATTATGATGTACTTACCCCATACTAGCATGTGTATGGTGTTTATTTGTATGTATCTATTTTATGTGTTTGTATGGTAGAGGGCGGAGGCGTAGTTACTTGCTTTGTCAAGATCCACACAACTGACCGTACCCTATCATTGCTTGTTATATATTGTATGTACATGCTTTGATTTGTGATGACAGGTTTGTAGGTATAGGGCATCGTCTTCCCTGAATTGGCAGGAGTGAGCGTGCCCATAAATACTCATCTCAATAGTAAAGAGGGGAGGTAATAGATGGACCCAAAACCCTATCATAAGCCAATTTATCCTAATTGTTGGATAAGTATCTTTTGACTACCCTACCCGAATTTGTCAGGTGACAAAATTCGTGGATCTCTTCTTTGTGTTTGTATGTTTATTTGATGATCTTGATTTATTGTTGTTTGAATATGTGATTTTCTATAGTTATGAAAATTAATATTACATTTGGAAAAATAATATTAAATTTATTTTCTATGTTATTGTATGATTATTAATTAATTAAAAAATCAAATATTAGGATATTTGGTATTAATTAATTAATTGTGTGAAAATATAATTTAATATTGTCCATTAGATATTAAATTAATATATATAGCATGATTTAATGATGTTAGAATATTAAATTATTTAATAATAGATTTTAATATTAACATGTGCTTTATTGAGTTTGAATTTGTCTTGTTTGAAAAGGTGACAACTTGTCTTTAGGAGACTAAGTTGAGTTGTGCACAATTAGATTTATTTTTAATTATTAATTAGTATTTTCTTTCAACTAATGAGGGAGAGTTTGATTAGGAGTTCTTTTGTGAGTCATCTAGGGTTTTGCATGAATGGTGGAGTTGAATCCCTAATAGGGGGAATTAGCATTCATTTGTAATCAATCAGGTTGTTGGAGCATTTTTGAAGAGATTTTTTGGGGATTTGGTGACTTCTTTATGTTCTTGAGCTTTTGGTGTGTGTGCTTGAATTTTTGGGTGAAGATTGTTTGCATCTAGATTTGGGATTTGCATGCACTATGATTCAAATCTGCAGGTTGAGCTATTCTATTGACAGATCTGGGAGTTTTAGCATTCTATAGGCTCTCTAATTTAGTTTCTAGCATTGGAATTGAGGTAGGGGTTTGAGGAACTTTCCTGTGATTTTTATCTGTAGAACTTTCAGCAATTTTATATGTTTGATTTGGTTTATAGATTTAGATCTATTTTCTATTTATGCTTTCAATTTGAGGTTTAGAAAACTCATAGGATTGCTATTTTATATTTTTATATTAACTTGGCATAGTAGGGTTATGTTGTCGAAATTTCGGGAGAAAATCCATCCTAGAACACATAGAAAATGAAAAATTAATCTTTATATAGTTAGTACTAAGTGTGGTTGAATTAAGTAAATGGGTTGTTGTCAAAAACCCAATTTATGTGAAAATTCATCATTCTGGAAAAAAAAAATTATTCTCTATGAAAAAAAAAGACAGTAAAAAAAAAAAATTACCACAGTAAGACAACTATTTGCTTACATGACAAAAAAATTGCATTAGTAACTATAAATGTGTTTGCAAAATATAGAAGAAAATACAAATGGGAGAAAGGACAAATTCACATGAGTGTGTGTGAGTAATAGGACAAATTTTCTTTTTTGGAAAAAATATTACAGGGTCTATATATTACCATTTTCGGAAATAGAGCCCTTTCAAAAAAAAATAATCATAAACAAAAATTATATTTCCTATCAATTGCCTATTAAAATGCTTGCACCGAAATTGAAAAGGAATTAAAACAAAATATTATTAAAAATTTTAATGGCAATTTGCAAGTTTTAAAAGAAATAATAAATAAATAAAATTTAAGTTTGTTTTGGGAGGTGGGGGCCACCACACCCCCCACCGTCCCCAAGGCTCGTAGGCCCTGTCGGGCGGTACCCAAGGTACCATCGACAGGAAGTACCTACTGGTGGCACCTTGGAGTGTCGTGCAGCAGAGGTGTTCCCTGTCGGCAGCACCTTAGGGTGTCATGCGGTAAGGCCACGATAGTGGGAGTGGGGTCCACCCCCCCCCCCCCCCCCCCCCACCTTAAAATTTGGTTTTTTTTTAAACA
This sequence comes from Chamaecyparis obtusa, assembly GCA_027943335.1. Classification (NCBI taxonomy): domain Eukaryota; kingdom Viridiplantae; phylum Streptophyta; class Pinopsida; order Cupressales; family Cupressaceae; genus Chamaecyparis; species Chamaecyparis obtusa. The sequence continues at coordinate 13,028 of BSBK01002798.1, read as the reverse complement.
TTGTTTTTTTAAATTTTATTATTATTAAATTTCATTATTAGAATATGATTGTTATTAAATGTTTTTTTATTTATTTAATAATAATTATTTAACAATAATAATTTTGTTAATAGATTTTATTTATTATTAGTAATTTTTATTAACAATTATTAAGTAAAAATAATAATCTTTTTATTTTATTTGTTGATGGTATTTATTTATTATTGGTAAATTTTATTTACAATAATTATCAATAATTTTTGGTTAATTACAAATATTTAAAAGTTGCTAAAGATTTTTAGGACTTTAAATAAGATCTTTTTGTTGTTTTAATGTGAGACTAGTGGTCTTTGATTTGCTAATTGTTTTAGTAAATTTTATTAAATAGGATAATTGAATCCAATTGGCCAACAGATTAGGTTTAATCAACTGAATTGATTTGAGATTATCATGTAATCGAGCCTAGGAATGATGTATAAGATGTTTGATTTTACCATTGATGTGTTTGCAATCATATGTTCAAACTGGACTTTTATTTAGCATTGAACGTATAAGTTATTTGATATTTGTACATGCATCATTTATATTGAAATTGGTTGTTTTCTACAATATAGTTTTATCTTTCCTAGATGTTGGGTTTATCAGTTTTATGGGTACTAGATGACCTAGGAAAGACAGAGGCTTGGAAATTGTCTATTTGTTTATGTTGTTTCTTATGTTTGGCGTGAGTGTGTACTGTTTATATTCCAGTTGACCTTATAGGCTCTTGTTGTATTATGTGATTCAGTGATTATGTTTATGTAGTCAATCCTGGTTTCTGTGATGATTCTGGATGTGTGACTATCTGTTTTATCTAAGATTTGATCTAGGAGAGATCTATGAGCCTAGGGTAGTTTACCTAGATATGTGTTAGGAGGTGGCTTGCAATAAGCGTCGGGGCCCACAAGTGGCTGCCAGGATCACTTATTGTAAGTATCTATAATCAAGTGATAACTTAATGAATTAAGGGGAAATAAATTAACCTAATAAAATAAGTTCCTCGCCCATGCTTGAGTGCTAGTACAGACTAAGATGGGAATGGAGATGATGTTGGCCACCTTGAGAGGTGTGTCTAGCATAGTTAATGGCTTTGTCTGTATGAGAATTCATTGATCCGTGTATGGTCACTTGAGTGTCGGGATCCAGAGAGATTACCAGGATGAGACTCAAGGGTTAGACGTACATGATGACATGTGCCTATGCATAGTCTAGTTATCCTACATGGTCGGTTTCCTCTGGATTAGTGAGTCATACCTATCACTATATTTGTTGACCTTGAGTTAGTAAGCATTCAAGCTTCCATTTCCTAGTAGTGTATCTTGTTTTGGTTTGAATATCTGATTGGGGTCTGATGTTATTTCCTCAGCACGATGCGGTAGACCTTTGTGGTTCTACACGGATGGGTGGTAGTGATTCTTTACCATTTGAGATTCGACATCCTAGTGCCTGTGCTTGATGGTGTTTGTGCAGTTGGATTCCTTATGTTACTTCTTCATTGATGTTCTTTTTATATATTCTTTAATGTAAATCTTGTATTAGAGTATCACATGTGATACCTAATCTGGATATTGTAATTTAGTTGTTAGAGTGATTACTGCATACCCTGCGACATGTGCAGTGGATGTATGTTTATTAGGATTCATGGTTAATCATGAGATGTAATCATTATGATGTAATTGTTGTATTTAATTTATAGAATCTTTTGTTGATGTTATCAAATGAGTTAAGTTAGTAAGTAATTCTACGTCATGGGACCCATTAGATTTGTAATCTATGTTAATGATGTGTGTTATGTGAGTAAATGGTTATTGCTTCCGCATGAATGTTTATCTTGTATGTAAACTTCTAAAAAAAAAAAAAATTCACCGAACTTAGTATCATGTTCTAGGTTAGTTTCTTTTGGGTTCCCTGGCGGGGCATTACACCCAGCCAGTTGGGTTCAAACTTCCCCTTGCACTCTCGATGTGATTGATTTTTTGGATTCTCTCTCAAGACCAGATCACCCACCTAAAATTCTCTATGTCTGACTTTCTTGTTGTAGCCTCTAGACATTATTTTCTGATATACTTTGAGATGATCATATGATGCTTGTCTATGCTCATCTAGTAGTTCAAGTTCTTGCAACCTAGACACTTTGTAGTCATCATCAGTTACTAGACCATGCATTCTAATTCTTAGTGATGTGATTTCAACCTCAATAGGTAGTACCGCTTCAGACCCATAAACTAAAGCGAAAGGTGTAGCCCCAGTGGGTGTTCTAATACTTGTTCTGCAGGCCTAGAGAGTTGGATTGATCATGAGATGTCAGCCTCTTCCTATTTTATTAACTGTACGATGCAAAATTTTCAATAGATTCTTATTAGATGCCTCTATTTATCCATTCCATTGAGGATAATAAATGGATGACCAATGTTGTGTAATCTTGAATTTAGCACATGAGGAATCTAGGTCCTTGTTCTTGAATTGGCCACCATTATCTGTGACTATTGAATGTGGGATTCCATACTAGCATATGATGTAGTTTAGGATGGACATGGAAATTTGTTTTCCAGTTGCTTGAGTCTAAGGGACTGCTTCTACCCATTTTGTGAAATAGTCTGTAGCTGTGATGATATGGGTATGTCCATTAGAAGAATGATGATGTATGGCTCCAATAAGATCAAATGGCCATTGTTGAAATGGCCATTGTGTAGTAAAGGGAATAAGATCTCTCCCTAGTGCATGAATCAAGTTACCATGTACTTAACACTTTTAACAATTCTTAGCATACTTGATTGCATCTTTTTCCATTTCAGGCCAATAGTACCTAGCCCTAATAAGTTTTCAAGCTAGTGTTAAACCGTTGGAATGTGATCCACATATACCGTCGTGGACTTCCTCTAATGCACGTTGAGACTCTTTGCATTCTAAACACCTAAGAAGCATACCATCTAGACCTCATTTGTACAAATCGTTACTAATGATGACATGTCAAGATGCATTACAGATAAGGTATCATTCCTCATGGCGGTTGAAGGTATCAAGAATGATTCGGTCTTGGAGATAAGAGAAAAGATTTTTGTATCAGGATGAATCATGACCAACAATATTGTAGATCATGCAGGTTTCAAGGGAATCATATGCAGGATAAGATAGAGCTTCCACCAGGAACTCATAGCATAGCTCATGTTCGGGCTGCTATAATAGAGATGATAAAGTTTCCAAAGCATCATCAGCCTTGTTCTCTGTTCTAGGAATCTATTCAAAAGTGATTGATATGAAATATTTCTTAAGGTCATCAACCATGCATTTGTATGGAACCAATTTTTCATCTTTTGTTTGGTACACATCATTGACTTGGTGTATTACAAGTTGTGAGTCTCCATGAATGCGTAGTTCTGTCACTCTCCACTCAATTGCCATTTTCATGCCGTTAAGAAGAGCTTCATATTCAACAATATTGTTTGTGCAAGGAAACTTTATTTTGAATGCTTTAGGGATTGAGTATTCTCAAGGCGTGATGAACAATATGCCTGTTGTGGATCCATTTTGTGTATAGGAGCCATCAAAGAAGAACTACCATGCTCTAGAAGAAAGATTCATGATAGAGGAATCTAGAAATTTCATTTGCATTGGTGTATCATCAAACAATGGTGCATCAGCTAATTGATCAACAATTACTTGTCCTTTGATAGCTTTTCTTTCAACATATTCAATGTCGAATTCACTTAATAGCATCACCCATTTAGCTAGTCTACCTATGAGGGAAGCTTTGCTTAGTAGGTACTTTAGAGGATCAATCTTAGCTACCAAATGTGTGGTATGAGCTAACATGTAGTGTCTTAGTTTTTTGATGCAAAGATCACAACTAGACAAGCTTTCCCAATCATTGAATAGTTCTTCACATATGCTACCAATGTTTTGCTTATGTAATAAATGGCTCTTTCCTTCTTATTTTCATCAAGTTGTGCTAGTAATGCCCCCAGTGATGTATCTATTACGGAGACATATAAGATAAATGGATTCCCTTGAATAGGAGGATTTGATAGATATTTCTTGATATGATTGAATTTCTTTTCACATTCCTCATTCCATGAAAAAGTCACACCTTTATGTAATGTTCTTGTGAAAGGTTGTGATATGTCTGCTAGCTGAGATATGAAGCATCTAATTGATTGCACCCTTCCTTATAAAGTTCTCATTTGATTGATATTTTTAGGAGGTTGCATCTCCATGATTACTTTAACCTTTGCCAGATCTACTTCAATTCCCTTTTTTGAAACAATGTAGCCTAGGAGCTTCCTAGAAGTGACACTGAAAGCACAATTCTTAGGGTTCAGTCTGAGACTAAACTTCTCCATTTGATCTAGTATTTTTCTCAAATCATTTAGATGTTCAGATCTTATCATAGATTTTTCTAAGGTATCATCAACATAATCCTCCATGGTTCGATGTATCATATCATGAAAGAGAGATGTCATAGCTCTTTGATATGTAGTACCTACATTCTTAAGGCCAAATGGCATGACATTCCAGCAAAAGGTACCCCATGCACATGTAAAAGTTATCTTATCTTGATCTTCAGGAGTAATCTTTATTTGGTTGTATCCAGAGAAACCATCCATTAAAGAATACATCTCAAAGCCCGTAGTCATGTCCACTATCATATCAATGTTTGGTAATGGAAAATCATCCTTAGGGCATGCTTTGTTTACATCTCTAAAATCTATGCACACTCTTACTGATTTGTCTAGTTTTGAAACTGGAACAATATTAGAGATCCATCCTACATAATCAATAACTCGGATAAATCTAGCTTTTAGGAGCTTCTCTAATTCAGCTTTGACTAAGAGTGCAAAATGAGGATGTGTCTTTCTTAACTTTTGTTTAACAGGCTTGACTACTGGAGCAATAGGTAAATGGTGCATTATGAGATTAGGATCAAGTCTAGGCATATTTGAATACTTCCATGTGAAGTTAATATTCTCTGTCAAGAATTTGGTGAATGCTTTATTTTCTTCTTCTAATAAGGATTGTGCTACATGAATCAGTTGTGGTTCTTCTGTTGTACCCAAGTTGATAGATTGAGTGGGCTCAATGAGAACTGGAGACTTGTCCTGTAAATGATTTGGAAGGACATAAAATATCTCATCCTTAGGTGCCTCAAAGAGGTTTTCACCTTCGAATATGTCTTTTTTCTTTACTATTTTAGGTTCTGAGACTGCCACAAAGTGGTTTTCACCCTCAGAACTCCTTTTCTTTTTATTCTTCTTCTTATTCTTTTGACTAAGATATTTGATGTCTAACTCTATCATGCTAACGCTTGGTTCACTAATGGAAGTCGTCATTGGTTCCACTGCATTGAGGTAGCAAGCAAGGGCATAGTCATTGGGAAAAGTATAGATATCTTGGCTCGGATTCGTGGAAGTTTGGTCAAGAAGTTCGGGATGTTAGATAGTCAAAGTGGGATAGGCTTGGGAAATGGTGTTTACAAATATGGTTCTGTCATCACTGGTCCTAACCCAACTCTCAAGATCGAAGGTGATATTAAAACTTAAAATGTTCAATTCGCGAATAGGCTCAATGTCATTGTTGGAGTCCACTTCAGCCATAGGTGGATCAAACTCGTGAAGTTCATCATTTCGTTCTAGACTTATGTTGGGTTTAGGTGCATATTGGTGAATAACATCAATATTTTTTTCTGTGATAAGCTCATCTTCCTCTAGAATAACTCCCCATTCATAATCATTGGATTCATCTTTTTTTTCCTCATCTAGACCCTTGGTAAATCTGAGAACATGTGTAAAGCCAAGGTGAATACCCCAAGTAGGATTACCTTCAGATTCTAATTTGAATTCATATTCATGAGAGTCTGTCTCAGAATCACTCTCACATCCCAAATGTTTGGCTATTGTGATAGGCTTACCTTCCTCTTTATCAGTTTGGTTTCCTTCAAGATCAGTTGGTTCTCATGATGTAATTGTCTTTTGTTCCATAGTAGGTTCTTGTGTGTCTACTACAGTGATATTTTCCTTAGGTTTCTCATCATCTTTAAGGAGGTCTAGTATTTCTTTAGGAAAGCTCTCATAAGGAATAAGATCATCAGTGGTGTCTGAATCACTGTTACTGGGATTGACTTTTTCTTCTTCATTGTTGTCTACCTTTGGTTCTACTTGTTCTATCACATGGGGAGAACTTCCTTTGAGATAGAAAGGCTTCATTTGATAACCTAGACCTATTGTATTCTTTTTGGTTTGACCATGGTGGTCAAGAGATGAGATAAGACCTTTGCCTCGTATTCCTAGAGGTCCTTTTCTAGTGTATCCCATTTTAGCAATCAGTTTATCCCCTGGTCCATAGGACTTTGAAGGAACTTTTGGTGGTACATAATCACATTTCTGGATTGGTTGGGATTGAGACTCGTCCTTATTTAGCCATGCAAGTACAACCTCTTCTTCATCAGGCTCTTGTTTGGACACTTTTTTTGTGACAAAACTCCCATTAAATATGACCTGGGATTCTTTAGCTGTAGGCTTCACCTTGTCAGAAGGTTGTCCATAAGATTTTGGGGACAATGGGAGAGATGTGAGAGATAAGACAGGTTCCATTGTGTTTTCTCCCATACCTATGTCCTTACTTTTGACTTCTTTAGCAATTTCTTCTATCTTGGATGTTGATGCAGTGTCGAATTACTTAGTGGAAGATTCTTTGTTATTGGGAACAAGTTTATCAACACCTTCTTTTAATGCATTGCAAGTTGTGGACGTATCAGTTGGAATTGTCACCTCTACTCCCTCATAAGGAAATTTCACACATTGATGGTATGTAGAAGGAATAGCTCTCATTTCATGTATCCAGGGTCTCCCTAGGAGAATGTTGTAAGCCAAAGGCAGATCAAGAACTTGACATGTGATATCCCTGATAACTGGACCCATTTTGATAGGTAGTACAATTGTTCTTTTCAAATATCTTTCTTTTTCATCATATGCTTTGATAGTTATCTTCTTTTTAGGATCGATGGCAGCTTCTAATAATCCTAGTTGTGTGATCAAGTTGTAAGAACAAATGTTGAGACCAGCGCCTCCATCTATCAACACACGTTTGACACGATGGTTTTGGATCAAGACTTCAATGTGCAAGGGTTGGTTATGTGGATGACTCAATGAGTTATCATCTTCCTCTGAAAATGACATATACTAGGGAGACGTCAGATGACCAACCATAGTCTGGAATCTGTCTAAGTCAAGGTTGTCAGGAACATTGGATCTAAGTAGAGCTTTGTCTAGAATGGCTCTATGAGCTGGAGATATCTAAAGCAACTCAAACATGGAGATTTTTGCATTGTTATGCTAGAGTTGTTGGATTATATTGTATGATGTAGGCCTTGTGTCTTTAGGATTTGATGATTTAGAGGCAGCCCTCTATTTAGAAGTAGATGAAAGATTAAAAGGCATCTTAGGGACATTTGATGAATCTAAGTTTTGTCCTTGGAGATGGGCTTGAGCTTGTGATCGAGTAACTACATTTGCTGATTGATTATCTCTATCTCTTCACATAATGGTGATAACATTACAATGTTCAGATAAGCAAGGTTCAACCATGTTTATGATAGCATTGTTTCCAGAGTAGGCATAATTGACTTTAGCACCCATATTAGGTTGAGAAGATGAATCTCCTTGACCATGTTTCGGAAATGGTTTTGTGAATGTTGTATGATCATTACTTCTTTTATGATTTTCAATTAAAATTTCTCTATTATAAATTTTGTCTTGTATGAGATGCTTCAAGCATATGCAGTTATTGGTTTTATGACCCTTATTATGATGGAAATCACAGAAATCGGTCTCCCTCCACCATTTTGGTTTAGGTTCAGGATCAAATAGTCGGATCTCAGGCAAAGTGATGATTTTGTTGGCAATAGATTTTTCATCATGAATTCCAAAGATTCTCCAAGATAAGTAAACTTGCGTTTAGGATCTGTAGCCCACAGTTTATAGTCAGATGGCTTTTGTTAGATTTTGTAGCTTTCACCTCAGAGGCTTTGATGGCTTGGGTACCAACAGTGAGATTGAAAGCAGGTGCCTTAAATGGGAGACAGACATTGTCAACAATGCCATCCATGATGATGCCTTTATTCTTGTTCCAATTTTTGTTCTTGTCTTTGGAAGTAGATCTAGATTCATACTTCTCTTTTTGAAGGGATATGTCTCCCTTTTTTACAAGGACTTTCTCAATTTTGATTGCATTGTCTCCATTTTATCAAAGGATGCATGATTTTTCATTTGTAAATGGTATTTGATTTTTGGAACAATATTGTTGATGAAAATTTTCAGCTTTTCAGTTTCTAGTATGGGACTAGCATAGAGAGAAAATTTTGTCCTCCATCATTTGAGAAAAGTTAGGAATGGTTCTCCTAGGTATTGTTTCAGATTACAAATGTCGATCATAGTGACTGGATGTTTGATGTTTTAGGAGTACTATTGATAGAAAAATTTGATTAAATCCTCAAAAGTTTTGATGGTTGGAGGCATTTTTGAGAACCAATGAATGGCTGCTCCTCCCAAAGATCATGGGAAAATACGCATTAAGTAGGTTGGTTCATGCATGAACTCCATAGATTGAGTACAGAATTCCCTGACATGATCTTGAGGATCAGAGTTTCCATCGTACTTGTCATATTTAGGCATTTCCACTCTTTTTGGGAATGGTGGCATGTACAAGTCTTTATCAAATGGAAAAGGACATAGAGCCTCCATTGAGAACTCTTTAGGTTCCTTCTCTTTTTCAAGTTTGTTAAGTTTGACTTGAATGTCATGCATCTATTTCATCATAGCCATGATAGGATTTTCTTCCTCTTGAGTAATGATATCTTCGACATTAAAGTGTGGAGGAAGTTTAGCTCCTTGTTGAGCTAACTCTAGAAAGTATGCCTCTTTGTCTTCTTTAAAGAAGTGTCTCACCATTATTTGAAGTTATCATCATTTTGATATTGGGAAATTTCAGAAGGTGTGGGTTCTTGATCCACACCATGTTGAGATTTTTGTCCTTGGGATCCTTGGTTTCCTCCTCCTTGAGACATTGTATTGTTATGAGGACTACCAGGGATTGTTTGAGGTGGGGTTGTCTGATAACTTCTGTGAATTGATATAGGAGGGGTTGGTTGGTTATCTACATAGATTGATGCACGAGGGGTGACGTAACCTCCTTTCAAGAATAGATTTCCAAGAGTGTCTTCCCAAAATTTAGTTGTGTCCTAAGACAGGTGAAAGGTCTGAGCAATCACAGAAGATGTTGTCGAAGAGATTTTGTGTTGTCTCCTTATTTTCGATGTGAGGAAGCTGTAGTTTCCACCATTAACCTTAGGTGAAGCAAGAGAGAAAGATGAAGACAACTAAAGAATGATTTGATTCAAGAAGATCGAATGACACAACCTTGTCAAGATTGGTTTAATTGAAGATAGATGGACATAAATGAAGGATATTGTGTCCTAGTAGTATGGGTAGACACCCAAAAGATGGTGGACACGAGCTCGCAACACTTAGCCATTTTGATGAAGATTGACAAGGTTTTGACACAAGATGAAAAAGATTCAAATCGATTAATAGAAGGCTGGATCAAACTCAAGAGACCATTTTTGAAAAATGGATTAAATTTCTTCTGGGTTCTGCTCTTTTTCCTAACATAGTGAATTTTCTAACAGAATCTAGAAATAGGCTGTAAAAATTGGATTCTTGACAAATTCTAGAGTTTTCTAACAACTTTTTGAAATTTTGATACGAGTTTCTCCAAGCTCGTATGAGTCTAGGTAGGCTCTGGCACGACAGTTGACAAAACTCGTAAAACAATTGACACCAGGGTTTGATTTTCTTTGACTTTTCCTGACAAAACATGTACGACAATATACAAGCTCCCATAAGACAATCCAGGGGTTTTGATATGACTTTTAACCAAAACTCCTATGACTTTCTGAGATTGGGGATGACTTTTGTCTCCAGAAAGGAATTTTGCTTCAGATTTTGCAATTTTTAGGTTTACAGTTTCAGATTGTTGGCAAAGTTTTATGTCCAAGTTTGAAGATCTGTGTAATAGTTCATCTTAAGTAACCAAGTAGATATCAAGCATGCAGAACAACAAGCAAGGTAGCAAGCAATCATCTTAAAACAATGAACAAGGGCAAAAGCAACCTTGCGCATGAACAAGCAATAGTGACTTATTGTGCTAATCCCTAGGAATGCTACTTGTGTATGTTCTCAAAAAAAATTTCAATAACGCACATAGTCCTAGAAAATGAAAAATTTGGCCTCGCTAGGGTTTTTAGTAATGGTATGACTCTGCAACTTTTGTGATCTCAAGAGGGCAAACTCCAATCCAGGGGCACCAAAGTTTTGACACAGTCTGAGAATTTAATCAATCAAGAGCTGCTAGGGACATCTAACAACCCAACAAGAGACCACACCTGTGAAGATTTCCTCCACAAGGAAATTTATATAGTGGTTGTTGCTACCATGGCAAAAATAGCTATTACCTCTCGAGGTTTCATCCACGTGGTTGACCCAATTAAGGGAATGTCCACTATGGCTAACCCTCTCTAAAGGTGACTCACAAAAAGGACCACATGGGGACTAGATCAGATTCAAGTATTTGGGTTTCTGATACTATCCAAAAAGGAAGTAGAGCATAATCCCCTAGCCTCTTCACTTTAACAAAACAAAGCAAACAGATTAATCTGACATGCTAAGACTAAAATTATCTCACCAAGATTTGTGATGTCAACAACTATGTCTATCGATCTCTCCGAAGAGAGAATGTATCAATCAAAAGCTGAGGACCAAACCTAGTAAAACCATGAAATAATCTTAGTAACCTCCCTACCTACAAGGGGATCCTTCGTCAAGAAGAGCTTCACATGTAAACAAGCGAATGAAGCCCACTCTCTCAGATCATCCACAAATAGTGTTCATAGGGCCTATTTACTATGTGTAACAGATATGCGAAAAGAAAATCTATGTTCATTTTATAGCCCAAAACTGAAGTGTGAATTATGAAAGTAGGAAAGGCACACAAGCTTGACACATGAGAGTTCATTTTATATCCAAAATTGAAGTGTTATTAGATTGAACAAAATACCTGAGTTCCTCGTAATGCACTTAGTAGATTTATACATGTTTTAGCAATTTTTGTTGCGCTTTCCAATCATCAAATCAGCAAGTATCAATCAGAAACAGAAAATCTCAATTGTTAGGGTTAGCTGTTAGTCCAAATCCAAAAATCAAATCTAGAAAAATGCCTGAATATTTGAAATGACAATCCAAATTTTGATGCCAAAACTTGTATGACACTAGGTCACCTCCCACACGAGTTTCCAAATCCTTGTACGATAATGGGTCTATGCACACATGACAAAGCAAGTCCAAAATGACAATGCATACAATCTAGCATGAGTCTCAAAAAACTCAACTGTTGTACGATAGTCAGAGGGTCCTGGCACAACAATCTGCCAAAAGTCGTACGAAAAATGTACGGACATAATCTAAAAAATCACAGTTTTGGCAGAAAATGATAGAAAAATGTTAGAAATGAAATGGAAACCCATGTCAGGGCCCCACGGTGGGTGTCAGAAATGTGTGTGTGAAAATTGTACCTAGCTGTGGACACAACACTTTAGTAAAACATTAGAGGTTAGCAAAATCAAAATCTGCAAATAAATGAAACTAAGCTAACCAGGAGATTTACTGTCTTCTAGTAGGTGTGAGTATGATGTTCTCAGATTGAAATCGAGATCAATGACAATGCAACACCTAAATGAAGGATTTAATGCTAAAAGATGAATGAGAACTGTATGCAAATTAATCTATATTTTTGTATTTTCTATGCAATATGATGAAAAACTTGATATGAAACTAATCTAAAATGAATGAATTTGATAAGCAGATTATTCTAAGATGATATGTTATGAATGAAAATGAATGCTATGCTATGAAAAACAATGAATGATCTCACAAATCGTCTGTTGCAAGTGTTTGATTCTTTAGATGTAATTTCGCCAGAGTGTTTGTGCAAATTCGAGAGATGTGATTATGAAGAGCCGGGCCTTGATTTTATAGAAATCCAGGGCTTGAGAGTGCATTGAGAAAAGCCATAAATCACTCTTGATAAACTCAGGTTGATTTTTGAGTTAACAAGAAATCATAATTAATTAATTCATAAAATCATGCAAAAACAACTTTTTAACTCAAATCAGAAGTTTAGATCAATTTTTAACTCAAAATAGATGTTGAGTTTCCAAAAGATAACAACTTGAATTGTTTTTCTGATTTAAAGTTTAACTACTCTTTGAATGTGCATAGATAATTAAGAATTAATTTTAAAAATAAAGTGATTTATCTTCAACTTAACTGATTTTGAATTTAAAATAATTGATTTATAGGTTGATCATCATTTAATCAAACTTTTATTTAAAACTATATTATTAAATATTGACAACTTGGATTTAATTAATTAAATAAGAATTTAATCAATTATTCGTAGGAGATTTGATTTATTGTCAAAATTAAATAATATAATTAGGAATAAATAGAATTAAATCTTATTAAATAATTAAGTAGCAATATTAAACTTAATTAATTAAATATTCAGAACATTCAATTAATCAAATTTAGGATAAATAAGATTTATCACCAAATAATCATTAAATTAAAGATAATTAGATAAATTAGGAATATTCAAGGAATATTCCCAATGTAGAATTAAGATAATCAATTAGGTTTTTGATAATTTGATGACAGATGTGCCTTAGGTTAGGACTTTGATGCCGATTTCATTCGATTTGTTGATGTAGGAGGTTAATGAACCTATAGCCCATTTTTGGGGTATTACAAGAACAAGTTTCTAAACTTTAGGGATTGTTGGTAGAGGGAGGGATCCTAATGCTTTTTGTTTGTCCTTTGTGTATTTGTGGTATGTATATATATGGAAAATGGGCTGAATTATTCTTAAATATGACTAGAGGAATGGATAAGCGAGTCAAAAAT